>CM040241.1:271688790-272981811 GCA_022545495.1 Chrysanthemum lavandulifolium
TTATTTCATAAATTTTACGTTTTTGCTTAAGACTCGCGTAATTTTATAAATAACGACGTTTTCATTTTAAATCAAGTTTTTAGATAATTTAAGTTTACGTTTTAGTTAAAATAGTTTATTTAAGTTATTTTATTTTATAAAATCACAAAAACATCATTGTAAAAATAGTGATAGCATTTATTTAATATATTTTAACTTTTTAATTTTCTTTAATTTGCATTTAAGCCCCTGTAATTTACAAAACTTTTCTTTAGGTATAAATATTCCAAAATCCTTACTGATCACTATCCTTAGTGATTATTCGACATCTGTCTGTGTTAAACACCAATTCATCCTCCGTGGGACTTAACGACCCGGGAATCCACTGTATTCTCCTGATCTTAATTGCATTTGCTTCCAGACTGTTTTAAGTTTGTTACGGTTGACCATTCACAAGTGGTCAGCTTGTGTGACTAAACTTGATTTGTTAGGAGCCAATCACATTGTTTACACCACCCCAAATATACACCCAAATCGCTTTAGCCTTCCCCTTATGCACTCACTTTAGTGCATTATTGTTATCACCCTAAACCCTTAGTTCAATTATCGGTTGCTCGCATGAGTTGCTAAGTCGAGTCATATCCTTTGTATACGCTTTGGGACGATTGGGATTCATGGAAAAGTTAAAGTTTATGAAATGACGGAAGGGAACGTTAAATTCAAATTCCTTTGTTTTCATAATAATGTACCCCAAGTGTTTTGATCTTTTCAATTCGGGTCAAATTAGTGTTAGAGTAATAAAAACTCAAGTGTAGGGATGTGCCTATAAATCTATCATTTTGATGTTACCTAGAGGATGGTAGAGTAAAAGTGTATGAAAAAAATCGAAAAAGAGAAAAGAAAAAAAAAAAAAGAGTGTAAAAAAAAAAAAAAAAGGCTACCATCCTACATCTATCCTTTAAATTTATGTTTGTTTATTTCATTACCTAGAGTTTTAGAGTGTCGAGTCTTGGCTTAGCAACGCCATTCTTCGTATGCATTTAACATAGAGATTTTGACTTGCCACCACTAAATAGCCTATCCCACCAAACCCTTGTTTCCTTACCGTAAGCCTAACATTACAACCCTTTAAAGACCTCTTTGATAGTCTTTCCTAGGTGCTTACGCCAAAGCGATGGAAGTTTGATCTATTCTCAAGCCTATGGTAATCTATGTACTAGGACCGTTAATGAGTGTTTATCTTCCATTTCCTATTTGTTATATTTCATATATACACCGAGAGATGTGAGTATCCAAACACCCCATGTGAGGTGCTAGTATGTAATTCCGTGCTTGTTATTACTTCATGGGGCTTATATGTGTTGTGGACCGTTTTAAATCAATGCTTCATGACCCCTAACTTATAAATTAATTGGCTAAAAGCACATTTGCTTGAGGACAAGCAAATAACAAGTGTAGGGATATTTGATAAGGTTTTAAAAGTACCATTTTGAGGGGTCGTTTAAGCCCTTATTTGATCACTTTTGTATCCGTTATTGCTTAATATCGTTCCTTTTCACTTTTTAGGTCTCTTGAAGGCAAAATCTTTGGAATGGCACTTATTTGGACGAAAAGCGCGAATATACGAAGAAAATGGCCAAAGTCGAATCGAGACACTCAAAGCTGCTGGCAGGCGGCGATCGCTAACTTCGACGCCGTCGGAGGAATTTGTGACGACTCGAAGAGAAAATGGCTTGTTTTGAAGGACGCGCGGGCTTTAAAGGAGTAGACCGTCGCAACTCGGGCGGCCTAGATGCGACCCGCACGACGTCAAAAGTCAAGAGGACGGCGCCACGGACATAAGGTGGCCGTCGCAAGGTTAACATGGCCAAGATGAAACCCTAATGACGGCGACACGGCGTCACAAAACATAAGGTGGCGTCGCATATGTAATATTATATATAGAATCCGAATTTTTCGGTTTTAGGAGAGTCTTTTGGGAGTAAAACCTAAAACCGAACCAAGGGTGTCTTATACAAGATTTTAGGGTTCCAAACCCTATCTTACATCAAGATAAGTATTTACTTCATCAATTCAATTATGTCTTTGATTATTTGTGTGTATGCTTGTATGTTCTCCATGTCCCATTAATTTATTTGTGTGTTTGCGTAGGAGTATGAAACTTAATTATTGAATATTGATTGGTTGTTTCTTATCTTAGTTGATCAATGATCTAGTAATGCGATAGGTCATTCGTTGTGTACTTAATGCTTGATTCATCTTTGTGAACCTTAGAATATAATTACGAGTAGTTGTAAGCTAAACCATCCAAAGAGTGCCTTAGAGTAAGAGTTTATTATCCCTAGTGGGTTTTGTAGGCGAGACCCTTTGGTAAGTTCAAAGAGTTAGGGAGAAACGATACCCTACAACTTTAGACACACAACGCAACTAAGAATAAGGACGTGCATCAATAGGAAATAATTAAGGAGTAGTAAAACCTAAGTAAACACATCTTTAAACTATCATACGAGCACACATTAATTAGACATAGACTACCACCACCTTAGTTTAGATAATTATATAATAGTAGAGTAATCGGTAGAAATACCAACCCCAAATCCAATACCCGAGATTCGTACCTTTCAATTTCCTAAAAAACATAAAAAGATAAAAAATAATCTTCCTCAACCTTAACCTTAGCGTAGTAACTTCTCACTAGCATTCCTATTCCCCAGAGAACGATATCAATACCGTGGCTTACCCTAATACTACACTACAACGATTAGGTTCATCGCCTAGGGTGTTGAAAACTTGCTCGACGAAAAGAAGTTCCTTTTACCCCGAACGCGCTGCGTAAGCGTATCACATCTAAATAAACTTGGTCTCAAGATTATAATCACTAGATGATGACAAGAGGAATTCACTCGAGTTTCTTATGTATACTCCTCAAGAGTCATTGTTGCTTGGGGTGTATGATGTTGGCTTTGAGATTGCATTTTAACATATGTTGTTAAAATGTTGATTTGAGGTTTAACGAAATTTATGCAGAAGTTTAACAACAAAGTATTACTAATACTTTGATAATTTATGAAGGTGGTACTACTTATATGTTGGAATCACTCCTAAACAGTATTTCAAGTATTTATATTTCATATGTAATAGGTAGCTTTATTATGGCCTTTATGTTTGTTTAAGGTCTAGCTTATGTAGAAGGCCCATAAGCTTAAGCCCAAGCCCATATAAGAAAGGATGGGAACTAGGAGTGTTGCCCTAGCTTCCTCCTATAAATACTCTTGTAAACCCTCATTTGAGGTTGGTTGTTCAAGTTATTTCCTTTCACATATGCCTTACGATAACCGCCTCTTATTATCGTGTATGTGTGTTTGGTTCTTGTTCAATCGCCTCATCTCCTTTCTATATTACTTGTGTTTGTAAAACTAGTGACCTAACAGTGGTATCAATCGCCTACTAGTTGGGTGAATCGTGTTTGTTTTTGAAGTGGGTTTCGGTCCTCGCCTAAAACGCACCTTGATACTTTGGTTCTCTTAAAACATTTTTTAACCTTTTGAATCCAAGATTCTTGTCCTTTCAATGTCTTAAGGTGTTAAAATACGTGTTTTGGCAAAAGTTTCAAACTTTATGCGTGGATAGTTGTTTTGAACGTGTTTTGTTCTTGGGTGTCGTTCTCACGCGTAACCCGTTTAACGCTTTTGGTACATCAAGTTTCACACTTTGTGTTCTTTTGGTACTATTGAAGCTATTCCATAACAAAATCGGTTTAGAAACACATTTAGGCAAAATCAACATTACGAGTAATCCTACGCGTATTGAAACCCTAAAATTACGCGTAAGATTATCCTTGGTTTGATCTTCATTTTCGTGGTTTATTCCGTGTTTTCTTACTTGGATAAGTCCGAAAATACATCGACTTTGGATATCTTTTGCCTTGTGATAGTGTAAAAGATAATTTGAACAAAACCCTAAACTTACGCATAAGCATAAGCTTACGCGTGAAATCCCACGCATAAGATTCACTTTACGCGTAAACTTAGGTCTACGATAAGGTAATCCTACGCCTAACTTTCTACGTCTAACTTTTGTCTACGCATAACTTTAGTGCTTTTATCCTCCTTACGCGAAGCTAAATCCTACTCAGAACTCCTTATTGTTACGCGTAACTTTTGGTGTTTTACGCATAAGTGCTACTTGGTTTCTTGTCTTTTCTCGCCTAAGGACACTTCATCAACAAAGGTTCATTCGACTACAAAGATCCATTTTTACTACACAAGTTTAACAACATGTCTCAACCACCATACTCTAACTATTTCCCTCACACTTATAATCATCAACAACAACAACAATTAACTCCACAACATCAACAATGGAATCAACAACAAGCAATTTATCAACAACAATTTAATCAAGAACATACTCCACAAATTGGTGCAATTCCACCACCACAATGGTTCAAACACCGCCAAGTCTTCAAGTTCAACCCTACACAAACGATTTCAATCAACATCCATCAAGGAACACTATGAAGGAACCCACTTGGTTTGCAAAGATGTGTGAAGCTTTAAGCGACCAACAATCAATTCATGAAGTCGGATCACTTGATAGACCTCCAATGCTCACTCCAGAAACTACGATCAATGGGTGATAAGGTTCTTTAGGTTTTGTGATCCAAGAAGCCACATGGAAAGTTCTTAAAGAAGGTTATCTTGGAAGGTCCATTTGAGATGCCTCTTTGTTATTGTGCCGGAGATCCAACTGCTTTCCACCAAGAGATGAACAAACCAACATTGCTCTCATTGCGGATCTAAATGCTACGAACTTCTACACTATGAAGTCGATGAACTTGCAATGGAATACATCCTCTTAGGATTACCAAACCCAATTCTTCGTAGTGTTGATGCTCAAAAGATCGCACAAAAATGTGGGATCATATTCGCCTTCTTATGGAAGGATCTGTACTCAATCGGAGGATTTGGAATCCAAAATTTACTTGGCTTATGAACACTTCATGATTGAACCTGGAGAGACACTAGAGTCCTATCATCATCGATTTTCGAGACATCATCAATGATTTGGATAAACACAACATCATCATGCCAAGAATTGCAGTGAATACTAAGTTCTGAGTAGTCTTGGTCCCGAATGGGAGAAGTATGTCATCTTTCTCCGTCTGCGAAGAATATGCATCATTCTACTTATGGATTGTTGTACAATTACTTGAAGCCTCATGAAAAGGAAGTTGATCGGAAAGGATTCTCCGTGCTCAAATTGCTAAACAATCGCATCCGGATAATCAACAACTTGCCTTGTATGCTCAACAAAATTATCCTCTCGACCACAACTCAACCAACTGCTTCAAACACACCTTCACAAAGAACAACCTCAACAAAATCAAGCGGTTCCATACAACAACAACAATGCTCAAGCATATGTCGATTGAAGCGGTCGAGGAAATCGACCGTTCAAGCATTGCAACAAGGATTTGTGATGATTGCTAATGCTTTTGGCGTTACACCAACAAATCCAACAATCGTATTCGTTCTTCATCTAACACACGGACTCAAGTGTTGTGAACAATGGACGTGTTGAAGTTCGTAATCGTGATTATGGTCGTCGGATGGGCGGTGGTCGAGGGTTTAATCTTGTGGGTAGGAATAACAACGAGCTCAGTGGTGGAGCAGAAATGCTCGGAATCGGTTAAATGGTCTTAGATGCTACAACCGCAATGAGAAGGGACACTGGCTAATGCATGCCCAAAGCCGAGGACTAGGGGCGATGCTTATTTCAAAGAGGCTTTACTTTTGGCTCTTAAGGATGAAGTCAGGTGGATCTCTCATAGACAAAGAACGAGCTTTATGGCGATGCGGACTCGGATGATGATATGGAGGACTTGCGTGCCAATGCACCGTTATGTTGATGGCTAATATGCAAGAGTTACACATGAGTGAAACAGTTCATAGAGTATGGCGATGGCTTGTCTCGGTGCCGAACAAACCATCATCATATCCGAACTAATATCTCCATCAATATCCGAATCGTAAGACTCGTAATGTTCAAAATGAGTCATCTACATCTCATTCGGCGATTTTCAAATAAACCCGTAGTCACATTTGACGATCCGGATGACCTTATGGTTTCCTTGATAATCAAATTGACTCCGTGGTTATACTTGAGGATCTAAATAATGATCATGTTGTGACTCGCGTTGAACAAGATGAACCTTCGCCCATCGGATCTTGTTCATTACTTAAAGACCAACAATCCCAAATTCTTGAATGTGTTGCATTAAATCAAGCCTTAAAAAGTAAAAATGCATGCTGTAACCAAGGATTTTGAATGCTTACAAATGCAACTCAACTTTTTCAAAACTCAAGAAAATCGGAAAACGTTTTGAAGCCGCTTTTGCAAAATCTCATCAAAGCGAAAAATATTTAGAGAGAGACATCGTGATCTAGCCGCCTCGAAGAATGCTTTGTTGTCCGAATTAGAACAATCAAACATGAACATAAAAGCAAATTAACGCCTCACCTTGGAAAATCAAAAAGCTAAGGTGAGTTGTTAACTTGTCAAAAGCAGTTCTCCATACAAAAGCATTCAACGAATCGGGTGGATGACATTCTTGAAGAAATTATCGACTTGCAAAACAAACTTAAAGAGTTTAAAACTGTTGTTTACAAACATGGTGAATCAAGAATGACTATTGAAAAGTTTACCTTAAACCCAATCCAAAAGGGTATGGAAAAATCTAGGCGACATAAACCTAAGCTTTCACTAAAAACATTCAAACCAACTCACAAGTTTCGGTCTGAGAATACAAAATTGATAATATTGTTATGAGTGTTGTTGAATATCATCGTCAAAAGGAATTAGATGCGTAAGACGAGTCGATCAAAATTAAAAAACGTTGTTTACAACAAACCTTTTAATTATAAAACAGTCACTTTCACACACCAACGGATTCTTCTAACACACCAAGGGTTATCATCAAAACACCGAGTCTTCTATTGTTAATCCCCAACCAGATTATGCACAAACTTATGGTCCTTTACCTTCCATTAGTGAAGTAAACTCAAAACTGAAAATCGAAAAATTCTTCGATATTTTGACATTTTCATGGTCGACCTCAAAATTTTACAACATGAGATAGAATATCGCTCTGAAATCAAAGTTGAACATTTTCAATCGCCTCAGTGCGAGAACAAAGAGACATTTTCGTAAAAATCTTTTACCTAATGTTAAAACTTGAAAAGTTGTGCAATTGCACGGGAAAAGGATTTTCATAAGGAACTTAGGTAATGAAAACGTTTCGAGAAAACGAAACATCTATTTCTAATACTAAGCGTAAAAGAAACTCTTGAGAAAAGATGTTGATCGACTCTTGGAAGATGTTATCGTCTTTGATATCCATAATGTTGTGTTACTTCATGCTTTGCCATTTGCATCGATTACATCTCTGCGATATTGTTGAAAATGTTGTAATGTTGAGAACACCGATAATGTGCTTGGATCGAGTCTTTAAAGGCTGAAAATAAACGATTACTCAATGAAATTTACAATGCAAAACGTCGTCTTCATTGGTGTGAAAAGATATTCACAATCATCAACTTAGTTTTCAAAGAAAATCGCTCGATTGAGTGCAAAATCTTCGATCCTAAAATTGCATAATGGATGATCAAAACGTGTCTTTGAAAAGTCAAATCTCAAAATATGAACAAGAACTTTTAAAAGTTAAACAGAATATGGTGTCATATTTGATTTGCTCAATAAGACTCGTCATGAAGCATCAAACGAACTTGATCACTATCTTGCTCACACTAGAGAAGTCATGAGTTTCTTTGGTAATATTCGCTTACGAAAATCAAGATTTGATTCACACTATCTCTAAGTTAAGAGAAATGTTAGGAAAGTATGTACAACTTCCACCTACCGTGATTAAGAGAATAGCACCATCACACTTAGTAATCGTGAACCTAGAATTCCTACCGCCAAATCACAAGTTGCTAATGTGTTTCCCTCTCAAAGCAGAATAGTTGCTTCTTTTCCAAACGTCCTCACTTCACGCCTAGAGCACTCAATCAAGAATAGGAAGTTGCGACCTAAGAAAAGAACAATAAGGAATGCTAAAGTAGAAGAACACCCTAGGACTCGAATAAGACTAATGTTGCTTCCACTATAGATGTTGCGTCGGCAAATGTAATAGAAATAGTGATGTAACGAATGCTAAACCGTTAAGTACTTTTGATATTCATCGATGCACCTTGTGTTATTTGGGAAGAGTATGAATTCGATTGTCATGACAAATGTGTTGCTAACGCTATAATCTCTCGATTACGGAATCCTAAGAATCGGAATACCTCTAGGCCCACTAATCATTCTAAGTCCGTGCTTGGTAGACCGCCTTTAGATTCTAAGGCACACTTTGCGTCCATTGTAGCTCCGTTTCACCTCCTAAGAATGTAGTACCACCTAGCGCTTTCACTAAGACTAAAGCAAAGAGTAGTTATAGATGGCGAAATGGATATATAACACACTAGGATTTAAATGGATGCCTAAAATTATTAATGTGTATATCTAATATACGCTTGGAACCCTCTAACATTTCGGGTTCCACATCTACTTCTATTCCATCCGTGTCGCCCTGTGTAATGCAGATGATGAGATCATTCTCTGATTGTTGATAGCGGATGTTCCCGACACATGACAGCAACCTTAAACTGTTATCAAACTTTATTGCAAAGTTCATTGGCACCGCGGGTTCGGAACGATCACTTCAGCCTATCATGGGCTACGGAGATTATGTCAATGGGAACATCGAAATCGCCAGGGTTTACTATGTGGAAGGCCTCGGTCACAACTGCTTTCGATGGGTCAATTTTGTGATGGAGATTTGGAGGTTGCTTCGGGGAGAAAACTTGTTTCATTCGTGATCTACAAGGAAATGACCTTATGTCTCGGCTCGTAATTCTAGTCTCTACACTATCTCTATGCAAGACATGGTTGCTTCTCTCCCATCTCGCTTACTTTCAAAGGCAACATCTACAAAATCCTCGCTATGGCACGTCGTCTCTCACATCTAAACTTTCAAACCATCACCAACCTTGCTCGACACAAACTAGTTGAAGGACTCCCACGATTCCGGTATTCAAAAGATCACCTTTGCTCAACACGTGAACAACGGAAAAGCACTCGTGCTCATTTTCCTTCAAAGGTGGAACACGACTCTCGAAGATGTGCTTCATCTTCTTCACATGGATTGTGTGACCCGATCTGCGGCAAGCGATCAATGGCAAACGCTACATCTTAGTAATTGTTGATGACTACTCACGATGGACTTGGGTCTACTTTCTTGAAGAAAAGACCAAGCGCCACAAATGATCATCACCTTTCTCACAAAATACTGAGTTCGACTCCGCAACACCGTCGGGATAATCGTAACAGACAAACGAACTGAATTTGTTAACAAAACCCTTCGAGAATTCTATGAGAAAGTGGAATTGACATCAAACATCTATTGCACGTACACCGAACAAAATGGAGTTGTTGAAAGACGAAACCGAACGTTAGTGGAAGCTGCAAGAACAATGTTAATCAATGCTAAACTTCCAGATTACTTATGGGCGTGTATCTCATCGCATGCTATACTCAAAACCGTTCTATGATCACAACACGCCACAACAAAACACCTTCGAGCTTGTCACAACTATAAACCGAACCTCAAACACTTTCATGTATTTGGATCCCTTTGCTATCCGAATAATGATCGTCTTGATTTTGGAAAGCTCAAAGCCAAAGCTAATATTGGAGTCTTTATTGGATCTTTGTGACAATTCTAAAGGTTTCGAATCTGGAATCGTCGAACTAAGGAGGTAATGGAAACGATTCATGCTCATTTGATGAACTCACTAAATGGCTTATGAGTATATGACTTAGAACCCGGTCACAACCGTTTAAACTTCCCTCAACCCCATCATCACCGAACAAAGCCCCGGCCTAACTCGTCAACAAATGGAAAGGTTATTTGCTCCTCTGTTACGCGACGATATTGATGAGCGATGCTCGGTGTATCCATTTGTTTCATTGCACAACCCGATAATATTCCTATACCGATACACTGCTACAACAACTATCATGAAGATGCACTACACGATTGACTCCAACACAATAGTTGAACACACCGCTCCAACAATGATGAACGGTGATGATATTACGAATGAAGTACCCCACTGCAGATTTTGATCCAAATGCGTTCTTCAACCCGTTTGCTAATGAGATCGCTGCACCGATGTCGCGAATCTTCAACAAACCATTTGAATCCTCGAATCAGACAATGTATACCAACATCAACCCTCTACACACCGATGGACAAAGACCATCCTCGGCTAACATTATTGGCAACCCGAATCAACCGTCGTTACAAGACAACGTCTTGGTTAGGAATTGAAAATTCCATGTTAAAGAGTCGGTCACCCCAATAATGGTCTAGCATATGTTAGCTCGTAGATTTGTCGTTGTTTACGTTATTTATCGGTTTATTAGTTAGTTATTAGCGTGGTATAGCTTAGTGCAACACCGTGGAGGAAGGACGGGTCTTTACCCATCCGTATGCCCGATCCACAGCCGATAGGAGGTCGTATAGTCTCAAGTATAAATACCCTTCCATCCTTGGAAGGGTGGTGCTCATTTTAATCTAATCTTTCATTTGTGTAAACCTCTAGCAAGAACACCTCTCTCTCTACTAACTCTCTAACTATGGCAAACATGTATTTTGATCATCCAAGACCACCCGAATCATCAACACAATAATATTAAGATCCTAACAATTGGTACGAGCCAAGGTTTTGTGTTTTGGTGATTTATTGTGGTCTTTGGTTGTTATTAAACTGCTTTTTATGCGTGTCTTTGGTCCGAAAATTGCTTTTCTGTTATTGTCTAAAAGCTGTTTCTAACATGCTTTTGTAGTATCCTTTGGTCAAAAGTGATGGTCCAAACACCGTGGTCATAGTCATTTTTGTACCAAATCTCGTGGTTAATAATGTTTGATAACGGTGTTGATATGTGGTAACAGTTTATGCTTTTTCTTGGTAACATTCTGTGAAAGTTTTACATGGTCAAATGGTTACCTTTTCTGTGGTCAAAATGGGTAAAAAGTCATGCTTTGTATGTATTTTCTAGGTTTATTTGAAGCTGGCCGGAAAAGCAGTCGTAAAAACTCATCGGAAAACTCATATAGTCTTGCTAGCGACTTGCAGTTATTCTTCATAGCGAGTTGGTCACTGTCCAGATTCAGAGTACTTTCTTTATAGCGAGTTGAGTGGCGACTTGTTATTTAACAAGTTAGCGATTTGGACTAGCGACTTATTGCATTTTTTGATAGCGACTTGTCTTTACAAGTCGCTACGACTTGGCCTAGCGACTTGGTCGTGGCGATTTAGTCGTGGCGACTTGGCCGTGGCGACTTGGCCGTAACAACTTGTGTATGAAAAAGTTTTAGCGACTTGTGAAGAAGGTTTAGAAGTAGCGACTTGTAATGTTAAAAGCAAAGAAGAATACGACCACTTGACCACTACACAAAATAGACCTCAGTAATATTCAACATCATCAGTCATTACTCTACTCTAAGACAATAAAAGATTATTTCAAAACTCAATCTCATATTCATCTCGTGCATATTCAGATTTACATCAAACCCAATGATAGGTTCACACGAAAATATCAAAAGGAAATATTTATGCAAAGATCTCAGACTTGCCTTGTTGATATGTATTACTATCGGTTTGAACTCAAAAGTCCAAAAACTTCAATAAGGCAAACTCATCATGGATCCTTTTGGAGGTGTAACTCCATTTTATATCCGAATCTACGAGTAATAAAATATAACAATTATGTTATTTTTTAGTCACTCTATTCGTTCAAATCTGTCAAGGGTCCAAAAACAATCATAACATGCCTATGATCTCAGAATTTTTGTGTATACTCGACCATTAAAAGAAGTCTCACACAAATTTATCTTCATCAATCTAAGTTTTTTTTAATATCCGAACATATAAAGATTAACTAATTAACATAATCATTAATTGTCATCTTTAGTTCGTTTATCTCATGTCAAAAGGATTGAAACTTACCAAATATCTTGGGTTGTCCTCATAAACCTTGAATCAATGAACATTATGCCATCCCCGTGGCTAGGTCGCAACGTGTTGTTATCTTGAAAGGTTTTCATCGAGCATCTTGAAGAAGTGATATAAACACTTGGTAATCTAACTTGTTTGTGTGAGATTCAAAAGGGGTGATTAGTTTAGAGGACATTTAGGATTTGATTGATGGGGGCTGACTTGTTCATGTGAGAGGCGTATTATGTTTGTGTTTTTAGGGTTGAGATTAATTAGGGTTAAAACTGGTGTGTGAGTCTCGTGTATTTTATATACCCGCTGTATTAGGGTAGTTCCATTACTGGATCAGTTGGGATTGTTATCTACCGAATATGGGCTTCATGGTGTAATAGTATGTTTGGGCCTGGACATCACAAGATTCCCATTTGGGCTGTGCATTTACATAAACGTGAAGTGAAACACACGCTATCTTGAGTGACCGGATATGATGGGGTTTAAGATAATTTGCTTGTGGGTTGACATGTATATGTGAAAAAGGGAATGAACCGACTATTCTAACTTTTGTTGATTTGCATTTGGGAAATTTTGGTTAGTAAGGAATGTTTATTCATTTGTCTTGGGCTTAACGTGAAGTGGGTTTGCTCTCTTTATCCGAAATTAATTAATCTTAGCACGCAAATGTGGTATTCAAATCTATTTGGATACAAACATTTTATTAATTTTCGACATATTGAGTGGTAATTATCGTCGGATATATTTTCACGGGAGCATACAATGTCTCGACTTGAACTTAATAATTGAGAAAAAGGATTATTGATATTGATGACGGTCGGATGGGCAACATGAGATCGAATTATGAAATTTGTGTTGTTGAGATATGAAATGTACAATTTGATGATACGAGATGAGATCGATGAGAGTTGATAATGTGATTTGTTGTGTTATACGGTTGGATACTTTAGTATATACATTTTCACGGAGAATATTATGTCACGGCTTGATGTGTTTATTGGAAAATGTTGACTACGGGGTTGTTTGGACGGTATCTCTTATTTGGATTTGAAGTGAGATTTTCCGCACGTTTACTTATTTCGCCTTCTTTCTTTCTACCCTTCCGCCAAGATGACTTGTTTGGGCTTCTATAGAGTGTGATAAAGACTTGGCTATTTAGTTACGTTTGTAATTCTTTCTCGCTTAACAAACGTGGCTATCACTTGGTGTCTCACTCTTTTGAGAATGTCAAGAGGTTTTGTACATTGGGTACACCGCTTCTTCTTCACAAGGATTAGTACAAGGTTAAGTAACAACTGGGAAATTCTACTTCATGATCAAGTTTGGTATATCGGGTTTACTTCTCCATGTGGTCATTACAATAGCCGATAGATTGCGTGATTAATGTGTTTTCCAAAGTGTTGATTGGATGGTTGTTGATGTTGGATAAAAGAACCGTTGATGAACCGCAGCATGTTCCCCTAAAATGATATTCTCCGAAACCAAAGTCGTCATTACACATTCAAGTCGACATTGTTTACGGTTTTGTCTTGATTTTGTAAAATCCCGCGAAGAACCTATTTCTCGGTTTAAATCATAGACTTGTAAAATCCGTGACAATGGAAACATCCCGGTATTAGTAAAGTGCATTTCGGATCTATCTTACGGTTTATTCTTGGTTTTGTAAAATCCCGCGAAAGAAACTATTTCTCGGTTTAAACCATAGAGTTGTAAAATCCGTAATGATGGAACCATCTTGGAGAAGAGGAAAGTGTATTTCGATCTTTTGATCTCGGTGCCACGGTTTTGCTTCAAGAAGGATAAAGGTGTACTTCATGAATTGGATGTGTGTTTGGATATTCGTCATGGTGGTTTGGTTACTTCAAAGTTTTACTGGGTTATGCTCATTAAACCATGGTCGGGATGAAACCATTATCATAGTTCACTTAAAAAGTCAAAGGAGGCTAGATTTGAGAGTTAAGAAGATGTGACAACGGCGTTAATTCACTATTATTTATTTGAGGTTGAAGTGAATTATCACGGCGAGTGTACTTAGTATCCAAGGTATCGGGGATGGATGGATGAAGATTCTTCAAGATCCTTGTTCAAGCTTATTATCAAAAACGAAGACTTGGAAATCTAGTTATTGTTGGGTGTCTTTTACCTTTTCTTTTACCACTTGGGGAATTGGGCTCATACCACCACAAAATAACTATCACTTAAAGGAGTTACGTTGTAGTGCTCAAGGTCACATTCAATTGTGGATTTTCAAGAGGTAATGTACGTCTATTACTTGATGGTTGGTTGGTTGAAGAGTATAGAGTACTTAGAGATTCAATGGAGCATGAATTCTCGGCACCGCTCTTTGTTACATATGTGCAAGTTTAAGTCACGAGTTCGGGTTAGTTTACTTGTGGTCAAATTCATCATATTGGGTTTTCTCCATCACCGTCACTACAAAGAGCCTCTGAATGATAATGGGGATGATTACATGTTTTGCTAAGAGAGTCGAAAAGAGAGAGATTATGACGTATGAACACATCGGTTCATGCCTCGTACTCTAAAGAAAAGAAATGTGTGCGTTTGGTCGCTTTATCTTAGAAAGAAGAGAAATCTTCTTATGACGTTTGAACACGACAGCTCAAGCCTCGTTCTTCAAAGAAAAGAAAAGTGTACGTGTCGGTGCGCTTTATCTTCCGAAGAAGAGAAATCTTCTATTATGACCATTCTCATCAACATGCTTCATACTTTTTCCATGCGCTTGACCATCAAGTGAACCGGCTACCACCGATTGTTTCTCATTCCACTTGCTCGATTATAATGAAGATGGCGACATCATGTGCTAATTTTATGGGAGAAGTGTGAATAGAACATTTGGATGATGTTCACTTATTTAATCAAGAATGGCAACTCCGTATGCAATTCTTGAGGGGAGAAGAAGTGTGAAATTACCGCATGGTTGATTGATTTTTGAGAATAAATGGTCATACGGCTCCAAACTCATGTAAGAACCGATCTTCTTCTTATCGGGTCATCGTTACATGGAGTTTCTTCTATGAGCCGTTAGTTGACATCTTCACAAGTCGATATGAGTTTATTGACAAAGTGCTTCCGGTTAATGCTTCACGATACATCAACATGATGATTCCAACAACCTTCGTTCTTGTTTGATGTGATTGTTTGCTTGGTGTTACCATCTCGTGTGTTCGCTATGGCCCCGATTGTCGATTTCCTTGATGAACATCTTTCGTTCTTGTTTGATTGGGAGGATTTTAGTTAAGGGATTTGCAAGATGTAAGTTGATTGGGATGCTTTTGGTGATGTTCTTGTTTTTGGTGTGTTGAAGATGTTAACTATCTATTCCCAACTGGACAATCTTGAAGAAGGTCGAGTCTTCTTACATTCATCGGTTCTACATTTTCGATATATGGTAGAAGACTAAAGACGAGTTGCATTTAACGATCTAAAGACTTCTTCTTAATTGGTCGACTTTCACAAAGGCGTGTTCTTATCAATAACTGATTGTCGGTTTAGGGAGAGCACTAATTGGGGAGATTGTGATATGCAAGATTTAATCCCCTTTGTTTGGGTATTAGACTTGCTCATTCTGTTCTTCAATTTGGTGCAAGAAGTTGATTCTCACAAGATCTCTAATGTTCTTCTCAAACTTCAGATTTCTAGTATATGGGTCGATAAGATGTTGATTCGATTCAAGAGTTCTGTCAAAACCAAGTATAGGGGGAAGGAGACAAGCATCTAAACGCGAGTAAACATTGATGATGAACTTAATACTTCTAAGTGATTGAAGATATCCCGGAAGACAAATGTTATTACCGAGAAACTCAAGGTTTGACTCATGGCGAGTAAACTTGATGAACTTAACTCTTCTAAGTGATCTATCCCGGAAAACAAATGTCATGACCGCAGAGAAACTCAAGGTGAAGGCTTTGTGTTATTATTCCAACGGGGGAAGAGATGGAAGAGTTAGTTTCGAAGATGAAAGAGGTACACAAGTGTGTGATGATTTTGATTTTATCACAATCATCGTGGAGAGAGATTGTGTACATTGGGGATGCTCATTGTTTCACTTGAGTGCTTAATCGTGATTCGTAGATATAATCACTTATTCCGGAGTTGACATCCGCAGAGATTGTCACCCGCAGAGATAATCGTGATTCGGCATGCTTCTTCAATGTTATCGGTTATTCTCTCTTGGGCATTCGGTACTTCGGTTCTTGAGCTTCATACACTTTCTTCGGGGAGAGAAAAGTATACATCGGGGTTATTCTTTGGCTATTGGACTTAACTGCTACTTGATGGTATAAGTTTCTTTGTCTTGGTATGTGTATTCGAGTTCGTGAGCTCTAGTCTAAGAGACCGATCGCATCAATTCAACTACTTGGGGAAGTGGTCTCTTGACACCTTTTGGAATGGATTGCTTCGACTTCAATGGTTATGAAATTTGAGAAGATTATTTAATGTGTGGATGATACGTTGTCGTTCTTCTATTGATGATATAACCTCGAACGGAGAATCTCGATCATCGGTCTTAAATGGAGCAATGGATTTATGATTATGGTGTGCATCTCTGCACCGCTAAGGCAAGCTTGAAATATAGCTTGAATCGCTCAACATAAGGATTTTCGGTTTGGGGAAGTCGCCAAAGTCTCACTTTCAAGTGGCTCAATTTCTCTCTTCGATTCAAGAGTCTTGGAAGCTTTGGTGGTGAAAGTTTTAGGATGATGACTTCTATCTTCTACAACGGGCTGCTCGATATCCTTATCTCGGTACTCGATCATCATCTTCTTTAACTATATCATCTACTCTATCTTTGTATATATTTATCTGAAAAACCAAATACAAAAATATAAAACCAGCAAAACAAAATAGAAAAATATAAAACTAAGAAAAAGAAAATAGAAAAATATAAAACCAACAAAAACCCATAAAAATCAGAAAATTTGAAAAAGACCAAAAATATGTTTTCTCAAGACATGTCTTCTGGTATCGATAACATCTACGGTCTTAGAAATGTCATTCAATAATGGCACGGGACCATAGATGAAGTTCGAGCAGGAGGTGTAAATATTCTTTTTCAAAACATGTCACAAAATAATGGCTTGCGCTATTTCTTCAGAACCCGTTAACCCGGCTGCTTTTCAATAATGGCTAAACAATGGCTATTATTTCGATAGCAACCCGCTTTTTTAAAGAAAGGAAAGTGCTACGCTAAACAATTTTCAAATATTTCGCACTTATCCTAAAACAATTTGAGGAAAGTATGTCAAGGATCTGTTGCTCCTACACAAATGTTTTTCCGTCTAAAATTCTTCGAAAAATATTTGTTGTTTTCTAAAATGGTGGTAAATGAGTTGCTTTAAAAACAATCGATTCGTAGTTTTCAGAAAAATTGAAAACTCAATCAATGACTTCAAAGACTTTTAAACTTTTCACAAAATAAGTCATTGATTGAGGGGAGAATGTTTTCAAATTTATATCATCTAACGGACTTTCTTAATTATCCTACGTGCTTATCCGAAAAATATAATTGCCTATGTTGAAGGACTAGGTTTCTAGGATATGATTGTTAGGTTTAGATGATTAGAGTTTGATGAACACATTATTCCATACCTTATATGATCCGATTGATATGTTGAATTGACTTTTATTAGTCGATTGTTTGTTTGGGTGATGTCGACCACCATATATTTGTATGTGTGTTCACTAACGATGCGTATATTGGTTATAAGAATGTTCCCATCCGGATCCCACAATTGAAGATGATTGGATGCCGAAGGAAAGGGTAACTATATCTTGGGTTGACAAATGAAGAAACGGAGCTTAATTGGACTTCAATGGAGAGTTGGCATGAAATGCAACGTAAGAGGTCTTATCGCATCGTGCAGATGGTTTTCTTCACAAGTGAAGAAACGGAGCTTAATTGGACCTCGCTTGGCATTCAAAATGCAACGTAAGAAGAAGTCTCACCGCATTTGCGCAGACGGTTTTTCTTCCAACCCTACAACAACAACAACGGAAGCTTCTCAACCACTAACGATCTTTGTGCAGATACCATTTTATAACAATTTTGAATAAATTTGAATAAATTGTTTTGAAAATGGAATATATTGTTTTGAAAATATATTGGACTAAATTTTGAAAATCACCGGACTTCATTTTATCAAAACTTGAGTCACTCAATTATCGACTACGGTCATGGATTGAGGGGGAGAGTGATTTAAAATAAAATATTTTCAAACGATATTTCTTCACAAAAGTTCCGCTTTGTACAATATAAGTGGTGATCTAAAGATTTAATGTTATGTCATGGTATGAATTTTTCTTTAGAATCAAGGTCTTTCAAAATGAAATTTTTCTCATTCTTGTTTGATTGTGAAATTGTTTTGTTTTACTTAAAAGATCTCTTAAAACTATCATACCGACACTAACAATCTTTAATGTCTTAAAATGGTCCTTATCTATCATCTTTCAAAATTGAATCTTGCCACGCCTTTCCCCAAATTTTTCTAAATGATTTAAATCGGTTGGGATCACAAATCTCAAATGGTTTGATATTTCGATCGGGTAGAGATCGTGTTTTAAATCTCAAATATGTTTTAAATGGAATTGGTTTTAGTCCTTTAAAGGCACTCCCGCCTCCATGTGCCAAACGATTTCATACACAATGCACATGTTGAGGAGGAGGATTTATCCAAAACCGGATGAGTATTTAAACAAGGCCACATTTTCTCCCATGTTTTCTAAACCTAATTAAATCACTTGGGATCCAAAATCTCAAAGGGTTTGATATTTTGATCGGGGAGAATTTGTGATTTAATAATGAAATTTGATAAAAGGTGATCGTTTTGATTCAATTGTGCAGTCGCTCTCTCATATGTGCTAAACGCTTTCGAATCTCGAAGCACATATTGAGGGGAGCAAAACCATCGAGGTACAAAAGTTTTTAAAAGAGATTATAAAGTACCTTGATTGTGTTTTCAAATGGTTTTCTTAATGGATTTTGTGATCGTGGATGTGCTTCAAAAGAACTCTTGCCTCTATGTGATAAAATGATTTCAAATATCCTATGCACATATTGAGGGGAGAATTTTACCAAGAAAATCAAATGGCTTTTTCGTATGAAAATTGTGATCAAAGAAAATATTTCAAAGTCCTCTTGCCTCCTTGTGCTAAACAATTTCTAAATCATATGCACATGTTGAGGGGGAGGTTTTCTAAATGATCAAAACTATTAAGGTACAAAATGCTTTGATATCGTATCACAAGTACCTTGATTGTTTTTCCAAATGATTTTTCAATTAGTTTTATGGAAGAAAGAACAATACCAAAAGACCGACCAATTTACTTTATGCATGGTGTTATAAGGATGGTTAGGTTAGGTATTAGTTCCCACGATCCGCCAAAACCGGAGGGATCTACCTGTGGACAATCCACTAGATAGTGTAGAGTCTTTAGGTATGATGAAAAAGGAGAAAAGTGAGATATGGGAAGAGTGCGGATCGAGACAGAGCTAGTAATCGGAATAAACCCAACAAGGTTCTAGTGATGAAGTCTCGTAAGCATCAAGGGGTTGAAGAATGAAAAAGAATTGAATATGAAAAGGGTGAAAAGAAATAGCCTCCAATAATTCAACCTTAGGGCAAGAACTCGGTTCAATACATATGCTACCGGTGTTTACTAAGGTAACATCGGTATTGAAGACAAGACGTCATGGACCCAAGGACGATCAAGACTAAAACTTCCCAAGCCACTCAAGTTCCTCTTAAAAGGGCTTGTTTCATTCTCACGGGAACCGACATTATCTATCGACTTTTTCTTAGAGATTGTTGATATTGAAGAAGGAGACCCTCTCCCTAGTCTCCGACACAGAACCAAATGTGCACGATTGAGTCTAGAGCCAAGAGATCATCCACAATATCTCGTTAGGACACTAAATTCATGAAGACTTGCTTTTCACACAATGTGGAAAGTAAGTATATATTAAGAGTCCCACGCATTATCCTTGTGGTATTGCCGTAACATCCGAGTGGTATGTAAAAGTATTCACGATGAAGATGGAAATCCTCTAGAGCCAACATCAAACAAGCTCTTGGTGGGTGACATGTGAGATCTTCTCGTAAGATCAAACTTGTGACAACCGGATAGAAACAATGGGGCGATTCGGTCTTGAATCAACCTTGGTCCAGAATGGAATTGACGAATACTTTTGGAAAACCGCTCGATGTGCAAATCTTCTTTTCTCTTGCACGTCGAATGTGTACTTATGTTTTCAAATTCAAAAGTATCTCGATTGAAAAATACTTTTAGAAAAACCGCTCGATGTGCGAATCTCTTCTTTTCGCTAGCACGTCGAATGTGTACTCATTTTCTAATACAAAAGTATTTTGTTTGAAAATTGATCTTTCTCATAAAACCTTCGTCTTATTGCAAAACTCTTTCTTCAAGCAATACGCGATTGTTTTTCAAATCATTTTTCATCAATCGCTGAATCTCAATTTGCACGTTCACTCACTCCGTGTTGTCTTCTTTGAGACGCTCCGGTTTGAGAACAACTAGAACAACGCGAAACCCGTCAAGGAGATTCTTAGGAATCCTACCGATCACAGTAAGATTTGTATCGATCAACGGGAACCGTGGGCCGTGTACTCAATTCAACGAAGTGATCAAAGACACTTTCGTGCGCTTTATTGCTAATCGTTGTTTGCGGTACACTTGGACGGTTGCGGTGATCGTAATTGAGGAGTCAATCCAAAGCCGCATGCTCACAAAGATCCACACTTAATTGAAGAAATCATGACCGGTGCATATCTACATAACCCGGCTCGATATTTCTATACTATGCTTCGCTTCACGCCGCAAATATCATGAACCAAGAAAGCTTCCGCTACTCGATGAAAGATGTCATGATCCGTAAAGTGTGACCATGTCGGTCCGAAAGTCACAACTTCACATGATGGCAACACAACTAAGGGTGATCCAGAGATTTATCGCGGTCGATGATCTCAAAGAAAGCTCAAGATCATCAAAGATGTGGATCGCTTAAAGGCCTCCACTGAAAGTACAAATCAATGCGGACTTTGAAGATTCACTACTAAAGCACAAAGATTGCGGAAATGAAGAATTCAAGTCTCACGAGCTCAAGAACGAAGTCAAAGATAGAATGCTAGGAAGCAAAATGTATTTCATAGGGTGACCTCCTTGGGGAGATTGTTAGGAATTGAAAATTCCATGTTAAAGAGTCGGTCACCCCAATAATGGTCTAGCATATGTTAGCTCGTAGATTTGTCGTTGTTTACGTTATTTATCAGTTTATTAGTTAGTTATTAGCGTAGTATAGCTTAGTGCAACACCGTGGAGGAAGGACGGGTCTTTACCCATCGTATGCCCGATCCACAGCCGATAGGAGGTCGTGTATGTCTGTAATTATAAATACCCTTCCATCCATGGAAGGGTGGTGCTCATTTTAATCTAATCTTTCATTTGTGTAAACCTCTAGCAAGAACACCCTCTCTCTACTAACTCTCTAACTATGGCAAGCATGTATTTTGATCATCCAAGACCACCCGAATCATCAACACAATAATATTAAGATCCTAATAACACGATGAACATTGCATTTATGCACTCACAATTTAAAAACATTAAAAGCCTACGCAATGACAAAAGACAACCGGATTGAATCCATGCAGAAGAACTCAACCAATTCAAACATCTTGAAGTATGGAATCGGTTGAAAGACCAACAGGGTCTACGTCATTGGTCTAAAATGGATTTGGAAAACAAATTGATGTCAAGGGAACGTCATCCGAAACAAGTCACGCCTAGTTGCTAAGTGTTATCGCCGGAAGAGGAATAAACTTTGAAGAATCTTTTGCTCGGTTGCTCGCCTTGAGGTCGTTCGATATTTCTCGCGTCATGCTCATATGAATATGACGGTCTTTCGATGGATGTCAAAATGGCGCTTCTCAATGGACAACTTAAAGAAACGGTCTATGTCACCAACCGTATAGATTCGTTGATCCCGAGTTCCCGAACCATGTCTACAAACCGAACAAAGCTCTTTATGGTCTCAAACAAGCCCCTGCATGGTACGATAAGCTATCATCTTTCCTCATTGCCAATAATTTCACCAAAGGCTCGGTTGACCCAACTCTTTTATACAATATCACGGGCACATATCTTAATTGTTCAAATTTACGTGGATGACATCATTTTGGGTCTACACATAAAAGTTTTCAATCGCTTTGCAAAACTAATGAAGAAAATTTTTGAAATGTCCATGATGGGTGAACTTACGTTCTTTCTAGGACCGCAAGTTCATCAATCACCCCGTGGTATTTTCTTGAGTCACCCAAATATGCCCTTGAATTGTTAAACAAATTTGGAATGAAAACTCAGTGATACTTATGCCACACCAATGACTCATACCAAGAAGCTAGATGTCGATTTACATGGGAAATTAGTTGACCCTACCAAATACCAAGTATTATTGGGTCTCTCATGTATCTAACGACTAGCGACTGATATTGTCTTTGCCGCTTATCTATGCTCCCGCTATCGATCGCGACCAACCGAAACCCACCTCTCCGAGGCTAAAAGAATCCTCCGATACATCAAGGGAACCATTAACTTGGGATCCGGTATCCAAGGATTCTCGTTTTGAACTAATCGCTTTTAGACCGACCACGCAGGATGCTTAGACTCAAGGAAAAGTACTTCAGAGCTCTACAATTTCTTGGTGATAAACCGTGTCTTGGCAATCAAAGAAGCAGATTGTACATCGTCCCATCAACCGAAGCGTAATATGTAGCCATGTCCGCATGTTGTGCTCAAGTCATCCGGATGAGAACACAACTCAAAGACTATGGTTACGTATTTGATGTATCCCGATGTATCATGACAATCGGAGTGCCATTGCGATCTCGCAACTCGCCAAAGACTAAATCAAAGCACATCGATCTTCGCTATCATTTCATCAAGGACCACGTGGAACAGGTACCGTTGAATTATACTTTGTGGGTACAGAATACCAATTGGCAGATCTTCTCACCAAAGCCTTGCCTCCCGCTAGGTTTAATGAGTTGGTCCACCGGATTGGTATGAGGTGTTTGACTCAAGAGGAATTGGATGACCTCTTAAAATAGTCTTAAAAACCTATCAAACACCAAAACATCTTTTGTAAATAAATTTTTCAAAACAAAATACAAAATATAAAACCCGATAAAACAACAAAAATATTCTTCTAATCTATTTTCTTTCAACATGGCAAGTACATTTCTTCCATCAACACTATAATCTTTCAAAATTCAAGATTTTTCCGATCAAGTGTTGAGGGGAGAAATCAAAACTTAACTGCTTCAAAACATTTGTGTACTTGCATGTTATCATATCCCTGTTGTTTCTTTTAACAATGGTGGTGAAGTTTTCGTTCAATGACACCCTGACTAAAATTAATAACCTTTCATTATTTTCTTAAGTCAAGGGGAGTGTCACAAGTTTCTTTCCTAAAATCTTTGTTTGGTAACAAAATGGAAGTTAAATGGCTTTGTTTGAAAAAGGAAAAGTGGAGGACCAAAACCACAAAACCTTAAAGTTATTTTAATAAAACACCTCCACCTAACTTTCACTTCACATTTATTACTAAAACCTAAAACCATCCTACGATAGAATTCACTCAAGAAATCCGTGTTTCGATCATCATTTTGTAAGTGATTTCGTGTTTACAACATGTTTTTAAACAATGGTTTTGAATTTTTCAAAATCCAACGGTTAAATTTTTGTATAATCTCGTTTTGTGTTCTACGCATAAAGTATGAACACATGATCAAGATTGTGTGTTTATGGTTAAAAGAATAGTGTCAAAATGTTTTTATTACATCAATGATACCGTTTTCATCATCAAAACATACCCGTAATCACGAATTGAATGATTTTCAAAATTAGGGTTTATGTGTCGATTTGGGTTTTTCAAATGTGAAGTGGTTTGGTATAAAAGATTGTTGGGTTATAGTCTTAAGTTGTTGAATTAATGATTTCCAAACCTATTAACCACCCGTAAACACTAATTGGTTAACATTTTGGAAATTAGGGTTTAAAGTTCATAATATTTGGTATTTTGTGATTCACAACGAGTTAAGTGTTATAACTTGGTATAAAGACTCCTCAACACTCTTAAACTACCGTAAAATGTTTTGTGCATATTCTATGGCTAGATTTCATACGCGAGATTTAGGGTTTAGACTACGCGTAAGTTTTTCACGCCAGAATGCTTAATATGCAATCATGCCATGATCTGTTATAAAATGAATTTTGTGTTAATATTGATGAGTTGATGAATTTATTTCGTGCTTGCTACACTTAAAATTCGTAATCAAGGTTGTTGTAACTTCACGCATAAGGATTACCTTACGCCAGTAGCATGTTATGCGAAGATTAGTCTTACGCGTAGCTTCTACGCATAAGGTTCTACAATGGGACTACGCGTATCCTGTGAAGGATATGCGTACAATGACTCTACGCATAAGGTCTACTCTTACGAGTAGCCTTACGCTGTAAGGTTAATATTTGCCTACGCCACGCCGTGAAGCCCTACGCATAAGGTCCCCTTTCCCACGCGTAACATTTCTTACGCTGTAAGTTAGGATCCTACGCGTAAGCTTACGCCTACATATGTCATTACCGCTCACGCATAACTTTACCAATCCCACGCATAAGCCCGGATCATACCTTCATAATGAATTGTTACGTACAAACTTGTAAATAAACAAATCATATCGTCACGAATCCAATAATGTCACTAATAAACTTAAATCGCTTGATATGTTGTGAACAATAAGTGATAACATAAACTTTAAAACTTAAAGTTAACTAACTCACTAAACATTTCACGACGCCATTGGACTATTGAACAAACAAGTGACTTAGGACTCAGAATAATCATTGACACCGTATATTCAATAACTAGACAATAAGACCTTCGTTGACTAACATTATGTCTTTCGATATGTTGGTTCTTTTGGCTAATGTTATTTCGCATCACGACATGGTCGAACAAATGAATGTGGATGCATCCAAGTTCTCACCATTGTCGATATCTATCCTTATGGCTATCCAATGAAGATAGGAAAGAATAACCTCGTGTTGACTTTGACACCCTCACTTGCTCGTAATCTTCGTGTCTAATTGCTATTGATATTCTCGAGGACTCATCCATATCGTAACATGCTCACACACTCGCAACGCTCCTCGAGATCTATATCCAACAGCTCGAACACTATGGAAAGGGTCAAAGGACAAATCGTCGTGATGGTGACTCAATCACAAACAAGTCACCATTACACCCGCAGACTTAAGGGTCGTTCTCCTCATTCCGTAAGTCGATCCAACCAAACTATATGCCACACCCATCGAAGAGCTCACTCTCCAATTCTTAATCGATATCGGTTATGACGAGGTTACAGAGTAATCACCAAGCATTCTCACGTGAGAGCTTAAGAGTATTCCTCAACCATGGAGAACTCTCTACATGATCATCACCAAGTCTCTGCTCGGTCGCGACAAAGGGCTATGAGCATCCTAAGCTCATGGAACCGCAAATATTTTGGTCATTGGTCAACATGAAACACATCGCTATCGAAGCTCGATTTGGGATGACATGATGTCATTTCTCAACAAGCTTGGCTCAAAGATTCCCTACATCGATATACTAAACTGTTGATCCAGAGCACTTGGACTTCATCCCGATATTCCCAAGAGGCTCAATGACCCCGACAATCACGATATGTTGACGGAACCTATTCTATCTGCCGAATCAAGGAATCGTCTACAAAGAAACAAGGTGTCAAGTTGTTGCCAAATTTCCTTCTAATCAAGATGTCGAAAGCTCGAACGCATAAAAGGTATCTCGAAGCGCTAGACAAGGCAAAGTTGGTCATCTCGACGAAAAATCTTCTCGGAACACCTAAGGAGAACCGTAAGAGGAAGTGCAGAAGCGCAACAAGCATCGAGAGTCAAAGAAAGCTTCCTAAAAGGAATCCTCCTTCTAAAAGGATTGTTCCATCTAAGGAAGCCGAACCTATTCCCACACTTGAACCACAAAGAAAGCTTGTGGACGAGAGCTCAAGATACCGATACGTATGAAGAGTTTCATTACTCAAACCGCAACCAAGCACCCGCCTCAAGAGAAAAACCTCCAAGTCCTCCAAATTGTCCAAGAAAAGGGAAGACTCCAAAGAATTGTACCCTATGATGAGAGCTCAAGAAGAAGAAGAGCAACCGGATAAATCATACAGAAGAAGTTTAAAATCGTTAGACATCTTCAAAAGGCTCAAGAATTTGCTAAAGACCAAATGGGTGGCCCCGAGGGTCAAGTGGTGCGACCCACCTCTTCACCAACTCGATGCGGTTAATCAACCCGATAAGGGAGCCGTGCCACCACTCTTGTGCAACAACAAAAGCTTGTGGAGGATACTATCGTATATGATTTTGAGAAACCGGAACCGAGAAGTCCGAGAAAGATAAAGATGATGATTATGACAAGTTGCTTCGAAGTCCCACACATTCACGTATGAAACTTCGAACCGCCTAAGGACCCCGAACCTCCTCATGTCTCCTCATCATCGACTCTTCATCTCATTCATCACCACCACCATCAAAGAAGTCAACCAAATCATCATCCAAATCATGAAGAAACCACCTCGCTCTTGGATTTCTCAAACTCATGAAAGAATTGTGAAAGTTGTCCAACAAGTCGAAAGAAGGACATGCTTTTACGTAAACCCTTATTTGTTTGTCGACCAAATACAATATCTAAATGATGAGAAAGACAAGATGCGTAAAGAAAGGAATTTGTTCAAGTTCATGAAGAGTCATCGTAAAGAGGAACCGAACGAAATGATCGAAGGTTACACTAACAAGTACCTTCGTGATATCGCTCCTAAAGTCCAAAAGGAACCGGAGAAGACAAAGAGATCATACCCACAAGTTTCTTCTCGACATCGCCCCGTGTGACTAGAGAAGTATTTTCCGCATAACTCACCCCTAACATCGCCGCATTGGTTAAACATACAATGGCCAAAGAAGCCGATCTCTCAATTCTCGGATAATCGCTAAACTAGTGATGCAAATGTCAAAGCGATCCGAACGCTTACTCGATGAAGCTAAATTTTCAAGATCTACTTGACTTTCAACTCGTGATCATCATGCAAGGAATCACCGATCAACCCAAACGCCAAGAGATGACGATGATAAGGACAAGGACTCGATAATCTAAACGCCGGAAGCAACCGGTGAATCTTCTTCTATGCCACCTCCTCCTACAACGGACTTCTTCTCAACAAAAGTCTCCTCCACCTCGGTCTTCATCGATAAACCTCGGACGATTCCGAGTTACCACCCCGACTCAAAAACAGTGATTACTTTGAATATACGGGTGGTGACGATGAAGAGGTCCTCGAGCCCCAACAACAACCCACCTCTCCCAAACAAGGACAAAACCATCATCATCATCTAAGCCTTCAAAAAGAAGAAGAAGACGCTTCATACCGACGCCATATCATGGCTAGATGACGATAAAACCAAGAATTTGAATGGTTTGCTACACTTGTTAACAACACTCCCTACCCCGAAGAAGGTCAAGAATTGGTAGACGGTAGTACCTTGGAGCATGCAAAGATTTTGCAAGAAAGGTTCCATGTGAAGAAGATGACGAAATCGAATTGAAGCGCATCAAGAATGAAGCATTCCTACTTTTGAAAGACACTCGAAAGTGCAATCGAGGTTGAATATCACCTTGAAAACATTGCTCGAGCCATGTCTAATAACATGGATTGGCTCAACCCGTAAGCAAACATCGACTTCACCAAACGGGACAATCCTCCATATTACACCGATCGGTCTCGACCTCTACCTACCATTGGCCAACCCGATCGACCTAGGATTCCTTTCTGACATTTCTTCAACAAAGACTTAGATTTTCTTCAACACGGTGGCGATGGTTCAAGGAAATACGCTACATCTCTTGACACTTCCATTCCCCGCCGCCATATACTCGATTGTATAGCCATCGAGGAACGTGCTACCCACATGTTCTCCGACAAAGTGGTATCATATGACCAAGATGCAATGTATGGGATTCACCATTGGCCGAACGTCAAGAATCTACTACGTGTCGCTTGGTCTAGAAGTCTCAACATGCGTTGTTCAAGACTAAAAGTATCGCGGCCATCCAACATGTTGGTCTATCGCCTAAATGGGACTACACTTTTCTCAAGAAGATTGTGGTCAAAAGACAAGACGAAAGGGACTATGCATTCTCTCAAGTCGACTTTGAGAATTTGAACATCAACGATATTGAAGACATGTATCTTGCCAAAGTTCAAGGTCGCATGAGACAATTTCCAATCAAGTACAACGTGAATTCATCAAGTCATCGCCATCTTCATCGACGATAGTCATCAAAGAACGTGTTGAAGATCTTCACCTTGCCGCTGAATCATATCGTAAACGTGTCAACCTCACTCCTCCAACGCTGATCTTCCCGACATCAATCGCCTAACTCAATATACGCCATCAAGAAACCATTCGAGTTGTTTACCGCAGTGAACTTCAAAGAAACCGCTTAATGGCGTGTAGTGAACTTCGTAAATTGGGATCATACCTTGAAGTCGGTTAGGGATGGATTGGCGACGATTGAAGGATATACCGAAAATTGGGTCCCTAAGCTACCGGAATTCTCGTGAAAGGAGGGATGTGAGAAGGATCATCACCATGATTGATGAACGGTTGTTCGGCGGGATCGCCTGTAACGTTGGAAAGTTTTGTTGGTGGTCGACCCAGATCAACATCACCGCTATCAACGCCTGCTCGTACTCCCAGGAACATCACCGCACTTCCCGGTACTCCTTGATTTGGTTCTTTCATTAAAATTTTGGATGTATGATGATATATGTCAATGGCTTGTGCACACATAACAAAGGTACAACCCGTAATTGTCAAGGAAGGACCCCGTGGTACGCCTCGCCACAATCCTTATAAAAGGAGCGAAAGCTTCTTATTTTTGAGTAAAACCTATCAAACCTTTCATTTTTCAAGGTTTTGCTCAAAACACAAGTACTTCCCCATATGATTTTCAAAACCTCAACCGCTTATATCACTAGTTGAGGGGAGTATTTGAATTAAAACTTTGTTCACAAATTGTTCATAGTGGTCATCTTCCCGCAACACTCGAAATGGTCATATTTATTGTCAACCGCTCAAAAATAACATTTTTATGCCATTTTTGAGGGGAGAAAATTTGTGTGATAAGAAATATGTTGTGCAAAATGCAAATGAATCATGTACCTCGACTTAACCAACGAATTGACGGTACTAAACTGTTAGTAACTCGAAAAGACTTGTCCCGGACGGGTAATAATTTCAAGCTAGTTCGCTAGTAATGTAAACGTGTCTCGCAAAGGACTTGTCCAAGTAGAAAGTACCATTCGAGAAACTCTTGATAGACATGAACTCGACGGGTATGACAACCTTCGAGGTTTGTCTACACCTTCAAGGTAGTTATTAGAGCTAGTTGTCACCTAAAAGTCGACAATGTAACTCTTTAACTATGCAACGAACCGTGTCTCGCGGGGATTGTCTATCTTCGTGGATCAATTCAAAAGTGCGCTTTTCCTCACCGTGCATTTAAACCATTAATACTCTTAAGCACATGTGGAGGGGAGTATTTATGCAAAACATCATCTCTCACAAGGGTTCAAACATGTTTTTCATGTACAAACCATTTGAGAGATTTTTCACAAACAAGGGTTTTAATGGCAACATAGGTTAGTCATGGAGTTATAAGGTGACTAAGGTTAGGAATAACTGTCCTATGATCCGCCAGAGTCGGAGGGATCTACCCAAGGACACTACCATTAGTTAGTGTTAGAAGTCCTTAGGAATGATTGTAAAAAGGAGAAAATGAGAATCGGAGAAAGAAGGAGTTGAAGAATCAAAAGAAATGTAAAGTAAAGGGTGAAAAGAAACAGCCTCAGATTATTCAACTTAGGGCGCATAATCGTTCAATTCATATACTCTTGGTCGTCACTTAGTGACACCGGTATTGAAGATTAAAAGTCGTCATGGACCCAAAGGACGCATGCACTAAACCTTCTTAGCCACTCAAGTTTTTCTCAACGAAGCTTGTTTCATTCTCACAGGAACCCTACATAAACTATTGGCTTTCTCTTAGGGATCACCGGTATTGAAGAAGGAGACCCTCCCTAGTCTCCGCCAGAAAACCAAAACGCACTATTGAGTCTAGAGCCACGAGATTCATCAAAAGATCTCTTAGGAACACTTGACATTTAATCACTTGATGATCAACTAATAAGATTATCGGTGGTTCATATCGAGTCCTTCACGATCTTAGCAACTGTCGAGAACATTTATGAGAGGTTCACATCCGTGATCCTCGGTGATTAAATGGAAACTCCCGCCAGGTCAACATCAAACAACCCCGACAAAGAAGTCACTTCGGTAACTCCCGTGGATTACGCGGAGTGTGTCTCAAACGGTCTACATCATGAGGTGATGCTTGATGTACCTCAACGACTATCTCGAATCAGAGATGTACTTGGTGACATCGTTATCTCACTTGTGGGACTCCAGTTCAGAACGGCCTTTGTAAGAATTAGAGTTGTGTTTTCACACTATGTCATAACACTCTCAAGTTCAAACTTGTAAGTGCCGGAAACCGCTTATTACTAACCGCTTGAAATGTTTTCTTCTTATGGAAGCTCCGAGCGGGATGATCGTGTTGATTCTTCTCATGCTCACGCCAACATCATCACTAATGGAAGTTCTATCCAAAAGCAACACAACAATCGTAATGATTCTTCATCAAATCAAAGAATCTACAAAGTCATAAACTTAAAGAACTTCATCAAGATTGAATTCCAACGTCAAAGAGCGTGTGAGCATGTTGAAGAATGACGGAGACACCGGAGCAATGAAGGCACTGAGGCGGTCGATGCGCATAACAACATACTATCACTTTCACCACAAAGAACAATGATCAAAGAACAAAGTTAAAGATGACGTCAAATCATAACTGGTCAAAGATAACTATCTCTACACTTGGGAGATTGTTCGAATCAAGGCAATTCCTCTCACAAGAAAGAAGAATGTCGAAGACGCCGAGCTACTATTACATCAACGCTTTCACCGCTTACATTCATATATACTGAGGGGAGATTGTTGGAATCACTCCTAAACAAGATTTCAAGTATTTATATTTCATATGTAATAGGTAGCTTTATTATGGCCTTTATGTTTGTTTAAGGTCTAGCTTATGTAGAAGGCCCATAAGCTTAAGCCCAAGCCCATATAAGAAAGGATGGGAACTAGGAGTGTTGCCTAGATTCCCTCCTATAAATATTTTGTAAACCCTCATTCGAGGGTTGGTTGTTCAAGTTTTTTTCTTTCACATATGCCTACGCATAACCGGTCTTATTATTGTTTGTGTGTGTGTTAGATCTTGTTCAATCGCCTCTATCTCTTTCTATATTACTTGTGTTTGTAAAACTAGTGACCTAACATTATACCTAGTGGAAATTGACAACAATTACCAAGAGCACCATGCTTATTTGATAGTTGAGGTTCTAGCCATAATGAATTATTTAAGTCCTTATATGTGGGAAAGAATGTTTGAGTTTGTTCAAACGTGCATTTGATTCAAGACAAGTGTTGGACACAAGGGCTTTTTGAGCAATACACTCAATCTAATTCAAATGATGGTAAGGATGGTGGATTGGTTGATCTAGGTGGTAGGTCTTCTAGTGTGTCTAAATAAGGATGTGGTGATGTAGGGGTTCGTTGTGCTATGGGAGTACTTAGGTTGATTATTTTTCCAAAGATGTTGAACACAAAAAGTACGGATACTAATTCTTATGGTTCATTGGTTGCTACAACTAGCGGGTGAAGTGCTTGAAGTTTTGGTCATGTCTATGAAGCTTAGGGTCGAGGTATAGGTTCACCTTGAAAGGGACGTTTGATTTAAAGGATGCTTGGAAGATCATGAGCAATACGCTTAATGGTGCCAAAAGATGGAAGAGGGATAGAAGGTGTCAAAGAGGATAAGTGGCACAATGGATTGTTTGTTTGGATAAGTGTTTCAACATGTGTTGTTAAAATACTTGGGTGTTGATTTTTCGGATATGACTTTTAATGACTACAATCGTAAGTCGCATATACTTGAATATTTTGGATGAAATACTTAAGTTGTCAATCCTAATTTGTTGAGCTTAGATTGAACTCAAGGATAACAAGACTTGATAGTATGTCTTTAACATACGTGTGAGTTATGACTCTATGTAAATACTTATCGTCTTGAAGGATGACACATTATTTTCATGTCAACCAAGTGAGGCAATACATGTAGATACAAAAAAATATCTATAGTCATATGATAGACTTGTGTATGATATCTTTGCAAATAATGAGTCCAGGTTTGTTAGTCTCGGTAAGTCATCCGCAAACGGGTGAGGAGATGTTGGTGGTGTTGTACAAAGTTTGATAGGTACAAGCTTTGGAGACTTTGGTAGTGAAGGTGTTTTGGATGATGGTGGGTGATTTTGGTGGTGGAGTTGGAGTACTCAAGTTTGAAAAGTTCACATCTTGAATGGGTGATGAGATGTTGAGAGGTAATGAGTCTGAGGATGAAGAGTTCAAGTTAATGAAGCAACAAGACCGAATGCTAATCCTAGTGGTTTTCTTAAGTGGCTTATTTGAGGTTAAGGATTCACCATTTTGACTTTGCTTTAAGAAATGCTAAGCTTGAGGAAAAGTAACAAAGAAGGTGTGAAAATGATCATCTTGAATGTGTCGATTAATGGAACTAAGGATTCATGGATTTGATGTTAATCCATACAAAGATGGTAGTTTCTAATGAGATGGAAGTGTCTAAAATCATGTCAAACATCCTAAGTTAATCCATTGAGGATGTGTTGAGTGAGGTATGAAAGATATGCATTAACAACTATCCTAGAAACGAAGTTTGTAAATTAGATTGCGGGATTTAGTAAAATTCAATAACTTACATAGGATTCACGGCACCATTTCTTTACACAAACCGAACCCTTAAATTGGTGCCGCTGGTCCGCTCATGTACGGTATGGCGGTACAAAATACATAACAGACGGTGCCAACATTTTGGTGCCGTTCGATCCGTGGACGCTTGAAAAGTTCACGACCCATTTTTTGGTGTCGGGAGTTTTTCAAACCTGAAATTTTGCTTAAAACATGTGACATTAATTACTTCTAGTTAGGAAAAGTCGATAACACATATACAAATATAGTGGAGCATAGACTTTGACCATACTAACGATTTTCACATAAAAGTGAAAATGGGTAAAATTTGATAACACGCTTGTGCTATCCACCTGCATAAACCGGTTAGCATACAACATTGTTTTAAGTCATATTATCATCCTACAAAGTAAAAACAAATAAATTACATCATACAACATTGTTTTTGTCCTTGTACCAAACACTCTCTTAACACCTTCATTTTTCAAAGTACTTGACTAATTTACTTAGTACTCATTGCTAAGTGAGTTATGACATTTCATAAGTTATGCGAGATGTTAGTATAACCTATGCAAACGAAGTGATCTAATTCTACAAGCGATGGTAAAACAATTTTCCAACTTAGTGCACAAAATCTAGCAAATAACCTATTGTGCATAAACAAGAAATCGTCAAACAAGCGAATAAATAACATGGCAAGATTGACACTTATATTATGCAAACAAACAAGTGTAAACAATAATTTGAAAAATAAGCAAGCAACATATATGCAAACAACATAAACAAGTGGTCATTTAGCATAGATAACAAGAAAGACACTTTTCGTCATTTTATGCTTAAATATGACAATGTATACCAAGCTTGATTAGTTTCCTTTAAACATATTACCAAATTATTTAGTTTCAAAGGAAGTTGTATCAAAGTTCTAAGAACACCAACTTAAATTGCTCGATTCAAAATTTTGAGTTTTATGTTAAAGCGAAACTCAATATTTTAGACATACTGTAGTATTTGGTCTATTTCACTTATTTAAAATTAGACTCAGGCCATGAGAGTATTTTTAAATGAAAGTAGACTCAATTCCCTTTAAAATGATAGGTGGCTCGACTGCACGGACTTACGCTAATTAGTTATGATTTTTGAAGTTGCCCAAAAAAAATGCATCATCAGACAGATGGATTCCACGGAACCAAATAAAGGGATCCGCCTTTATAAGATTTGGCACCGTGGTCCTCCGAGACGATTCACCAAAACTAGTATTTGACATAGAGAAACGTGTGCGACTTACTAGATTTCATAGTAAACATATAATACACATATTTAACAACATATCTACTTATGTAACTTATCTTAATCATTTACTGAGGTGATTTTCAACTAGATTTATAGTTATCCCAAACACTCCTTTAAAATCATATTTCTTCAGAAATTTTCTATGAGCACACAATACAATACTTACTAGTTCTTTCAACAAACTTTTTTATTTTACTTTTCAAGAAAACCTTCAAGCTTGTATACAAAGTTACATTTAACAACAAAACTTCTAAGTACAACAAGCAAAGCATTTTTCATATTATTTTTCGCTTCAATGGTAATTTGATACATGGATCGTACTCTATTTTAAAAACCATTTGTTTTGAAAATACGAGCTATGTGGCTCTGATACCAATTGTGAAAACGTAGAGGGGGGTGAATACATTACCATTTAAAAACTTTAGATCTTTAGTATCAAATCGCTTATGAAGCTTGTTATAATATGAAAGTACCAAGTATTGTTTGTGACTAATATAAAGCTTGGTAAACCAAGTTGTCACACAATCATGAACATCAAACCACATCACAAACAATAGTATAGTGCAAGTATAAAAGTAAAGAGATAAAGAAAGGAAAGTGCAAACCGAACACGAGGATTTATAGTGGTTCGGTCACGGATCTCCTTTCCACCCTACTCCACTCCCCGAGTACCCAACTCGAGAGTTACTTCACTAAATCAACAAGCTCGCTTCTCGGTGGAGAAAACCTTTACAATCGTCGCTTACACTTTTTCCGGTACAAAGCTAAATACCGAGTTCTAGTTCGAGGTAGAACCAACCTAACGTCGCCTATACAATATTTCCGACACTAAGCTAGATGTCGAGTTCTTTTACAAGGGTACAACCACTCCCAATATGTTTTATGGCCCAACATAACAAACCTTGTGTTTTATGGCACAAACACATAAACCATCTAATCTAAGTTAGTGAAAGTGTTGTTATGATGCAATGATGTTTACACTAATGATCCATGACACAAATGTCTAATGGATATGAATAACTACTTCTAAATGAACTTCCAATTGATAGGAATCCTTCATGATGAAGATCACAAGTCCCCCAAACTTGTTGTGATAGATCTTCAGCTTGTGGTGAGTGGTAATGGCTAGATCTCCAAGCTTTCCTTGGTTGATCAAGATGTAGAGTATGCTTACAACAAAGATGAATGTTAGAAGCATTATGATCATGTGATGGTGAGGGTGATTAATGTATGTTTCTACATTGTTATCTACAGATCTAAATGATGCAAGAAGGGTAGAGAGAAAGTGTGTTTGAGGATTATTAAACAACTTGGTTTGGCTTACTATTTATAGCCAAAATGGATGTGGCGTCCACGGACCACCTAAACCCTCAAAGGGTTCCGCCTGTACCATTTTGGTACCGTGGGGTCCGACAAAGAAGATTACCAAAATCTTACCAAAGTCAACCAAATCCATCCAAGATTGTGTAAGCTATGTAGAGTCCAAATCTAAACAAAATATTCTATGAAATCTTCTAGAGATTACAAAGATGATGCATGCCATGATGCAATATGTATTTCTATTTTAGATTAAAAGTTTATCAAAGTAAACTTGTAAAATGTAATATGTAACTAGTTAATAAAATGTCTAGTTACCTTTTGTAAAATAAAATACCTAGTTGAGTGCTTGTCAAAATAAAATATATTTTGTCAAGTGTAAGTAAACTTTAGTATTTGTATGAAATACTTGTGAATGCAAAATGTAAAATGAGGTTCGAAATAGAATGATTAACCTATTAAAATACTTAGTGACTCTAAACATATTTTAAATATTCTAAATGATTTGTTAATGGGTTTGATCATAATGCCACATAACAAACATGTACGAACCTGTGTTGTAACATACGAGGACTTGAGACATCGAGAGGTGTTGAATGTATGTTGAGACAAAATGTGATTACAAGTAACTTGTACATTTTACGTTATGTATTACAAGTTACATGTTTGTCATCAATCAAAACAAACGAGACTGTATAGATTAAATATCGTAATATTTGCACTAACACTTTATATGATGATCGTGAAAAGGAGGAAAGAGTCAATCGGGAGATATTGTAAGTCTTTTTGGTTAGAGCCTTTTACAATCATATGTTAGTACGACCGATTAAGTTATTCCCTTTAGGTAACTTTAGCTTAACAAAGTTTTTGTACATTTTTTATATAATGGTAAACTCGATCGCTTAGCATGATGTTCCATTATGAAGGTACATTCAAATACTTTCCGGTAGGATATATCAAGGAGGCAAGAAATGCCTTGTTGATCTTGTGGAAATAAAAGAGGTATCTGTTGATGAAATGGATGCTCTCATGACCCAAATCGGTTATGAGTCCGGACAAACCAATTATTTCTACTTTGTTAAGCCCGGTTGTACATTAGAAGACGGTTTGTTTTCTTTGCGTGAACTCGCTAATCTAGACTTGTTGAAAGATGTTGTCATACAAAGATAAGTCGATAGACGTGTATGTTGAAATAGGAAGACTAGATTAGAATTTTCTCAAATGTCCCCACAATCAATTAAGACCGTGTTTTGGGAGATGGATGAAGATAGGAGAAAAGTTTCATCTGCGGCTATTCAATTCTGTTGTAGACGGTTGGTGTTAGATGATATAGATAATGAACCTTCCCTAGATCCGCTTATCCAACTTACACAATTGCTCGTGGACGCCAATGATATTGGTGAAGCTAGCAATTTGCCAAACATTGAGCCACTCTTTTCCACCTTAGACCGCTCATTTGCTAGCCAACCTGTTGAAAACAAAGGAGCGTGCTTTAGTAGTTATTGATGAGGACAATGCTCTAAAGGAGCTTGATAATGTTGAGGTTAACTGCTTAGAGTGATTCGGGGAAGGACTTTGACAACGGTGGAACAAAGACTAGTTGATGTCAATAACACCTTTGAGGAGCCCGAAAATTTTGAGGTTAACTGCTTCAATTGACACAGAGAAGCAATTACACAAACCAGCGCACCTTTGGTTGATGTGAATAATGTGTTTGAGGAGCCCGATGTGGATGTAACTCGCTTCAACCGACTCGTGATAACATGGAAGAGGATCCTGTTGTTGATCTTAGTCTGTTACAAGCGAGTGACACTAGTGAATTTGGCAATGCAGTTGAACCAAATCAAGATAACACTTGTCAAGAGAATGATGCACAACTTGGTATGCTACAAGTAGGTCAGAGTAATGATTTAGGTGAAGAAGGAACAACATGTAATATAAGTGATGACAGGCAGTTGGTAAATGATTTACCTGTGATGGTTGATGAAGTATTTTGCAGTGACCATGTTAGTTTCAACACGCACACTTTGCTAATGGCGCCTATACCACTTTTTCTATACCGGTCGAGTTTGGTACCGCAGGGAAGTAAAAACCTAGTAAGAGAGCATTCAATAGAAACTAGGAGGAGTTGTTTTTTGAAGAATGACAAAACAAGAATAAGGGTCAGTGTAGGGTTGTGTTCCAGCCAGCCCAAATGAAGGTCCCGGATCGGATATTGGCCCATCTAGAAGTCCATTAAGCGTAAGGGTATAAGAGCATTGCTTTCGCCAAAAGGACCCTTCACAAATACTCGCCCATGGCTATTGTTTGTCGGCAGAATGGTGAGACAGTATCCGGTCGGTCGAACATATAATGAGCAACACACTTGTTTGCAATCAAGGAAGTCGAGCTTTGACCTTCGCTATATCTCACGTAAAATTACAAAGACAAGTTGAAACAAATCCAGAGCTTCCTGTCGGTCGGTGCATAATCAACTTACCAACCAATACGACCTTCAAGTGTCCTGCGAAGGTTTTAAGGGCCAAAACCTAGCAATAATGACCATCGGGGTCAATTCAAGCTACAATTTACCATGTTGAAAGATTATATTCAAGAGTTGCGTAAGAAAAACCCTAATACGACAAAGGAGATGAATGTGAACGACCTCCGGATGAGTCTCTTCCAACCGAGAATTCAAGAGAGTGTATGTTTGTTTAGGTGCATCAAGCAAGGATTTAAAGATTGTGGAGATCGTTGTTGGGGCCGGCCGCTTCCAATTCGTGGTCCTTTCAATGGTCAACTTATGACACCGTGGAATTGATAGCAACAATGGTATATACCCTTTCGCTTATGCTTTTGTTGATTCGTATAACATAGGATCATGGACTTGGTTTCTTCATTGTTTATCCGATGATTTAGCACTGGGCCAATTTCAAGCATCACTTTTATTATCGACATGAATAAGGTACTCTTTACTGCTCATGAATTTAAGTGTCACTTTTGAAATGATAAGAAAGATATTTGATTTTGTGCAGATATAAGTAGAGTCAGAGCGTAAGTTTTGAAAGTGCGTAACACGATTCTCAGATTAAAAGCATACATGACAAAATGAAATTGCAATGGAAAGGTAGGCCTATAAAGACCATCTCGTGGAAATGTGCAATGACCTCAATCATTGTACAGTTTAAAGCTATGGCTGATCTCAACAAACTTAATCAACCAGCCCATGATTGGTTAAGTAAGATACCACCGATTCATTGGTCAAGGTCACATTTTTCATGTAAGTCATCTATCGCTTCACTTACTTTGTATTCATAAATGCAAGATAAACAGCTATAATTAATACATGTTTATTACTTTTCATCTTTAGGAGAGCTACTCGATGTGTTACTTAATAACATGTGTCAAGTGTTTCATGAGAAAATTAAAGAGGGTTAAGCAAACCTATTATTACAAACCTTAGAATACATCGTGGAATATTGTATGAAGAGGATAATGCATGTTCTTATGGTGATTGAGAAGAGTGATGGGCCACTAACACCAACCGCACAACACATGCTAGAGGCTATTAAGAAAGAGGTCATATATAATGTGTTATGGAATGGGGATCTAAGTTTCGTGTTAGTGGACCATGGGGTAACCAATGTGTAGTTAATGTTGTACACAAGACTTGTACTTGCGTATGGGAGATAAAAGGTTTACCATGTAAACATGTTGTTGCTACCAATTGAATATGGCTTTAAATGGCCAACAAGTCGGAGTCAGAGAAACATGGGCTCATCCTTGTTACTATCTTCTCACTGGGAGGCTACCTACAAACACCATGTCCAAATTTATAACTAGCAATGTACATTGGGAAAAATCAACTATGCCAACAACAATTGTTCCACCGAACCGAAACAAACCCGCCGCCGCAAGAGGTAGAAAAGAGTTAGGATAGCTCCCAAATCAAGAGATTGTGAAGGATGGTAAGTCAAGGGCTTGGAAGAGTGTCGTGTAGTATTTGTGGCATTGCCGGACACAACCGGTAGCATGCCTAGGTATGGTGGAGCTCAACATAGTGGAACCGCCAATAAGGTAAATGTCAAAAGGTGCCTACTAAAGTCAGCAGGAAAAAAGACATCCTAAAGGTAAAAAGGTAGCAGCAGATAAAGAAGTCAAGGTACAGTGTTGTTGTAGAAAGCCGTTAGTGCGCTTCAAGGAAGTGGTGTTCAATCTACAAATCAAGAGCCAACAATCAAGATCCCATCATACATGATGCATCCTCGCCACAATCCCAACGATTTTCAGATTCAACAAGTGATGTTCAAGCAGCTGCTTCAACCCACCGCTACACGAAGAATGACTAGGAAGCAGTGTCGACCGAAAGAATGATGGCCTCACCATAGGTCAAATCATATGCTAATTATCTAGACAATGTTTCATCTAGTTTACTAGTTTATTTTCTATGGACAAGTTATGTAATCTAAAACATATATGTGTGTGTAATCTGTAGCTCTCATGCTTTGAAAAGTATGCAATTTTATGCAATTGAATTATATCCATTTGCATTAACTATGGAACCATGTCATTATTGTGTATTTTTGAGATTGACTAAGCTTGATGTGTGAATAGTTTGCGCAAAAGTAACCAAAGCTAAAATAAAACATCATAAGAATGTTGACATTTAAAAGTCAACCCTAAACAAATTGCTAACCATCCGCATACCCATAAGGCATAGAAAATCGAAACAAACAAAACCGAATACTTCATAACAAGGTTACTACAATTCAAGATACGTAACATTAACCAACTAGCCTCATTACATAAAAGGTTAAAAGTTATCCCAATGCATAAACAATGAAGAACAACATCCAACTTAGCACCGTGTAAATCTTCCACTTCCACACATCACCTTGAGCAACTACTAATCTTGCCTCAAGCTCATTTCTCCCTCAAAAGTCCCGTATGATCATTCTTGAACGAGCACGATTTCGTGATCATACCATCTTATCCACCGACAAGAAGACCCCTATTGATGATTATGACAAGTCATTAAACAACCACCATTGTTACAAACTTACACAAGAAATATTAAGACGCACTTACTTGAACAGACAACCAAAGAATCGACGCCTGGTCAAGCGAGAGTCCACGGTGCTGAATAATAGCTTGCTTACCACACCAAAGAACGCACCATCTTGAAACAATTATCGCTTTGAAGAGGACGGGTTTTGAAGGATAGTTTAGGGATGGGTGATAAATGTAGATCAAACCTTGTTACACACATATACTAGCTACATACACCGTAGAACGGTTTTATTTAAGACGCTACTGCTGAAAGACGGTTTGTCCTCAAGAACATAACGCTGACAACGGCAGATTGGTCAAGGGACTAATCGGCATTTAATGGCTACTGCTTTGGACCCGTGGCGATGAAAAGGGCGAGGTTCGTCCCATCGCGATCCTCCGATACAAGTTTAGGGACCAACGTTGTATTTTAGTCTTTTTATAATTTAAATATCTCTTAAACCGTTAATCGTTAAGCAAATAATTACACCATCGCGACGAGCATTTAATTATCTTTCTATGAGGCGGACACTTTGATATACTTTCGAAAAAGAAAAAAAATCGTTTTTCACGTTTTTAGTTTTTTTCGTTTTCTTGAATCGAAATTTGCATGAAAAATCATATATGATTTAACACTAATTTGAATACCACATGTGATATTAGTGTTAAATCATATATGATATGTATATCATATGTGATTTATCATATATGATTTAACACTAGTATCACATATGTATTACATATCATATGTGATTTAACACTAATATCACATGTGATTTTGAAATTAATGTTAAATCATATATAATATTTCATGCAAATTTCAGTAACGTAAAAAAAACGAAAAAAACTTTTAAAAAAATGTGAAAAACACGAAAAAAAAAATTGTTGAAAGTATATCAAAATGTCTATCTATAAAAAGATAATTAAATGCTCGTCGTAATAGTATATATTTTTTTTCGCTTGACGATTAACGCTTTGAAAGATATTTATATTTGAAAAAAATGATGAAAGTGGGTTTTTTTTAATTGTTGATATTAATCTCAATTTAATAAAAATAGATTGTGAAAATTGATCCTCTAATATATAAAAAAGTTTTTATCCTCAAATCATCTTAAATCCCATAACTATTCGACTATTCGTCTAAAACGATGGGCTAATTGTATTTGTATTTTTAGTGATAAAACACAAAACACGTGTGTTGTTAGTATTATTTAAAGGTCAAAGTTTTTTCTTCTCATAATTGAAGACTTTATCCTCACTGCCTACTTTTTGTATAGTGGATCCTTCATGCATGTTTCGTGGCCTCGTTTTAACCAATTTTTTATTCAACCGGACCGTTTCTGTTTTAGTTGTTTACGAGCGGGTGATCCCGCGCGTTGCTGCGGAAGTGTTGTGACCCCGTTATATTTTTATGTAGCGGTACTTTAAAGTTTAATTATGGTACATCGTTAGTCCTTGAAGGACCTAGTTTGCAAAAACAATTAAACCTTAGGGACTATTTTCGTTAAATGGCTAATGCTACAAAGGACTTAGTTTGCAAGGGACACTTAAACCTTAAGGACTATTTTGTCAAATTGCTATAGATAATAATTAATGCTAGAAACTTACAAAGGACTTAGCTTGCAACGCTAACTAAACCTTAAGGACTATTTTTGCCATTTGGATAAAGATAGCATTTAATGCTACAAAGGACTTAGTTTGCAAGGGACACTTAAACCTTAAGGACTATTTTTGTCAAATTGCTATAGATAATAATTAATGCTAGAAACTTACAAAGGACTTAGCTTGCAACGCTAACTAAACCTTAGGGACTATTTTTGCCATTTGGATAAAGATAGCATTTAATGCTAGGCACTTTGGGTACAAACTTGTACGCTTTTTAGTATATACGAGTGGGAAACCCACGCGACGCAATGGGAATGTCACACCCCAAATTACCTGCTTTGCAATGGAATGGAATTCGGGATTGATCGTCATAGCATCACAATCATAGATATATTGAACGACCTAAAGTGTCGTTTGAAAAATACATCGCTTGATTTAATAAAACAATCGAGTTTACAAAGATAGGTCCCAAATGAAAATCAACTTGTGCGGAAATAAGTTTATTACAACTCAAACGATGTTTTAATGTGAGTAAACCCAAGTGAGACGCGTCGTCACCGCGACTCTAAGATGTGTCCACATGCATGCCATGAAGTGTATGCCTTAGATACCGAGATAAAACATGCTAAAAGTGTCAACACAAAGGTTGAGTGAGTTCATAGAGTTTGTGTTGAAATGTAAAGCCTTTCAAAATCGTTTATGCAAAGAAAGGCATCAAATCCACTCGGCCCAAGTTCCGCCCATACAAAACTTGCAACCTGTATTCACAACCCATTGCCAAAATGTATATAGTTTATATTCAAGCGCATGATGTCAAATGAATTCACATAATAATGCATGACTTAATGTATCAATGTTTACTTGACATAATTATACCAAGACATTCAGCTCAATGAAAATCCCAAGACATCCAAATCAATGAAGTTCCCAAGACATTCAAACATTCAATGGTAATCCCAAGACATTCACCAATGATAATCCCAAGACATTCATTTTCAATGATAATCCCAAGACATTCAAATTTCAATGATAATCCCAAGACATTCAAATTTCAATGATTTATGATATAGGATATGACTAAACATTCAATTCAGTTAAGCATGGTAGTTTCAAATAATCAAGGTAGTCATAAAATAGTTGAGCATGTATCTCCCCAAAACAGGTTATGAAAACAAGTAAAAGTAGGGGCTATGGAACTCACTTGATAAACTGGTATGATGACAAGAGTGAGTACACTGAGGTATAGCGTGATACTTTAATATGGACCTATTACGAATGATATGATATGTAATGAGTTGCAATGTAATGTTATGCATGCATTTCGTATGTTATTTATACCATTTGCGAGTTTTGAAAATAATACTTATCGTCGAAAAATACTCTTTTGACGTCTTGACCAATCAAAAATCACTTTTCAAGTATTTACGTCAAAATGTCATCCTACAATGGTTTTATAATGATTTATGGTGAAATTTTCACTTTTCGTCAAAACAATGTCGCCGGAATTTTTATGAAAGTGACAAAATGGCTTTGGAAAACTCGTCAGAATAGTGTACGCCGATTGTTAGGAAACGAACTCGACGGTTTTGGAAAGTTTGTATCGAAATCTAGAAGTTTCAGTTCAGAGTTTTCGTCAAAAGGTTTCGAACATAAAGATAATAAGGGTTAAAGATGGTGATTTTGGCTAATTGTTATGTAAAAGTGAGTTTCGCCAAGTTTAAACATCCGTAAATAATTTATTACAACTCCGCTATACAAACGGCTTGTCGCTTTGAAAAATATGCTCGGTGATCTTGATTTTATTAGAAGACATTTCGTTCCACATCGAAAAACAGCCTCCAACATGGTCGTTCTACCTACCGTAACACTTGTATCGTAAAATAATATAGTTTTTCGTAAAATAATAGTTACGGCAATTTTATAAAACGTGCATATCTTTGTCGTTTCAAACCGCTTTCACGATAATATGTCCTTAGCTTCGTATCAAAGTATACTAATATATTTTTGACAAGTCGAAATAATTTGTGAAGCTTAAGGCTGCTTTTGACTCGAACAAAGTAAAAATAGTAAAGTGAAATTTCTGAAAATTATATATTTCGTCGTTAAACTTTAAAAATTCATAACTTCTTCGTTATAACTCCGTTTTTATCCGTTCAAGCGGCCACGGATTCGTTTTAAAGTATATTTTCTAATTATCAAGGCCAAAAAGTCGTGCCTACAGTCGGATTTTCCAGAAAATCAAAACAAGGACAGAACATATTTTATACGTATCGAAAATAGTTTTTCTCGGACAAAACCTATTCTAATCCCTTCAAATCAACTCCAAAACTAATCTAATCCTACCATACACCTTCTTAGGGTGTCATGGGTTCCTAATCATCATCAAGACCAAAGTATACCAAGGGATAATTATAGGATGACCATAATATATATATAACTCTAAAATCATGTAAAATGGTATAAATCACATATGTCTTGCATGTTTGTACCAAAAATGAAAAGATACATATGAAATGAAAAGGAAACATGAAAAATGAAAGAAACATGCTTACTAGTTAATATGATGAGGTGCAAAGAACAAGGTTTAGCCTAAACACTCTTGGTTTTTATTTCAAAACCTTATAAAGAGTATAAACTAGATTGTATTTATGCTTGAACTAGCAAAATTTTTGTGATCCCTTTGAGCTCTTGATGATGACCGGTTTTATGGAGAACCAAAAGAGAGGAAGAAAAACTTTCTAACACTTGTGGAAAACTTTGTGAAGTGAATGAGTGAAAAAGTTATTAAGTAAGACTTTTATGTATTGAGTAAGATTGCTAACAATCAAGACCATATCACATTAATGACTACCCTCCCCCTTGGTCGGCCAAGGGGGGAGGGATGTAAGATATTTTGTTTTTTTTTTTTGTTTTTTTTTTAAAATGTATAAGTATATATTTGTATAATTTTGGTGTAAGTAAAATTGTAGGAAAATGTAACTTGTAAAGGTAAATGGTAATTTTAGGTAAAAGTAATTTTAATAGATCAAAATAGAATGTAATGAGATAATAAAATTGTAAAATACATTCCTTGTAAAATTTGAGTGATAAAATAATTATCGATAGTTTTTAAGAAAACGCGTCGTAATAATTTAACTTTAACGATTAATATACCAAATAAATTCAAAACACTTGTTAAACTCAAAATATAGTTTTATAACTAAATGTAAGTTTAAAAATACATCGATCATTTTTGAAAGTAACGGATTAAATGTTCAAAATAATAACTCACGCGATAACGCTTATTTAATATAAAAATTACGCGTTAAATGTGAAATGAAATGTCATGAATGAACTAATGTGATGCAAATGATGTCAATGAAATGTAGACTAAACTTAGTCCATATGAAATGTTCGTGATGTTATGATCATGAATTCGCCGCTAAACCTTTAAGGTTACGCGATTTGGAACACGTAAACCTAGTTTACGATAAATGTTGAAATAGTGAGGCATAAATTGTTTCGAGAAATGACCGAAAGTACGGGTTGTCACATTCACCATCTAAAAGGAATTCATCCCCGAATTCGGTTCGTGTTAGTCTATCGAATTTTGAGTTTATGATGAATATCGAGAGAAGACATGGAGAAGTGTCGTTACGGTTATCGATGATCGAGAACGTATAAAACATCGTAGTAGAGAAAATATTGGATGAATCTCTTATAAGTAACACTTTGAATTGGAACATGTGAAAATTTTGCTTGCACTAAGATTTATAATAACCGCCCCAACATAACGTGATCCTCCGCAATTAGACATAGTTAGCTAGGCTATGCATAATTAAGGAACGATGACGTGACGTTCGGTTTAGTTGTTATAACTCTCAATGTTTACAAGGATTTAAACCGTGTCGTTAAAATGGTCGATGAAGTAAAAAGAAGTAAAATTCTCGTAAGTAATAACAAATCGGAAAGAAAATAAAGTACGATAGATGAGAATATTTTACAACGAGTGGTTTAGCAAAAGTAGTACATCTTAAGTTATAAAGATTCGGATACGATGGAAAACATAAACTTAGTACGACATAATACATAGGGAAAAATTTAGACTGTTAGTTTCCGAACTTCTTCAGTCTTCCGCGTTGTTGATACCTTGACGAGCTCCTCCTCCTCCTAACATGTATACATTCCCATGAGCACCTTCGACTTGTTGACCTTGGTTTTGAGGACATTGACTTCGATAGTGTCCTTGCTCCCCACATCCGAAGCACGTAACTATGGTCTTGCCTCTACAATTCTCGGCATGGTGTCCTAGTTTTTGACACTTGTAGCACTTAACAGACAAAGACCCGTGTGATGATACTTACATCGATTACATAGCGGTAGGTTCCAAGATAACCTCTCGCTTTCTATTGGTGCAAAGAACATAAACCATTGCGCTTTCTTGCCCTCTATTCGTTGTTGATGATGGTTAGTGTCACGGTTTTGGTTGTTGTTGTTATAATCTCCTTGGTCGCTTTCCCATTTCCTTTTGTTGTTGTTGAGTTGGTTATCGCCGTTGTTGTTGTTGTTTTGGTCATTGTTGTAGTTGGTGCGGTTGTTGGGGTTGTTGTTGTTTTGGTTGGTGTTGGTGTACTTACCTTTCTTCACTACCGGGCCATGAGCTTTTGAGTCACCCTAATAGCTTCCTCGATTGTTTGTGGATCAAACGAAGTCACATCTCCTTGAATAACCTCGGAAGTCCCCGATAAAAGCCTCTAGTAACTTCTCGTTATCCGAAACCATAGACGGGCATAACGCGCCAATTCTTGGAATCTCCGAATGTAAGTGTCAATATCATACCCAATTGTTACCAACTCATAGAATTGCTCCAACTTTTTCACTCCGACGAGGACAAAACTTCTTAGTTACCAAACCCTTGAATTGCTCCCAAGTAAGCTTGAAAGCATTCTCCATTCCCATCGGTTGAGCATATGAGTTCCACCACGACAACGCTCCATCAAGTAGTGTACTCGTAGCAAACTTGACCTTGCTATCATCCGGCAATTACATAACAAAACACGGACTCAATTTCTCGAACCATCTAACCATGGCAGTGGCTCCTTCATCCCTTTAAACTTGGTGGGATCTCCACTTTGAAATCCTTATACGAACAACTTTTAACCCCGGACCCTCCTCATTTATCGCAGCAGAAGAAGAAGTTTTATGGCTTCAGCAGCAGAACATGCCTCCCTCAAGCAGCAGCAGCCACCGCTTCCTTTCAATCCTTAATGCCTCGCTACACTATCCCTTACCAACTTTTGAATAGCCGCTTGTGTCATTTCACCGTGGCTTTCTTGATGCCATATCTTCTTCAAAACAAGAGGAAATGTGAGACGTAGCAAAATCCGATGTTAATAATAAACGCTCCAAAGAAATGTGATAAGAATGATAAGTTTGAGGTTATCTTTCAAAATGATCGACGGTTTCCTAAGAAATGGGTTATGAGATGTTGTAAGTGCTCCAATGTATGATGGTTTAGTGACTCAGTGTGAATAGCGTGTAACTCGACATGTTAGTGATGAAACAAGGGAGTGAGAGTGACTTTGCCGTACCTAAAGGTTTATCTCAGCATTCGACGTTATCGGTGATGAGCCAACTGATATAAAAATTGTGATAGGGAATGACAAGGAATTCTCCACATTAGAGTATGAAGAAAGAATAATGGAATGGGCATTTAAGGGCATCCATGTGACAATCGATGTGAAATGAAAGTAAATAACTCGAAAAATGTACATATAAACCGCATGTAAAGTGAACGTGCACTTATGATGAAATGATGAGATGCTATGATGATGTAGTTATAGTCTAGGGTCAATGATGCAACCTAGTTCTCTATAATCAAGCTCGATGCCAATCACACACCCCAAATTACTGCTTTGCGCCGAATGGAATTCGGGATTGATCGTCATAGCATCACAATCATAGATATATTGAACGACCTAAAGTGTCGTTTGAAAAATACATCGCTTGATTTAATAAAACAATCGAGTTTACAAAGTATAGGTCCCAAATGAAAATCAACTTGTGCGGAAATAAGTTTATTACAACTCAAACGATGTTTTAATGTGAGTAAAACCCAAGTGAGACGCGTCGTCACCGCGACTCTAAGATGTGTCCACATGCATGCCATGAAGTGTATGCCTTAGATACCGAGATAAAACATGCTAAAAGTGTCAACACAAAGGTTGAGTGAGTTCATAGAGTTTGTGTTGAAATGTAAAGCCTTTCAAAATCGTTTATGCAAAGAAAGGCATCAGTAATCCACTCGCCCAAGTTCCGCCCATACAAAACTTGCAACCTGTGTATTCACAACCCATTGCCAAAATGTATATAGTTTATATTCAAGCGCATGATGTCAAATGAATTCACATAATAATGCATGACTTAATGTATCAATGTTTACTTGACATAATTATACCAAGACATTCATTCAATGAAAATCCCAAGACATCCAAATTTCAATGAAGTTCCCAAGACATTCAAATTTCAATGGTAATCCCAAGACATTCAAATCCCAATGATAATCCCAAGACATTCAAGACATTCAAATTCAATGATAATCCCAAGACATTCAAATTCAATGATAATCCCAAGACATTCAAATCAATGATTTATGATATAGGATATGACTAAACATTCAATTCAGTTAAGCATGTAGTTTCAAATAATCATGATAGTCATAAAAATAGTTGAGCATGTATCTCCCCCAAAACAGTTATGAAAACAAGTAAAAGTAGGGGCTATGGAACTCACTTGATAAACTGGTATGATGACAAGAGTGAGTACACTGAGGTATAGCGTGATACTTTAATATGGACCTATTACGAATGATATGATATGTAATGAGTTGCAATGTAATGTTATGCATGCATTTCGTATGTTATTTATACCATTTGCGAGTTTTGAAAATAATACTTATCGTCGAAAAATACTCTTTTGACGCCTTGACCAATCAAAATCACTTTTCAAGTATTTACGCCAAAATGTCATCCTACAATGGTTTTATAATGATTTATGGTGAAATTTTCACTTTTCGTCGCAAAACAATGTCGCGGAATTTTTATGAAAGTGACAAAATGGCTTCAAAAACTAGTCGTCAAATAGTGTACGCCGATTGTTAGGAAACGAACTCGACGGTTTTGGAAAGTTTGTATCGAAATCTAGAAGTTTCAGTTCAGAGTTTTCGTCAAAAGGTTTCGACATAAAGATAATAAGGGTTAAAGATGGTGATTTTGGCTAATTGTTATGTAAAAAGTGAGTTTCGCCAAGTTTAAACATCCGTAAATAATTTATTACAACTCCGCTATACAAACGGCTTGTCGTTTTGAAAAATATGCTCGGTGATCTTGATTTTATTAGAAGACATTTCGCTCCAAAAGTTCCACATCGTGGTTAAAAACAGCCTCCAACATGGTCGTTATACCACCGTAACACTTGTATCGTAAAATAATATAGTTTTTCGAAAAATAATAGTTACGGCAATTTTATAAAAACGCATATCTTTGTCGCTTCAAACCGCTTTCACGATAATATGTCCTTAGCTTCGTATCAAAGTATACTAATATATTTTGACAAGTCGAAATAATTTGTGAAGCTTAAGGCTGCTTTTGACTCGAACAAAGTAAAATAGTATGTGAAATTTCGAAAATTATATATTTCGTCGTTAAACTTTAAAAATTCATAACTTCTTCGTTATAACTCCGCTTTTATCCGCTCAAGCGCCACGGATTCGCTTTTAAAGTATATTTTCTAATTATCAAGGCCAAAAAGTCGTGCCTACAGTCGGATTTTCCAGAAAATCAAAACAAGGACAGAACATATTTTATACGTATCGAAAATAGTTTTTCTCGGACAAAACCTATTCTAATCCCTTCAAATCAACTCCAAAACTAATCTAATCCTACCATACACCTTCTTAGGGTGTCATGGGTTCCTAATCATCATCAAGACCAAAGTATACCAAGGGGATAATTATAGGATGACCATAATATATATATAACTCTAAAATCATGTAAAAATGGTATAAATCACATATGTCTTGCATGTTTGTACCAAAAATGAAAAGATACATATGAAATGAAAAGGAAACATGAAAAATGAAAGAAACATGCTTACTAGTTAATATGATGAGGTGCAAAGAACAAGGTTTAGCCTAAACACTCTTGGTTTTTATTTCAAAACCTTATAAAGAGTATAAACTAGATTGTATTTATGCTTGAACTAGAAAATTTTGATGATCCCTTTGAGCTCTTGATGATGACCGGTTTTATGGAGAACCAAAAGAGAGGAAGAAAAACTTTCTAACACTTGTGGAAAACTTTGTGAAGTGAATGAGTGAAAAAGTTATTAAGTAAGACTTTTATGTATTGAGTAAGATTGCTAACAATCAAGACCATATCACATTAATGACTACCCTCCCTTGGTCGGCCAAGGGGAGGATGTAGATATTTTATTTTTTTTTTTTTTTTAAAAATGTATAAGTATATATTTGTTGTATAAAATGTAAGTAAATTTGTAGGAAAATGTAACTTGTAAAGGTAAATAGAAATTTTAGGTAAAAGTAATTTTTAATAGATCAAAATAGAATGTAATGAGATAATAAAATTGTAAAAATACATTCCTTGTAAAATTTGAGTGATAAAATAATTATCGATAGTTTTTAAGAAAACGACGTAATAATTTAACTTTAACGATTAATATACCAAATAAATTCAAAACACTTGTTAAACTCAAAATATAGTTTTATAACTAAATGTAAGTTTAAAAATACATCGGATCATTTTGAAAGTAACGGATTAAATGTTCAAAATAATAACTCACGCGATAACGCTTATTTAATATAAAAATTACGCGTTAAATGTGAAATGAAATGTCATGAACGAACTAATGTGATGCAAATGATGTCAATGAAATGTAGACTAAACTTAGTCCATATGAAATGTTCGTGATGTTATGATCATGAATTCGCCGCTAAACCTTTAAGGTTACGCTGATTTGGAACACGTAAACCTAGTTTACGATAAATGTTGAAATAGTGAGGCATAAATTGTTTCGAGAAATGACCGAAAGTACGGGTTGTCACAATTACTTTGCATTTGATATGTGTGTTGCTACAAGAACCATGTACGATATTTAGTATAATAGAAGAATTGCGTGTTGGTAGAAAGTAGTGACTACTTAGTGGTGTGTTTGTTTCTTTATTACTTGGATGAAACTTTAGCATTATTTAAAGAGTAAATTGCAAGAATCATTCTTATGGTTTGCCAAGATTGCAAATTTTGTCCCTGATATTTTATAATTGTAGACGGCTTCATGTAAGAAAATCTTTGATCCGTTTTAGTCTTTTGCTTATGAAAAATCAAGGACGATTTTTGCAATTTTGGCAAACCAAAGAGAGGCCACCGCGTAAAAGGATAAAACCGATCTAACTTTTCTCCACAAAGAGACCGCCTACAATTAATAAAAGGTCATGGATGAAATTTGCAATTTAGGCAAACCATATGATTCTTGCAATGTACGCTTATTTAAAAGAAAATAAAATATTGACTTTTAAGTAGCGACGGCGACATATTGTGGTTGTGGTAGTAGGGTTGAGCATCAAACCCAATACCGACCGAATCGAATGACTAGCGGTCCGGTTTGATCCGGATTTATCCTTATTTCGGTCTCGGTCCGGAAAGCATAATGGTCGGGTTTTAAGTAAACGGTCTAGACCGGACCGAACCGAACATGACCGAGACCGAAATAAAGATACATTCGGATCGAGACCGGACCGTTGGTCTTTGATTCGGTCGGTCCGTCAATTCTCTCGATCTTAGTCGATTTTGAGTCCGTGATGCTCACCCTATGATAGTGTTGGTGTAGACAGAAGAAAAAATGATGACGATGAATGTGTGCTTTTGTTTTTGTATGCACCAACAACCCTTTTAAAATTGCAACGTACCCTTTTTGGTTTTGGTTTTTTTCGAAAGTAGCTTTAGCAAAAGTAATAAGTTCAACGTCCGAAGCTTTTTAGTCTTGCACATATTTTGATGTATACACATGGCATGAATACATGTTTCTCGGTGATGGTGACATGGAGGATTTGGTGTGGTTCGTGAAGTCAATGTTTTAAAACCCGCGTTGATCTAAATTTGGTTAAATCGGGAATCGTTGATGAAACCGGTTCGTTACTAATTGAGTTTTGTAGATTAGATACCGGATTGAACCGTCAAGTTTCACTTGACCCAGTTAAAAGTGAACCAGATATGGTCAGGTTTCATCTTTTTTTATTTATCAAATAAAACAAATCAATTTTGCCTAAAATGTTACGTCCTTTCTTTTTTATGTGTATGTCACTCCTTGAAAAACACCAACACCTTTTGCATTATTAAACTCTTGCATTTTCACAACATGATGTATCTATTACTCTATTAGAGTACCTAATATGGGTGAACCTTTAGAAACATATAAGATTTGTTTGTAAGATTTAATATTCGAGTATACATGGACTATTTGTCTTTAATATAATATTACTGTCATGATTTTTCATCCAAAGTGTTGATATAATTACAAGTTACACAACGAATACAAGTATCATGTACATAGTAAACGATTTTAAAAGAGCTAATTCTAACTATATTTCTTAATTCATAATAATCGTATGAGTGTTTTGTAACATGATTCATTACACCTTTTTAGGTACACAAAACGGTTCAACCCGGTGGTTGAACGGTTAAACCAACAACCCTTGACTCGATCGGGTTAAAAAACGTTTTTAAAGCATTGTGTGGAAGTTTTAGATGAAATGATCAAATTAATTCTGAATTAGTTACGTGAGAGATGTATTATAATGAACGTTTCACCACTTAAAGATGATTAGAGTCAATAGTATCAGCAATGGATGATTAATATCAAATTTGACAAACTACAAAAATGATTTTTGCAGTTTACTCTTTATTATAATTATTTTAAACTGAAAAAAAATGTGCTAGTGGCAACTAAAATAAGATTAACAACTTGGTCATATAAGATCACGTATCTTTAGCAACATGTTAATGAAACCGTCTATCGTTCAGAGTAAAGAAGTGTTTGCCATTGCGTTATGGAGCAGATTATTAGATTATCATGTTTTAAAAACGTAGTAATCTAGTGAAGAGTGTTTGGATGACACCATGCAAAAAGTGATTATCAACTTTTTTTAGACCCTCGAGGCGTTTTGAAAAGTATAAGCTAAAGGACTTATATTGATATTTTTATATAGTTGTTTGTGTCTTGTTTTATGTTTCATGTTATGAATGTCAAGAAGTTGAAAGATCAAGGACTAAAGGTGTACCCGCTTACAAATTAAAGGGAGTCAAAATGACAAGTCAAGAAAGAGCTAAAACCTAGCTATATAATATCTTATTCTTCTTATTTTCTTATTCGATTGTAAAAGTTGTTATGTGTGTTTTCTTGTTCATCTTTCTCAAGTTTGAGCAGATCGTTCATTATATTTCCTTTCTTTTCTTTGTAGGTATTTGAAATCAAAACCACTATTCACATTTGAAGTGAATGATTGATATTGTGATTATAAAATAAAATGGATAATTGGTTGTATTCATCTACTGTGTTCTGTTGTTAAATCACAATCTTTGTATAAATTTAATTAAACGTGGTTATGAAAAAGCAAGTAGTTACTGCCACAAAATGCATATGTTTTTGTTGTCAAATTACGTATGTACCTTCAATTCTCCACTCAAACTATGTTTCTTGGTGACCTTCACCGACTAATTGGGGAGTACAGAACTAATAAATACATAATATATTATTAATTTTATATAAAAGTTGAAAAGTAATGGCAACGAACCGGTCACTTGGTGACCTTCAATTTATTTACTGAATCTACCACATGTCACAACATGCCTGGCTATGCATATTTTCTTTTATTTAGATGTGGATTCTCCCTATTATAGATAAAGTAATAGATAACATATATATATATTTTAAATAATAATTATATCAATAATTTCAATTTTCAATTTTATATAAATCTAGCACAATATCGACATACTTACATATATCTTCTCAAATCTTCATTTCTAGTTTCATAACCTTCTTAAGTAATTAAATTAAATATAAAATAAATAATATTATATGAATGGTAAAAAAAAGTGAGATTGATTATATATTTGTATTTATTGATTGTACATGTGGAGAAATAAATGAATAATACTTTAATTAGAAATTGGGTTGTAATAGATTGTTGATAAACATGGTATCATAGAGCACCACTTGCAAGTTTTTCTGTAAAGAGTTTCACCTTTCTTGATATCTCCAGTTTTATGTTTAGTATTTATTTTCTATTTTCCGGAGTGTCGCATGGTGGCATATATTTGTTGTGAGAAACTTGTTGAAGCATTACATGTTTGAGAATATAATAACTATACCTATAACCTTTTCTTTCTTTATTTTGGCGGCAAAAGGGTTAAATGCTTTATTCGGGGAAGTCGTGGATTATAGAATTTTTGTGGGTATTAGAGTGGGAAGTATGAGGTTATAGTTTCACACTTGCAATATGCTGACTACACAGTTCTTTTCGCGGAATGGACTCGATTTAATGCGCGTAATATTATGGGGGTTCTCAAATGCTTCGAGGATGTAGCGAGGCTCAAAATTAATCTACCAAAAGTAGATTGTATGGAGTAAGGGTGTCGAGAACGGAGTTTGAAAGAATTGCTAGGTTTATAAAATGTAGTGTTGGTGAAATGCCATTTCTGTACTTAGGTTCGCCTATTGGTGGTAATATGAGGAGGGTCACGGCGTGGAATTCGGTTGTCGAAAGGTTTGAGAATAAACTTTCAGATTGGAAATAAAAAAGATGTCTTTCAGCAGAAGGTTAACGTACGTGAAATCGGTCCTTGGAAGTTCACCGTTGTATTTCTTTTCGGCGTTTCATTTTTCGTCAAGTGTCATTAAAATAATCGGGAATGCTAGAAAAAAATTATTTTGAGGTGGGTTGAGGAGTTGGAAAGAATGGCTTGGGTAAAATGAGATGCTGTATTATCTCCTTATACGGCAGTTGGTCTAAATATTAGGTCTCTAGGAGCAAAAAATGTAGCTCTAGTAGGGGAAGTGCGAAGTGGTGGTGGATATTTCGGGTTAAATAGTATGCATTATGGAGAAAAGTGGTTGTTATTATACATGGGAAATAAGGGGGTGAGGTAGAGGTAGGGGGTATCGGGTGGGTGTTTGGAATGATATTATTAGGGTGGGGGATTCTAGAGGGTATGGAGGATGGATTCTTGAATCATTTTGTGAAGAAAATAGGGGATGGGTTAGATCTGGCTTTTTGGGAGGAAAAATGGATTGGCGAATTGAATTTATGTGATCGGTTTAATAAACTCTACAATTAGAAACAAAAAAAGGATGCGACATTGGGGGAAAGGGGTAGCTGCATAGAGAATGAATGGAGGTGGGGTTGAGATGGGATAAGAGATTTAACAGGTAGAGCAAATGCGGAACTGGAAGAATTAGAGGTTTTATTGTCCACTGTGAATTTGAAAATAATTGTAAGGACGTATGAAAATGGAACTTAGAAGTAAATGTAGTATCTTCGGTGAAATATCTCACAAAGTTAGTGGAGCCAATAATGCGCGATGGGGGTGTGGACACTAACCAAACTCAATGGAATATTCTTATTCCATGGAAAGTGAATGTGTTTGGGTGGAGAGTGATGGAAGGTATAATGTCGGTTCTAACAAAACTCGACAAAAGAGGTATAGATTTACATACGCTTTTATGCCCATTATGTGATAGTTGTGTTGAATTTGTGGACCATTGTATGATACTATGTGATAAAGTGATGGGTGTATGAGATATGCTACTTTCGTGGTGGAATATAGGTCAAGTGAATATGGTATTTTCGTGGTGGGATATAGGTCCAGTGAATGTCTTTTCGGCAAACGAAATTCTATCTCATAGAGGTTGCAACAACGAGTTATGGTAAGCGGTGTTATAGGTTGCGGGGTATCATACATGGAAGAATAGAAAACAACAAGATTTTTAAACCTAAAAATATCTTAAACTCTCAATGGTTAGACTTTTTTACGAGATACAACTGAGAAGTTACCAATGGATAGTTAGAAGATCAAAGAAAAACAATTTCAATTGGGAGTTGTGGATCGAGAGGCCAAGGAGTGTGTTTGGTTGTTGTATTAGGGGGGCTTATTTCTTCATGTTGGTTGTTTGGTTTCCCAGACATCTCTTGTGGGTAGATGATCCAAGTGAGGGATGAGGTGCCCTTTTTTATTTATTGAAGACTTGTATCAGTAGTGTTGTTTTTGCTTTAAAAGAATAACTACAACTATAGACATTGTAATCTTATCAGTACGCTCATATGTCACAAACTGTAAAAATAAAATTATTACATTTTTCTAAAAATACAAATTCTTACATTTCAGTGAATATAGTTAATATTTTTTTAATGTGACTAACTATGTTATTCAATAATTTGATTTGCCAAAGATCAAAAACCAAAGGTTATTGCTGAGGATAATTTTTCACAACTTCAACGGTATTCATTACTTTGGATTGCAAATCGATCTTCATTGGCATCTACGGGTCAGCTTGGATATCAAACCCGTCAAGCAACATATCTTGATCGGCGGTTTTTTAATTGCATGTTTTGGGTTTGTTTAATTTGACTGTTGTATTGTATGACAACTTAAAGATGGTGCAATTTATTTGTCTCTTGCTTGGGTCATCAGATAAAATCTTTACCATTTTCAGAAAAAATAATAATCTAATTTAACAAACATTAGAAAAACTGATTATTTGATTATTGCGATATAAAAAAACATAATTAAATCTAAACTGTATTTCAAAATCATATTTTGAAACAACTATTTATATGATCATCCGTTTTCAAAACGAATTTATTTTTAATAAGTAACACAAACACCCCCAGTATTTTTTAATAAGTAACATGTTTTCACTAAATCTAACTAAAATATAGTAGCAATCTTGTCATTATTTATTTATTTATTTATTTATTTTTTGAACGGCGATTTTATTTCAAGAAACACTAGCAAGGAGCTAGACTTACAATAAAATAAGATAGGGGTTTTTGAGCCACTCGTCCAAACTAAATGAGGCTTTACATCTAAACTTACACCAATAAAAAGAACTAGAAACAACATTATCAAAAATATTCGCCTTCAAAGGAGCTTTATCTTCAAAAAGGAATTTATTACGGTATATCCATATGTTCCACCACATAGCATAAAACACACCTTCGAACATCAACTTAGATTTTGCCGCAAGACGCAAAGATACCATCCACGTAATCCACTCATCATACGAATTCACATCTTAATAGTTAACATTCCACCACAACGATATTTTGCGAGCAATCTGTCTAGTCAAGTTACATCGAAAAAACAAATGCTCCCAAGACTCTACCCCACAATCACAAATAGGACACGAAATGGAATGAATATCAATACCTCGCCGAGAAATATTAAGCCGCGTTGGAAGAGCATCCATCTTGATTTTCCATGCAAGTACATTCACTTTAATAGGAACATACTTAACCCACCGAGTCTTAGAGTTGGCGCTCGAATACGCTTCTCATCAATCACCTTCCAAGAGAAGCCACCGAGAATTCCCAGGTTCTCCAAGGTCCAAATCCACCGCCACCCATTGGCACTAGATTAACCTTACTTACCAAATCCAAGAGAGCATCATGTTGCACCTGCTCGCTTCCACCACGGTCTTATTTACGAAACGAGTAATCTATGCTAGGATCACTCAACTTAGTACAAACATTCACCGACTTACCATTCTCTAAGGCATACAAACGCTGATACAAATCTTTATGAACACCTCCACCGTACCAATTATCATTCCAGAAAGAAGTCGTGTCCCCGTTACCCAACTTAAGATGCATAAACTCTAAGACATTCACGCCTTGGTCACTCAAGACCCTAATTTCATTGACAATGGTCGTCCAACACGTTCGGACACCTGTGTATTTACCCTTACCAATACTTCCATCTTCCCCATGAATCACCTTAATAACATTCGCCCATAAAGACGTTTTCTGATTGTGGAACCTCCACACCCATTTCATCATTAAACCTCGATTTAAAGCATAGAGACTAGACACACCAAGACCCCCACTATCTTTAGCCGTCAAAACACTATTCCATTTAACCCACGTTGCTTTATTACTGCCTACCTCATGGCCATTAAAGAAATGGATGCGAATAGATTCCAATGTGTGAAGAACACTCGACGGGACTCGAAAAATGGACATATGTAATATAGGAATCGATCCCAACACCGACTTGAGCAACGTTAACCGTCCACCAATAGATAAAGCTTTCATTTTCCACTTAGAAAGTCGTGATTTCACCTTTTCAATGACCTCCTTCCACGCTTGCACCCGAGACATATGTTAATACAAATAAGCCGTAAAAACGTTTATTTATATTTTACGATCTTCTAATGTTTTGTCGATAACAAAAGTAAAATCATATTAACGAAACAAATAAAATACGTAAATGGTTTGAACTAATAGTTTTCTAACACACTTACGTTTACACATAAAACACTATAACAAGATTAAGTGATTTTATATTTTAGATACACATGTACAACAACTAGTGTTTACATATTGGCTTAACAAGTTTAAGTAACTCTATGAGTTGGATACATATGTACAACAACTAGTGTTTACATATTGGGTTAATACATACTTATATTAAGTACACTAAAATGGGTAAAAACAAGTATATACTAAAATAGGTAAAAACAAGTATATACTAAATAGATAAAAACTAGCAAATGGTTTTTGACCCATAACCCATGGTTTTATATATACCACTTACACAAGTTCAATGTATCCTTAAGGTACATTGTATCTAGATTGAAAACCATGGATCAACCCATAACCCAAAATACCCATGGGCAAAGAGGTGGACCACGGATCCCTAGCTTTGTGCTAGCCGGATCCCAGTGGAAGGATCCGTGGGATCCGGGAAACAATGAGAAATTTCCTCTATAAATAGAGAGCCATTTCTTCCTTTCTAATTATCTCTTTACACACATACTTCCCCAAGTATTCTAACCTCTAACCTCGGATCCAAGAGATCTATGTAGCTTTTCTCTTTTGTTTTGTGTGATCTTGTAGATTCCTCTTAAAGGAAAGATCACCACATCTTAAAGACGCAAGCTCAAGTCCATGAGTTGCCATGCCGTCATCATCAAGACAACGAAGGTTCTCTTGTTGATAGTTCCTCCTTTCTCCATAGATGTTGGGTTGAAGGCATTAGTGAAGAATGCCGAAAGTGTCAAGATGAAAGCATTAGTGAAAGATGCTAATCATCCGCGTCAAAGCATTAGTGAAGAATGCTTAAGGTGTCAAGACGAAGGCATTAGTGAAGGATGCCAAGCGTTGTGTCAAAGGCATTAGTGAAGGATGCCTAATAATCAAATCGAGTAGCATTTGGGAAGAATGCTTAGGTCGTATAATCGATGAGGTGCATCGTTATACATATAAGTGTTTATTTATTCACAAGGATGGTGATATCCTTGATGGTGTTGTAACAAGGTAGATCTCCTTGATAATAGATGTTGTGTCGTGAAGGGTAGTAGTTCCTCCATAATGGAACTAGGTGCTTAGCCTAGTACCTAATAAAGGGTAGGCGACGTTGTGATAGGATTAGTTCTCCTAAGGTGTGAAAGAACTCGGTGGTTAGGCTAGCACCGTATAAAGGGTAGGCGACGTTGTGTTAGGTGTGGTTCGCCTTGGTGTGAAAGAACTCGGTATTTAGCTTTGTACCGGAAAAAGGTTAGCGGCGTTGTGAAGGCTTCTCCGCCATAAGGAGTTGGTGTAGTGTTTACGAACTCGAGTAGGTGACTCGGGGGTGGAGTAGAGGCAAGGAAGGGGTCCTTGTAGCGAACCACTATAAATACTTGTGTCGTGGTGATGTGCTTCTCTTTATCTTTCATTTACACGTTTATATATCTATCTATCAACGTCCAACATAAACAACCAAATAGATTGACATAAGTCGATCTAAATATTTAAAAGGAAGTTTTAAATTGGTAAAACTATTCAACCCCCTTCTAGTTTTCCACAATTGGTATCGAGCTTAGTAACCAAGTTTCTTAAAGTATATTGTACTTTAAAGACTTGATACGATCCGTGTATGTTTGAAAACTACAAAGAAGAATTTTTTTTTCTATCATATTTTCTATTAAATCATTTTGTTGGACATTGATAGATGATTCTAACAATATTCCATTCTCGAGTAATTTTCATGCTAGATATTCTCAAAATCTTCATTCAAAGATGAAGTCAACATTCAAGGAAGGATTCTTAAAGTAATCACAACTTTATTACATCAAGTACAAAGGATTACTTTAAAAGCTCATGAAGTATTTTTGGTCTTATACCAAATCAAGAAGCATAAAGGTATGTGTTACTTTTCATTAGATAGGATACTTGAGCTCTACTTATTTTCACAAGTACTACTTTGATTATTATAACACTAAGAGCGTTAGAAGTCTCTTTCGTCACTCTTCCACCTTTCTCGTCATAGGGAATAATTTTTTAACGCCGTCATCACATCCTCGATATGAGATTCATCAAAAGCCGTCATTCAAAAACAATCGTCATCTAAAACCTCCGAACTATTTTTTTTGTAAGCTATTCCATAAGCATACTACAAAAAATATAATGTCAAACAACCTCCTTTATGTTCATTGTAGCCGGATCCCTCTAGTTGTACTAGCCGGATCCCAAATACAAAGGATCCGGGAACCGTGGAATGTAACTCACCATACGCTTTCAAAATCACCACCGATCTTTTTCCCTCTATTCTCATAACACAAAACGACCAAGCTACGCATCCATCCTCATTGGCTTTCATAACCTCAAAGTATTTCTTCCTAGAACACCATTGTAAGTAATTACATTAACTTGTTCTAATTTTCATCATATTCATTCTAGGGTTTATGGTTCCTAAATTATAATCAAATTAATTTAATTAGGGTTTTCAAATTAATCATGAAAAGGGGCTTTTTAACTAAATCACATTGTGTTCACAACATTGTTAATACAAATCATAAACCATAAACCCATTTCCAACTAATTTTACCTAATTGGAAAATTTGTATTTCTAGGACCAACCATGCCCAAAGCTACTCAACAAGATCATCATGACACCATCCACTATCTTACTCACTACTATCGTAAAAGGGGTCTGACCAAAACTAACCGTAAAATTTTCAAAAGCCTCACAAAACGACTTATTCACGAAGGTCGTGTAGTCAAGGAATGTTTCCTTGAAGATACCGACACTCGTCAAGTTTTCTCGACAATCAACTTTGATTGTCTTCTTGACATTGATGAACAAATTTGTCCGGTTTTCATTTTGAGTTTTACAAAGCTTTAGGATCATTAGAAACACCGATAATAGCATCTCAATCGCCTTTATCACCAACACACAAAACTTTACTCTTCCTCTCAACACTTTTGCTCAAATTCTTCGCATTCCTTGTGAAGGAATTTGTATGTACTCAAGATTGGGCAATTAACGCCAAAACCTTGCACTTGATCCTAAGCCTCTTTACAACACTCCTCTTGACAATCCACGAAACCATTCGCGATACTATCTTTAAAATTAGGACCGACCAATCCCGTTACGATCGTAACAAAAGCTAATTCACCGTAATCCCTTTAAAATGGAACTTTTGAAATGCATCCCATGTTTAGAAAATGGGAAGAAATCCTTAGAAAACATCATTAGCCTAGTTGGATACAAAGATCATCCAAACGCATGCCTTGTGCAAATGATCTATTGTCTTATCCACCAAAGGCCATTTAATCTTGCCTATTACATGGTAAGGAGAATGGTCGGGTATTCAAAGCTTCCAACATGGTACTCCCATATGGTATGCTCCTAACACGACTTTGTAAGTACGTTAGTGCATTGCAACCATCCCTATCGATGACCATTACCTTCCGATCACGTCATGGTACCCTTACCAAACAACCATCTAAACGGTTCATGGTCAATGGAGAGAAACCCGTCCCTCTCGGACTCCTCGGCCGGAGAAGAAGAAGAAGAAGATAAGGAGGACATCGACCCGTATCCAACATTAAATTGGACATTCTTGAATACCACGAACAACTTCCAACCATTCCAAACGAGACCGCGAAATACAAACAAATAAGAGGCATGATTCAAAACCTCGCTTACAATCTCACTAAGCCGTCAAAAAGAAAGAGGAAGAATTGACGAAAGAGACAATAGGAATGTGTTTATTTTTATTTATCTTGTGTTTGAATGATTTCTTTTTAGCATTGTTGGTTTATGGAATTTTGGATATTGTTTCTGGTGCTATATGATGGCTTGCTTGTTTCTAATTGCTTGTTTCATAGATTTAATAGTGTACATATCTGCACATCATTTTTTTTTGGTTCTGTGTTGATTCTGATCTGCAGATGCCGGATCCCTAGGATTAGCCCAGCCGGATCCTTCCCTTGAAGGAACCGTGGGATCCGTGACATCAGATCAACAATGCAGCATTCAGCACATCAAAACTGCTTTCTAGATAACATCACATTAGCTTGGCATATGTTTTTAGAACTCAACTAAGTCCACGTCAAGGATGAGAAAGGCTTAGACTCACTAAAAGCTTACTTAAGATCTTAGTCTAAATACGTCTTGATTTACTAACACATCAAAAACCACCATATTTCCGCTCCATTACTCACAAGCCTAATTTTCATCTTTCAAAACAATAAGTAGACAAATTAAAACATTTTTAGAAAATTGTTTTAAGTCATTATTATTTCAAAATGAGTCAAAATTAGTTTTCAATTTCTATAATTTTTAAGGATTTCATCACAAGCCTAAATCGATCACTAGGATCATTTATTATGATTTGTCACCCTCATAACTCTTAGTGTTATCCTTGGACATCCATTGGTAGTCTTCTTGTCCTTCCTTCTTCCATAAAAAGCAATCATGTGCACAAACACTTATTACTCATGATCATTCTAGTACCTCTCTTCCTAAAACACTTAGGAGAGTGAAACACCCAAAACAAGATAGGCTTTAGCTTCTAGAAACCCCATTTCAAATCATCATAATCTACGAGGCCGGATCCCTAGGAATAGCCTAGACGGATCCTCCAAGGAGGAACCGTGGGATCCGGTGACGATGATATGTCTAACATTGCTAACCCAAACACTCCATCTCATCTTAAATGAGTTCCTAGATCGATGAAACTCAATTTCAACCTTGTGCATGTCAATCATCACATTTCCAAGAATATTAGTGGATTAAGTCTTAAATACTAATTGCCAAGATCTTCTCTTTATAAACCACATTGCCTAGAAACATTTTAGTCATCTCACACAAATATCGAGAATTGCAACCATTTCCTTAGTCATTTCAATATGAGAAAGGCTCTAGTGCTCATTCATCCACCCAAGAACCACCCAAGAAACTTGCTAGAATCATACACGAAGTTTCTTCAACCGAATCATCTCGATTAAGTCCACCAATGCTAGGATTTCTCCCACATCATGGAAACCAATCAAACTAATCCCCAAGAATAAGATTCCCACTAGGATATCTTCACCAAATTCTACCATAGCAAACAAACCCCCCACAACTCAACCAACATCATTAGCACCTAGAGATACTTCACAATCATTTTCACACTCTCACAATGTAGAAAACTTACCCTCTTGGCCATCTCATCTTTCACCATTACCATCCAATTCACATGAAAAGATTGAGCCACAAAATCAAAATGTTGAATCAACACTTGATCCAAAAGCAAACTCTATCATCCTCCCAATAGTCCATTTTGGATTATGAGAAGACATCAAAAGCAACCACTTGACCAAATGGAAGTTGATGTCTCTTTACCTCTAGCCACAAGCATTATAGAGCCACCACTAAATGAGTCTCAACCAAATCCTCCTTTATTTGAAGAACCTCAACCCACTTCACTTGAACTTTCACTTCAAGAAATTCAAAACCATAACAAGGATTGCTATCATTGTAAACACGTTGAAAGGTTGATACACGAATTACGCCAAGAGCATCGTTTCATGTTTCATCACCTCCTCGAACGTTTCAAGAGGTTAACAAGCCTAAACCACAATAACCATAATAGTCGTAGCTCAAACCTAGAACGTTTAGGACATCTTTTAGTAATTAAGCTTTTAGTCGAATCTTAAGTTTGGGTTGACTTATTAGCATTAATAGCATCTATTTGGCTAGTGCATTCTCTTAGTTTTTAGAGATTTGGTTGTGTATCTCTTTGTTTTATTGAATGAATACTTTTATGCCATGACTATTATGTGTGTTGTGCTTGTTATATTGTACTTTTATCTCATTCCCTCAAGTTGCACTCCTTGACATTTCTTCACCTTGAAGAAAGCTGGAACAGATAGCGGATCCTTCACGATAACTAGACGGATCCCTCCTTGAAGGGAACCGTGGGATCCGTGGTATGTAGCACAAATTTTACTAACTTGAGTCTCTTTGCAGAAATTATGCACTATGCTCTTGTTTTTCTAACCTTTACTTTGTAGTTTTCAAAATAACACATAAAGATTTTGACACCATATAAGCTAGGGGAGCTTTGTGTCAAACAATATTGCAAAATCATTTGCAACTTAATCCATTTTGGATTACACTTCATGTTACCCCATTGCAACTTTGCAATATTCGAGGGGAGCACATTTTAAATCACTAGACGAACCATTTGCAAACTTAATTGCAAACACAAGTAGCTTATTTTACATTATGTCCTTGACGCCCTTTTTCAAAGGGATGGACTCGTCAAGGGGAGTTAAGACGAGTACCATTCCGTCACTTGCTCTCATTACATCTTTTATAATTTTTCTTAAAAAATTGTGTTAGTTTCTTCAAACACTTTTGTTTTGACAAAAGGGGAGAAGAAAGTAAAACTACTAAATTCAAACACTTACAATTTTAGCTTTTCCTTAAAATAATTTTATGTTTTGTCATCAACAAAAGGGTAAGATTGTTAATACAAATAAGCCGTAAAACGTTTATTTATATTTTACGATCTTCAATGTTTTGTCGATAACAAAAGTAAAATCATATTAACGAAACAAATAAAATACGTAAATGGTTTGAACTAATAGTTTTCTAACACACTTACGTTTACACATAAAACACTATAACAAGATTAAGTGATTTTATATTTTAGATACACATGTACAACAACTAGTGTTTACATATTGGCTTAACAAGTTTAAGTAACTCTATGAGTTGGATACATATGTACAACAACTAGTGTTTACATATTGGGTTAATACATACTTATATTAAGTACACTAAAATGGGTAAAACCAAGTATATACTAAAATGGGTAAAAGCAAGTATATACTAAATAGATAAAACTAGCAAATGGTTTTGACCCATAACCCATGGTTTTATATATACCACTTACACAAGTTCAATGTATCCTTAAGGTACATTGTATCTAGATTGAAAACCATGGATCAACCCATAACCCAAAATACCCATGGGCAAAGAGAGCGGACCACGGATCCCTAGCTTTGTGCTAGCGGATCCCAGTGGAAGGATCCGTGGGATCCGGAAACAGAGAGAATTTCCTCTATAAATGAGAGCCATTTCTTCCTTTCTAATTATCTCTTTACACACATACTTCCCCCAAGTATTCTAACCCTCTAACCTCAGATCCAAGAGATCTATGTAGCTTTTCTCTTTTGTTTTTGTGTGATCTTGTAGATTCCTCTTAAAGGAAAGATCACCACATCTTGAAGACGTGCAAGCTCAAGTCCATGAGTTGCCATGCTTCGTCATCATCAAGACAACGAAGGTTCTCTTGTTGATAGTTCCTCCTTTCTCCATAGATGTTGGGTTGAAGGCATTAGTGAAGAATGCCGAAAGTGTCAAGATGAAAGCATTAGTGAAAGATGCTAATCATCCGCGTCAAAGCATTAGTGAAGAATGCTTAAGGTGTCAAGACGAAGGCATTAGTGAAGGATGCCAAGCGTTGTGTCAAAGGCATTAGTAAAGGATGCCTAAGAATCAAATCGAGTAGCATTTGGGAAGAATGCTTAGGTCGTATAATCGATGAGGTGCATCGTTATACATATAAGTGTTTATTTATTCACAAGGATGGTGATATCCTTGATGGTGTTGTAACAAGGAGTAGATCTCCTTGATAATAGATGTTGTGTCGTGAAGGGTAGTAGTTCCTCCATAATGGAACTAGGTGCTTAGCCTAGTACCTAATAAAGGGTAGGCGACGTTGTGATAGGATTAGTTCTCCTAAGGTGTGAAAGAACTCGGTGGTTAGCCTAGCACCGTATAAAGGGTAGGCGACGTGGTGTTAGGTGTGGTTCGCCTTGGTGTGAAAGAACTCGGTATTTAGCTTTGTACCGGAAAAAGGTTAAGCGACGTTGTGAAGGCTTCTCCGCCATAAGGAGTTGGTGTAGTGTTTACGAACTCTCGAGTAGGTGATTCGGGAGTGGAGTAGGGCAGGAAGGTGTCCTTGTGGCGAACCACTATAAATACTTGTGTCGTGGTGATGTGCTTTTACTCTTTATCTTTCATTTACACGCTTATATATCTATCTATCAACGTCCAACATAAACAACCAAATAGATTGACATAAGTCGATCTAAATATTTAAAAGGAAGTTTTAAATTGGTAAAACTATTCAACCCCCCCTTCTAGTTTTCCACAACATAGATCCTCCCACTTTAGATCCTAAATAAGAAAACGGGGTACTCAAAGTAAGGCATCCTAGCTTAGAAGCCGCATTCTTCACCTTCCCACCCTCCACATGAACACCCATAATCTTACTCTTACTCATGTTCATCCTAAGACCTGATGCTCGATAGAAACAATCCAACACATAAATTAATGTATTAATATTACTGTCACTCCATTGTCCAACAAACACCGCATCATCCGCATAGAACATGTGGGAAAGATTCACCGAATTACTTAGCTTAATACCCATAAACAAACTAGCATCAACCACCCGCTGAAATGATAAATGCAAACTCTTCATAATTAAGATGAACAAAAAAGGAGATAACGGGTCACCTTGTCATTATTTATTACTCTAATAAAGTTGTCTTTGGTTAGTCAAAAAAGAGTTGCGGGCTTACAGCTTGAGTCTTTCAAGTTTCAACCATCCTTGTTGATCTATGCATCACAAATTTAATGAATTAACGACTTTTTTCTTGTTTCATATTGACACATTGTTTTACCCTTTGGATAGCATAGCTTTTTCATGGTAGTCTATTTAAGTCATAATTTATCAACCTACCAGAATCAGACAACACAAATTTATTGGTGAGTTATTTATTACTCGTGTAACATTGCAACATATGAGAGGAGACACGTTACATCTATGCTATTTCGATTCTATGATTCGATCACTTCATTTGTCGGGAAAAAAATTATGACATAATATTATTAGATCATTACACTTATTAAATCATTTTATAAGTAAAATTTTATAAACCTTTTTAAATGTAGTAATATTTTATTGAATGTATTTTATAATTTTTTTTAAAACAAGCTATTTGAGATATAGTTTTTTTTCATGATAAACTAAAAATTACTTAATTAATTAAAATCAAATACAATATTTTATGTGTTTTATAAAATTAAATTTCAACCTTTACTTTATGTTCTTGTTTCATTTTATATATATACTTTTTAAATGGATTGTTTTCTCTGTTACAAACTACGAACATACAATTGATCAATAAAGGAAAGATTTTAGACAAATAGGCTATGCTTTCAATCTTGACTCCTGATTAAAAGGTCACAAAAATTATATACCCATTGTGTGAGGCTAGGTACCTTAGAAAGGATGAGTCAATATTCAATATTGTGCACGAGGTCAGGGTTTACCGGCGGCCATTTAAAACATTTTGAAAAACAATCTATTTATTTTACTAAATCCAAAAGGATACTTAAAATACATGCAAAAGGTTCAAGTATGTGCTTAGTTGAAAATGTCTATGTAAAGTAAACTATAGCTTTTAAGTTTTAAGGATAAGGATTGAAAAGAAAGAAAACATAAAAATAAAACAAACCAATGCAACTTGACCAACTTCAACATTTTGTTTGGTATGAAGTCATGCCTATCGGTTGAACCAACTCCAAAAGTATATACCAAGCAAAAGTATATACCAAGTGATTAACAAGTCAAATCTAATTTTAATTTTAGAATATCTTTGTTTATTCATGTTTTATAACATGTAAGAAAGTCTAATTCTTTTGTTGGGTCAACTAACTATAGCCAATATTATAATTACTTGGTACTTATCGTTTTATAAACTAGTTAAGATTTTATATGTAATTTAATTCCAAAAGCTAATGGCTTTCTTGTAAATCACGTAACTCGTCCGCCGCAAAAAGTTTTGTTATATATTCATGTATATGTATGACAATAAAACCCAAAGTGTAGAATAGTAAGAAAGTCTAATTCAATGGGTGTGTTTGGCAAAAATAACAAAGTAATGAATAATAGCAGTGAACTCTAGAATTTTTTTGTAAAAATGTTCGATAATATAGTTGTAGGTGTAATCATAATGTGTAAAACATCTATTAAATGTTCAACGCCTTAAATCTTTATTCAAAGAAAGTTGAAAATAAGCGTTAGAAAAATAAATAAAATTTATTTGATGCATGTCAAACGAGTATTAAGGATCACAACATTCAACGCTCTTAAATGTTTCACGCAAAACACACCCAATATATGGTATATGCATATTAGAGTTACGAAAATACCATTCACCGCTCTTAAATGCTTCACACAAAACACACCTAATATACAATAGACACATATTAGAGTTACGAAAACAAAAGTAATGTAAGAATCATCAATGAAAGATTGAAAGGTACGTGAGGCTCATATGAAATTAGTTCTATAATTTTTGTGAGAAAAAGTAATGAGTGTAGTCATAGCACAAACTATGTACCAAAACTAGAGAGTTCAATCTTAGTTGTGTTATACTTCTAAAATTTGCGTATGTATACTACAAGGGTTGTTTATGTAAAAGGTAAAAGTCAAAGTTGGCGTGTATGAATGCAATTAAAATTTTGAGTCCGCCAAAAGAGACACAACCCTACGCGCTACTGAGTTAATGGAATGGATGAGGTTGTAAAAGACAAAATTAATTCACAACTCTTTCTTGGTATGTTCGAGACTGTTCACAACACGCCCATTCCACTTTTCACTATTTACTTCTTTTTTACTTTCATCCACAATAATCATCATGTACTATATCATTTAATAAAATTTCACTTTCATACAAACATACCTCACACACATTTACAAATTAAATAAACAATAACAAAGATAGTTAAAGACACTTTTACACAATTCTGATTCGTCCCCTTTTTTTGATGTCTCACGCGCCACCAAAAACATCCACAATAGCACCCACACGTGAGATAAGGCCTCACTAGCCTTCATGAGCGACCATTGAGGTTAGTCTTAAAAACGGTTAATCAGATAACGTTTTTCATCTTCAAGTTACTCGGAAGAGATTTGTACTCAATTATTTGTGATCCGACTAAAGCATTTTTGTTAACATTTTTTCCGACCACCCTCAAATGTGTATCAAGTAGGGTTTAAACTCTTTAGACTAAGTGCAATAGTGAGCGCACACGACCGAGGTTACAACTGTCACATTAGCGCCGACTTAACTTTTTCTCTCTACAACTTTCATCATAATCAACTTAGTGTGATAAGGTGACTGTGATCATCACCAGAATATACCTTACTTAAAACCAATACGCTATAAAAAAACATTTAATAAAAACACTCACACAACTCGGTCGGGCAGTCCTGTAAACGACAAAGTCTTGCTTTTTCTATGGAAAACACGTCCCGCCATAGTCTCTGCAACAACACCAACGCGTCCAAACAAGTGCCAAATCGGATGAAAATGCGTAAAAAAATGACCCGTTACAGACGATCTTTATCTCTTGTGAAAAAGTTATAAGACTTACAATTAAACTAGTGAATGGTGTTTTAACTCTGAATGATCTGGCGTAAATGTGCCATCTACAAAATTTTAGAATTTTCAATTAGGGTGAAGGCTAAATATACGTAACAAACTTTATCAAATTAACCAATATACGTAACATACTTTTTTTATTGTCAATGTACATAATACTCTTAAATAATTATCAATGTACGTAACATTGACATATTAATATTTAAAAAAGTTACAGTTTTGGTCCCTGCAGTTTGCTTTGACTTTCACCGTTAGTCCTTTGATATATTTTACTTAAAAAATTACAATTATGGTCCCTTGACATTTGCGTTGACTTCCACTGTTAGTCCCTTGACATTTTAATATGCTTTCGTCCGTTTTTCTTCATGTTTTCATACGTTTTTATCCTTCTTTATCTATTTTTATACGATTTCATTCGTTTTTATCCGTTTTCATCAATTTTAATACGTTTTCATCCGTTTTTATACGCTTTCATTTGTTTTCTTACGTTTTCATACGTTTTTATCTGTCTTTATCCGTTTTCATTCGTTTTATACGTTTTTGTTCATATTTATACGTTTTTATTCATTTTTATGCATTTTTGTCTGTTTTTGTACGTTTTGTCCGTTTTATACGCTTTCATCCGTTTTCTTTATTTCTCATACGTTTTTATCCGTTTTTTTCGTTTATATATGCTTTCGTCTGTTTTTTTATATTTCATACGTTTTTACCATTTTTTATACGTCTTTATCCGTTTTTATACGCTTTCGTTTGTTTTTCTTACATTTTTATATGTTTTATCAGTCTCTATCCGTTTTCATCCGTTTTTATACGCTTTCCTCCGTTTTTCTTATGTACTCATACGTTTTATCCGTTTTTATATGGTTTTGTCCACTTTTATACGTTTTTATCCGTTTTTATGTGTTTTTGTTCATTTTGATATGTTTTTGTCCATTTTTATATACTTTCGTCCATTTTTCTTACGTTTTCATACGTTTTTATCCGTTTTCATTCATTTTTATATGTTTTCATACGGATAAAGATAAATAAAAACGTATAAAAACCTAAGAATAACAGACAAAAGCGTATAAAAATGGACGAAAATGCTTAAAACGGACAAAAATAGATAAAAGGCGTATGAAAACGTAATAAAAATGGACGGAAGCGTATAAAACGGACAAAAGGTATAAAAACGGACAAGAACGAACAAAAACGGACATAACCGCATAAAAACGGATGAAAAACATATGAAAACGTATAAAAATGAACAAAAACCTATAAAAACGGATGAAAACGAATGAAGACGGATAAAAACGTAAGAAAAACGGACGAAAACATATAAAAACAGATGAAAACATTTAAAAAAGACAAAAACGGATAAAAAGGTAAGAAAACGAACGAAAGCGTATAAAAATGAATGAAATCGGATAAAGACATATGAAAATATATGAAAACGTAAGAAAAACAAACAAAAGTGTATAAAAATGGATTAAAACCTATAAAAAGAGACAAAACATATAAAAACGTATGAAAACGGACATAACCGCATAAAAACGGATGAAAACATATGAAAACGTATAAAAATGGACAAAAACGTATAAAAATAGATAAAAACGAATGAAGACGGATAAAAACGTAAGAAAAACGGCCGAAAGCGTATAAAAACAAATGAAACATTTAAAAAAGACAAAAACGGAAAAGAACGTAAGAAAAACGAATGAAAGCGTATAAAAACGTATGAAATCGGATAAAGACAGATAAAAACATGTGAAAACGTAAGAAAAACAAACGAAAGCGTATAAAAACGGATGAAAAAGTATAAAAACGGACATAACCGGATGAAAACAGATAAAGACGGATAAAAACGGATAAAAACGTAAGAAAACGGATGAAAACGTATAAAAACGGATAAAAACGTAAAGAAAAACAGACGAAAGCGTATTAAAATGTCAAGGGACTAACAGTGGAAGTCAAAGCAAATGTAGATGGACCATTACGGTAATTTTTCTAAGTAAAAAAATATCAAAAGACTAACGGTGAAAGTCAACGCAAATGGCAAGGACCAAAACTCTAACCTTTTTAAATGGTAATCTGTCAATGTTACGTACATTGGTAGTTATTCAAAAGTATATTACGTACATTGACAATAAATAAAGTATGTTGCGTATATTAGTTAATTTGATAAAGTTTTTTTTACGTATATTCAGCCTTCACCCTTTCAATTAAACTTTCAAAAATAAGAAATCTACTTATCAACGGTAATTATTATCATTCCTAAATAATTAACAAGTAAATGGATGTTTAATCTTAACACTTTGATTATATTTTTGTTTCAATTAAAAAATGTGCTTAAGGTATCAAACTTTTATTTTGTTTTACTTAGGTTACTAAGCTTATAAAACATGACATTTTGAGGTCACATAACTTATAAAAATACACATAAATATTACTGAACTTGTTAAAACATGACATTTATGTTACTTAACTTATCAAAAAATACATGCTAAAATTACTCCGATTAATACTGAAATTATAGAACAATATGCTTTCTATAAGTTCAGTAACCCGATTAAACAAAATGAAAATTACATACTTTAGATACATTTTTTTTAAAGTTTAATGACATCTTTATCTATTAACCCGTAAGAATATGATGCGAACTACACATGTCTGAAGTATATATTTGTCGCCTATACCATGCACTGTTACAATGAAAAAAGAGTGACATATGATTTATGTACTTTCATCTTATATCCAGGGGCGGAGCCAGAATATTTCATTAGAGGGGGCATTTTTTATTATTATGGCGGGTTAAAAAAGAGAGAGAACAAGCCAACCGATAAATGGGTCGAGTCGGGTCAAGTCGAATCTAGTGCAATATTTTTAAAGTTATAACGAGGAATATCCCAGTACTATACGTGTAGAGTTCAACACTATACTAACCTGCATATTTTTCGTGAAACAAAGAAAATGTTTTACGATGTATAATATTCGGTGATAAAATTGGAAAAACAAACTAAATCTTTAATATCACTTACATTTTAAAAACATTAATATCATACACAAAGTTGTTTAGTGGTCCAACTCTTTTTTGAAAAAACATAAAAATAATAATGAAACACTTTGACTATAATTTTAACTTTTTAAGCAAAACTACGGTTTTTGCATATATATCTTCTTCAAACGAAAATCGTATATATATACGATAAAACTATCAGACTTCACGCGTAAAAAACTCAGACAAAAAATATATACATAATTATTTATTTTAGGAAGGATATATTTGCATTTTTGCCAAATTGTTTAAATAATAGATTAAGCTGCTAACTTAATACTAACATTCTAACTACTCCGTAAAATACTATGTAGTACTTCAATATTTAAAAAGAAAATAAGTATGAAAGTAAAATCGTTGAGAGGCTTAACTCTAAATATTATGACACCTATATGCTATGAGCCTATGACACACACACTTTTTCTTTAATCACCCATCTGACTAACATTTGCCCAACAAAAAGTTAATATTATTTCATTTCCCAAACAAAAAGTATTTCACTTTCTCTTTCATCTCACCAGCCTATTTTCTTCTCCATAACTCCATTAATGGTTTTCTTCATGTTTCATCTTCCTCTCAAGGATGATACTTTTGAGGGGGCATATAACAAAAACCGATGAAAATACGAATTTTTACGCTGCGAGTTTCTTGGGGTGGGGGGGCACGTGCCCACCGTGACCCCCCCGTGGCTCTGCCTCTGCTTATATCACAATTACAAGATAGTTCACTAAATATAAGCACTTCCATCTTATCACAAGTACAAGGTAGTTCACTAAACCAAAATTCAAATGCACACCTACGTAAATACCTCACGAAAACTTGGACCAAAAAACATAGCTCAATAACTCCAACATCAGGGGTGGACCCAGATTTATAGTCATTGAGTGTAAATAAAAAAGATATAGAAGAATTAGGTAGATACCAAGTTCCTTTTGAAAAAGAAAAAATCATGATTTTTGACAAAATTTACACTATGTGAATAAAATTCATGGGGTTCCCGTGAACCCTCAAGGTCCACTCATGTCCAACATCAATTTAAGACCAACATGGATGAAACTTTTATTTTAGCAATCTATAGGGTGTAGTAGATTCGAGCTGAGTAGAACTTTAGCAAGATTTGACTCGATTCAGCAATATTATAAGTCACTCGTGCTTAGAAAACTCGAGCTCGACTAGAGAAATATTTGAATCTTAACTTGACGTGGGCCCGAATAGCTCAATTTACTTTTAGTAATATTTTCTATAACAAACTAACACTGATATATAAGTTAATATTTGAAATTAGTTTGAGCCCGATGTGAAAAACTGAATATATTCAAAAAGGAAAGAAAAGAAAAAGCAATCTCACTTAATATAATTACATGTAAGTATGAAGATTCGTAAGGGTTTATTCCCTGTTAATATTCAAAGGTCGTCATTAGGTGTGAAGTTTCTTGGGGGAGTTGTTAATAAAGACACGAATTTTATTTGTGGGTTAGCTATGAGGAGATGTGTGAATGTTGTTGATTTGATGAGTCTTCTTTCACGCTTATGTGACCCGCATAATGAGCTCCTTTTGCTTCGATCATGTATGGGTATTGCGAAACTCTTTTTACGTTTAAGGACTTGTCAACCGGTACACATGGAGGAAGCGACCTTGTTCTTTGACAAAAGGGTTGCGTGGGTCGATCGAGAACATAGTAGTTTGTTGAAGGCCTTTCTTTGGAGACTTACAGTGGCGACTCGCTTCTTTACCCATTCGATTTGGTGGATTGGGTATGCACTCGTCAAAAGTGGTTTCCTCTTATGCTTTTGTGGCCTCGCGAGCCTAATCTTGGGTGCTACAAGTCCACATCTTACGGGACAATTACATATGTGGTATGGATGATAATTATGTTTGTGTTCTTGCTTGTCTTTGTAATACGATTTCAAGCTTTAATTTTAGTGGTTTCACTAATAAGGACACCGCCCCTCAAATCCCCAACAAACATCGGTGAATGTACTTTTTAGTGAAATAGTCAAGGATATAAAAGTCCACTTTGATATGAATGTGAGAAAAAAAATCAGTTTTTGAGTGTCTACGGGCTCCACATGCCCAAGATTTTCTACTAGCTATCCTCATGAGGCGAAATTAGATCAACACATGTGACCGTGGAATATCGTACTATCATTAAGTATCGCCTTATGATTTATTTATTTTCGGTTAATGAGATATGTCCGCTTTGTCGCAAGGTGTGTTTGGATTCCTTTGAGAACATGCGGTTCATTGAAAAGAGCTTTCGCTTCAAGATGAGACACGATATGGTAAGGGATGTCTTTTTGACATTTGTAGGCATCTTGGGATTTTCGCCAATAAAAAACACGGTGAACTTTTGATGACCGTTAGATGGATGATCCGTACTCGAATCGATAGACGTTTTGGTGTTTGGATGGGTTGGAGGAAAACATGTGTGTGGGATTTAACCATGGTTTCTCCTCTCGTGGGTTTGTGTAGCCGGGGTTTTACAGTAGGACCGAATGCTTTGTAAGCCGTCTCGTACAAAGTAGCAAAATACGAGAAAGCGTGCATTAAAATTCAACATTTTTTATTCCTTTCGCGTTTGATATTTTGGTTTCCTTGCACCTAAAATAACGTAGTTCCTTGAGCTGAGCTTTTTTATGCTCGAGCTTGATTCATTATACATTTTACAACTCATTTGTTAAGCTCAAGCTCGACTTAAACGAGCTCAAGCTAAGTTCAAACTCAAATACTTGACAAAAGGGCTAATTGGTACATACCAGCACAACTCCAATATCAACTTTGGACTTCTATTGACATCACACAAATTCTCATGACTAAAAGTAAACAGCACGTGTATTTCACGCGCTGCAATGCAAGTGGTCATCACACAAACTCCATCAAACTCAACACATTTACTATCATGTTCTAAAAACAAAACACATTCATTCAACAAGGGTACAAACTGTAAACTCAAACACAAGTGAAAAAAATATCTACCATAATTAAATCAATCAAATATTAATATTAACTATTTGAACAATAAATAAATAAAATACAAAAACTTAAACAATTAACAAGAGAAAAACGCGGCTGGTGAACCATAAACAAGATTCTCTGTCTTTTTTTTTTTTTTACGAATTAACCAGCTACACTTTTTATAAAAATCCCATTAATTTGATCAACAGATCGGTTAAATTTTATAAAAAAAAAATCACTTTTTTTTGCTCTTTTTTGGGTTTCAAGATTTTTTTTAAAGTTCCGATCTTGATGAATTTGGGAAAATCCTTGGAGGGTTTTTATGGGTTTTTGATTCTGTGAATTGGGTCGTTGAGATTTTTGGATTTCATTAAGGTTTTGGTGTTTTTTTTAGGTTTTTGTTTTTTGTAAGGAAGATGTTTGTTGGGAGTATGAGGTATGGTTATGGAGGTGAAGTTGAAGAAGGTGAAGCTAATAATATTTATGGTCATGATGGTGTATCTTTATCTTATATTGTAAGTGTTTTATTATTTATTAGATGTATTTGTTATGTAATGAAGCTTTGGTTTTGAGTATTGTGAAAATTGAACTCATTTATTTGTTTCCTTTTTGTCTCCTTCATAATGAAACTCAGTGCAAGTTTGGAAAATATAGGGATGTTTGGATGTGTGGCTTAAAGGGGTTATAGATAATGGATGTGTATGTTTATGCTTAATTTTTGGCTAAATTTCTGACTTATGAGCTTATTATGACTTATAGATGGTAAATGAGCTCATAAGCTGAATCATATAAGCTCATAAGCGAAAAAATAAGCTTAAACAAACACTCCCAAAGATCTTGTGTTTTCTTCAATGATTATGTGTGTTCCAAATAGTAAAAAATCATTGTCAGTGTACTTAAACATTGAAAGGATGATTGTCGTGAATTTGTGGCGCATAACCAGCTTAAACACACATCCAAACACCCCTGCAACAATGCAATTCGGAAACTGCTTTATGCATTGGGTTATGAGTGTGAACTTTAGAAAAGCTATTTCGGATGGGCATTGTGGATTTTGATATGGTACAATGATCACCTTGAAAACACACATCTTCCACTATAGCTAAACAATGTATTTTCCTAAGTGGAATATGGGAATGCACGCATAAAAGGTGAAAGATATGTCAATTATCTGTATTTAAGATGAGATATTGTTTTGATTTTTGAAGGATGAGAAAATTCAAGATGTTTTGGGAGATTGTCGAAAGGATTTCGAAGGCGGATTTACAGCTGAAAATTTGGGTAAGCATTAATGGACAGTTGGTTAGCCAAAAACCAAAAGCGTTGGGATCGTTGATATGAACTCGTGATTATTTGCAGGGGCGAAGTTTGGGGAATACGGTTCATTTTTGCCCACTTATCAGCGTTCTCCTGCTTGGCCTCATTCAAAGACACCTCCAAAAGTTCTTACATACAGTTCACCGTCTCCAAATAATGCACATATAGAGGTGATTCCCTATGGAATATAGACTGTTATTGATTTTGATAGCTTAATATTCTAATTCGCGAACTAAAGCTGTATAAGTTAACCATGTTCAAAGTTGTGATACAACGAATATATCAACTCGTTTAACCCTTTCCCCCTTTGGCTATAGTTTTTTCTGAAAGAAATTCTTTTTGGTGTGCATACTGTAGTGTGTGTTGTCTGACGGGTATTAATCTATATATGTTTCCAATGAGATGTTGATATCATACAGGTACTTATGAATTATGATACTATTATGCATAAAAGTATCAATCCTTATGACTATGCAGGTTGCTCATCAGAACTCTATTACCCAGACAAGTGCATCACAACCACCCAGAAACGGATCATGGACCGCACCCAGGGGTGGGTCAACCATGAATGGTAAATTGAAACAAGAAGCCGTCAGCTCTTGTGGTGACAAATCCAAATCGACAAGCAACTTTTCTAACGATTCTGACCAGAAATCTTTGAAAGTTCGAATCAGAGTTTGTTCTGATGACACATTGACAAGAAAAAATGCTGAAATCTACAGTGGACTTGGACTTGATGTTTCCCCCTCATCTTCATTGGAAGCCAGTCCTGTAAATAGTGACGGGTTTTTTCATCCGCCTCGGGATGGTCCTGATGTATCTCCCACTAGTATTCTTGAGGTTTGCGTCTTACCAATATCTTTTTGCTGAGTTTGGAGAGCAGAAAAGTGGGAAAAATGAAAAAATTATTTTTGCGTGTGTTCATTATCTAATTGTGTTCTCGAGTCTACATTCATACGCTTGTGTAAGTTGGGGTAGCTTTGAGGTCGAGGAATAAAAGCAAATTTTACTGTTTATAATTATATCCGTGTGTAATATTGGTTAGTTTTAACTTTTTATGTCAACTTTGTCATCAAAAGAATGGTCTAACTTTCTAAAAAAATGGTACTTGTTTACAAGTTACCCTTTACGTGTACACTGGTTTATTTTGAGGTCATGGGTAGTTTTGTCTTATAAAATATAGTTTTGAATTATACCTATATTTGTAATTTAGTCCGTCAAGGGTATTTTTGTCATTTAGATAGTTTCGTTCTATGGGGAAAAAGTTTTAGAGAGAACACGCCAAAAGTGCAACAAACACGAAAATTTAGCTTTATGTTTCTTTGACGAGATTTGTAACTTGATATTGCAACAGATGATGACATCATTTCCGGTTGCGGGAAGTTATCTCTTATCACCACTTCCATATGAAATATTACACTTGACTGAAAAGAAGTTGGCGGATGAAAGTTGTGGGCCCACACACAAGGGGAGCCAAGAAAGTACCGTAACAGCGCTTCACGGGTCAGATTCAGTCAAAGTTGACCAAAATGTTCTTGGAGAAAGTTCAAAGTCAAAGTCAACTGAGAAAAATTCCGCTTCAATGGAATCAACAAATGGCGATGATGTTCGTAGCGGCATTGATATTCTACCGAAGAAGGAAACGAGTGTGGACAATTTTGCCCCTGGGTATCAAACATCATCTTCAGGTGGCCAAAAAAAATCAGAAGGTGGTTTAAAGAACGAATCTCTTACTTCTAAAACTAAGAAGAAAGATCAAGGGTCAAAAAGCGGGAAGGTCAAAGAGACTTACAGAGAATTCTTTGGGGATCTTGATTTAGAACCCGAAGATCATGATGAAATGGCTGTGGAAAAACCTTCCGAGGGCATTAACATAAGAAAGACAACAGAAAATCACAGTTTGCCAAAAGAGAGGTCAAACGGAAAGAGAAGTCATAAGCCCCCTTCACCAGCGGGTCCACATGTTCCTACAATGGGAAATGAGCTAGGATCTGATGTAGCTGCGGCTATGGCGGTTCCGGTAGTCAAGGAAGATTGGGTTTGCTGCGACAAATGTGAAAAATGGAGGCTTCTTCCTCCTGGTATGAATATCAAAAGTTTTCCCGAGAAGTGGCTCTGTAGCATGCTCGACTGGCTGTAAGTAGCTCACTATTTTTTTTGTTGCGTGTGCTTTGAAATTAATACATAAAACTTTAAAATGCTTTAACTAAGAATTTGAACATTTTGACTTGTCACTAGGCCTGGAATGAATCAGTGCAGCTTCAGCCAGGAGGAGACAACAGAGGCTGTAAACTCTCGTTTTCCCGGTCCTCACCCTGGTGGACCCCAATTAGGAGTGATTCCGCCTGATGGAACCCACCAACATTTCGGTTCACAAATCCCATCTTTTGGTGTTAAGAAAAAGCATGGAAACGAAGCCATGCAAGATAAACCCTCAATGTCTTCTAACTCTTCGAAGAAGAACCCTCACACATCATACAAAACCAGAAGCTTAAATCAGTCTTTACTTGTTGATGATATGGAATTTCAAGATTCAGGCCATTCTCATGACGTGATTGTGGAAAAGGACAAACTAAAGAAAAAGAGAACCATAAACCACGCGAAACTTTGCAGATGAAGGTGAGTATTTGAATACACTTGTACGACTATTGACATATTTCTGTTTTTAGCGATGTTTTTTACGTGTAAATTAGAAAATGTAATCTATATAAATCTGTTTTTAGGTTAATCGTGTAGATTGATTAGTCTATTTAACATAACATTTCTTCAGGTGATACTATTCATCACTCGAAGATAAGCAAAAAAAGAGAGAGTGGTCAAGATTTCCCAAAAGATTTCAAGAGAGTCAAAACACACGGTAATGATGGAACCTTTCACACAGGAAAATCTGATAATAAAGAAGGTATAAAGAAAAGAAAAAAAATGGACGAACTTGATGGAACTGGAAAAAATATGAAAGAAACGAGTGAAAGTAGCCATAGGAAGGAAAAGAAAGCAAGGGTGTTGAAGTCATTTGATGAAGGGGTCCCCGCAAGCAAAAGTAAAGACACTGAAAACATGAAATTGAAAAACATTGATACGGTCATGGCTGCTACTTCAAGCTCTTCAAAGGTTTCGGGTTCTCATAAAACGAAAGCTAAAAACGAAGAAGCAAAAGGGTCACCAGTGGAGTCAGTTTCTTCTTCTCCTATGAGGATCTTGAAGCTCGATAAATATACATCACCCTTAAGGAATAATTCTAAAGGTGTTGACCTTTTGACCAAAAATGTAGATAACCAGCCATATGAAGAAAAATCGAAGGGAGGAAGAAAAAATGTTAAAACAGATGCTATTTCTGGTCAAGATTTGAAGAAATCGTCAAAGAAGGATGTTTCTATCAAAGAGAAGTCAAAGTCAAAGTCGAAGTCAAAGTCATTGCCACCAAGGGGTCATGAAATAGAACGAAAGGAAAACTTGGGAAATAATATGTCACTAAAGGGATCAAAAGAGAATAAGAAAGATCAGGGCCAGAATGGAAATCAGTCTCTTAATATGAAACAGCCAGAACTTGACAAGCATAAGCCCAAGAGTCTGGATCCCACGGCTGTTCTTGTGAAGGGGGATTTATCTAATCGAGAGACAACAAAAGCTTTAAAAGACGCGACGAATCTTAAGCATATGGCTGATCGCCTCAAGGTTTTTTTCTTTAGTATCTATCTTGCTCGTTATCGATCTTTAATTTTTTACTTCAGCTGTAAAAGTGGCAAAATGGGAGGGTTGGGTTACAGGTTATATTGTAAACTTTTGAGTACAGTCCAGTCGGGTTGAATTGTCCCGCCAACACATTTTTTTTTATATGTAATGTAATAAATATAATAAAGCGATTCCAGAGGTTGAAACCATTTTAAATTTTTAATACACTTCGCCTGAATTTCAGCATGTTTGGCTCTAATCACGTATTTTACCCGTTTGAGATAAGTTGTAACCCATTTTGACCCGTTTTTGGAAAAATTGATCAAAAAGGATAAGTTGCCAGTATAGGCCAGGTTGGGTTGAATCGACCCAACAAGCCATTTTGTTGTAAATGGGTCAAATTTGTTATCTGTGCTCTTATGTTTTATTTACTCGACGTGTCTTGTTTCCCATGTTGATCCTCATCATTTGACTAATATTTGCAGAATGCTGGATCAATCCTTGAAGGCAGAGCCCTTTATATTGAAGCAGCGCTTAAGTTTCTTCATGTTGCCTCTTTGTTTGAGAAGACAGGAATATCTGGTGATATGATTCAATCTAAGTCCATATATAGTAGCACTGCAAAACTTTGCGAGTAAGTAATGCCCGTTTTGGCTATTTTAGTTGTCGATATATTCTTGGGGTGTGTAACATAAAGTGTGGCCATCTCAGAAAAGTTTATCGTGTATGAAAATTAGATAGTAAAGAGCAATATTTTTTGTATTATTGGATTTTCTTCTTCTTCTGGTAGTGCTCATATGATTCCAATCTATTTATTGTTGGTTATTAGGTATTGTGCTCATGAATACGAGAAGACAAAGGAAACAACCACTGCATCGTTGGCCTACAAATGCATGGAGGTTGCTTACATGAAAGTCATCTATTATTCACATGCCACTGCTCTCAAAGACGTGAACGAGTTGCAAACGACTCTTCCTATAGGTCCCACGGGTGGGTATCTTGTGTTTTTTCAATCATAACTTTTTTGCTGAGATGTGTGTTTGCTATGTTTTTTGAAAGTTATCATCAAGAGGATAAATAGGATAATTAAAAAAAGAATCGTTATTATGATAATTAATTTTCGATGACTTACATCTTGGATCTAACTCAATTCCTGTTTCTATCATTTAATAGGCGAGTCTCCATCTTCCTCTGCCTCTGCTTCAGATCTTGATAACTTGAACAACCCTACGACTGTTGATAAGGCGGCAATAGCCAAGGGTGTTAACGCTCCTCAAGTTGCTGGAAATCTTGTTATTGCCTCTAAAGACAAACCCAGCTACACGCGGATTCTTAACTTTGTAAGTGCACTCTTGAAAGCCAATAAACTGGTGATGGAAAATGGGCAGGTCGGACGGGTTGGGTAAATTTGGGCTAGGTCGGGTTGACCCCCCCAGCAGTTTTTTTAGTGTTTTTCAATTTTATAAGTCAACAATAAGGTTTTTGACACAATACAGCGACACATCATTTGTCTAGCATTAGTCATTATACTTTTTGTACATTTGAGTCTTTAGAAATGGTTGTCTCGTTTATTGTAGATACAGAACCCTTTAAACCACGTTCAAAATGCTGATTTTTCATATAGAAATGCTATGTTTATACATTGTCTTATATTATTTTTATAAAAATACTAGGATTACGGGTTACAAAATGACCCAAATGGGACACACTGTTAACAAAAACAGTGCAATGACTAAAATGCGACTCAAATATATTGGTATTTTCTGCTGATAACCCCAACACAAATCGGCCTATTTGTGTGGTAAAGGGTTTTAGAGTCCACCTTAGTTTCTCACACTATTTTTTTTTTTTTTTTGCAGGCACAAGAAGTAAATTTAGCAATGGAAGCTTCGAGGAAATCGCGGATTGCTTTTGCAGCGTCTAGTTCAAAAGGAGAGGTGGTTGTATCTGCAATTAAGAAGGCGCTTGATTTCAACTTTCATGATGTGGAGGGACTTTTGCAATTAGTTCGAGTTGCAATGGATATTATCAATAGGTGATTTGAGTCATGGTTAAAAAGATCCTAAAAATAACCACGAGATATCTTGCTTGATATGCTTTTCTGCATTGGGTACAAAAAAAAAAGATCAAGTGCTGACATTGCAAGATTGACTTATTATCATTAACATGATGATAGAATCGAATGATCAAGTTGCCATGTAAAAAGAACATTAACATGATGATAGAATTGAATGATCAAGTTGCCGTGTAAATGAACATAGAAGGCAACAAGCTTAAGGTGACGCATGTTGGTACATTAAATATGTATATTCAACAACCAAGTTTTATTTGGGCTTCAATATAATTAGTTGTCTTTTCTTTGCAGTGCGTATTGTAAATATTCCGTTAGTGCGAAAGCTACATCAATGGAAGTCACGAAGTTAACACCAAAGGTAATTTTTGCTCCACCAATTCTTTTTGCATGTCAATAATCATAGTAAAATAATCATCCTTGTGTTATTCCCATTGTATTCGCAACGCCTTTTTTTTTTTTTTTTTTTTTTTATGTTTTCAAGTCCATGATGTCATTGTTGAAGGGTCTTTTAGACAATCTACGAATATCCTTGAATGATTTCTGTTTTCTGATATTTTCTATAGATATCAAGAAAAGTACCAATGGTGTTTCGCCCGATAAACTTCAGTACAATGAACCTGGCAACCGTGCATATATCAGTGTTTGTGGGGGTACTCTAAGAGCGATTGTTTCGCAAAATGTTTTGAAAAAGAATTGTAATGTAATGTGAATGAACTGTTTTCTATCAAATGAACTATAACGAGCGGGGTAGCCCGCGCGTTGCTGCGGGAGCGCTTTGTTAATGGGATTGGCAAATCCTATATCAATGCTTGTAATTTTCGTAACCACAGATTAAACAAAACATTAACAGTATTTGTTGTCAAGTCTAATGCATTTAATAATCAGACCATGCCCGTTTGGAGCATATTATCTCATGAACTTAACTGATCGAATTTAAGCAAATACTCGTTGCAGCCAATATGCTTTTTTTAGACGTAGGAAGAAAAGCCCATAACTTGCATATGTTCATATATCAAATTCCATTAAAGGAATAAACTTACAACATAAGTACTAATACATGCCTTGTACAGTTTCTCGCTAACGTATGGAAAAGTGACATACACCTAACTTATGTACACTTACAACGTTTCCCAGAATGTGCAATGTTGCTATGACCAATCTTATGTTAAATAGAATCATCTTAGTATCTATTTTACAAATTAAGATAGAAGTTGCGTATAACTGAGCGCGTGCTTTGACTTTTTCCACTGCAATTGCTCATAAGCCTTGTGGAACAAATACTGCCTTCACTTAATGATGCTTCATATATTTACTGGAAATAGAATGCTCATCCAATAAATTCAGCGTCTCCTTAAAATCTAGATTACCAGATGACATGTCTTCAGCAGCAGCAGAGTTTTCATTGAGCAGTTCGTTATCCTTTTCAGAACAGGAAGCACCATACGGAGATCCATCACTTGTAATCTAAGATTATATCACATCAATTAAATGATAACATCTTTTAAAATTGGTTATTCGAACATTCAATCAAATCAACCTAATCAGTAACAATATACCTAAACAATATGAACTGATTATCATCCACATGTAAACCGAATAATTGGATACTCAACTCTAAATTGCAATGCCAAACATCCACAGTTTCAAAAGTCCCAAGTAGTCTATACTGAAACCAAAATCGAATATTTAACCTCTATATGATCATATAAATATATAATCAAAATAATTTTCGCAACACCAAAACTCCATAAATGAGAGAATCACGTTGATAAGACAATGTCGAACACCCGTATAAATTATCATAATTACATAAGTACTAATCACCTCTTTTTAGCTTACAAAAAAGCGTATATGGACAAATACTGAAAGTTCTGTTGCAACTTTTCATTAACTGATTTACAAATTACGAATCTCACCCTTAAATAATCATAGTCATATAATCATTTTCAAAACGTAATGATAAACACCACCTTTTAGGATAGTTTCATTGCAGCTACTCTTAACCTATTACTTGTATTATCAATAATTTAACCCCTATATAATCATATAATCCAATTAAGTTTCACTACACCCAAACACTATGTACAAAAACAAACACTTTCAATTCGCAACACCAAGCACATCCTTAAAACAATCATAGTGTTACTAAAATTTAAGGGACAATGAAAATTTCGACGTATTCAAGGATAGACTCATCAGGCATATTATGTTTGAAGGTAACTACATTAATGTAGGCCCAGGTGATACCCACTGTCACTTTCCTGTCCATCCCAATGCAAATGCAACATCATCAAGTTTGCAAGTATATACTGAAATACAGTTTGATCATTTCATATAGCGGATAAAAAACAAAGTTTTTTGCATGAATTATACTCGGTGTATAAAAACTAAATCATTGCCATATTTGCTATTAAGTAAAAAGATTAAATTTTTATACCTTTATTTCCATGTCTTCGGACATCACGGGCAACCTAGCAAGCCGACCAGCTGCAATTGGAGTTGGTAGTACTGGTTCATCAACAACCTCATGGCAATGGCATGTGCCATTGTCATGTGCCATTGTCATGTGCCATTGTGTGTCGTTTCTCATACTCACTTTCATCTGGTGGGCTATCTGTAGGATCTGAAATAAAAAATGAAAATTACTTTTTAAGATGTACAAATCCAGGTATTCTTAATAGCCAAACCTTTTAGATCAGCATTGATTTTTTTTTAACGGTAGATTAAAAATTAGAAAGTTGAGTTTAGAATTGTTTACACAAATACCTGTCGTGCTGAAATTCTTGCTTCAGCCCTCCAAATGTCCGAATTTAGTGTCGGAAGCTGGCACAAATTCGCATTAACGGCAATGCACCATACAATATCAGCGTTTCCATAGAAACTAAGACATTATTGAATTCTGAAACAACAATAAAAACACTATTGTAAAAAAAGAAAACAAAAGCTTCCATAATAACTAACTCATTTAGCAAACAATTAGAAAGTTGGATAATCGCCATTTCTATTGAAAACTAACGTCTATTATCACAAACCTGTTAGGATTGCTACAGTTGAGCACAGAGTATCGCCCATTTTGGTTTTGGAACAGCCTGAAGAAAATTGCGGTCTGTTCTTCCAAGTCTTTAGAAGTCTTTGCCAACAAACCAAAAGGCCCGAACGCACCCTTGCTGTTCAAAATTAGTAAGACGTCGATATGAGAATTCATCTCTAGCATAAGCATGCTCCACTTCGAAGGTGTGGCATCGTCACCCATACAATTTATACCCAACTCATTTCCCCCTCTTAACCACCTCTTGCTAATCACTTATCACCTATAATAAAAACTCCAAAACTTGACGAAACCATAAAAAAAAAAAAAAAAAAAAAAATAATAATAATAATAATAATAATAAATAAAAAAATAAACTATTTGGCAAAATGTTATATGTATGATATTTATACTTTAGTGTTAAGACACACGAAGGAGGTTACTGAACATATAAAAACACAACATTTTGTAAAAGCTTATACGACAACCTTATGGCTTGTGTGACATTCGGCTAATTTTGAAACTTTTCGACTTATATAAGCTTATTATGACATGATAAGCTTATATAATGTCACATAAGCCATGAGATTGTTGTATAAGCTTTAACAAACACTCCCAAAATACACCTACAAAAAAAATCATGTATACAAAATCACATATACTGCAGTTTATATCACAGCTGTGGTATATTTCATTTCGAAGCTGTGGCATGAATCACTTATACATGAAGCTGTGGCATGTATATATGGTGTGGCATACCTGTTGTTGGCCCTCATCCAGCTGTAAACTCCCCACCAACTTCGGTTTCATCCCAACCTCCACTCCACCGGCAGATATTTCACAAAAACGTTTGTCTTCCGGCTCCAACCCAGCCTGACCCCTCTCCACCACCTTCTACACCAGTTGCGACTTTCCCATCTCATCCTCTTAATAATCCTACACACACATATTAACATTACATCACTAATTCCTGACCAAACTTACATTTTCAGAATAACAAAGTTAAAAAAATTAACCTCAGATTTGGCGGCAAGTTCCATTTGTTGTTTCATCAAAGCATAACTCTGACTCCTTTGAAAAAACAAAGAGGAAGAAGAATCGGCCTCACCTCCAGCACCACTGTCACGATCCAACTTGTTACCTTTCAGCAAAGCATATAACATTTCGTCAAACACATTGTAAGCACCATTCAACCTGACATCAAACAATTATATTTTGTTAACATCCAAAATATTATTATTACTTCAATACAAACCAATATCATCTAAACTACCAAAATAAATAGAGCCCAACTAAATTGAAAACTGTATAAATCAACACAAATCCGTATTTCAATGTTTTTTTCTTTGCTTTTTCGTTAGCTGAAAGTCTAAACTCAAATAAACTCTTCTCACTCCTGAAAATTAACAACCCAACTCATCAATCACACATAAAATACAGAAGAAAGAATTAATCAGTACCTCTTCTATAATCACTTGCTCTTCTTCATCCTCTTCCCATTTTTCACCATAGTCATTATCGCCATTGTTCTAAAGAACCACAACCTCTTTATTCGCCAACTGATCCACAACCCAAGCCATAATTACACTTAATCAGTTATCCACTTAAGGCAAAATAAAAATAAATAAATAATAATTAGTAACATCAAACACAAATCAAACAATAATTAAAAAGGGGGTTTTATTACCTGATAAGATCAAAACAATTATTAGCCAAATCTTCACTTCCTCATTTGTCAGTAACTGAGATATCATTGTGAATGTGAATGATGATAAGTGGGTGCGGTGAATTATGTATTTGAGGGACACCTAATCTGTGAGTATATGTATTGAAAACACTTACACAGTAGTAGCGGCCAAGGTTTAAGTTGATGCATGTGTGTTCGGATCTGTTGATGATGAACTGATGTTGTCGATGATTCGTGTGGTTGTTTGATCAGGAGAGAAGAGTCGGTTGTTTCATGTTTGTCTGTGTGTATATGTTTCTGAGGGTGAAGGTGGAGAAGAAAAAGGGTGAAGAAACCTCTGGAATTGGGGGAACAAAGGAAACCGACACACTGTTTTTTCTACAGTTGACATGAACAGTAGTTGGGCACATATCCACCGTTAAAATGCAAATTTGTTACATCTCAGCCGTAAAAACCCACACCGACACACTGTTCATGCCAAACATCAATTCTACCTTTTAAATATATAGTATAGTATAATTATAATATGAATTAGTTGTAACTGTAATTGAAAATAATAATAAATATAATTATTTGTCGCTATCAAGGCTATAAATAGTGCGAGGCGTGGCCTTGGTTTTAAATTGCGTGCGGTGATCCGATTCGGGGTCCAAAAGATTTATGCGTGATGCGCGATGCATCACGCGAGCGCAGACGTCTAACGTTCTAAAAGCGTGGGCGTGGCGTGGGCGTAAGATACCACGCCTCGTTCTCACGAGCTTATGGCGCTGCGTTCTTAAAGCGTAAAGTAAGAAAAATATTTACTGATTTATGATTTATAATTTTATATCATTTTTAAGAAAGAATTTCAAATACTAGCCAAATCTCAAATAGCCAGGCCAAAATACGGCGCCAAGAGAATTAAGTTTGAAATTACGGCGCCAAGCAAAGAATAAATTTAAATACTATAAATTGCCCCAACCAGAATCCACTAAACGCTTAAAATGGCGCCACGCCTTACCAAAAGCGCCTTTTCACGCCTTTTTCGCCTTATCCCACGCCACACGACGCGCCCGACCTCGCGCCTTGGTCCATTTCTTGGCGTCGGCGCCACGCCGCGCGGCGGCGCCTGCGCCTTTTAAAACATCACATGACGCTAAGTAATAAATACAAAATATAAAATATTTTTACTTAAATTACTCGTGCTTATTGATACTACTTAATGTTATAACATCAAATATGTCACACCTACGTACATATTCCTAGCGAGTAACGACAATGTTAAAAGTCAGTTACTCTTTATTATGCGAGCAATACACTGTTGCGATATGATGTGTCCATTGTGTCCGTTGCGAGCTTCACACTGCTGAGAACTGATGCTTGCGCATTAGGCCGCATCCTGGAACAACCTCGCGCATCAGGTTTAGCGCTGCGTTTTTTCAAACGCGTCACTCTGATGCGCGCAATTTTAAACCAAAGGTGTGACGTGGCATAAGGCGGCACAAAATATGAAAATATTTATATATTTATATTATATTTTATATATATCGAGTTTATAAAAAGATGTGACATAAGGCAGCGTGGCGCCATGACGTGACGGCATGACCAAGCTTCACGCTTTTGCGAGGCCTTTACAGGGCTTTTGCGAACCTTTTAAAACCATGGTCGTTATACACCGTGACTCAAATATGAATTAGTTGCATAAATCACACAACAATATTACAAGTTCGCAAATATAATTGTATGTCGCTTTACACCGTCATTTTAAAGGTATATTCGTTTAGTATTTTAACAATGAGTTTAAATGTTAACAACAAATCTAAAATCTCTAGTTAAAATCCAAAATCTGTGATCCCTCACATAAGAATCAAGTCAAAATCAAACACAAGATTCACGAGGTGTACGTTTCGGCTCATATAGCTTGCTTATGACTTATTTGGTTTTGAGCTTATGTTTCATAAGCTCACTTTTTGTGGCTTATTTTAAAACTTTTTGACTTATATAAGTTTATTAGGTCCTCCTAATAAACTAATGAGTTGAGATCCGTACAAAACATTAAATATCTAAAGAACAATACACTGCATCTTAGCCTTTCATCTCCTTTTATCCAACTGTGCACATGATACAAAAAAATAACAAAAGGAGGATAAAATTGTCATTTCAACTCATTTAATATAAAAACCCACTTTTCATCATTTTTTAAAAAACAACGTATCTTTCAAAAGGTAAATATTCAAGCTACAAAAAAATATACCATCGCGAAGAGAATTAAATTATATATTTTTTTATAGATATGCACTTTTATACTTTCGACGAATTTTTTTTCAAAATTTTCGTCCAGAAAAATCACACGTGATTCGTAAAAAAATCACATGTGATTTGTTATTTTTTAAAAATCACAAGTGATTTGTAAAAATGAGTAAATCACACATGATTCTGTTTTGTTGTGATTCGTGTGTAAATCACATGTTATTTGTAAAATCACTTGTGATTTGTTATTTTAAAAATCAGGTGCGATTTTATAAATCACATGTGATTTAGCCACTCGCAATGTCGAGTCAGAAACACAGTTTACAAAAAAAAAAAAATCACATATGATTTTACAAGTCATATTTGATCTTTAGAGCAAAAATCACATGTGATTCGCTTTAAAAAGTAGAGTTAATAGCATTTTTGGTCCCTGTGTATGGCTAAATTGCAGGTTTGGTCTCTAAAACTTTGAACGTGCAATGATAGTCCTCATTTTGAAGTTTGGATTGCAATTTTGGTCCCTAGATAAAGTGAAATGACTAAAATACCCTTTGTCTTATTCAGATAAGACAAGGGTAATTTGGTCATTTCACACCGATTAGTGACAAAAAAAATGCAATCCAAACTTTAAAATAGGGACTATCATTACACTTTCAAAGTTTTAGGGACCAAACCTGCAATTTGGCCATACCACAGGGACAAAAAATGCAATTAACTCAAAAAAATATTTTAAGGTAAAATCACATGTGATTTACACATGTGATTTGGGGTAAATCACATGTGATTTGTGTTAAAATCACATATGAATAAGAGACCACCTCACTGTTGCTCTTTCATCTTGTTAACCTTTTATATAAAATGAAATAAAAGAGACCACAATTGCTTTCTAGGAACATAAAATCACATTTGAATACTAGTACTCCGTAAAAGTTTGTTTTATTTATAAACATTTCTTTTTACTGTTAAAAGAATACAAAGTCACATTGGAAAGACAAAAAGTAAATGCAATTACTTGGTACTAGTAAAAACAACATTATCTTTCTTCTATCATCATTTCTTTTTCTTTTTCACCATTTTTCTTCTTCCCTTTCTTTTTTGTTTTCTCTTCTTCCATTTTTCTTATTGTCCATGTTTTTCTATAAGCAAACTGAGAAAATCTAATTGGGCTTATAGACCCGCTCAAAAAGATTGAACGGCCCATAAAGAATATTGTAGTTAACGACTTCAGTTCATTACTTCATTTCAGAAGAAAGGAAAAAAAAAGTGGAAGTTTGACTTGTAAAGATTAATAAAAATGGCCGACACAAGATCTCTATCTACAAAATCACAAACTGGTAATCTAATTGGGTGGTACAATACGCTTGGAGACTTGTACCAAAAGAAGCTCTGGCATTAGCTCACTTTGAAGCTCGAACACTTCCTTGCTCTTGCCGTCTTTCAGGTTTAAAACCTGTAGCCGAAATTAACGCCGCTTGGAGGCGCCTGTCCGGGCTTAAAATGACTCGGTTTGAGGTGTTTTGGTCGAGAGAAAAGTAGCTCTCCATTGGTGGTGTCTAATTTACTCAATTGATTGATTGATTTGTTAGGGTTTGAGTGTTTGTTGAGATTTGGGAATTGAGAGAGAGAGAGAGAGAGAGATAAAGTGTTTCAGATGTAGAAGAGTTTGAGTGTGTTAGGTGGGTGTTGGGTGGGTTGTTAGATAGGGTTGTGTAATTACAAAAATGCCCTTTCATCTTATAATGGGGATCGATCTACTCCGTCAGATCTTAAACGATTGGATGGTAGGGATTGAAGCATCTGTTTTTTAAATAATTTATGTTCAGCGTAGAACTTTTCTCATTTCTCAATTAGATATATAGATATGTAGCTCCAAATGCATCAACTCGTGAAGTCAGAACAGTGTACAACAATTATCACATTTATAAATTCCTTACTATACACTTTATACTCCATCCAGTCTATCATTCTCTTTTTCTAATTATTCTTTTAGAGTAAAGTCAAAAATACATCCGCGTTTTGCACCGCTGTTGTTTCATCCCAAACTTTTTTGGCACAAATCATCCTCCGTTAGTAAAGTTGGCAGAAATACATCCTCCGTTAGCAAATTCGGTTAATAAGGACCAACGGTGCAAATTTTTCTCGTTATCGCCACGTGTCATCGGATTCGGATCAATGAGCGGGTCGGGTTGCCACGCCGACCAACGAGGTGGTCTTGCGTGGCATTCGTAAAATATATCACGATTTTGGCTTCCCTGGATTCGAACCGGGTTGTTTGTGTGGAAGTGAACCTATGCCCGCCAGTCTAAGCATAGTTTCATTAATAATCTCAAAATCAAATCATAACCCTTCCTTATTATTTGGCCATTCGATAATAACAAAGCGTTGATTTAGGTTTTGGCCATCAATTTATGAGGTTATATGGATGTCAAAAATAAATAAATACACCGTCGGACTCGTTTTTAAGTGCTCTTTCCAATGGTATGCTCGGTGAATTTTTTCGACTTAGTTTGAACCTCGAAAATGCGAAAATCATCGTTTTTGCATTTTCGAGGTCCAAACTAAGTTGAAAAATCCCCAAGATCTTATCGACTGTTTTTCGTGCTCTTCCAATGGTATGCTCGAGGAATTTTTGACTTAGTTTGAACCTCGAAAATGCGAAAATCATCGTTTTTTCTTTGTTTTAGCATTTTTGAGGTTCGCTTGAAATCAAAAATTCCCGAGCATACCATTGGAAAGAGCACGAAAAACGAAGTCTGACAAGATCTGGAATTTTTTCAACTTTGTTTGGACCTCGAAAATGCAAAACAAAGAAAACGATGATTTTCGCATTTTTCGAGGTTCAAACTAAGTTGAAAAATTCACCGAGCATACCATTGAAAGAGCACGAAAAACGAGTCCGACGGTATTTATTTATTTTTGACAGTCCATATAACCTCATAAATCGATAAGCCAAAACCTAAATTGAACCTTTTCATATTATCGAATCGCCAAATAATAAGGAAGGGTTATGATTTGATTTTGAGATTATTAATGAAACTATGCTTAGCACAACTGGGCATAGGTTCACTTCCCACACAAACAACCCGGTTCAATCCAGGGGAGCCAAAATCGTGATATATTTTACGAACTGGCCACACAGACCACCTCATCGGCCTACGCAAGAACCCGACCCGCGTCGATCCGACCACGACACGTGGGCGATAACGGAGAAAAATTTGCACCTTTAGTCCTTATTAACCGAATTTGCTAACGGAGGATGATTTGTGCCAACTTTACTAATCTGAGGACGATTTCGCACAAAAAGCTTTAGTACGAAAAATAACACCACTTGCAAGAAACCATGCGACGATTTTGACTTTACTCTTCTTTTTATTTCTCATAAAACAGAATATTGAATAGAATTCTCGCTGGTCATAAGAGTCAGCCTAAACATTTCAATAATGTTTCAAAAATATACGAGGGTGTGTATGAATAGAAAATGGACACAGTTATGCAAAGATGATGGTTCCATTTCGGGCGGAACCAGAAGGGGTTTAGTGTATGCACGTGAAAATGTTTTTCTTTTGTAGTGATATGATAGTGTCTTTTAATGTAATATTAGCGCATATTGTGGTTAAACCCCCTCGATCCACTTTTTTGTCTCGCTAACGCCCAGTTTTGGGATGTTTCATGCACTTGTGTTGAATGGTGACACGCTACCACTTGGGCCAGGACTCTCTTTTCTGAAATCTGAATTTAGCATAGCTAGCTCTCGTACTTGCTGTCTTTTGATATAATCTTCGAACTCATCCTGTAAATAGAATAAAAATAACGAGGAAATGAATAAGAAAAATGTGCAACAAGATAACTTTATAGTGAAGAGGTTCGCAGTAAGTTTATTGGTAAACATTTGACTTTTTGAGGTCAATGAACTACTTTTCAGAAAATTATCACCAAAACTGAAGTAAAAGAAGACATTTGAATTTCAAAAGTCAAAGTGCAGAAACTGATCCATATGTTTATATACTAGTGTCTGTGCTTTTAGTTTTAATGCGAGCAAACAACTCAAGTAGTACGATAACTAGAAAATAAAGGTGTCAAAAGAACAATATAAAAAAACTTGTGTACCACGTTGAGTACCTAACAGCATACAGTGTGACTATTTGTGCTATCCTTTCAATTGTGGCCCTTTTGAGATATCTATAAATAACATACCGCTGGTTTGAAAAGCTCATCGATTATCTCCTGCGCTTGCCTCAGCCTTAAATCAACAACGCTTGGTGGTAAATCAACCTCGATTAAGATGTGAAGTTCCTCATTTAAATGTTCATAACCCGGTCTTCCCCGTAGCTTCTCTTCCTTTAATTGAATATAATATGTAATCCAAAATTAGATTCCAAATCCACATGAAATCAGATTTAATTAAATCTGTTCATGCCCTTGAGCTTCCGAATGAGGTTACTTGTAGCATTGGATTCAGCCACCTATATTCCACCGCGATATGAAAACAAGCAACATTCTCACCGACTCCAAACTCACTACCAAACTGGCTGAATTTGGACTCTCGAGGCTTGCACCACTTTTGGATAACTATGGAGACGGTCCTAACTATGTATCAACCATTCTTAGAGGAACACCCGTAAGTCTTTTTCCATCTTACTTGCTAGCTTTGGTGTATGGACCAACCTTGTTGCTTTCTGTGACTTAGGACAGAAGCTAGCCAGAAGAAGTAGAAAAATGGGCGGGTTGATTAATGGGTCAAAGCGGGTAATTTCGGGTAGAGGGTCAAGACGGCCTTTATGCAATCACTTGTGTAGTTTTCTCAACATCATTCTTTTAATGAGCTTCATATCTTTTTGCAGGGTTACCTTGATCCAGAGTACTTAATGACCCATAAGCTCACAGACAAGAGTGACATTTATAGCCTTGGAGTTGTACTTTTAGAGATCTTGACATGGGAAAAATATCGTCCGTGAGGTAACCTTTACTTCTTTTCTTTACTTTAACGGCTTAACATTATCCATATCACTGTAACTTTCTGGGTATGGGATGGGTTGACCCGATACACTTTTTTGTCTAAAAAATCTTATTTTATGTTTATACACTTTTTCGTCTAAAAAATCTTATTTTATGTTTATAAGAAGCTATTCTCATATATGATCAGAAATATGATCTATGTTTATGCATAGAAAATACTCTTTTGGCGACTTTCCACGTGTTAAAGTTAAAACATAAGCAAATAGTTAAAAATTCAATCCCTAAAAGTCCTGGATTATATATAGAATTATTGGAACAAAAATATGTTTTTTTTAGGTGAAAATAGCTAATCAAGCAGGAACAATGTTCTCAATCATTGATAACGGAATGGGTTCATACCCATCTGAATTTATTGAAAAATTTGTATCTTTAGCTCTTTGGTGTTGCAATGATAAGCCGGACAAAATGCCATCAACGTTAGATGTTGTCCGAGAGCTTGAAACAGATTCTTGAAAAGATCCCAAGCATGAATCAAGGTCTTTTGTGGAATCATCATCGACAGCTTCACTTTTTAGCTCGTCAAATGTACCAGGAAGTGATCTCACTAGTGGTGGTAACCCCATAGTGTATCCTCAATGATACACTAAGAAATTTTGCATGAACATAAGTACAGAGTGTTGTATATCTGTATATAATAACCAATAAAGTTTTTTTATACATTAAGAAATTTTGCAAGAACATAAGTACAGAGTGCGTTTAAAGCATGCTTTGTTTGTATCAGGAATCAGAAGGATAGTGTGTTTGTATAACAGTAAAAGACACAAATACGGTTTATCATAACTTGAACGATACAAGGATCATTTAACCACATAAAGACATAAGCACAAACAAATATGTAAAAACAACATAACACAATGCTTTAAGCGCATACTACATGAATTTCACTAATAATGATTTTAATGCTACACATCACATATCTGAAAAGTATGTAGCATATACTTCATCTGCAATCTCATAAGAATCCATAAATGACGGTACAAACAACATTAAAGCAATGATTTTCCACACCTTAACACAAAATAGGCCTGCCTCCTTAGGTAACATACACACCTTGAAAATGTGGTCGTTCATCTTTTGATCAATTATCGTAAGAATATATATGTAAATCCGAGTGATCAAGTAGAAGTAGCGATTCCTTGTAAAAGTCCATGATGAATGAGCTCTCTACTCCAGAAATCCCAAGACTCTTGATGTGCTGTGAGCAAGGGTCGTAAACATCCAGTGTGGTATACTGCCTTTCACGCTTTCGAGTTTCAACTATAGGCTCATCACTCTTACTAAACCCCAATATTTTATCCACCGGTGCGCCAATTGTGAATAGCTTTCTAAAAGACGAATCATGCTCCATCACCCATACATCAAAACAAAGTGCCTCCTCGACCTTAATGTATCCGAACACAACAAGAGACTCGCTTAGCTTACAAACGGACACGGACACAAGTGGGTATAGCTCTTTTGTTAAGCTATCCGGTAGGTCTACCACTTTAAATTCCTTGGTAACCAAATCAAACGACACAACCATATGATTTGTGGTAGCTTTGCCATCATCAGCAAACGTCAATTCACAAGCACCCCAGTAAATAAACCTATCTATAACCACCTGACTTGACGTGTTAAGTTCAATTGATTCACGAGGCAACTTACTAGACGGAATCACATTCCAAACCCCCGAACTCAATGTAAAAACTTCAACAAACCAAGGCATGTTAACCGCATATATAATCTTCACAACCGTAGGATCTCTAGTAACGGGACAGACCCCGAAACCAAACACAAGCTGATTCTGACCGTAATTTACAGTCTGCAGATTCCGAGAATAAATCTGACTCTGAGAGTAAAAACTAGGGACAGCAATACCAAACGATTTTCCAATAGAGGGGTTCCAAATAACAACCATCCATTCCTTATAACCTTTATGTAAACCATACAAACATAGTAATCCATCACACGCACCAACAATGAATGAAAGACAATACTGGTTAAGCAAAGGAGACATAACAAATGGAGCAAGCTCTTGTTTTAGTACCTTAAAAGTTTCGATATCATCGTCTACGAGACAAATGTAGTTTGCCTCATCCAGAAAATTATCAGATTTGTAGCTTAGAATACGACTATGTGGCTGCGTGTGGCGGGCGCCGAACTCATTGATAAACTCAGAGCTGTCAATAAAAGACTTACATGGTTTTGAAACTGACCTGAATCGAATCAATGACTTGACATCAGAAACTTTTTTGATGATTTCCATTTGGATTTCAAAAGGAATGTTTTCTGACATTTTAAAAAGGGTTTTTCTAGGGTTTATGTTAACTTTTGAAATAGGTTGAGTTACTGGAATCTGAAAAGTGGGTTTTGGAGAGGAGGGGATTTTGGATCTGGGTTTTGAAGGGCGTCGTGTGCCGTCGTGATACGCCGGAGATGTGGTGGGTGTACGGTGGTGTGTGTGTATTTTGTGTAGTGGAAGATGAAGTCTGACCTATGCTGGTCCTATATGGAAATGTGTATTGAGGGGTGTTTGTTTCGGCTTATATAGGAGCTTATTTGGTTTTGTGTTTATATTTTATAATCTCACTTTTTATGACTTATTTTAAAACTTTTTGGCTTATATTAGTTTATAAGAAAAGTTTTATGCAGAATATAAATTATCTAAAAAATAGATGCTTCAATCCCCACCATCCAGTCATTTAAGATCTGACGGAGTAGATTGATCCATGTTATAAGACAGAGGGGCATTTTTGTAATTACACAACCCCATCTAACACCCCACCCAACACCCTCACACACTTCTACATGTGCAACACTTTTTTTTTTCTCTCTCTCTCAATTCTCAAATCTCAACAAACACTCAAACCCTAACACATCAATCAATCAATCGAGTAAATTAGACACCACCACTGGATAGCTACTTTTCTCTCGATCAAAACACCTCAAACCGAGGCATTTTAAGCCCGGCCACGCGCCTCCACGCGCCGACGTTAATTCCGGCTACAGGTTTTAAACCTGAAAGACGACAAGAGCAAGGAAGTGTTCGAGCTTAAAAGTGAGCTGATGCCAGAGCTTCTTTTGGTACAAGTCTCCAAGCTTATTGTACCACCCAATTAGATTACCAGTTTGTGATTTTGTAGATAGAGATCTTGTGTCGGCCATTTTTATTAATCTTTACAAGTCAAACTTCCATTCTTTTTCTTTTCTTCTGAAATGAAGTAATGAACTGAAGTCGGTAACTATAATATTCTTTATGGGCCGTTCAATCTTTTTGAGCGGGTCTATAAGCCCAATTAGATTTTCTCTGTTTGCTTATAGAAAAACATGAAAAAGAAGAAAAATGGAAGAAGAGAAAAAGAAAAAAAGAAAGAGAATAAGAAGAAAAATGGTGAAAAGGAAAAAGAAAAGATGATAGAAGAAAGATAAGGTTGTTTTTACTAGTACCAAGTAATTGCATTTACTTTTTGCCTTCCCAATGTGACTTTTATTTCTTTTAACAGTAAAAATAGATGTTTATAAATAAAACAAACTTTTACGGAGTACTAGTATTCAAATATGATTTTATGTTCCTAGGAAGCAATTGTCGTCTCTTTTATTTCATTTTGTATAAAATATTAACAAGATGAAAGAGCAACAGTGAGGTGGTCTCTTATATTTCATATGTGATTTTAACACAAATCACATGTGATTTACCCAAAATCACATGTGATTTTACCTTAAAATATTTTTTAAAGTGAATCACATGTGATTTATTACTCTAAAGATCGAATGTGACTTGTAAAATCACATTTGATTTATTTTTGTAAACTGTGTTTCTGACTCGACATTGCGAGTTGCTAAATCACATGTGATTTTGTGATTTATAAAATCGCACGTGATTTTTAAAATAACAAATCACAAGTGATTTTACAAATCACATGTGATTTATACACGAATCACAACAAAACATAATCATGTGTGATTTACTCATTTTTAGATTAAAACATAATCACGAGTGATATATACATGAATCACAACGAAAAACAGAATCATTGATTTACTCATTTTTACAAATCACTTGTGATTTTTTAAAAATAACAAATCACATGTGATTTTTTTACGAATCACGTGTGATTTTTCTGGACGGAAATTTTGAAAAAAAGTTCATCGAAAGTATATAAAAGTGCATATCTATAGAAAGATAATTTAATTCTCGTCGCGATGGTATATGTTTTGTAGCTTGAATATTTACCGTTTGAAAGAAACGTTGTTTAAAAAAAAGGATGAAAAGTGAGTTTTTATATTAAATGAGTTGAAATTACAATTTTATCCTCCCTTTGTTATTTTTTTGTATCATGTGCACCGTTGGATGAAAGGAGATGAAAGGCCAAGATGCAGTGTATTGTTCTTTAGATATTTAATGTTTTGCATGTTATCATGACAAAAACTGGTCTGCGATTTTCTGGAAAAATTCTGGAAAATTCATATCTTTAGAATCTGGAAAAATTCATGCAAAACATCCATTATGACTCGATACAAGCATGTGCCTCACACATATATATCTTTTCAATAGTCGTAATTCTCATGTTCACGTTCTTTTAAAAACGTGTGTAATCTTCCCTACACTTATCCCTTTTGTAAAATACCTTTATATGTAATTAAGACGAGGTTAAAGACAAAATAAAGCATTTTCACAAATTCAAACATGAGAACATACAATAATGAAAAGATATATGACACACAAATAAAAATGAAAAACAAATACACATGGGTTGCCTCCCAAGAAGCGCTTGTTTTTGTTTGAGTCACGAGTTTGACTCTACCCTTATTTAACGGATAAAGGGGAGGTTTTCCCTACACTTAAGTTTAAGTGCGGGTGATAGTAGCGATACACACCCTTAGGGTGGCAATCTGCCACGTGAGGTGAAGGGGGTGTGTGAATGGTTTCCTTCATCCTAAAACTACACGGACTAAATTGGTTGATGGGTGGGTCAGTTCCTCTTTTTTCTCCCAGATGTATATCTAAGGATGGAAAATTATGTAAAGATTGAGGTTCCGGTTTATCAACACTAGGAAATTCTCTAGAACTAAGAGTAAGACTGAGACTACAAGTATTCAAACCTATATTCTCTAGTTGCGTTTGGTTCAAATGTTATACCTCCATCGGGATTCCTAAAGTCTCTTCTACTACTTCCGGGTAAGTCACGTGCGGTGTGTATGCCTTAAATGATGGTGGGACTTGTGGGTATAGACTTTTCACCTTATCCTCAATCACATCTACATCATCTATATGCTCGTCATGTATCATTTCCTTAGGTCGTGATGAAACCAAACCTAGTAATTGATCCAACTTATGGTTTAATGCTTGGTTGCTTACCATAATATTTTCACAAATTTGGTCAGTTCTCCTAAGGGCCTCACTAAAAATAGTTTCTAAACATGGAGGTTGTTCACGAGAGTCTATCCTAGGTGAAGGCTCATACGATGCATAGATTTCACTAGATGAGGTGTTTTGTGGGCTTGATGGAATGGTGAAACCCTCAAAAGGTTTATGGACTTGGTTTCTTTCTTCCCACCATCTTGAATAATCCGCTTTAGTAATATCATAATTTTTTATGAAAAAACCTAATCACGGATATAGTGGATTCGCGTTCTCCATAATGGTGAGCGGAAGAGTCAATGGATAAGTTTTACGAACAAAGGCACAAAGAAGGGGATAGACTACAAGGAAGCTAATAAAAGAAAAAAATCTCACTTGATAGGAATCTTGTGAGTAGACCTAAACGAGATATAAATCAAGCCTAAGCAATAACTATTCCCCGCGGCGGCGCCAAAAACTTGATACGCTGCATACACGCGTGTTCGGGGTCAAAGGAACTTCCTTTCGTCGAGCAAGTTTTTCAACACCCAAGCGATGAACCTAATCGTTGTAGTGTAGTATTAGGGTAAGCCTCGGGAATTGATATCGTTCTCTAGGGAATAGTGTCGTTAGGTTGAAGTGTATGTCGATTTAAGTCTAAAGGTGAGGACGATTATTTTGGTATTTTTTTATATTTTATGAATTGAAATATCTCGGTTTTGAAGGAGAGGTGGAATTAGTTGCTAGTCAACTATCCCAAAAGATACTAACTAAATTATGGGTCTACCAGAACGTGAAGCGTATCTACTTATGATGCATTACTCCTTGCTAGCTATCCAATTCTACCCATCAATTGTCACGTCCTTATTCTTAACGCGTTGTGTCTTCTAAGGTCGTAGGGTATGCTTTTCCAACTCTTTGAGACTACCTTAAGGTTATTGCCTACGAAATCTCTAGGATTCATAAACTAACTCTAAGGTTATCTTTGGATATTTAGCCTACAATAACTCTAGGTGATTATAAACTAATGTTCACAAAGATTACTCAAGCATTAAAAACACAACGAATGACCTATCGTAATACTAGGTCAATCACAATTAAGATAAGAGACAGTAGGATGCAAGAATTATAAACTAAACCAATTAGATTCATTGAAATTGTCACACCCCTAATGATGAAGATAGACACAAGCATCACTAAGAAATCAATAAGATCTAATTAATTATATACAAGTTTCATACAATCATAAGCAAACACTAGGTGAATTAGCCAAGCATAATTAATGAAGAGCAAGCAACAATTATGATAATTGAAGACATACCATAGGATTGGATTAACAAACAAACCATTACATGATGTTTATAGAGTGTTTGAAACCCTTTAAGTTGTTGGAAAAACACCTACCTAAACCCTAGAATCGGACTTAGGGTTTGGGGCTTACAAAAAGTGAAGTTATAATGTTATATTTATAGGCAGATTTTCTGTCGGCAAAGGGTGACGGCGTCACATCTATAGAGTGATGGCGTCATGACGACTTTTTCACCAAACTGTAGATTTTCTCATTCCGGTCGCGTGGGCTTTTGAATCACCTAAATCCGAGTTCGTATGCAAAAGTTATGGCCAAAACAAGATTAGCTACTTGGCAGATATTGCGACTTGTGGCGGCATCACCTTACGGTTGTGGCGCGTCGGCTTCATCTTCCGCGCCGTCGGGATCCAAATCTAGGCCGTCTGAGTTGTGACGCCTACTCTTTAAAACCGATGCCGTCAAGTGCAAAATAGCAATTTGCTCTCGAGTCGTCACAAAGTGTGTTGGACGACGCCTCTATTAGGTCATGGCCGACGTCGACTTCGAGCCCAAAGACTGAGTGTCTTGATTCTTGACTTTGGACATTTTCTTCATATATTCGCCTTTTCGTCCAAATAAGTGTCATTCCAGCAATTTGCCTTCAAGAGACCTAAAAAGTGAAAAGGAACGAAATTAAGTAGTAAGAGATACAAAAGTGATCAATTAAGGGCTTAAATGACCCCTCAAAAGTGTACCTTTTAAATCCTTATCAATGTGCCTCATCCTGCAACCATACCCCGTCCGTGCAATGCTGGTCGTGAAAGCTCTGTAGGAGGGAGAGGTACTCATGAGGCTCGTTCGTCTGAAACTGTAAATACATATGCATATAAGATGAAACAAATTAAAAACGAAAAATCAAACACCATATATATATAAAAAAATATCTAAGATAATCATAATGTGTCTTAGGTATCGATGTCGAGATGCGGCCAATGACCGAGATCCGTGCCGGCTGTAGACCTTGTTCTTCCTCCTGTTAGCGGCATTGACATCGTCTTTTTGGGCGTTCTTCTCCTTGAGGTAGAACTGGATGTGCTTCTCCCACATTGACGGCTCCATGTTCGGAGGAGGGTTTCTAACATAATAACAAAAACAGAAAATTAACATTTATTAATTGTTAACATATTACAAAAATTAACAAAAATATCAAAAAATTAACAAAAATAAAAAATTTTACCTTCGTATCTCATCCACAACGCTAGCCCCCACCTTTGGCAGTCCAGTAATCTCGCTTCATGTGGTTCTTGTTGTCCCTATAACGTTCTGCGAAATAATCGTTGAGTCTCTCCCTGATTCTCTCACATCATGGTGAACGCATGAGGGGCCTCAACTTAAACATTTGCTGCAATAAAAGATATCTAAATTAAATATAAATATAGAGATATTATCAATAAAAGATTGCGTGTTAGGCCAATTTGTAGAGAGAGATAGAGAGAGAAAATGGGAGTTCAAGTGAGAGAAAGTGAGGTTGTATGATTAGCTTCAAATTAACAACCAACCCTTTACCATGGCTAGGAAAGGGTATATATATACAAGTCATAAAAATGCCCCTACTTGGGCTGTGGAGTAGGCTGACAGTGGGTAAAGATCCGACCCGACTCCACGGGTGATACACTAACTAAACTAATACTGCTAAGCCTACGAGCTAACTTATGCTAGACATAACTTGGGGTGACCGAGTTTTTCATATGGATTTTCATAATCCTAACAATCTCCCCCTAAGGGAGGTCACCCCGGAAATTACAATTTGAATCATAGCATTCTATAAACATGACTTTAATATTCTAGCTCGTAGTCTTTGATTCTTCAATGTATGCAAACTTTGTATTTTCATTAGTAATCTTTTGGATGAATGTTCTTTTTGCTTGAGTGATCTTTGAGCTTTCTTCGAGATCATCAACCGTCGTGAATCTCTAAATCATCCTTTGTTGTATCGCCTTTCATGTGATGTTGTGACTTTCGGACCGTGTAGGATCATTCATATATTGTGTTTGATGATTCGGGTGGCCTTGGATGGTGATGAATCAAGTATGCCATTGTTTAAAGAGAGAAAGAGATGAGAAGATGAAACTAGTGAGAGAAAGTTAACAAAAAGAAAAGATTAGATTGAATGAAGCACCACCCCTTCCAAGGATGGAAGGGGTATTTATAGTTACAACTACTACGTCCTCCTGTCGGACCGTGGATCAGGCATACAGTGGGTAAAGACCCGTCCTTCCTCCACGGTGTTACACTAAACTAAACTACGCTAATAACTAACTAATTAACTATTGAATAACGTAAATAACGATATGTCTACGAGCTAACATATGCTAGACCATAATTGGGGTGACCGACACTTTCTCATGGAATTTCCAATTCCTAACAATCTCCCCCTAAGGGAGGTCACCCCATGAAATACATTTTGCATCCTAGCATTCTATCTTTGTCTTTAGTTATGAGCTCGTAGACTTTAATTATTCAAGTTCCACTATCTTTGTGCTTTAGTAGCGATTCTTCAAAGTCCGCATAGTTTTGTACTTTTAGTGGAGGCCTTTAACTGATCCACATCTTGATGATCTTCGAGCTTTCTTTGAGATCATCAACCAAAGTAAATCTCTGGATCACCCTTTATTGTGTTGCCTTCATATGATGTTGTGACTTTTGGACCGACATGCTCACACTTTCTGGATCATGACATCTTTTCATCAGAGTAGCGGAAGCTTTACTGGTTCATGATATTTGCCGCTATCAGAGCCATGTTATGTAGATATGCACTTGTCATGATGTTCTTTATTTAAGCGTGTATGCTATGAGCATGCGGCTATGAATTGACTTCTCAATATTGATCAGATGCAACCGTCCAATGTTCCTGCAAACAACAGTTAGCACTAAAACTCACGAAAGTGTCTTTGTTCACTTCGTTGAATATAGTTTCAAGAACCACGGTTCCCGTTGATCGAGATAAATCTTTGTGATCGGTAGAGTTTCAAGAATCTCCTTGACGGGTTTCGCACTGTTGTAACACCCCAAATTTCGTGATACATAGCGGAATTCAAGCCGGGTGTTACTTCATGGCTCATGATTACAATAATGAAAACGAACTCTAATTGTGTCATTTTAAAAGATTTATCATTCGATTTATATAAATATCGAGTTTACAAAATGAGGTCCCGGTGGTTTTACAGTTTATTAAATAAGTTTTCGAATGATAATATAGCCTTCTTGAGTATCCGTGCCTTCCGTGCCATCCTCGTAAATTATGAACCCGAGATAAACATGCTAAAAGTGTCAACACAAAGGTTGGTGAGTTCATAGAGTTTATAGATAAAGCAGTTGAGTTCGGTGGTTTCGAGTTTTAGTGATAATCGTAATAAATACAGATATCGATAAAATAAGTAGTGGGCTACGTTGTTATACACCCATAGTTCGTTTGTTTAGAAATCAGTTGAACACAAGTTTCAAGATTGGGCCATGTTGTTTCACCCATAAATTCAGTAGTTGCAGCAATTTTATCAATGCAACACAGTATATATTGCCTTAAGTCTCATGAACGCAAACCTTAACACGAACGCGTCATTATAATGACATAAGTTACAAACATCATAATAATGATGTGAGCAACAATGCCCTCTAGTAGGAGTTTTCCATTCTCTTAGTATTCTCAAATAAAGTGCATTTGGTTACCTATCCGGCTAACACAAATAGGGCGTCAACTGCCAATAGATCTATTCACTATATTCGCGTTCACTCGCAAGTGATTAATGGTTCATGATATGAGGGACTTTCGATGGCGGTGTAAGTAACTTAAGCAATAACAATCAGGATCGCATGCAGATAGTACTTGTGTTCAGGTTTGTAGCAAAACGTATAAAGTGATTATGAACTCATAGTAGTATGTAAAAGTTTAGAGTACTTGTGAAAGTAAAAATAGGTAATTGAGCATGTATCTCCCCCAAAAATAGTATAAAACGCATAAAAGTAGGGGCTATGAAACTCACAGTAATATGTAAAAGTTTTTAGAGTACTTATAAAAGTGAAAGCATGTAGTTGAGCATGTATCTCCCCCAAAGCATTAATAAACAAGTTTAAAAACGGGGCTATGAACTCACGGTAATTCATAAGAGTTTAAAATAAATGTAAAAATATAAAGCAATATTTGAGCATGTATCACCCCCAAAATGTTCAAAATAAGGAAAAGAGGGGCTATGGCTTACAGTAATATGTAAAATTTTTTAGAGTACTTATAAAAGTGAAAGCAATTAGTTGAGCATGTATCTCCCCCAAAGCATTAATAAACAAGTATAAGAACGGGGCTACGAACTCACCTCGATGTTACAGTAGTCTGGATGGAAAACAAATTAAGTAATGTGAATAAACTGCTCCGACTCGTGACCTGAGTTAGTATGTCATATTTTTAGTATTCGAGTTCAAGTTTATGTGATAACGATGCTTTATTGATAGTTAGGTAACATGAAGTCTCTTCAAAAATTAGCAATACTTATCTTTCTTATTTTTATTGCTCGGATGATGGATATTAAAATTTATCGAAACCCAAGTAGTTAAATATTTTATGTTTCCAAAATGTTATAATTTACAATTTTAAATATTTACAGTTTTTACCCTTGCACTTTCAAAAATCACACTTTAAACCCTCAACTATGGGTTATTGACAAAATCAGCCCTTGTATTATTAACTTTGAAGAAATTACATTTTTAGCCCAAGAAAACTCTATCTTTCAAAAATTACAATTTTTATACTTGTAATTTTATAAGAAAAATTCACTTGTTTTAGGCCTAAATTGACAAAAGTGCGGGTAAATAAAAGTGAGGCCTTAAAAGGTTTTTACTACGTTCTTGATCCCTTCAAGAGTTTGTCCGGTAGTCTTTCTATTGGTTTAAACTAGAAGTCTTAAGCCCTTACGGTTTGGTCGCAATGATTTTCAAAAGTAGGGGGGTTAAGTGCCTTTTGTTGGTTTTGGGCGATAACAGGGCCAAACGAGGACATATTTTATACGAGGCAAGCTAGTATTTTTACAACGCATTTGACCCTTTAAACACTTTGTTGTAAGCTCTTCTAAATGGTATAGGTCTCATATCCTAGTCATCTTTGGTTAGGGAGAAACAAGTCCGTGAACATGGCCACTTGGCCACGACGCGTTTTAAGGAAATTTCCTTTTAAACCCATTAACTTTTACGGGGTCACCTAGGGACATTGTAATATGTTAATTAACTCTTTTTAAGTCATTCTCTAACATTCTATAACTCTTACGACTCAAATTTTGAAAAGTGCATGCAAGGCCTTTTTATGAAAATCTCCGCGAGTCACCTTCTTTGTGGTTGATTATAAAAGAGACTATAAGTGCTTTTAAAGACATTATTGGGGAGTTACAATCCTTGCAGCGAGCCCTTTAAAACGGTGTAAATCTCATGCTTTGCAACTCTTTAATTAGCAAAATATTAATTATAGAAAAGGGATACTTAGGCTAATCTTGCCAAATTGAAATTCTCGTTTTTAAACCATAAAACTTAATATCTTTTGCATGCAACCTTGTGATATATTGTTTAACTCATTTTTAAGTGTTCTAAGATGATTCAAATTCGAATTTATCAAAAATCCCAAGTTTTTCCCAAAGACACATTGTAAAGTACTTTTGGTTTTAAGACTTATGGCTCTAATGGTGTGCTGCTTTTTATGCATGCGATGATGAGTGTGTAAATACTCATCATTTTGAATCAATCTGAATCGAAAACATCTAAAATGCTCAAAAATGCATCAAAATCTTGAAAATATTCCAAAATTACATTTTATATGTTTCGGATGCAAAATGTTCAAAATCGGATGAAAAATGAGCAAAGTTTGCATAATTGGCGCTTTCAGTCCCCAAGTTTCAAAAGTTGTCGAAAAGCAGTCCACGAGCACATAATTTCAAAAGTAAAATCACCAAAGGTCCTTTTAAAATCATAAGTTGTCAAATTTAGTCCTTTGGTGAAAAATATCAAAAGTTTGAGAAAATTACAAATTGGTCCTTCAAGTTTCAAAATTGGCAAAATTGGCCCCTGGAAAATTGCAAAATGGCAAGTTTGACCCTTATACTTTTGAAGATTGTCAATTATGGTCCTTGGAGAAACTTTGTTTAATTGGCAGAAAAGGTCCTTGCAATTTCAGAATTTACAACTTTGGTCCTTGATTATTTAAGCCTTTTATACACTTTGGACCAAGTCAAAAGCCATTGACCCCTGCCTTTTCCCTTTTGACCCCTGCCTAAACAAATGACCCCTCCCTTTTTGAACCTTGGTCAAACTCGGTCAAATACCCATTTACCCGCCCCACCTTATCTCCTTCCTCCCAACTTGTCTCGCAAAACCAAGCCACCATCACCTCACCTTTTTCACCTTATCCCTCCCCTCATCATCAACTTACCTCCACATTTAATGCCACCCCCTAGTGCTATAACAAGAGCTAACTGTCAAACCAATTTTCCGCCAATTTTGATCGTGTGGCCAAATGAGTTCTAGCCATCCAATGGCTCAAAAGACTTTGGGAATTACTCGAGTGGAAGAGAAAGAGAATGGGTATAAAAGAAGGAAGAGAAGCAAGCCAAAGAGTAGTAGTTTTAGTTTTCAATTTACTCTTATGTCGTTTTTTTAGTTATGTCTTAGTTAAATTCAAAAGTTGTAATAATTTGTTCTTAAGTATCAAACTCAAGCTACATTTCCAGTTTATTCAAGTTTTAGTCATTAATTTCAAGTTTAATTCAGTTTCATTGTTAAGTGCTTACTGTTAAATTTTCAAGTTTCCATTTCATAAAACAAGCTTCATACGACTTGTTAATCGATTCACTAAGCTTATATAAGCTTTTTTATAGCTTTTCATAAGCTTATAATCAAGTCTCAAGTTTTTTTGAATATTGGTCAACCAAAGTCAACATGGGCAAGAAATTGAATCAGAAATGGCAATGGGTTGGTGCAGACATGTTCTTGGGCTTGGATTAGAAGCAGTGGGTTGGTATAAATAGGTTAGAGATCCTTTGGTTACTGTTTGCATGCCATTGTGGCAGAGGACAATTTGTAAGTTATTTTAAGGTTTTCTTTGCATTATCTTCAAGAGTAGTTAAAGCGGTTATAGCTTTGTTTCGATGAGTTATGTTAGGATAATCAAGTAGTTTGATCATTAATATCAGTTGGATCGGGGTCTAGCTCGGTTTCTATTGCAAAACAAGAGTTATAGGGGTGTTTGGATTATTAGCTTAACTGCTTTCAAAGGTTGTTCGATGTTTGAGATAAGTTGGATCATATTTGTTTAGTCCATTTATGCTCTTATCTTTCCTAGTTTGGTGCTGCAACCATTCAAAGTCAACATTACATGAATCATCTTGTTATGCTCAACTGTTGTGACATTGTATAATCAAACTCTTGTTTTGTGCTAGAAAATCATAAAGTTAGCTATCGTAGTCTTATAACATCATAATACATCATAACCAATCAACAAATTGAGTTCAAATCTCACTAAAGTCAACAAATCGGTTTGTACTCCAAAAGTCAAAATTGGTAAAACACATTTTCACCAACCGCAAGTATTTTTCCTTGATTCATTTTGGATCAAATTCAAGAAGACTTGGCATTCTAAAAGTTCACCGGTCTTTTCACTTATTAGCATTTTAGTATAATTTTGCAATTTTGTAAAGCCCCAAACAAGCTCATCTTTTGGCTCTAAGTGCCTGCTCCAAGCTTGCAGTTGAAACCGAGTTTTCTCGGTTTGTCTAGACTTGCACAAGGCTCATAAGAGCCTCTCATGGTCTGAATTTTGGTTTAGACACACTCACCCAGGTCTTCATTAAGTTCCAATATCTGTTTTCCAATTTCCAGTTTATTTGAAGCTTATGCTTAAGCCCAAAGTGGGCACCTGAACTGTTTTGCAATTGAAATCAAATTAAGCCAAATCTGTTCTAGTTGCATTTCAGTGGTTAAAAGCTGTTGTAAATGGTTGCATTTGGTTACTTTTAGTACATTATAGCTTCTGTGTTTGTCTGGTAGCTTTTGGTACTCATTTGGCTTATTTGAAGTGCTTAATAATAAGCACTTCCACATCAGTTCTTAATTTCTACACATAAGCCCATGTTTTTCTATTTTTCCTAGATTCACAATATCATTTTAGAGTTTTCCTGAAATTTTCAGATTTTTCCAAGTTGTTTTGCTATTTTTCTTAATTTAAATTAGTTTTTAAGCATTTTTAATTAGCTTTAAATACAAAAAATTCAGAAAAGGTTTAAAAAAATAAGTTTTTATTTTTCTTAGGTTTAGATAAATATAAAAAGTGAAAAAAGTAATTTTCCATATTTTTCATAGTTTATTTTGTAATTTTTAGTAATTTAATTAGTTTTTAATAGTTTAATATTCATAAAAATCCAAAATAATCGAAAAATACAAAAATAGTTTTGAAAATTCTAGTTTGATATTTTAGATTTTTCTAAGCCTTAATTTTATTTTTCTAGCTTTATTTCCTAATTTCTTGTATTTTAGGTAATTATTTAATAGTTAAAAATAGTTTTAATTAATAATAATTAGATAATCAGTTGTAAAATTAATTTTCTTTTCTAATAATTTTCTTTTATCATTAGGTTTATAAAATATCATTTTCATATTTTTAGGGTTAATATTGTGTAAGTTTCACGTTTTTTTTATGCGTCGCGTAGTTTTTAATTAAGTTTTATTAAAACAAAAGAACAAAACATCATTTTAATAATAGTGATAGCGTTTATTTAATAGATTTTATCTTTTAGATTTCCTTTAATTTGCATTTAAGCCGTTGTAATTTGTTGGCTTTTCCTTAGTTATAATCATAACAAATCTACATGTCTGTTCAATCTTCTCGATCACTAAACGTTTGACTATTCTCGCACGGCTCGTTGGGACTTAACGACACAGGAAACACTATACTCTCCGGACTTCATTGCATTCGTGCTTAAACTGTTTTAAGGTTCTTACGATTGACCATTCACAAGTGGGTGGTTTGCGTGAAAATCTTGACTTTCTTGTGAGATCAAATTTTAGGCGCGGCGGGGAGACGATGCTAATAGTCTTACTTTCAGTGATTAGTGATTTGAATAATCACTCCTTGTTCATACCATCTATCTATATATATATATATTTCTATAAAAATCCAAAAACCCAACTGACTAAAAGCGTATAAAACACAAAATATTTTCCTTTTGTTTCTATATATGTATCAAATATAAAAATACAAAAGATTTGTCGTTTTCGAGTTTAATAATAACAACATAAAATCTTACCACCATGAACCAAGGCGGTGCACTACCTAGCGGGGTGCGACCATAATAAGTTCCCAACCAAAGATTCAAAACTTGCATTTGTGTCCTTGATAGTGGTGTACCTTTTTCAAAAAAGCCACTCATCTTGTGATTATTGGTTTAAGTTCACTTTGTTGTTTTGCCTCGATCTTGTTTTAATTGGATTTGTTGTTATATATACTTGTCGAACCGAAAACCCAAAAGATTCTTCTCACCCCATTTTCACCAATTTCATAATTCCTCTCCTTAACTCGAGATCCTTTAGAGTTATCTCTAGTGCATCTTGCTCGTTCTTCTAGATCATTGAGTCCTTTTCGTGATCTAGCGAAATTCCTAGACGACGTTCGTGAGCGTCTTTGCCCAAATAGTCGAACCCGAGATTCGTACTATTTCAAACAAAATGGCGATTTAAGCGTACTATGGCGGAAATGCTCGAGCACCCACCGAGGGTTATGGAGATGCCATCATTCTACCATAATCAACTCGATCACTTTGAATTGAAGACACATTTGATCACACTTGTGTCCACAAATCAATTCCACGGTTTGATCGAGAAGACCCGTATGCACACATCCGTTGGTTTAACAAGTTGACTTCAACTATCAATTACAAGGATGTGCCACGTAAAGTCATCAAGTTGATGCTATTTCCATTCTCACTTGAGGGGACGGCCGGTTTGGTGGAAAAAGAACCCCTCGATCCATCGAAACTTGGGAGGAACTTGTTCAAAAGTTTGTCAATCATTTCTTTCCTCCATCAAAGACGACTAATCTTAAAAATGAAATTTCGGATTTCGTCAAAATTTCGATGAAAACTTTGGAGAGGCATGGGTGAGATTCAAAGATCTCCTCGAAATGCCCCATCATGAATTCACGAGCTTCAACAAGTCAATATCTTTTATAATGGGTTGAGCAGTAACGATCAAGATTCTTTGAATGCAGCAGCAGCGGCAATATCTTGAATCGTAAGCCTAAAGATGTGATTGAGATTTGCGAGCAAAATCAAAAGTTCCTATTTCTCGCAACAAAGTCAATACTCCTAACACTCCGCTTCTTCATCCAATAACTCTTACGAGTTAGTCGCTCGATAGCGACTCTAACGGATGCCATCCGTTGTATGATTAAGGATGTTAAGGAAATCAAAAGCGAGATTCATAAGCGGAACCGGTCAAAGCCGTAAACAAGGTGTGTGAAACTTGTAGTGGTCCACACGCGTATTATGATTGTCAAGCAACCGATGCTTCCTTTTACCAAGCTCCGTAGCTTGGTAAACCACAATCAATACCGACCACGGTGATCCTCACTACTGCACCTAGCGGTATGACACCACCGGTTTTCCTCCTGCAAAACCATGGCAATCAAAATCGCTTTGTTCCAAATCAAGGACAAAATTTCAATCAAAGCAGAACAATTTCAACCCACAATATCAAGCTCCAAATCGGCCAAAATTATCAACAACCTTCTCATGCTCCCCACCAAATGACTTCATGAAAGTTCTTGAGTCAAGCATCGTTCTATGCAAACTCGGATCAATAACATGAGGGTTGAGCTAAAGAAGGAAATTGATACCACAATGTCTCGGCAGACAAATGAGTTGAAGAATATGATGAGCGGTTCATGAACATGAATATGAACCAAGCTTCATCATCTTACGGAGGACTCCCAAGCAATACAATTACCAATCCAAATGCCGAGTTGAAAGCCGTCACCACTCGTAGTGGTAAGACGCACAATGGACCTTCGACTCCTATGCCCCTCCTCCTGTGGCATTGAGTCAAGTTATCAAGGAAACAACGGACAAGGTGCATTATTCAAGCCCACGGCACCAAGCACGTCCCACCTTCGGTAGTCAAGTTTTAAGTCCGGAACCCGAGTTCGAAGACACATTCGAGCGAAAACACTTCCATCCGGCTCAAAGTCTAGTCGACTTCCTACCCATCAAGAATGAATGATGAGAAGCTCAAAGACAAAACAAAGAGCGGATGGAAAATTTTTCCAAATCTTCAATGAGCTACACTTTGATATAAGCTTCGTTGATGCTCTCGTTCTAATGCCTAAATTTGCATCCACACTTAAAGGCTTCTTGAGCAACAAAGATAAGTTATGCGAGATGGCGAAACCCCTCTAAATGAGCAATGCTCGGTGGCCATTCTTAATAAGCTTCCGAAAGCTTGAAGACCACGGCGGTTTTAATCCGTGTGATTTCTTGGGGATGTTTCAATGCTCCGCCTTGGCGATCTTGGCGCTAGCATTAACCTCATGCCACTCTCGGTATGGAAGAAACTGCTCTTCCTAAACTTTCATCCACTTGTATGACACTCGAGCTAGCGGACCGTACCATAACTCGTCCACTGGGATGGCCGAGGATGTCGTGATGAAAGTGGGAAAATTTCACTTTCATGCTTGACTTTGTTGTAGTTGACTTGATCGCATCCTAAAGTTCCCCTCATCTTAGGGAGAGCTTTCTTAAGAACGAGTCGTGCTCTAATTGATGTGTTCTTTGAAGAGTTGACCATACGGGTTGACAACGACGAGCTCGCGTTAAATATCAATCAAAATTCCAAACCTCAGTACAAAAAAGTGTTGCCACAATTGATCAAAGATCCGAAGATTCAATGCAACGCTCTCCAATTTCACGGTTAAGAGGAGTTTTCAAAAAGCGTCTTTGAGCTCAAAGCTTTGAAAATTACCCTGGTTCAAACAAATGGTTTGAAAGTCGTACCGGGAAGTCAAGAGTGTTCTTGATGATGACGATGATCTAGAATCGGAGACTTCATCGGAGTGGTGAAGCGCTAGCTCTAAGAGCACACCACTTGTCCCACCTCCGCATCGGTTTGTCGCATCGAGTTTGTTAAGTGCATGGATGAAACAAAACTCTCTTGATTTCATCGAGTGATAACGTCTAAAATGAACATGTTTTTAGTAGCGTTATTGTCGGTTTTGTGCATGATATTCGGCTATATTTACTCATAACTATTGCAAAAGTGCAAAGATCGTCTTGTGTATGTATATGTAGCGGTGTTGCGAATATTGAAGAAATGAAGTTTTATGCACATTTGGGCGTCTAAAGGAAGGAAGTTGAGATTGGAAGCTTGTGGACTCAATGATATGGGCGTAGTGATTTGAAGCATCTGACAAGGAAAGATCAAGTTTGGCTTTGGAAATCATCAACGTAAGCAAAGAATGAAGCGTAAAGGGAAAAGTCGACAAAAAGTCAAAGGAGCAAAACCCGGCCGTTCGGTGCAACCCATGACGGATCCGGTGGGCTAATGGTCAAAGCGTGACCGATTCGGTCGACATAGAAACCGATCCGGTTTACGGCTCTGCGATTACACAATTCGCATTTATTGTTGTCTTAACTCCCATAATCATTAGAGTCCGATCATTTCTTGATATTAACTTGGAAGAACGTTTTTGGGCGATTAAGCAAGTGCTTTGGCTATTTAAAGGACCTAGTACTTGTATACTAAGTGTGACACAACAAATAGAGTATTAGTTTACACCAAAACTCATACTTACCCATTTATTTCAACCCAAAAGCTTGGTAGTTCTTGGAAAGCGTCCGAAGCAAGGAAGGAACCATTCTTGTCCATTGTTTGGTAGTTTGGGTTGTGCGGTGATCCTAGGTGATTGGAGGCGTGGTTGCTACATTCCACGATTTCTAATTCTTGTAATCACAAAGATTAGGTATTCTATGAACTTTGTTATGGAAATCTATTCTCTTGAATTGTTTGAATTACCTTGTTATGACTTGTGTTTAGATATGATTGTTTTCATGGAGTAGTTTGTGTTATACTTGTGTGTTGGAATGTGATTAATCATAATAATGTTCTCAAAATGTGATGCATGTATATATGATCTTGTTTAAATGAGTTTGTTGGAAAAATACTAGTCTTGGATTGATTTGTCAATAAAACATGTTTTAAGAAAAAGGACCGAAAGGATTTCTCTTGTGTTTTATTCCAAAAGTGTTGTGACAAACTAGTATGGGGATATGGTGATTGACATCCACCATGTTTTGCTTATTAAAACAAGACTAGGAACGTTTTCATCACGAAGGGTCGAAAGATTCGTAAGAACAAATTTAATGAGAACATGTTGCAAACAAATGGAATTTTATAGGATAATCATTGGGATAAGGACCGAAAGGATTACCTAAATGTTTTGTTCTTAGAATGATTTTTACAAACAAATACCATGGTTGGGGAATCATTTGCTTATGATTTGTGCATCATAATAAGAGTATACACCAAACCTTTATGAACATTATCTATGGTTGATTATGAGACTTCACACAAGTATATATTTTTTTATCTTGATTCGTATTTTCACTAGAACACTTATTCGAGAGAGCCTTGACAAGCTTTCTTGTTAGAAACTTTTAATAAAATCTATTTCAAAACAAAAATCCCTTGGGACGATCTCGACTTACCAAAACGTTACTATTGCGGACGAGTATACTTGCTCGTATGTGTTAAAAGGTTATCTGGTTAATTCGTGATTATAAATTTTAAAACTTGCACCAACCGGAGCACATCAAGTTTTAGGCGCCATTGCGGGGATTTTACGTAATTTTCTTTGAAATTAGTAAAAAAAAAAAAAAAAAAAGTTTTGTTACAAACTAACCGATTCGGTTGGTTAGCCAACGAATCCGGTTAGACATTCAATGAAATTTTTCTTTGGTTGAATTTTATATCTATCTTTTTAGTTTATTGTGTTTTGATTTCTAGAGTAATTGTGTGGTTTAATCAGTTCTTAGATTTATTGTCTTTATTTTATTTTCTTTTCTTTACATTTGTTATTTAATTAATCTAGTTTTATTTATTTTAATTTTATAGTTGATGGTAATGGTTAAGAGTATCTTATTTTCAGTTATAGTTTATTTTATGATAGCATTTATTAGTAGTTTATTTAGTTTTAGTTTTAGTTTTAATTTTGGTTTTAATTAGAGTTAATGAGTTATTTAATTATTAGTTTATGAAGAGTTTTATTTAATTAACTAGAGTTAGTACATCCTTAATAACATTAATTTGCTTTCAATTATTATTATTAAATTTGTTTTAAAAAAAAAAAAAAAAAAAAATTTTCAAACAAACCGATCGGTCATGACCCAACTGATCCGGTTCGTGTTTCTGTCGTAGAATTTTTCAACCAACCGATTCGGTTGGTGATCCAACCGAATCGGTTGGAGTTTACATCTTAGAGTTTTATCATTTTGAGGTTTTGAGTTTTATTTGATTTTCTTAATTTTGTTAGATGTCTTAGTTGTTTATTATATGTTTTTATAGTTTGTTCTTGTTTTACTAACGTTAACGCTAATCATTCGGGTTTGATTTGTTTTGCTTTGTTAAGTTGTCTAGTAACATGGATAGTTTGAGCGGAATCTCGGAATACCTTCGTACTTTGGATGACATGTTCAAGGATACGGGAAGTTCATTAGAAAAGATTGGAGGAATTCGGAGGAAAGCAAGAAAGAATTGGGAATTGACACGGGTGATATGGAAGAAGTATGTGAAAACAAGGTTCAACTACCCAAAACAAAAGAGTGGTAGTGTTTACACAAGCACCGTCAGCGGTGTATGATTCACCGATGATGAGATTTGGAACACCTTGTGAAGTGGAAGAATGCGTGCTTGGGATGCACGACAATATGGCGTATGGAGAATTATATCTTGGAAGAGGTTCTTGTGAAATCGGTCATGTTCGTATGGATTATGAGGCATATGGGAGAAAGATGGTGAAAAATCGAAGGTCAATATTCATGGGCATATGTTTGAAACGATTTTGTTGTTCTAGAGGAAGGTAATGCGGATGAGCCAAATGTTTGTTTTGGTAGAGATTTTCTTGTCACAACCAAGTGTCAAGTAGATTTTGGTATGGGAGAGATGCGGATTAACATAACCGAGTTGGAAGAAGGAAAAGGGATCAACGAGATGCTAGTGGAAGTGTGTGCAAATATGGAGGAGAAGAATGTGGAAGTGGTGAAAATGGGGAAAGCAAACCGAAAGAAACCATCATCAAATAAATTAACCCCAACAACAACCTCCACCACCAAAATGATTACACACCATTGTCACCTACTACTACTATCAAACCCTTAACCGAAAGCCAAAAGAAGCTATCTTAGAGAATCTAGAACAAAAATTTCTAGAGCTCAATGAAAAGAAACCGGTTATTGAAGTTCTCCAAGATTATGTGCTTTATCGAAAGAAGTTGGATGCATTGATGCTAGCGAGGGCTAGGTTGGAAGATAAGAATCTCACGGATGAGGATCGAGATCGAATTTTGTTTAAAGGCATGCCAAGGAAAGAAAAGGATCCGGGTAATTTTGTGTTGCCAATCAAAGTAAATGGAACTACACGGTTTATGCTTTAGGCGTCTGAGGTCGAGTGTTAACGTGATGCCGTATCCATTGTTCAAAACTTTGGGACTAAGTAATCCATAACCTAATCATTCTAAGCTCACTATGGCGGATAACACTCAAGCAAAGGCAATGGGAGAAGTTAAGAATGTAAGAGTGCAAATTGGCTACCAACCGTATTTGGCGATTTTCTTGTCTTGGATATTCCGGTGGACAAGAGTTTACCACTATTGTTGGGAGGCCATTTTACGAACTTGTGGAGCAATTATAGACATGGGAAGAGGCACCATGACTATTGACGATGGAATTCGAGGCAAACATACTACCCAAAACCAAGAGGACCAATTTTGGAAGGTATGGAAGATTTGGAATGGATGGATGCAAATGATGATTTAACTTGTTTTGAAGTGGGACGTGATGTCCACGGTAATCAATGTCTGGACCTTTAACTCCACCTTATTTCGATATAGAGGGCGAAATGGAGCGTGCATTCGCGATAGAAGCTTTCTACAACCCATTCAAAAACATTTTGGTTTACAAGAAGTTGACCGACTTTTAGGATCTTTACGGTGCAACTTAAGAATTTGGAGTGGAAACCGAAGGATTGGGGACTTACAAAAGGCAAGCGGAGATGGGGCATGGCATGTTAAGTTTGATATATTATGCCGGATGGACGAAGATTTATGAGGAAATTTAAAACTTTTGAAACATTCCGTGAATTGACGGAAAATTTCAAAGCGAGGATATTCTTAGGCAAGAATATTTTGAGGAATTTTGAGGAAAGGCAAAGACCGTAATAACAAGCAATCATTTGCTTGAATTTCTTGAACTATTTTATTTTATTTTGATTTGATGCATTAGGATTTTTGTTTCTTATTTATTTTTCATGTTATGATTGAGGTAATTTGGTTTTAATACATTATGACTATGAGTTTGAGTTGAGTTGGATTAGTTCATTTATATGATGAGTTGAGTTTTTTTTGGATTGAATGATTGTTCAAAATTTCATTTGGTGAATAAATGTTGTGTGAATTTTTAGCGAGAATTTTGAGTAAAAATATGTTGCTTGGAGGGTAAATGCCTAAGTAACATGTTAAACAAGTAAAAAGCAAATTTGGCAAAAGCATACCGAATCGGTTGTGTCCTTGGTGAACCGGTTGCACCAAAATATAAAAATTTCATTTTCCAAAACACACACACACTAATTTTCCGTGGGTTTGCAAAATTCATCAAGAGAGCGATTGGAAGTTGTTTTGAATTGTAGGATAACATCATGGCACCCAAGCAAGTAAGCAATTACATTCAATTTACTCAATTAAGGTTTTATTTAGAACATTTGATTCGAATTGGATTTTAGGTCACCAATTTGGGGTTTTGTTATAATTGAATTAAGTGGTAATATTTTAGGATTGAGTGAGTGATTGATATAGGAGTGCATTACAATAAGTGATTGATTGATTGATTCACCATGAATGGATTTTAGATGATAAGATTTTTGAATTAATTGGGTTATGCTTATGGAATGAGATAAGTTACAATTAGTGATTCATTTTGATGAATGATATGTTTGATTTTTAAGAGTGATGGATGCTACACTATTAGAACTTATGATTTTTAAGAATGATGAGATGAGTTCTTAGATGTTAGATGTTTGATGATTTGGAAGCAAGATAGAGTAATTCTAGGATGTGGGAAATCATTGAGGATGATAGAATACGATCTAAGAATGGTTTGAGCGTTAGAAATTCGAGATGTTGAGGATTTGAAGGTGAAATACCTTATGCAGTCTGCACAACCGATTCGGTTGCGCATGGCAACCGAACGGTTGTTGCCTGAAATAGGAAACCGATTCGGTTGGTGATCCAACCGAATCCGGTTACGGTTTCTGAGAGAATTTTTTGTGAAATTTTGAAATGTATCCTAGAGGGTTCTCTAACCTTTTTGTTTGTTCTAACACTCTTATATGATCTTATTTTTGTGATTTCTACAGAGAATTATTGTAGGAAGCTCAAGTGGGAGGAAATTCAATTAACCCGCTTGTTACGAAGTTTTGTGAAAGGAGCGAGAAGAAGAAGGTTAAGTATAGTGTGAAGAAGGAAGCAAATGCTAATTTAAAATTCAAAAATCTCACCGATGGAGAAACATGCTTTTCGAGAAAGATTGTCGAAGTTACAACATAGGCAATGTTTAGTTCAAGGGTGATTGATTGGGATTTATTTAACGAATGTGAGTGTGAAGATGAGTTAAGAAGGATGATCTGAGCGTCTTATGTATATCCGGGGATGGAGATTCGTTCAATGATTTGTCATGGGAAAGAGCATTCGGCGTTAATGAAGAAGTCTACCGAGAATGGTGTATGGAATTCTTTTCAACCATGTATTTTGAAAGAAAAGTAGATGTTGAATTTGATGTCGGAGATTTGTATTTGGTTTAGACTTTGTGGTAGGGATCATGCTTACACATTGCCGACTTTTGGTGTAGCTCTTGGTTTGTATGAGCCACATGAGGTAAATCATCGATTATTTGAAACTCACTTTTCTAGACTTGGAGGTTTGAAAAGATTACCTAGTATTCCGCTTATTGGAATCAAGTGGGAGATCCTACTTGTGCTAGGAGGAATGCTTCAACCATCGAGGAATCCGTTGATGAGGATACTTCACAAGTTGATTGTGACCGGGCCATTTAATAGATTTGGGCGAGGACAAATGTCGAAACCGGACTTATGGATTATGAAGTTCTTTGGAAGAAACTAAGGACGGTAATGCTATTTGGCGGTAGCGAATATTTGTCTAGGAGAGCCCGGAATCAAGACAACGATAACATTTGTGGAGGACATTTTGTGACAAGATTGGCGAAGAATCTTGGGTATTATGTTGATGAGGAATTGGCTAAGTGTGGAGGCAAAGTATAGTGAAGCGTGGATGCGAAAGGTTTTGGTAATGCTTTGAATAGGAGATTGGGAACCGTAGGGTTATGGATTGAACCAAGACCACAACAACCACCACAACAACACAGGGAATATACCAATGGAGAGCGTGCAAATGGGTGCGTCCGGTGGTTTTGATTCGGGATGGGAGAGTGGAACCAACATCTAGATGAGATTCAATGTAGGGATGTGTGGAGAGATTCGATGATGTTAAGGAACAACTACATCAATGATTATTCGATGCCTATCTTTCAACACATGGCTCGAGAAGCCAATTACGAGTTGCCACCTACAATCCACCAAATGTTCCACCATATCCTTTTCCTTACACTTCATATCACGGACCTATCCGTATCCATATCACAGGTGCGCACCGTTTCTGATCCAATACCCCATATGGTCGATTGCACGAAGTGGAGGAGCAAGTTATGAAGTTGGAGGATCATCATCGGGAGTTGGAGGTAAGAAGAAAAGAGGAGAGTTCGTTCGAAATCATAGGCGAAAACTATGTAACAAAGTGATGATGATGATGAGTTTGACGATGAAGAAGGAGAAGAAATGGCGAGGATGACGGTGATTATGGGTCATTCGTGAGTTATGGTTTCAAAAACAATGGTCATGATGTGTTTTAAACTATTTCTATCTTTTGATTGATTTTCTTTAGGATGTTTGGTATATTTTGGTTTTATCTAGTTTTTAGTAGTTTTGTTTGTTTTGTGCATTTCGTGTTGCAGTTTTTGTTTGCAGGATGGATATGTTGGAAGCTTCTTGATGGTCAAATATTTCGAGTTGGATAACTCACAGGCTTGCTAATGACCCAATGTGCTTATTGCATATTTTATTCCGTGGTATCTTTTAACTATTTCTTTTCCCATTTTCTTTACTTTGAAGTTCATTTTCATTACATTGAGGACAATGCAAAACTTAAGTATGGGGAGGGAAGAAAATAGGAAAATGATCGCATTTTATTTTTTTTAGATAACTTTTGGATGCAAGTGATTAGAAGAAATTAGCCTTGATGGTCTAATGGTTTTCGCGTTATTGATAATTAAAATACATAATTTGGGATTTCAATGGTAAAATGAGGTTTTGAAAATTTTTAGATTTGAACCAAATTCTTGAAATAATTCATTTTGGATTCGATAGCATTTTCTAGCATGCATAATAGCCTTTTTCCCACATTTTGTGAGGTTTCTTTTGTATGAAACATCTTTTGTTTTATATTTGCTATGAGTGTGCGGGTGATTATGTCGATTCTAGAACTTGTACTAGTTATGCATTACGGTTAAAATCACTTTCGAGTGATCTAAATATTTTCAAGTGATAAGAGGCATTTTAGGAATAACCAAATGGCCTTCCATTTTACATCTAATGATATATTAGTGACCACATCGGTTAGTTAACCACCCACATGGACCCATTTTGTTAGTGCTCATTTTAGCACTAGATACCCCTAGTTACACCTTACGAGCCATTCCTTTTCATTTTGATAAATCGAGAAAAATACAAAATATTTTACACCTTTAAACCTTAGCCAACCCTTATCAAGTCTAATGGTTTGTTGCTAGTTGTTTGGAATGATTGGATTGTTTTTGATGATTATGAGTTAGTTACACTTTGCCATTCGTGTGTGCCATTTCGACAAAGGCGAAGGATGCATACTTCTTATTTGTATTTTTGTGGTAATGCTTATACGAAGTGTGGGGAGTTGTGATAAAAAAAAAAAAAAAAAAAAAAAAAAAAAAAAAAATTGATGATTATAGCCAATGTGCTATATTATTATGAAGATGAAGGAAGATGAAGTATGTTTGAGTTATCGATTAGCCAATGTGCTAAGGCGTGATATATATATATTTGGTGATCGATATGAGAAGAGGAGTAATAATCATTTTTCGGGATTGTGGTTTGTATGATGACTAGCACCATGGAGGTTTGGACTTGATTTTATTTTATTTTAAACCAATTTCATTAACTATCCCATGCCTTATCCATACCTATTATGAACCCATAGCCTTATCGTTATAACCCGAATAAAAGACCTCTTTGATGAATTTATTTTCTTTGTTTTGATACTTGTACAAGCTTATGGTAAAAGCATTGATCATGACTAGGCATTGGTGATATACCCACCAATATATGAGTGTTGAGTGAAATCTTAAAGCCACTTGTGAGGTATCCTAGTTATGTTATCTAAAGTGTTTGGTTCATTTTAGAAGATTTTCTCATATTATAAGCAAAATAATAATTATCTTTTATGGTAATTGTTACATTTTACGAAACATGGTGTTATGGACCATTGAAATCAATCTTTGCAAATGTTTGACCTACTCGAGGCGAGTAGAGCTTAAGTGTGGGGAATTTGATAACGTCTAAAATGAACATGTTTTTAGTAGCGTTATTGTCGGTTTGTGCATGATATTCGGCTATATTTACTCATAACTATTGCAAAAGTGCAAAGATCGTCTTGTGTATGTATATGTAGCGGTATTGCGAATATTGAAGAAATGAAGTTTTATGCACATTTGGGCGTCTAAAGGAAGGAAGTTGAGATTGGAAGCTTGTGGACTCAATGATATGGGCGTAGTGATTTGAAGCATCTGACAAGGAAAGATCAAGTTTGGCTTTGGAAATCATCAACGTAAGCAAAGAATGAGCGTAAAGGGAAAAGTCGACAAAAGTCAAAGGAGCAAAACCCGGCCGTTCGGTGCAACCCGCAACCGGATCCGGTGGGCTAATGGTCAAAGCTGTGACCGATTCGGTCGACATAGAAACCGATCCGGTTTACGGCTCTGCTGATTACACAATTCGCATTTATTGTTGTCTTAACTCCCATAATCATTAGAGTCCGATCATTTCTTGATATTAACTTGGAAGAACGTTTTTGGGCGATTAAGCAAGTGCTTTGGCTATTTAAAGGACCTAGTACTTGTATACTAAGTGTGACACAACAAATAGAGTATTAGTTTACACCAAAACTCATACTTACCCATTTATTTCAACCCAAAAGCTTGGTAGTTCTTGGAAAGCGTCCGAAGCAAGGAAGGAACCATTCTTGTCCATTGTTTGGTAGTTTGGGTTGTGCGGTGATCCTAGGTGATTGGAGGCGTGGTTGCTACATTCCACGATTTCTAATTCTTGTAATCACAAAAGATTAGGTATTCTATGAACTTTGTTATGGAAATCTATTCTCTTGAATTGTTTGAATTACCTTGTTATGACTTGTGTTTAGATATGATTGTTTTCATGGAGTAGTTTGTGTTATACTTGTGTGTTGGAATGTGATTAATCATAATAATGTTCTCAAAATGTGATGCATGTATATATGATCTTGTTTAAATGAGTTTGTTGGAAAAATACTAGTCTTGGATTGATTTGTCAATAAAACATGTTTTAAGAAAAAGGACCGAAAGGATTTCTCTTGTGTTTTATTCCAAAAGTGTTGTGACAAACTAGTATGGGGATATGGTGATTGACATCCACCATGTTTTGCTTATTAAAACAAGACTAGGAACGTTTTCATCACGAAGGGTCGAAAGATTCGTAAGAACAAATTTAATGAGAACATGTTGCAAACAAATGGAATTTTATAGGATAATCATTGGGATAAGGACCGAAAGGATTACCTAAATGTTTTTGTTCTTAGAATGATTTTTACAAACAAATACCATGGTTGGGGAATCATTTGCTTATGATTTGTGCATCATAATAAGAGTATACACCAAACCTTTATGAACATTATCTATGGTTGATTATGAGACTTCACACAAGTATATATTTTATTCTTGATTCGTATTTTCACTAGAACACTTATTCGAGAGAGCCTTGACAAGCTTTCTTGTTAGAAACTTTTAATAAAATCTATTTCAAAACAAAAATCCTTGGGACGATCTCGACTTACCAAAACGTTACTATTGCGGACGAGTATACTTGCTCGTATGTGTTAAAGGTTATCTGGTTAATTCGTGATTATAAATTTTAAAACTTGCACCAACGGAGCACATCGTAGTATTTCCCTTTTCGTTCTTTGTTTCGGCATAACCGCGGTACTTTGAATATTGAGGCAATATTCAATTCTAGTGTGGGGAATTCTCACGAATTTTATCATGTAATTATACCACCTAATTCCCCATTTTTGGCCAATTTTTTTTTGAAGTGTTTTACACTCACTCAATTGGTTATCATCCGCCTTGTCTAATAAACAAAAGGATTGGCTAATCCGAGAGCAAACGGCTCTTGGTAAAGATATCTCAAATCCGTTGACGGCTTGCAATTTGCCCAAAATTGTATGGTATTCACTCACCATATCCTAAAAGTGAAGAGTTGGCTAGCCCGCAAGTTTATGGCTTGTGGTAAAGGCGATGGAAAAACCATAATTGGTAATCAACTCACCAAAGATAATATTGATAATTTATCTAAGAGTTGGCTAGTCCGAGAAGGGTACGGCTCGGTAAAGACAAATCAAATCCGTTTACGACTTATGATTTGCTCAAAATCATTTGGTTATCGATGTACCAAGGTTCTTGCTTGAACTGAAACATTTGGCTACTCCAGTAATGGCTTTTGGTAAAGAGATTCAAATCCATTAAGTTTTTCTCAAAAGATTGCTAGGGACTAGCAATAGTTTAGTGTGGGGATTGATGAGTGTGTAAATACTCATCATTTTGAGTCAATCTGACTGCAAAACATCTAAAATGCTCGAAATGCATCAAAATCTGAAAATATTCCAAAATTACATTTTATATGTTTGGATGCAAAATGTTCAAAATCGGATGAAAATGAGCAAAGTTTGCATAATTGGCGCTTCAGTCCCCAAGTTTCAAAAGTTGTCGAAAGCAGTCCACGAGCACATAATTTCAAAAGTAAAATCACCAAAGGTCCTTTTAAAATCATAAGTTGTCAAATTTAGTCCTTTGGTGAAAAATATCAAAAGTTTGAGAAAATTACAAATTGGTCCTTCAAGTTTCAAAATTGGCAAAATTGGCCCCTGGAAAATTGCAAAATGGCAAGTTTGACCCTTATACTTTTGAAGATTGTCAATTATGGTCCTTGGAGAAACTTTGTTTAATTGGCAGAAAAGGTCATTGCAATTTCAGAATTTACAACTTTGGTCCTTGATTATTTAAGCCTTTTATACACTTTGGACCAAGTCAAAAGCCATTGACCCCTGCCTTTTCCCTTCTGCCTAAACAAATGACCCCTCCCTTTTTGAACCTTGGTCAAACTCAGTCAAATACCCATTTACCCGCCCCCACCTTATCTCCTTCCTCCCCAACTTGTCTGCAAAACCAAGCCACCATCACCTCACCTTTTTCACCTTATCCTCCCTCATCATCACCTTACCTCCACATTTAATGCCACCCCCTAGTGCTATAACTTGAGCCAATTGTCAAACCAATTTTCCGCCAATTTTGATCGTGTGGCCAAAATGAGTTCTAGCCATCCAATGGCTCAAAAGACTGCTGGGAATTACTCAGAGTGGAAAGAGAAAGAGAATGGGTATAAAAAGAAGGAAGAGAAGCAAGCCAAAGAGTAGTAGTTTTAGTTTTCAATTTACTCTTATGTCGTTTTTTTAGTTATGTCTTAGTTAAATTCAAAAGTTGTAATAATTTGTTCTTAAGTATCAAACTCAAGCTACATTTCCAGTTTATTCAAGTTTTAGTCATTAATTTCAAGTTTAATTCAGTTTCATTGTTAAGTGCTTCTTGTTAAATTTTCAAGTTTCCATTTCATAAAACAAGCTTCATACAACTTTGTTAATCGATTACACTAAGCTTATATAAGCTTTTATAGCTTTTCATAAGCTTATAATCAAGTCTCAAGTTTTTTGAATATTGGTCAACCAAAGTCAACATGGGCAAGAAATTGAATCAGAAATGGCAATGGGTTGGTGCAGACATGTTCTTGGGCTTGGATTAGAAGCAGTGGGTTGGTATAAATAGGTTAGAGATCCTTTGGTTACTGTTTGCATGCCATTGTGGCAGAGGACAATTTGTAAGTTATTTTAAGGTTTTCTTTGCATTATCTTCAAGAGTAGTTAAAACTGGTTATAGCCTGTTTCAGTAGCTGTATTTAGGATAATCAGAAGTAGTTTGATCATTAATATCAGTTGGATCAGGGTCTAGCTCAGTTTCTATTACAAAACAGTAGTTATAGGGGTGTTTGGATTATTAGCTTAATCTGTTTTCAAAGGTTGTTCAGTGTTTGAGATAAGTTGGATCATATTTGTTTAGTCCATTTATGCTCTTATCTTTCCTAGTTTGGTGCCTGCAACCATTCAAAGTCAACATTACATGAATCTGTCTTGTTATGCTCAACTGTTGTGACATTGTATAATCAAACTCTTGTTTTGTGCTAGAAAATCATAAAGTTAGCTATCAGTAGTCTTATAACATCATAATACATCATAACCAATCAACAAATTGAGTTCAAATCTCACTAAAGTCAACAAATCAGTTTGTACTCCAAAAGTCAAAATTGGTAAAACACATTTTTCACCAACTGCAAGTATTTTTCCTTGATTCATTTTTGGATCAAATTCAAGAAGACTTGGCATTCTAAAAGTTCACCGGTCTTTTCACTTATTAGCATTTTAGTATAATTTTGCAATTTTGTAAAAGCCCCAAACAAGCTCATCTTTTGGCTCCTAAGTGCCTGCTCCAAGCTTGCAGTTGAAACCGAGTTTTCTCGGTTTTGTCTAGACTTGCACAAGGCTCATAAGAGCCTCTCATGGTCTGAATTTTGGTTTAGACACACTCACCCAGTCTTCATTAAGTTCCAATATCATTTTCCAATTTCCAGTTTATTTGATTGCTTATGCTTAAGCCCAAAGTGGGCCCGAAACTGCTTTGCAATTGAAATCAAATTAAGCCAAATCTGTTCTAGTTGCATTTCAGTGGTTAAAAGCTGTTGTAAATGGTTGCATTTGGTTACTTTTAGTACATTATAGCTTGTGTTTGTCCGGTAGCTTTTGGTACTCATTTGGCTTATTTGAAGTCTTAATAATAAGCACTTCCACATCGATTCTTAATTTCTACACATAAGCCCATGTTTTCTATTTTCCTAGATTCACAATATCATTTTAGAGTTTTCCTGAAATTTTCAGATTTTTCCAAGTTGTTTTGCTATTTTTCTTAATTTAAATTAGTTTTTAAGCATTTTAATTAGCTTTATATACAAAAATTCGAAAAGGTTTAAAAAATAAGTTTTATTTTTCTTAGGTTTAGATAAATATAAAAGTGAAAAAGTAATTTTCCATATTTTTCATAGTTTATTTTGTAATTTTTAGTAATTTAATTAGTTTTTAATAGTTTAATATTCATAAAAAATCCAAAATAATCGAAAAATACAAAAATAGTTTTGAAAATTCTAGTTTGATATTTTAGATTTTCTAAGCCTTAATTTTATTTTTCTAGCTTTATTTCCTAATTTCTTGTATTTTAGGTAATTATTTAATAGTTAAAATAGTTTTAATTAATAATAATTAGATAATCGGTTGTAAAATTAATTTTATTTTTCTAATAATTTTCTTTTATCATTAGGTTTATAAAAATATCATTTTCATATTTTTAGGGTTAATATTGTGTAAGTTTCACGTTTTTGTTTATGACGTCGCGTAGTTTTTAATTAAGTTTTATTAAAACAAAAGAACAAAAACATCATTTTAATAATAGTGATAGCGTTTATTTAATAGATTTTATCTTTTAGATTTCCTTTAATTTGCATTTAAGCCGTTGTAATTTGTTGGCTTTTCCTTAGTTATAATCATAACAAATCTAGATCTGTCAAATCTTCTCGATCACTAAACGTTTGACTATTCTCGCACGACTCGTTGGGACTTAACGACTGGGAAACACTATACTCTCCGGACTTCATTGCATTCGTGCTTAAACTGCTTTAAGGTTCTTACGATCGACCATTCACAGTGGCTGGTTTGCGTGAAATCTTGACAGTTTCTTGCAGATCGAACGACTAGGCTTTTCAACCAGTTATGGGGTGTTTTAGAGTGTCCTAGGTGTTGTTTACAAAGTACTTTGGTTGGCCCTAATACCTTTAACCCGATGTAAATAAATGGGCATAATACACAAGTAGGGGTGGGCTGCTTTTGTAACATATATATAACGGTTTGTTGGGATTTTTATTAAATTATGACTTCGTTATCGTTTTACGGACCCGTGCTCTGATTTATTTAAGAAAACGTCGTTCGGACAACTTCGTGTTTTAACTTTTGATGAAGCGGACCGAAGTGCCTCGAATTGAGTGCCGACCCTTACATCCTACGAGAAAGTTTTGATGACTTTCGGTAACCGTTTGGTCATATCTTTTGACTCGTGTACTCGTTTTGAGTGATTCAAATTGCTACGTTTTCCTTATAAAATCATTTTTAACAGTATGCAATTGATATTAAAAGTTAAAACGAAATAGAATGAGTTTAATAGACTTACAAACTTGGGATTCGACTAGAGCTAGATTGTCTTTCAAATGGAACAAGACTCTTTCCTTCCTCCTAGGCTCTATACTATCCTTCCTTGGCTTATATTAGGACCTCTAGATTAGTGAGTAACTGAGTGTGTGTATATTTGTGGTGTATTTCAAATTGTGTGAGCAAAAATGAAAGGGAGTGGCTTGCTATTTATAGAGGGGAAATGAGAGGGTTCTTGAAAGAGACTAGATCACCATGTTGAGTTGTAGGAGACAAGATGAGGTAGTCTTGTGCCAAGTGGAAACCTTGTGTGGTGATGGTGAAAAAATGTGATGTGGTAAAATTTCTAACCAAGTAAATTTCTCACAATTTTTACTTAAGGTAAAATATCAAGGAAACATGATGTTGTGGCTTCATATGGGACTAGTATAAAGTTTGTGGTTAGGGATTTAACAAGTAGTTGCTTAGAACTAGTTTAGTTAGGGATTTAGTTAGGATTGAACTAGAAAAAGTTAGTTTCGTTTAAGTAAATGACATATTTAATATACATGCATAAGATAGATGTACCACAAGCATTGGAGAGTTGTACCTTAGACTTGTAAATTATAAGAAAATCAAATTTAAAGGCTTGTGCATTATAGGGTTGTACCTTGTGCTTATAAATAGGTACATTGAGGTTTATAATATGATTTATATAAGTATTAAGCTTCTATGCATTAAAGACTTGTACATGTGCTTGAAAGACTTGTACATTAGTATTTGGAAAAATATATCATGCACATAAAATCATAGAGTTGTATATTAGGGCTTGTAGCGGAAATTAAAGTATAGCTAGGTTACGTGCTTTAATGACTTGTACTCTAGGTATAAAATGTTGTACTTTAGTGTTGATGGGTTAGTTACGTGAAATCATAGTTATAATAAATTATGGTTTCATGAAAACTCAATAGATAAAGCGTTTAGTTTGAATGTTTAATAATCGTACATTTATGAAATAACGTAAGTGGTAAATAAAGTTGAAAACTTTTATACTTGACGATATAAGGAATGAACTTAAGACATTCTGGTGTTGGTGTGTACATTTATTAAGAATGTGAGTTACGTCATATTAGTTAGTTGTTGTGATTAGATAAGCAGATAACGTTTTAAAAAAAATTTAGACGTGAAAAATGGATAAGTATTCTTTAGTTAGAATATCATACAAGTGGAAATTTACCGGTGGTTACAGCTGTTCTAGCTGTTCTCAAACCGGAACGTCTCAAAGAAGACAACACGGAGTGAGTGAACCATCGAATTGAGATTCACTGATTGATGAAAATGATTTGAAAACAATCGTGTATTGCTTAATAGAAAGAGTTTTGCAATACGACAAAGGTTTTATGAGAAAGATCAATTTTCAATCAGAATTACTTTTTGTATTTGAAAAAGAGTACACATTCGATGTGCTAGAAAAGAAGATTTGCACATCGAACGGTTTTCCAAAAGTATTCGTCAATTCATTTCTGGACCAAGGTTGATTCAAGAATGAATCGCCCATTGTTTCTATCCGGTTGTCACAAGCTTGATCTTTGAAAGATCTCACATGTCACCCACCAAGAGCTTGTTTGATGTTGGCTCTAGAAGGATTTCCATCTTCATCGTGAATATTTTGCATATCACTCGGATGTTACGGCAATACCACAAGGATAATGCGTGGGACTCTTAATATATACTTACTTTCCACATTGTGTGAAGCAAGTCTTCATTAATTTTGTGTCCTAATGAGATATTGTGGATGATCTCTTGGCTCTAGACTCAATTGTGCATTTTGGTTTCCTATGGGAGACTAGGGAGAGGTCTCCTTCTTCAATATCAACAATCTTTAAGAGAAAGTCGATAGATTATGTAGGTTCCCGTGAGAATGAAACAAGTCCTTTTAAGAGGAACTTGAGTAGCTTGGGAAGTTTAGTGTAGTCGTCCTTTGGGTCCATGACGTCTTGTCTTCAATACCGTGTTACCTTAGTAACGACCGGTAGCATATGAATTGAACCCGTTTACGCCTAAGGTTGAATTATTGGAGGGCTATTTCTTTTCACCCTTTTCACATTCAATTCTTTTCATTCTTTAACCCCTTCAAGGCTTCTTCGAGACTTCATTACTAGAACCTTGTTGGGTTTATTCCGGTTCTAGCTCGTCTCGATCGACACTCTTCCCATATTCTCATTTTTCTCCTTTTCATCATACCTAAGGACTCTACACTATCTAGTGGATTGTCTCGGTAGATCCCTCCGGCTCTGGTCGGATCGTGGGAACAAATACCTAACCTAACCATCCTTATATCACCATGCATAAAATAAATTGGTCGGTCTTTTGGTATTGTTCTTTCCTTCTTGAAACCAATTGAAAATCATTCTTTTGAAGACTTTTGAGGAGAATTGTGACTTGCTTTTGAAAAACATTTTAACTGATAAGGATCAGATTATGAGACTTTAAACTACATTGTTTAAACATACATAAATATCTTTTGAAAACAAAACAGTAGCCAAGGTCTGGATTCAATTGTACAAAAACATTGTAGGACATTGTTCTTTTTGATTATCCAAAAGTAGACCTTGCTCGTTTACGTGCCAATTGATTGAAAACTAACCTTTTGATTTGATTGAAATCATTCTCCCCCTCAATTAATGACATAAGTTGTTGATTGAGAGATAGAGATTTTGGCAAAAAATAAGTAAAATGATTTTCAAAAGCAAGTCACAATTCTCCTCAAAGTCTTCAAAAGTTGTCAAGAGACCACTTTCCCAAGTAGATGAATTGATGCGGTCGGTCTCTTAGACTAGAGCTCACGAACCCGAATACACATATACCGAAGACGAGAAACTTATACCATCAAGTAGCAGTTAAGTCCGATAGCCAAAGAATAACCCCGATGTATATTTTCTCTCCCACAAGAAAGTGTATGAAGCTCAAGAACCCAAGTACCCAAATGCCCAAAGAAAGAATAATGATAACATGAAGTAGCATCTTTGAATCATGATTATCTCTGCGGATGTCATCTCCGGAATAAGTGATTATATCTCTCGAATCACCGATTAAGCTCTCAAGTGAGACAATGGCGCCCCAATGTACACAATTCTCTCCCCGATGATTGCGATAACATCAAGTTTCTTCTATCTAATGGATTCACAAAGGAGCGATTGATCCGACGACATTGCTCACCGAAAAGTCGCAAACACTTAATTCATGTTCAAATCTATGTTGATGACATTATTTTTGCCTCGACCGACCCTAAAGAATGTGACCAATTTTCAAAGGAGATGGGCTCGAAATTTCAAATGTTAATGATGGGACAAATGTCATTTTTCTTGGGATTACAAATTTCACAAAGTCCCGGAGGCATTTTTATTAACCAATCTAGATACGCAAATGAAATTTTAAAGAAATTTGGATTTCATACTTGTGACCTGCTGACACTCCCATGGTGGAGCATACCAAATGGATGAGGACCACTCGGGGATCATGGTTGATCAAACTAAATATCAGTATGATTGGATCCACGATGTACCTCACGGCGATGACCGGACATTTTGTTCATTGTATGCATGTGTGTAGATATCGAGCTAAGCCTACCAAAAGCACCTTGAAGCGGTTAAGCGGGTCTTCGGTATCTCCAAGGAACCATTAACATGGGAATTTGGTGCCAAAGACACCGGTATGTCACTAACGATCTATGCGAGATCTTGACCATGCAGGATGTCAAGATACTGCGTCGAAGCACGTCGGAGGTGCACAATTTTGGGTGATAAGCTTGTGAGCTGGTCTTCAAAGAAACAAATGAGTACTTCCATATCCTCTACAGAGGCTGAGTACATAGCCATGTCATCTTGTTGTGCTCAAATCTTATGGATGAGATCCCAATTATCTGACTATGGCTTTGTTTTCAACAAAGTTCCTCTGTATTGTGATAACAAAAGAGCCATTGCTCTCTGCTGCAACAATGTTCAACATTCAAGAGCTAAGCACATTGATATTCGACATTACTTTATCAGGGAGCAAGTTGAAAATGGTGTGGTTGAACTATACTTTGTGAGAACGGAATATCAGTTAGCAGACATCTTCACCAAAGCTCTTTCTCGAGAACGTTTTGAGTTTATTCTTCCACGACTTGGCTTAAAGAGCCTTCAACCAGAAACACTCAAACGTCTTCAGGAGGAAGAAGAGGAGTAAAAGTGTTTGTCTCTATCTATTCTTTGTATATATCTTATCAAAAACCAAAATACAAAAGTATAAAACAAGTAAAAAGAAAATAGAAAAATATAAAATTTTCAAAATCCATAAAAATTAGAAAATCTTGAAAATTTTCAAAAATATTGTTTCTTCATCATGTTTTTCTTGGTTCGATAACATCTACGGACCTTGATTTGTCACTCAAAGAATGACACGGGTCTTTAGATGAAGTTCGATCGAAATAAATTTTATTTTTTATTTTTTCAAAAAAAAAAAAAAAAAGCGAGATGGAGAAAAATGATGGCTTATTGTCATTTCAAGCGATAACTGTTTTAAAAGAAAGAACGAGCCATGCTTAATCTAAATTTAAAAAAAAAAAAACCTCGTGCTCGATTCTAAAACAAATGTTTGTCGCCAAAAGACAAATGTTTCCTTCAAATATTTTTCCTTCTATAAATTCTTCTGAAAAATATTTGTCATCGGATGAAAACTAAATTGCTTTGAAAATAACTAGGACTCTATTTTTGAAAAATCATTTGGAAAATCAATCAAGGTACTTGTAATATAAAATCAAAGTATTTTGTACCTTAATTATTTTTGATCTTTTAGAAATGCTCCCCCTCAACATGTGCATATGGTTTTTAAATTGTTTAGCACATGGAGGCAAGAGTTCTTTGAAACAATTTCTTGATCACAATTTCAGTGAAAAAGCCATTTGATTTTCTTGGTAAATTCTCCCCTCAACATGTGCGTTGGTTGTTTAAAATAATTAGCACATAGAGGAAAGAGTTCTTTGAAGTAATTTCACGATCACATTGCCATACGAAAACCATTAGAAAATCAATCAAGGTACTTTATGTTGAAACATAGAAATCATTGTACCTTGATAGTTTATTTTCTTTGAAATGCTCCCCTCAATATATGCTTCGAGATTCGAAAGCGTTTAGCACATATGGGAGAGCAGCCTGCACTTTGAGTGAAATGATCATCTTTTATCAGATTTCATAATTAAATCACAAATTCTCCTCCGATCAAAAATATCAAACTCTTTGAGATTTTGGATCCCAAGTGATTTAATAAGGTTTAGAAAACATGAGAGAAAAGGGGTTTGGCCGTATGGGAGAGCAGCCTGCATTTTCAGGATTTCTATCAATTCTCAAATTTTTACTATTCATCTCGAGAAATTACTATTTCACTGGTTACTATTCATCATTTTACTATTCATCATTTTTTAAGTCGGTTTGAGACTTTGAGAGGTTATTTCAAAATTTTACTATTCACAAAACACTATTCATTCCGGAGAAAATTTTCTATTCATGATTTTTATTCGTCATTTTCGTAAACTAGGTTTATTTAGTATCGAATTCGTAAACCGTGAGGGTTAAGCTTGCGTATTCTTGTAATATCATCAAGGATAATTCATATAGACTAGATTTAGTCTACATATCATCGATAATATCATTTCATATTAGTTCATGCATAGGATTGCATATTTCATTATCGTATATTCATATATTAAAGGGTTTTGGCCGTACAATAGCAACAGATTTTTTCAAATGTACCGATCTAGTCAGCGTACTATTTTTGTCCCACAATGTAACGTACTTTCATTTTTGGTTCCATTTACCCCACCAAACTTCTTTAACTTGACACCAAAATTTTTTGCCCATTTTGCTCGTTTTGTTCGTTTTGCGCTTTTATCTGTTTTACGTTTCCGTCCGTTTTAAATGTTTACGCATCGTTTCATACGTTATCACACGTTTTCATCCGTTTTGCATGTTTTGCACGTCTTCGTTAGTTTTCGCTTTTGCACGTTTCGCAAGTTTTGAATGTTTTGGCCGTTTTGCATGTTTCATCCGTTTTACTGTTTTGTCCGTTATGCACATTTCACACGTTTTGCATGATTTCATCTGTTCTTACACGTTTTGTTCGTTTTACGCATTTTCATTCGTTTTACACATTTCGCCGTCTTTGCGTTTTGGCTATTTTGCATATTTTGTCCGTTTCGTCTATTTTGTATGTTTTGCACGTTTCTTACGTTTTCAGACGTTTTAAGCGTTTTCATCCATTTTATGCGTTTTCGTCCGTTTTACACGTTTTATCTGTTTTGCATGTTTTCATCCGTTTTGCTCGTTTTCATCCGTTTTGAACATTTTCGCGTTTTGCACAAATGCACAAACATGTGAAAAACAGTAAAAAATGTAAAGCGAATAAAATGCGTAAAACGAAAAAAACTTGTAAAAACGGGCGGCACGAGCAAAACGGACGGCGTGCAAAATGGACGATAACGTCGAAACGATCAAACGTCGAAACAGATGAAAATGTGCGAAACATGAAAAAATAGACGAAAACATGCAAAAAGCAGCAAAACGTTCAAAACGTCGCGATAACGATTTAAAACATGCGAAACGGCAAACGAACGAAAACATTCAAAACGGATGAAAACGTGCAAAATGGACGAATATGTGCAAAAACAGTGAAAACATGTAAAACGAATGAAAATGTGTAAAGCGAACAAAAGCGTGTGAGCGGATTAAAACATGCAAAACGTGTGAAAGTGTGCAAAAGCGGACGACGGGCAAAACGGACAAAAGCGTGTGAAAATGAAAGTACGTTAAATTAAGTGGGACAAAAATAGTACGCGTACTAGATCGGTATATTTGAAAAAGTACGTTGCTATTATACGCCTAAAACCCTTAATAAAAATGTCGTATGATACATAGCGGTTTCAAACTTTTTTCCGGTGGCGGTCATCTTATGGGTAGAATGGAACAAAAGTTGAAAGTTCGTTACATTAAGTGGAACAAAAAATAGTACGCGTACTAGATCAGTACATTTGAAAAAGTATGTTGGAATCACTCCTAAACCTTATGTGGAAAACTAGAAGGGGGTTGAATAGTTTTACCAATTAAAACTTCCTTTTAAACTATTTAGATCGACTTATGTCAATCTATTTGGTTGTGTGTGTTGGATGTTGATAAACAAGCATATAAAGATATGTAATGAAAAGATAAGAGTAAGAAGCACAAAACCACAACGCGAGTATTTATAGTGATTCGCTACAAGGACACCTTCCTTGCCCTACTCCACTCCCCGAGTCACCTACTCGAGAGTTTGTAAACACTACACCAATCTCCTTATGGCGGAGAAGCCTTCACAACGTCGCCTACCCTTTTTCCCGTGCTAGGCTAACCACGGGTTCTTTCACTCAAGGTGAACCAAACCTACACAACGTCGCCTACCCTTTATAAGGTACTAGGCTAAGTACCTAGTTCTTTCACTCCAAGGTGAACTACACCTTCACAACGTCGCCTACCCTTTATTAGGTACTAGGCTAAGCACCTAGTTCCATTGCAATGGAGGAACTACTACCACACTACACCAACGACTAATCCCAAAGGAGATCTACTCCTTTACAACATCATCAAGGACATCAATATCCTTGGATCTAATGCTAGTCTATCTAGTACATCGAAACACACCATATCGAATGTACATCTAAGGCACCTTTCACTAATGCCTTTGACTAGATCTACAAGACACCTTTCACTAATGTCTTGTGTCTTCACTCCTAAGCACCTTTCACTAATGCTTCAAGTCTTGACTTCTAAGCACCTTTCACTAATGCTTCTTGTCTTGACTTCTAAGCACCTACCACAAGTGCTTATCCTATGGACGATAGATACCCTTCACTAATATCTTCGTCTTGACACTTGAGACATCTTTCACTAATGTCTTCAACACTACACTTCTTTGAAGAAAGAAAGAGATCATCAACAAGAGGACTTGATGGCCTTGATGATGAAGAAGCATGGCAACTCATGGACTTGAGCTTGCTCGACTTCAAAGGTGGTGATCTTGCCTTTAAGAGGAACCTAAAAGATCACACAAACAAAACTACAAACATAGATCTCTTGGATCTAAGGTTAGTGAGATTTAACTCGGGGAGAAAGTGTGTTAGAAAGGGGTGAGAAATAATGAAGAAATGGCTCACTATTTATACTGAGAAAAATCTCTCATTTCCCGGATCCCACGGATCCTTCCATAAGGGATCCGTCTAGCGTTAAGCTAGGGATCCGTGGAGCGCCCTCTTGCCCATGGGTATTTTGGTTATGGGTCATGGGTTGAACCATGGATCTTTGGTTAGATACAATGTATCTTTGAGTGCAATGCACTTACTTTTTTAATTTTTTTAAATTTTTTAAAAATTTTAAATTTTAAAAAAATTTTTTTTTTTTTTAAAAAAAAAGGGGGGTTAATTCCAAATTATTTTTTTTTAAAAAAAAAAAATTTTATTTAAAATTTTTTTCCTTTTTTAAAAAAAAAAGGGGGGCCAAAATTTGGGTTTTTAAAAAAAATTTTTTCGGAAAAAAATTTTTTTTTTAAAAAAAATTTTTTTAAAAACCCTTTTTTTTTTTTCCAAAACCCTTTTAAAAAATTTTTTTAATTTTAAAAATTCCCCAAAAAAAAAAAAAAATTTTTTTTTCCCTTTTAAAAAAAATTTTTTTTTTTGGGTTTTAAAAAAATTTTTTTGGGGAAAAAAAAAAACCCCAAATTTTTTTTTTTTTTTTTTAAAAAAATTTTTTTTTTAAAAACCCAAAAAAACCCCCCTTAAGGAAAAAAATTTTTTCCCCTTTTTTTTTATTTTCCCGGAAAATTTTTAAAAGGGTTTTTAAAAAAAATTTTAAAAAATTTTTTTTGGACAAAAATTTTGGGTTTTTTTTTTTTCCCGGGAAAAATTTTTTGGGGAAAAGGGAAAAAAAAAAAAAAAACCCTTTTTAAAAAAAAAAATCCCTTTTAAAATTTTTTTTTTGAAAAAAAAAAAAAAAATTTTTTTTTTTTTTGGTTTAATTTTTAAACCCCTTTTTTTTTTTTTAAAATTTTGGGGAAAATTTTTTTAAATTAATTTTTTTTTTTGGCCCTTTTTGTTTTAACTTTTTTTTAAAAATTTTAATTTTTTAAAATTTTTTTAAATTTTTTTCCCATTGGGGGTTTTTTTTTTTTGGGGTTTTAAGGGGATTTTTGGGATTTTTGGGAATTTTTTTTAATTATTGGGGGGAAAAAGGGGAAAAATTTTTAAGTTTTGGGGTTTTTAAAAAAATTTTTTTGGTTTTGGGAAAAAATTTTAAAAAGGGGGGTTTTTAAAAATTTTGGGGGGGTTTTTTTTTGGGGGGTTTTAGTTTTGAAAATTCTAGTTTGATATTTTAGATTTTTCTAAGCCTTAATTTTATTTTTCTAGCTTTATTTCCTAATTTCTTGTATTTTAGGTAATTATTTAATAGTTAAAATAGTTTTAATTAATAATAATTAGATAATCGGTTGTAAAATTAATTTTATTTTTCTAATAATTTTCTTTTATCATTAGGTTTATAAAAATATCATTTCATATTTTTAGGGTTAATATTGTGTAAGTTTCACGTTTTTGTTTATGCGTCGTAGTTTTAATTAAGTTTTATTAAAACAAAAGAACAAAAACATCATTTTAATAATAGTGATAGCGTTTATTTAATAGATTTTATCTTTTAGATTTCCTTTAATTTGCATTTAAGCCGTTGTAATTTGTTGGCTTTTCATGGTTATAATCATAACAAATCTACGTGTCTGTTGAATCTTCTCGATCACTAAGCGTTTGACTATTCTCATACGACTCGTTGGGACTTAACGACTGAAACACTATACTCTCGGACTTCATTGCATTCGTGCTTAAAAGCTGTTTTAAGGTTCTTCGATCGACCATTCACAAGTGGGCCTGGTTTTGCGTAATCTTGGCATTTCTTGTGAATCGAACGACTAGGCTTTTCAACGAGTTATGGGGTGTTTTAGAGTGTCCTAGGTGTTGTTTACAAAGTACTTTGGTTGGCCTAATACCTTTAACCCGATGTAAATAAATGGGTATAAGCTAGTAAGAAATGGGCACTTTTTTGTAACATATATATAACAAATTGTTGGGATTTTTTATTAAATTATGACTTCGTTATCGTTTTACGGACCCGTGCTCTGATTTATTTAAAGCGTCGTTCGGACAACTTTCGTGTTTTAACTTTTGATGAAGCGGACGAAGTGCCTCGAATTGAGTGCGAACCCTTACATCCCGAAAGTTTTGTGACTTTTCGGTAACCGTTTGGTCATATCTTTTGACTCGTGTACTCGTTTTGAGTGATTCAAATTGCTCGTTTTCCTTATAAAATCATTTTTAACAGTATGCAATTGATATTAAAAGTTAAAGCGAAATAGAATGAGTTTAATAGACTTACAAACTTGGGATTCGACTAGAGCTAGATTGTCTTTCAAATGGAACAAGACTCTTTCCTTCCTCTAGGCTCTATACTATCCTTCCTTGGCTTATATTAGGACCTCTAGATTAGTGAGTAACTGAGTGTGTGTATATTTGTGGTGTATTTCAAATGTGTGAGCAAAAATGAAGGGTGGCTTGCTATTTATAGAGGGAAATGAGAGGGTTCTTGAAAGAGACTAGATCACCATGTTGAGTTGTAGGAGACAAGATGAGGTAGTCTTGTGCCAAGTGGAAACCTTGTGTGGTGATGGTGAAAAAAATGTGATGTGGTAAAATTTCTAACCAAGTAAATTTCTCACAATTTTTACTTAAGGTAAAATATCAAGGAAACATGATGTTGTGGCTTCATATGGGACTAGTATAAAGTTTGTGGTTAGGGATTTAACAAGTAGTTGCTTAGAACTAGTTTAGTTAGGGATTTAGTTAGGATTGAACTAGAAAAAAAGTTAGTTTCGTTTAAGTAAATGACATATTTAATATACATGCATAAGATAGATGTACCACAAGCATTGGAGAGTTGTACCTTAGACTTGTAAATTATAAGAAAATCAAATTTAAAGGCTTGTGCATTATAGGGTTGTACCTTGTGCTTATAAATAGGTACATTGAGGTTTATAATATGATTTATATAAGTATTAAGCTTCTATGCATTAAAGACTTGTACATGTGCTTGAAAGACTTGTACATTAGTATTTGGAAAAAATATATCATGCATAAAATCATAGAGTTGTATATTAGGGCTTGTAGCGGAAATTAAAGTATAGCTAGGTTACGTGCTTTAATGACTTGTACTCTAGGTATAAAATGTTGTACTTTAGTGTTGATGGGTTAGTTACGTGAAATCATAGTTATAATAAATTATGGTTTCATGAAAACTCAATAGATAGAAAGCGTTTAGTTTGAATGTTTAATAATCGTACATTTATGAAATAACGTAAAGTGGTAAATAAAGTTGAAAACTTTTATACTTGACGATATAAGGAATGAACTTAAGACATTACGGTGTTGGTGTGTACATTTATTAAGAATGTGAGTTCGTCATATTAGTTAGTTGTTGTGATTAGATAAGCGGATAACGTTTTAAAAAATTTAGGCGTGAAAAATGGATAAGTATTCTTTAGTTAGAATATCATACAAGTGAAATTCTTGGGTGGTTACAATTGTTCTAGCCGTTCTCAAACCGAACGTCTCAAAGAAGACAACACGAGATGAGTGAACCATCGAATTGAGATTCACCGATTGATGAAAATGATTTGAAAACAATCGTGTATTGCTTAATAGAAAGAGTTTTGCAATCGACAAAGGTTTTATGAGAAAGATCAATTTTCAATCGAATTACTTTTGTATTTGAAAAGAGTACACATTCGATGCTAGAGAAAGAAGATTTGCACATCGAACGGTTTTCCAAAGTATTCGTCAATTCATTTCTGGACCAAGGTTGATTCAGAATGAATCGCCCATTGTTTCTATCCGGTTGTCACAAGCTTGATCTTTTGAAAGATCTCACATGTCACCCACCAAGAGCTTGTTTGATGTTGGCTCTAGAAGGATTTCCATCTTCATCGTGAATATTTTGCATATCACTCGGATGTTACGGCAATACCACAAGGATAATCGTGGGACTCTTAATATACTTACTTTCCACATTGTGTGAAGCAAGTCTTCATTAATTTTGTGTCCTAATGAGATATTGTGGATGATCTCTTGGCTCTAGACTCAATTGTGCATTTTGGTTTCCTATCTGGGAGACTAGGGAGGGTCTCTTCTTCAATATCAACAATCTTTAAGAGAAAGTCGATAGATTATGTAGGTTCCCGTGAGAATGAAACAAGTCCTTTTAAGAGGAACTTGAGTAGCTTGGGAAGTTTAGTGTAGTGCGTCCTTTGGGTCCATGACGTCTTGTCTTCAATACCGATGTTACCTTAGTAACGACCCGGTAGCATATGAATTGAACCCGTTTACGCCTAAGGTTGAATTATTGGAGGGCTATTTCTTTTCACCCTTTTCACATTCAATTCTTTTCATTCTTTAACCCCTTGATTACTTCACGAGACTTCATTACTAGAACCTTGTTGGGTTTATTCCGGTTCTAGCTCTGTCTCGATCGACACTCTTCCCATATTCTCATTTTCTCCTTTTCATCATACCTAAGGACTCTACACTATCTAGTGGATTGTCTGCAGGTGAATCCCTCCTACTCTGGTCGGATCGTGGGAACAAATACCTAACCTAACCATCCTTATATCACCATGCATAAAATAAATTGGTCGGTCTTTTGGTATTGTTCTTTCCTTCTTGAAACCAATTGAAAAATCATTCTTTTGAAGACTTTTGAGGAGAATTGTGACTTGCTTTTGAAAAACATTTTAGCGATAAGGATCAGTTATGAGACTTTAAACTACATTGTTTAAACATACATAAATATCTTTTGAAAACAAAGCAGTAGCCAAGGTGCGGATTCAATTGTACAAAAACATTGTAGGACATTGTTCTTTTGATTATCCAAAAGTAGACCTTGCTCGTTTACGTGCCAATTGATTGAAAACTAACCTTTTGATTTGATTGAAATCATTCTCCCCTCAATTAATGACATAAGTTGTTGATTGAGAGATAGAGATTTGGCAAAAAATAAGTAAAATGATTTTCAAAAGCAAGTCACAATTCTCCTCAAAGTCTTCAAAAGTTGTCAAGAGACCACTTTCCCCAAGTAGATGAATTGATGCGGTGGGTCTCTTAGACTAGAGCTCGCGAACCGAATACACATATACCGAAGGCGAGAGAAACTTATACCATCAGTAGCAGTTAAGTCCGATAGCCAAAGAATAACCCCGATGTATATTTTCTCTCCCAAGAAAAGTGTATGAGCTCAAGAACCAAGTACCCAAATGCCCAAAGAAAGAATAAGCGATAACAAGAGTAGCATCTTTGAATCATGATTATCTCTGCGGATGTCATCTCCGAATAAGTGATTATATCTACGAATCATGATTAAGCTCTCAAGTGAGACAACAGTGGCGCTGATGTACAATTCTCTCTCCACGATGATTGCGATAACATCGAAGTTTCTTCTCTAATGGATTGACAAAGGAGCGATTGATCCGACCTTGTTCACCGAAAGTCGAGGCAAACACTTAATTCATGTTCAAATCTATGTTGATGACATTATTTTTGCCTCGACCGACCCTAAAGAATGTGACCAATTTTCAAAGGAGATGGGCTCGAAATTTCAAATGTTAATGATGGGACAAATGTCATTTTCTTGGGATTACAAATTTCACAAAGTCCGGAGGCATTTTATTAACCAATCTAGATCATAAATGAAATTTTAAAGAAATTTGGATTTCATACTTGTGACCACATTGACACTCCCATGGTGGAGCATACCAAGCGGATGAGGACCACTCGGGATCATGGTTGATCAAACTAAATATCAGTATGATTGGATCCCGATGTACCTCACGGCGATGAACCGGACATTTTGTTATTTGTATGCATGTGCTAGATATCGAGGCTAAGCCTACCAAAAGCACCTTGAAGCGGTTAAGCGGGTCTTCGGTATCTCCAAGGAACCATTAACATGGGAATTTGGTGCACGAAAGACACGGTATGTCACTAATGGTCTATCACGAATCTTGACCATGCAGGATGTCAAGATACTGCGTCGAAGCACGTCGGGAGGTGCACAATTTTTGGGTGATAAGCTTGTGGTGGTCTTCAAAGAAACAAATGAGTACTTCCATATCCTCTACAGAGGTGAGTACATAGCCATGTCATCTTGTTGTGCTCAAATCTTATGGATGAGATCCCAATTATCGACTATGGCTTTGTTTTCAACAAAGTTCCTCTATTGTGATAACAAAGAGCCATTGCTCTCTCACGCAACAATGTTCAACATTCAAGAGCTAAGCACATTGATATTCGACATTACTTTATCGGGAGCAAGTTGAAAATGGTGTGGTTGAACTATACTTTGTGAGCGGAATATCGGTTAGCGTACATCTTCACCAAAGCTCTTTCTCGAGAACGTTTTGAGTTTATTCTTCCACGACTTGGCTTAAAGAGCCTTCAACGAAACACTCAAGCGTCTTGGGAGGAAGAAGAGAGTAAAAGTGTTTGTCTCTATCTATTCTTTGTATATATCTTATCAAAACCAAAATACAAAAGTATAAAACAAGTAAAAGAAAATAGAAAAATATAAAATTTTCAAAATCCATAAAAATTAGAAAATCTTGAAAATTTTCAAAAATATTGTTTCTTCATCATGTTTTTCTTGGTTCGATAACATCTGGGACCTTGATTTGTCACTCAAAGAATGACACGGGTCTTTAGATGAAGTTCGATCGAAAATAAATTTTATTTTTTATTTTTTCAAAAAAAAAAAAAAAAAAGCGAGATGGAGAAAAATGATGGCTTATTGTCATTTCAAGCGATAACTGTTTTAAAAGAAAGAACAGCCATGCTTAATCTAAATTTAAAAAAAAAAAAAAAACCTCGTGCTCGATTCTAAAACAAATGTTTGTGCCAAAAGACAAATGTTTCCTTCAAAATATTTTTCCTTCTATAAATTCTTGAAAATATTTGTCATCGGATGAAAACTAAATTGCTTTGAAAATAACTAGGACTCTATTTTGAAAAATCATTTGGAAAATCAATCAAGGTACTTGTAATATAAAATCAAAGTATTTTGTACCTTAATTATTTTGATCTTTTAGAAATGCTCCCCTCAACATGTGCATATGGTTTTAAATTGTTTAGCACATGGAGGCAAGAGTTCTTTGAAACAATTTCTTGATCACAATTTCGTGGAAAAAGCCATTTGATTTTCTTGGTAAATTCTCCCCTCAACATGTGCGTTGGTTGTTTAAAATAATTAGCACATAGAGGAAAGAGTTCTTTGAAGTAATTTCACGATCACATTGCCATACTGAGAAAACCATTAGAAAATCAATCAAGGTACTTTATGTTGAAACATAGAAATCATTGTACCTTGATAGTTTATTTTCTTTTGAAATGCTCCCCCTCAATATATGCTTCGAGATTCGAAAGCGTTTAGCACATATGGGAGAGCAGCCTGCACTTTGAGTGAAATGATCATCTTTTATCAGATTTCATAATTAAATCACAAATTCTCCTCCGATCAAAAATATCAAACTCTTTGAGATTTTGGATCCCAAGTGATTTAATAAGGTTTAGAAAACATGAGAGAAAAGGGGTTTGGCCGTATGGGAGAGCGACTGCATTTTGAGTTTCTATCAATTCTCAAATTTTACTATTCATCTAGAAATTACTATTTCCTTTGGTTACTATTCATCATTTTACTATTCATCATTTTTAAGTCGGTTTGAGACTTTGAGAGGTTATTTCAAAATTTTACTATTCACAAAACACTATTCATTCAGGAGAAAATTTTCTATTCATGATTTTATTCGTCATTTTTAGTAAACTAGGTTTACGAGTATCGAGAATCAGCGTAACCGTGAGGGTTAAGCTTGCGTATTCTTGTAATATCATCAAGGATAATTCATATAGACTAGATTTAGTCTACATATCATCGATAATATCATTTCATATTAGTTCATGCATAGGATTGCATATTTCATTATCGATATATTCATATATTAAAGGGTTTTGGCCGTACAATAGCGTACTTTTTCAAATGTACCGATCTAGTACAGCGTACTATTTTTGTCCCAATAATGTAGCGTACTTTCATTTTGGTTCCATTTTACCCACCAAACTTCTTTAACCACACCAAAATTTTTTGCCCATTTTGCTCGTTTTTGTTCGTTTTGCGTTTTTATCTGTTTTACGTTTTCGTCGTTTTAAATGTTTACGCGTTTTTTGCGTTATCACACGTTTTCATCCGTTTTGCATGTTTTGCGTCTTCGTTAGTTTCGCTTTCGTTTTGCGTTTCGCAAGTTTTTGAATGTTTTTGGCCGTTTTGCATGTTTCATCCGTTTTGCTGTTTTTGTCGTTGTGCACATTTCACACGTTTTGCATGATTTCATCTCGTTCTTACGTTTTGTTCGTTTTACGCATTTTCATTCGTTTTACACATTTTCGTCTTTGCACGTTTTCGGCTATTTTGCATATTTTCGTCCGTTTCGTCTATTTTGTATGTTTTGCGTTTCTTCTTTTCGACGTTTTAAGCGTTTTCATCCATTTTATGCGTTTTATCCGTTTTACGTTTTTATACATTTTGCATGTTTTCATCCGTTTTGCTCGTTTTCATCCGTTTTTGAACATTTTCGCGTTTTGCACAAACGGACAAACATGTGAAAAACAGCGAAAAAATAAAGCGAATAAAATGCGTAAAAGCGAAAAAACTTGTAAGCGAAAACGGCAAGCAGCGGCACGGCGATGCAAAATGGACGATAACGTCGGCGATCAAGCGTCGCGGCGGATGAAAATGTGCGAAACATGAAAAAATAGACGAAAACATGCAAAAGCGCAAAACGTTCAAAACGCGATAACGACGGCAACATAAACGGCGGCGAACGAAAACATTCAAAACGGATGGCGTGCAAAATGGACGAATATGTGCAAAAAGTGAAACATGTAAAACGAATGAAAATGTGTAAAGCGAACAAAAGCGTGTGAGAACGGATTAAAAACATGCAAAACGTGTGAAAGTGTGCAAAAGCGGATGACGGGCAAAACGGACAAAAGCGTGTGAAAATGAAAGTACGTTAAATTAAGTGGGACAAAAAATATACGCGTACTAGATCGGTATATTTGAAAAAGTACGTTGCTATTATCTGTTAAAACCCTTAATAAAAATGTCGTATGATACATAGCGGTTTCCAAACTTTTTCGGTGGCGGTCATCTTATGGGTAGAATGGAACAAAAGTTGAAAGTTCGTTACATTAAGTGGAACAAAAATAGTAATGCGTACTAGATCGGTACATTTGAAAAAGTATGTTGGAATCACTCCTAAACCTTATGTGGAAAACTAGAAGGGGGTTGAATAGTTTTACCAATTAAAACTTCCTTTTAAACTATTTAGATCGACTTATGTCAATCTATTTGGTTGTGTGTGTTGGATGTTGATAAACAAGCATATAAAGATATGTAATGAAAAGATAAGAGTAGAAGCACAAAACCACAACGCGAGTATTTATAGTGATTAACTACAAGGACACCTTCCTTGCCCTACTCCACTCCCAGTCACCTACTCGAGAGTTTGTAAACACTACACCAATCTCCTTATGGTAGAGAAGCCTTCACAACGTCGCCTACCCTTTTTCGGTGCTAGGCTAACCACCGGGTTCTTTCACTCAAGGTGAACCAAACCTACACAACGTCGCCTACCCTTTATAAGGTACTAGGCTAAGTACCTAGTTCTTTCACTCCAGGTGAACTACACCTTCTGGCGTCGCCTACCCTTTATTAGGTACTAGGCTAGCACCTAGTTCCATTGCAATGGAGGAACTACTACCACACTACACCAGCGACTAATCCCAAAGGAGATCTACTCCTTTACAACATCATCAAGGACATCAATATCCTTGGATCTAATGCTAGTCTATCTAGTACATCGAACACACCATATCGAATGTACATCTAAGGCACCTTTCACTAATGCCTTTGACTAGATCTACAAGACACCTTTCACTAATGTCTTGTGTCTTCATCCTAAGCACCTTTCACTAATGCTTCAAGTCTTGACTTCTAAGCACCTTTCACTAATGCTTCTTGTCTTGACTTCTAAGCACCTACCACAAGTGCTTATCCTATGGACGATAGATACCCTTCACTAATATCTTCGCCTTGACACTTGAGACATCTTTCACTAATGTCTTCAACACTACACTTCTTTGAAGAAAGAAAGAGATCATCAACAAGAGGACTTGATGGCCTTGATGATGAAGAAGCATGGCAACTCATGGACTTGAGCTTGCTCGACTTCAAAGGTGGTGATCTTGCCTTTAAGAGGAACCTAAAAGATCACACAAAACAAAACTACAAACATAGATCTCTTGGATCTAAGGTTAGTGAGATTTAACTCGGGGAGAAAGTGTGTTAGAAAGGGTGAGAAATAATGAAGAAATGGCTCACTATTTATCTGAAAAATCTCTCTGTTTCCCGGATCCCACGGATCCCTTCCATAAGGGATCCGTCTAGCGTTAAGCTAGGGATCCGTGGAGCGCCCTCTTGCCCATGGGTATTTTGGTTATGGGTCATGGGTTGAACCATGGATCTTTGGTTAGATACAATGTATCTTTGAGTGCAATGCACTTAGTCACTGGGTATGGGTTGATCCATGGGTTTATGGATATTATCCATGTATGATATAAGCATGATGTCATGCAATGGGTTATGGGTCAAGATCCATGGGTTATGGGCTTTGGGTTGTACTGACTACATTCAATGTATTAGCCCATGGGTTGTATTACTTAAGTTTCTACCCATTTATAATACCCAATATACTACATACTAGTTATGTGTATATTTTACCCAAATATGTAAACACTAGTTGTTGTACATATGTATTACTAAATCATAAAATCACTTATACTTGTTTTAGTGTTTTATGTGAAAATGTGAATATGTTAGAAACTATTAGTTCAAACAATTTACGTATTTTATTTGTTTCGTTAACATGATTTTCGTTTGTTATCGACAAAACATTAGAAGATCGTAAAATATAAATAAACGTTTTACGGCTTATGTTGAAGCAGACAAAGACCTTGATAGATCTTGAGCTCGTGGATCGTTATGTATGCCTATGTAATCACAAGCACAATAAAAGACAATCTCTACTACTAATGTTTATCGTTGAATATAAACACAAGTAAATAACTAAGAACTTCTTGATCCTCTATGGATCTTTATATTAACTAAAACGAGTTTTTCCAATCGGTACATAAACCTTTCTAATGTGTTCCTTTTATAGATAAGGAACCTAAACAATATCACTAAACCGTTTCCCAAGAAGCGTATAATCATAAAACTAAATAAGATATACACAATCACTTCCTAATAAAGCTCATGTATATCTACACTAAATAAACTAAATACGGAATAGACACTTGGTGAAACAAACTAATCACTATTATTCTTGATGAGAATAAGTCTTGGTAGAATCCACTTCACTTGATAGAAACACTTCGGCATTAATATCAAGATAATCGACTTTCACATAATTCCCAACAATCCTCCCTAAACCGGAATTTGACTTGTTAAGTTCGGTTTCGGATAGATCTTCTGACACGAGGAGGATTGAACACGAACAACAACGACAAAGAAAGAATCCAAAGAACATCTCTATGATGAATAAACTCGAAACTCCATATCTTTGCGGCAACAAATGACAAAAGATACATCAAAAGCAGTTAATTTCATACTATTCTCATCACATCCGGTGTGTTAACTCCTGTGAGAGGTGAATCATTGAAAATAAATGGATTTGATGTCTCTTTCAATAGCCATCCTCTTGGAGTAGCCATATGTTCGGTTAAGTAAACTATGGTACTGCTGATAACCATCGATTTATGGGCAAACCAAACAACCATATAAACGGATTTGAAATGTCTTTACATGGCCGTTTGCTCGGACTAGTCAATTCTTAGAATTGGTGAATTGAGAACCAAATATGGAATGCCACTTGCCTTTACCACAAGCCATATACAAGTGGGCTAGCCAATTCTTGGATTCCAAGCAGAATAAACCATGGTGAATTGAAAACCATACAACACTCGGCAATAAAGCATAGGTGGTTGCATACCCTATGATTTTAGCAAATCATTCTGACTATCAACAGTTTGATGAGTCTTTACCAAAGTTGTACCCTTTGGACTAGCTAACTCTTTGACATACCCAAAGTATATCAGGTGAGTCAATAACCAAAAATTATACAACAAACCTGCAATAAAAGTTAGATAAAATCAAAAGCATTTTTTTTTTTTTTTTTTTTTTTTTTTTTAACTAAGAAAAATAACAAAAGAAAACAAATATTACACAGATTACAAAATGTTACAATCAAGATGAACCTTTATGTGATAGAAGTTGATTCTTAATCAAACCAACACATTGAGTAGCATGAAGGTCATCATTTCCAACCGGATTAGGAGGCACTTCCAACTTGTGTCTCGGCGAATCTTTCATAAAATATCGGATAAAGGATAAAGCCTATCCGATAGCATACACAAAATCATCCCACATGTAGTCTGAACTACACAACACAAGGCGAGAGGATAAAATCTCCAACTCTCAATCTCCCATTTATGAGAATTCTTCCAAATAGAATACCCTTTACCATGTGGAGAATCGAAATCAAACATAACACGAAGATCTCCCAATAAATATAAGCGAAACCGGTTGCTTGATGAGACTTATATCTTGAATGACATGTTCATACAAAGATCTTCAAATCATGTCTATTCACCAAATGAAGAATATCCTTCAAGAAGTTAAACTCAATAAAGATTTATCCAACCTATAACAGTGTTAAGCTTTCCGGTGATCAATTAACCAAAACCACATGGTACCTTCGGAAAAACTTCAATGATCCAACCTTAATAAATGTATATTCATCACCTTAAGATCTAAATTAGTATTCCTTGAAGCATGTTTCTTAGCCAATCTATCCGAACTTCTTGTAACCAAACTCGCTTTCCCATATCGGCAATGTTATCGGTGTCAAGTCAGAGATCGGTTTCTGAATCGAGAGAATCACTTAACTCCACACTTGACAACATGTCGAAGAAACCAAAGAAGATTCAAGCAGAAACATCCATAGCGTAATAAATAATAACATCGAAGTTGTATCGCAGGAGCAATTTGGAGATACCACCGAAGGCAAAACATCATCAAAACTATCCACAATTTCAACTGTTCTCTCCGTCATGGTCAGGGAACATCGGACATTGAAGCACTATTGCCAATTTAGAAGAAGAAGTAGAACGGAAGAAGAAAACTTCATAACCATATGATCTTGTCTAATCAAAGCATCATCGGATAAAGTCATGATTTGCTTCATTGACATACCAATTATACATAGCGACATTCTTCACAACTCTCCTCATATAATTCCTCTTACGAGCAGGTCATAGGTTTTCTCTTTTGGCCTTATTTCTCCGATCAATAAGAGCTCTTCTCATGCAGCGATTCCTTCTTCCTTTGATTACCAAGTGCCACCATTTTATCCACAAAATCATCATCATTAAAAGAATCTCCTAAGATAAGTTTTGCTAGATCAGGATCAGAAGCACCTTGAGAGTTTTTGAAGATTAGGGTTAGGATTTTGCACAAAAGAAAGTGTTTTTAATGAGAGTAATAATCGAATTACTTATTATGGAGCGAAACTATGCCGTAGAGAATAAATAGAAAATTTCCCAAATTTGGTCAAAGGTTGACCAAGAATGACGTGGACTTCTACTTTTACTTGGATTTACTTATAACTTCGGTAGAAATGAACACCATTCTGCTGAAGTAGAACAATCAGCAGAAACAGAAGACTTACTCACGAAGCTTCAGTAAATATCTTTTAACTGTTTCACCCACACGCATTAATTCTCTTACCACTTGAACCCGGCTATAAAACAATCCCAATGCACATAGACTTTTTCATCAAAAATCCCCAAATAATATTTCAAACCCTAATTTCTTCAATCTTTATGTGACAACCCGTACTTTCGGTCATTCCTCGACACGATTCATGTCTCATTATTTCAACATTTTAGTAAACTTGGTTTACTTGTTTCAAATCGCGTAACCTTGGAGGTTTAGCGGCGAATTCATGATCATGACATCACGTACATTTCATATGGACTATGATTAGTCTACATTTCATTGACATCATGTGCATTTCATTAGTACATTCACGACATTTCATTTCACCCTTCAACGCGTAATTGTTATGTTTAATAATTTTTATCGCGTGAGTTTTTATTTTGATATTTAACTCGTTACTTTCAAAAATGATCCCGGGTATTTTAAACTCACATTTAGTTTATAAAAACTATATTTTAGTTTTCCTAGTGTTTCACATTTATTTGGTATTTTAATCGTTAACGTTTAATTATTACGTCGTTTTCTTAAAATCTTACGATAATTATTTTATCACCCGATTTTCACAAGGAAAGTATTTTTACAATTTTTATCAACTCATTACATTATATTTTGATCTAATAAAAACTTACTTGTACCAAAATTATACCTTTTACCTTACAAGTCACAATTTCTTACCTTTTCTTACAAAATAAAACAAATTAATATACAAATAATGCAAGTAAATGATTTTTAAAAAAAAAAAAGATATATTGGAAGACAAATCTCCCCAAAAATCCGGTTGGGGGAGAGTGATAGCATTTAATGATGCATGGTATTTGGTTTTTCATGTCTATACTCAACATATAAGTCTTACTTTACATAATTATTTCTCATTCACTTTCTCATTTTTCTCAAGTGTTAAAAAATTGTTTCTTCTTTCTTTTGCTTCTCTTCAACCGGTTCTACATCAAGAAGCCAAGGGATCAAAATCAAAATTTTAGATCAAGTGTTTATAACAACCTAGATCATATCCTTTTCATGGTTTTGAAATAAAACCAAGGATATTTAAGTTAAACCTTTGTTACCTACACCTCTTCATTTTCACTAGTAAGCATGTTTTTATCATCCTTATGTTTCCTTATCATTTTATATGCTTCTTATCATTTTGGAGCTTATATGCATGTATTGTGATTTATACCATTTATTTCTTGATTTTAAGGTTTTATATACTTATTAGTCATCCTATAATTATTCCCAAGTTATTCTTTGGTCTTGATGGTGATTAGGAACCCATGACACCCTAAGAAGGTGTATGGTAGGATTAGATTAGCTTTGGAGTTGATTTGAAGGGATTAGAATAGGTTTTGTCCGAGAAAAACTATTTTCGTAAACTATATATTACGTTCTGTCCTTAAAATGAAATTCTGGAAAAACCCACTGATGGTACGACCTTTTGGCCATGATAATTAGAAAATATACTTTAAAACGAATCCGTGGCGCTTGAGCGGATAAAAGCGGAGTTATAACGAAGCCGTGGTGAATTTTAAAGTTTGACGACGAAACTTATTATTTTCGAAAAAGACAGCATGCAGTTTTGTATATTTCGGGTCAAAAGCGAGCCTTAAGCTTCACAAATTATTTCGACTAGTCAAAAATATATTAGTTTACTTGATCGAAGCTAAGGACATATTTTACGTGAAAGCGGTTTAAAACGACAAATATATGGCCGTTTTCATAAAGTTGCCGTAAGTATTATTTTCTGAAAATTATATTATTTTTGACGTAACAAGTATTTCATTAGCTCTATCGTCCATGTTTGCGGCAGTTTTTAACTATGATGCAAAACTTTTTATAACAAAGTGTCTTCTAGTAAAATCAAGTTCATCGGCCATATTTTTCAAAACAAAAAGCCGTTTGTCAAGCGGAGTTATGGTTATTTATTTACGGATGTTCAAACATTGGCGAAACTCATTTTACGCACAACATTAGCAAAACCACCAACTTTAGCCCTTGATATCTTTATGATCGAGACCTTTTGAGCGAAAACTCTGAACTGAAACTTTTAGATATCGATACAAACTTTCCAAAACCGTCGAGTTCGTTCTCTAACGATCGGCGTACACCGTTCTGATCACTTTTCCCGAGCCATTTTGTTGATTTCATGATTTTCCGACGACATTGTTTTGCGACGAAAAGTGGTAATTTCACCAAAATCATTATAAAACCATTGTAGGATGACATTTTGACATAAAACATGTAAAGTCATTTTGAAGGGTCGAGGCGTCAAAAGAGTATTTTTCGACGACGGTAATATTTTCAAAACCCGTAAATGGTATAAATAACATCTGAAGTGCATGCATAACATTACATTGCCACTCATGACATATCATATCATTGATAATAGGTCCCGGTTGACGCATTACATTATAAACCTCGGTGTACTCACTTTTGCCGTTATTCCGGTTTATCCAGTGAGTTCCATAGCCCCACTTTTCTTGTTTTAATCATATTAAACTCTTTGGGGAGATACATGCTCAATAATGTTTATTACATTCATGACTATTTGCAAATTACATGTTTAGCGAATTGAAATGCTTAGTCATGCGTAATGTGATTTGGCCATACGTAGTATTTACATGGTATATTCATTGGGTGATGGTCTTGGTATATTCATTGGGTGATGGTCTTGGTACATTCATTGGGTGATGGTCTTGGTACATTCATTGGATGATGGTCTTGGTATATTCATTGGACTGATGGTCTTGGTACATTCAATGAACTGATGGTCTTGGTATAATTAGGTCAAGTAAACATCGATACATTAAGTCATGCACTATTATGTGAATTCATTTGACGATATGTTTGAACATAAACTTTACACACTTTGGCGGTGGGTTGTGAACACACAGGTTGCAAGTTTTGTATGGGCGGGACTTGGGCGGGTGGATTTACAATGCCTTTGCTACATAAGCGATTTTGAAAGACTTTACATTTCAACGATTTACAATGCCTTTGCGGCATAAACGATTTTGAAAGGCTTTACATTTCAAAACAAACTCTATGAACTCACTCAACCTTTGTGTTGACACTTTTAGCATGTTTTTATCTCGGTATCTAAGGCATTCACTTCATGGCATGCATTTGGACACATCATGGAGTCGTGGTGACGACGCGTCTCACTGGGTTTTATGTACTCTAAAACATCGTTTGAATTGTAACAAACTTATTTCCGCACAAGTTGATTTACATTTGGGACCTACTTTGTAAACTCGATTATTTTATTAAATCAAGCGATGTATTTTCCAAACGACACTTTAGGTCGTTCAATATAACTGTGATTGTGATGCTATGACGGTCAATCCCCGAAATTCCATTCCACGCAAAAGCAGTAATTTGGGGTGTGACATTGGCATCGAGCTTGATTATAGAGAACTAGGTTGCATCATTGACCTAGACTATAACTACATTATCATAGCATCTCATCATTTCATCATAAGTGAATGTTCACTTTACATGCGGTTTTACGTACATTTTCGAGTTATTCACTTTCATTTCATAACGATTGTCACATGGATGCCCTTAAATGCCCATCCCATTATCTTTTCCCCATACTCTAACGTGGAGAATTCCTTGTCATTCCTTATCACGTTTTTATATCACCGATTCATCATCGATAACGTCGAATGCCGGGATAAACTTTTATATAGGCGAAGTCACTCTCACTCCTTTGTTTCACCACTAACATGTCGAGTTACACTTTATTCACACATTAAGTCTCTAAACCATCATTCATTGAAGTGCTTACAACACCTCATAACCCATCTTTTCGAAATCGACGATCATTTTTGAAACATAACCTCAAACTTATCATTTCTTATCACATCTCTTTAGGCGCTTATTATTAACATCGGATTTTGCTCGTCTCACATTTTCTCTTGTTTTGAAGAAGATATGGCACAAGAAAGCTACGGTTGAAATGACCCAAGCGGCTATTCGAAGTTAGTGAATGATAGCATTGCAAATGCTCTAAGAGTTGAAAGGAAGCGGTGGCTGCTGCATTCTTTGAGGCCACAGGTTCTTCTTGAAGCCGCTAGACTAGGCTTTACTCTTGGTAATGCAGGAGGATCGGGGTTAAGAAATGCTCGTACAAAGATTTCAAAAGTCTTGAACCTACTAAGTTCCGAGTACCGGGAGCAACAATGAATGGTTCGATGGTTTGAAAAGTTGGAATCGGTATTTTGCTTTATGCTGTCCGGATGACGATGAGGTTAAGTATGCTACAAGTACTTTACTCGATGGAGCGTTGTCATGGTGGAATTCATACGCTCAACCGATTGGAATGGAGAATGCTTTCAAGCTTACGTGGGAGCAATTCAAGAGTTTGGTGACTAAGAAATTTTGTCCTCGAGCGGAAATGAAAAAGTTGGAGACGGAGTTCTATGAACTAAAACTATTGGGTATGATATCGACACTTACATTCGGAGATTCCAAGAATTGGCGTGTTATGTCCATCTATGGTTTCGGATAATGAAAAGCTGCTAGAGGCTTTCATTGATGGACTTCCGAAATTATTCAAGGTGATGTGACTTCTTTTGACCCATAAACGATTGAGGAAGCTATTCGATTGACTCAAAAGCTCATGGCCCGGTAGTGAAGAGAGCAAGTACACAAACACCAACCAAAACAACAACAACAACAACGGCGATAACCAACTCAACAACAACAAAAGGAAATGGGAAGGCGACCAAGGAGATTATAACAACCACAACCACAACACTAACCATCATCAACAAAGAAAAGAGGCAAGAAAGCTGCGATGGTATATGTTCTTTGCACCAATAGAAGGCGAGAGGTTATCTTGGAACCTACCCACTATGTAATCGATGTAAGTATCATCACACGGGTCTTTGTCACGCTAAGTGCTACAAGTGTCAACAATCGGGACACCTTGCCGAGAATTGTAGAGGCAAGGCCATGGTTACATGTTACGAGATCACGGGGAGCAAGGACACTATCGGAATCAATGTCCTCAAAACCAAGGTCAACAAGTCGAAGGTGCTCATGGGAATGTATATATGTTAGAAGGAGCTCGTCAAGGTATCAACGACGCGGAAGGCGAAGAAGTTCGAAACTAACGGTCTTATTTCTTCTTATGTGCTATGTTGTACTAAGTTTATGTCTAATCATCGTATCCGAAACTTTATAACTTAACGATGTACTACTTTTGCTAAACCACTCGTTGTAAAATATTCTCATCTATCGTACTTTATTTCCTTTCGATTCGATATCATTTACGAGGATTTTAATTCTTTTACTTTAACTATCATTTTAACGACACTTCTCCATGTCTTTTCTCCTCGATGTTCATCACAATTTTAACAACAGTTGACCCAACACCAAACAAACATATGAGTCGATTAGTCCAAGCATTGCATAGTTACTCTAAATTATACATAGCACGATCACCTATGTCTAATTCGGGAAGAATCATGCAATGAAGGGAGTAGTAGTCTTATATGAGTAAGCAATTCCGTGTCGAGCCAAATTTTCAAAAGATTTTCTTCAAACCACTTGTTTCCGGTTTGATCCGCGTGGCATTCTTGTTTGATGAGTTGCAAAGATCGAGCTAGAAACAAGTTGTTACCTAAACCGATTTAGCCTAATCTCATGACGGTTCTTGTTTGATGAGTTGTGAGATTAAGTAAAATCGGTTACCAAAAGTCTTTGAGGGTTTTGCTCGGGAATGGGAAAGTTTGCTACATCAAACCCTAAACCCGTTAGACCTAACAACGATTGAATTCGGGGATGAATTCCTTTTGGATGGGCGAATGTGACAACCCGTACTTCGGGTCATTCCTCGACACGATTCACGTCTCATTATTTCAACATTTTAGTAAACTTGGTTTACTTGTTTCAAATCGCGTAACCTTGGAGGTTTAGCGGCGAATTCATGATCATGACATCACGTACATTTCATATGGACTATGATTAGTCTACATTTCATTGACATCATGTGCATTTCATTAGTACATTCACGACATTTCATTTCACCCTTCAACGCGTAATTGTTATGTTTAATAATTTTTATCGCGTGAGTTTTATTTTGATATTTAACTCGTTACTTTCAAAATGATCCGAGGTATTTTTAAACTCACATTTAGTTTATAAAAACTATATTTTAGTTTTCCTAGTGTTTCACATTTATTTGGTATTTTAATCGTTAACGTTTAATTATTACGTCGTTTTCTTAAAATCTTACGATAATTATTTTATCACCCGATTTTCACAAGGAAAGTATTTTTACAATTTTATCAACTCATTACATTATATTTTGATCTAATAAAACTTACTTGTACCAAAATTATACCTTTTACCTTACAAGTCACAATTTCTTACCTTTTCTTACAAAATAAAACAAATTAATATACAAATAATGCAAGTAAATGATTTTAAAAAAAAAAAAGATATATTGGAAGACAAACCTCCCAAAATCCGGTTGGGGAGAGTGATAAGCATTTAATGATGTATGGTTTTGGTTTTCATGTTTATACTCAACATAAAGTCTTACTTTACATAATTATTTTCATTCACTTACTCATAGTTCTCAAGTGTTAAAAGTTGTTTCTTCTCTTCTTTTGTTCTCTTCAACCGGCCACTTTACATCAAGCTCCAAGGGATCAAAATTTTGGCAAGATCAAGTGTTTATAACAACCTAGATTATATCCTTTTCATGGTTTTGAAATAAAAACCAAGGATATTTAAGTTAAACCTTTGTTACCTACACCTCTTCATTTTCACTAGTAAGCATGTTTTTATCATCCTTATGTTTCCTTATCATTTTATATGCTTCTTATCATTTTGGAGCTTATATGCATGTATTGTGATTTATACCATTTATTTCTTGATTTTAAGGTTTTATATACTTATTAGTCATCCTATAATTATTCCCAAGTTATTCTTTGATCTTGATGGTGATTAGGAACCCATGACACCCTAAGAAGGTGTATGGTAGGATTAGATTAGCTTTGGAGTTGATTTGAAGGGATTAGAATAGGTTTTGTCCGAAAAACTATTTTCGTAAACTATATATTACGTTCTGTCCTTAAAATGAAATTCTGGAAAAACCCACTGATGGTACGACCTTTTGGCCATGATAATTAGAAAATATACTTTAAAAGCGAATCCGTGGCGCTTGAGCGGATAAAAGCGGAGTTATAACGAAGCCGTGGTGAATTTTTAAAGTTTGACGACGAAACTTATTATTTTCTGAAAAGACAGCATGCAGTTTTGTATATTTCGGTCAAAACGAGCCTTAAGCTTCACAAATTATTTCGACTAGTCAAAAATATATTAGTTTACTTGATACGAAGCTAAGGACATATTTTACGTGAAAGCGGTTTAAAACGACAAATATATGGCCGTTTTCATAAAGTTGCCGTAAGTATTATTTTACGAAAATTATATTATTTTTGACGTAACAAGTATTTCATTAGCTCTATCGTCCATGTTTGCGGCGGTTTTAACCATGATGCAAAACTTTTATAACAAAGTGTCTTCTAGTAAAATCAAGTTCATCGGCCATATTTTTCAAAACAAAAAGCCGTTTGTCAAGCGGAGTTATGGTTATTTATTTACGGATGTTCAAACATTGGCGAAACTCATTTTCGCACAACATTAGCAAAACCACCAACTTTAGCCCTTGATATCTTTATGATCGAGACCTTTTGAACGAAAACTCCTGAACTGAAACTTTTAGATATCGATACAAACTTTCCAAAACCGTCGAGTTCGTTCTCTAACGATCGACGACACCGTTTTACGATCACTTTTCCGAGCCATTTTGTTGATTTCATGATTTTCCGGCGACATTGTTTTGCGACGAAAAGTGGTAATTTCACCAAAATCATTATAAAACCATTGTAGGATGACATTTTGACATAAAACATGTAAAGTCATTTTTGAAGGGTCGAGGCGTCAAAAGAGTATTTTTCGACGACGAGTAATATTTTCAAAACCCGTAAATGGTATAAATAACATCTGAAGTGCATGCATAACATTACATTGCCACTCATGACATATCATATCATTGATAATAGGTCCCGGTTGACGCATTACATTATAAACCTCGGTGTACTCACTTTTGCCGTTATTCCGGTTTATCCAAGTGAGTTCCATAGCCCCACTTTTCTTGTTTTAATCATATTAAACTCTTTGGGGAGATACATGCTCAATAATGTTTATTACATTCATGACTATTTGCAAATTACATGTTTAGCGAATTGAAATGCTTAGTCATGCGTAGTAACTGTTTGGCCATCGTAGTATTTACATGGTATATTCATTGGACCGATGGTCTTGGTATATTCATTGGATGATGGTCTTGGTACATTCATTGGATGATGGTCTTGGTACATTCATTGGATGATGGTCTTGGTATATTCATTGGATGATGGTCTTGGTACATTCAATGAACGATGGTCTTGGTATAATTAGGTCAAGTAAACATCGATACATTAAGTCATGCACTATTATGTGAATTCATTTGACGATTCATATGTTTGAACATAAACTTTACACACTTTGGCGGTGGGTTGTGAACACACAGTTGCAAGTTTTGTATGGGCGGGACTTGGGCCGAGTGGATTTACAATGCCTTTGCTACATAAACGATTTTGAAAGACTTTACATTTCAACGATTTACAATGCCTTTGCGGCATAAACGATTTTGAAAGGCTTTACATTTCAAAACAAACTCTATGAACTCACTCAACCTTTGTGTTGACACTTTTAGCATGTTTTTATCTCGGTATCTAAGGCATTCACTTCATGGCATGCATTTGGACACATCATGGAGTCGTGGTGACGACGCGTCTCACTGGGTTTTATGTACTCTAAAACATCGTTTGAATTGTAACAAACTTATTTCCGCACAAGTTGATTTACATTTGGGACCTACTTTGTAAACTCGATTATTTTATTAAATCAAACGATGTATTTTCCAAACGACACTTTAGGTCGTTCAATATAACTGTGATTGTGATGCTATGACGGTCAATCCCGAAATTCCATTCCGGCGCAAAGCAGTAATTTGGGGTGTGACTGCTTATCACACCAGCGTATCCATCATATAGTGCCAAAAGATGTGACGATCGTGCATATCCAATGACTATTAGTGTGAAAGATGTGAGCGTTATACTCATCTTGCTCATCTTTAGATGTTGGAATAGATGATATGTAATAGATTAGAACTATTAGATCATGTAGATGCTTTTGATGTTGCTAGTACTCTAATGTCGAAGGTAAATGCTGTTTCTTGAATGAATGAATGATCTATTTATACATACTTCTTTTGATTGAATCATATAACTTGATGCTTCAACTTGAGAGGAAACAAATAGCACACTTGACACAATGAATTCGGTGGAAACCGACAAGCTTTCATGACCATATCTCAACCGATCAGGGACAACCATTACGTAAAACAAACACGAAACATACACAAAGAAACACACTAAAATTACATTAGCGAGGTTAGAGTTAGTTAAAATCTAACAAATATACAAAATTACATAGCAAAATGCAAAGTTATACACAAATCCTCCCACGAGGCATATGCCTCCCACGAGGCCTATGCCTCCCCTTAAACTTTGCGCTTAAGGGTTGAGCATGCAAATATGGACCACAAGGTGTTGAAACCTTGGTCCTTCAAAAGCCTTTTGTTATGAGATCGCCACATTATCATCGGTATGAATTTTGACCACATTTATCAAATTTTTATCATATGCATCTCTTATAAAGTGGTGCTGATTTCAATATGTTTTGTTCATTGTGAAAACTGGATTTTAACAATGCATATGGTACTTTGATTATCAATAAAATTGTTGTGTTCATGAAATTATACCCATAATCCAACAACCGATTTTGAATCCAAAGAACACATCCGACAATTAGCAAAGAACCACATACTACTTGATGATGAGGTAGCCAAATAGTTTGTTTCTTGCATTGCCAAGAAATCAATCTCTTACCAAGGAATTGGCAACCTCCAGTGGTGGACCTCCTATCCAGATTAGCACCAAGCATAGTCACTATCACTATAAGCTTCCAACTTAAAAGGAGACTCTTTGGGTACCAAAGACCTAGAAAAGGTTGGCCTTTAAGGTACTTAAAGATCTTCTTAACATTGAGATGGGAAGTCGGTGGAGTAACTTGATGTCGCGAACAAACACTCACAAACAAAAGTAATATCGGGCCAGGAAGCTTAAATACATCAAAGACCCAATCATAGACCTGCATAAAATGAACATTCACAGTGGATCGGCTTCATTGTTGGTCTTTGTCTTAGGAGCTTCATAAGGTGTAGTAGCACCTTACACCCTCCATACCAAACTTCTTCAAGATGTCCTCACATATTTCACACGATCGATAAAGATACCATCGTTTCTCACGAACTTGAAGACCCAAAAGAAAGTCAACTCTCCCATTGCACTCATCCGAAACTCTCCCTTCATAAGCTCCTCAAACTCCCTGCACCAAGCTTCCTTTGTGGATCCAAAGATAATGTCATCCATAGACTTGCACAAGAATAATGTCGTGGAATTCTTCTTTAGGAAAAGAGTCTTATCAATTGCACCTCTTACGTAACCATGCTTGACAAAAATGTAGAAACTAGCATACCGGGCTCCGGGTGCTGATGTAGTCCATAGAGAGCTTTGACCACCTTATAAACATGATTAGGATGATCCGATCTTCAAATCCTTTAGGTTGAGTGACATACACCTCCTCTTCAATTTCACCATACAAGAAGGCTCCTTTAACATCCATTTGATAGACCATAAAGCCCATATAGGATGCATAAGCTAAGAAAATCAGATAGCCTCAACTCTTGCCACCTGGTGCAAACACCTCATCATAATCTATCCTCCTCTTGTCTATAACCTGTCGCAACTAACTTTGCTTTGTTTTAATGACAACACCTCTAGCATCTCTCTTATTCTTGAATCCATTTTGTCCCAATAGCATACTTACCATCGGTAGTGGTACCAAAATCCAAACCTGCGATTTTGAAGCTGCATCTCATCTGCATTGCTTCAAGCCAACTTGAGTCTTCAAGAGCCCGAGTAACACCGGTTGGTTCCACTTGTGAGAGAAAGCAAGCAAGCAGACAATGTTGATAGTCGTGTGATTGTCTCTCTGCCGATTTGAGACATAAGAGATAAAGCTACCGTCCATATTTAGAGCAGCCACAAGACCTCTTGTTCTAACGGAGCATTAGGATCACCAATAATATTAGGCCGTGGATGAACATTGTTGATCCTTGTTGTAGTAGTGGTGTTGACATCAATGGAAGAATCAAGATTAGTCATAGTAGGTTCAAAATCGATTATCATAGGAAGGTGTGTTGAAGATGCCCCTTTAGGTTGATGATGACCAAGATCTGAAGGGTTTGGAAACCTTGTAAAGGTTCACCAAGATCTGCTGACACTTTAGTAAAACTAGGAGTAGTGTCACCATGTCTTTCGGCCGAATTGGAGGTGAGGAGAAAGCAGAACTACCTTCATGACGAATTGAAGTTTAACGAGTGAATCATTTGAACACGCTTCAACATTCCTCTCGAAGATCTAAAGTGGTCAGATATTCTTGTTTCTTCATCTTGCAAGGTCCTCGGCATAATAGAATTCATCTTCACCCACATCGGTATAATCTTTAGAAGTGTCACCTACAAAATTGTTAGGAGAGAAGGAAGGCACTACAATGGGTTGTTCATCATCATCGGACCCACTGTCGAATGAGCTTCAAAGTTTACGCACTAGTAGTTGGAGATGTTTGAGAATCATATTTTGATTAGCCATATGTCTAGCATAACCCAAGTAATCATCAAGTAGTCAAGATCAAATGACCAAACATGACCCCGTCCTTGAACATTAGGCTTGTCTTCAAGATACCTCGTTCAAAGTCTCCTCAATCTTCTTAGCGATACATTGTAAACCTCACGCGCCTTCTGTGAGCGAGAATACCCCACAATGTAACCATCATCGCCTTTCTCATCAAATTTGCCCAAAGGATCACCGGTATTCAAGATTGTCACTGACAACCAAACGGTTTAAGGTAATGAATAACGGAACTTTTCAAAGAGAAGTTCATATGTTGTTTTAAGATGTGGTCTAGTAATGGACACTCTATTGAGTACATAACAAGTCGTACTAACCCTCTGTCAAAACATGGTAGGAAGTTTAGAGTCTGCTAGCATTGATCTTGCGACTCTATTAAGGTTCTATTTTCCTTTACGCCACCCCATTTTGTTGAGGGTTCTTGGAGTGCTATAGTCCCTTTGATTCCTTTTAACCCGCAGAGTTCTATTAGAATGGCATTTTTGAACTCGTACCATTATCACACCTAATTCCTTTCACCTTTTGTTCAACTGATTCTCAATAAGGGTAATGAAGTCTTTCAATATTTGAAGTTTCATCTTTGGTCCTTAGAAAGAATACCCAACAAAATTTGCTAAAACCATCGGTGATCACCGACAAAAATATTTATGATCAATGCTTCTCACTTTAGTTGGACCAAACAGATCCATATGAAGCGGTGAAGAGGTTCGAAATAATGGTTACTAGCGTAACAGAACACCTTTGTATGAGGCTCTTCGCTTTCCTTTGTTGCATGCAACACAGTTATGATCATTTGTGAACACTTTGGCGGAAGACCTTGAACAAGGCCCGGCTTAGAGAGCTGGTTGATGGTCTTGAAATTGACATGGGCCATCCTTCGTGCCATTTGGTGGACTCATCCACGGATGCTTTAGCCACCAAACATGTTAAGTCACCTTTGGTTTGACATTAGTTAAGTTGAATGTATACAAATTATGACTACGAGGAACCTTGATGAGAATTGAAGTATCTTACGGGAGTTTGAAGTCTTTAGGCAAACAAGACATTCATCCTCTGTGAAGAGTACTTTGTTCTTAGTGTCACGATTTGTGAGGCGAGAACAAATTAAAGTGTTGAAGTTCCTTGACATAATAAACATTCTCAAAGTCCAAATGAGGTGTTCGATGGTCCTTTTCGATAATTGCCCATCACTCCTCCAAAGGTTACATTGCCTCCACCTTCAATAGGTATAAAGTTATGCATCATGTCCTGTTTCCGACATACTTCTAGAACAACCACATCAACAATTCCAACATCTTTATGCTTAAGGGATGATCCTACAACAACAAAAATATACAAAGAATTAGTACACTATGGAGGCTCAAGTCATTGTCGACTGAACACGCCTTAATGGATCATATGAGTTGTGCCATGTAGAAGTATAAGATCCACTATTGTTCTTGGGTTTCCAATGAAACTTAGGTCTCTGTTTATTCAAGAACAACTTCTTTGAGGTCTTGACAATGATATCGATACTCTCTCCCATCGGTCATAGGGTTAACATATCTAGGCCAAAACCATTTTAAAATATTCACCGGTTGGTTGAACATATGGTTTTCCAAATGATCTTCTCCAAGGAAAAGAAGTATTATAATTAGCGACTTGTGGAACATAAGGTGGTATATCATTAACATTGGTCCACATTGGTCTAGATTTTCTAGAATCACCACACCTACTCATTCTTTGCTCATGATAATCACAATCCTTAATTAAATGAGATTTACTTCCACACAAAACATTTCTTACGAATAGAAGATTTATTCAAACCAAAGAAGTATTCTTACAAGGTAAGTATTCAAACCAAAACCATGAAAAGAATTGTTTTTAACAAGATTATTATGCAAAGAATTAAAAAGCAAGTCTTGAGGCAACTGTCTTGGAAGGGCATTCCTTGGCAAAGAACTCTGTCATGCTTATTGGTAGTCTTGGGTCTTGGCGGTGAAGACTTGGGAAGGTCGAGACTTGGGAAGGTCGGACTTGTCATTTGAATCACACTCTGAGACCCTTGCTTGGAGGACTTGTCATTTATTAACACAAGAGACAAAGTCATTAGTAGAAGTATTAGGGTCCAGCAAGTCTTTGACTTTTGCCATACGGATGGTGTGATCCATCAAAGTCATTAATAGTGGAAAGGTCAATGGGCATGTGCTCACCTCTAATTGGTCCAATGAACGGCATGTAGGTCACCTTCTTTCACAAAATTAGCTAGGCACTCACGGTGTAGATCTCGTGTGTCATCCCTAGCTTCTAGGCCTACATATTTCTTAAAACCTAAAGCCACTTGTAGAATTGGGAGCTTGATCGCTATAAATGAGACTAGCCAACTTATTACCATTCATCATCCACTCATTATTTCTAGCAATTTCCTCCTTAATTTTCTCCTTAAGCTCTAGATTTTCCGACTCTACATCCGCTCTTAACTTCTCGGACCATTTTAATTCATTTGTAGCACATTCGAGATCTCTTTCTAAAACACCTATTTTCTCACCATAAGCTATTTCATTCTTTTGTAACCAAACCTTTTGTCTTTCTTGTGTTTTTAAAGCTTTGTTTATAAGCTTCTACTTCCACATAGCATTCATTATATTTTGGTTCCATAATATCATAAGCTTGTTTGAGTTCATTATAACGCTCACTACAACCAAACAAGCAGGTTTTGTACACGAGAGATGCCCATCAAGGCAATGATCATGCCTATCCTCACAAGTCGACTGCAATCAACCCAACATTATCGAAACCATCATTCTCGACTCTCATGAAGCTTCCATCCACATTGCTATCAAGAGTGACCAAAGCAGTTGATCCTTTGAAGTTCCCGCATCCTTCCGATCTGGCGATAAGTGAGTATCGTGCTTCATCACCGCCTTTCCTCTTTGCATTCTCTAGAAAAGTGACCTATCTGTTGGCATGTGAAGCATTTAACCTTCCTTTATCAAACCTTGCCGGATCACGTCCTTTGAACCCAAATCGTGCGCGACCTTGCGCTCAAAGGTCTTGATATCCATGGAAAGCATGGCCACTGCCACCGACAATCTCTTCAAATTCAGTGGGTCCACTGATCAAAATCCTCATAAGCCGCCTCGCTCGAGGATCATAATCAAGAAAGAAAGATCCAAGAACATCTTCCATAATTCCACCGGATCTAGGAAGAGCTTGATGAAGGAGCACATTAGATGATGATGGATATGAACTTGGAAAATAGCTTGACTTTGGAGTAGAGGCTCAACAAATGCGATATGACTAGCGAGAGGATGATCGAAAAGGGCTTCTAACATCATGTTCAAGAGCTTTAAGTTTGTTATCTGACTTCATCAAAGGTCATCATGTCCAAACCACCTTTAGCTTTTAAAGCTATGCTCACATGTAGCCGGGATGGAGGTAAGGACCTCGAAACTTAGAGTTCTGATCATCATTATCCGCTTATCGTAGTGATTCAACCGACTTAAGATCTTGTGAAACTTATCATAGCCCTTGTGAATTCCTTCTCTTGAGATCCGAAGTCCCGAACTGTTGTCTTAGCATCGACTTCTTGATCTTGGACTCCTCATTCCCACCGAACTTCGCCTTTAATCGCTAACCATATATCCTTGGCATCTTGCATAAAGTGAAAATCACTCAAGTGATCCTCGTGAATAGCTTGCAAAAGAATAGTTCGACCTTTGTTTCTCTACGAACCGCCAACAACTCTTCAAGCAGCTTTGGGAGGAACATTCATCATATTACCAAAGAAGATCGTTGGTAGTTCTCTTCAAACTGCTCCCTTGAATTACTCCGCCATAGATTCCAATCAATGTTGGAGATCCAGCCTGCATCTTCATAGCCCAAAGATCATATTCCTCCCTTTTAAGGTAAGGAAACTTAGCATTGCTATTAGATAGACTTAGTTCTCGCAGATGGGTGGAGTTTTGGTTGTTGGTGAGTTCGATGACGATCCCGAACCGGGCATGATGTTTTGATATGGTTGTAAGGGTGTTTAGAAAAAGCTTGTCCTTAGTATCGTAGAGACTCTCACGAGGCTCGATACCACTTGTTGAAACAGACAAAGACCTTGATAGATCTTGAGCTCGTGGATCGTTATGTATGCCTATGTAATCACAAGCACAATAAAAGACAATCTCTACTACTAATGTTTATCGGAATATAAACACAAGTAAATAACTAAGAACTTCTTGATCCTCTATGGATCTTTATATTAACTAAAGCTGAGTTTTCCAATCGGTACATAAACCTTTCTAATGTGTTCCTTTTATAGATAAGGAACCCTAAACAATATCACTAAACCGCTTCCCAAGAAACGATAATCATAAAACTAAATAAGATATACACAATCACTTCCTAATAAAGCTCATGTATATCTACACTAAATAAACTAAATACGGAATAGACACTCAGTAGAAACAAACTAATCACTATTATTCTTCAGAGATAAGTCTTGTACAGAATCCACTTCACTGGTGAGAAACACTTGGCATTAATATCAAGATAATCGACTTTCACATAATTCCCAACGAATTATTTGTATTAACACCTTATTCAAAGTGTTAGTGATTCATATGTAATAGTTAGCTTAATATGGCCTTTATGTTTGTTATTAGCTTAGACTTATGTAGAAGGCCCATAAGCCTAGGCCCAAGCCATAAGAGAAAGGAAGGGACTAGGAGTGTTGCCTAGCTCCCTCTCTATAAATACCTTGTAATAACCCTCACTGAGGGTTGGTTGTTCAATTTATTCTCTCATTCACTCCCTACGCATAACCGGTCTATTCATACGTGTGTGTGTTTGATTATTGTTCAACCAATCTTCTTCTCTTTCTATTTCTACATATTGATGCTTGTGTTACATATATGGTGACCTAACGATGGTATCATTCGCCAAATAGTTGGGTGAATCGTTTTGTTGTTAAAAGTGAGTTTCGGTCTTAGGCGTAACAACGGTTCCAACTTTGGTTAAACAAAAAACTTATTTTTACACTTTTCAATCCAAGATTCTTGTACTTTCAATGTTTTAAGGTGTTAAAATATACATTTTTGGCAAAAAGTTTCAAACTTTACGCCGTAGATCTTTGTTTTGAGCTTGGTTTTATCGTGGTACTAGTTCTCGCATAAGCTTTTTTAAGCTTTGGATCATCAAGTTTCACACTTTTGTGTTATTTTGGTGATATTGAGCTATCTCATCACAAAATCTGGTTTGGAAACATCACTTGGCGTAAATCATTTTGGCTTGTTTCTACTGCCGTAAGTAAAACCCTAAACTTACGGCGTAACTTGTCCTTGGTTTGATCTTGAGTTTCGTGGCTTACTCGGTGATTTTCTTGCTTGGATAAGCTCGAAAACACTTCGACTTTGGATATCTTTTGCCTTTGTGATAGTGTAAAGATCATTTAAACAAAACCACAAATTTACGCATAAGCTTAAGCTTACGCGTAGAATTTTTACGCATAAGATTCATCTTACGCCTAAGCTTTGTCTTCGCGATAAGTTAATCCCACGCCTAAGTTTTCTCGCCTAACTTCTTGTTTACGCATAACTTTAGTGTTTTCTCCTTACTTACGCGTAAGCTAATCCTCACGCGTAACTATTATTTTACGCTTAACTTTGGTGTTTTACGCATAAGTGGTACTTGGCTTTTCTCCGTGATTTCTCGCCTAAGGATACTTCATCAACAACGGTTCATTCGACTACAAAGATCCATTTAACAACACAAGTTTTCAAAATGTCACAACCACCATACTCTAACTATTTTCCTTACACTTATCATCATCAACAACAACAACAACTAAGTCCACAACATCAACAATTTAATCATCAACAACAAATTTATCAACAACAATTTAATCAACAACATACCCCACAACTTGGAGCAATTCCACCTCAAATGGTTCAACCTCCACCTAGTCTTCAAGTACAACCTTACACAAACTTCTACAATCAACATCCATCCGGGAATACTATGAAGGAACCAACATGGTTTGGCAAGATGTGTGAAGCCTTAAGTAGCCAACAATCAATTCATGAAGTACGCTCACTTGATAGACCTCCAATGCTCACTCCCGAAATTATGATCAATGGGTGATAAGGTTCTTTAGGTTTTGTGATCTTAACAATCAATGCTCACTCCATTTCGGATGCCTATCACATTACACCCGCGGATCCGGATGCCAATCCACGAAGAGATCTTGTCACCAACATTGCAACTATCTCGAGACCTCACTTGGTGATGAACTTCTACACTTTGAAGCCGATGAACTAGCAATGCAATACATCCTTTTGGGACTACCCAATCCGATCCTTTGAAGTGTTGATGCTCAAAAGATGGCTAAAGCAATGTGGGCACATATTCATCTTCTAATGGAAGGCACAACACTTTCAATCAGAAGACATGGAATCCAAAATCTACTTGGCTTATGAACACTTCATGATTGAACCAGGAGAGACTTTAGAGTCATATCATCATCGCTTTACATCATTAATGATTTGGACAAACACAATATCATCATGCCTCAATTGTCACAACACTAAGTTCCTAGTAGTCTTGGTCCGGAATGGGAGAAGTATGTCATCTTTCTCCGTCGAGCTAAGAACCTTCATCATGCTTCATACGGATTGTTGTGCGACTATTTGAAGCCTCACCAAAAGAAGTTGACAAAGAAAGGACTATCCGTGGACTCCAGACTTCACGGTCAATTCACGATAATCAACAACTTGCTTTGTGGGCTCAAACTAATCTTCCTCCTCAAACGACTCCAGAACCCGCTCCTCGACCAAGCGCAACCATTACACCATATGATCGATCCAAGGCCAACAACCTCAACAAAATCAATTGGTTCCATACAACAACAATGCTCAAGCACTTTACAAATAGTGATGAGGACTCTGCGCTTTTGATGAATTGCAACAAGGATTTGTTATGATTGCTAAAGCCTTCTGGTATACAAACAAATCCAACAATCGCATTCGTTCCTCATCAACACAAGAAATCAAGTTTGTGAACAATATCGCGTTGAAGTTCGTAACCGTGGTTATAGTCGTCGAATGGGAGGTGGTCAAGGTTTAATGCTATGGGAAGGAATAACATGGGTGCTCCGCAACAACAAATGGGTCAAGTGGTTGAACATGGGAATGCTCGAGAATGGAGTTAATGGTCTTCGTTGTTATAAGCGCAATGAAAAGGGTCATCGGCTAATGCATGTCCTAAGCCGAGGACAAGAGGCAGTGCTTATTTCAAAGAGGATTTGCTCTTGGCTCTTAAGGATGAAGTCGGTGGAACTCTTAACAACAAGAGCGAGCTTTATGGCGGTATGGAGACTCGATGATGACATGGAAGACTTGCGAGCTAATGCGTGATGATGTTGATGGCACAAATGCAAGCTCTACACATGAGTGATACGGGCCCGTGTATGACATCGATGGCTTGTCTCGGTACTGAACAAACAATTATCATTAATGATCGATCTCCGCCAACATCGCATCGACAAGGATCGGAGTGTTCAACATGAGCCTTCTACATCTCATTCCGAGGATCATCAACTAGACCCCGTAGTTATATTTGATGATAAAGATGACCTTATGGTTACCATTGATGATCAAGTTGACTCCGTGGTTATACTTGAGGATCTAAATAATGACCATGTTGAGACTCACGTTGAACAAAATGATTTTTTGTCTGATCCAGAATTTGAGCTCAGGACCTTCGTTAAAGACCAACAATCCCGAGTGGAACATTATCATGATGTCAATACAAAATTAAAAGCTTAAAATGCATCTGTTAATTAGGGATAATGAATGCTTAATTCGACAAATCAATTTTTAAAACTCAAGAAAACCGTGAAAAGGTTTTGAAGTCGCTTTTGCTAAATTTCATCAAACGAAAAATCATTAGAACGATGAATCGTGATCTAGCCGCTTCCAAGAATGCTCTGTTGTCTCAAATAGAACAATGAAAACATGAACATAAAAAACTTAACGCTCTTACTTTGGAAACTCAAAAGCCAAGGTGAGTTGTTAACTTGTCAAAAGCAGTTCTCAGAGTACAAACAAAGATTCCACGAAGCGAATAGATAACTATCTTGAAGAAATTGTCGACTTACAAAGCAAAATCAAAGAGTTTGAAATGTTGTTTACAAACATGGTGAGTCAATCACAACAATTCAAAAGTTTACTTTTAAACCTAATCCAAATGGATATGGAACAATTCTTGCCGATTACAAACCTAAGTTTTCAAACAAAGCATTGAAACCAAATTACGATGTTTACGATGTAAACATAGAATTGATGATTCAATTATATTTGTTGTTGAATATAATCGCATGGAGGAATTAGATGCGAGATGACGAGAGTCGGTCAAAATGGAAAATGTCGTTTATAACAAACCATTTAACTATTCAAAAGCCGTTACTTTTGTCAAACAACAAGATACTTCTAACAAACCTTTTGTTATCACACCATCTACGAAGTTAGTCCCAAACACAATGGTACACAAATTAATGGTCCTTTACCTTCACTTAGTGAAGTTAAAACAAAAGCAAAGTTGTCGGCGTTATAAAATACTTTGACACTTTCTTATCGACCTCAAAATTTTGGACGTGAGATTGAATTTCATTACGAAATAAAAGTTGAACATTTTCAATCGCCAATGGCGCTAGAACAACGAGATATTCTTGAAGCTTGACTTTTACCCCATGTCAAAATTTAAAAACTTGTGCACAATATTGGAAAGGGATTTTCACAAGAAACTTTGGTTAAATTTTTTTGGGTTTTTAAACCCAATTTAGTTTTAAAAAAATTTTATTTTTTTTTTTTTTTTTTTTAAATTTTTTTAATTTTTTTTTTTTTAATTTTTTTTTAAAAAAATTTTTTAAATTTTTAAACCCTTTAAAATTTTTTTTTTTTTCCCAAAAATTTTATTTAAAAAATTTTTTTTTTTTTTTTAAATTTAAAAATTTTTTAAAAATTTAATTTTTTTTTAAAAAAAAAATTTTAAAAAAATTTTTCCCCTTTTAAAGGAAATAATTTTTTTTTTTTTTTTAAAAAAATTTTTTAAAAAATTTTCCTTTCCCCTTTTTTTTTTTTTTTTTTTTTTTTTTTAAAAAAATTAAAAAAAAATTTTTTAAAATTTAAAACCCAATTAAAATTTTTTATTGGGAAAAAAACCCCAAAAAAAATTTTTTTTAAAATTTTTTTAAAATTTTTTTTTTTTTTTTTTTCTTTTTAAAAGGGTTTTTTAAAAAATTTTTTTAATCACTCCTAAACCTTAATTCAAGTGTTTGTGATTCATATGTAATAGTTAGCTTAATATGGCCTTTATGTTTGTTATTAAGCTAAGGCTTATGTAGAAGGCCCATAAGCCTTGGCCCAAGTCCAATAAGGAAAGGAAGGGACTAGGAGTGTTGCCCTAGCGCCCTCTCCTATAAATACCTTGTAATAACCCTCACTTGAGGGTTGGTTGTTCAATTTACTCTTTCACTTTGCTACGCATAACCATTCTTCATATCATACGCATAGTGTTTGTTTATTATTGTTCAACCGATCTCTTCTCTTCTCTATTTCTTCTATTGATGCTTGTCTTACTAATATGAGAACCTAACACTGGTATCATTCGCCATATTGTTGGGTGAATCGGTTTTGTTGTTAAAGTGAGTTTGGTCTTCACGCGTAACAACACGGTTCAAACTTTGGTTCGCTTAAAACGATTTTTACACTTTTAATCCAAGATTCTTGTCCTTTCAACGTTTTTAGGTGTTAAAATATATGTTTTTGGCAAAAAGTTTCAAACTTTACGCGTGGATCATTGTTTTTAAGCTAGGTTTTTTACGTGGGTTAAGTTCTACGCATAACGTGTTTATAGGCTTTGGATCATCAAGTTTCACACTTTTGTGTTATTTTGGTGATATTGAAGCTATTTCATCACAAAAATATGGTTTGGAAACATCATTTGGCAGAAATCACTTTTGGCTATTTTTTACGCGTAAGTGAAACCCTAATCTTACGCGTAACTGTTCCTTGGTTTGATCTTCAGTTTTGTGGATTACTCAGTGTTTTTCTTGCTTGGATAAGCCTGAAAATACTTCGACTTTGGATATTGTTTGCCTTTGTGATAGTGTAAAAGATCTTTTGGCAAAACCCTAAATTTACGCATAAGCTTAAGCTTCGCGTAGAACTCATCGCATAAGATTCTTCTTACGCTAAGCTCATCTTACGCATAAGGTAATCCTACACCTAAGTTTTCTATGCTTAACTTTCATTTACGCATAACTTTAGTGTTTTCTCATTTCTTCGCCGTAAGCTAATCCTGCGTAACTATTCTCATTACGCGTATCTTTGGTGTTTTATGCATAAGTGGTACTTTGCTTTTACGTGATTTCTCGCCTAAGGATACTTCATCAACAACGGTTCATTCGACTACAAAGATCCATTTAACAACACAAGTTTTCAACATGTCACAACCACCATACTCTAGCTATTTTCCTTACACCAATAATCAACAACAACAACAACTAAGTCCACAACATCAACAATTTAATCATCAACAACAAATTTATCAACAACAATTTAATCAACAACATACCCCACAACTTGGAGCAATTCTACAACCACAAATGGTACAACCACCACCTAGTCTTCAAGTACAACCCTATACAAACTTCTACAATCAACATCCATCCAGGAGTACTATGAAGGAACCAACATGGTTTGGCAAGATGTGTGAAGCCTTAAGTAGCCAACAATCAATTCATGAAGCTGGCTTACTTGATAGACCTCAATGCTCACTCCCGAAAATTATGATCAATGGGTGATAAGGTTCTTTAGGTTTTGTGATCTAAAGAAGCCACATGGAAAGTTCTTAAAGAAGGTCATTATGGAAGGTCCATTTCAGATGCATAATGTTGTCACACCCGCAGATCCTAATGCCAATCCACCAAGAGATGCTATCACCAACATTGCAACCGTCTCAGACCTCACAGGTGATGAACTTCTACATTTTGAAGCCGATGAACTAGAAATGCAATACATCCTTTTGGGATTACCCAATCCGATCCTTCGAAGTGTTGATGCTCAAAAGACTGCTAAAGCAATGTGGGAACATATTCATCTTCTTATGGAAGGCACAACGCTCAATCGGAAGACATGGAATCCAAAATCTACTTGGCTTATGAACACTTCATGATTGAACCGGAGAGACATTAGAGTCATATCATCATCGCTTTTCGGACATCATCAATGATTTGGACAAACACAATATCATCATGCCACAATTGTTGTCAACACTAAGTTCCTAAGTAGTCTTGGTCCGAAATGGGAGAAGTATGCCATTTTCTCCGTCAAGCTAAAAATCTTCATCATGCTACATACGGTTGTTGTACGACTATTTGAAGCCTCACCAAAAAAGTTGACAAAGAAAGGGATATCCGTGGACTCCGGCTCCACGATCGCTTCGGACAATCAACAACTTGCTTTGTGGGCTCAAACTAGTGTTCCTTCTCAACTGCTCCTCAACCAGCGCAACCATCACACCATATGATCCGTCACAACAACAACCTCAACAACTCAATTGGTTCCATACAACAACAACAATGCTCAAGCACTTTACGGTGAAGGCGATGAGGACTCGATGCTTTTGATGGTGCAAAAGGATTTGCTATGATTGCTAAATCCTTTGGCGATATACAAACAGATCCAACAATCGCATTCGTTCCTCATCAAACACAAGAAATCATTTGTTGTGAACAATGGATGCGTTGAAGTTCGAATTGTGGTTATGGTAGTCGGATGGGAGGTGGTCAAGGGTTTAATGCTATAGGAAGGAATAACCGGTGCTCCACAACAACAGAGCTCAAGTGGTTGAGCAGGGAATGCTCGAATGGGGTTAATGGTCTTCGTTGTTATAAGCTGTAATGAGAAGGCTCATCGGCTAATGCATGTCCTAAGCCGAGGACAAGGCGATGCTTATCACAAAGAGGCTTTGCTATTGGCTCTCAAGGATGAAGTGGTGGCACTCTTACCAACAAGGAACAGAGCTTTATGGCGGATCACGATTCGATGATGATATGGAGGACTTGCGAGGCTAATCAAGCGATGATGTTGATGGCACACATGAAAGCTCTACACATGAGTGACACAGGCCCGAGTATATGACACCGATGGCTTGTCTTAGGTGCCGAACAAAATATACTCATTCTTGATCGATATCTCCGCCAATTTCTCCATCAAACAAGGATCGAGTGTTCAACATGAGCCATCCACATCTCATTCGATGATTATCAAATAGATCCGTAGTTATATTTGATGATCAAGATAACCTTATGGTTATTATTGATAATCAAGTTAACTCCGTGGTTATATTTGAGGATCTAAATAATGATCATGTTGAGACTAACGTTGAACAAGATGAGCTTTTGTCTAATAGAAATTGAGCTCTTGACCTTAATTAAAGACCAAGAATCTCGTTTGGAAATTTGCACGAAATTAAAAGAGAAAAATGCACCGTTAATTAGGGATAATGAATGCTTAATTCGACAAATCAACTTTTCAAAACTCAAGAAAACCGTGAAAAAGGTTTTGAAACCGCTTTGGCAAATCACATCAAAGCGAAAAATCTTTGGAGCAACAGTTTGTGATCTAGCCGCTTGAAGAATGCTTTGTTGTCTCAAATAGAACAAATGAAACATGAACATAAACAACAAATTAACGCTCTTACTTTGTAAACTCAAAAGCCAAGGTGAGTTGTTAACTTGTCAAAAATAGTTCTCTGAATACAAAAGCATTCCACGAAATGGATAGATAACTATCTTGAAGAAATTTTCGACTTACAAAACAAAATCAAAGAGTTTGAAATGTTGTTTATAAACATGGTGAATCAATCACAACGATTCAAAGTTTACTTTCAAACCAAATTCAAATGGATATGGACGAATCTTGCGATTACAAACCTAAGTTTTCACGAGCATTCAAACCAAATCACGAAGTTTACATGCAAAACATAGAATTGATGATTCAATTATGGTATATAATCGCATGGAGGAATTAGATGTTGATGACGAGAGTCGGTCAAAAATGGAAAATGTCTTTTATAACAAACCATTTAACTATTCAAAAGCCGTAACTTTTGTCACACAACAAGATACTTCTAACAAACCTTTGGTTATCACACCAGTTTCTGAAGTTAGTCCCCAACACAATGGTGCACAAATTAATGGTCCTTTACCTTCACTTAGTGAAGTAACAACTAAAGCCGAAAGTTTTCGCGTTATCAAATATTTTGACACTTTCTTATCTGACCTCAAAATTTTGGAGCGTGAGATTAATTTCATTACGAAATAAAAGTTCAAAATTTTCAATCGCCAATGGTGTGAGAACAAAGAGATATTCTTGAGAAAGAATTTTACCCCATGTCAAAAATTTGAAAACTTGTGCACTATATTGGGAAAGGGATTTTCACAAGGAACTTGGTCTCATGAAAACAGTTTTGAGAAAAGCGAAACATCGATTTCAAATACTAAGCGTAAAAATAAAGCTGTTGAGAAAAGATGTTGATCGACTCTTGGAAGATGTTATCTGTCTTGATATCCATAATGTTGTGTTATTACAATCTATTGCATATGCATCTGATTATATCTCTGCTGATACTGTGGATTCTGTTGAAATTGTTGAGCATACTGATAATGTGCTTCAAATCGAGTCTTTAAAAGTTGAAAATGACCGATTATTAAACGAACTTTCAAATGCAAAACGTCGTCTTAATTGGTGTCAAAAAGATATTCACAATCAACAACTTGCTTTTCAAAACAAAATCGCCAAGTTGCATGCAAATAATCTTAATCCAAAACTTGAGCAAATGGATGATCAAAACGTGTCTTTTAAGTGTCATATCTCAAAATATGAACATGAACTTGCAAAAGTTAAACAAGAGTATGGTGTCATATTTGATTTACTCAAACAGACTCGTGATGAAGCATCAAACGAACTTGATCATTATCTTGCACACACTAAAGAAGTCATAAATTTCTTTGAAATCTTCATTACGAAAATCAAGATTTGGTGCACACTATCATTAAGTTAAGGAAATGTTAGGAAAGTATGAACAAGTTCGACCTAGCATCATTAAGAGAATTGCACATGTAACACTTAGCAAACGTGAACCCAGTTGCCTAATGACAAAACACAAGTTACTAATGTGCTTCCTCTCTTGAAACAGAATAGTTGCCTCTTTTCCCAACGTCCGCACTTCATAGCCTAGAAGCAATACAAGGAAGAATAGGAAGTTGCGACCTAAGAAAAGAACAATAAAGAATCTTGAAGTAGAAGAACACCTAGGACTTTGAATAAGACTCCGGTTGCACCAACTTTAGATATTAAATCGACAAATGTAATGGAAAAAGTGTTGTAACGAATGCTAAACCTTTAAGTACTTTTGATATTCATCGATGCTTCTTGTGTTATTTGTCGTAAAAGTATGCTTCGATTGTCATGAAAAATGTGTTGCTAGAGCTATCTTGTCTCGTTTAAGGAATCCTAAGAATCGAAATACCTCTAGGCACACTAATGATTCTAAGTGCAGTGCAGTAAACCGCCTCCTTAGATTCTAAAAACGCATTGATGTCCTGTAGTTCGATATCACCTGAAGGAATGTAGTACCACCTAGTGCATTCACTAAGACTAAAGCTAAGACTAGTTGGAGATGTAGAAATGGATACATACACTAGGATTTAAATAGATGCCTAAAATCATTGATGTGTGTATTTCTAATATAACTGTGAGGAACCCTCTAACTCATCGGGTTCCACATTTATTTCTATTCCATCCGTGTGCGCCCGTGTAATGCGGGTGATACAAATCATCCTTTGGATTGGAAGAGATGCGACGCGTGGTCTCCCGAGTAGTAGCATCAAGGTCGATGGAATCGACAATTTTAAGAAATCCCTTAGATCTTGATTTGGATCTTGAGCGAAGTCCATGGAATGCACATCCGTTTTGCACCAACCGGATGGTGTCGGATCGCGGGCCGTAGTTTGGGCTTGTGTCGGGAAGCTCAATGGTGTTCCTATAGCCTAGGTGGCTTGGTCTTGAATATTCACCAAGAGTACGGGCTCTTGGCGGGTCATTTGGTGGTGGGTTGATGAGTGGTGGTTGGTTATCACCTTCCATGATGAGCGATGATGGGAATACGAACAAAGGTCACGAAGAAGGGGATAAACTACGAGAAAGCTAAAATGAGAAAAATTTACTTGATAGGAATCAAGCAAAGAAACCTAAGCGAGGTGGACTACTAACTAGCTATTCTATTCCCGTGGTGGCGCCAAAACTTGATAACGCTACGCGTCGTTCGGGGTCAAAGGAACTTCCGTTTCTTGAGCAAGTTTTATAACACCCTAGGCGGTGAACCTAATTGTTGTAGTGTAGTATTAGGGTAAGCCACGGGTACTGATATCGTTCTCTAGGGGAATAGGAATGCTAGTGAGAAGTTACTACGCTAAGGTTGGGGTTGAGGAAGATTATTTTTTTATCTTTTTATGTCTTTTAGAAAATGGAAAGGTACGAATCTTGGGGTTTGGATTTGGGGGTTGGTATTTCTACCGATTACTCTACTCGTCTACTTATCTAATCTAAGGTGTATGTAGTCTATGTCTAATTATTGTATGCTCGTATGATAGTTTAAAGATGTGTTCACTTAGGTTTTATTACTCCTTAATTATCTCCTATTGATGGTTGAATTGTCACGTCCTTATTCTTAATCACGTTTTGTGTCTAAGGTCGTAGGGTATGCGTTTGTCTCTAACTCTTTGAAACTACCAAAAGGGTCTCGTCTACAATATCTCTAGGAATTATAAACTCTAACTCTAAGGTACTCTTTGGATGGTTTAGCCTACAACTACTCTAGTTGTTATAGTCTAAGGGTCACAAAGACTAATCAAGCATTAACTACATAATGAATGACCTATCGAATTACTAGATCATTAACAATTAAGATAAGAGACAACCAATCAATATTCAATAATTAAGTTTCATATTCCCTAAGCAAACACAAAAGTAAATTAGCGGGACATGGAGAACATGCAAGCATACACACAAATAATTGATGACATAATTGAATTAATGAAGTAAAACACTTATCTTGATGTAAGATAGGGTTTGGAACCCCAAAATCTTGTACAAGACGACCTTGGTTCGGTTTAGGTTTTACTCCAAAAGACTACCCACTAAAACCGAAAAATTTGGATTCTATATAAGATTACAATCGCGACGGTGTCACTTATGAATTGTGGCGCCGTGGTCACCGTCATTAGGGTTTCGTCTTGGCCACATTAGTCTTGCGACGGCGTCACCTTATGCTTGTGGCGCCGTCCCTTCGATCTCGGCGCCGTCTCGATCAAATCTAGGCCGTCGAGAGTTGCGACGACCTACTCTTTTAAAGCGACACCGTCACTTGAAAATAAGCAATTTGGCTCTTGAGTAGTCACGAAGTGCTCCGACGGCGTCATGATTAAGCGATGGCGCCGTCCCTTGTATTTCAGCAGACTTGAGTGTCTCGATTCTTGACTTTGGCCATTTTCTTAGTATATCCGCGCCTTTTCGTCCAAATAAGTGCCATTCCGACAATTTGCCTTCAAGAGACCTAAAAGTGAAAAGGAACGATATTAAGTAATAACAGATACAAAAGTGATCAAATAAGGGCTTAACGACCCTCAAAAGGTACATTTAAAACCTTATCAAATATCCCTACACTTGGTATTTGCTTGTCCTCAAGCAAATGTGCTTTAGCCAATTAATTTATAAGTTAGGGGTCATGAAGCATTGGTTTAAAACAGTCCACAACACATATAAGCCCATAAAAGTCATAACAAGCACGGAAATTATATACTAGCACCTCATGGGGTGTTTGGAAACTCGCATCTCGGGTATATATGAAATATAACAAGTTAGAAATGGAAGATAAACACTCATTAACCGGTCCTAGTACATAGATTACCATAGGCTTGAGAATAGATCAAACCTCCATCACTTTGGCGTAAGCACCTAGGAAAGACTATCAAAGAGGTCTTTTAAAAGGTTGTAATGTTAGGCTTACGGTAGGGAAACAAAGGGTTTGGTGGGATAGGCTATTTAGTGGTGGCAAGTAAAAAATCTTTATGTTACAAGCATACGAAGAATGGCATTGCTAAGCCAAGACTCGACACTCTAAACTCTAGATAAGCTGAAACAAACAAACATAAATTTAAAGATAGATTATGATGGTAGCCCGTATTTTTTTTGAACACTCTATTTTTCTTTTCTCTTTTCTATTTTTTCGATTTTTTTTTTTTTTTTTTTTTTTTCATACACTTTACTCTACCATCCTCTCGGTAACATTAAAATGATATGGATTTATAGGCACATCCCTACACTTGAGTTTTATTACTCTAACACTAATTTGACCCGAATTGAAAAGATCAAAACTCTTGGATTACATTATTATGCAAATAAGGAATTTAACGTTCCCTTCCAGGTCATTTCATAAACTTTAACTTTTCCATGAGTCCCAATCGTCCCAAAGCGTATACAAAGATATGACTCGACTTAGCAACTCATGCAAGCAACTAGATAATTGAGCTAAGGGTTTAAGGTGATAACAATAATGCACTAAAAGTGAGTGCATATAAGATAGGCTAAGGCGATTTGGGTGTACATTTGGGGTGGGGTGTAAACAATGCTCTTCATTGATATTCGAAAACCGAAACATCACGAGAACCGCGAAAAGGATAGGCTCGAGGGGTTAACTAGGGTATCGTGTACTAAAGATGAGTACAACGCAAAGGTGTGGGGATTACTCAACCGATGTGGAAGAAGTAATTATATTACGGGTATCAAACAAGGGTTATCCTAATGCCTCTTATCATTTAGTTATTCCTAACTACACAAGTGTAGTCTTACTAGCGATCTCGGAATGCATCACAAAACAAGTTCTAGAATCTAATATACTACGGTTCACACTCTAAGCATTAAAGATGAATGCTTTAATTCCTACTAATCTATGGGCGATCCTCGCATTTTGGGTGGAATTTAGGTGGCAAAGGGTTTTGTACTAGTCATGCAACTTCCTATCCGTGAGGCGCTTTTGTTAAGACTAATGGCCCACTCCTATATGTCATGAAAAATTTTAAATTTGGTGCCAAAATTACCCTAACCGACATTTTCTCATGGTTTATTACACAAATACAATTGGAAAAAGCAAATAATCAAGGATAATCATAGTTTCAAAGTTCCGTTTTATTTTCCTCCTACATTTAAAGCTGAACATTGTCCCCAATGTTCCCCGAAAATATCAAAGTTATGATAATAGAAGGTAATGAAAACGAAAAACTAATACTCCCCGATTAGCTCGGTAGGATCCGTGTGTGAAGTAGTGGTTAAATCCTTTCCAAGAAGAATGTATGCGTGAAAAGCTCCTTCCAACCTTATGTATCTTCTTCTTGATAAATAAAACACCGCACACTTGAAGAAAGCGAGCGAAACCTTCGTAATATCGGTGGTAATAATATATATAAGACTACTACTAAACTAGGATATAATGCTTGTGGAATGGATGTTTACTGAATTTACGGAAAATTAAGACTTGAAAATTCTAAATTTTTATAAGTAGCTCGAAAACGAGAAAAAGTAATCTGTTGTTTTACTCCTTCACGCGCGTTAGGTTGCGATCTGACGCCGTCCGGTTATCTGACAAAAATTGGTGCATGATTTTACGAAAAAAAATTCTAGAAAATTTACATCTTTAGAATGGAAATATTTACGCAAAACATCCATTATGACTCGATACAAGCATTTGACTCGAACAAACACACACATATATCTTTTAATAATTGTTATTCTCATGTTTACGTTTCTTTTGAAAGCGTGTGTAATCCTCCTACACTTATCCTTTATGTAAAATACCTTTATATGTAATTAAGGCGAGGTTAAAACAAAATAAAGCATTTTACAAATTTAAACATAAGAATAAACAATCAATAAAGGATATATGACATTAACAAGCAAACAATTAAGCATGGGTTGCCTCCCACAAGCGCTTTTCTTTATTTATGAGTCTTGTAGCTAGACTCGTAGTCGTGCTCTCGTGACTTCATTACCGCCATCTCCTTACTCATGGCGGTCTCTAGTGGTTGGTTCCATGTTTTAGAAGTGCCCTATGATACACCTCTCTAAGAGTTCGTCCTCTCCCCACTCATTTCTATATTCCGGTCCTAAGTTCAAACAATCCTTATAGAATCCGAAAATCTTAGCCATAACATAATCTACTCCTTTTTCCTTATCCTCATTATTCCTATAATAGATCGACAGTTTAAGTTCCTTTTCATCATTAGAGAGTGATGAAAACTTCTCAATCATAAACGACATTAGGTAAGCTATGTCGTCGGTCTCATCCATGAATCGCACTATTCCTAATGAGGGATCATAATTCATCCCGGTGTTTTCTATGAAAGGTTTTCCTAGAATAACGTGGGACAAGCTAGGATCTATGGTCGTGCTAATATCATCCACAATTATGAAGTCCGTAGGAAACGTGAAACTACCTACATAAACGGGCAATCCCTTAATTCTACCAAGAAAATTGCAACTAACACAAGGATTATCGGGGTCTTGCCTAGTTGGAATAGGCTTCTTCATTACCCAATTGTAGTAGGTGCTAGTTATTATGTTGATTGGGGACTTGCGATCAATGTCGGCCTTTGCCACGAAAAGGTGTCCTATGCAACATGGTATGTTAAGATTCCAAGGGTTTCCAAACTTGATCCTAGGGCTTTTCTAACATACATGTGGCGGAGGTCATGCACTAAGTGAGGGTGGCGAGATAGTTCTTCTTCCGTAGGAAACTTATTGAAATAGTCATTGTCTACTTCATTCACTTCCTCGGTTGTTTCATTCGTAGGTGTTTCCTTAACCTCAAGTATCATCTCATGGTTAAGCGTCATTTGTTCTATTAGGTTTCACTAAGGCGATGGTATTGACGAATTGAGCGTGCTTAGCTAACTTACTTGGGTCCTTAATCTCTGCCGGAAGGCTCGGGAGTTGAGATAGCATTAACCTTCCTATCACTATTGGTCATGGCTTTCAAAGGTTATCTATCTTCCTATCCATTTCGACATTTGTTGGTTAAAGCGGTCAGGAGCTTAGCTATTTAAGCTTCTTGGGATGCGACTAGGTGTTGCAACATCCTCAATGTTTTGTTGGTTAGGGCCATGAGATGGGGCCATGAGAAATCATTGAAGTGAATTCTTTGGTTTTCCCCAATAGAAGTCGGGCTTGCCCTTCCATGCTTCTCGGGTTTCATTGAAATTCCTAGGTCCGGGTATTGTAGGAATCTTCCTCTCGTTCCATTAATATCGAGGATGCGTAGTCAGCGGAAGCATGTTCGGGAGTCGGTGCAAGTCTTGCGTGTTATGAGGATCACTACACGGCTCACACGAGGAAGAAACTTTGTTCACATGGCGTGAAGACTTAGGATTTTCGTAGGAGTTCATTAGGAATTTAACTTGGTCTTCAAGCTCGAGCATCCTCACGGTCGTGGATTGTGAGTCAATGGGAGGCAAGGAGATTGCCTTAGCGGTTTTGGCAACTCACGGGGGTCCAACTTTCATTGTCATAGAGAGCAAGGTCCTCTATTATACCCCATGATTCTTCAGCGGTGAGATCACTAAGTTTTCCACCGCCGCTTGGTCAATGGATCGCTTGGTGGGGAAGTTGATATGATCATAGAAAAGTTGGACTTGGAGCCAAAGATCTATGCCGTGATGAGGGACTTTATGGAGTAAGTCCTTGAATCGAGTCCATGCTTCGTAGAGAGATTCACCTTGACATTGTTGGAACATCAAGATGTCATTCCTAAGCTTAGTTGTTCTCCCCGGTGGGAAAAATTGAGCAAGGAAGCGAGAGGTGAGATCATGCCAACTTGATATGGATCCGGCGGGAAGTCGCTCAAGCCAATTATTAGCTTGGTCCCGTAGAGAGAATTGGAAGAGAAGCAGACGCGTGGTCTCCCGAGTAGTAGCATCAAGGTCGATGGAATCGACAATTTTAAGAAATCCCTTAGATCTTGATTTGGATCTTGAACGAAGTCCATGGAATGCACATATCGTTTTGCACCAACGGATGGTGTCGGATCGCGGGTGTAGTTTGGGCTTGGTCGGGAAGCTCAATGGTGTTCCTATAGCCTAGGTAGCTTGGTCTCAGTATTCACCAAGAGTGCGGGCTCTTGGTGGGTCATTTGGTGGTGGGTTGATGAGTGGTGGTTGGTTATCACCTTCCATGATGAAAAGTGATGGGATTACGAACAAAGGTCACGAAGAGGGGATAGACTACAAGAAAGCTAAAAATGAGAAAATTTTACTTGATAGGAATTAGGCAAAGAAACCTAAGCGAGGTGGACTACTAACTAGCTATTCTATTCCCGGTGGCGCCAAAAACTTGATAACGCTACACGCGTCGTTCGGGTCAAAGGAACTTCCTTTTCATCAAGCAAGTTTTATAACACCTAGGCGGTGAACCTAATCGTTGTAGTGTAGTATTAGGGTAAGCCACGGGTATTGATATCGTTCTCTGGGGAATAGGAATTCTAGTGAGAAGTTACTACGCTAAGGTTGGGGTTGAGGAAGATTATTTTTATCTTTTATGTTTTTAGAAAATGGAAAGGTACGAATCTCGGGGTTTGGATTTGGGGTTGGTATTTCTCTGATTACTCTACTAATCTACTTATCTAATCTAAGGTGTATGTAGTCTATGTCTAATTATTGTGTGCTCGTATGATAGTTTAAAGATGTGTTCACTTAGGTTTTATTACTCCTTAATTATCTCCTATGGATGGTTGAATTGTCACGTCCTTATTCTTAATCGCGTTGTGTGTCTAAGGTCGTAGGGTATCGTTGTCCCTAACTCTTTGAAACTACCAAAAGGGTCTCGTCTACAATATCTCTAGGAATTATAAACTCTAACACTAAGGTACTCTTTGGATGGTTTAGCCTACAACTACTCTAGTTGTTATAGTCTAAGGTTCACAAAGACTAATCAAGCATTAACTACACAACGAATGACCTATCGCATTACTAGATCATTAACAATTAAGATAAGAGACAACCAATCAATATTCAATAATTAAGTTTCATATTCCTAAGCAAACAAATAAGTAAATTAGTGGGACATGGAGAACATGCAAGCATACACACAAATAATTGAAGACATAATTGAATTAATGAAGTAAAACACTTATCTTGATGTAAGATAGGGTTTGGAACCTAAAATCTTGTATGCAGGACAGCCTTGGTTCGGTTTAGGTTTTACTCCAAAGACTACCCACTAAAATTGAAAAATTCGGATTCTATATATAAGATTACAATCGCGACGGCGTCACCTTATGAATTGTGGCGCGTCGGTCGCCGTCATTAGGGTTTCGTCTTGGCCACGTTAGTCTTGCGGCGTCACCTTATGCTTGTGACACCGTTCCTTCAATCTCGGCGCGTGTGGATCAAATCTAGGCCGTGCGAGTTGCGACGGCCTACTCTTTTAAAGCGACACCGTCACTTGAAAATAAGCAATTTGGCTCTTGAGTCGTCACGATAAGTGCTCAACGGCGTCGCGATTAGCGATGATGCCGTCCCTTGTATTTCGGCTGACTTGAGTGTCTCGATTCTTGACTTTGGCCATTTTCTTCATATATCCGCGCCTTTTCGTCCAAATAAGTGCCATTCCAACAATTTGCCTTCAAGAGACCTAAAAGTGAAAAGGAGCGATATTAAGTAATAACGGATACAAAGTGATCAAATAAGGGCTTAAACGACCCTCAAAAGGTACATTTTAAAACCTTATCGACCTCGGTCACAATCTTTTTCGATCGGTCAATTACGTGATGGAGATTTGGAAGTTGCTTTTATGGAGAAAACTTGTTTCATTCGTGATCTACAAGGAAGCGATCTTATATACGGTTCTCGCAATTCTAGTCTATACACAATATCAATGCAAGACATGGTTGCTTCATCTCCCGTCATCTACTCTTAAAGGCTACATCTACAAAATCTTGGCTATGGCACGTCGTCTCTCACATCTAAACTTTCAAACCATCACCAACCTTGCTCGACACAAACTTGTTGAAGGTCTCTCGAGATTCGGTATTCTAAAGATCACCTATGTTCGACTTGTGAACAAGGAAAAAGCACTCGTGCTCATTTTCCCTCAAAGGTGGAACACGGATCTCGACATGTGCTTCATCTTCTTCACATGGATTTGTGTGGCCGATGCGCATGCGAGATGATTAACGACAAGCGCTACATCTTGGTAATTGTTGATGACTACTCAAGATGGACTTGGGTTTATTTTCTTGATAAAGACCAAGCTCCACGATGATCATCACCTTTCTTACGAAAATTCAAATTCACTCCGGAACACCGTAAGACAAATTCGAGCAGACAAAGGTGAATTTGTGAATCAAACTCTTGAGAATATTATGAGAAAGTGGGAATTGAGCATCAAACATCCATAGCGTGTACCCGAACAAAGCGGAGTTGTTGAAAGGCGAAACCGATATGTTGGTGGAAGCTGCGAGCGATGTTAATCAATGCAAAACTTCCAGTTACTTATGGGTGTTGTCTCAGCTGCATGCTACACTCGAATTGCCTAATTATTACAAAGCGCCACAACAAAACACCGTTTGAGCTTATCCATAACCATAAACCGAATCTCAAACACTTTCATGTATTCGTGATGACTTTGGAAAGCTCAAAGCCAAAGTCGACATTGGAGTTTTTATTGGATCTTGTGATAATTCTAAAGGATACGGATCTGGAATCGTCATACAAAGCGGGTTATGGAAACAATTCATGCTAATTTTGATGAGCTTCTTGATATGGCTTCGAGCATAACGACTTGGAACCCGGTCACAACCGTTTAAACTTCCTCAAACCCCATCATCAATGAATCAAGCCCCGACTTACTCGTCAACAAATGGAAAAGCTATTTGCTTATTTGTTTAGTGATGACATTGATGAGCGTGCTCGGTGTATCCGATGTTTCCATTGCTCAACTGATACTACTATTATACCTAATACACTGCTACAACAACTCTTGTTGAAGAAGCACCACCAATTGACTCTACAACAACAGTTGAACAAAGCGCTTCCAACGACGCCGAACCGGTGATGATGTTCTTAATGTAGTACCCCACTGCGATTTTGATCCGTCGTTCTTTAACCCGTTTGCTAATGAGGCTGCGCACGATGTTGCGGAATCATCTACAAACCATTTGAATCCTCAAAATCGCATAATGTATATCAACATCAACCTTCCACATAGTTGGACGAAAGACCATCCTCTGAGAACATTATTGGCAACCCGAATCAACGGTCATAACTAAACAACGTCTTCACACGGATGGTGAACATTGCATTTATGCTCTCGCATGCGCCAATCGAACCTAAAACATTAAAGATGCAATGAAAAAGACAAGCGGATTGAATCCATGCAAGAAGAACTCAACCAATTCAAGCGTCTTAAAGTATGGGAATTGGTTGAATGACCAACGGGGTCTTCGTCATTGGTCTAAAATGGTTTGGAAAAACAAATTGGATCTTTGAAGGAACCGTAATTAGAAACAAGTCACGTCGGTGGCTAAGGGTTATAAACGAGGAAGAGGTATTGACTTTGAAGAATCATTTGCTCCGGTTGCTCGTCTTGAGGTTTGTTCGGATTTTCGGCATTTGCGGCTCACATGAACATCACGGTCTTTCGGATGGATGTCAAAACGCTTTTCTCAATGGACAACTAAAAGCGGTCTATGTTAGCCGACCGAAGGATTCATTGATCCATAGTTCCCTAATCATGTCTACAAACCGAAGAAATCTCTCTGGTCTCAAACAAGCCCTCGGGTGTGGTGCGATAAGTTATCATCCTTCCTTATTGCCAATAATTTTACCAAAGGTTGGTCGACCCTACACTCTTTATACAATATCACGGGGCTCACATCTTAATCGTTCAAGTCTATGTGGATGACATCATTTTGGGTCAACACATTTAAAATACTCAAATGCTTTTGCAAAACTTATGACAAAACATTTTGAAATGTCAATGATGGGTGAACTCACATTCTTCCTTGGAATGCAAGTTCATCAATCACCCGTGTATTTTCTTGAGTCGGTCAAATATGCCCTTGAATTGTTAAACAAATTTGGAATGCAAAACTATGACACCTATGCCACACCAATGGCTCATACCAAGCTAGCTAGCTGATTTAAATGGGAAATTGGTGGACCCTACCAAATCCGTAGTATCATTGGGTCTCTCATGTATCTAACAACTAGCGACACGATATTTTTTTCTTTGTCTATCTTTGTTCTGTTATCGATCGAGACCAAGCGAAACCAACCTTTACGAGGCTAAAATAATCCTCCGATCCATCAAGGAACCATTAATTTGGGAATCGGTATCCGAAGGATTCGGTTTTGAACTAATCGCTTTTGAGGCGATCACGCATGATGCTTAGATTCACGTAAAAGTACTTGAGAGCATTACAATTTCTTGGTGATAAGCGGTGTCATGGAAATCGAAGAAGCGAGGATTGTACATCGCTCTCCTCAACGAGCGAAATATGTAGCCATGTCGGTGTTGTGCTCAAGTCATTTGGATGAGAACACAACTCAAGACTATGGTTACGTGTTGACAAAATCCGATGTCTTTGCGACAATCGGTGCTATTGCTATCTCGTGCAATTCGATCCAACATTGAAATCAAAGCACATCGATCTTGATATCATTTCATCAAGGACCACGTGGAGCAGTCTTGTTGAATTATACTTTGTGGTCTTGAATACCAATTGGCGGATCTTCTCACCAAAGCCTTAGCTCTGTTAGGTTTAATGAGTTGGTTCACCGGTTGGTATCACGGTGTTTGACTCAAGAGGCTGGATGAACTCTTAAAACATTCTTAAAACTAGTCAAACACCAAAACCTCTTTTGTAAATATTTTCAAAACAAAATACAAAATTATAAAATTGATAAAACAACAAAAATATTCTTCTATCTATATTTCTTTTCACATGGCAAGTACAATTCTTCCATCAACACTCAAATCTTTCAAAATTCGGTATTTTTTCGATCAAGTGTTGAGGGGGAGAAAACAAATATTTTTCAGTTTCATAATACATTGTACTTGCATGTTACCTTATCCGGTTGTTTCTTTAATAATGGTGGTCACTTTTACGGTTTCTTGACACTCCTCGGACTAAATTTTATAAAATTTCATTATTTCTTAAGTCGAGGGGTGTCGTCAAATTTCTTTCAAAATATCATTCGTTTGGTAACCAAAATGAAAGTTAAAGGCATTGAGTGTAAATGGTAAAGGTGGAGGGACTAACACAGTCAAAAGCTTAAAGTTATTTCTAGTAAAACTACCCACCTAACATTTACTCTTCACATTTATTATTCCACCAACCATAATCTACGCATAAAAAAATCAACCTTCAAATCCGGTTATTTGATCATCAATTTGTAAGTGTTCTTGTGTTCTTAACATGATTACAAACAAAGGTTTTAAATCGTTTCAAAAACCAACGGTTAGATTGTTAGATTTGAGTGATTTTGTGTTCTACGCATAAGCGTATGAACACATAATCAATGGTGTGTGTTTGTGGTGAAAAGATAGTGTCAAAGCGTTTATATAATATCATTGAAACTATTTTGATCATAAAACACACCCAAATACACGAATTGAGTGATTTTGAAAACTAGGGTTCATGCGTATATTTGGGGTTTTCAAATGAGAACGTTTTGGTTAAAAGATAGTTGAGTGATGTTGTTCTTATGGTGAATTGATGATATCTAGGCTCGAACCAACCCGAAACACTAATTGATCTTTAATTAGAAACTAGGGTTTAAGTTCATACGCATTTGGGTATTTTTATTCACTCAAATTCGATGTTAAAACTTGGATAGAACTACTCATAAGGCTTCTTAGACCTCCCGAATTATTTTGGTGCAATTTCTATGGCTAGATTACTTACTCGTAAAATTGAACCTTAGGGTTTAGGTTTACGCGTAAGTGTTCTTCTGTATGTGATTATATGTGTATTCATGCTTTGATCGATGGTGATTGAATGTAGATGTTAATGATTGTGTTATGACAAATTTATTTGGGTCTTCTACGTTTGAAAAGTTCGAATCAAGGTTTCTAGCAAACTACGCATAAGGATCACCTTCGCGTAGAATGTTATCGTGAAGAGCCATCTTCACGCGTAACTATCTGGCGTAAGGTTCTACATAAGGGACTACGCGTATCACGTGAAGGATATCGTAAGCGATGACCTCTATGCATAAGGTTGACTCTTACGAGTAAGCCTTACGCGTAAGGTTTATATCGCTCTGGCGTAAGCTCTACGCATAAGGTCCCTTTTCCCACGCGTAATATTTCTTATGTGTAAGTCAAGAACCTACGAATAAGCTTGCGTTTCTGGCGTATATCACTCTGTTTACGCATAAGCTTGCCATTTCTCGCCTAAGCCTTGCTTAACCTTAATTATGAATTATTACGGCGTGCAAACTTGTAAATAAATAAATCATAGCATACAAAACCAATAATGTCACTATAAGCTTAAATGTTTATCAAGTTGTGAATAATAAGTGAAAATATGGACTTTAAAACTTAAAGTTAATCAACTCACGAAACTTATCACGACATCATTGGACTATTGGACAAACAAGTGACATTGGACTCGTAACAATCATCGACATATCACATTCAATAATTAGACAATATAACCATCTATTGACTAACATAATGTCTTTCGATATGTTGGTTCTTTTGGCTAAATATCTTTCAGATCACGACATGGATGCTCAAATGCAGAATGTGGATGCACCAAATGTTCTCACCGTTGCTGATATCTTCCCTAATGGCTATCCGATGAAGATTGGAAAAAACAATCTTCGGGTTGACTTTGATACTCTCACTGCTCGAGTCTTCTTGCACGATAGCGATGGACATTACGAAGAACCATTCTTATCGAAATATGCTCACCAACTACGCCACGATTCGGAGATCTACATACGGCAATTACGGCACATAATGAAGCGGATCAAAGGAAAAATGTTGTTGTGGCTCTCAATCACAAGCAAGTCACCATCACACCAGCGGACTTGCGGGCTATTCTCCTCATTCCCCGTCATTGAACCAGCGGGTACAACGCTACACCTCTTGAAGAGGTCGTTACGCAATTCATGATCGACATCGGTTGTAATGACTACAAAGGTAATCAACAAGCACACTTACGTTGATATGAAGAATATCCCTCGACCACGGAGAACCCTCTTCATCATCATCACAAAATCTGTTTACGGGCGGGATAGTGGTTATGAGCATCCCAAGCTCATGGAACTCTGATTTTTGGGCTTTGGTCAACATGAAACATATCGAAGTTGAAGCTACGATATGGGATGACATGATGTCTATCCTCAGCGGGCACCAAGATCCCATACATCGGATACACAAAGCTGCGATCGAGAGAACTCTTGGGTTAAATCCGATATTCCCTTGAGACTCGGCGACCCAAACAATCACTCCATGTTGTATGAACCTACTCTAACGGTCATATTTAAGGAATCAACAACAAAGAAACAAGGTCTTTGTCTTTTAGGATCACTTCTCTCGATGCAATCAAACGACTTTACTCATACAAAAGGTATCGGTGGCGGTTGATGAAGGAAAAGTTGGTTTTCTCGATGACAAGTCTTCTAGCACACCTTCTAGGAAAACCGGAAGAGGCGGTGCGAGAAGTGTTGCTAACCATCGAAAGTCAACGAAAGTTCCCTAAGAGGAAACACACTCAAAAGGAAAGTTTCATCTAAGGAAGTTTCCCATTCCATTCCCAATCAGAATCGCAAAGAAAACTAGTCGATGAAGACTCGGAAAACTCTTGATCGGGATGAAGAAGTTTTCTACTCAAACTCAAAGTTGAGGCGAGAAAGTAGCAAAACCTCCAAGTCCCAAAGGTGACAAGGAAACACTCGGTGCTTGAGCAAGAAGAAGAAGAAAGTTCCGATGAAGAGCAACTTGACAAAGATTACAAGAAAAAGGTGAAAAATTTGAGACTCCAACACGTTCTTTGAACAATTCAAACAACAAAAATTTGTAGCCACGGAGGGTCAAGTGGTACACTAACTACACCGACTCGATGCGGTTAATCAACCCGATAAGGGCGGTACCACCACCTTCCACAACAACAAAAGGAGGAGACCATCACCTATAATTTTGAAGAACCGAGAAAAGAAAAGTAAAGCGAGAAAGAAAAGGCGATGAAGAAAGCGATGCTGACTCATGCCAAAGCGGAGGAAGAGGCGAGGATTCGGTGAAGAAAAGGCTAAGGCGCAAAGGATGACGAGGTTGAATATGATGACTTCCTTCTACAAAGTCCGGCCGTTCCAAAGAACAAACCTTTGAACCTCAAAGGATCGAGTCACCTCACGACTCCTCATCATCGATTCGTCTTCTCACTCTTCACCTCCACCATCGGAAGATCAACCAAATCCACATCTAAATCGTGAGAAACCAGCAGATTCTTGGTTATCGAGCTAAAACAAGGATTGTTCAAGTTGTCAAGCAAGTACGGAAGAAGGATGTAACCAACAAAAATTGAATCAACTCATGACGAATCAAATTTCTTGAAGATGGGATAAGCGAGTTGTTGACAAAAGGAACAAATCGAGTTTATCAAAGGAGATTTCCAAAGGAATTGGAGAAGGCGGCAGAGAATATACTACAGTTTCTTCTCGACCTTTGTCCCGGTGTGACTAAGATGTATTCTCGGACAACTTACTCCAAACATCGTCGCATTGGTTAAACATATAATGGCCAAAGAATCGATTTTTAAATCCCATAATCAATCGCTAAATTGGTGATGCAAATGTCAAAGCGATCGCAACTTTTACATCGGATGAAGCTAAATTTTTGAAGGTCTACTAGATTATCAACTCGGATCATCATGCAAGGAATCGGCGAGATCAACCTAAGCGACCAAGAGATGGCGATGATACGAGACAAGGATTACGCACCTAAGCGTCCAAAGAAGTGCGGTGAATCTTCCTCAATGCCACCTCCACCCCGAAGGACTTCACCACCAGGCGATCTCATCCTCGCTCTTCTCTTGACAAACCTCGGGACTCGAGTTACCACCACAGACGGAGAAAACCGGTGATCACTTTAAGTATCTTGGTGGTGGCGATGAGAAAGTCCACGAGCCCACAACAACCCACCTCTCCCGCCTCAACAAAGAAACCATCATCCTCATCAAAGCCAAAGAGGAAGAAGAAGGCGCCTCGGTGATGTCGTCTCATGGCTGAGCGAAGATGACACGAGTTTGAATGGTTTCTAAACTTGTTGATGCCACTCCGCTCTAGCGATGATCCGGATATGGTAGAAGGTAGTGCGTTGCGACATGCTAAGTTCTTGCAAGATAAGTTCCGTGTGAAGAAATGACAAAATCGAGTTGAAGCGAATCAAGAATGAAGCATTTCAACTACTCAAAGACACTGACTCGGAAAGTGCTATTAAAGTTGAATATCACCTTGATAACATAGCACGAGCCATGTCTAACAACATTGATTGGCTCGACCACAAAGCAAACATCGACTTCACCAAAGGGACAACCCTCCATACTACACATTGGTCTAAACCTCTACCAACGATTGGACGGATCAACCTAGGATTCCATTTAGCTACTTCTTCAACAAATATTTGGAATTTCTTCTACATGGTAGCGATGGTACAAATAAATCGCTACATCACTTACACTTACATTCCGTGACCATATACTCAATTGCATAGCCATCGAAGAAAAGGCTACCCACATGTTTTCCAACAGTGTGAACAGTATGACATTGATGCAATGTCGTGATTCATCATTGGCGAGCCGATGAATCTACTACCGGTGCAAGGTTGAAAGTCTCAACATGAAGTGTTCGGTGATAAAGGGATCGTGGTTGTTAAGCATGTCACCCTTCGTCTAAATGGGATTACACCTTTCTCAAGACTATCGTGGTCAAAGACAAGATGAAAGGACTATGAATTACGTGAAGCGGACTTTGAACTTGTCTCTCAACGACATTAAAGATCCGTATCTTGCTAAAGTGCAGGGAAGAATGAGACATTTCTCATTGAAATTCAACGTGAATACATCAAGTCCTTACTCATCTTCATCGAAGCATAGTGATCCAGAGCGTGTAGAAGATTTAAAACTTCTTTGTTGAATTATATCGGACCGGTGTCAACTTCACGGACCTCATTAGAAATACGACATCAACCATCTTTCACAATACACTCTCATTAGTAAACCATTCGGAGTAGTTTACCGCGATGAACTACAATGCAATTGCTTGATGGCGTGTAGAGATCTTCACAAGTTTGGGATCACACATTGAAGATGGTGAGGATGGCTAGCTTATAGGTTAAAGGAGATACACGAAGGCATTGGGTCTCGAAAGAGATGGAATTCTCGGGACGGACGGGATGTGAAGAGGATCATCACTCGAATTGATGAAAGGTTGTTTGAAGGGACCGATTCGAACTACGGAAAGCTTCAGTAGGTGGTCGTCGAGGTTTACTCTCAAAGGCTATCAACGCCATATTCGTATTCTTGGAAAGATTGATGGACTTCACGGTACCCTTAAACTATTTCTATTTCATATTAATTTGGATGTGTGATTATAATGACAATGGCTTGTGCACAAATAACGATGTACAACCCGTTCTTGTAATGAAAGGACCACGTAGTGCGCTTGATTGCCACAATCCTTATAAAGGAGGAAAGCTTCTTACTTTTGAGTAAAACCTATTAAACCTTTCAATTTAAAGGTTTTGCTCAAAAGAAAAAGTACTTCCATTATGATTTTCAAAACCTCAACCGTTTATATCACTTGTTGAGGGGTACTGACTTATAAAATTTTGTTCTCAAAGTGTTCTTTGTGTAATCTTCCCACAAAACTCAAAATGGTCATATTTATTCTCAACATTTCTTCAAAAATAACATTTTATTGCCATTTTTTGGGGGAGAAAATTATGTGATAAGAAATATGTTGTGAAACTGCTATTGAATCCTCGTGTGAAAAGACTTCAACCCATGAATTGACGGGATCTGAACAGTCTTACATTGAAAAGATTTGTCTTCCAAGACTTATCCAAGTAAATTGTACCAATTCGAGAAGCTCTTGATAGACATGAACTGTGACGGGTTTGACAACCTCTCGGGGTTGTCCACATCTTCAAGGTAGTGTCACCTAAAAGCTGACAATGTATCTCTTTAACTATGCAACGTAATCGTGTCTCGCAAAGAATTGTCTATCTTGAGTCAATCAATTCAAAAGTCTTGCGCTCTTTCCTCATTGTCTGATTTGTCAAAACTCTTAAGCACATGTGGAGGAGTATTTTGAAAATCTAAAACTCTTGAAGTGTTCAAACATGTTTTCATTCACAAACACTTGAGAGATTTTCATGAAAATGATTTTATGGCAATGGGTTATAAGGTGATTAAGGTTAGGAATAACAGTCCTATGATCCTTGAGCCGGAGGATCTACCCAAGGACACTACCAATAGTTAGAATTACAAGTCCTTAGGTATGATTATAAAAGGAGAAAATAAGAATCGGAGAAAGAAGGAGTTGAAGAATTAAAAGAAAAGCAAAGAAAAGGGTGATAAAAATAGCCCTCAGTTATTCAACTTAGGAGGCGGACAGAGTTCAATTCATATACTCTTGGTTGTTACTTGATGGCCGGTATTAAAGATTAAAGTCGTCATGGACCCGATGGCGCATGCACTAAACCTTCTTAGCCACTCAAGCTTCTCCCAAAAAAGCTTGTTTCATTCTCACAGGAACCCTACGTAAACTATCGACTTTCTCTTAGAGATTCTTTGGTATTGAAGAAGGAGACCCTCTCCTAGTCTCCGCTCGGAAAACCAAAAGCACTATTGAGTCTAGAGCCACGAGATTCATCAAAAGATATCATAGGTACACTTGACATTTCATCACTTGTTGTTCAACAATAAGAACAACGATTAGTGCGTTATCGAGTCCTACAAAGATCCTAGCAATGCATCGAGAACATTTATGAGAGGTTCACAATTGTGATCCTCGGTGATTGAATGGAAACTCTGCCGGGTCAACATTAAGCAGACCACGGCACGGCGGTCGCCGGTAACTCCCGTGGATTACGCTTAGTGTGTCTCAAGCGGTCTCTGATCGTGAGGTGATGCTTGATGTACCTCGTGACTCATCGAACCGTAGATGTGCTTGATACATCGCGTTATCTCTCTTGTGGGACTCCGGTTCGAGAGCGGCCTTTGTGAGAATTAGAGTTGTGTTTTCACACTATGTTGTTAACACTCGAGTTCAAACTCGTAAGTGCGGTATCCGCTTATTACTAACCTTTCTTATGTTTTCTTCTTATGGAAGCTCGGGCGGGATGATCGTCTGATTCTTCACATGCTCATACCATCAACATCACTAATGGAAGTTCTATCAAAATCAACACAAAAGTGCGAAAGATTCATCAAGTCAAAGAATCTACAAAGTTAAAGACTAAAGAACTTCATCAATCTTGTAATCCAACGATAAAGGCGTGTGAGCATGTTGAAGAAAGCGTGGAACACTGGAGCAAATGAAGTTGACACGATGTGAACAACAACAACATACTATCACTATCATCACAAAGAACAAAGATCAAAGATGGCGTCAAAGCGAGAATACTTCAAAAGAAACAATTTCTCTACAATGGAAATTGTTGAATCAAGACAATTCTTCTCACAAGAAAGAAGAATGTCGGAAGGCGTCAAAGCTACTATAACATCGGCACCTACAACGTTTATCACTCTTTCATTCATCACCAACACTTAGGGAGATTGTTGGAATCACTCCTAAACCTTAATTCAAGTGTTAGTGATTCATATGTAATAGTTAGCTTAATATGGCCTTTATGTTTGTTATTAAGCTAAGGCTTATGTAGAAGGCCCATAAGCCTTGGCCCAAGTCCAATAAGGAAATGAAGGGACTAGGAGTGTTGCCTAGCTCCTCTCCTATAAGTACCTTGTAATAACCCTCACTTGAGGGTTGGTTGTTACTACAATTATACCTAGCCTAGATATTTTACTATCTATTAATTCTTAAGTTAACTAAAACATACCAAAATATCCTAAGAAGTGAATTGAAAGAGAAACTCTCTCTTCCTCATCTCTTGTGTTCGTCCAACTCAAGATCAAGAAGAAGAAACCATTTTTTTTGCAAGATAAGGTGTTTACAAGATCACTTTAGTGTTCTAGTTAAGGTTTTGAAATAAAAACCAAGAAGTATTTAAGAACCTTGTTACCTTTAAACCTCATCATACAACTAGTAAGCTTCCTAATATTTCTCTTACTCTTTCATAATCTCATTTGATCTATTTATATATCCTAGTACTATATATGCAAGTATTCTCATGAGTTTATACCACTTTATATATATTTTTCAACATAAAATGGACTTACATGTTATAATTAATATTCCCATGAACCTTATCATTTTTGGTGAAGTTTAGGAACCCATGACACCCTAATAAGGGGTATGGTAGGTTTAGAATATCTTTGGTGTTGATTGAAAAGGATTGGAACTAGTTTTACGCAAGAAAAATCAAGTTATACGATAAATAAATAGTTGCTGTTCCGTTTTGTGAAATCTGGAAAAATCAGTAGGTCAGGGGATATTTTGGGTTATATTTTCAGAAAATAGACTTAAAAACGAAACCGTGGTCGCTTGAATGGATTAAAACGGGTTTATAACGAAAAAGATACGTTAGTTTCAAGTTTAACGACGAAAACTATTTTTCTGAAAATATACATGCTGTCCAGGAATTTTCATAGGTCAAAAACGAGTTGTAAACCTAAACTAGAAGAGTCGACTTATCAAAAATATATTAATACATACTATCACGATTCCGAGGATATATTAAACGTAGAAAACCAAGCTATAACGACTAAGTTACACGCGTTTGAAATATGGCTATCGTACTTATTTTCACAAGTATTAACACTTATATATTTTCTACTAGACCAAAATGGTTATCGCAAGAGACCATGTTTGGAGCCGTTTTTCATATCGATCGAGTACTTTTGAGAAAATGATGTCTACAAATAAAAGTGAGTTCACCTATCCTATTTTCCAAAACGTTCAACCGTTCATCAAATGAAGTTATAACGAATAATATACGGTCACTCAAACTTTGCCGAAAACTAACCTTAAACAATATTTTTAGTCCGACTACCTTACTTCATCTATATTTTTATCTATGATCGAGACTTCTATGATCAAAAGTTAAAATCTAAGACTTTTAGATATCGCTACAAGCATTCCAAAACCATTGAGTTTGTTTTCTAACATTCGATATTCACCAAGTTACGACTAGCTTCACGAGGCTACTTAGCCATTTTCACGAATTATCAAAGTACATTGTTTTGCGACGAAAAACTATATTTTCTTGATTTATCACTTAACGACTATCATAGGATGTTGTTTCAACGTAAATACTTGTAAAGTATTTTATAACTTGACAATACGACACAAACGTATATTTTGACGATATACTTCATTTTCAAAAATGCACAAGTGGTATAGATTACATGTGGATTTGCATGTACGATATATATTCATGATTAATAATAGATCATATCATTCATATTAGGTTGCAGATAGAGATTGCACCTCATTTTAGTATTGCCACTATATCATCATAATCATTGTATCAAGTGAGTTCATAGCCCCACTTTCTATTACTTAATTGTTTTACAAACCCTTGGGGGAGATACATGCTTTATTTTAAACCGAACACATTGCTTTCAAACTGTATGTTTACCTGATTATCATATTGTCACTAGGTAACCATCATTTGCCAAACATAAGTCCCTAAATCATGAACCTTTAATCACTGGAGAATATTGTGAATAGATCTATTGGGATTGACGAATCCCGTTTGTGTTGACCAGGTAGGCAAACAAACGCACTATATTTGAGTAACATTAGGTAAAAACGGCAATTTTACCTATTAGGGCTAGTACCAATAATTTCTCCAATTAATATTGGAACACGTTAACGCCTTGGTTGCATGAGCTTGGTGACAAACAAAAGCGGGCTCAAGTATCATATACTTGAGGCAGCCGTACCAAATAATAATAACTGTATTATTTTCAAACCATTGGTGTGAGTCTAATTAACTCACACTACCAACATAATGTGCTCAACCATCAAACAAACTCTATGAATTTCACTTAACCTTTGTGTTGACAGTTTTAAGCATGTATTTCAGGTCCAAATTGTACGAGGCTGGCACGGAGGAGCACGGATACTCAAGAAGGCTATAAATTTTATTATCATTCGAAAACCCATTTAATATATTTTGTAAACCGTGAAACTACTAGGACCTCATTTTTGTAAACTCTGATATTTATATAAACCGAATGATAAATCTTTTAAAACGACTCCATTAGAGTTCGTTTTCTATTGTTATGACTGTTGTGCCATGAAGTAACACCCAGTTTGAATTCCGCTGCGTATCACGAAATTGGGGGTGTTACAGAAAATTTGTGGCCTGGTTTCAATTCTCATCTTGTTTTTGGTTAAATGCTCCTCCTCAATCATGTGCATCATGTATTTGAAATTGTTTGGCACATGAAGGAAGGAGTGCTTTTGAAACAATCACCCTTTAAAACCGATTTGAGATTTAAATCACGATCTCTCCCCCGATCAAAAATATCAAACCAGTTGAGATTTGTGATCCCAATTGATTTAAATCATTTAGAAAATTTTGGGGAAAGACGTGGCAAGATTTAATTTTTGAAAAATGACTGATAGGGATCAATATAAGACATTAAAGATTGTTAGTGTCAGGTATGATAGTTTTAAGAGATCTTTAAGTAAAATAAAATAATTTCACAATCAAACAAGAACAGAAACGATTTCATTTTGAAAGATCTTTGAGTTTTAAAGACAATCATACCATGACATAACATTAAATCTTTAAATCACCACTTATTTAGCACAAACGGACTTGATAGATGAAATATCGTTTGAAAATATTTTATTTTAAATCACTCTCCCCCTCAATCGATGACCGTAGTCGTTGATTGAGTGACTTATATTTTAACAACATGAAGTCCGGTTGATTTCCAAAATTTAAGCCCAATTTATTTTCAAAACAATATTTTTCCATTTTTTAAAACAATATTTTTCAAAAATTGTTTAAAAATGGTATCATCACTATTATCCCTGCACAAAGATACGTTAGGTGGTTGAGAAGCTTTTATTGATGCTGTAAGGTTGAAAGAAAACCATATGCTGATGCAGTGAGACCTCTGAAGTTGCATCTATCGTGCCAACTATCCATAGAGAGATCCAATTAAGCTTCGTTTCTTCATTTGTCGACCCAAGATATAGTTACCCTTTCCTTTCGGCATCCAATCATCTTCTTTTGAGGGATCCGGAACGGGAACATTCTTATATACCATGTAATCTGCATACGTTAGTAGAAACAGATAGACATATATGGTGGTCGACAACACCCAATAAGCAATCGACTAATAAAAGTCAATTCAACATATCAATCAGATCATGTAAAGCATGGGAATAATGTGTTTATCAAACTCTAATCATCTAAACCTAATAATCATAACCTAGATTCCTAGTCCTTCAACATAGGCAAATATCTTTTTCAGTTAAGCACGTAGGATGATTATATAAGCCCTGTTAGATGATATAAATTTGAAAACATTCTCTCCCTCAATCAATGACTCATTTCAATGAAAAGTTTTAAATAAGCTGAAGTCATTGATTGGGTTTTGCAAATTTATGAAAACAATGATTCTGATTGATTTTTCAAGCAACTCATTTTCCACCATTAAGTTAAAACAAATATTTTTCTGAAGAATTTTAGAAGGAAAAATATTTGAGTAGGAATAGCAGTCCTTCGACATACTTTCCTCAATTTGTTTTAGGATAAGTGCTCGATAATATTGAAAATTGGTTTAGCGCAACACTTTCCTTCTTTGAAGAACGGGTTGCTATCTGAAATAATAGCAAACCATAGTTTTGAAGAACGGGTTACAGTCAGAAGTAACTGCATTAGATACAAAGTACACTTGCCCGTGACATTTCACTTCAACCTCAAATAGATAATATTAAATTAACGCCGTTGTCACATCTTCTAGTTAAAATCTCAAATCTAGCCTCCTTTGATGATTTAAGTGAACTATGATAATGGTTTCATCCCGACCATGGAAAAGAGCACATAACCCCGTAAAACTTTGAAATAACCAAACTGCCATGAAGAAAATCCAAACACACATCCAATTCATGAAGTACACCCTTTATCCCTTCTTCAAAGTAGAAACCGTAGCACCAGCATCAGATAAGATCCAGAAATACACTTTCCTTTCTCCAGGATGGTTCCATCATCATGGGATTCTACAATTCTATGGTTTAAACCGAGAAATAGTTTCTTTCGCGGGATTTTACAAAACCAAGAATAAACCGCAAGATAGATCCGAAATGCACATTACTTTAACAGGGATGTTTTCATTGTCACGGATTTTACAAGTCTATGATTTAAGCCAGAAATAGATTCTTCATGATTTTACAAAATAAAGACCAAACCGTAAACAATGTTAGTTTGAATGTGTTATGACAACTTTGGTTTCGGTGAATATCTGTTTTAGGGGAACATGCAGCGGTTCATCAACAATTCATCTTCATCATCAACAATTCTTTACCTATATGTAGAAAACTTCACAAACCATACTAAGTCAAGTAGTATTAAACTCTTTTTCCCTCGAGGTTAACCGTAAAACATAAAAGTACACGTTTCTCCCCCATGATGGTTTCGAACTTTCGGAGCATCATAACGTCTGACCATTTGCACGAAAGTTCTTGTCATAAGCAAACATCTTGAAAAATCATAAGCGGCGAAGATTCTTGAAAGATTTTGCTTAGGCTATGAATATCATTGACATTATGTGGCGTCGAATATCTCATGGGAATTGCTGAAATTGAACCTCCATTGATTCATCGGCTAATAGTAATGACCACATATGGAGATAACCCGATACGACTAACTTGAAAAGAAAGGAGACATCCCAACTTTGTGACTTACTGCTTGTTCTATATTTTTGAACAATCCACAATGCCGTGTGACACTAAGTACTACAACTTCCTTAAGGTGATAGTTATACACTGTGAGCATGACGACGTAACTCCTTACATCAGTTATAACCAGATTGTCAATTCATAATCACTTAAAGTGATAGTTATGCCATAACAAGTTATCTTGAGACTTGCAACCAACCAACCAACCATCGTCTCAAAGATAAAGAAGATCACACGTGAAATATCTCTTCAATTTCGCATTAATAATACCGTACAAAAACCCCGTAGTCATTTTTTTTTCAAATTTTCGCTCAAGCCGTGAATTATGTATCCCTCCGTGAAAATTTACCATACCAAAAATACCATTCTTTAATTTATAGCAAATATTTGTATCCAAATTTTTTTATATCCACAAAAAATTCGGATAACAAATCATTGTTTTCAAATTAATCGCCCCAACATTGAAGCCCACATAGCAGCCCAATTCAATGCATGACGTCCTTGATCCAACTAGTTAATCAAACCCGCTCTAAAGTTGAGGAAGGCCCGATCCATTCACAATCATGTTATAACTGGGTATATAACAGATATTACAATTCACTTAACCTAAAAAATACTTTAACCCTAACACACATAAAGTATCCGCCCCCTTCCTCCAATAATCTCTCCCACATAACTCTAAATCTGCTTCTCAAATCAAACGCCTACCAACACTTCTTCACCATCCAGATCTGAAAAAATATTGCTTCTCATCTCCATTTCATCAATTAAAACCGAAGCAAACAAACTTTCATTTGTTACAATATCCGAACACTGTTAACCCTCCTCGATTGAAGAACAAAAATGTTATGACTTCAAGATCTTAAATGGGTCACAGGTAGGTTTTGTGTTGGTAGATTCTTTTTCATTGTTTTTGTGGAAAACTAGAAGGGGGGGGGTTGAATAGTTTTGCCGATTTTAAGTTAGTTTCAAAAACTTTAGATTCGTTAATATGTGAGATCTTATGGATGTAGAGAAAGTATATATCTAATGATAAAGCAAGTAAATAAAGTAAAGCAAAGGGATAGAAATGACACAACCGATGTATAGTGGTTCGGCTACAAGGACACCTTCCTTGCCCTACTCCACTCCCCTAGTCACCTACTCGAGAGTTCAAGCACTATGTCAACAGACTCCTTCACTTGGCGGAGAAGCCTTCACAACGTTGCTTACACCTTTTTCTGGTACAAAGCTAGATACCGAGTCCGTAACACGGTAGACCAAACCAACACGACTATTACACAACAAATATGTGAAATATGAAATACAAGAGATCGCAAAATATTATATTTGTTATCAACAAAACACAAAGAGATCGCAAAATATTAATAAACGTTTTTACGGTTTATTTGTATGAACAATCTCCCCCTTTTTGTTGATGACAAAACATAATGTTATGATGAGTAAAACTTAAGAATAGATGTATGTTTTGAAAGCCCTAAGTTTTACTTCTTCTCCCTTTTGTCGAAACAAAAGTTAACCCTTCGAAGAAATAAAAGTGTGGAAAAAATTAGTCCACGTATTGCTTACTCCCCTTGAGCGGTAGCTCCCCTTGTTTGGGCGTCAAGTGAAGAAAATAAAAATCCTACAAAGAGAAAGGTTAGTAACATGCTTATGTAATTTTGTGATTGGCGAGAATCAAGATTTGGAGCCAAGGTATGTAAACAAGGCCTTGTAATAAAACAACAAAGTGTAGTGGTATTTATGCCACCTACAAGCATGTAAAATAAGAACAAGACTTGTTCTTGAAAATGACTCAAAAGAAAAGTACTAAAAATAGAAATAGTAATAATGATTCCTTCCATGCTTGCATAAGGTTATGGATGGAGGTTTTGATGAGTAATGATATTGATGCGATCAAGGATGAGGTTGAGTATGAGTCGCATTTCTTCCATAACTTCTATTGCAATTTCCCTAGTGGATTGGCAATGTTCACAATGTAAGTGATGTGGGTAATGAGTACGAAAATCTTCCGGGTTGTTTTGATTTGTGAGTTGCGGAAGTTGTGGTGGAAAAATAGGAAAATACGGATCAAAGTCCGAAATGATTGAAAGTGGTGGTGGAAAAGAACCTAGATGTTCTTGTAGTTTAATGGGAGCTAAAGGTGGTGATGTTTCAAGATCATTGAATATTGTGTTTGGAGACGTTGGAGGTGTCAAAAAGGCTAATTCTTTTTGCTTTGGTTGTTGAGATCTTGTTGGAGTCGTAAGGAGTTCAAAAAGAGTGATTTTAGGTGGTGAGTGATTTTTGTGATGATGTTGGTGTACTCGTTGGTAATGAAGGAGGTGCTATAATGGAAGCATCTTGTGGTGAGTTAGTTGATGGTGATGAGCCATATGATGATGGTTTTCCTAAGCAACAAGATCGGATGTTAATCCGTGCGGATATCCTAGAGTTTGATTTTGGTATTTTGGAAGGTGGAAGTACAAAGGATTGGGTTTCACGAATATGATTGTTTGTACTAGGTGATTCATCTAAAGAGTTTGTGAATGACATGGTGTAGTTTGTTTGAGAAGATGAGATGGATTATGCAAGCATTTTAGGAGTTCTATATATAAAAAAAACAAGGCATTGTAATGAATGCTTGACCCAAAATGTGGATTAAAATCTAATGATTAGATATGAATTTGAGGCATATGATCATGAGAACACAAGCATTAAAGAGCATACTCCAAAATAAAACAAATGTGGATTTTCATCCAAAGTGAGAAAACTAGAAGGTAAAACAACTTACATCTCACGGATCCCACGGATCCTTCCTTGAGGATCCGTCCAACATGAAAGCGGGATCCGTGGGTGCGGTGATCCAGCGGCACAAAATTTTTCCTTTTGGAAATATTTTTGCCTAGTGTGTGCCTATATGCGAACCATTTGGAGTTACGGTTATCTCGACTCCTAATAATAAAAGAAAAATAAACTAGAAGTGAAAAAGCATACTATTATATGAGATAACCCGAAAACACATATTTAGTACTTTGAGTACGTAATTTAGTGTTACCAATGCTCCTAATTCATTGTGGCTTAAATGAATGTGCCGAAAACACATATTAGTTATGTGTCCCTTTAGCATTCAAAAGACATGAGATGCAATGAAAACGTGTTTTCGTTGTATTAATAATGAAAAGCGATTTGTCCTAGACGTGAAATTGCTTTTGTGAAATTGATATGGGAAGGAGTATCATTTTAGAGAGCATTTTGAAAAACGTTTTATCCTTTTGAAAGAAGGATGTGTATGTAACTCGTACTTATTTTGAAAGAAAATAAGAAAATTATAAGTGAAAAACTTATCTTGGGTTTTGAAAATTCACGTATTGTTTGTGATTTGTGCGTGAAATAGAGATCCTAGACTCAGAAAGAAGAAGGCTAGTGTTTACATACCTTGTAGAGTCAAAAAGTAAGTTACGACATTTGTTCCATGAGACCAAGACCAAGGCAAGTAGGTTGAATTGTTCACGCTTCAACGGTTTGGTGAGGACGTCGGCTATGTTGTCTTCGGATGCTACCTTCTCAATAGAGATGTTCCCTTTTGAACATTGTCTCTTAAAAGTGATGACGAATCTCTATATGCTTTGTGCGAGAATGCAATACCGGATTCTTGCTTAATTCAATGGCACCTTTGTTGTCACGTGGGATGGCTATGTCGTTTAGATGAATGTCGTAGTCAACTAACGCTTGTTTCATCCATAGTGCTTGTTGGCATGCTTTGTCGTGAGGCGTGTTCGGCCGGTTGTTGATATTGCTAGTGCCGTTTGTTTCTTAGAAAACCAAGATGTTAAACAACATCCCATGAAAGTACATACCCCACTTGTACTTTTTATATCAACGTAATCACCGCATGGTCGAATCTGCATATACAATTGTTTCTACTCCGTGCCCTTAGGATACCATAATCCTAATTGTGTTGTACCTTAATGTATCTAAATATCCTTTTACGGCTTCTAGGTGTGATGTTTTAGGGTCTTCTTGAAACCTAGCACATAAGCATACACTAAACATGATATCCGGCCTACTTGCCGTGAGGTAGAGAAGACTACCTATCATGCCACGATATTTAGTATTATCTACGGATTCTCCATCTTCATCTTTAGTGAGTTTGGTATCGGATGACATTGGTGTCCTAATTGGTTTTGACTCTTCTAAACCGAATTTCTTTAACATCTCTTTTATGTATTTAGATTGGTTAAAGAAGATACCATCTTCTACTTCTTTGATTTGTAGACCAAGAAAGAAACTAAGTTCTCCCATCATACTCATCTCGAACTCGTCATGCATGATCTTAGAGAAATCATCACACATGTCTTGACAAGTGGATCCGAATATAATATCATCTACATATATTTGCACTATGATTATATGTGACTCTCTTTTCTTAGTAAAAAGTGTGTTGTCAACTAACCCCATGGTATAGTTATGTTTAATTAAAAATGACTTAAGTCTATCATACCAAGCTTTTGGAGCTTGTTTAAGACCATAAAGGGCTTTCTTTAATTTATACACATGTTTAGGTTTTCAAAATCGATGAAGCCGGAGGTTGAGCTACATATACTTCTTCATTAATGAACCCAATTAGAAAAGCATTTTTGACATCCATTTGATAAAGCTTTAGATCATTAGCACAAGCATACGCAAGAAGTATTCTTATAGACTCTAATCTAGCCACGGGGGCATAGGTCTCATCAAAGTCTATTCCTTCTTGCTGGTTATACCCTTGGGCAACGAGTCTAGCCTTGTTCCTAGACACTACTCCGTTTGCATCTAATTTGTTTTTATAAACCCATTTGGTTCCTATTATGGTTTGATTACTAGGTGGAGGGACAAGTGTCCAAACATCATTAGAAACAAATTGATTTAATTCTTCTTGCATAGCCATTACCCAACTCTCATCTTTTATGGCTTCTTGTGTATTCTTAGGTTCTATGGTTGAAACGAAACAAAACAAGCTACTTTGGTTTTGAACTTGTGACCTTAATGTTCTTTCATTTAGCTTTCCTATGACCTTATCTACGGGGTGATTTTTGGACTCTTTTATGTTTATTACTTCATCATTTAAAGGTTCTTCTTCATTTATATTTTTCTTTATTACTATAGCTTCACTTTCTACAATCTCGTCATCGACAAGAGGTGGAGAGGGTTTGGGTGGACTTTCATCAAATTTTATATTTAATGACTCTTCTACCTTCATTATTTCTTTGTTTAATATGATGTAAGCTTTGCTATTTGGAGAGTAACCTAGAAAGATACCTTCGATTGATTTAGGATCAAATTTTGTAAGGTAATCTTTAATGTTAAGAATGAAACATTTACTTCCAAAGACTCTAAAGTGATTTAACGTAGGCTTTTTGCCTCGGAGTAACTCATATGGAGTTTTACCTAAGATTGGTCTAATTAAGACTCGATTGAGTATGTACGTTGAAGTATCAACGGCATTACACCAAAACTTTTGAGGTATGGATTGTTCATTAAGCATGGTTCGACTCATTTCTTGTAGGGTTCTATTCTTTCTTTCTACTACCCCATTCGATTGTGGAGTGCGTGGGCCGAGAAGTTGTGAGTAATACCATAGCGTTACAAAAGTTCAATGCACTTCATTATCGAATTCCTACCATGATCCGTCCTAATAGACACTATAGGACTTCCTAGTTGCCTTTGGATCTTTTTGCTTAATATTTCAAAATAATTAAAGGTTTACTTTTGTTCTTTAAGAATTTTGTCCATGTATACCTAGAGTAATCATCCACTATGACCAAAGTGTAGTAGTTGCCTCCATAACTTTGGATAGCGGATGGACCAAACAAATCCATATGTAGTAATTCTAGACACTTAGTTGTAGACACCATGTTTTAGCTTTATGACTAGAATGAACTTGTTTTCCTACATTACAAGCATCACAAAAGTGATGTTCATATTTTAACTTAGGTAGATCTCTTACTAGATCTTTGGATGATAGCGATTGAAGAAGTCGCATGTTGGCGTGACCCAATCTTGATGCCATAAGGTGAAGTATCATCCATAGAGGTAAGACATAGTTTGTCTTTAGGTTCATTACCAATTTTAATGACATAGACTCCATGTTTCCTAATACCTCTTCCTATGGTTATACCATTTTTAATATCTTACTACGGTTTCGGTAAAAGTACCTTGTACTTTTATCACATATTGTCCTATACTTAAGAGGTTAAAGTTTAGGTTTTCTCGTGACACACATCGTTAATGGTTAGAGATTTGTTAGAAATCGTGCCTTTATCGATGATTCTACTTTTGCTATTTCCAAACACCACATTACCTCCATTGAAGGTTTCATAAGTGGAGAGTAGATCCTTATTGCGGTCATGTGCCTTGTACCCACTATCCTTGACCCATTCATCCGGGTCTAGGTCGACCTTTAAGCACACCTAAAAAATAATAAACTTAAAGTTTGGTCCCCATTTGTTCATGGGTCCATTAGTGTTAAACATTCCATTCATGTTAGACATGTATGGATAAGGTGATATGCATTCCATGGAGCAAAGTTTTGAAAGGAAAACTATTTTGCATATTTGGGTTCCATCCCATTTGATGGTTACTTCTCGGGTAAACATTATTAGGTCTCCTAGAAGGATTTGGTTTTGAAAAAGATGGAGCCTTGTTTCTTGTAAAAGTGGGATTATATTTTGGAGGTGGTTGTCTAGTGGTGACATGAGTTGGTTTCTTCCTATTAACGATGACAAACTCAGTTCTAGATGAAGAAGCTAAGTTATTACATTGTTTGCTACACGAGGATCCACGGATCCCAGGTCGTACACTAGCCGGTTCCCTTTTAAGGGATCCGTGGGATCCGCCACAATAGTGGTTTGGTTTTTCTAGTGCCTTAACAAATTTTGTTTCTTTATTTTCACTAGTTGATGGATCAAGTTGTTGAATACCTAAACCTTTTTGGTTGTTACAGTTTAACACTATCTAATATTGTATCTAAGGTATTCGTACTCATTCTAGCAATTTTAGAATCTAGTTGATCAACTAGTGTTTGAAGTTGAGCATAAAGTTCACATTCACCACTTGCTATTTTACCCTTTTCTAAACATTTTAGTTTTGCTTTTAATTCTATGACCTCTTTATCTAAATGTTGGTTTTGACTCTTTAAAAGCTTATTTTGTTAATTAGTTTTAAGCTAATATTGCATAGTTTGTCATATTCATTATGCAATGAGTCGTCATCAGTGATGAGCTACTATAGTATTCGTGACATACCTCATCATTTGCCATGAGACAAATTTCTTAAATCCTCCTCGTCGCTCATTCCCACGTGCACTCACGACGCCTTTTGATCATCCCGTTTGGGATACTTACTAATAAAGTGGTTTGGGTCCCCACATTTAAAGCAAGTACGATCATCTTTTGGCTTCTCGTCTTCTTTGTTTTTCCAAGCCTTTATTATCGTCATACGGTTTTTTGACGTATCTTCCCTTTCTTCTAAAGAAATTTTTAAAGTCCCTTACCGCCATAGCGTACTCCTCGTCGTCACTACTCGAAGAGGAGTTCTCTTCATCGCTTGAAGCCTTTTTGGCTTTAAGGGCAAGAGATTTGTGTTTCTCTTTCACCTTTGAGGCTTCGGAGTCTTTAGCAAGGACAAGCTCGTAGACTTTTAAGTTGCCTATGAGTTCATCAAGGGTGAGCATTGTAAAATCTTTTGACTCTTGATCGCCGTCACTTTGGATCTCCACTTGATGTAAGTGCCTTAGATATCTCCTAACATGGTTACGGCTAGAAAAGATTCATCAAGTGCTTGTAAAGATGTAATAATAGTATTAAAGTTAGCAAATGAATGATCTATAGTTTCCTCATCCGATATTAAAATTGTTCATATTGTTGAACAAATAAATCAATTTTATTATTTTTAACTTGTTGATTACCTTGATGAGTTACAACTAAAGAATTCCAAATTTCTTTAGAGGTTTTGAGCATAGAAATTCTTTCGAATTCCTTTTTCGGTAAAGCATTATATAAAACCATTTTAGCTTCACTATTTTTAGAAAGCTTTTTCTTCATTTCATCATTTAGTTTATCATGAGGTATGTTAACTAAATTCCCTTTATCATCTTTTGAGGTAGGCTTAAAATCACCTTCAACAATAATGTACCAAAGATCAATATCTTTAGACTTCACATACGTTTCGAATCTATTTTTCCAATATATAAAACCATTAGTTTCAAGTAGTGGTGGTCGTTGCATAGATTGCCCTTCCTTATAATTTTCAAAACAATTTTACTTTAAAACTTTTATAAACTTAGCTCTCTGATACCAATTGTGGAAAACTAGAAGGGGGGGGGGTTGAATAGTTTTGCCGATTTTAAGTTAGTTTCAAAAACTTTAGATTCGTTAATATGTGAGATATTATGGATGTAGAGAAAGTATATATCTAATGATAAATCAAGTAAATAAAGTAAAGCAAAAGGATAGAAATGACACAACCGATGTATAGTGGTTCGGCTACAAGGACACCTTCCTTGCCCTACTCCACTCCCCGAGTCACCTACTCGAGAGTTGAAGCACTATGTCAACAGACTCATTCACTTGGCGGAGAAGCCTTCACAACGTTGCTTACACCTTTTTCCGGTACAAAGCTAGATACCGAGTCCGTAACATGGTAGACCAAACCAACACGACTATTACACAACAAATATGTGAAATATCAAATACAAGATCTTTGCTACAGAAATCTTGTGGAGTGACAAATCAATCAAGGACCCCTTGCTTGGATGACTTGTAGAATGCTCGTGATCTCGCCTTAGAGAAGGACCTATATGAGAATCACAATAGAAAGAAAGAAGAACAACTCTCTAGATCTAGTGATCGATATGTTAGAAAAGAATGAGAGTTTTTGAGAGATTTAGTAAGAAGAGGGTGAGTTAGAATGAAGAAATGGCTCTCTATTTATAGGCAATTTCTTCCACTAATCCGGATCACGGATCCTCCCACTTGGGATCCGTCTAGTGAAATCCTAGGATCCGTGGGACGCTCCTCTTTGCCCATGGGTTTTTGGTTATGGGTTGGTCCATGGGTTTTCCTTAGATTCAATGTATCTAAAGTATACATTGTATCTAGCCATCTTGGGTATGGGTTATGATCCATGGGTTATGGTCCATGGGTTGTGGTTTTTACCCATCCTAATAAACTATTACAACAAATGATTAATTACAACATTTTTGTATTAAATGGCTATATGTAAATGCTTTACAAAAATAACATGTATCCCTATAATTGTATTTAAGATAACATTATATTTGTTATCAACAAAACACAAAGAGATCGCAAAATATTAATAAACGTTTTTACGGTTTATTTGTATTAACAGTTTTTCTTTTAACCGAATGAGAAGAGGGAATGAAACGTTGTTTTGTTCCTTCTCTATGATATTCGGATATTAATTAGAAGTATGAGCTTCAAAAAGATCGATGAAGATGATGTTCAATCAAAAAACAATCTTTAAAAGATTGGTGAAAATTGAACCCAATCTGAGATTAGTTGATCTTGTTTACACGATTGTAGTATAGTTGTAGGAGATGGAGGATGAGTTAGGTTTGGGATTTTTTGATGGAGTTGTATTTTTTTTTCGGATCTGATGTTACTGCCTTGATGCTTTTCGATTTCTTGAAAAACCGTGGACCAATGATGTATTTGTTACTGAGATCATGGTAGTTGTTTTGGTAAATGGTATGTGGTCGTGGTCTATTAAGTTTACGCATAACTGCTTTTAACTTTCTTGCACGTAAAAAAATTTCTTACGCGTAACATCTTAACCCCGAAACCATATGCGTAAACTATTTTGATCTTATGCGTATGTCTTCTTACACGTAAACATCATTTCTTATGCGTAAAGCTGTTTTCTTATGCGTAAACTCTTTCATTCTTATGCGTAACATGGTCTAGGTTACGCGTAAGCATAGGCTTATGCGTAAAAACCTTACGCGTAACAGTTCTTACGCATAACTTCACAGTTATGCGTAAATATCTCTGAAGATGGCTCCTTAGGCGTAATAATAAGGTTTTGACCCTTTGACCATTTTTCCGGCGAGTATTCCGACTGATTTCCGACCAGATTCATTGAAACCCAGAAAAACATCATATGAAGCGTCAGTTTGACCTAGTTTGACCACGAGACTTTCACAATATGGTAACAAAAAGTCATATAAATAATAAAAACAATCTTGTTGGACACAAAATGACACAACAAATATGTTAACAATAATAGACTGAGACTTTTTGTTTTAGACCAAATACAGGATACATAAAAAGTTGTTTAAAAACTGATATTACTTAAAAGTAGGAAAAAATTTTCTTACCCCAAAAAATTGGTACAAAATCAGTTTAAAACAAGTATCAAAAACCAACATAAATCAATAAAACATAACCATGGTACGAAACCACACAAATCAACACAACACAATAACCATGGCTCTGGTACCATTTGTAGGATCATTCATATATTGTGTTTGATGATTCGGGTGGCCTTGGATGGTGATGAATCAAGTATGCCATTGTTTAAAGAGAGAAAGAGATGAGAGAATGAAACTAGTGAGAGAAAGTTAACAAAAAGAAAAGATTAGATTGAATGAAGCACCACCCCTTCCAAGGATGGAAGGGGTATTTATAGTTACAACTACTACGTCCTCCTGTCGGACTGTGGATCAGGCATACAGTGGGTAAAGACCCGTCCTTCCTCCACGGTGTTACACTAAACTAAACTACGCTAATAACTAACTAATTAACTACTAAATAACGTAAATAAGGATATGTCTACGAGCTAACATATGCTAGACCATAATTGGGGTGACCGACACTTTCTCATGGAATTTCCAATTCCTAACAGACCGACTTGCTCACACTTTTCTGGATCATGATATTTTACATCAGAGTTGCAAAAGCGGTGTCGTACGTATTTTAATTTTCATGATTTCTTTGATTGTGAGTGTGAAGTGCGAGCATGTGGTTATGAATTGACATCTCATTGGCCATCAACTGCAACCGTTGAGGATTCCTGCAAATAACAGTTAGCAATAAATACACAAAAGTGTCTTTGTTCACTTTTGTTGATTAGGGTTGCAAGAACCACGGTTCCCCATTGATTAGTATAAATACTACATGTGATCAAGTAGGATTCCGAAGAATCTCCTTGACAGGGTTTCACAGCTGTACGAGCCGTTCTCAAACCGGAGAATCTCAAAGTAGATAACACGGAGTGAGTGAACCAGCGAATTGGAATTCACTGATTAATGAGAAATTGATTTGAAAAACAGTCGCGTATTGCTGAATAAAGAGTTTTTGCAATACAACGAAAGTTTTATGAGCAAAATCAAGTTTCAACCACAAATATTTTTTTTTTGAAAATTGTGCGCAGTCGATGTGCTTGAAAACAATTGTTGAGCACATCGAAGGGTTTACCAAAAGCATCCGTCAATTCATTTACTGGAACAAGGTTGATTCAAATGTGAATCGCCCCATCGTTGTTTTCTAGTTATCATAAGTTTGATCCATGAAGATCTCACATGTTACCCACCAAGATCTTGTTTGATGTTTTCCCTAGAGGGATTTCCATCTTCATTGTAAATACTTTACGTATCACTCGGATATCCTGGCAATACCACAAGGATAATGCGTAGAACCCTTAAAAATAATTTATTGCTTTTCACGATGTATGAAACAACAAGCATATTGAAGGTATGTCCTAATGAGATTTATGGATGATCTCTTGGATCTAGACTCAATAGTACGCTTTGGTTTTCCTATGCGGAGAGTAGGGATAGGGTCTCATGTTTCAATATCAACCATCTCTAAGAGATAAGTCGATAGATTACACGGTTCCCGTGAGAATGAAACAATTCCTTTTAAGAGAACTTGAGTGGTGGGAAGTTTAGTGTAGTCGTCCTTTGGGTCCATGACGTCTTATCTTCAATACTGGGCGTACCTTGGTAACAACCAAGAGTATATGAATTGAACTCGGTTTACGCCCTAAGGTTGAAAATTTGGAGGCTATTTCTTTTCACCCTTTCTATTTATATTTCTTTTTTCATTCTTCAACCCCTTCAGCGCTTACGAGAGACTTCATCACTAGAACCTTGTTGGGTTTGTTCCAGTACTAACTCCATCTCAGTCGGCACTCTTCTCTTATTCTCACTTTTCTCCTTTTTTTTTAATTATACCTAAGGACTTCTACACTAACTAGTGGATTGTCTCTGGGTAGATCCCTCTGGCTCTGGCGGGATCGTGGGAATGAATGCCTAACCTTACCATCCTTATAACTCCAATAAAGTAAATGCAAGGTCAATCATGTGGTACTGTTCTCTCCACCTTAAAACCAATTGAAAATCAATCAAGGTACTTGTGATAAAATATCAAAGCATTTGTATCTCAAATGTTTTTTATCTTTCAATTTGTATCTCAATTGTTTTTGTATCTCAATTGTACTTGTGGGAACGAATACCTAACCTTACCATCCTTATAACTCTAATAAAGTAAATGCAAGGTCAGTCATGTGGTACTGTTCTCTCCGCCTTAAAACCAATTGAAAATCAATCAAGGTACTTGTGATAAAATATCAAAGCATTTGTATATCAATTGTTTTTGATCTTTCAGAAATGCTCCCCCTCAATATTTGCATTGATATTTGAAATTGTTTAGCACATGGAGGGAGGAGAGCCTGGTTGAGTCTTAAACAATCACATTTTTTACCAGATTTAATATTTAAATCACATTCTCTCCCCCGATCACAAATTTCAAACCTTTTTATATTTGTGAACCCAATTGATTTAAATTGTCTAGAAAATTTGGGAGAAAATGTGGTCTGGTTTAGTATATACTGATAAAGGAACATTATAATGCTCCCCCTCAATCTATGAGGGAGAATGTTAGTGTCAGGAATGATAAGTTTATAAATGATTTGGAGTTTAGCGAGAAAACTCATGAAAAATTCATATACTGACACATAACATTTGAATGTTAATTCACTACTTATAATATACAAAGAGACTCGTTTGATGATAAAATTTGAAATTATAATATTTGAAATTACTCTCCCCTTCAATCGATGACCCGAGTCATTGATTGAGTGACAAATTATATGAAAAATGTAATTCCGATTGATTTTCAAAAATCTAGGTCCGATTGATTTTCAAATAACACATTACCACCATGTGAGACACAAATACTCTCCTGAAGAATCATAGACGGAAAAATATTTGTGTAGGAAAAACCGTCTTTTTGGCGACGTGTTTTCCTGATTTTGAAGAGCGGGTTGCATATCTGAAATAATAGCAAGCCATTTAGGCATGTTTTGAAAACTTTTTGAATTTCTGCTCGAACTTCATTTAAAGACCCGTATCATTATTGAATGACATTTCTAGGATCGTAAATGTTATCGATACCAGAAGATATGCCTTGAATAACTATTTTTGGAATTTTCTATTTTTATGATTTTTGTGGTTTTTTGTATGTTTTATATTTTTATATTTTTCTTTTTGGTTTTAAATATGAACAAGTGATACATGAAGCAACTCCATTACTACTCATTCTCTTCCTGAAGATGTTTGAGTGTTTTCGGCTTAAGACTCTTCATACCAAGTCACAGGAGAATAAATTGAAACCGTTCTCTTGGAAGAGCTTTAGTGAAGATATCCGCCAACTGGTACTCAGTTCTTACGAAGTAAAGTTCCACACCATTCTCAACTTGTTCCATGATGAAGTGATGTCAGATATTGATGCGCTTTGATCGAGAGTGCTGGACATTGTTGCAGCAAAGAGAAATGACACTTTTGTTGTTACAGTACAGAGGAATCTTGTTGTATGCAAAGCCATAGTCCGATAGTTGGGATCTCATCCATAAGATTTGAGCACAACATGCGAGACATGGCAATGTATTCTCGCCTGTGGAAGATATGGATGTACTCATTTGCTTCTTTGAAGACCACTCACTAATTTATCACCGTAAATTGAGCACCTCCCGACGCATTTGACGTGTATCTTGACACCGCATGGTCAACATCGCATAGGTCGCTAGTGCCATAACGGTGTCCTTCGAATACCATAGTCCGATATTAACGGTTCCTTGGAATCTTGAAGACCCGTTTACCGCTTCAAGGTGCTTTTGGTGAAGCACGATACCGAGCACACATGCATACAACGAAAAGAAGATCCGTCTCATCATCGGTGAGATACATCGGGAACCAATCATACTACGGAAATTAGTTTGATCGGCGGGATCCTAGAGGTCCTCATCCGGTTTTGTTCTCTCCACCATGGGAGTGTCAACGGGTCACTAGAATCAAATCTAAATTTCTTTAAAATTTCATTACCATATTTAGACTGATTTATAAAAATGCCTCCGAGACTTTGAGAAATTTGTAATCCTAAGAAAAATGACATTTGTCCCATCATAGACATTTGGAATTTAGAACTTATCTCATTTGAAAAATGGTCACATTCCATAGGATCGGTTGAGGCAAATATGATATCATCAACATAAACTTGAACATGAAGTAAATGTTTGCCTGTTTTTTGAGTGAATAACGTAGGATCAACAACACCTATGTAGAATCCGTTTGCGGTAGGAACTTTGACAAAGTGTCGTACCATGCCCTAGGTGCACGCTTTAGGTCAGAAGAGCCTTTTTCAAGCGATTGACATGTGTGGATGATCGAGATCCACAAATCCTTTTGGTTGGTGACATAGACTACTTCTTTCAACTCGCCGCTTAGAAAGCGGTCTTGCATCCCTTTTGTAGACTATCATGTTCTTCTTTGGCGACATTAGCGAAAAGATTCGATAGCCTATATTCGAGCAACCGTGTGAATGACTCAAAGTCAATGCCTCCTCTTGACGATATCCCTTAGCAATAAGGCGTGCCTTATTTTCAGAACGTCACCATGCTCATCAAGTTTCACCTTATAGATCCACTTGAGAGCAATAATCATTGCACAGTCTGGAGGGGGTACTAATTCCCATACTTCAAGTCTGTCAAACTCGTGAATTTCTTCTTGCATTGCGTTAAACCAATAGTCCTCAGCAATAGCGGTCTTGAAATCTTTGGGTTCGACTTTGGATAATAAGGAATTATAAAAGCACCATAAGGCATCGGTGGCAAGTTGCTTTCGTATGGATACCGGACGAGAAGGATTCCCAATAATGTTACCAATCGGATGATCATTGGTCCATTTTCGAGATGTTCATGTGGTTGAGGGTAGGGAACCGAGGTAGCGTGTTTAGATCCCACAAGAAGATGCCTCGAAGGGATTCGGGATGAAATATGTTCTCGAGCAGGAGCATCTTCAGGAGGAGCCAAAGGATTCACTTCTAAAGAATTGATTACTGCAGTGCCTTGATGTACGAAAGGAGATTGAAGATTTGATGATGATGGTGAATGACTTACAGAGGGATCATCTTGTTCTATTGAAACAAATGGAATATTTGAGTAGTTTGGAACAGGAGCTGCGGCAGTCGATGATGTCGGAGTATCACCAGTTGGTGGCTCAAAATATTCATCAACCATCGGATCAAACAAGATCTTCAAATCTTCATCTAAAGGGGTTACATAAGGAACTGAAGGAGTGGGATATTGTACAAGACAAGAACTAATTGGTCCAAGAGTCAAAAAATTAGGTGTGGATCCAGAGCTGGTGTGTCCAGGAGCCAGTTGCTCAGTCAGCTCATCGAATGTCGTATATTTACATTTTGGTATAAGATATGTACAAAGTATATTATTCAATTTAAGAAGATGTGACATGGATGCCGAAATGAGGATATCGTTCTGAACGGTGTAGAAGTCAGTAGTCAACATCTCTTAACCATTCACCACCTCGAGGCTCCTGAATAATCGTCTGTGGTTGAGCCTTCTCAATGCGAGGCTTTGGTAGCTTCCCCCTAAATCAAAAACCTTTTTTTTGAGCAGTTTCAAAGCTCTCTTTCAAGCTTGCATTAGTGAAGTACGCATCGGAATTTGTAGCAAACCACATCTAATATTGCTGCTCCTAGTAAGAATGATCAACGTGATTATCCGTTCGGGGTTCATCAAATAGATCAACATCTTCATCTCACCAAGTGCACTCCAGTTATGTTACGTTTGACAAATCAACCCATAATGTACACTTATACCCAAAGAAAGACGAAATGATAACACCAAAGTAACAAGTTGAAGCACTAATCATCTACACCGACATTGATGACATAATTCATTAAGCTCGATCACGTGAACCTGTTGTGCGTCCCCGCTGTACACATTTGTCTCCCTTGATGGTTGCGATCTCATCGGAATTAGCATAAAATTGTGTACATGAAGCATTAACCGGAAGCACTTTATCATAAATCATATCAGCTCGTGAGAAGATGTCGATAAATAATATCAAAATCCAACGACTGACTCAAGCAACGCATCATATCACACTTGAATAATTCTTCTCATATTTCTTCCCACTGAAGGCTGAAGTAATGCATACCAAAAGTATCAAGAGACCACTTCCCCCAAGTAGTTGAAGTGATGCAAGCAGCCTCATTGTATGAAGCTCAATACCCAACAAAAGATGAAACAATAACACCAAAGTAACATGTTGAAGCACTGATCATCGATGCGGTTATAAGAGTAAAACTCGATCAACTCTGGAGTAAATGATTAAGCCCGATCATGTGAACCTGTTGTACATCCTCGAGGTATGGCTCCTTCCCCTTTGCTGGTTTTGATACCTCAGAATCAGCAACACATTATACATACATATACTTGAAATCTTGCGAGAAGAATAGAATTAGCTCAAATGCATCATGTGAGAATCAATCAACCATTACAAAACCTTTCTCTGACCATCTCTACCCCTTATGTAGTTAATTCGAAGTGACTACTGATGGAGCAAACCCGATATACCAAACTTGAGGCTGAAGTAGAATTCCCCGTTCTTGTGACTTAAGCTTGCACTAATGCTTGAAGAACAGTGTAGATAATTTATGCTCCGAGAAAATCTCTAAGTACTCAATATCCAACCAAAGTATGAGACATTAACACCTCTTGCGATTATCCACAACGCCATCTGCGTATGATACTGAGTACTACAATGTAACTCCTTTATGTGATAGTTAACTATGTCTTCAACCATCCACCCCGACTGCTGGTAACTAGATAAACCAAGACTTCAACTTAAATCTTAAGCACGAGCAAGTTATCATTGAAAATCATACATCCAACCAACCCTGACTTCAAGATAAAATAAGAACACGCCTTTGTGAAAGTCAACTTCAATCTCAAATAAGTGATACCCAATCAACTCCGTAGTTACAGTTAGTGTCAAATGCCCAACAAGTGAGTAGAAATACAATCTAATGTACGTCGATCCACTAATTGACTGAACGAGCATGAGAAGATATGGAGAGTGTTGATGAGAATGGTCATTTACATGAAGATTTCTCTTTTGCCGAAGATAAAGCGCACTGAGCATACGCCTTTCTTTTCTATGAGGAGCGGGCCTGAAGTATTGTCTGCAGACGCCATTTTGTTGACATTGAGGACCGAGCCTTGAAATGAAGTGTTCAAACATCATCTTTCATGTTCATCAAATTTGAGTTTCTTGAATCCCTAATTTATGTGATATAAGTCTTTTTGACAACCAAACTCGGAGTCTTTCCTTAATAGGAGTAAATGATGTACCTACACTTAAGTAAAGACTACCTGTACTAACATTAAGAGTTTGTTTGCATTATATGGGTTAGTCATAGCAGCATCTAAACCATTAGGGGTTTCTCTGTCAGCCTTGGTTTTGCATTCAAAGAACATTTTCTTAATAGGTATCCATCTAAGACCAGCAATCTTAAAAGTTCTACCCGTCGGTACCCACCTAAGACAAGATCTAGGAGTGTTTGGTTTCTCATGCACAGTGGAAGACTTGTTGAGAGAAGACCTTTGTCCTATAGCAATCTGCCTACCGGGTTTTTGTGCATAACTCTTTGATTCTACGGGATTGTTGTTGTTTCTAGTCTTAGGGGATTGAACCTTAGCACGAGCATTCACTTCCTCCAGGAATTTTATTACACAATTATCATGATTTGCATTAAAAATACATTTCTGACAAGTCGAGCAAACACAGTGTTTGGATTCAGAAAAAGATCTAGAATTCTTAGAGTGATCTGCTACAGGAATCGTTTTAATCGATACGCAACTACTCTTAGAAAGAGGCAAATTCCTAGTCTTTTCATGTGTATTTTTCTTAGCATCCTCTAGATTGTGATTCAGAACAATGTCTTTATGTCTAACATGTTCCTTTGGTGTCACAAATGAAACACTCTTTGAACTAACCCTAGAAGAACTAGAAGTACTCATATGATGGGGTTTCGCAAAAATATATTCCTTTTTCATTAGGTCTAGACTGTGAAGTGACTAGTTTTAACAAAACTTGTTTCACATCAAGTTGGGAGGCAAACCGTGTTTTTGAGAATTTTGGTCGTTCAGATCTAAACGCAGTTGGTTGTCTAACAACTGATTGGTTTCTAAGTGGTTGAGCAACTGGTTTCCCCAAGATTGATGGTTTTTGAAAACTTAGTGTTCACACTATTTTTTGTTAATTTTCTTACCTCATTTTTTAATGCTGCAATTCTAAAACCCTTTTCCTAATGTTGAGCTTTGAATTCATCATTTTTGGCCATCAAAGAAGTTATTTGTTCAATAATCTTAGTTCTTGTTTCTTCGATAGAATCATACAGATATTTGTAATGCTTTTTCAAAGTCTCATTTTCCTTAAGTGATTTAGTCACATTATGTTCAAATTTGATGTTTCTTGCTACAATTGCATCAATGTCATGTTTATCCTTGGCTTCATTACTTTTCTCATGCATAATAATTCATTTTTTCAAATTGTTGATCATTGAGTTTTTGGCTTGTAGCTGAGCTTTCAAAGTGTTTATTTCAAAAAATTCAGGAAATTCAGGAAATTTCGGATTCTTACATGGTTTGTTAGTTTGAAGACTTTCCTCCTTATGTTGTATTGCAATTTCAAGTGAAATGCAATGTTTTTCAAGTTGTGAGAATCTGTTTGAAAGTTCATTATAAACTTCTTTTTCAACCATATCATTTGTTTTGAAATGCTCACCTCAAGCAAAGGACTTTTCTCTAGATCAAGTTCAACATCCTGATCAATTTATCCTTTCTTATGATCCATATTTGTTGAATCAAGAGTGGTATTGCTATCAGACTTTTCCAACAGATATGTGTCATAACAAGATTCAATTTGATCAGTATGTTGTTGTTCATAAGTATGGACATCATGTTGAACAATTAATTGAACCTCAAAAAATGGCATATGGTCATTTACTGGTCTGATATCTGCATCCACATCATGTGTGATATGATATGAGTCACTGAATTGCTGCTTTTATCATGCTTATCTGACTTTGTCCCTCTGCATTCAGTGACAACTGATTCCGCATCCGATGCTTTACTTGAATCAACATTAATATTACTTGATTGCACCCGACTCTCATTCATCTTGATGTCATACTTGAGTTGGTGTTATGATCTCTCTTCAATGTACTTCTTAACATTACCCATATGTTGGAGTAATGTTTCTTTGAACATGTTGACTTCAATTCCAGTGTAATTCATAAAACACTTTTCTGTCATTTGACTGTCATAATCCCAAGTGTATTGAGAATCGATGAATGATTGAAGTTGTTTGCTGATCACCCGAAGTGCAGCCATGGATCCAGTTTCATGAAATTCTTCTTTGTCAAGTTGTTTTTCTAGTTGTTCTAAGTTCAAAAACATTGTGCCTGTGAAAGTCTGTACATCTTGACCGAAGAGTGATGCAAATGCTCGTTCGAATCCGTATCCAGGTCTTTCTAAGAGAACCTCGAGATGTGAATGAAGTAGTCAAAAATATTTTAAGCAACTTTCCTTTGCATTATCTAGCATTTGTTGTAACAGGTGCAACTCTCTCTTGTTAATTCGAGCACTAAGATTCCATATTAGCATTATCCGACTCAAACACTTTTATCAGTTGTACATTATTGGGAATCTTATGTTCATCGATTATGTCGTACAATTTGAGTACCTCATCTATGACTGAATCCGAAGTGTTTGACATGATAGGAATGTGCACGGGATTTTACAAGTCTATGATTTAAACCGAGAAATAGAATCTTTCGCGGGATTTTACAAAATCACGAAGAAACCGTGAGACAATGATAAATTGAATGTGCTATGATAACTCTTGGATTGGTACAATGATTAGTGAATTGTGTGTTAAACGTGATGATCGCTTGATAGAATAGGTGATATGTTGTTTGGTTGTGATTTGGTTTGGTTGATGCACGTTGTTATAGTGAAATTTTGGTCTAAAACTTAAAAACGTCGATAACTTCCTTTCGGAGGGGATTTGGGACTCGAAAAATTCGTTACACGACTTTGTGGTGTAACCTTACAATATTCAGGCTGTTCCGGTCGTTTTGACAGGTATTTCGCTGAAAACTGAGTTACGGTTCAAAAGTTATGGCCGTTTGAAGTTTTGACATAAAATGTCAACTTTCAGATGCAAAAAGTCAACAAAAGCAATGAAGAATGTTGGAATCACTCCTAAACTTGATTACAAGTATTAGTAATTAATATGTAATAGTTAGCTTAATTAGGCCTTTATGTTTGTTATTATGCTAAGACTTATGTAGAAGGCCCATAAGCCTTGGCCCAAGCCTAATAAGAAAAGGAAGGGACTAGGAGTGTTGCCCTAGCTCCCCCTCCTATAAATAGCCTTGTAAACCTTCCTTAGAAGGTTGGTTGTTCACTTTCATTCAATACTCACGCATATCCTTTCATATATTCATACGCGTATGGTTTGATCTTGTTCAACCGACCTCTCTTAATCTATACTTCTTATATTGATGCTTGTGTTACATAAATGGGAACCTAACAGTGGTATCAATCTCCAAATAGTTGGGTGAAAAGTTTTGTTTTTGAAGCTTTTGTGATACGCGTAAGTCTCGGGTATAAAACTTTCAAACGCATAAAAGCTCATCTTTTTCACTTTCAAATCCAAGATTCTTGTACTTTCAAGGTTATTAGGTGTTAAAGTTTAAGTTTTTGGCAAAAAGTTTCAAACTTTACGTGTATTTCATTGTTTTTAAGCTTGGTTTTAGTCGTGTGTTCATTTATACGCGTAAGGTGAATACGTGTTTTGAATCATCAAGTTTCATACTTTTGTGTTATTTTGGTGATATTGAAGCTGTTTCATCACAAAAATCAGGTTTAGAAACACCTTTGGGCAGAAATCAAAGTTTTGGAATACTTTGACGAATCTTACGCATAAGAAAACCCTAATCTTACGCGTAAGGTTTCCTTAGTTTGATCTTCAGTGTTCTTGGTTTACTCAGTGTTTTCTTGATTGGATAAGCCTGAAAACACTTCGACTTTGGATATCTTTTACACTAGGGTAAGTGTAAAGGATTTTTGGGCAAAACCCTAGTTTTACGCCTAAGCAAACTCTTAAGCGTAGAATCTTTACGCCTAAGCCTTGTCTTACGCCTAAGCCTTGTCTTACGCATAAGCAATCCTTACGCATAACCATTCTACTCCTAAGCTTTTGGATTACGCATAAACTAAGGTCTCCTTAACCCTACGCGTAAGCTAATCCTACGTGTAAGATCTCTTCTTACGCGTAACTTGGTGTTTTTACGCATTAGGTTTTCTTTCCCTAAACTGGTTTTCTACGCATAAGGATTCTTCATCAACAAAGTTTCATTCGACTACAAAGATCCATTTTTTATAACACAAGTTTTAAGATGTCAACCACCATACTCTAGCTACTTCCCTCATGTGTATCCTCAACAACAACAACAACTCAATCAACAACAACAATTTTATCAACAACTACAACAACAGCAACAACAACAACAATTTCAACAACAATTTCCTCAAGGAGCAATTCAACCACAAATGATTCAACCACCCCTAGTCTTCAAGTACAACCTTGCACAAACATTCACAACCAACATCCATCCATGAATACTATGAAGGAACCTTCTTGGTTTGGAAAGATGTGTGAAGCTTTAAGTAGCCAACAATCCGTACATGAAGCTGGATCACTTGATAGACCTCCAATGCTCACTCCCGGAAACTATGATTAATGGGTGATCAAGTTCTTTAGGTTTTGTGACATGGCAAGTTCTTGAAGAAGGTCATCATGGAAGGTCCATTTCGGATGCCTACTATTACTTGCATCTTTGAGATCCAACTGCTAATCCACCAAGAGATGATCTCACCAACGTTGTCGGTCTTAATGAACTTATGGCGATCAACTTCTACACTTTGAAGTCGATGAACGGCAATGCAATACATCCTTTTGGGATTACCCAATCCGATGCTTCAAAGTGTTGATGCTCAAAAGACTGCTAAAGCAATGTGGGAGCATATTCATCTTCTCATGGAAGGCACATAACTCAATCAAGAAGACATGGAATCCAAAATCTACTTGGCTTATGAACACTTCATGATTGAACCCGGAGAGACATTAGAGTCATATCATCATTGATTCTCAGACATCATCAATGACTTGGACAAACATAACATCATCATGCCAAGAATTGCAATCAACACTAAGTTCCTGAGTAGTCTTGGTCCTGATTGGGGAAAGTATGTCATTTTCATCCGTCAAGCGAAGAACCTTCATCATGCTACATACGGATTGTTGTACGACTATTTGAAGCCACATCAAAAAGAAGTTGACAAAGAAAGGGTTATCCGTGGACTCCCTGTCTAACCTTCACTTCCGGATAATCAACAATTAGCTTTGTGGGCTCAAGCTTGTTATCCTCAATTCCTGACCTTACAAACTGTCTTCACAAATCCTCCACAACCAACTGCAACAATTACACCATATGATCCATCACAGCACCAATATCAAGAAACTCAATTGGTTCCATACAACAACAACAATGATCAAGCACTTTACAATTGAATCTAATGAGGATAATCAAGCTTTCGATGCATTGCAACAAGGGTTTGTCATGATTGCTAGAGCCTTGGCGATACTCAACCAAATCCAACAATCGATTCGTACCTCATCAAACACAAGGAATCAGTGTTGTTAACAATGGACGTGTTGAAGTTCGTAATCGTGGTAATGTTCACGATGGGCGGTGGTAAAGGGTTTAATGCTATTGGGAGGAATAACATGAGTGCTCCACAACAACAAAGGGCTCAAGTGGTTGAACAGGTAATGCTCGTAATGAGGTTAATGGTCTTCGTTGTTATAACTGTAATGAAAAGGGTCATCCGGCTAATGCATGCCCTAAGCCGAGGACAAGAGGCGCCGCTTATCACAAAGAGGCTTTACTCTTGGCTCAAGGATGAAGTCGGTGGAACTCTTACCAACAAGGAACAGAGCTTCATGGCAAATGCTGATTCGAGATGATGACATGGAGGACTTGCGAGCTAATGCAATTTGTGATGTTAATGGCTAACATGCAAGAACTCTACATGAGTGACACAGCCCAGTGTATGAAACCGACGGCTTGTCTCGTACCGGATCCTAACATTCTTATACATGATCCGATATCTCCGCCAACATCCGCATCCGACGAGGCTCGAGTGTTCTACATGAGCGGTTTACATCTCATTCGATGATAATCAAATAGATCCCGTAGTTATATTTGACGATCAAGATGACCTTATGGTTAATATTGATAATCAAGTTGACTCGTGGTTATACTTGAAGATCGAACAATGATCATGTTGAGACTCACGCTGAACACGCTGAACTTTCGCCTCATCTAGATCTTGTGCTCATGCCCTTACTTAAAGACCAAGAATCTCGATTGGAATTGTGCAAAACATCAATCAAAGAACTAAAAGACAAAATGCACCGTTGACTAAGGATAATGAATGCTTAAAATTTCAACTCAACAATTTTGAAAACAAGAAAATGTGAAAAGGTTTTGAAGTCGCTTTGCTAAATCTCACCAAAACGAAAAATCATTAGAACAACAGATACGTGATCTAGTCGCATCCAAGAATGCTTTCTTCGCCTCAAATAGAACAACTGAAATATGATCATAAACAACAACTTAACGCCTCACTTTGGAAACTCAAAAGCCAAGTCTCGAGTTGTTAACTTGTCAAAACAGTTCTCGAGTACAAAAACATTCATCGAAACGAATAGATAACTATCTCGAAGAAATTGTCGACTTACAAAACAAAATCAAAGAGTTTCAAATGTTGTTTATAAACATGGTGAGTCAATCACAACTATTCAAAAGTTTACTTTTAAACCAAATTCAAATGGATATGGCCGAATCTTGCGATTACAAACTAAAGTTTTCAAATAGAGCATTCAAACCAACTCACAAGTTTACAAGAGAACATAGAATTGATGATTCCATTATGATCTGTTGAATATAATCGTCAAGAGGAATTTGATGCGAGATGAGAGTCACCAAAATGGAAAATGTTGTTTATAACAAACCATTTAACTATTCAAAAGTCATACTTTTGTCACACAACAAAGTTAATTCTAACACACCTTGGGTTCTCACACCTACTTCGAGTCTTCTAATAAGGGTCCTCTTTCCAATCGCACAAGTCAATGGTCCTTTACCTTCATTAAATGAAATAAAACCATTAGTGAACAATGTAAAGTTTTAAAATATTTTGAAACATTCATTTCGGACATCAAACTTTTGGAACGTGAAATTGAATTTCATTCGAAATAAAAGTTGAACATTTTCAATTGCCTCTTACAGCGTAACAAAGAGATATTCTTCTAAAAGAATTTTACCTCATGTCCAAATTTGAAAATTGTGCTATATATTGGGAAAGGATTTTCACAAGGAACTTGGACTTATGAAAAGAGTTTTCGAGCAAACGAAACATCGATTTCAAATACCAAACGTAAAAAGAAAATGTTACGAAAAGATGTTGATCGACTCTTGGAAGATGTTATCTGTGCTAATATCCATAATGTTGTGTTATTAAATTCTGTTGCATATGCATTTGATTATATCTCTGCCGATTCTGTTGAAAATGTTGAGAATACTGATACCGTGTCACAAATCGAGTCTTTAAAAGTTGAAAATGAACGATTGTTAAACGAGCTTTCAAATGCAAAACGTCGTCTTCAATGGTGTCAAAAAGATTGTCAAAATCGAGAACTTGCTTTACAAAACAAAATCAACCAGTTGTGTTCAAAATCTTTTGATCCAAAAATAGAACATCTGGATGATGAAAACGTGTCTTTGAAGTGTCAACTTTCAAAATATGAACAAGAAATTTTAAACGTTAAAAAGGAATATGGTGTTATATTTGATTTACTCAAAAAGACTCGTGATAAAGCATCAAAAGACCTTGATGATCATCTTGCATACACCAAAGATGTTTTACGACGAGATGGACTCACTCGTTCTGAAAATCTAGATTTGTTACACAAAATTCATGATTTAAAAGCGGAGTTGGTGAAATGTAAACAAGATAGGAATAGTAGCACAGTAGTAACTACACCTAAACATATTCAAAATGACTCTAGAACATCTAATGACAAACCACAAGAAACTAATGTGCTTCCCTCTATTGAAACAGGAATAGTTACCTCTTTTCCTAACGCCCGCACTTCACAGCCTAGGAGCAATACAAGGAAGAATAGGAAGTTGCGTCGTAAGAAAAGAACAATAAAGAATGTTGAAGTAGAAGAACACCTTAGGACTTTGAATAAAACTCAAGTTGCACCCACTTTAGAAATTGCGTCTGACAAATGTAATGAAAAAAGTGTTGTAACGAATGCTAAATCTTTAAGGAGCCGTTTGGTTTGTTGTCATGAATCACAATGACTATAGGTATAGGTATAAGGTGGAATAGAAATGGATTTGATTACTCTAAAATTGTTGTTTGGTCGAATATAAGAAAAATAGAAATTGCTATCAAATATAATATAATAATATATATGGAGCCCAACATAAACAGTTGGATGTGACTTTTTATGAAAGAAGTACCACAAGAGAAAGATCAAATATAATATAATAATATATAGGGCCCCAATTTTTATCAATTTCGATACAATCTGGAATGGGTATTCTAATACCACTCATATTAGTGAGATATGAGAAAACCTCTGTTTATGGGTATTCTCAAACCAATAAATACAAAACAAACATAATATATGATTTCCAAAGTCACACCTTTATGGAAATAAGGCCCTACCAAACGGCTCCTAAGTACTTTAAATGTTAAGTTTGAAGCTTCTTGTGTTGGTTGTCGTAAAAGTATGTTTTCTGGTTGTCATGACAAATGTGTTGCTAAAGCTATCTTATCTCGTAAGCGGAATACTAGAAAACTTGTTTCTTCTATTCCATCTGTGTCGTCTGTGTTTAATGCATGTGATACAGATCATCCTCTGGGTTGTTGATAGCGCATGTTCCCGACACATGACAGGCAATCTTAAACTATTATCAAACTTTGTTTCAAAGTTCATTGGCACTGTCAGATTCGGGAATGATCACTTCGCAGCTTATCATGGGCTTCGGAGATTACATCAATGGGAACATCGAAATTAGCGAGTTTATTATGTGGAAGGTCTCGGTCATAATCTTTTTTTCATCGGTCAATTTTGTGATGGTGATTTGAAGTGCCATTTAGGGAGAAAACTTGTTTCATTCGTGATCTACAAGGAAATGATCTTATGTCCGGTCAACGCACATCAAGTCTTTACACAATCTCAATGCAGACATGATTGCTTCATCTCCCATCCGCTCACCGTCAAGGCAACATCTACCAAATCACGGCTATGGCACCGCTGCTCTCACATTTAAACTTTCAAACCATAACCAACCTTGCTCGATACAAACTTGTTGAAGGTCTCCCAAGATTCCGATATTCTAAAGATCACCTCTTGCCGCCTTGTAAACAAGGGAAAAGCACTCGTGCTCACTTTCCTCCAAAGGTGGAACACGACTCACGAAGATGTGCTTCATCTTCTTCACATGGATTTGTGTGGCCCGATGTGCGTGCAGACGATTAATGGCAAACGCTACATCTTGGTAATTATAGATGACTACTCAAGATGGACTTGGGTTTATTTTCTTGGTAAAGATCAAGCTCCACAGATGATCATCACCTTCTCACGAAAATTCAAGTTCGGCTCGGAACACGGTCGAACAAATCGTAATGCATAAAGGAACTGAATTTGTAAATCAAACTCTTCGTGCATTTTATGAGAAAGTGGGAATTGAGCATCAAACATCAATTGCACGCACACCGTAACAAAACGGAGTTGTTGAAAGACGAAACCGACGTTAGTGGAAGCGCAAGAACAATGTTGATAAATGCAAACTTCCAGACACTTGTGGGCTAAAGCCGTGTCAATCGCATGTTACACTCGAATCGCTCAATGATTACTAAACGCACAAGAAAACACCTTTTGAGCTTATCCACAACCGTAAACCGAATCTCAAACACTTTCATGTATTTGGATCCCTTTGTTATCCGAATAATGATCGTGAAGACTTTAGTAAGCTCAAAGCTAAAGCTGACATTGGAGTCTTTGTTGGATACTGTGAAAATTCTAAAGGATACTGTAAAGATCGTTGTAAGCTCTTAGACTAGGTCTAATATTATATCTAGGAACACATAATAATGAAAGCGGAATATTCAAACATAGAATCAACATTATTATGAACAAGGTTTTTTATTATCATAAACTAACTAACTAACTATAATAAAGATCAAAGACTTGATCTAACACTAACTAACTAAACCCTAGGCATTTTCCCAAATCCCTACGCCTAGGTTCCCACACACACACACCTTTGGTGTTCACATCTTGACACACACTAAATCTAATTTCCTGCCTCTCTTTATATACTAGAGAGTCTAGGGTTACAATTGACTACTAGGGACTAAATAATAATTTCTTCTTTAACAAGTAGGTCCCTTGTGTTTCTTTCTTCATCAATTGTCTTCATAAGTCCTTCATCTTTCATATTTTGTCATAATCAACTCAAATATAATTCCCAACAATCTTCCCCTAGTTGATAATGACAAAACCAAATAAGCACGAACTTCCCCTGAAGTTAATATGTCATGAAAGATAAGAACTTCCCCTTAAACATGCAATATCACCAAGAATCTTCAAGTTGCAAATCTTCTATGTAATGCCTTCTTCCCCTTTTTGTCATAATCCACTAGGAGACGCTAAGTAGAAGCAACTTTGATCTTCAAACCACGAACCAATATCATACGACTAATCCATCTTTCCAATGCCTCAAGATACCCTCCATGAAGTTTTCCATAACTAAAAATGAAATTAAGGCAAAAGAAATTTGAACCAATAGTACAAATATCAACAAGTAGTAGTAAAATCTTCCCTCGAATGATGCATGTAAATAACCATAAGAACTTGTCGAATAACTAACCACCATGATCACAAATCGCTGTAGTTCCAGCCATGAAGAACATAGTACCACCCAAATACTAATAAAGATGACTACAATCGCATTTGAAACCAAGCAAGAGTAACATGAAGAATAGTTCTTTATCTTGAACTGATTCATAAACATCAGATCACAACCAAAAACTCAAAATCCAAAACATCATACGTGTGTCATCCGATAATCAAACCAAAACCAAATTTTGAACAACTTCGAATTCTCCTCAAATCCAAACTTTACTGTGTGTGTCCAACTCATCCAAATATCTAAATCAATCTCGTATCTTGTGTGTGTAAACCATCTCCTGTGTGTGTCGCCAAAAAATCTATCATGCTCGACTTCCCCTTAAATTATATCCACTTCATATAATATGCTCGAAGCAGTAGCAAATAAATCACCGAAGTTTAAACTTTAAACTAATGTGCATCAATTGTACCGTTTCCGTCTTTGTCCTCTTACTCAATCTTGCAATAACACCACTGTTCTCTTTCATAAATTCACTTAGTAAATAACAAATCGTTACCTCCTATATTATACAACACATGAGCATAATTAATTTATTTTCAACCAATCACATCATAACTTTATCAACGCACGTGTGTATGTTGACAACTCTCAACCAACTTCTTTTGTAACCCTCATAATACACATGCACGATCTTATACCACATACAAAACGTATTCCTTATACGTCATACAATCCCAAATTTCATGTTGATTACCATCAATCCATACTATCTGTTGAAACATGTCGAGATCATAGCAATTGACATCCCATTAGCACCTTGATCAAACCTCATATACTAATAAACAACCACCGCCTGCTTGATAAAGAATATCTCAATAATATTACCAATGACTCCATTCCAAGAAAAATATACCAAGAACATACGATCGCCCCATATTGTTTTCAATAACCTTAAGGTAGCAGTACAAATCACAGATGCAAGCAATACAAACTTCGGATAGGGACCGGCAGTACATTGGAAACGTAAGCAATACTTTGCGTCGTTTATGAGCAGTACTTTCGAAAACGCAGCAGTACTTTGAATGAGAACAATACTTTCTTTTAACCATGCGTGTGCCTCACCACTGTTGTCCACTCTCTCAATAATCACAACATGCTCCAATAATATCCATGTACATTAGAACCATAACATATATCAAACACACATGAACGAAGGTCAAATTGATCAAGCTCCAACCAATACTGCTGACCCACGATGATGATTTATATCATATAATCATTGACCTATTATCGTACAAGGTTAATAAAAAGGGAATTGATACTAACACCATACTTTTTGATTCATGCACTAGTTGTGCATTACGATATCTTTGTACCATCGTAATGCACAACTAGTGGTGCATGAATCAAAAGTGTGTGAGTATCACCTCATAATAAAAACAATGTTAACTATATCTCATGCAAAAGAAGACAACCCTCAATCAATTATTATATAAATCTATCAATTTGTCAAGTACTGGTTTGTGTAATTGATAAAATTGACATAATAGGACAAACGATATAATGATTCCACAAATAAGAAGTGATCGTTTATCAATTGAGGCCTACATCTGACCATTGTTTATATAATATTAAACCACCAATAATGGAATTTGATGTATTAGTATAATTACCTTGGTCGCAAATCAATCGACTTTTAAGAATCAGCATCAAGTATATCTTTTTATTAAGAACAAAACCTTAAAATTGATTTTCTGAAAACCCTTCTGCAGCAGACTTCGACATAGTATATCTTTTTACTGAAAGCTCCAATTGACGATCCCTTCGGTGGAAAGTTAGATTAGTATATAGAGAACGTCCACCTAAAATTTCATCCCGATCCAACGGTTAACGAAAAAGTTATCGCCGTTTCAAAACAGTGCTGTATAAAAATACGAAAATTTTGAGATCCGAGTTTTTCGTATTTTCCATCATTCTTCGACAAATAAAACCTTGCGAATCCCTATATCAAGAGCTCCCCTCTCTGATACCACATGTGAAGATCGTTGTAAGCTCTTATACTAGGTCTAATATTATATCTAGGAACACATAATAATGAAAGCGGAATATTCAAACATAGAATCAACATTATTATGAACAAGGTTTTTTATTATCATAAACTAACTAACTAATTATAATAAAGATCAAAGACTTGATCTAACACTAACTAACTAAACCCTAGGCGTTTTCCCAAATCCCTACGCCTAGGTTCCCACACACACACACCTTTGGTGTTCACATCTTGACACACACTAAATCTAATTCCCTGCCTCTCTTTATATACTAGAGAGTCTAGGGTTACAATTGACTACTAGGGACTAAATAATAATTTCTTCTTTAACAAGTAGGTCCCTTGTATTTCTTTCTTCATCAATTGTCTTCATAAGTCCTTCATCTTTCATATTTTGTCATAATCAACTCAAATATAATTCCCAACAGATACCGGATATGGAATCGTCATACAAGGGAAATTATGGAAACGATTCATGCAAATTTCGATGAGCTTACTGAAATGGCTTATGAGCATAACAGCTTGGAACCCGGACATAACCGTCTGAACTTCCCCCAAACCCCATCATCAGCTGAACCTAGTTTACAACTAACTCGACGTCAAATGGAACGGCTATTTGATCCTTTGTTTAGTGATGATATTGATGAACGTGCTCGGTGTATCCAATGTTTCACCGCTCAACCCGATCAAAATCCAATACCGATACACTCGCCACAACAACTGCATTGCGGAAGCACCACCGCTTGATTCTACAACAACAATCGAACAAACCACATCCAACGACCGAACCAAACCGATGAAATTCGAACAATGAAGTACCCTCACTTGCGATTATGATCCAAATGCGTTCTTCAACCCGTTGCAAATGCTTCGCTATTTCGATGTTGCGGAATCATTGACAAGTCATTTGAATCCTCCAAATGCAGAATGTATATCAACATCAACCCTCCACACATCGTTGGACGAAAGACCACCCTCTTGTGAATATCATTGAAACCCGAATCAACCAACAGAATTAGACAACGCCTTGATCGACGGTGAACACTGCATTTATGCACTTACCATTTGCCAATATGAACCCAAAACATAAAAGAAGCAATGACTTATGACAACCTGGATTGAATCCATGCAAGAAGAACTTAATCGGTTTAAACGTCTTGAAGTATGGGAATTGGTTCAAAACCAACAGGGTCTATGTTATTGGTCTCAAATGGATTGGAAAAACAAATTGGATGTTTGAAGGTACGGTTATCGTAAACAAGTCACATCGGTGGCTAAGGGTTATACAAGAAGAAGGTATTGATTACGAGGAATCATTCGCACCGGTTGCTAGACTTGAGGTCGCTCGGATATTTTGGCATTTGCGGCTCACATGAACATCACGGTCTTTAAGTTGGACGTCAAAACCGCTTCTCAATGGAAAACCGAAAAACGGTCTATGTTAGTCGGCCGGAAGGATTTGTTGATCCGAGTTCCCTAATCACGCCTACAAACCGAACAAGGCTCTCTACGGTCTCAAACAAGCTCCTCGGCGTGGTATGATAAGTTATCATCCTTTCTCATTGCCAATAATTTCATTAAAGGTTCGGTCGACCCAACACTTTTCTTACAATATCACGGGAACACATTTTAATCGCTCAAATTTATGTGGATGACATCATTTTGGGTCAACACATCTAAAATACTCAAACGCTTTTTCAAAACTTATGAAAAACATTTTGAAATGTCCATGATGGGTGAACTTACATTCTTTCTTGGATTGCAAGTTCATCAATCACCCGTGGTATTTTCTTGAGTCACCCAAATATGCCCTTGAAATTTTAAACAAACATGGAATGCAAACCTGTGATACCTATGCTACACCAATGGCACATACCAAGAAACCGGATCTTTGATTTAGATGGGAAATTGGTTGACCCTACCAAGCACCAAGTATTATTGGGTCTCTATGTATCTAACGACCAAGAGGGCTCGACATTGTATTTGTTGTATATCTTTGCTCCCGTTATCGATCGAGACCAACTCAAACTCACCTCTACGAGGCTAAAAGAATCCTCCGATACATCAAGGGAACCATTAACTTGGGACTCGGTATCCGAAGGATTCAGTTCGAACTAATAGCTTTTTAGGCGATCACGCAAGTTGCTTAGATTCGTGAAAAGTACTTGTGAGCTTTACAATTTCTTGGTGATAAACCGGTGTCATGGCAATCGAAGAAGCGAGGATTGTACATCGCCTTCAACAAAAGCGAATATGTAGCCATGTCGGCGTGTTGTGCTCAAGTCATTTGGATGCGAACACAACTCAAAGACTATGGTTATGTGTTTGATGTAATCACGATGTCTGCGACAATCGAAGTGCTATTGCGATCTCGTGCAACTCATTCAACATTCAAAATCAAAGGACATTGATCTTGATATCATTTCATCAAGGAGCATGTGGAAAAGGGTATTGTTGAATTATATTTCGGGTATCGAATACCAATCGCGCACCTTCTCACCAAAGCCTTAGCTCCCGCTAGGTTTAATGAGTTAGTCCACCGGATTGGTATGAGGTGTTTGACTCGAGGAACTGGATGAACTTTTAAAACAATCTTAAAACCAGTCAAACACAAAACCTCTTTTGTAAATATTTTCAAAAACAAAATACAAAAATATAAAATCTGATAAAATAGAAAAATGTTCTTCTATCCTAATTTCTTTCAACATGTCAAGTACAAATCTTCCGTCAACACTTTACTCTTTGAAAATTCAGTATTTTCTTGGTCAAGTGTTGAGGGGGAGAAAGTAAATATTTTTTGGTTTCATAAAACCTTGTACTTACATCTTACGTTATCCCGGTTGTTTCTTTTATAATGGTGGTCACATTTCTGGTTTATTGACACTCCCCGGACTCAAAATTATAAAATTTCATTATTTATTAAGTCGAGGGGGAGTGTCGTCACGTTTCTTTCCAAATATCATGTTTTGCGTAACCAAAATGGAAGTTATGGGCATTGGATGAAAATGGTTAAGGTGGAGGGACTGAAATTGTCAAAAGCTCAAAGTTATTTTAAATAAAACACCCCACCAACTTTACTTAACATTAAATTCAAACATTAAATACTTCATCTACCAATCCAACGCCTAATATTTGATCTTCAAATCCGTGCTTTAATCTTCAAACTTGTAAGTGTTTAAACGTTTTAGATGATTATCTAAACATAGGTTTTGATTTGTTTCAAATTCCAACGGTTAGATTTATATCTAGGTTTGATTTTGTGTTCTACGCATAAGCGTATGAACACAGAATCATGTTTGGGTGTTTCTTGATAAAATGAATGTGTCAAAATGCTTAAATAATCAATCTTAAACCATTTTCATCATAAAAATCCACTCAGAAAACGTTTTCAATCATTATTCAAGTTTTAGGGTTTATGCGTGGAATTGGGTGTTTTCATTTGGGATTGTTTATGTGTAATTGGTTGGTCATATGATGATTGGAACATAGCTAAATGTCACACCCCCAAATTACTTGTTTTGCAAATGAATGGAATTCACGGGGTGACCGCCATAGCATCACGATTCTGATTATATTGAACGACCTAAAGTGTCGTTTGGAAAATACATCGTTTGATAAAATAAAACATTCAGAGTTTACAAAAGATAGGTCCAAAAAGTTAGTCAACATTTGCGGAAATAAGTTTGTTACAATCCAAACGATGTTTTAAAGTGCATAAAATCCATGTGAGACGCGTCGTCACCGTGACTCTATGATAACTCCACATGCATGCCATGAAGTATATGCCTTAGATACCTGAAAATACATTGCTAAAAGTGTCAACACAAAGGTTGAGTGAGTTCTTAGAGTTTATGAAAATGTTTTATACGACCAACACAAGTATAAGTTATGTATGACAAATATGTCACATAAAAATGATACAATTGCTATAAGCACATGACACCGAAGCTAGACTGATCATGATGTTCGCCCCAACAGAGTGTTTGCCAAACAACTCAAATTCTGACATGAAATGAAATGCATCCGTTTGACCAGTTGGGACCACCAACCCGGATGGAGGAGTCACCCTCAATAGATCTATTCACTCACCCTCGCTTCTTCCGGAATTAACGGTTCATGATTATGAAATGGGGACATTCAATTGGCAATGAGGTAATTTAAGCAATGTAAATGAATGTGATATACTTGGGCTCGTAATAAAATGATGTGCAATGTATTCTCCCCCGTAGGTTTTAAAATAAAGTATAAACTTGAATAAAACGGGGCTATGAAAACTCACCTGATACAATGATTATGATGATATAATGGCAATACTGAAATGAGGTGCAATCTCTAAATGCAACCTATTATGAATGATATGATTCTAATATAAGTCATGATGTAATGTTATGCATGCAAACTCATATGATATCCATACCACTTGTGCATTTTTGAAAATAAAGTTTATCGTTGAAATATATGTTTATGACACCTTGTCAAGTTATAAAATACTTTACAAGTACTTACGTTGAAATGGTATCCTACGATAGTCATTTAGTGATTTATTAAGAAATTATAGTTTTTCGTCGTAAAACAATATAATTTGACAATTCATGAAAAGGGACTAAGTGGCCTCGAAAAGCTAGTCGTAAAATAGTGAATATCGAGTGTTAGGAAACAAACTCAATGGTTTTGGAAAGCTTGTAACATTATCTCAAAGTCTTAGCTTTTAAATTTTGGTCATAGAGGTCTCGATCATGGAGAAAAATATAGGTGAAGTAGGGTACTTGGACTAGAAATATTGTTTAAGGTTAGTTTTCGGCAAAGTTTGAGTGACCCGTATATTATTCGTTACAACTCCGTTTGACGAACGGTTGAACATTTTGGAAAATAGGCTAGGTGAACTCACTTTTACTAGAAGACATCATTTTCTAAAAAGTATTCTATCGAGGTGAAAAATGACTCCAAACATGTTCACTAGTGACAACTAGTTTGGCTAATAGAAAATATATATGTAAGTGTTTTATACTTGTGAATAATAGTTACGACAACCTTATTTAAAAGCGTGTAATTTAGTCGTTATAAGTCCGTTTTCTACGTTTTATATATCCTTAGCTTCGTGTTAAAGTATACTAATATATTTTTAATAAATCGACTCATTTAGATAACGCTTAAAACTCATATTTTCCCTTTAAACAACTCTTGACAGCTTGCATTATTCTGAAAATATAGTTTTTGCCGTTAAACTTGAAAATAGCGTATCTCCTTCGTTATAAATCCGTTTTAACCCGTTCAAGCGACCACGGTTTTGTTTTTAAATATATTTTCTGAATATATAGACCAAAATAATCCCCAGCCTACTGAAATTTCCAGATTTTACAAAACGTTACAGCAGCTAAATATATGTTGTCGAAAATGATTTTTCTTGCGTAATACTTATTTAAATCCCTTCAAATCAACACCAAATCTATTCTAAACCTACCATACACATTATTAGGGTGTCATGGGTTCCTAAACATCATCAAAAATGATATGTTTCAATGGATTAATTATAGGATGATATATATGTAACACCCCCAAATCTCGATGCAATGAAGACTTAATCAAGCTTTGGGCGTTACTTTTGGATTGGTATCGCACACAAGTAAAATAAAGATAACCATTTAACCATTTAAAACCAATCCCAAATCAAATATTCAAACATTTAATCCAAGATATAAATTTAGGCCCAAAACATAGTTTAACAAAATAGGTCCCCATTGTTTATCGAGTCGAAAATGATCCTTGAACCACGCCCATGCCAAGCTTCCACACATCAAGTAATCCAAACATCTCTCAAATACCGAAATCATGCTAAAAGGTCACTTCTTTGGTGAGTTCATAGGTTTAAGTTCAACAAAATTATAGTGTACCTGTAAGAGTTGATTTGCTATGCATGACCTAGATAGGCAAATACCGTTTCACACCGATCCTACCCGGATCTCCAATCATATAATCACTCACTCAGGCCCTGCGACTCTAGTCCAAAGACCTGTCGTGGCAACCTCTAGAACAGTTTCCAACCCCGGCTAGGTCGTGATAGAAGTCTATTCTTAGTTAGGCACGGTAAAACCTAGACTAAGGCAACAACTATCGCACATCTATCTACTCGACCAAGATATAAGCAAATCCAAATAGTTTTAACGGTCCAAAAACAAGAGCATGATTCTCACCCCAAAATAGTTCAAAGCGTAGTTAAACGTATATAAAAGTGGGGCTATGAAACTCACCTCAAGCAATCAACGCACAATCAACGCACAAATATCACTAGCGAAGATAGCAAATCACAAAGACAACAACTATCGACTCGGCACAACCTATTAATGTAGACCAACTTAATATACATATTCCTCAAAATCAACGTTAACTACCCCAATATATTTCATTCCTTTATTTCCAAAAACGTCTCGTTTCACTATTTAATCCTAGTGTTTGGTATCCTCATGTGTGGGTGTATCGACTCAATATGATGCCATGAATGCACACAAACAACCAATATGTAACTCAATGCGACACAATGAGACCTTTAAACGATAAGCTCCATAGTTCAATAAGTTTCGGAATAAATAGTAGACCTTATCGAATTCGTCAACTCGATAAACTCATTCTTTTATTCGTGTCGCTTATTATCCCATAAATCAATCGTATCCTTAAAGAGTCATAAGGATAAGTCGCCCATTAATAAGGTTACCCAACGTACCTAGCGGCCTCTTATTAGATTCACAACCCAATAAGTCCGCTACCCATGTGGATCAACAATATTAACGTTAGGTTATCCGTAACCCATGCACACATAACGCAAATAAATAATTACTTATCCAACATTAAATGTCCACAATTGACATTTATTGATAAACGATATTACTCGAACGTTAACTATTTATTTATTACAAAACCTCTCCAATTTAGTCGTTAGTTTCATTTAAAACTAGTAAATAACAAGATAAATCTTGCTATTGATATTTTTGGTACAAAAGCCCATTATTATTTATATTTCATAGTTTTATTAGCATTTCCATATATAAATATATTTCACAAATTCCAATATAAATCTCATATCGTTATTCGTTTGAGTCCACAAGCACGAGTCATAACTTCTCGGCTTTTAATCAATCAATCGTCCAAATTATACTAAAGTCCATATTACGGCTTTGTCGGTCAACTATTGATTAAAAAGTCAAAGTGACGCCGACGTAGCTCAAAGTCACAATATATATATCAAGTCCATAATTAAAAGTCATAACGCCGCAATTCAATCCCAAACTAACTCAAAACAATCTCGCCAACCAATCAATCAACCAATTATACTGAAACCAATGTTATGACCCTAATGGTCATGACACGGTCATGATCAAGACCACGTGAACCAAACAAGCTTCTAAAGTTTTTCGGCTCCACGCGTCTCATCCAAACCTCAACTAAACCAATCAATAAGCTACCAAATCAATCCGACTCGAACCCATGACCAAAATAGGCCACGTACGACACCAACCAAGACCCCATCATGGGCTTCTTGGTGCGTACGCCCCATAAGTCTCAACCAAACATCACCAAATCAATTCTACAACACTCAAATCCAATCATTCAAGCTTCAAACACTATCTAAACATAAAACCCATCAACTATCATCAACCAAGAACATGCAACTAAACCCTAAAATGCAAAACCCATCAAATTAATGCACCACACATGTACCAAACACTAATTACTTGTTTATTTCAACACTAATTAGCTTTAATTTCATGTTCCACCCAAAATCCCCAAATATAAAAATTAGGTCGAAACCCTAATTTTCAATTCGTGGGTTTTTATCACCCAATCAAGCTCAAAACATGTTCTATTTATCTTCTCTAATCACCAATTGCAAAAGCCCTTTGAAATATTTAAAAAACCCTAAAAGTACGAATCTTAATTCTTGAATTTGGAGGTGTTAATGAAGTCCAAATTAGTGTATGATATATGGTTGGAAAGAGGAGAAAGAGATCTATCTTTGGTGGTGGAGGTGTGATGACACTCGCGGATTCCGCGGTGGTGGCGGAAAAAGTGGCGGCCAAAGGTGGTGGTGGTGAATTAGGGTTTTAGAGATGTAGAGAGAAAGTGTATTGTGTGTGTTTTCTAGAGAGAAATGGAAGTCTCAAATGAGGGTTGGGTGGGATATTTATATCCTTGAGCTAGGATTTGAAAATAAATAAAATGGGGGGGGCCATAAGGAAAAAGAGGGGGTTCGGGTTGAAACTTTTCGTATCTATCTCGTTTACCCATTCCCGAGCTCACATATCGTCCCCCGAGTGTCCCATGACATTTATTTAACTTTCCAACATCGTTACTTACGTTTTTCCACGAGTTTTGACTATTCGTTTGTCAATTTTCGAGTTACGGTCTAAAAGTTACAATAACTCTTGTTTTAGGCTTTTCTAGTGCCGAATCGAATAGTGCTTACCAAATAGAGTTAAAACGCATATGATAACTCATTTAATAATGAAATAAACCGTAAAAACCAATCGACGATATAAAATCAAGTCACGGTTTATAAAATAGTGTTAAAGGCAAATCTCAGTTTAATTTAACGTAATGCGGTTACCTAAAATAGACTCCCTAAATTGTCAGTTGTCACAATATACTAATTATAAGTACTAAAAACAATAAAAGTGGTATAGATACACATGAAACTTGCATGTTTTCTTTCAAGCATGATAAAAATAACTTAAGTATGAATATGAAAGATTAATAATGATCATGAAATGCTTACTAGTATGATGATGAGGTTTATGGAACAAGGTTTTTCCTAAATACTCTAGGTTTTTATTGCAAAACCCTTAAAAGAAAGTATACTAGAGTTTGTATAATAACTTGATCCTTGAAATTCTTGTGTTTCTTCCCTTTTTTTCTTCTTGGCCGAAAATGGTAGAGAGAAATGGAGGGTGTCTTTATTTTTTTTCACCTAAGTATATGTGTTTGTATGTATTAAGTTAGTATATAATTAGAACAATTACAAGTGTCATGCCTATACATGAATATGTGTTAAAGCTAGTGCAAGATTTTTGTGTAAATCTTGTTGTGTCATTGTATTTGGTCGACAAGGGTAGAAACAAAACAAGGGTGGTGAAATTTTTATCAAGTAAATGTATTATATGGTAATTGTAGTGTATATTTGATAAGTAAAAGTAATTATTTAGTGTAGCGTTAGCTAAAAATAAATTTTAACGAACAAAATAAAATATATCAAGTCGTAAAATTATAAAATACATTTCTTACAAGAATTGAGTGAAATAATAATTATCGAGTAGTATTTACGAAAACCGTCAGAATATATATATATAACAATTTATATACAAAATAAATTTAAAACATCGGGTAAACTAATAATATAATTTTATAGTCTTAAATGAGTATAAAATATATCAAGATAATTTTTGAAAGTGTCGGATCAAATATTCAAAATAAATGATTATGCGATAGCGTTTATTTAATAGGAAAATATACGTTTAATGAAATATGCAAAACCATGCATGAACTAATATGATGATGATATTACTGATAATATGTAGACTAACTCTAGTCTATATGAAATGTCCTCAATGATTTTTCATGAATTGCAACTAAACCCTTACTAAGACGCTGATTTGATACTCGTAAACTTAGTTTACGATAAATGATGAATAGTGAAGCATGAATAGTGATTTTTCTCCGTGAATGAATAGTGTTTCGTGAATAGTAAAATTTTAAAATACGTTATCAGAATATCAAATCGACTTAAAAAATGATGAATAGTAAAATGATGAATAGTAACCGATGAATACCAAATTCCTGAGATGAATAGTAAATTTGAGAAATGACCTGAAATTACGAGTTGTCACACTAAATAACTAAAACCATGCTCAAATCTTACCGAGAAACACTAATTCTGTGATAATCAAGAATTAGGGTTTATGTTCATACGAATTAGGTATTCTTGATTCATGAAGGTTTTGATGTTAAAACTTGTTTAAGGCAACTCATTTGCCCTCTAAGATATCCCAGAAAAGATTTGGTGTCAATCCTATGGCTAGATTTCATACTCGTAATTTTTGAATCCTAGGGTTTAAGTTTCTACGCGTATACATATCCTACGCGTAACCTGTTTTGATTGAAGACTTCATGTTAGACATAAAGGGATTGAATGTTGTGTTAAGGAATGTGTTATGATTTATTTGTTTCGTGTTTCACGCGTGAAATATTCATAATCAAGGTTAACCGAGTTTCTCATAAGGATCACCCACGCGTGAGAATGTTATCGAAGAGAAATCTTCACGCGTCACCTTTACGCCGTGGGTTCTACAAAGGGGACTACGCGTATCCTGTGGAGGATATGCGTAAGCGATGAAGCTTTACGCATAAGGTTCACTCTTCGAGTAAGCCTTCGCCAGAAGATCCCATATACGCCACGCGTAAGCTTTATGCCTAAGGTTCTCTTTTTCTACGCGTAACATCTCTTACGCGTAAGTCAAGATCCTACGCATAAGCTTATGCTTACGCGTATAACCACAACTGTTTACGCATAAGCTTGGAACTTTACGCCTAAGCCTTATATTAACCAAAATTATGAAGTGTTACGCGTACAAACTTGTAAATAAACAAATCATAACATCACGAAACCAAAATGTCATTAATAAGCTTAAATGGTTAAATATGTTGTGATAATTAGTGAAAATTTGGACTTTAAAACTCAAAGTTAATAAATTCACGATACTTTTAACGACTACTTTGGACAATTGGACAAACAAGTGACATTGGACTCGTAACATTCGTTAACATATCATAATTCAATAATTAGACAATAAAATCAACTTTTGACTAACATAATGTCTTTCGATATGTTGGTTCTTTGGCTAAATATCTTTCGGATCACGATATGGACGTCCAAATGGAAAACGTTGATGCACCAAATGTTCTCACAGCTTGAAGACATCTTCCCAACGGTTACACAATGAAGACCGGAAAGAACAACCTCGTAGTCGATTTTGATAACTTCACATGTTACGAGTCTTCTTGTCGATTGCGGTGGATATTACGAAGACTCATCCTTACCGTAACATGCTCACAATTCCGCACTCTTGTCTGGGAGATCTGTCTTCACCAATTCTGGCACACGATACAAAAGGTCAAAGGTCAAAGTGCTGTGACGGTGACGCTTAATCACAAACAAGTCACCATCACTCCTGCAGATTTAATGGCTGTTCTTATTCTTCCAACCATCGAGCCTACTGAATTCTCTGCTACTCCTACGGAAGAGGTCGTTCTCCAATTCATGGTCGACATCGGCTATGATGAAGCTGCTGGAGTTATCACAAAACACTCTTCAGTAGATCTCAAGAACATTCCTCAACCATGGAGAACACTGCACATAATGATTGCTAAATCCGTTTCCGGACGTGACAGTGGCTATGAGCATCCGAAGCTCATGGAACTTCAAATCTTTTGGGGCATGGTTAACATGAAACACATTGAATTTGCAGCTCTGATTTGGGACGACATGATGACTTACCTGAGAAGGCCTGGCTCGAAGATCCCTTATGTCAGATACACAAAACTGTTGATCAAAAGGATTCTTGAAACTAATCCAGACATTCCCCAAAGACTTGAAGACCCCAACCATCACTCCGTGCTTCTTGAACCCACACTCAACATCGTAAGATTCAAAGAATCAACCACGAAGAAACAGGGTGTAGTGTTGCGGATTATCTTCTTTACGATGTTATCAAAGGACTTCAATCGCACAAACGATATCCGTAGCAGATGAGGCGAGCAAAGTAGGGTTCATTGATGCTAAGTCTTCGGTACACCGTTAGGAAGACCGGAGAGGCGATCTTGAGTATTGCGAGCACCGAGAGTACGAGAAAGTTTCCTAAAAGGACTCACACACTCAAAAAGAGAGTTCCATTAAAGGTTGCTATCCCTAATCCTAAACCGGAACCCAAACTAATGGACGAGGACTCAGAGGAAACTGAATCGGATGAAGAGGTTACCTACTAAGAATCTGTAACAGATGATACACTAACAGTTGCAAAACCTCTCAGTCCCAAGTCTGATAAAGGGAAAACTCCAGTGCAAGAGCAAGAAATTAAGAGCTCAGATGAAGAACCACTGGATGAAGACAGAGACTATAGAAAGAAGTTGAAGAACCTCAGACTCCAACATGTTGCTACTGAATTCAATCTGCAACAAACTCGTGGCCTCGGAGGGTCAAGTGGTGGTGAACTAACTACACCAGTTTCCGATGCGGTTAATCAACCCGATAAGGAAACTGGTACCACCACCCACGAACAACAACAAAAGCAACTTGAGGATTCTATCATATATGACTTTGAGGAACCTGAAATGGAGAAAACCGAGAAAATTCCTGATGAAGATGTTGAGGCTGCGGCTAAAGAAAAAGCAGAAAAAGAAGCTCAAGCTAAAGCAGATGAAGAAGCTAGGGTTCAGGCGGAAGAAAAGGCTCAAGCTGAAAAGGAAGCCAAAGATTATCTTCTAGATAGTCCCGTACGAAGCAAGGAACAAACTTCTGAGCCACCTAAGGACCCTGAGTCTCCTTATGTCTCATCTTCATCAGACTCATCTTCTCACTCATCACCTCCACCATCCAAAGGCACCACCAAATCCGCATTCAGATCGATAAAGAAGCCAACCGACACTTGGGCATCCCGAGCTAAAACACAGATTGTCAAAGCTGTCAAGCAAATACGGAAGAAGGACGTAGTCAACAAGAAACTCAATCAACTTGCTGACATAGTCAATCTTCTTTAAAACGGGATAAACCAAATGTTAAGAGAACGAGAACAGATCCAGAAGTTTCTCAATCGAGATGTCCAGGTGAAATGAACAAGACGATTAGGAATATACTCATAAGTTCCTTATCGAAATTGTTCCTGGAGTGACAAGAGAGATGTTCACCAGACAACTCTATCCGAATCTCATGCAGTTGGTCAAGCAAACGATAAGATCTACGCCTTTAACAGTAACAATCAACCCAACTGAGCCTCTAGCTTTCTCCGATGCAGAATTGGTTTCCAAGCTAGTACTACAAATGTCTAAACGATCCGCAACGTTTACTTCTGACGAAGCTAAACTATTTGAGGCATTGCTGGGATATCAACTCCAAACATCTTGCAAAGCGGCAGCTGAATAGGCCAAGCGTCCAAGAGACGATGATGATCAGGATAAGGATAAAGAGTCGAAACGCAAGAAGAAATCTGATGACACCTCCTCTATGCCTCCACCACCCCCAAGGACCTCCACCGACAGAAGATCTCCTCCACGTTCTACTCCTACTGATAAACCTCAGGACTCTGAGTCACCACCACAAACACAGAAAACCGGTGATTATTTCGAATACACTGGTGGTGACGATGAAGAAGTCCATGAGCCCCAACAATAACCCACCTCTTCTGCAACAACAAAGAAACCAGAATCATCATCAAAGCCAAAGAAAATGAAGAATAAGACCGATGTTCTCTCATGGCTAGATGGAGACACAACCGAAGAATACGACTGGTTTTCTAGACTTGTTAATGCTACTCCTTCATTACCAGAAGGTCAAGAAATGGTAGATGGCCGTACTATGAAGCATGTGAAGCTGATTCAAGAATAGTTTAAAGTGAATAAGATGACTAAGGCTGAGCTAAGGAGAATCAAGAATGATGCCTTCCAACTGCTTAAAGACAGCTCAGAAAGTGCAATTGAAGTCAAATACCATCTCGACAACATTGCATGAGCCATGTCGAACAATATCGATTGGCTCAATCCCGAAGCTAACATCGACTTCACAAGACAAGACAAGGCTCCTATTACCTTTGTTTGGACCAAACCTCTACCAACAATTGGTCGACGGATCAACCTCAAATTCCATACCGTTACTTCTTCAACAATGAATTGAGTTTCTTCTACACGGTAGCGATGTGACAAGGAAGTACGCTACATCACTCACATTTCCTTTCCGTGACAATCTACTCTCACAATCCACCATCGAGGAAGAAGCCATACATATGTTTGCCGATCAAGTAGAAAATTATGACCTTGATGCGGCTGTATGGGATTCATCATTGGCACGAGCGAAGAATCTTCTCTGAGCGCGGGTTCTCAAGTCTAAAAGGAAGTGTTTAGTGAAAACGGATCATTGCAATTAAGCATGTTACCACATCGTCGAAGTGGGACTACATTCCTCAAGAACATTGTGGTCAAACGACAAGGCGAAGAGGAATATGACTTCGTGAAGCGGATTTTCCAAGACGTCACTAAATGACATTGAAGATATGTATCTCGCTAAGGTACAAGGATGAATGCGACATTTCTCTACAACTATCCAACGCGAATACATCAAGTCATTATTAATCTTCATCAGAAGCATCGTGATCCAAGAACGTGTAGAAGACATTCAGCTTGCCGTGGAATCTTATCAAAAATGGGTCAATTTCACAAAACCTCAACTAGACCTCCCCGACATCAACCGACTTCCTCAATACACACTCATCAAGAAACCATTTGGGGTAGTCTACAGAAGTGAACTACACCACAACTGTTTCATGGCATGTAAAGAACTTCATAAGTTTGGGGATCACACTTTGAAGAAAGTTAGGGACGGGCTAGCATACAGGTTGAAAGAGATTCATGACGGCATCGGGTCACCAAAGAGATGGAATTCGAGGGAGAAAAGGGATGTAAAGAAGATCATCACGCGTATTGATGAAAGGTTGTTCATAAGGGATCAGATCAGAACTTTGGAGAGTTTCGTTGGTGGTCGTCCAAGCATTTCTCTCAAGGGCTATCAACGTCCATAACACATTCCCAGAGTTATTGCTGGAATACCTAAGACACATGGTACCCCTTGATCTGTTTCTCTTATAATTATCTGGATGTGTGATTTATTTATGACTATGGCTTGTGCACACATAACAGTGTACAACCCGTACTTGTCATGAAAGGACCCCGTGGTACGCTTCAGTGCCACAATCCTTATAAAAGGAGCGAAAGCTTCTTACTTTTGAGTAAAACTAATCAAAACTTTCATTTTTTCAAAGTTTTGCTCAAAAGAACAAGTACTTCCCCTTATGACTTTCAAAACCTCAAAAGTTAATATCACTTGTTGAGGGGGAGTATTTGCTTAAAACTTTGTTCACAAAATTGTTCTTCGTGGTAATCTTCCATAAAACTCGAAATGGACATATTCGATATCAAATTTCGTCAAAATAACATTTATATGCCTTTTTGGGGAGAAAAATTATGTGATAAGAAATATGTTGTGAATTGCTATTGAATCTTCGTGATAAGACTTAACTCTTGAATTGACGAGATCTAAACTGTCATACATCGAAAGATCATCTTCCAAGACTTATCCGAGTAGATTGTACCTATTCGAAGCTCTTGATAGACATGAACTTTGTGGGTTTGACAAACTTTCGAGGTTTGTCCACACCTTCAAGGTAGTTATCGAGCTAGTTGTCACCTAAAAGTCGACAATGCAACTCTCTAACTATACAACGTAACCGTGTCTCGTGGGAATTGTCTATATTGAGTTGAGCAATTCAAAAGTGCGCTCTTCTCTCACCGTCGTGCACTTCATCAAAATACTTAAACACGTGTGGGGGAGTATTTCAAAATCCTAAACTCTCAACAAAGGTACTAAATGCTTTTACTCATTACCACTTTGAGAGATTTTCATGAAAATGGTTTTATGGCAACATAGGTTAGTCATGGAGTTATAAGGTGACTAAGGTTAGGGATAACCGTCCTATGATCCGCCAGAGCCGGAGGGATCTACCCAAGGACACCACCAATAGTTATAATTTGAAGTCCTTAGGTATGATTATAAAAAGGAGAAAATGAGAATCGGAGAAAGAAGGAGTTGAAGAATTAAAAGAAAAGTAAAGAAAAGGGTGAAAATAAATAGCCCTCAGTTATTCAACTTAGAAAGGATACACGAGTTCAATTCATATGCTCTTGGTTGTCACTTGATGACACCGTATTGAAGATCAAAGTCGTCATGGACCTAGTGACGCATGCACTTAACCTTCTAAGCCACTCAAGTTTCTCTCAACGGAAGCTTGTTTCATTCTCACAGGGAACCCTACGTAAACTATCGGATTTCTCTTAGAGATTAATGGTATTGAAGAAGGAGACCCTCTCCCTAGTCTCCTCTCAGGAAAACCAAAACGCACTATTGAGTCTAGAGCCACGAGATACATCAAAAGATCTCTTAGGTACACTTGAAATTTCATCACTTGTCGTTCAACATTAAGGACGCAAGTGATACATTATCGAGTCCTACACAAATCTTAGCAATCTGTCGAGAACATTTATGAGAGGTTCACACATGATCCTCGATGATTGAATGGAAACTCCGCCAGGTCAACATCAAACACTGACACAGCGGTCACTGGTAACTCCTTGTGGGTTACGCTTAGTGTGTCTCAAACGGTCTACGATCGTGGGGTGATGCTTGGTGTACCTCGGCGACTCATCGAATCAGAGGTGTACTTTGTTTTGACATCGCGTTATCTCACTTGTGGGACTCAGCTCAGAACAACCTTAGTGAGAATTAGAGATGTGTTTTCACACTATCTTGTAACATGCTCAAGTTCAAACTTGTAAGCTGGATTATTTCTAACCCATGTTTTATGTTTTCTTCTTATGGATGCTCATGGTGGAAAAGATCGTGCGATTCTTCATGCTCATACCAACAACAACACTAATTAAAGTTCTCTCAAAAGGAAACACAAAGTCGAATGATTCTTCGTCAAAGTCAAAGAATCTACAAAGTTTAAAGACTAAGAGAACTACATCGAGAATGAAATCCAACGTTAAAGAGCGTGTGAGCATGTTGAAGAAAGACGTGGAACCTTTGAGCAACGAGCGCACTGATGCAGATAACCACAACATACTATCACTACCACCACAAAGAACAAAGATCAAAGATCAAAGAACAAAGATAACGAAGACGTCAAAGCTGAAAAACTTCAAAGTAAACAAGATCCCTACACTAGGGAGATTGTTGGAATCAAGACACTTATTCTCACAAGAAAGAAGAATGTCAGAAGACGTCAAATCTACTATTACATCAGCACCTACAACGTTATCACTCAAATCATTAATCACCAACACTTAGGGGGAGATTGTTGGAATCGCTCCTAAACTTGATTACAAGTGTTAGTAATTAATATGTAATAGTTAGCTTAATTAGGCCTTTATGTTTGTTATTATGCTAAGGCTTATGTAGAAGGCCCATAAGCCTTGGCCCAAGCCTAATAAGAAAAGGAAAGGACTAGGAGTGTTGCCCTAGCTCCCTCTCCTATAAATAGCCTTGTAAACCTTCCTTAGAAGGTTGGTTGTTCACTTTCATTCAATACTCACGCATATCCTTTGATATATTCATACGCGTATGGTTTGATCTTGTTCAACCGATCTCTCTTAATATATACTTCTTATATTGATGCTTGTGTTACATAAATGGGAACCTAAAAAAGAAGCTTGAGCAAAATGCAGTCAGTGCTTGAGACAAAATGCAATCCTCTTGGCAAACCGCAATGATCAAAACGCAAGTTCTTATGTCAAATTGCAGTGGTCAAACCGCGGAGTCTTTAGTCAAATCGCAGGACCAAATCCCAGTCTTGAGCAAAGCGCAGGACTTCAAAACGCAGTAGACTTCAAATCGCAGAACCTTCAAAACGCAATAGCCATTTCTAATCGCAGAAACTTCAAAACGCAATAGCCAAATTGCAGAGTTTTGGGTCAAATCGCAGGACAAAAGGACAAAACGCAAGGTCACTTTCAAACAAGTACAAGCGTCACTTTCATTGAGTTTTGTCCTTATACTCCTTTTGGCTACCACCCAAACCGCAACACTGTCTTCTGATCAAAACGAAACCACCTTTTACCTTGTTTTGGTCAAATCGCAGCTTAGAGCACCTCAAATCGCAGTCTAGAAACCTCAAAATGCAATCAAGAAATCCCAAACCACAACCAAGAACAAAGTTCAAAAACCTTTGAATATCACCAAAATAATCCAAACAACTTATGAAATACACTAACCAAACACTATACAAAGCTCATACAACAACCCTAAACATGAAAGTACAACCTTATACCGAATCTAACCACAAACAAGATCAAACCATGATGTTTCTTGCTTATATTTTCGAACCAAAACACAAACCACTATAACCAATCTACAAATCTGAGCACAAACGAACTAGATAAGAAAAAATGACCTTTTTCACGTAAAAACACCTAAAAATCACCCTTTTGAATGTTTTTGCTTGGTTTTTTTTGCACAATTTGATCCTAGAAGGTTATAACAACCATAAAAACACTAACTTTAATACCACAAACGTGAGAATCAAAGAGAGCCAAGAATAAGACCATAAACCTTCCAAAAACCAACATTTTGATCTAAACCAACCAAGAAAACGCACATACAACCTAGCTAATCAAACCATGGTCTCTGATACCAATTTTAAGATATTGGATATCATAACACAAGGTTAGATTGAGTGTTAGGCCGATTTATAGAGAGAGATAAAGAGAGAAAGTGGGAGTTCTAATGAGAGAAAGTGAAGTTGTATGATTAACTTCAAATGAACATCCAACCCATTCCCACGGCTGGGAAAGGGTATATATACAAGTCATAAAAACGCCCCTACTTGGGCTATGGAGTGGACTGACAGTGGGTAAAGACCCGACCCGACTCCACGGGTGATACGCTAACTAAACTAATACTACTAAGCCTACGAGCTAACTTATACTAGACATAACTTGGGGTGACCGAGTCTTTCATATGGATTTTCATAATCCTAACAAAAGTCATAAATACATGCCCAAATTTGTGTCATGTTGTTTCAAATATTAAAATGTTTGACTTTGTGGTCTTTGCTGCTTAAGTCGAACCACTTAACTCGAAACAACACAACTTTAAACTGGGTATACGCAAATTCCAGAATTTCTTCTAGCTGACCATAATACATTTCTCATTTCTTCTCACCAGGTGAACAAATTCCGCTGTTTTGAGTTGTACGTTTTTTTTATCGCGGCTATGTACGACAAAATTCACACCATTGACTACGGAAGAGTTGATTGAGATTGGGGTCGGTGATGGTCCACAAGCCAAAGCGAATAATTCAGGAGTACATCTTGGGTCATTGGCTATGTAAAGTTTACGGGTCTATGAAAAAAGATAAGAATATATAGAGATGCGTAATAGTATTTATTTATACAGGGAAATACATACAATAAGTTTTACCTTCGGCTCAAACCAGCTAGCAAATTCTTGTTGCATGTCACTGTTTGGAAATTCCCTGAAAATGTTCATGATATTAGAATAAATCGAAAAGATAACTTGGGAAAAAGGAATTTCAAAATTAAAACGCATACCTCTCGAATGCAGTTAGGTACGTGTCGATCTCAGGACTGTTGTGAAGTACATACCATATCATTTCTTGGAGATCTTACCGAATCAATGTCTATTTACCAGACTTTGTACATATTGATCGGAACACCTGGAAATGACTTGTTGGGAGATGACGGTCCTGATTATGGTCGGGACGATTAAATTTAGTCCCAACACCCCAAAAATAATGAGAACAGAAAGTTAATGCTTCGTCTGCAACATAACCCTCCACTATTGAACCTTCCGACTTAGCTTTATTTCGTACATAGTTTTTTAGCTTTTTCATATATCTTTCAAATGGATACATCCATTGGAATGAAACATGCCCGCCTTCAATAGCCTCTTCAGGTAAACGCATAACCAAGTGAATCATAATGTCAAAAAAAGCAGGAGGATATATTTGATAGAGACGACACAAAATATTGATCAACTAGTCTCTAGCTTTCACCATCAAAGTTCAAGCGCAAATTTGCTTAAAGATTGAACAAAGCTCGATTAATGGTGTATTAGTCTGTGCGTCCAAGTATTGCTAAAGTCCATGAGACTTCATGCCCGTTATATTGTTATCATCTTTGTTCACTTTTGACTTAAACTTGGATCCGAACCCATCTGGTAGTTTAATTGTTTTTATGTATTGACAAAACAATTTTCTTTTATTGGGTGTGAAGGAGTACTTAGCATGAGGCTTCAAGCACTTCCCGTTTTGTTTGTTTCTGAGCCACAACTCCTGTCGAATGCCCAAAGCTTGCAAGTCTTTTCTTGCCTTAGCGGTGTCTTTAGATTTTTCATTCATTAACAAAGTGTTCAAGATACTCTCCAACACATTTTTTTTCGATATGCATGACATCTAAATTGTGTTGTAGAGAAAGAGAAGGCCAATATTCAAGCTTGTAGAAAATAGACCGTTTAGTCCAGTTCAGTTCGAATCTATGATTACGTTTTATCTTCCCACCCCCATACTGATGGGTGTTTCTCACGCATACGTGTGGGCAATCTCGCATGTTGAGTTAAGATATCGTTGTTGGTATCTTTTCTAGGAGGATCTCTTTCATCGGTTTCACCAATGAATGTCATATAGTCAGTCCTCCATTTATGGTTCATTTTTAAGAATCTTCTATGACCAACATAAGCTGTTTTGCTTATCACACGCCTAAATGGAGTGTCTACTTTGCATGTAGGGCATGCCATGTAACCTTGCCCACTCCAACCAGACAAACTACTTCGAGCAGGAAAATCATTGGTGGTCTATAAAAGCATCGCTCTCATGTGGAAGTCAGTGCCTGTAACAACGTCTCTAGTCAACACACCTGGTTTTTTCCATAATTCCTGCAGGTCATCATTCAAAGGCTTCAAGTAAATATCAATGTCCTTCCTTGGTGATTTAGGGTCAGGAATCAACAACATCAGCATCAAAGAAGTCTCTTTCATGCATAACCATGGAGGCAAGTTGTATGTTGTTAATATGACCGACCACATGCTGTAAGACTGATTAAGGTTTCCGAACGGATTGAAACCATCAGCAGCCAACCCTAATCGGACGTTTCTTGGTTCTTTAGAAAAATCCAAATTCAGCCTGCCAAACTTCTTCCATGCTTTACCATCAACCGGGTGTTGCATCTTATCGTTTTCCGTAGATTTTCTAGTAGCATGCCAAGTCATATATTTTGCAGTGTGAATAGACTTGTACAAACGTTGTAATATAGGAATGATAGAAAATTAACACAACACCTTGTTATGATCTTTCTTCCCTGTCGTGTTCTTGTATTTCCATCTACTCGTTTTACAAACCAGACAATATTCCAAATCTTTGGCATCAACCCCCCGATATGAAAAGCAATCATTTTCACAAGCATGTATTGAATCTTACCCTAACCCAATCTTTTTAAATGTATTCTTTATTGAATAGTATGTCGGTGGGAGATTGTAACCTAACCTGGGCGGAAATACCTCCTGGAGAAATATTAGTGTTTTGTTAAATGAAGTATCACTCCATTTACAGATGACCTTGAGATGCGTAATCTTTGCCATAAAATCCAATGTAGTCATAAAGTCACATGTCGGGTTACAGAGCCTGGTTGGAACTGGCAAGTAACTCTTCAAACTCGTTACGTTGAGGAGGTGTCGTTGCTTGAGTCGGCTCGTTACTTGTCTCGCCAATATTTCCTTGAGTTGGCTCATTTTGTTAATTTTTCGGAGGAATGTCAAAAATATCATTGAGGCACGCACCCATGTCACTCATCTCACGTTGTGTTGTGTTATGTACTAATGGTGGAGGATCCGGTTCATCGTGATGGCATAATTGTTTATAATTTAGGTCCCACCCATTCTCGCCTATGTGTTTTTTAAGAGTGATCATAGATACCCATTCAACATTACGACAAAAATGACTTGGACATTTTATCTTTCCGTAACTATTTAATAACGGCTTGCAATGCTCTAGGAATGCAGCAAGACCATCAAAAAATGGTTTTGAACAACGACACTCTAAAAGGGTCCAACTCTTATCAATTATCATAACTGCATTTTTAGGATGCAATCATTTATTATATGCACTTAATTAAACACATAAACACATATACACGTTGAATTATTACGAGTTGTTTTGTTCACCTAGTGCAACTATGGAAGGCAATCCTAACCCATTCTTTGAATGATTTGTCTCATATATGAATGCGTATAACTGATTTACTATTTGAGAAAATTTTGGAAACATTTCCCCTCAACTCCCCAAATATGTGTATTAAAGACATATTCGTAGGAGTAAAGGAGAAACACTGTCGAAATCATCTCAAATAGTAAATCAGTTATACACATCCATATCCTAAATGAGACAAAACATTCAAAAAGCAGTCGCAAACAGGGGACTTTCTGAAACTAATTTCTAATAAATTAATTCCAGATGGGTTTTCTATAGGATGATTACCTTCGGCCGGGGAATTTCCGAAATTAATCACTAAATCCTAAAATCACATTCACAAAAGTCTAACAATCAAATACCATTCAAATATTAACCAAACACATATGCACAAAACGACAAAATTTCAAAACCACTAAAATCACAGAACCGCTAAAATTTCAAAACTAGGGGTGAGCAATCCCGACCGACACCCGACTCCCGTCCCGATCCCGACACCCTTCCCGATACCGATCCGACTGTAATCGGGTCGGGAGTCGGGATGCGTTTTCCTGGTAATCAGGATTCGGGACGGGTCGGGAGTCAGGACGGTCCCGAGAAAACGCAGCCAAAATCAAGATTCGGGACCATTATCGGGATTCGGGACGAGTCGGGACCATTATCGGGTCGGGAGTCGGTTTGGGTTTTTCCCCATTGTCGGTATCGGGATTAGTCGGGACGGGTCGGGATTCGTCCCGATGCTCACCCCTATTCAAAACCACTAAAATCACAAAACCGACTAAAATTCGAAAACTACTAAAATCACAAACCCACTAAAATCCTAAAATCGTTTGCAAAATTCACAAATCACGTTCAAAACCGACTAAAATTTCAAACGCTAAAATCCTAAAATCACAAAACCACTAAAATCCTAAAAACATACTTTTTGTCTCGGCGGGCTGCTCTCGTTATATACACATTATACTAACCAAACAAATTAAATATATACACTAATATATACACATTTATACACTAATATATACACATTAAACCCATAAAACAATAATAAACCCAATACGAAAAAACAATATGGAAATGTAACAAATAGCAACGTACTGTTTTCGTCTCGGGTTGTGGTCTCGAGTTGTGGTCTCGGGCTCGGGATGTATAAAAAGAGAGCACACATATTATACCCAATATCTTTGAATTAGTGATCATTGCAGCTTATTAAATGCAAAATATTCAACTTCTGGTAATAGACGCTAATCAAGTTTGATGTTGCATAGCTGTATACAACAAGAACGAGACCATACACATGTACAGGGGATGCTACAAAGATTCATGGTTAACAAATACATTAACGAAAACCAATAATCCTAGTTTCACGAGTTTTTAATAACGCATAGCCAACAAGTGCATTATTAGAGAGGAGGGAGTGGGCACGGTCTTGAGATCGGCTTCGTCGGCACCGATCAGGTACACCGCCCCTTCTTACTCGGGTAGGTGAAATCGGGTACCCCTAGGCTTGTGAAACCGATTGTTGTTGCATGGAAAAAATGATTCCAACGGCTAGTTGGGTATTAGGGTACCACTCCCACCAATTTGGGTAGTGTAAGGGTAGAATTGGGTAGTTTTGAGTTGGAGGATTTTTATTGGATAGAGGTGATGTGGCAATTTGGGTAGTGTTGGGTATTAGGGTTCCACTCCTTCCCCCGGCCCTTAGGATAAAATCTAAACTAATACAACATAACATCATTTGTCAAAAGCTATCTTCTATTCTTTATTCAGGGCAATGCAAATGGAATGATGTCGAATTCCCAATATCTTTAAATGGAATTCCCAATATTACCGGTTGCTTAAAACTAAAACAGGAGGAAAAACTTTGTACGACGACATGTCGTCAGGATGCAAAAAGTTAATAAAAATAAAATAAAAAGAGAGCACATTACCCTTTGTCTCGGCTCTCAGCTTTCGATCGTTTGTGGTCCCCGCCATGTATCAAAAAAATTAAAAAAAGCATAAGCTTTTTAACACAAGATTTTTAACAACCTAATCAGTTTAATTAAACATACCTAATCAATTTACCAAAAATAATCCGATTAATCATCAGTTTATCAAAATAAAAAAAAAAAAAAAAAAAAAAAAAAAACCTAATCAATTTGTAGTGGTGGAAGAGGAGTAAGAAAGGAGAAGAGAATAGAAGGAATTAAGCGTGAGAGGATAGATGATAAAATTAAGCGGGAGAGGGAGGAGGATACGTGCACATTGGTGCGAGTGGGTGGTGGTGCGATGGTGATAATGGTGGTCTTTGTAGTGTAGTGGTGGTGTGGTGGAGATGGTGGGTGGTGAGAGTGATAAGGTTTTTTTTTTTTTTTTTTTTTTTTAATTGTAAATACCCAGATCCGCTTTTGGTACTTTTATTTAGCCTACACTTTTCCCCACGACATGTGTTTTGTCGTTTTGTGTTATGGCGGGACAACTAAAATTTTGGGGGTTTATTGTAATTCATACCGGCGATATTATATAAATATAAATACTTTTGTTAAAACTTTAATTTAAAAATTATATAATTTTATTAAAAATTAAATACTTTTAAATAATTAAAAAAATATTTAATATATAATTAAAATTTAAAATTAAATACTTTTAAATCAAATTAAATACTTTTAAATAATTAAAAGATTTATTTAATGTAAACACTTTTATATAATATATAATTAAGTTAAAATTAAATACTTTAAAAAATATATAATTAGTGTTGGAAAATTACTTAGTATTTAAAATTACTTGTAATTAATTTTTACATCGCGTATCTTGTTACGGCTGGTTATACATAACTAGTTAAACGGATGAGTCGATATGTTATGGATACGCATAACATGTTAAACGGATGAGTCGAGTTGTTATGGATACGCATAAGTTGAGATGCTATAGTTATACATGACATGTTAAACGGATGAGTTGAGATGATATCGTTATACATGAGATGTTAAATGGATGAGTCGAGATGTTATGAATATGCATGACATGTTAAACGTATGAGTCGAGATGATATCGTTATACATGAGATGTTAAACGGATGAGCCGAGATGTTATGGATATGCATGACATGTTAAACGGATGAGTCGAGATGTTATGGATATACATGACATGTTAAACGGATGAGTCAAGATGTTATGGATATACATGACATGTTACACGGATGAGTTGAGATGATATCGTTATCCATGATATGTTAAACGAATAAGTCAAGATGATATCGTTATACATGACATGTTAAACGAATGAGTCGAGATGATATCTATTTCCCGCCAAAATTTTGGCGCCAACAATTCCCACCAAAAGCTCTATTTTTTTACCATATATATGACAACAGTTATGCTCTTATCCATAGAAACTCATTAATATCTTATTCTCACAGCCACCAACACATTACTCGATCTGTTTATCACAACCACCAACATACATATGGTTAACATGCCTAGGATGACACAATTTGAAGCTTTTGCTTGTCGTTGTGGACATGGAGATGTAGTTCTGCGAAAATCGCATAAAGGTGACACCTGTGGTAATCTATACTATGCATGTCCCCGGTCAAAGGTCAACAATTACATATGTTTTTGTGTAATATATAAATAATTTGGTTAATTATTAATTTTTTTTTACTATTTAACAGCCTGGGACAAAGGATTTTGGATGTGTTTTTTATGGAAGGAGGAACGACTCCGTTTAATGACCGGTTCTCCTGCTCCTTCAACGCCTCCAACTCATTCCGCTGGACCTTCACGAAATCCAACATACTATGCAGGACCTTCACATCGATTCCTGGAAATGCAGAGTGCTCAAATTGCATCAAATTGAATCACAAGATAAAGTTACTCGAGAAAATGCTAGAAGTGTATATGCATCCCAACAAGCAAACAGTTGATTCAACTTCCCTATTTCATGACCTTTATAATGACATGGACAATCTTTAGTTTAGAGTAATTCGTATGCTTTAATGTTTAAACTTTTATCGACCTGTAATGTAATTTGTACGCTTTAATGTTTGAACTTTTATCGATCTGTAATGTAATTCTTACGCTTTAATGTTGGACGTTTATTGATTTGTAATGTAATTTTGTATGCTTTAATTAATGTCTAAACTTTTATCGATTATTTTGTAACGACGTAATTCTTACGCTTTAATGTTTGAAAGTTTATCGATTTGTAATGTAATTCATATGTATTTTACATATTCAAACACCCCTCTAAACAGACTCAATCATCTGCTTGTAATGTATTTCGATTTGTAATGTAATCCGCTTTGTAATGTAATTCGTATGTATTTTACACTTGGTATTTGACATTAATCATCTGCTTGTTAAATCCATATCCAAACACCCCTTTAAATAGTAGGGTATTTCAAATATGCAATTTTTCAACACTAAATTACATATGCATAAAGACCCCTTTAAACATATCCAAACACCCCTTTAAACATAATCAATCATATGCTTGTAATGTAATTCGATTTGTAATGTAATCCGCTTTGTAATGTAATTCATATGTATCTTACACTTGGTATTTGACATTAATCATCTGCTTATTAAATCCACATCCAAACACTTGTAACATCCCCAAAATCGGTCCAGCGGAAGCATACAAGTCACTAAGGTGCTACGTATTGGAGCACAACACAAAGTAGTAAAGAACGTTTTTTACCTCAACCGTTTAGAAGAAATTTCATAATTTAAAAGTATTAAGGTTATATGATTTGAAGGTAGTGCGGAAATACACGCCCATAATAATAATGTGGTCCCAAATATATCAGAGTAGTCTACGACCATGCCAATGCCAAGCGCCTCCAGAAATAAGTTATACAGCAGTAAAGAGCAAACACCTGAGATAAAACATGCTAAAAAGTCAACACAAAGGTTGAGTGAATTCATAGGTTTAGTAGTAAAGAAGTTGATCACAAGATTTCAAGTTTAAGAAACAGTAAACTACGTTGTTATACGCCCATAATCGAAAGTAGTTATTATTGCACTAAGCTCATGACGCAAAGACGTTAACTGTTATATCATTTAAATGATAGTAGTAACAAGCCCCCAAGTAGGTAATTATTAATTACATAAGTTAATTCAAATATGGTGCGCCTAGCTATTCTACCTGAATAACATAGACGAGATTTTTCAATCCTAATAAATATATCTACAATATTCGCTTTTACTCGCGGTGATTAATAGTTCATGATGTGAGGTACTTTTATTAAGGTACTAAGGAAATAACACATTTGGGTAAACATAAAATTTACCAGCAAATTATGATCATAAAAAGTAGTAGCATGCATCTCCCCAAGGAGTTTATAAATCAGTTAAACGAGTAAAAGTGGGGCTATGAACTCACCTTGAGTAAAGTAATATAAGTTGGAATGATGTGCACGGAAATCGAGGTTCGGTGACTTTAACCGCAACCTAAATAATTAATATGTCTTAGGTTCGAAAGATAATGTCGTGTATGCAATTTTATAAAATGTTATATCACCCGTACATGTTTGCATAAAAGTTTAGTTGTGAAAGTGTAGTTACTTCGATGTTTTCTATTAATAGTCATTATTTACACTTTAAATGTCTTAATAAGTATTTCTCGTAAGTAAGTTGTAGTGGTCTCGTTAATATGTACTGTGGAAAATCATCGACGCACTTTCTAACATGTTACTATTTTCGTTTAAGTTATTATGAGAAAATAAGGTTTTACGTCAAAATTTTTATATTTCGTTAACTTTCCAAAATGGCTAAGTGACCTAGGAAGACTAGTCGTAAAACAACGGTTATTAAGTGTTTGGGACTCAAATAAGTGGATTTAGGGAGTATGGAACAAGGTCTACATAATTATAGAATTGAACTTTAGCTCAATCGAACCCGATCCCACATAAAATGGCCTTGAAGTTGGGTAGTCAGGCTGTTTTCATAGTTTTTCGGCAGTTTTCGGGCAAGTTCACAAGGTTGTAGTTTATTCGTTATAGATCTGTTTGACAAATGGTTGGACTTTCTGGAAACTAGGCTATGTAATCTCCATTTTACTTACTGGTGTGACTCTTCCAAAACAGACTCTATTTATGAGAAAAACGGACTCTATTTATTGGTTTCGTCATACTTTAATTCAACGTATCTTAGCCGTTTTAGCTCCGTTTCTTACGTTCTATATATCCCCGGTTTCGTATTTAAATATACTAACAGATTTTTAGTTCCTTGAAAGATCTAATAACTTTTAATACTCGATTTTTCCATTTAAAAATCTCCCAACAGCAAGTATTGTTTCAGAAAAAGTATTTTTCGTCATCAAACTTCAAATTAACGTATCTTCTTCGTTATAAGCCCGTTTTAATCCACTCAAGTGGCCACGTTTTCATAATTGAGTCTATTTCCTGAATTTCTAGCCTAAACTTGTTGAAAAATTTGTGGTTTTTCTGTATTAACCCGAATGGGACAGATTCTCTTTTTACAGTGTCAAAAATGTGTTTTTCTAGTTTTCTATTTATTTCAAAACCACTTACAACTACTTCAAAACTAACCCTAAATCTTCCACCTTCTTGCCAAGGTTAAAAATTTATTAGCATGTTCATGAAAATATGTTTAGGACTTAGTTAATCATCACAATTTTAATATAGTTATAAAGTATTTCAAACATGTACAAGGTGATATACCTAAGTGTATGCAAACTTGGTAATAAGCACTAGTAAATGAAACTAACACAAAGTAAATTGTGTAGAGATTATGAAAATAATTTAATGGCTTACTTGAGTGTAGAAGGTGTATGTGATGAACTTAGAACACGAATATACCCAAATTAGTATCCCCAAATAAGCTTCCAATTTGCAAATACTTAAACCCAAATGTGCTGGAAAATTTAGTACACTTGTGGGATTAGTTCACACCGGTAATGGGTCGGAGGTGCAGTGTACACCCATATGGTCCCCGAACACCCGACTCTAATAGTGGTTTGTCTTGATAGGCAGTGTTTCTCTTGATGGGTGGTGTTTCCACCGATGGGTGGTGTTTCCACCGATAAACTTGTAACGAGCATTGACCTATTCAAGTGGCGATTACAAGCGCATAATGACCATGTTTAATTGGTCATGTAACCACTAACGACTATAATGGGGATAATTATGAGGCGATTAATGGGGCGATTAATTCTCATAATTCCATTTGACTACCTAAGAGTATTTTCCTATAAATAGGAAATCTGATCATGCATGAAGAAATAGACAGAAAACGATTAACACTTCTAAGTAAAAGGGTTATTGAATTGTGCCTAATTCTATAACTACATTTGGTCTTATCCCAAGTAGATATTCGTGTAACCCAGACATTAGGGTCGAATAGTTTACTTTGGAAAGTGATCACACGATTCCAAGTGATATCCGGTAACCACATAGTGGTATTTGCGATTACTCTTGTTGCCTTAACCACAGTGCGGGATATAAACACCAACAATCAAAGTAAACTATTTGTGATAATCAATGGTTCTCTTTGCAATGAAACACATGGCTTCAAAATTTGCCAAGCTTGATAAGTTTGAAGGGTGGATTTCGTGAGATGGCGAAGAAGATGCACTTATTCTCGTCAAGCATGAGTGTGGTTTATGTGCTAACCACTCCTATCCTCGATGGTGGGGATGATGCTACCGTGGAGTAGATCAGGAGGAGGAGCAAATGGGAGAATGAGGACTACATTTGCAGAGGTCTAATCCTCAATGGTATGTCTGATTCTCTGTTTGATATTTATCAGAACTTTGAATCTTCCAAAGTAATGTGGGATTCCTTGGATGCCAAATATATGGCTGAGGATGCATCAAATAAGAAGTTCCTTGTAAGTAATTTCACAAATTACAATATGACTGATTCAAGACCAGTTATGGAACAATACAATGAATTTCTTGGTATACTTGGAAGGTTTACACAACACAATATGCACATGGATGAGGCTATTCAAGTCTCTTGTGTCATTGATAAACTTCCCCTTCTTGGAAAGATTTCAAGCATACCTTGAAACATAAAAGGAGGAGTTAACTACGGTTGAGTTGGGCGGTCATCTGCGCATTGAGGAATTTCTCAAGGTGCGGGATAATGACAAGCCAAAGAGTAGCAATGCTCTTGGTGCATCTGTTGTCAATATGGTGGAGCATAACAACTCCACCGGTACAATGACAACAAAGGCAAACGCAAATATCATGACAACACAGGCGGATCCTAACAAGAAGGCAACACCTACTTGTTGGAAATATGGCAAACCGGTCACATTAAAAGGGATTGCAAAGGTGTTAAGGTTGGTGGTAAATCCAATGGATCGTGAACTAATGGTTCAAGGTGGTGGTTCTTCCAACTCACCGAAAGGTCGAATATGGTTAATAAGTATTTTCAGATTTATTATGTTACATATGTATCTCGAATCTCATTATGTCTTGTGATGATGATGTTGCGTGGTGGGTTGACTCGGAGCAACAGTTTATGTGTGTAAAGATAGAAGTTGGTTCAAGACTTATGAGTCACTGAATGATGGTTCTATTCTTCACATGGGAAATGAGTCAACAGCCTTGGTGCATGGTCGTGGTTGTGTAGATCTTAATTTTAGTTCTAGAAAGATTGTAACTTTGTTTAATGTTATTCATGTTCCTAATATCAGGAAGAACTTGGTTTCAAGTAGTATTTTGAATAATCATGGATATAAACAAGTTATTGAGTCTGATAAATTTGTTCTTTCTAAGCATGGTGTTTTTATTGGTTTTGGATATTTGTGTAATCAAATGTTCAGGCTTAATATTGTCACCGATAGTGTTAATTCAAAGATTTGTGACCACCACCGACCGACTAACTCTACCCTATGGCATGCAAGACTTGGCCATGTACACTATAAAAGAATGCAAGATATGTCTAAGGATGGGTTAATCCCGACTTTTGACATGGACACCGAAAAGTGTAAAACTTGCATGTTGACCAAGATAACCAAGAAACCTTTTCGTGGTGTTAGTCGTGAGACTAAGCTCTTGGAGCTTATACACAACACCGTGTGATTTGCATGCCACTCATTCTTTGGGAAATAAGAAGTACTTTGTGACATTTATTGATGATGCTTCAAGGTTTTGTTATGTCTATCTCATTACATACCAAGGATGAAGCATTAGATAAATTCAAAGTGTTTAAAAGCGAAGTTGGATTACAACTTGGGTCCCCGATCAAAAGATTAAGGACGATAGGGAGGTGAGTACATGGATACTCGTATTTTTAGTCTGTTGGAATTATCCATGAAACGATCGCCCTTATACTCCTCAAGAAAATGGTATTTCGAAGGAAAAGCAGTCTTGAAAGAGATGGTTAATTCCATGTTTTCCTATTCGGATCGAGTCAAGGGTTCGGGGTGAAGCTATGTTATGACTTGCTATTTATTAAATAGGGTTCCCAACAAAAGGAACAAGGTTACCCTTATGAACTCTGGACTAAAAGGAAACCCAACCTGAACTATCTCAGGGTCTGGGGTTGTAGGGTTGTTGTAAGACTCCTTGATCCAAAGATGAAAACTTTGGGTGGAAGAGGCATTGATTGCATCTTTGTTGGATATGTTGAGCATTCCAAGGCTTTTAGGTTCTATGTTATTGAACCTAATGAATATGTTTCAGTTAACTCAATAATTGAATCAAGGGATGCAGACTTTGATGAGAATAGATTCTCATCAATCCCTAGACCAAGTCTGAGGATTCCTAATGGAACTCAAGACACTGGTGTATCAGAGGTCCTTGATGAAGAACCATCAGTGGTCCTTGATGAGGTTGTGGTTCAACAACCTAAACCTATGCTCAGGAAGAGCAAAAGGGTCAGGACTCCAAAGTCATTTGGACCCGAGTTTCAACTATACTTGGTTGAAGGAACAAGGTCTCAAACCAATACTCCTATTGCTTCATTGTTGAGGATGATCCCAAGACATTTGAAGAAGCAATGAAGTCCCGGATATTGCTTTCGGAAAGAAGCAATCAATGATGAGATGGATTCCATCATGGGAACAACACATGAGTGTTGGTTGATCTACCTCTGTTGCAAACCTTTGGGTTGCAAATGGATTTCAAAAGGAAAATGAAGGTAGATGGAACTATTGAAAAGTTCAAGGCTAGACTAGTTATTCGGGCTTTAAACAAAAGTCGGGGATAGACTACTTTGATACTTATGCCCACGTGGCTCGTATCGATTACCATAAGACTAGCGATTGCTTTGGCATCTATTCACAATCGGTTATTCATCGGATGGATGTGAAAACAACTTTCTTGAATGGTGAATTGGATGAGGAGGTTTATATGAATCAACCTCGGGCTTCATCTTGCACGGCAATGAAACCAAGGTGTGTAAACCGATTAAGTCTCTTTATGGACTAAAGCGAGGCACCTAAGCAATGGCATCAAAATTTGATGAAGTGGTTTTGTCTAGTGGTTATGTTCTTAACCAAGTCGACAAATGTTAATATAGCAAATTTGATGAATCGGTAAAGGAGTCATCATTTGTCTATATGTTGATGACATGTTGATCTTTGGCATCGACCAAAATCGGGTTAACCTAACAAAGGAATTTTGTCATCAAGGTTCTCCATGAAGGATATGGGGAGGCGATGTTATCCTTGGTATAAGGATTAAACATGAAAGTAAAATAATTTCTATCTCTCAATCTCATTATATTGAGAAGGTGTTGAGGAAATTCAATTACTTTGATTGTACTCCAATGAGTACTCCTATGGATACTTGTGAGAAGTCGATGCCTAATAAAGGCAAAGTCGTATCTTAACTTGAGTATTCTAGGGTAATTGGTGCTGATGTATGCCATGACTTGTACAAGACCCGATATTGGTTTTGCAAAGGGAAAATTGAGCGGTATACTAGCAATCATAGTGCTCATCAGCGGCAAGCGCTTAAGAGGGTCTTCAAGTATTTGAAGAGAACTATGGATTATAGTCTCTCATATCGGCTATCCTTCGATGTTGGAATGATACATCGATGCAAGTTGGATTAGTAACAAAGACAATTCGTCTACCGGTGGTGGGTATTCCTACTTGGTGGAGGTGCAATTTCTTGGGCATCCAAGAAGCAAACTTGCATCACCGGTTCAACAATGGAATCAATTTGTGGCCTTAGCATTTCTTTGGTAAAGAAGTTTGAATGGTTGAGAAACTTGCTTCTTGAGATTCCATTGTGGCCTAAACCTATAGCACCTATTTCTATCCGTTTTGATAGTCTTTGCTACATTGGCTAAGGCTTATAGCCAAATGTACAATGGTAAGTCTAGACACTTAGGTGTCGGACATAGCATGATTCGTGAGCTTATCATGAATGGGGTGGTATCTATAGAGTTTGTTATATCTCAACAAAATTTAGCCGATCATTTGTGAAGGGATTGGCTAGAGACTTGGTTATAAAGTCCGCTAAAGGGATGGGTTTAAGTCCAACTTAGTCATCGAATGCTAGGACACCCAACTCCCTCCTAAGGAAACTTGGGAGCCGAGTTCAATGTGGAAAGTCGAATATTCGATGGACTGGAGCACATGTTTTATTTACATCCCAAGGTTGTGCTCGGAACCTCACGAAAGGAGGATGAAGTCTTTACTTAATAGTTAATTTTCTTTGAAAAAGTGCTTGGCGGGAGCATGAATAAAGAGGAACCACCTATGTGAATTTTGAAGTTTTGCCGCTTCAGGAAGCTTTTGGACTTTAGCTTTTACAACATTTATGAATTTGGATATGGACACATGGGTTGTATAGTGTCAAGAGCTTTTAAGTGTTGGAAAACTTGTGTGTATTTTATCTTCAGGTATTCAAATGGGTTGAAGGGTTCAATTCTTAGAACACCCTGATTCTCGAATATTTGAACGTGTAATGTATTAAGATGGAAATTCAATCCTCTGGATATTTTCGTTGATAACGCTACACGCGTTATTCGGGGTCAAAGGAACTTCCTTTTCGTCGAGCAAGTTTTTCAACACCCTAGGCAGTGAACCTAATCGTTGTAGTGTAGTATTAGGGTAATCCACGGGTATTGATATCGTTCTCTAGGGGAATATGAATGCTAGTGAGAAGTTACTACGCTAAGGTTGGGGTTGAGGAAGATTATTTTTTATCTTTTTATATTTTTAAGAAAAGGAAAGGTACGAATCTCGGGTTTGGATTTGGGGGTTGGTATTGCTACCGATTACTCTACTTATCTAATTATCTAATCTAAGGTGTATGTAGTCTATGTCTAATTATTGTGTGCTCGTATGATAGTTTAAAGATGTGTTTACTTAGGTTTTACTACTCCTTAATTATCTCCTATTGGTGGTTGAATTGTCACGTCCTTATTCTTAGTTGCGTTGTGTCTAAGGTTGTAGGGTATGCGTTTCTCCCAACTCTTTGAACTTACCAAAGGGTCTCGTCTACAAAACCCACTAGGATAATAAACTCTTACTCTAAGGCACTCTTTGGATGGTTTAGCTTACAACTACTCAAGGAGTTATATTCTAAGGTTCACAAAGATTTAATCAAGCATTAAGTACACAACGAATGACCTATCGCATTACTAGATCATTAATCAACTAAGATAAGAGACAACCAATAAATATTCAATAATTAAGTTTCATACTCCCTAAGCAAACACAAAAGTAAGTTAGCCGGACATGGAGAACATGCAAGCATACACACAAATAATCAAAGACATAATTGTATTAATGAAGTAAAACACTTATCTTTGTGTAAGATAGGGTTTGGAACCCTAAAATACTGTACAAGACAGCCTTGGTTTGGTTTAGGTTTTTACTCCAAAAGACTACACACAAATCTTGAAAAATTCGGATTCTATATATAAGATTACATCTGCGACGGCCACCTTATGTTTTGTGGCCGCCGTGTCGCCGTCATTAGGGTTTCGTCTTGGCCACGTTAGACTTGCGGCGGCGTCACCTGCTATGTTGTGAGTCCTCTTGACTTCGACGCCGTCTGATTGCATCTAGGCCGTCCGAGTTGCGACGGCCTACTCTTTTATAACTTGACGTCGTCACTTGAAAATAGGAGTTTTGGCTTCGTCCCGTCACAAAATCCTCCGGCGTCGCGTATATAAGCCGTGGCGCGTCATCTTATGTTTTCGACTTTGAGTGTCTCGATTCGACTTTGGCCATTTTCTTCAGATATTCGCGCCTTTTCGTCCAAATAAGTGCCATTCCAAGATTTTGCCTTCAAGAGACCTAAAAGTGAAAAGGAACGATATTAAGCAATAACGGATACAAAGTGATCAAATAAGGGCTTAAACGACCCTCAAAAGGTACCTTTTAAAACCTTATCAAATATCCCTACACTTGGTATTTGCTTGTCCTCAAGCAAATGTGCTTTTAGCCAATTAATTTATAAGTTAGGGGTCATGAAGCATTGGTTTAAACAGTCCACAACACATATAAGCCCGAGAAAAGTCATAACAAGCACGGAAATCACATACTAGCACCTCACATGGGGTGTTTGGATACTCACGTCTCTCGGTGTATATGAAATATAACAAATTGGAAATGGAAGATTGTTGATCCCAGTTGAGCAAACGATCTAATATAGAAACCGACTTAGAACAAAAGCTTATTAAGTATTACGCGAATTTAACACTTAATCTTAAGAAGAAGAACGATTAACATTGAACACCTCAATATTATTATACTGAATACTCTAACCAGTATTAGGGTTTTACAACCTTGAAGTGTATCGGCCTTAGATATAAAACATACGTATATCTAATCTAACCTAGGACCTCCTTTTATAGACTAAGGAGTCCTTTACATTATACAATACGTAACCTACAAGATAAATATCTTTTCCATATTTATCTAATACAAAATACTAAACCGACTATACAAGACTAGCAGTGGTTACACAATACTACTAGCCGCGGTTTGTCATTATCCGTGGTTACAATCTTCTGTCCGTGGTTATATCAATTCTGTCCGTGGTTCCAGTACTTAGAATAATTCTTGATCCAAGGAACCTAAAACCCAACAAAGATAAACACTCATTAACCGGTCCTAGTACATAGATTACCATAGGCTTGAGAATAGATCAAACCTCCATCGCTTTGGCGTAAGCACCTAGGAAAGACTATCAAAGAGGTCTTTAAAGGGTTGTAATGTCGGGCTTACGGTAGGAAACAAAGGGTTTGGTGGGATAGGCTATTTAGTGGTGGCAAGTCAAAATCTTATTGTTACAAGCATCTGAAGAATGGCGTTGCTAAGCCAAGACCGGACACTCTAGACTCTAGCTAACTGAAATAAACAAACATAAATTTAAATAATAGATGTAGGATGGTAGCCCGTATGTTTTTTTTTTTTTTTTTTTCACTCTATTTTTTTCATTTTCATTTTCATACACTTTTACTCTACCATCCTCTACGGTAACATCAAAATGATAGGGATTTATAGGCACATCCCTACACTTGAATTTTATTACTCTAACACTAATTTGACCCGAATTGAAAAGATCAAAACACTTGGGGTACATTATTACGCAAACAAAGGGAATTTGAATTTAACGTTCCTTCCGTCATTTCATAAACTTTAACTTTTCCCATGAATCCCAATCGTCCCAAAATCGTATAAAAGGATATGACTCGACTTAGCAACTCATGCAAGCAACCGATAATTGAACTAAGGGTTTAGGGTGATAACAATAATGTACTAAAAGTGAGTGCATACAAGGTAGGCTAAGGCAATTTGGGTGTATATTTGGGGTGGGGTGTAAACAATGCTCTTCATTGATATTCCGGAAAACCGAAACATCACGAGAACCGCGAAAAGGATAGGCTCTGAGGGGTTAACTAGGGGTATCGTGTACTAAAGATGAGTACAACGCAAAGGGTGTGGGGGAATTACTCAACCGATGTGGAAGAAGTAATTATATTACGGGTATCAAACAAGGGTTATCCTAATGCCTCTTATCATTTAGTTATTCCTAACTACACAAGTGTAGTCTTACTAGCGATCTCGGGATGCATCACAAAACAAGTTCTAGAATCTAATATACTACCGGTTTACACTCTAAGCATTAAAGATGAATGCTTTTAATTCCTACTAATCTAAGGGCGATCCTTACATTTTGGGTGGAATTTAGGTGGTAAAGGGTTTTTGTGCTAGTCATGCAACTTCCTATCCGTGAGACGCTTTTGTTAAGACTAATGGACCACTCCTATATATCATGAAAAAATTTAAATTTGGTGCCAAAATTACCCTAACCGACATTTTCTCATGGTTTATTACACAAATACAATTGGACAAAGCAAATAATCAAGGATAAGCATAGTTTCAAAGTTCCGCTTTATTTTCCTCCCTACACTTAAACCGAACATTGTCCCCAATGTTCCCGAAAGTATCAAAGTTATGATATTAGAAGGTAATGAAAAGCGAAAGAAACTAATACTCCCCGATTAGCTCGGTAGGATCCGTGTGTGAAGTAGTGGTTAAATCCTTTCCAAGAAGAATTTATGCGTGAAAAGCTCCTTCCAATCTTATGTAACTTCTTCTTGATAAATTAAACCGCACACTTGAAGAAAACAAACGAAACCTTCGCGTAAAATCGGCCGTAATAATATATATAAGACTCGATTTAAACTAGGATATAATGCTTGTGGAATGGATGTTTCTGAATTTACGGAAAATTAAGACCGAAAATTCCAAATTTTTTAAGTAGCTCGAAAACGAGAAAAAGCAATCATTGTTTTACTCCTTCTGGACGCCGTCAGTTGCGATCTCGACGCCACACGGTTATCGACAAAACCCGGTCTCGCGATTTTCTGGAAAAATTCGGAAAATTTACATCTTTAGAATCGGAAAATTTACGCAAAACACCCATTATGACTCGATACAAGCATTTGACTCTAACAAACACACATATATATCTTTTAGTTAATTGTTATTCTCATGTTTACGTTTCTTTTGAAAACGTGTAATCCTCCTACACTTATCCCTTATGTAAAATACCTTTATATGCAATTAAGACGAGGTTAAAAACAAAATAAAGCATTTTTACAAATTTAAACATGAGAATAAACAATCAATAAAAGACATATGACACTAACAAGCAAACAATTAAGCATGGGTTGCCTCCCACGAAGCGCTTTTCTTTATTTAAGAGTCTTGTAGCTAGACTCGTAGTCGTGCTCCTACGTGACTTCATTACCGCCACCTTGACGGTCTCTAATGGGGGATTCCATGTTGTAGAAGTGCCCTATGATGCACCTCTCTAAGAGTTCGTCCTCTCCCCACTCGGTCCTATATTTCGGTCCTAAGTTCAAGCAATCCTTATAGAATCCGAAAATCTTAGCCATAACATAATCTACTCCTTTTTCCCTATCCTCATCATTCCTATAATAGACCGATAGTTTAAGTTCCTTTTCATCATTAGAGAGTGATGAAAACTTCTCAATCTTAAACGGCATTTGGTAAGCTATGTCATCGGTCTCATCCTTGAATCGCACTACTCCTAACGAGGATCATAGGTCATCCCAAAGGCTTTCTATGAAAGGTTTTCCTAGAATAACGTGGGACAAGCTAGGGTCTATGGCGTGCTAATATCATCCACAATTATGAAGTCCGTAGGAAACATGAAACTACCTACATAAATGGGCAATCCCTTAACTCTACAAAGAAAATTGCACTTAACCCTAGGATTATCGGGGTCTTGCCTAGTTGGAATAGGCTTCTTCATTACCCAATTGTAGTAGGTGCTAGTCATTATGTTGATTGGGGATTTGCGATCAATGTAGGCCTTTGCCACAAAAAGGTGTCCTATGCAACATGGTATGTTAAGATTCCAAGGGTTCCCAAAATTGATTCTAGGGTTTTTCCTAACATACATGTGACGGAGGTCACGCACTAAGTGAGGGTGGCGAGATAGTTCTTCTTCCGTAGGAAACTTATTGAAATAGTCATTGTCTACTTCATCTACTTCCTCGGTTGTTTCATTATTCTCAAGTGTATGGTCCTCTTCGTCATTTGTTCCATTAGGTTTCACTAAGGCGATGGTATTGACGAATTGAACGTGCTTAGCTAGCTTACTTGGGTCCTTAATCTCTACAATCGGAAGGCTCGGGAGTTGAGTTAGCACTAACCTTCCTATCACTATTGGTTATGGCTTTCAAAAGGTTGTCTATCTTCCTATCCATTTCGACATTTGTTGGTTAAAGCGGTCCGGAGAGCTTAGCTATTTGGGCTTCTTGGGATGCAACTAGGTTTCGCAACATCCTTCGATGTTTTGTTGGTTAGGACCGTTAGGTGGGGCCATGAAAAATCATTGGAAGTGAATTCTTTGGTTTGTCCCCGATGAAGCCGGGCTTGCCTTCGATGCTTCTCGGGTTTCATTGAAATTCCTAGGTCCGGGTATTGTAAGGAATCTTCCTCCCGTTCCATTAATACGCGAGGATGCGTAGTCAACGGAAGCATGTTCGGGGGATCGGGTGCTAGTGCGCGTGTTATGAGGATCACAAAATGGCTCACACGAGGAAGAAACTTTGTTCACATGGTGTGAAGACTTAGGATTTTCGTAGGAACTCATTAGGAATTTTACTTGATCTTCAAGTTCGATAATCCTACGGTCGGAAGGTTGTGAGTCAATGGGAGGCAAGGAGATTGCCTTAACGGTTTTGGGCAGCTCACGGGGGTCATCCCAACTTTCGTTGTCATAGAGGGCAAGGTCCTCTATTATACCCCATGATTCTTCCGCGGTGAGATCACTAAGTTTTCCACCGCCGCTTGGTCAATGGATCGCTTAGTGGGGAGGTTGACATGATCATAAAGATTTGGACTTGGAGCCAAAGATCAATGCCGTGATGAGGACTTTATGAAGTAAGTCCTTGAATCGAGTCCATGCTTCGAGAGAGATTCACCCCGACGTTGTTGGAACATCAAGATGTCATTCCTAAGCTTAGTGGTTCTCCCGGTGGGAAAAATTAAGCAAGGAAGCGAGAGGTAAGATCATCCCAACTTGAGATGGAGCGGTGGGAAGTCGCTCAAGCCAATTACTAGCTTGGTCCCGTAGAGAATTGGAAGAGACGCGGTAGCGTGGTCTCCCGAGTAGTAGCATCAAGGTCGATGGAATCGACAATTTAAGGAAATCCCTAAGATGTCGATTTGGATCTTCTAACGAAGTCCATGGAATCACATCCGCTTTGCACCAACCGGATGGTGTCGGATCGCAGGGCCTTAGTTTGGGCTTGGTCGGGAAGCTCAATGGTGTTCCTATAGCCTAAGTGACTTGGTCTCGAGTATTCACCAAGAGTACGGGCTCTTGGCGGGTCATTTGGTGGTGGGTTGATGAGTGGTGGTTGGTTATCACCTTCCATGATGAAAAGTGATGGGATTACGAACAAAGGTCACGAAGAAGGGGGATAGACTAAGAGACAGCTAAGAATGAGAAAAAAGTTTACTTGATAGGAATCAAGTAAAGAAACCTAAACGAGGTGGACTACTAACTAGCTATTCTATTCCCGCAATGCGCTAAAACTTGATAACGCTACATGCGTTATTCGGGGTCAAAGGAACTTCCTTTTCGTCGAGCAAGTTTTTCAACACCCCAGGCAAGGAACCTAATCGTTGTAGTGTAGTATTAGGGTAAGCCACGGTATTGATATCGTTCTCTAGGGAATAGGAATGCTAGTGAGAAGTTACTACGCTAAGGTTGGGGTTGAGGAAGATTATTTTTATCTTTTATATTTTTAAGAAAAGGAAAGGTACTGAATCTCGGGATTTGGGGGTTGGTATTGCTACCGATTACTCTACTTATATAATTATCTAATCTAAGGTGTATGTAGTCTATGTCTAATTATTGTGTGCTCGTATAATAGTTTAAAGATGTGTTTACTTAGGTTTTACTACTCCTTAATTATCTCCTATTGGTGGTTGAATTGTCACGTCCTTATTCTTAGTTGCGTTGTGTGTCTAAGGTTGTAGGGTATCGTTTCTCCCTAACTCTTTGAACTTACCAAAGGGTCTCGCCTACAAAACCCACTAGGGATAATAAACTCTTACTCTAAGGCACTCTTTGGATGGTTTAGCTTACAACTACTCAAGGAGTTATATTCTAAGGTTCACAAAGATTTAATCAAGCATTAAGTACACAACGAATGACCTATCGCATTACTAGATCATTAATCAACTAAGATAAGAGACAACCAATCAATATTCAATAATTAAGTTTCATACTCCCTAAGCAAACACACAAGTAAGTTAGCGGACATGGAGAACATGCAAGCATACACACAAATAATCAAAGACATAATTGTATTAATGAAGTAAAACACTTATCTTGGTGTAAGATAGGGTTTGGAACCCTAAAATAATGTACAAGACAACCTTGGTTCGGTTCGTGTTTTTACTCCAAAGACTACACACAAATCTTGAAAAATTCGGATTCTATATATAAGATTACATCTGCGACGGCGTCACCTTATGTTTTGTGGCCGCCGTGTCGCCGTCATTAGGGTTTCGTCTTGGCCACGTTAGACTTGCAACGGCGTCACCTTATGCTTGTGACGCCGTCCTCTTGACTTCGGCGCCGTCTGGATTGCATCTAGGCCGTCGAGTTGTGACGGCCTACTCTTTTATAACTTGACGTCGTCACTTGAAAATAGGAGTTTTGGCTTCGTCCCGTCACAAAATCCTCCGACGGCGTCACGTATAAGTGTGGCGCCGTCACCTTATCTTTTCAAAGACTTTGAGTGTCTCGATTCGACTTTGGCCATTTTCTTCGTATATTCGCGCCTTTTCGTCCAAATAAGTGCCATTTCAAGATTTTGCCTTCAAGAGACCTAAAAGTGAAAAGGAACGATATTAAGCAATAACGGATACAAAGTGATCAAATAAGGGCTTAAACGACCCTCAAAAGGTACCTTTAAAACCTTATCATTTGTTTATGCACATGTTTTGTTTAATGTTTGTTCTTCATGCAAAGGAAGTGAACTAAATTTGGGGAGGATTGTTGGAAAATTTAGTACACTTGTGGGATTAGTTCACACCTGGTAATGGGTCAGGAGGTACGGAGTGTACACCCATATGGTCCCTGAACACCCTGACTCTAATAGTGGTTTGTACTGATAGACAGTGTTTCCACTGATGGGTGGTGTTTCCACTGATGGGTGGTGTTTCCACTGATAAACTTGTAACAAGCATTGACCTATTCAAGTGGCAGTTACAACTGCATAATGACCACGTTTAATTGGTCATGTAACCACTAACAGCTATAATGGGGATAATTATGAGGTGATTTGTTGGGTTTTAGGTTCCTTGGATTTGATGAGACAAAGTAAATAGAAGAATGAAACATCAAGGGCTTAAAGAGAAAGAGAATAAATCTACAAAAAGATGGAAGGACTTGCTTGCAAAAGAAGATTTACTTATTAGTCCTTCGTAGTATCTTGTAAACCCTAATCCTCTAGTATATAAAGAGGACATGGGGTGTAGATTTGATATATACAAGTCTTCCAATGTAGACGTCTAATAAAGGTGTGTGTGTGTAACCTAGACGTAGAGTATAAACGTCTAGGGTTAGTGTTTGTTTTGTATATCCCTAAGATCTGAGATGGCTTAGATCCCCATTACGCTTAGGTAACACGTTATATTCGATCAATATATAATTGGGAGATAATGATGAAAACCTTGTGTCAATAACATAGTTGTTTATTTTAATTCCAGCGTGCATGATTGTTTGTCTATGTTATTGTTAAACCCTAAGGCTCAAAAGCGATCTCAAGGAGTTATAACAAACTCCACAATTGGTATCGAGCTTGGGGAGCTCGTTACCTAGGGATTCACAAGGTTTTATTGGTCAAGAATGGCGAAAGAAGAAAAATTCGTCGAAAATTTTCGATATGTTTCTGCAACCTTTGCTTTGTAACGATCATAACTTTTCGTTAACCGTTGGATCGTGACGAAATTTTAGGTGGACGTTCTCTATATATTCATCTAACTTTTCACCGAAGGAATTTTCGATCCGAGCTTCCGAGAAAAGTTATTCATTGTCGAGTTGGTCTTGAAGGGTTTTAAATTGAATTTTTGGGTTTTCATGTATATTCAACTTCTTGAATTTGTGTTACTTGTTCTAATTCTTGATGGAGGTTGTTTATACATTGTGTGGTGTTTATGATTCATGGTTAGAAGCAGCTTTCCTAGTGTTTTTACGAAACCACTTCTAGTGTTTTCTGCAACCACTTCTAGTGTTTTCTGCAACCACTGATAGTGTTTTCTGCAACCACTGATAGTGTTTTCTGCAACCACTTCTAGTGTTTTCTGCAACCACTTCTAGTGTTTTCTGCAACCACTGATAGTGTTTTCTGCAACCACTTCTAGTGTTTTTCTGAAACCACTTCTAGTGTTTTTCTGAAACCACTTCTAGTGTTTTTCTGAAACCACTTCTAGTGTTTTCTCGAAACCACTGCTAGTGTTATCTCAATTCCACTGCTGGTGTTTATTGCGTTATTCGTTTCTGCTGATTAGGTTTTGGAATTGAGGGGAAGCTGTACATGTTTTTGGTACTGAGAATTTTGGCGACACACACACAAGATTGGTTTTCACACACAAGGAGTTTGGTTTTTGTTCTCAAAGGATTTAACAAGCTCGGATTTGGATTTATTGAATAATTGATTACGAAGACGGTTGAATATCATTTATTTGATGTTGTAGTTGAATTACTTGGATACGTGTTTTATCATATCTTAAAAGTATCATACCTACTTTTAAGGTAACTTGTTCGTGCTTTAATGATTGTGACGAAGAATTGACAAACACTTTAAGGAGTGACGTTATTGTGCTCGATGATTATTGTCAAGAGATTACGGTCTCCTTATACATTGGTTAGTATACGTTCGAGTCACGTGGATAAACAAGACATAAGATGCAAGTTTGGGTGATTTTACTTCTTCATCAAGTTCGTTATATTTGGTTTTCTTCACAAGTGATCATTACATAGAGCTTCTCGATTTGAAGAATCATTTTCATGCACCACTCGAGGGAAGTTTCTAATGTTTACATTCTCTATTTGTTGATAACAAAAGGGAAGATATATTGGAGTGGCATGGCATGGATTAAGGGAAGACAAAAGAAGACAAGATTTGTTTCATTTAGGGAGATGTTTACATCTCAACTTCTACTTAAATCAGGGAAGTTCGTACACGACTTTGTTTGTTTTGTCATCATCAAATAGGGAAGATTGTTGGGTTTTAGGTTCCTTGGATTTGATGAGACAAAGTAAATAGAAGAATGAAACATCAAGGGCTTAAAGAGAAAGAGAATAAATCTACAAAAGATGGAAGGACTTGCTTGCAAAAGAAGATTTACTTATTAGTCCTTCGTAGTATCTTGTAAACCCTAATCCTCTAGTATATAAAGAGGACATGGGTGTAGGTTTCATATACAAGTCTTTCACAATGTAGACGTCTAGTAGATGGTGTGTGTAACCTAGACGTGTGTCTATAAACGTCTAGGGTTAGTGTTTGTTTTGTATATCCCTAAGATCCGAGATGGCTTAGATCCTCATTACGCTTAGGTAACACGTTATATTCGATCAATATATAATTGGGGAGATAATGATGAAAACCTTGTGTCAATAACATAGTTGCTTGTTCTATTCCGCTGTGCATGATTGTTTGTCTATGTTATTGTTAAACCCTAAGGCTCAAAACGATCTTAAGGAGTATAACAAACTCCACATGATTAATGGGGCGATTAATTCTCATAATTCCATTTGACTAGCTAAGAGTATTTTCCTATAAATAGGAAATATGATCATGCATGAAGAAATAGACAGAAAACGATTAACACTTCTAAGCAAAAGGGTTATTGAATTGTGCCTAATTCTATAACTACATTTGGTCTTATCCCATGTAGATATTCGTGTAACCCAGGCATTAGGGTCGAATAGTTTACTTTGGAAAGTGATCACACGATTCCAAGTGATATCCGATAACCACATAGTGGTATTTGCAGTTGCTACTGATTGTCTTAACCCTGGTCTGGGATATAAACACCAACAAAATGCTCTAATCTTTACCCAAGATTTTTACTAGGCTTCTAACCTTTCTCCTTTAGCCGAAAATCACATACAAGAAGAACAAGTTTTGTGCTAGTTGTTTGGTGAATGAAAATAATACACAAGTTGCTTCTCTTTTTATACTAAACACAAAGTATGGTGTTTATTACTTATTAATTTCTAGTAGTCTATAAGTAATATAGAATGTGCATGCTTGCTTCCTTCTTTTTCTCTTATGCCGTATGTTGGAGTGCTAATGGGACAAGAAATATTTCATATATGCAATTTTTGAACACTAAATTACATATGCATAAAGAATGGAATTGAATGAACAATATCATAATTAACAAACACGAAGGCAAACCTTTTATTCAAAACACGCAAGAGTTCTCAACCACATACATTTCATACAGACTCAAACGAAACTACTAGACAAGCAAACGAAACAACTCAATCGAAACAACTTGACAAGCAAACGATTAAACTCAAACAAAACAACTCGAAAAGCAAACGAAACACACGACATAGATCATAACAAACATCGCCCATTCATTTTTTTGCTGCTACTTTCCACTTTGCTAGAACCTGCACCACCTTTTCCCCCTTGCATTATTTTGCTTGATGAAATGTTCAAACAAAGCTTCAAGATGTGTTATCCTCATTCCCAGTTCATCGACTTTTGCTAACCTTCTTTCACTATCAGCATCGGCCAACATCTGTCTGTAGTATGGCTTTTTCCTTAACCATTCAGAATGACATCCATCATCCACGGGCTAATGTTCTTATAAGAACCATATGCAGAAATAATTTCATCTCCATGTGTATTAGAACTTCATCAAAAAGTGGTAGGTTCGATAAAACCTTTGACCACTCTTCTTTCGACGTGTAACCAACCATTGTTATATGTGTTTTGTGAGAATTGATGATTGAGTTATGTGTGCATTTTGCGGAATTGAGGATGATTGGTTATATATAAGTAAAAAATTGGCGAGATAAAGTTTCAATGAGGCGGGAACAAATCTCAACGACATGTCGTCGGTAACAAATTGGTAGGAAAAAATCCCGCCCAATTAATCTCTATTATTTTCAAGTGGGGGAGGGCCAAATTTGACATAAATACATCTCGATTGTTGGGATTTAGAATATCCATGTTGAAGAGTCGGTCACCCCAACTATAGTCTAGCATATGTGTGGAGTTTGATAGACTCCATGAGATCGTTTTGAGCCTTAGGGTTTAACAATAACATAGACAATATAGTATGATTCGCAGCGGAATAGAACAAACAACTATGTTATTGACACAAGGTTTTTCCACATCTCCCCAATTATTATTTGATCGAATAACAACGTGTTACCTAACATGAATCGGGATCAAAGCCTTCTTCGATCTTGGAGATTAAAAAAACTAACACTAACCCTAGACGTTTATAGAAACACGTCTAGGTTACACACACACACACACACCTTTAGACTACATTATGGAAGACTTGTTTGTATTATCCATGAAAACCTACACCCCATGTCCTCTTTATATACTAGAGGATTAGGGTTTGCAAATCTCTACAAAGGACTAAATAATAAATCTTCTTTTGCAAGCAAGTCCTTCCATCTTTTTGTAGATTTCTTTCTTGTCACTTTAAGTACTTGATGTTTCATTCTTTATTGTTTTGTATCATCAAATCAATAAACCCAACAATCTTCCCCTATTTGATGATGACAAAACAAACACGGTTCTTGTACGAACTTCCCTAGACGAAGTAGAGAAATTGAGATCAGGGATCTCACCATGAATGAAACAATCTTGTCTTCCTTTGTCTTCTCCTTGAGTGGTGCATGAACATCAAATGATTCTTCAAATCTGTAAGCTCCTTGTAATGATCACTTGTGAAGAAAACCAAATATAATGAATTTGATGAAGAAGTAAAATAACCCAAACTTGTATCTTATGTCTTGTATATCCACGTGACTCTGAACGTATACTAACCAATGTATAGGGAGACCGCAATCTCTTGACGATAATCACTGAGCACAATAACGTCACTCCTTCAAGTGTTATGTCAATTTATCGTCATAATCATTGAAGCACGAACAAGTTATCTCCAAAGTGTAACACCCCACTTTGAGATATGATAAGAACACAAGCCTGTGTAACTCAACTACAACATCAAATAAATAATATTTAACCTTCTTTGTAATCAATTCTTCAAATAATTCAAAAACAAGCTTTTTAAAACGTTTAAGAACAAAAATCCAATCTCCTTGCGTGTGTATATCCAATATCTCCATACCTCCAAAACCATGTAATGTACGATACATACTGATATAAATGTGATCCATGTTAACTCAATCAGTAGCCAAACCAATATATGAAGGAAAACAAACTCTAACTTTTAGTTAAAGTTTTATACTCATTGAAACACAAACTTCATATAGTGAAGAATCATCACTGCTTATGACATAATAATGCATGACCAGTTATATCCTTCTTCATTCATAACATACGACCACACAACGCATTCACAAACACTAAGCTTTCGAAATAAATATGTTACATAATAAACTGTTCATTCAACCTTCTGAGTCATGCTATACTTTCGCACTCATCGATCCATAATCAAAATTGAATATAACCAAAAATGATTGCACCAACCAATGCATGATACTCTCACCTTCATATGATCAAATATTTATTCAAAGACCCACCGACCTAATGAATTAAAAGAAACTCAAGAAGTAACCGACCCATGATCTAGATCATGATATATAAATCATTAACCAATCCAAAAGAAGATAGAACCATGCACTAGACAACACGTGAGCAGCTTCCAATGAACAAACAATTAGATCAAGAACTTTCAAAGAGAGCCATGCACGGTCCAATCAAGATTAGTAACATGCGTTGCTGTAGTCAAGAATGACTAAATAATCTTCAACAGATACGCACCAGCAAAACTTGTGAATTCCTCGTTACTTCCCCTTATTCTCATAATTAAATCCATAAACGTCAAAATCAGAAACATAACTGTTCCATATCATCCCATGCATTTAAAAGCATACCACAGTTACTAAAATGTGACAATCATTAAAACCCTTGTCACAGCAGTGGTAAGTAGTATTCGAGTTCCAGCAGCAGTAGTTACCAACGTACAGCAGTGGAAACATAACGTGGAGCAGTGGTAATAAAGAAAAACCTTGTTCATAATAACGTTAATTCTTGTATTAAATATTTCTCTTTTGTTATTGTGTATCCTAGATAATATGAGGTCTAAACAACCTCGAACTACAACCATCTAACAAGTGGTATCAGAGCTTAAAGGGGTGGATGGATGAAGACCTAGTTAACTATCACTTAAAGGATGTTGACGAAGACTTGTTGATCACTTGATAAAACCACCGACCCATGTGAACAAATAATTGGTATTCTTATTGATTGCACCAATCAGTTTAGATAAAACTAATATCAAAAAACAAACCTAAACTCAGTAAACGAGAATTAGATTGGTCTCACATAATATTAGGGCACCGGCCAATTCAATTTAATACTTCAAAGCATGTATCAAAAAGTGAATAAAGATCATGCAATTATTGACCAATCATTGAAGTAATCATTAAGAAGAAACCCTAAAAATTTCGAAATTTTAACCTTTGTCTGCAGCCATATTCAACATCTTATAACTTACACATGAAAGCTCTGATTGAAAATCCCTATGGTGAAAAGTAAGATTCGTATAATGAGATGCTCCAGAAAAATTTTTGTCCCGATCCAACGGTTAACGAAAACGTTATCGTTGTTTGAAAACAGTCCTGCAAAAACTTTTACGAAATTTTTTAGATTCGAATTTTTTTCTTCCTTTTTTGCCAAGAAAACCTTGTATGATCCTAGATATCATGAGCAACCTTGCTCTGATACCAATTGTGGAGTTTGATAGACTCCATGAGATTGTTTTGAGCCTTAGGGTTTAACAATAACATAGACAATATAATATGATACGCAGCGGAATAGAACAAACAACTATGTTATTGACACAAGGTTTTTCCACATCTCCCCAATTATTATTTGATCAGAATAACAACGTGTTACCTAACTGTAACAGGGATCAAAGCCTTCTTCGATCTTGGAGATTAACAAAACTAACACTAACCCTAGACGTTTATAGAAACACGTCTAGGTTACACACACACACACCTTTAGACTACATTATGGAAGACTTGTTTATATTATCCATGAAAACCTACACCCCATGTCCTCTTTATATACTAGAGGATTAGGGTTTTCAAATCTCTACGAAGGACTAAATAATAAATCTTCTTTTGCAAGCAAGTCCTTCCATCTTTTTGTAGATTTCTTTCTTGTCACTTTAAGTCCTTGATGTTTCATTCTTTATTGTTTTGTATCATCAAATCAATAAACCTAACAATATGTTATCTCGTAGACATTACGTTATTTTCTAGTTAATTAGTTAGTTTGTTAGCTTAGAGCAACACCGTGGAGGACGGACGGGTCTTTACCCAATGTATGCCTGATCCACAGCCCGACAGGAAGGCGTGTAGTATGTAGTATAAATACCTCTTCCCACTTGGGAAGAGGTGGTGCTTTTCTTAATCTAGCCTTTTCTTTTTGTTTTACTCTCTCTCTCTAGAAAACACCCTCTCTTTACTTTCTCTCTCTAAAATGGCTAACATGTTCTTCCACAATCCAAAACCACCCGAATCAACAAACAACATAGAATAATGATCCTACAATTGGTATCAGAGCTAAGGCTTTGTTGTTTGTGTTGATTCATATGGTCCGATTAGTGTTTTTGTTGCGGTTCTTTGATACGGTTTGCATGATGTTTGATGTGTTTTTGCTGCTGATTTGAGGTCGTTGATGAATCTTTAGTTATAAGCAGATTTTAAGTTGTTGTTAGCTGGTTTGATGTCGTTTTTAAGCTGATTTTAAGTCGATGTTTAAATCTGTTGGTTTTTTACTTAAATCTGTTGGTCTTTAAAATATGTTCTAAGCTGTTTTGATCGTGAATCTACTGGTTAATACGTTATATATCTGGTTTTTAAACAGTTTTATAAATGTTCGTCTATGCGGTTTGAAACTGGTTAACATGTTCGTCGATGTGGTTTGAGGTCCAGTTCTTCTATGCGGTTTGTTATTAAAGACGTGTCCAGATTCAAAGTATCAGGTGCGGTTTGGTCCAGTCGATGTGGTTTGGTTCCATGCGGTTTGACTTCAATGCGGTTTGAAAACAGAAGCTGCGGTTTGACCAACTGTTCATGCGTTTTGAAGATTAAATAGCAAGTTGCGGTTTGTCAAAAAGGGGTATGCGTTTTGATGTTAAAAAGGGATATGCAGTTTGTTAAAAAGAACATGCGTTTTGACCCCAAAAGTGTTGCAGTTTGACTCTGTAATGACTGCGACTTGACCAACTCTAAAATTACATTGCGATTTGATTAAAGGAAACTTGCGACTTGACTCTAAGATCGTTGCATTTCTGGAAAGTCAAATGCGGTTTGGTATATGACTTGCTGCGTTTTGAAGCTTGAAGGCGTTTTGATAACCATTTTGAAGATTGATGTGCTTTGTAAGAAAAGGAGAAGAAGAAGAGTGTTGTCCACAACCTCTATATCAATCTCTATTGTAAAAATCGGCCCAGGCGGCCGATTAATCCCCGTATAATCGCTGATCGCTCAGTAAGCGCCTTGATTTTATCATAATCGGCATGTTAAATCGGCATGAATAAAATCGGTCTAATCGGACAAAATCGCTTAAAAATAGGTCAACAAAATCGCTTGAAATTCAGACAAAACCGCTTAAAAATTGGTCAAAAAACTGATTAATCGAACAAAATCGGTCAAAGCTCGCTTAAAAATAATCAACAAACCGAGTAATATCTCTGTTTGACTTTGAACTTTGAATAGTTATGTATTATGTTTATATTTTAACACTTGAAATATTTGAACTTTGATACACTATGCTTATCTCATACATATAATATAATACAATATCTAAAATAACAATTTTGTGCATAAAAATTTTAATCCGATTAATCCCCGCCTAACCGATTAATCGCTAGGCCTTACCCGACCGCCTCACTAGCGCCTAGCGATTTTTACAACCTTGATATCAATAAAAACTTAAAGTCACTACATCATCTTTGACCATAACTATCATCAGACCATAACCTAAACAAAGACCACAACCATAACACTAAACAACATCTTTCTACAGCCTCAATAAACTCATAGCACAATCTCACGAATACATTTCATCTAAACCTATTTCATCTCACATCCAAAACAAAGACTCATCTACATCTTGAACAAGACTCAAATTACAATCATAACTGAAAATAAAAGCAAGCAATCAACATATCTCTGTCCATATATCGAGTGTTACTAAAGATGCGTCAAGACGTTATAAGGGTCAATCACTCGAGACAAACTCATCATAGATCCAACAAATCAAGACTCAAAACAAAATGTAATACAACAAGTTTTCCTTAGATTCATCAAATCTGTCAATATCGAACTCTAAAGAAAGATAAAAAATACCTTAGTTTTCATCCGTCTTATGTTCGATTGAATCGAAGCCACTTAGATCTCAACATCCAAATACAACAAAAATTACAAGATCTCAGAAAACTCAACTTTGTAATCTTTTAAAGATTTTTGTTTTGTTGAACTTATGTCCTCATTGATCATTTTTGAAGTCAAAGCTTCAAGATATTATTCGAATGTTGAAGTAAGAACAAAACCTATAATGGTTCATCCTTCTTCTAGTTTGGTTTAAAAGAATTAAACAAAAATGATTACCAAGAATCAAAATAAAACCTACCCAAGACCATCCCTGTGGCTTTGATGTTGAGCCTCATGTAACATATTGGATTTCATAAACACATCACATAACACAATATGGTTCGAATATGTTAGGAATTTGAAATTTCATGTGAAGTGTCGGTCACCCCAACTATAGACTAGCACAAGTTAGCTCATAGACATATCGTTATTTATCAATTTATTAGTTAGTTATTAGTTTAGTTTAGCGTAGTGTAACACCGTGGAGGAAGGACGGGTCTTTACCCACTATATGCCTGATCCACAGCCCGTCAGGAGGGCGTTTAGCTTGTAACTATAAATACCCTTCCCAATAAGGGAAGGGTGGTGCTTTTCTCATAATCTAACCTTACATTTGTTTGTTTATCTCTCTAGAAAACACCCTCTCCTCTCTTCATCTTTCTATAATGGCTCACTTGTTTAATCATCTACCTAGATCACCCGAATCATCTAAACAACATAAAATATACGATCCTAACAATTGGTTTCAGAGTCAGGTTGTGTTGGTTTGATGATTCGTATGGTGTTTGTATGCGATTTGATGTGTGCTGCTGCTATGATGTTGTTGATGCTTAAGTGGTCTTTATTTGCTTATTGATTCGTAGTTATAAGATGATTTATGTCGTTTTACAACTTGTTTTATATCGGTTTTATGCTGGTTTTAAAGGATGCTTATGCTGCTGGTAGTTTTATGGACGTTTGGTGCTGTTTTATTTTGAATCTGCTGGTGTTTAACGATGTTCGTGAAAGCTGTTTATGGTCCTTTTTCAAAGATGCGGTTTGTCATCAGTTTCTTAGGTGCGATTTGTCCTTCTTGTGTCCAGATTCAATGTTCTTAATGCGGTTTGTGTCAAATTGCTTTTGAGCGGTTTGTCAAAATACTGTCCAGATTCAATGTTCACTATGCGGTTTGTGAAATTGCTTTTGAGCGATTTGTCAAGGTGTTTGTCCAGATTCTTTGAACCTCATGCGATTTGTCACTTACTAATGCGATTTGTGTTGCGAATTTGATAGGATTTGTTATGATTTATGTTTAAGCGATTTGTCCTAGAATTGATAGTGCGTTTTGACGCTTATCATGCTATGAAGCGATTTGTTAACTGCAGTTTGATACAAGGGGAGTCTTGGAAGCGATTTGTGTCTATGGAAGCGACTTGTGTCTAAGGAAGCAGTTTGTATTAAGTAGACTGAAGAAGTAAACATGAGGTTTGATTCTAAACTGACTGCAGTTTGGAATGGTGTTAGCGATTTGATGATAATGCAACAAACCATATACACTAAGCTAAACTTATGTATCAATCATACAAACTACAATCAAACAACATTCATCTACACACATCACATGATTCAAATATCAACATCATCAAACTGATTACAACAAATTTGTATATCCTACATCTTTACCCTAATCTCAATCATTCATCAATATTCGATTCTCAGATGTCTCTTTTGTTCCTTTTTAATTGTTCGGACACAATAATAAACAAAAAGAGTACATCATCATGGAACCTCTACAAGACTCTAAATCTAATGAATGAAAAGATCTCAGACTTGTTTTGGGGATTCATGTATTAAATCCAACCTCAGAGGTCAATCCCTCAAAACAATACTCATCACTGATCTGTATTTGTTTGAAGCATATGCTTCATCAACTATTCGACACATAAGACAAGATGGCTAACAAGGATGTTATCATCATGTCTTCGTTCGCTCAAAAATAATCTCTTCAACAAAATCAAAATCTTTGACAAAAGGCTCATCATAAGTTATGTTCGAGACATGAAAACGAGATTAACAATTAATGTTAAATCATTGTTTATTTTTTATTTGCTCGTATATACTAAGCTGAACAAAGTAATTAATTCAAGATGAACCTACCTTGATAAATCGAGCTTTATCTCGTGGCTGTCACACAAAACCTTTGCCATCCCTGTGACAAGGTCAAACGAGTCATAACCATCAAACCATCCCTGTGGTGAGTGATATTTGCATACATCCTTTGGATATGGGAGGTTGATATTTGTCTAGGGTTGATGGTTGTGAAGCAGATGTGAGGAGATGAGGACAAATCAGTGTTAAGAGATTTTTGTTTTGTAAAATAGCTGGTATGATTCGTTTGTTGGATGAGAGTAATAAGGAGGCGACATATTTGGGATTAGGGTGAAATCTGGTTGTGTGAGAGGAGTTTTAATGCCGTGGAATTAGGGCATACTAATATGGGCCGAGTATCTGTTTTCATTTAAAATGGAATGGATCTGATAGGATTTACTTGGGCTGCAGACGGGCCTATTAACTTTTGATATTTGCTAAGTGTGTTTGGACGATTGGACTGGGCTGGATGTTTGGACGATTTGGTCACTTAATCATTCGGATTAAATATTGCAAGATGGTATGTTAGTCAGATTAATTTTTTCCATGGAGAATGTGTATTCATGACTTGGTATTTTTTTTGGATTAACTTGAGTGGTACAACCGTGCTCGTTCAATTCCATAGTGTGTTGTGTACAAAATTTTATTGCCGGATACTTTTGTGACTGAACTTTGAAGGAATTATGATATGGGCGTAAGTTGGATCCAGTGTACATTTTGTATGACAATGAGTCTTGTTGGGTGATGAGATTTGATTATGAGATTTGTTGAACATACTTGATGATGAGTTTTGATTTTGAGACTTGAGCTAATGAAATTTGATCATGTGTTCTGTCAATGAAATTTAATGAGAATTGATGAGAAGATGAGATTCGTTGTGTTGTGCTGGTTGATGCTTTGGTTTATACACTTTCACAGAGGACATTATGTCACGGCTTGAATTGATATTGGAACTAAGGTAACTATTGGGTTGTTTGTACGGTATTTCTTATTTGGATTTGATGTGAAGTTTTCCGGGCACGTTTACTTATTTCGTCTTCTTTCTTTCTACCCTTCCGCGAAGATGACTTGTTTGGGCATTTATAGAGTGTGATAAAGACTTGGCTATTTAATTACGTTTGTGATTCTTTCGCTTAACTCACAACGTAACTATCACTTCGGTGTCTCAGCGATTGAGGATACGTCAAGAGGTTTTGTACATTGGGTACACCGTTTCTTCTTCACAAGGATTAGTACAAGCTTAAGTAACAAATGGGGAATTTCACTTCATGATCAAGTTTGGCATATCGGGTTTACTTCACCATGTTGTCAACGCAATAGCCGACATAATGCGTGAATGATGTGTTTACAAAGTGTTTATTGGATGGTTGATTATATTGTTGATGTTGGATAATGAACCGCTGCATGTTCCCCTAAAACAGATATTCACCGAAACCAAAGTTGTCATAACACGTTCAAACTGACATTGTTTACGGTTTTGTCTTGATTTTGTAAAATCCCGTGAAAGAATCTATTTCTCGGTTTAAATCATAGACTTGTAAAATCCCGTGACAATGGAAACATCCTGGTAATGGCAAAGTGCATTTTCGGATCTATCTTACGGTTTATTCTTGGTTTTGTAGAATCCCGCGAAAGAAACTATTTCTCGGTTTAAACCATAGAGTTGTAAAATCCCGTAATGATGGAACCATTCTGGAGAAAGGAAAGTGTATTTCGGGATCTTATTTGATGCTTGTGCTACGGTTTATGTTTCGAAGAAGAGATAAAAGGGTGTACTTCATGAAATGGATGTGTGTTTGGATATTCGTCATGGCGCTTTGGTTATTACATGGTTTTACGGGTTATGTGCTTTTAACCATGGTGGGATGAAAACCATTATCATAGTTCACTTAAACGTCAATGGAGGCTAGATTTGAACCTTTAACGTAAGATGTGACAACGGCGTTAATTCACTATTATTTATTTGAGGTTGAAGTGAAATATCACGGCAAGTGTACTTAGTATCCGAAGGTATCGGGATGGTTGGATGAAGATTCTTCATGATCCTTGTTCAAGCTTATTATCAAAAACGAAGACTTGGAAATCTAGTTATTGTTGGGTGAATTTTCCTTTTCTTTTACCACTTGGGGGAATTGGGCTCTTACCACCACAAAATAACTATCACTTTAAGGAGTTACGTTGTAGTGCTCAGTCTCACATTCAATTGTGGATTTTCAAGAGGTGATGTACGTCTTATACTTGATGGTTGGTTGGATGAAAAGTATAGAGTACTTAGATATTCAATGGAGGATGATCTCTCGGCACCGCTCTTTGTTACATATGTGCAAGTTTAAGTCACGAGTTCGGGTTAGTTTACTTCAGGGTCAAATTCATCATATTGGGTTTTCTCCAACAGCTGTCACGACAAAGAGCCTACTGAATGATAATGGGTTAATTACATGTTTGCCAAGAGTAGATGAAAAGAGAGAGATAATGACGTTTGAACACAACAGTTCAAGCCTCGTTCTCTAAAGAAAAGAAAAGTGTACGTTTCAGTGCGCTTTATCTTATGAAGAAGAGAAATCTTCTTATGATGTTTGAACACAACACCAAGCCTCGTACCTCAAAGAAAAGAAAAGTGTACGCTTCAAAATTAAGCTTTATCTTCTGAAAAAGACAAATCTTCTTATTTATGACCATTCTCATCAACATGCTTCATGCTTTTTCCATGCGCTTTCAGTCATCAAGTAAACCGGACTACTATTGTTTGTTCTCTTATTCCACTTGCTCAATTATAATGACGATGGCGACATCATATGCTACCTTTGAGGGGGAGAAGTGTGAATAGTCTACATTTGGATGATGTTCACTTATTCAATCAAGAATGGCAACTCCGTATGCAATTCTTGAGGGGGAGAAGAAGTGTGTATCTGCTGCATGTTGAGTTATATGAGAATAAATGGTCAAACGGCTCCTAACTCATGTAAGAACCAAACTTCTTCTTATCGGGTCATCTTTACATGGAGTTTCTTCTAAGATTCGTTGGTTGACATCTTCACACGGGCTGATATGATTAAATGACAAAGTGCTTCTGTCATGGGCTGATTTTCTTTGATGAACATCTTTCCGATCTTGTTTGATTGGGAGGATTTGAGTTAAGGGATTTGCTATATACAAGTTAACGGAATGCATTTGGTGAGTTGAAGATATTGACTTTCTATTCCCCAAATGGACAATCTAGAAGAAGGTCGAGTCTGATCGGTTCTACATTTTCATTGTATGTTAGAAGACTAAAAACGAGTTGCATTTGATTATCAAAAGACTTCTTCTTATTCGGCATTTATTAAAAGATTGTCGGTTTAGGGAGAACACTAATTGGGGAGAGTGAAAAGCCGATTTAATCCCCAATTAGACTTGCTCGCATTCTTCCAAGCAAGATGATTCTCACAAGTGTTCAAGCGATCTTCTCAAAATATTTCTAGTACATGAGCCTACAATGTGTTGCCGATTCAAGTGTCAAAACCAAGTAAGGGGAAGGAGACACATCTAAAAGCACAACGAGTACACTTGACGAACTTAATTCTTCTAAGTGATTGAAGATATCCCGGAAGACAAATGTCATAACATGCAGAGAACTCAAAGTTTGACTCGTGGCTTCTAGTGTTATTATTCCAACTATGTGGGGAAGTGATGTAAGAGAAAGTTTCGAAGATAAAAGAGGTAATATTAGTGTGTGATGATTTCGATGTTATCGCAATCATCGTGGGAGAGAATTGTGTACATTAGGGCGCTTAATGTTTCACTTGAGTGCTTAATCAATGATTCGAGATATAATCACTTATTCGGAGTTGACATCCGCAGATAGTCATCCGCAGAGATAATCGATGATTCACCGCTTCTTCAATGTTATCTGCTATTCTCTCTTTGGGCATTCGGTACTTTGGGTTCTTGAGCTTCATACACTATCATCGGGAGAGAAAAATATACATCGAGGTTATTCTTTGGCTATCGGACTTAACTGCTACTTGATGGTATAAGTTTCTCCGTCTTGGTATATGTGTATTCGGGTTCGTGAGCTCTAGTCTAAGAGACTGACTGCATCAATTCATCTACTTGGGGGAAAGTGGTCTCTTGACAACTTTTTGGTACTTTGAACTTTTTGACTGCTTCAGACTTCAGTGGAATGAAATTTGAGAAGAGTTATTCATGTGTGGGATGATACGTTGTTGTTCTTCTATTGGATGATATAACCTCGAACGAAGAATCACAAAGATTATTCTTAAAAAGAGCAGCAAGATCGATGATAATGGTGTGCTTCTTTGTGCACCTGGCTAAAGCAAGCTTGAAATAGAGCTTCGAATATGCTCATCTAATGTATTTTCGGTTTGGGGGAAAGCTGCCAAAGTCTCTCTTTCTCAAAGGCTCATGTTCTATCTTCATTCGGAGCCTCTGAAGCTTTGGTGGTGGAAGTTTAGAGATGACAAATTCTATCTTCTACGACGTCTTTTCGATATCCTTATCTCGGTACTCGTATCATCATCTTTTAAACTATATCATCTTCTATCATTGTAAATATTTATCAAAAACAAAATACAAAAATATAAAACCAACAAAAGAAAATAGAAAATTATAAAACCAACAAAAATCCATAAAAATCAGAAAATTGAAAAATACTAAAAAAAAATATTGTATTTCTAAGACACGTCTTCTGGTATCGATAACATCTACGGTCTTAGAAATGTCATTCAATAATGGCACGGGACCATAGATGAAGTTCGAGCAGAAGGTGTAAATATTTTTTCCAAAACATGTCTCAAATTATGGCTTACAGTTACTTTAGACTGTAACCCGTGCTTAAAACATGGTTTGCTATTATTTGAGATAGCAACCGATCTTCAATAAAGGAAAGTCTCAAGGCTAAACCAATTTTCAAAAATTTCGTACTTATCCTAAAACAAAATGAGGAAAGTATGTCAAGGACTGATGTTCCTACTCAAATATTTTTCTTTATAAAAATTCTTTAGAAAAATATTTTTTTAACAAAATGGTGGTAAACGAGTTGCTTGAAAATCAATCAGAATCAAGTTTTCATAAATTTGCTAAACCCAATCAATGACTTCAGCTTATTTAAAACTTTTCATAGAAAGAGTCATTGATTGAGGGGGAGAATGTTTTCAAATCTATATTATCTATCAGACTTATCTAATTATCCTACGTGCTTAACTTAAAATGATATTTGCCTATGTCGAAGGACTAGGAATTTAGGATATGATTGTTAGGATTAGATGATTAGAGTTTGATAAAAACATTATTCCCATGCTTTACATGATCTGATTGATATGTTGAATTGACTTTTATTAGTCGATTGCTGTTTGGGTGATGTCGACCACCATATATCTGTTTGTGTGTCCACTAATGTATGCAGATATCATGGTTCATAAGAATATTCCCGATCCGGATCCCACAAATGATGAAGATTGGATGCCGAAAGGAAAGGGTAACTATATCTTGGGTTGACAAATGAAGAAACGAAGCTTAATTTGACTTCTATGGAGAGTTGGCATGAAAAATGCAACGAAGAGGTCTCACCGCATCGCGAGATGGTTTTTCTTCATCATCAAATGAAGAAACGGAGCTTAATTGGACCTCTATGAAGAGTTGGCATGACAAATGCAACGTCAGAGGTCTCACCGCATCGCCAGACGGTTTTCTTCCAATTTCTACAAAGAACAATGTAAGCTTCGAACCACCTAACGTATCTTTGTGCGGATAGTAGTGAATGATACCATTTTAAACAATTTTGAAAATATTGTTTTAAAAAATGGAAAAATATTGGTTTTGAAAACAAATTGGACTTAATCTTGGAAATCACCGGACTTCATTTTTTTCAAAACTTAAGTCACTCAATCATCGACTACGGTCATCGATTGAGGGGGAGAGTGATTTAAAATAAAATATTTTCAAACGATATTTCTTCATAAAAAGTCCGGTTTGTACAAAATAAGTGGTGATCTAAAGATTTAATGTTATGTCATGGTATGATTTTCTTTGAAACCCAAAGATCTTTCAAAATGAAAATTTTTTTTGTTCTTGTTTGATTGTGAAATTATTTTATTTTACTTAAAGATCTCTTACAAACTATCATACCTGACACTAACAATCTTTAATGTCTATAATTGGTCCTCATCAGTTAATTTCAAAAATTAAATCAAGCCACGTCTTTCCCCAAAATTTTCCAAATGATTTAAATCAATTGGAAAATCCAAAATCTCAATTAGTTTGAAATTTTTGATCGGGGGAGAGATCGTGATTTAAATCTCAAATCGGTTTTAAAGGGTGATTGTGTCAAAAGCTCTCCTTCCTTCATGTGCCAAACGATTTTGAAATACATAATGCACATGATTGTGGAGGAGCACTTAACCAAAAACCAGAAGAGTATTTAAACAAGGCCACATATTCTCCCATGTTTTCTAAACCTTATTAAATCACTTGGGATCCAAAATCTCAAAGGGTTTGATATTTTTGATCGGGGGAGAATTTGTGATTTAATATGAAATTTGATAAAAGATGATCGTTTTGATTCAAAGTGCAAGTTCTCTCTAATATGTGCCAAATCTTTCGTATATCGATGCACATATTGAGGGGGAGCGAATGGTTTCTATTGGCAATCGTGAAAAGTACTTCAAAAACCTCTTGCCTCCATGTGCTAAACAATTTCAATATCATATGCACATGTTGAGGGGGAGCATTTCTAAATGATCAAAACAATTAAGGTACAAAATGCCTTGATTTTATATCACAAGTACCTTGATTGATTTTCCAAATGATTTTTCAATTAGTTTCAAGAAGGAAAGAACAATACCAAAAGACCGACCAATTTACTTTATACATGGTGTTATAAGGATGGTTAGGTTAGGTATTTGTTCCCACGATCCAGCCTGTAGGATCTACCTGTGGACAATCCACTAGATAGTGTAGAGTCCTTAGGTATGATGAAAAAGAAGAAAATGAGAAATGGGAAGAGTCCGACTCAGATTGAGCTAGAACTAGAATAAACCCAATAAGGTTCTAGTTATGAAGTCTCGGTAAGCATTGAAGGGTTGAAGAATGAAAAGAACCGAATGTGAAAGGGTGAAAGAAATAGCCTCCATTAATTCAACCTTAGGGCATAAACCGGGTTCAATACATATGCTACCGGTGTCTACTAAGGTAACAATGGTATTGAAGACAAGACGTCATGGACCCAAAGGACGACCGCACCTAACTTCCCAAACTACTCAAGTTCCTCTTAAAAGGACTTGGTTCATGTTAGGAATTAGAAAATTCCATAGTGAAGAGTCGGTCACCCCTAATATTATCTAGCATAAGTTAGCTCGTAGACATATCGTTATTTACGTTATTTAGTAGTTTATTTATTAGTTTGTAGCGTAGTATAGCTTAGTGCAACACCGTGGAGGAAGGACGGGTCTTTACCCACTGTATCCTTGATCCACAGGCCGATAGGAGGTCGTATTTCTTGTAACTATAAATACCCCTTCCATCCATAATCTAATATTCAACTTTTGTGTAAACCTCTAGCAAGAACACCCTCTCTCTCTACTTTCTCTCTCTAAAATGGAAAACATGTATTTTGATCTCCCAAGACCACCTGAATCATCAAACACAATAAAATAACGATCCTACAGTTCATTCTCACGAGGAACCTACATAATCTATCAACTTTCTCTTAGAGATTGTTGATATTGAAGAAGGAGACCCTCTCCCTAGTCTCCGACATAGGAACCAAATGTGCACAATTGAGTCTATAGTCAAGAGATCATCCACAATATCTCATTAGGACACAAAATTATTAAAGACTTGTTGTTTCACACAATGTGAAAAGTAAGAGTATATTAAGAGTCCTACGCATTATCCTTGTGGTATTGCCAGAACATCCGAGTGATATGTTAAATATTCACGATGAAGATAGAAATCCTTCTAGAGCCAACATCAAACAAGCTCTTGGTGGGTGACATGTGAGATCTTTCCAAAAGGTCAAGCTTGTGACAACTGGATAGAAACAATGGGGCGATTCACTCTTGAATCAACCTTGGTCCAGGAAATGAATTGATGAATACTTTTGGAAAAACCGTTCGATGTGAAAATCTCTTCTTTTCTCTAGCACATCGAATGTGTATTCATTTTCAAATACAAAAAGTATGTCTGATTGAAAAAATACTTTTGGAAAATCCGTTCGATGTGCGAATCTCTTCTTTTTCTAGCACATCGAATGTGTACTCTTTTCAAATACAAAAAGTATTTTTGATTGAAAATTGATCTTTCTTATAAAACCTTCATCGTATTGCAAAACTATTTCTTCTAAGCAATACGCGATTGTTTTCAAATCAATATTTCATCAATCGAATCTCAATTACCGGTTCACTCACTCCGTGTTGTCTTCTTTGAGACGCCGGTTTGAGAACAGCTAGAACAACTGCGAAACCTGGTCAAGGAGATTCTTCGAATCTATACCGATCACAGCAAGACTTGTACTAATCAACGGGAACCGGGGCCGTGTACCTCAATTCAACGAAAGTGATCAAAGACGCTTCGTGTGTTTTATTGCTAATTGTTGTTTGCGGTACATTTGACGGTTGCAACGATCGTAATTGAGAAGTCAATCCAAAGCCGCATGCTCACAAAGATCCACACTGATTTGAACATTAATTCTTATGGGTTGATAAAAGTGTTTTTAAAATGATTTCTTGTCCTAAAAGGTTTTTAATCGAAATGAGATCATTTGCGCTTTACATGTAGTGGTTCGCTTGGGTTCTTTATCCGCTAGTGTTAATGATGTTCTTCATAGAGGTTTAAGTTCATGTTCTTGGTAGAGACTTGTCAAAAACGCCCGTGATTCATTGTACCCGTATCCCAGCGATTTGTCTTTTAAATATGGGTTGACCCGGTCAATGGCGAGTTATCTAATATCTTAGCGAGTTGCTATGGTCCTTTTGTTCTTTTGACTTTGAGTCAAAAGATATAGCGACTTATGTCCTTAGCAACTTGTTAGATCAATAGCGACTTGTGAAGTGAAATACAAGAAGTAGCGACTTATTGAAGTAGCGACTTACTAAGTTTGACATTAGCGACTTAGAAATACCTTTGACCTAGCGACTTGTATTTACAAGTCGTAGCGAATTATCATATCTAGCGAGTTATCTAATGATCCTAGCGACTTGGTGTGTAAAAGAATGGTAGCGACTTATATTGATAAGTCTAGCGACTTGGTTTTGAAATAAGTAGCGACTTGGTTTGTAACTCTGTTTCGACTTTGTGATGTAAATAAAGAAGGAGGATGACAAAAGACTTGACAATTAAAACAAACATCAAAACTTCAAGCAACCTCAGTCTACAACCATCATCGGTTACTCAATCTTATCTCATGTCTCAAATCTATCTATCTTCAACAACAAATAAAATGAAATGGTAAACCAATTCCGACTCAAACATTAATCAATCTCGCCCACTTACTTGTGTGTGGTTCTCAAAACACTTAGACCATACATGATCTTTACACACATGAAGATTACATCACAGATCCAGAAATCTAAATGGAAACCGAAAAACAATGTCAACCAAAGATCTCAGAATTATATTCCGTGTTTCTCAAATGGATAATTATCATGACTTTCGAGGGTCATTAAAACACGATACAATTTATCATCACAGATCCTATAAGAAGCTTGCTTCTTTTTATTATCCGAAACTTAATGACAAGGAAGATAACATCAATGTTATTTCCTCTATCTTGGTTCGTTTTAAACTATAAACAAAAAACATTAATCACAACTCTTAAAACCTACCCGTAATGATCTCCAAAGATCTTGATGCCGATTCAAATATTTAAGCCAACCCTGTGGCATTAACAACCCGAGCCATCCCTGTGGCATTCATGAGTTGGATTATGGATGTACTTTTGTTTTGTGGGTTACAGCATCATCGTGGCATGAATGTCCTTAGGGTTTGTCTAGTTATGTTGAGATGGAGATTTGGTGTTAATGTCTAAGAGGGGGCGGACTGTGTTGAGTAGATTTTAGGGTTTGTGATATTTGCAGAAATGGGGCGTTTGATAAGTGTGAATGAGAGAGGCGGATAAGTTTGCTATTAGGGTTTGGTTTATGTTGAGAGAAATTAGGGATTTGGTCAAGTAAGTAATGTGCGTCTTTTTTTATATCCAAAAGCTAGGGCAGCAATAGAGTTGGATCAATATGGGCTTGCTTTGGGATTATTAACTTCTTGGGCCGCATAAGTATGAGATTTGGGGTATTGATTTGGACTAAATGTTGAGTCACCAACATTCATTCAAGTATATTAAGACTGTGTTTTGCTTCTAAATTGAATTAGAGTGGTATTTTGTGTTAATGTGTACTTGGATCATTTTGTTGGATCAATTTTCTTCTTGGCGGTCGTTTAATTTGGAATGGACTAGGCGATGTTTGAAATGAACCATGTGTTAACGAGATGATTGGTAAGGACAAAGTGAATTGAGTGTTTATGAGAGATTTGGATCAATTTGGATTATTGAAGTTTGTTTAAAAGTAATTTTGGACCATGATCTATTATTTTAGCTTGAGCTAATTATTGGACCAAAATATGAACATATGTGGACATGGGCCTTCTGAAGCCTAAATTGATCAAGGTTTCATTATGTTGCGGTTGAGCTTCTCAATATTGGACCGAAAATATGAAATTGGATCTAATGTGATTTATTGTGGTATGAAATTGGATGATGAGATTTGGTGTGATGATGAGATTTGTTGTGTTATGAGGATCAATAATTTGGTGTATACATTTTCACGAAGAATTCTATGTCACGGCTTGAAATTGTTTATTTGAACTAAGTTGACTACGGGTTGTTTGAGTTCGATATTTCTTATTTGGATTTGAAGTGAGGTTTTTCGGATTCGCTTACTTATTTCATCTTCTTTCTTTCTACTCTTCCGCGAAGATGACTTGTTTGGGCATTTATAGAGGGTGATAAAGACTTGGCTATTTAGTTACGGTTGTGATTCTTTCTCGCTTAACCCACAACGTAACTATCACTTCGGTGTCTCACCCGCTTGAGAATGTCAAGAGGTTTTGTACATTGGGTACACCGCTTTTTTTTCACAAGGATTAGTACAAGTTTAAGTAACAACTGGGAACTTTTACTTCATGATCAAGTTTGACATATCGGGTTTACTTCACCATGTGGTCACTACAACAGCCGATGTAATGCGTGAATGATGTGTTTACCAAAGTGTTTATTGGATGGTTGATGATGTTGGATAATGAACCATTGATGAACCGTGCATGTTCCCTAAAATGATATTCACCGAAACCAAAGTTGTCATAACACATTCAAGTCGACATTGTTTACGGTTTTGTCTTGATTTTGTAAAATCCCGCGAAAGAACCTATTTCTCGGTTTAAATCATAGACTTGTAAAATCCCGTGACAATGGAAACATCCCGTAATAGTAAAGTGCATTTCGGATCTATCTTACGGTTTATTCTTGGTTTTGTAAAATCCCGCGAAGAAACTATTTCTCGGTTTAAACCATAGAGTTGTAAAATCCGTAATGATGGAACCATCTTGGAGAAGAGAAAGTGTAATTTTGGATCTTACTTGATGTCGGTGCTACGCTTTCGCTTCAAAGAAGGATAAAAGGGTGTACTTCATGAATTGGATGTGTGTTTGGGTTTTTCTTCATGGCGCTTTGGTTATTACATGGTTTTACGGGTTATGTGCTTTTAACCATGGTCGGATGAAACCATTATCGAGTTCGTTTAAATGTCAAAGAAGGCTAGATTTGAGCTTTTAACTGAAGATGTGACAACGGCGTTAATTCAATATTATTTATTTGAGGTTGAAGTGAATTATCACGGCAAGTGTACTTAGTATCCGAAGGTATCGGGATGGTTGGATGAAGATTCTTCATGATCCTTGTTCGAGCTTATTATCAAAAATGAAGACTTGGAAATCTAGTTATTGTTGGGTGTCTTTTACCTTTTCTTTTACCACTGGGGAATTGGGCTCATACCACCACAAAATAACTATCACTTTAAGGAGTTACGTTGTAGTGCTCAAAGGTCACATTCAATTGTGGATTTTCAAGAGGTAATGTACGCCTATTACTTGATGGTTGGTTGGTTGAAGAGTATAGAGTACTTAGAGATTCAATGGAGCATGAATTCTCGGCACCGCTCTTTGTTACATATGTGCAAGTTTAAGTCACGAGTTCGGGTTAGTTTACTTCGTGGTCAAATTCATCATATTGGGTTATCTCCATCACCGTCACTACAAAGAGCCTATCGAATGATAATGGGGTTGATTACATGTTTTGCCAAGAGATTGAAAAGAGAGAGATGACGTATGAACACAACAGTTCATGCCTCGTACTCTAAAGAAAAGAAATGTGTATGTTTCTTATCTTTGAAAGAAGAGAAATCTTCTTATGACGCCCTCGACTCGTAAAGAAAAGAAAAGTGTACGTTTCAAGGCGCTTTATCTTTGAAAGAAGAGAAATCTTCTTATGACGTTTGAACACTTCAGCTCATGCCTCGTTCTCAAAGAAAAGAAAAGTGTACGTGTCGCTGCGCTTTATCTTCTAAGAAGAGAAATCTTCTTATTATGACCATTCTCATCAACATGCTTCATACTTTTCCATGCGCTCACCATCAAGTGAACCGGCTACCACCGATTGTTTTCTCATTCCACTTGCTCGATTATAATGAAGATGGCGACATCATGTGCTTATTTTATGGGAGAGAAGTGTGAATAGAACATTCGGATGATTTTCACTTATTTAATCAAGAATGGCAACTCCGTATGCAATTCTTGAGGGGAGAAGAAGTGTGAAATTTTGCATGGTTGATTATTATTTGAGAATTTAAATGGTCATACGGCTCTAAACTCATGTAAGAACCGAGCTCTTCTTATCGGGTCATCTTCACATGGAGTTTCTTCTTAAGAGCCGTTAGTTGACATCTTCACTCGGTCGATATGAGTTTATTGACAAAGTGCTTCCGGTTAATGCTTCACGATACATCAACATGATGATTCCGAACAACCTTCTCTTCTTGTTTGATGTGATTGTTTGCTTGGTGTTACCATTTCGTGTGTTCGCTATGGCCCGATTGTTGATTTCCTTGATGAACATCTTTCGTTCTTGTTTGATTGGGAGGATTTTAGTTAAGGGATTTGCAAGATGTAAGTTGATTGGGATGCTTTTGGTGATGTTCTTGTTTTGGTGAGTTGAAGATGTTAACTTTCTATTCCCCAACCGGACAATCTTGAAGAAGGTCGAGTCTACGATCGGTTCTACATTTTCTCGCTACATGTTAGAAGACTAAAGACGTGTTGCATTTAACAATCTAAAGACTTCTTCTTAATTCATGGCATTTATCAAACAGATTGTCGGTTTAGGGAGAGCACTAATTGGGGAATGTGATATGTCGAATTTAATCCCCAATTAGACTTGCTCACATTATTCAAAGATGTTGATTCTCACAAAGACTTCAAGCGATCTTCTCAACAAATTTCAAGTATTTGGGCATTCAAAGAGTTGCCGATTCTCAAGTGTCAAAACCAAAGAAGGAGTAAGGAGACAAGCATCTAAACGCGAGTAAACTTGATGAACTTAATACTTCTAAGTAATTGAAGATATCCCGGAAGACAAATGTTATTACCGCAGAGAAACTCAAGGTTTGACTCATGGCGAGTAAACTTGATGGACTTAATACTTCTAAGTGATTGAAGATATCCCGGAAAACAAATGTCATGACCGCAGAAACTCAAGGTTTTACTCATCAAGGCGCTTACTATTCCAACTACGTGGGGAAGTGATGTTTCAAGATAAAAGAGGTACACTAGTATGTGATGATTTCGATGTTATCGCAATCATCGTGGGAGAGAGAATTGTGTACATTGGGGATGCTCAAATGTTTACTTGAGGGCTTAATCGCTGATTCGTAGATATAATCACTTATTCCGGTTGACATCCGCAGAGATTGTCACCCGTGAGATAATCGTGATTCGCCCGCTTCTTCAATGTTATCGAGTTTGGTGTACTTCGGATCCTTGAGCTTCATACACATTCATCGTGGAAGAAAGATGTGAACAAATGTTCTATTGGATGTATTCGGAGAGTTCTTGGATATTGGTGTACTTCGGTTCTTGAGCTTCATACACGCTCATCGTGGAAGAAAATGTGAACATGGGAAGGTGTTCTTCATTCCCTCATGAAGTGTATTTGGGAGAGTTCTTGAGCATTATACAAAGAGATCGATCGCATCAATTCAACTACTTGGGGAATTGTTCTCTTGACACCTTTTGGAATGGATCGCGCGTACTTCAGTGAAAAGGAAATTTGAGAAGATTATTTATGAGTGGATGATACGTTGTTATTCTTCTTGATGATATAACCCGAATGGAGATCCTCGATTATCGTTCTTAAAAGGAGCAATGGATTTATGATAATGGTGTGCTTCTCTCGCACACTGCTAAGGCAAGCTTGAAATAGAGCTTTGAATCGCTCATCTTAAGGATTTTCGGTTTGGGGGAAGTCGCCAAGTCTCACTTTCGATGGTTCAATTTCTTTCTTCAATGCAAGAGCCCTCGGAAGCTTTGGTGGTGGATGTTTAAGAGATGATGACTTCTATCTTCTACGACGGGTCGCTCGATATCCTTATCTCGGTACTCAGATCATCATCTTCTTTAACTATATCATCTACTCTATCTTTGTATATATTTATTCGAAAACAAAATACAAAAATATAAAACCAACAAACAAAATAGAAAAATATAAAACCAACAAAAAGAAAATAGAAAATTATAAAACCTTCAAAACCCATAAAAATCGAAAATTTCAAAAATACCAAAATATGTTTTTCTATGACATGTCTTCGTATCGATAACATCTACGGTCTTAGAAATGTCATTCAATAATGGCACGGGACTTTAGATGAAGTTCGAGCAGAGGTGTAAATATTTCTTTCTAAACATGTCACAAATCTATGGCTTACGCTTATTTCAGATCAGAACCCGTGCTTAAACTATGGCTTGCGCTACTTCAAATCGTGACCCGTGCTTAAACTATGGCTTGCTATTATTTCGATAGCAACCCGCTTCTTTAAAGGAAGGAAAGTGCTACGCTTAAACGCTTTTCAAAAATTTCGCACTTATCCTAAAACAAAATGAGGAAAGTATGTCAAGGATCTGTTGCTCCTACACAAATGTTTTTCCGTCTATAAATTCTTCGTAAAAATATTTGTTGTTTTCAAAATGGTGGTAAATGAGTTGCTTGAAAATCAATCGATTCGTAGTTTTTAGACATTGAAAACTCAATCAATGACTTCAACGCTTTTAAACTTTTCACAAAATGAGTCATTGATTGAGGGGAGAATGTTTTCAAATCTATATCATCTAACGAGCTTTCTTAATTATCCTACGTGCTTAATTAAAAATGATGTTTGCCTATGTTGAAGGACTAGGTGCCTAGGATATGATTGTTAGGATTAGATGATTAGAGTTTGATTAACACATTAACCCCATACCTTATATGATCCGATTGATATGTTGAATTGACTTTTATTAGTCGATTGTTGTTTGGGTGATGTCGACCACCATATATTTGTATGTGTGTTCACTAACGATGCGTATATTGGTATATAAGAATGTTCCCGATCCGGATCCCACAATTGAAGATGATTGGATGCCGAAAGGAAAGGGTAACTATTTCTTGGGTTGACAAATGAAGAAACGGAGCTTAATTGGACTTCAATGGAGAGTTGGCATAAATGCAACGTAAGAGGTCTCACCGCATCGCAGATGGTTTTCTTCTAAGTGATTGAAGAAACGGAGCTTAATTGGACCTCGCTTGGCATTCAAAATGCAACGTAAGAAGAAGTCTCACCGCATCGCGACGGTTTTTCTTCCAAGCCCTACAACAACAACAACGTAAGCTTCTCAACCACCTAACGAATCTTTGTGCAGATACCATTTTTAAACAATTTTGAATAAATTGAATTAAATTGTTTTGAAAATGGAAAATATTGTTTTGAAAATATATTGACTAATTTTGAAAATCACCGGACTTCATTTTATCAAAACTTAAGTCACTCAATCATCGACTCACGGTCATGGATTGAGGGGAGAGTGATTTTGAATAAAATATTTTCAAACAATATTGCTTCATAAAAGTCCGCTTTGTACAATATAAAGTGGTGATCTAAAGATTTAATGTTATGTCATGGTATGATTTTTCTTTAGAATCAAGGTCTTTCAAAATGAAATTTTTCTCGTCTTGTTTGATTGTGAAATTGTTTTATTTTACTTAAAGATCTCTTAAAAACTATCATACCGACACTAACAATCTTTAATGTCTTAAATTGGTCCTTATCTCGTCATTTTTCAAAATTAAATCTTGCCACGCCTTTCCCCAAAATTTTCTAAATGATTTAAATCAATTGGGATCACAAATCTCAAATGGTTTGATATTTTGATCGGGGTAGAGATCGTGATTTAAATCTCAAATCTGCTTTTAAATGGAATTGGTTTTAGTCCTTTAAAGGCACTCCCGCCTCCATGTGCCAAACGATTTCAAATACACAATGCACATGTTGAGGAGGAGGATTTATCCAAAACCGGATGAGTATTTAAACAAGGCCACATTTTCTCCCATGTTTTCTAAACCTAATTAAATCACTTGGGATCCAAAATCTCAAAGGGTTTGATATTTTGATCGGGGAGAATTTGTGATTTAATAATGAAATTTGATAAAAGGTGATCGTTTTGATTCAATTGTGCAGTCGCTTTCTCATATGTGCTAAACGCTTTCAATCTCAAGCACATATTGAGGGGCAGCAAAACCAAATAAACTATCGAGGTACAAAAGCTTTTAAAAGAGATTATAAAGTACCTTGATTGAGTTTTCAAATGGTTTCTTAATGGATTTTGTGATCGTGGATGTGCTTCAAAAGAACTCTTGCCTCTATGTGATAAAATGATTTCAAATATCCTATGCACATATTGAGGGGAGAATTTTACCAAGAAAATCAAATGGCTTTTTCGTATGAAAATTGTGATCAAAGAAAATATTTCAAAGTCCTCTTGCCTCCTTGTGCTAAACAATTTCTAAATCATACGCACATGTTGAGGGGAGGTTTTCTAAATGATCAAAACTATTAAGGTACAAAATGCTTTGATCTCGTATCACAAGTACCTTGATTGTTTTTCCAAATGATTTTCAATTGGTTTCAAGAAGGAATGAACAATACCAAAAGACCGACCAATTTACTTTATGCATGGAGTTATAAGGATGGTTAGGTTAGGTATTCGTTCCCACGATCCGCCGTAACCGGAGGGATCTACCTGTGACAATCCACTAGATAGTGTAGAGTCCTTAGGTATATTGAAAAAGGAGAAAAGTGAGAAATGGGAAGAGTGCGGATCGAGATCGAGCTAGTAATCGAATAAACCCAACAAGGTTCTAGTTATGAAGTCTCGTAAGCATCAAGGGGTTGAAGAATGAAAAGAAATGAATGATAAAGGGTGAAAAGAAATAGCCTCCATCAATTCAACCTTAGGCGTAAACCGGGTTCAATTCATATGCTACCGGTGGTTACTAAGGTAACACCGGTATTGAAGACAAGACATCATGGACCCAAAGATGCACCGCACTAAACTTCCCAAACCACTCAAGTTCCTCTTAAAAGGGCTTGTTTCATTCTCACGGGAACCGACATAATCTATCGACTTTCTCTTAGAGATTGTTGATATTGAAGAAGGAGACCCTCCCTAGTCTCCCACACAGAACCAAATGTGCACTATTGAGTCTAGAGCCAAGAGATCATCCACAATATCTCGTTAGGACACTAAATTAATGAAGACTTGCTTTTCACACAATGTGGAAAGTAAGAATATATTAAGAGTCCCACGATTATCCTTGTGGTATTGCCGTAACATCCGAGTGGTATGTAAAAGTATTCACGATGAAGATGGAAATCCTTCTAGAGCCAACATCAAACAAGCTCTTGGTGGGTGACATGTGAGATCTTCTCGTAAGATCAAACTTGTGACAACCGGATAGAAACGATGGGGCGATTCATTCTTGAATCAACCTTGGTCCAGAATGGAATTGACGAATACTTTTGGAAAACCGCTCGATGTGCAAACCTTCTTTTCTCTAGCACGTCGAATGTGTACTTATGTTTTCAAATTCAAAAGTATCTCGATTGAAAATACTTTTAGAAAACCGCTCGATGTGCGAATCTCTTCTTTTCGCTAGCACGTCGAATGTGTACTCATTCTCTAATACAAAAGTATTTTGATTGAAAATTGATCTTTCTCATAAAACCTTCGTCAGATTGCAAAACTCTTTCTTCAAGCAATACGCGATTGTTTTTCAAATCATTTTCATCAATCGCTGAATCTCAATTACCGTTCACTCACTCCGTGTTGTCTTCTTTGAGACGCTCCGGTTTGAGAACGACTAGAACAAACGCGAAACCCCGTCAAGGAGATTCTTAGGAATCCTACCGATCACAGCAAGATTTGTATCGATCAACGGGAACCGTGGGCGTGTACTCAATTCAACGAAGTGATCAAAGACACTTTCGTGTGTTTTATTGCTAACTCGTTGTTTGCGGTACATTTGGACGGTTGCACCGATCGTAATTGAGGAGTCAATCCAAAGCCGCATGCTCACAAAGATCCACACTTAATTTGAAGAAATCATGACCGGTGCATATCTACATAACTCGGCTCGATATTTCATACTATGCTTATGCTTCATCACGCAAATATCATGAACCGAAGAAGGCTTCCGCTACTCGATGGAAAGATGTCATGATTCAAAAGTGTGAGCATGTCGGTCCGAAAGTCACAACTTCACATGATGGCAACACAATAAAGGGTGATCCGAGATTTATCGTGGTGATGATCTCAATGAAAGCTCAAGATCATCAAAGATGTGGATCGCTTAAAGGCCTCCACTAAAAGTACAAATCAATGCGGACTTTGAAGTTGCACTACTTAAGCACAAAGATTGCGAAAGTGAAGAATTAAAGTCTACGAGCTCAAGAACAAAGACAAAATAGAATGCTAGGATTCAAAATGTATAACATGGGGTGACCTCCTTAGGGGAGATTGTTAGGAATTAGAAAATTCCATAGTGAAGAGTCGGTCACCCCAAATATTATCTAGCATAAGTTAGCTCGTAGACATATCGTTATTTACGTTATTTAGTAGTTTATTTATTAGTTTGTAGCGTAGTATAGCTTAGTGCAACACCGTGGAGGAAGGACGGTCTTTACCCATCGTATCCCCGATCCACAGCCGATAGGAGGTCGTATTTCTTGTAACTATAAATACCCCTTCCATCCATGGAAGGGTGGTGCTTCATAATCTAATATTCAACTTTTGTGTAAACCTCTAGCAAGAACACCCTCTCTCTACTTTCTCTCTAAAATGGAAAACATGTATTTTGATCTCCCAAGACCACCCGAATCATCAAACACAATAAAATAACGATTGTTAGGAATTAGAAATTCCCAGATTAAAGAGTCGGTCACCTCAAGTATATGTAATCGTTAGAAAGCTCGTAGTCGTAGTTCTTTAAGTTAAGTAGTATTTTAGTTAAGTAACACCGTGGAGGACTGACGGTCTTTACCCATCAGATGCCCGATCCACACCCCAAAGTGTGGCGAGTTATGTAAGACTATAAATACTCTCTACCTTCCAAGGTAGAGAGTTGGAGCTCATAATAATATCTTTCACTTTCTCTCACTAAGTTCCCTAAACCTCTAACTTTCTCTCTAGAATTCCATCTTATTCGCCACCTTGTGTTATGGTTTGATGTGTATGTGAAAAGTTATATCTTACAATTGGTATCAAGAGCCATGGTTAGATCATATCTTGCACATCTTTGGATTTATAGTGGTTTTAGGTGGTTTTGAGTTTGAAAAGTTTAGTGGTTTTTGCATCATTTGGTTGATTTCTTGTGTTAAAGTTTGAATTTTGTTGGTACTTTTATGTTTAGAATCATCAAAAGTGTTTAGGTTTTCATTTGGTAAGCTTGAATCATCTTGGTTGGGTTGTTTTGGATTGAAAAGTGAAGGTTATTTGGTTTTTCAAGCTAGCGACTTAGCTCTCGGACTTGTTTTCTTGGTAGCGACTTACTCATAGTTTTGTAGCGACTTACAGCTATAAAAGCTAGCGAGTTAGAGCTAGCGAGTTAAAGCACAAGTAGTGGAATCTCCACCACGGTTAGCGACTGTGGTAGCGACTTAGTCCAGAGCGAGTTGCTCTTTAGCGACTTGCATATCTAGCGACTTGTGTAGCTAATCATCGCACAAATTTGGCTAGCGACTTAGTCCAGAGCGAGTTACTACTTAGCGACTTGCTTTTCCTGGCTGGCGACTGGGACTCTAGCGACTTAGACGTAGCGAGTTAAGGGTTAGCGACTTAGTGCACTAATTTCTAGCGACTTAGTGCATTATTTGGCAGCGAGTTAGCACTTTATCATCTAGCAACTTGAGTGATTGTTTACGGTTTTCTCTTGATTTAGTAAAACCCGTGAAAGAATCTATTTCCGGCTTAATCATAGAGTTATAAAATCCCGTATAACTGTTAACATGTCTACCAACATTCCCACTGCTCCCACCGCCATCTCCATCGCTGTCGAGGATGTTCAAGCAATGGCTCAGATACTCGCCCACCAATGCTTGACAGAATCGACTACGATTCTTGGGCTCAACGAATCGATTGTATTGCCTTGAAAGGAAAATGGTGTAAACATTCTCAAATCCATTGATGAAGGACCATATCGGGTTGAAACGACTAGAGACATACTTGATACTAATGAAGATGGTACTCTGCTCACGGAATGGATGACCTAAGATGTACAATGAGCTTGATAATGAGGAGAAAAGAGATTCGATGCGATATCGTGGCTTCAAACATTGTTCTTCAAGGTCTTCCTAAAGACATCTACAAGTCGATCAATCATAACACCGATGCAAAGGTCGTTTGGGATAACGTTAAGATGCTTCTCTCGTGTTCGTAATTAACTATGGAAGACAGGGAATCCCAACTCTATGATGAATTTGAGCACTTCAAGATGAAACCGATGAGAGTGTCTATGAGTACTATGTGAGATTTCATAAGTTAGTGAATGACATGAGGAACATCAAGATGACTATGCCTAACATTCGCTTGAACTCAAAATTTGTGAACAACATGAATCCCGAATGGCACAAGTTTGTTACCGTGAAGCTCACTAAAGGATTGAAGAACACAAACTATGAGCAACTCTATGCCTTCCTCCTTCGTAATGAAAGACATGCCATGTTTGAAAAATTGATTCTCAATCGCTCAAAACTAACCTGTGAGAGACAAGCTCGCCTAATGATTCAACCGCTTTCTACTCAAACATTGGAATCACAACCAAAGCATCACAAGTCATACCCTTGGGTAATGGTAATCACAAACTCATCCTCGATCCTCGCTCAAACAAGTCGATGCCGATGCACACGCTGGTAACATCATTAATCAACTTGCTCTTCTCATTAGTCAAAACATGAATTCTCTTCCACAAACCAACAACAACCTCGAATCGCATCTAACCCACATAATCAAGCCACTATTAAAGATGGAAGGATCGTGGTGCAACCAGCTCAGAAAGACAAGATGAACAGGACGAGGTGGAGCCGGGAGAGGTTATGTTGGAAACCGTAATCGAGGAAGGAATGGTAACCTGTGTCAAGCTAAGCCAATCAAATGCTTTAACTGTGGTGGTGAGGACACTTTGCAAGGAACCGCACATCTCCAAAGCGCCCACAAAATGCCGAATACTTCGAGATAAGATGTTGCCGCTCAAGCTCGTGACAATGGTGCTACTTTGAATGAAGAGGAACTCATTGCTTTTGTCAAGGCAATGCCAAGACCTATGATGCGTATGTAGATGAGCAAATTTATTCGTGAGATAGGTCACAATCATCAAAATGCCTTTCAAGTCGGTGATCGCGATGCTTACGACTGATGTGGATGATGGACCCATCGCACACACAATATTTATGGCTAGCATCTCTCCCATGGTGTCTCCCAAGGTCACTTCTTCACCACAAGTCGCCCATCAAAGGACAAACTCATCTCGAGGTATTAAAGCTATATGATGATGTCGATGTGCAACAGATGCATGACAAAGTACAACCAACCGAAACTTTTGAATCAAATATTGAAAATACGGGTAATATCAATATTGTCCCATATGATCAATACGTGAAACAAAGTGAAAGTGAAGTTGTACCTAGTGATGCATCTTCTGCATCAACAATGACTATGTCTTTGATGAATACACCGCATGTGCTCCCGATGATTCCATTATCTCGAACTAAATGCCTATAAGGAACGTGTTGCCATTTATGAACAACGCAAAATTTGAGTTGACCACCGTGAGCGTGAAATGGATGACCAAGTGCGCATAAAGAATTAGAAAAGTAATTTTAGAGAAGAAGTATTGAAACAAGAATTAAATTCTTTGCAAGAAAAACTTTCTAAAACAAATAAGCAAAACAAGAACTTCAAGAAAACGTGAAAATGCTTAAGCAAGAATTTAATGTAAAAGAATCAAAGCTCTTAAGAGATTTTTCTAATCAAAACTTTGAAAACAAACTTGAAAACAAGTTGTACATACAAGGAAACACCATTCGATCGCTCACATGGTCACCAAACATCGAGTCTTAAGCGATAAGCATAGCATTCCCTTGTTGAGGAACCAAATCCAGAGGTAATCAAAAGGCTAGAAATGCTCATAAGGTGATTTATGATGGTAATGAAATTCTTAAGCCTAGGCGTAAACCTAGTTGCGCTGAGTGCACCGAGGAAGATAAGAAATCGATGAAGTCACTAGGAAAGGATGAACAAAAACTAGATGACCCTAAATGCAAAGAGAAAAAATAATTATCTCTCCTCACGATTACAAAAGGAAAACTGGATTGCATTAAACAAGTTTAAGCCTCGACTTTGTTGACTCCGAACAAGTCTTCGAAAATGGATTTAGATAAGCGTAAAGTCGAAAATATTGTAGAAACAAACCTCCCTTCGAAAATGCCTAGAGCAACCGTGTATCCTCCTAATACACCTATGCATCTTGTACCTAGAACAATTGCCACTAAAAGCAAGACATTAATTAGCCAATACGTTATATTCCAACTATTTGTTGATTTTGAAAAACTTGCAAGAAAAGGATCACTCCCACCGGTATAATCAAGGTGAAAGAGGTTTTGAACAAATGAAAGAATGTTATTTAACTCGAGGTCATGCCTTTCTTTAAACTTCTAAAAGATCACTTTGAGAGTCTTAAAAGGGGTAGAAGTCGATATTAAGGGTATGGAAAAGGAATTTGATGCAATGGTTGTCAAGTTAGTGATTATGAGCGCAGCACTAAAATATAATGAGATTGAGAGAAAGAACTTGCATACATTAAATGAGAATCTTATTATCGAATGTGTTGCTCAAGATGTGTTTTTCACCGCTCAAATTGCTCCATTAATGCTTCAAAATTTCATGAATTATCTCGTGGCTCGAAAGTCTCCCATGATCGTGTCATTGAGCTTGAAAAACTAATTCTAAACTAAACGAGAAAATTGAACCGATGATCACGACACGTTGGTTAAACACTTTTCTAAACTAGAAGTTGAGTATTTTAATTTACAACTAAAATATCAACATCTCAAAGAAAATGTCAAAACTTCAAATATCAAGACATCTTCGATGCTCCGAGTTTGATGCGCTTTTCAAATTAACAAACGTGATGAATGATTCAAGCTCACCCAACACGATCGTAAAGTTGAAAGCCCAAATCTCTCAATTAAAGGGTCAAACGAACAATATGACAGCTCCCAAATGCCTCCTCTTTAGATTCTCGAATTCTCAAACGTTTCATCTTCAAAACCTAGTAAATGTTTTACAAAAGGAAAACGAAAGTTTTCTAGAAGAGAATGAAAAGGTTAAACGTCATTTCAATGAGTTGTTTGAATCAATTAAAGTCACTCAGAACAAAAACAACGAACAAATAACTTCATTGCAAAAGGAAATTGAGAATCAAGAGTCGTAAAAGGAAAATGCCAATGATCAATGAGGAGAATGTTGTATCTAAGGTTCACTGGGAATAAATCTACTTTATCTCGTGACATATGTCCCCTCACCTAAGGAACAACAAACTTGCCATTCAAACATATTTCTCATCCCTTAAGGATTGCTTAGAATGCTCGTGAGATTGTTGAAGAGGATAAGCTAGAGAAACCTCATGATAATGCAATTGGACATGCATGCCTATATGCCAAACGATCTCAAGAAATCTTAGAATGTTTGATCACTATATGCCCAAAACATTAGGTGAGAGAGTTAACCCTTGATTCCATGCTCAATGCCTAAGGCCAAACATGACATGCACTCGATTCCCAATGGTTTGAATGTGAGGAGTAGTGCACCAAGGAGTAGTTCGATTTTAGATCCGTCAATACTAGGAAAGTGAACTCAAATGTGCCTTCTAGAGTACTAATCTCAAGACTCTAATGTTAAGAAAGTGAACCTTAGTGCACCGCATGTAGTTCAGATCCCAAAGACATCTAAACAGTGGTGCAAAGAGTAGTAAAACAAACTAATGTTCCCATTCCTCTACAGAGTAATCATGACATTAAAGGGAGCAGTCAAAGTCTCAAGACAATACAAGGAATGATAGGACCTCTCAAGCTAAGAATGTGCACCGGAAGAGAGTAGAAGAACAATCTAGGAACCTTAAGTTTGAATCGAATAAAACGAATCGTGTTGATTCTAGTATTAGCCATAGGCGCATCGTAATTAATTCAATTCGATACTATTTGCAAACCTTGTACCGATGATTGCTTGAATTCGCTTCTAATCATGAATGTGATGTTAATGTTCGCCTAATGATGTTAATTGTCCAGCTAATGTTATTAATGCTAAAATTCATGCTAAAAAGGCTAAAAGGCAAAAGCGAAAGAGAGTTAGAAAACAATGGAAACCCACAGAAGAACATTCAAAGAAATAGGCTTTTATTGGATACCGTTGGTCATAAACTAATCGATAATGCCCACTAGAAAATGGATGCCTACCGGTAGAACTATTCCTTAAGAAGTGGTCACATCAGAATAGGGCTAATACGCACACTAGTATTGCATCTATTCACAATGATTCCACTACTTCACCGTCTCGACATGAATGCTTCTATTTCGATGCGGTGGTCCAACTGCTGTTACTAACCAAATGGAACCCATTCTTGCATGGGGATCCCAAATATCCGCTATCCATTCTTGTCTCGTGTTCAACCGCAGATCGCTCAAATCGCTCGTGGTACCGGACTCAGTCGCTCCAAGCATATGACCGAGACCGTCACGCTCATGAACTTCGTGAGCAAATTCATCGGACCGTTAGATTTGGTAATGATCATTTCGGTGCATATGGGTTATGGAGATTATGTTGTTGGCGATAGTGTCATCTCCGTGAGTGTATTATGTGGAAGGTTTAGGTCATAACTGCTCTCTGGTCAATTCGTGATTCGATCTAGAAGTAGCCTTCGTAAAACATACCGCTTTGTTAGAGATCTTAATGGAAAGGAACTGCTGAAAGGAACTCGTGGCTCAAACCTTTACACTATCTCTATCGATGACATGATGAGAGCATCACCAATCGCTTGTTATCAAAGGCTTCAAAACAAAGTCATGGTTATGGCATCGCTGCCTCAATCACTTGAACTTCGCACCATCAACGATCTTTCCGTAAAGGACTTAGTTGTAGGTTTACCTAGACTAAAGTATGAAAAGGATCATCTTTGTTCACCTTGCCAATTGGGAAAAAGCAAGAAGTATGCCCATAAACCCAAACCTTCTAACTCGTCACGTAAGTTCTTCATATGATTCATATGGATTTATGTGGACCAATGAGGGTGCGTAATATCTTTGGGAAGAAATATGTGTTAGTTGTGGTTGATGATTATTCTAGATTCACCGGGTCAAGTTCTTAAGGACAAAGGATGAAACTCCCGATATCATCATCAAACTCATCAAACAAATGCAGTGTTAGACTAAACAAGACCGCCGTAATTATCGTAATGCATAATGGAACCGAGTTTGTCAACAAACAACTTAGTGAATTCTATGAAAGCATTGAATCACCATCAAAGAAGTGTTCCACGAACCCCTCAATGTAACGGTGTAGTTGAAAGACTAAATCGTACTTTTGTTGAAGCCGCTAGAACAATGCCGATTTACTCAAAGGTTCCAATGTTTCTCCGGGTCAAGCAATTGCCACCGCATGTTACACACAAAATCGCTCCCGATTCACACCATTCATGGAAAACTCCATATGAACTTGTCCACAACAGAAACCCAATCTATCTTTCCTTCGTGTGTTTGGTGCCTTGTGCTATCCAACTAATGAGGGTCAAGACTTGGGCAAACTTAGAGCTAAAGTCGACATTGGAGTATTTGTAGGATATGCACCAAACAAAAGGGATACCGAATCTACAACAAAAGAACCCGAAATATCATGGAAACAATTCACGTTACGCTTGATGAGTCGACCGGTCAAATGGCTCCTCGACACTCCACCAGACCCGCACTTCATAACAAATTCTATTGGTTCATCCCTTGTTCCAAACTCCTCTCAAGAAACACCATATGTACCTCCATCCAAGATGATGTAAAGAAATTGTTTGATCCAATGTTTGATGAACTGATGAGTCCACTACTAATGAAGTGTCGATCCCTACAACAGAGGATGCTCGATTCCAAAGAATGAAGTCAATCCATCGCCTCAATATCTCAGAAGTCAAGAAGCACCGCCACGATCCTTCGCCTCATCAACAAATCATCATTCTTCAAATGTACATCATGGAAATGTTTCGCATCAATGATGAAGTTAATCCCTTGCGACTCTCAAGATGCTCCATTTGAAAACATATTTGCTACTCCCGAATCATCGCAGAACCATCTTCTTCAGAGACATCGACTCGCCTACCTCGCCTCAAAGAAATGCCACATGAACACCTCGTAAAATGGACTCACGATCATCCATTAGACAACATCATTGGTAATCCTCTCGTCTCAGATCAACCCGAAGCAACTCGCAACCGATGCCTTATGGTGCTTCTTCAACTCCGCACTATCTAAGATCGAACCAAAAGACGTTAAACCGCCATGAATGAAGATAGTCGGTTCAATGCTATGCAAGATGAAATTCATGAGTTTGATCGCCTTGATGTATGGGAGTTAGTACCGCCCAGATCGTGCTATGATTATAGCTCTAAAATGGATCTTCAAAGTAAAACTTGATGAGCATGGTGATGTGTTGAAAACAAGGCTCGATTGGTTGCTAAAGGATATCGCCAAGAGGAGGGTATAGACTTTGAAGAATCATTTGCTCCAGCTTGCTCGAATCGAGGCAATCGTAATCTTTTGGCTAATGCCGCAAGTAAGAACATGGTGGTATATCGATGGATGTAAAGACGGCATTTCGAACGGAGATCTTAAAGAAGTCGCTCACGCCACCAACCCAAGGATTTGTGAATCAAGAGCATCCTACTCACGCTTATCGCTTGAAGAAGGCTCTTTACGGTTTAAAGCAAGCTCCAAGGGCTTGGTATGATACACTCTCAAAGTTTCTTCTTTCAACCGGATTCAAAGAAAGGAGCAGCTTGATCCTACATTGTTCACCGTGAAGTCGTGCAAACATTTAACTCATGTTCAAATTTATGTTGATGATATTATTTTGCCTCGACCGACCCAATGGAATGTGATCGTTTTTCAAATGAAATGAGTTCAAAGTTTCAAATGTCAATGATGGGACAAATGTCATTTTTCTTGGGATTACAAATTTCACAAAGTCCCGAGGCATCTTCATAAATCAATCTAAATATGCAATGAGATTTTAAAGAAATTTGATTTGATTCATGTGACCTGCTGACACCCCCATGATTGACCGAACCAAACTAGATGAGGACCTCTCGTGGATCATGATTGACCAAACGAAATATCGGAGTATGATTGGATCCCCGATGTATCTCAACGCTAGTAGACCGTACATTTTGTTCTCTCGTGTGCATGTGTGCTAGATACCGTGCTGCCTACTAAAAGCACCTTGAAGCGCTTAACGGGTCTTTCGGTATTCCAAGGTACCATCAATATGGGACTATGGTACCAAGGACACCGGTATGTCACTAACGGCCTATGCAGATGCCGATCATGCAGTTGTCAAGATACACGTCAAGCACGCCGAGAGGTGCTCGCTTTTGGGTGATAAGCTTGTGAGTCGGTCTTCAAAGAAGCAAATGAGTACTTCTATTTCTCTACAGAGGTCGAATACATAGCCATGTCATCTTGTTGTGCTCAAATCTTATGGATGAGATCTCAATTATCCGACTATGGCTTTGAATTCAACAAAATCCTCTCAGATCGTGATAATAAAAGTGCTATTGCTCTCTCATGCAACAACGCTCAACACTCAAGAGCAAAGCATATCGACATTCGACATCATTTCATCGTGAACAAGTTGAAAAGGTGTGGTGGAACTATATTTTGTGAGGTCCGAATATCGCTAGCGGACATCTTCACCAAAGCTCTTCCAAGAGAACGCTTGAGTTTATTCTTCCACGCCTTGGTTTGAAAAGCCTTCAACCGAAACTCTCAAACGCCTTCGTGAGGAAGACGAGGAGTAAAGGTCTATCTTCATCTATCTCTTGTACATATATATTTGAAAACAAAATACAAAATTATAAAACTTTCAAAATCCATAAAAAATTAAAAAAAATCCATAAAATTCAAAATTCTTCAAAAAATATTGTCATTTTGTCATGTTTCTTCCGGTTCGATAATATCTACGGTTTTTTGTGTCATCATTCAAAGAATGACACGGGTCTTTAGATGTTGTTCGAATTTTTAAAAAAAAAAAAAAAAAAAAAAAAAAAAAAAAAAAAAAAAAAAAATTTTTTTGGGAGAAAGAGAAAAATGGTTTATTGTCATCTTCGTGCAATAACCCGGTTTTAAAGAAAGAACAGAGCCATATCTTACCAAGTTTTCAAATCTTATGCTCGATTCTATAAACTCCTATCTCATTAAAACTAAATGCTTTGAAAAATAACTCAATCTCTATTTTTGATAATCATCGACTTATTTGTCAAAATCTTATCTCTCAATCAACAACCTACGCTATTGATTGAGGGGAGAATGATTTCAATTAAATTAAAAAGTTATTTGGCATTAAAATTGTTTTCAAAAGATATACATGCATGTTTTATAAATGGAGTTTAAAGTCTTAAAATCCGATCCTTATCGCTCAAACGCTTTCACAATCAAGTCACAATTCTCCTTAAAGCTTTCAAATCAATTTAATTATACGAGATCACAAATTTCAAATGATTTGATAATTGTGATCGGGGAGAATGTGTGATTTAAATTGGATTTAAACCGATAATTAGGTAAATGGTTATAATAGGATGTACATGCTATCCCGCCCACATGTGACAAACGATTTCAATTTTTCAATGCACATGTTGAGGGGAGCATCTATCTTAAACCTTTGATTTAAAACGTGATCATTTATCCCATGTGCAGTTCCTCTAGTATGTGCAAAACTCTTTTCAAACCTCGAGGCACATATTGAGGGGAGCAAATTTATGGAAACCTCATCCTTCCCGAAATGCTATATCTACTTGATCCGTTGAGGAAGTGATGTTGATATCTTTAGAAAATGGTAATCAAAAGAAGTTAATTCTTTCTCTTGCCTCCGTGTGCAAAACATTTTCAATACTTGATGCACATGTTGAGGGGAGTTCTCGTTTAAAATATCAAAACAATTCAGTACAAAAGCTTTGATAATATATCACAAGTATCCGAATTGATTTTCAAATGGTTTTCAATTGATCCAATGGCGTATGAACAATACCAAATTGACCGACCAACTTTACTTTATGTACGGTGATATAAGGATGATAAGGTTAGGTATTGGTTCCCATGATCCGCCGTAACCGGAGGGATCTACCCAGGACAATCCACTAGTTAGTGTAGAAGTCCTTAGGTATGATGATAAAAGGAGAAAATGAGATATGGGAAGAGTGCGGACTAAGACCGAGCTAGTAATCGAATAAACCCAACAAGGTTCTAGCTATGAAGTCTCGTAAGCAATCAAGGGGTTGAAGAATTAAAAGAATTGAATGAGAAAAGGGTGAAAACAAATAGCCTCCATTTATTCAACCTTAGGCGTAAACCGGTTCAATTCATATGCTACCGATGGTAACATCGGTATTGAAGACAAGACGTCATGGACCCAAAGGACGACCGCACTTCAACTTTCCAAACCACTCAAGTTCCTCTTAAAAGGACTTGTTTCATTCTCACGGGAACCGACATTATCTATCGACTTTCTCTTAGAGATGGTTGATATTGAAGAAGGAGACCTCTCCCTAGTCTCCGTTATAGGATCCAAATATGCACAAATTGAGTCTAGAGCCACGAGATCATCAATAAATCTCATTAGGACACTTTCAATGAAGACTCTCTGCTTCACACAATGTGGAAAGAGAGATTATATCTTGAGTCCCACGATTATCCTTGTGGTATTGCCGTAACATCCGAGTGATGTGTTTACATATTCACAATGAAGATGGAAAGCCTTCGAGCCAACATCAAACAAGCTCCTCGGTAGGTGGCATGTGAGATCTATTATATAGATCAACCATGTGACAACCGAATGAAACAATGGGGCGATTCAATTTCTTGAATCAATCCCGTTCGTGTTAGGGATTGACGGATACCTTTGAAAACCGGTCTTTGTGCTTATAAACTCTTTTCTTTAGCACATCGACCGTGTACTCATTTTTCAAACCAAAAGGTATTTTTATGATTGATAATTGATTTTCAATAAAACCTTCGTTGTATTGCAAAACAATTTCTATTGAGCAATACACGATTGTTTTTCAAATCTCTTTTCATCAATCGCTGGACTTAAAATTCACCGTTCACTCACTCCGTGTTGTCTTCTTTGAGATGTTCCGTTTGAGAACAAATAGAACAAATGCGAAACCCCGTCAAGGAGATTCTTAGGAATCCTACCGATCACAGCAAGATTTGTATCGATCAACGGGAACCGTGGGCCGTGTACTCAATTCATCGAAGTGATCAAAGACACTTTCGCGCGATTTGTTGCTAATCGTTGTATGCGTACGCCCGACGCTTGCAAATGATCGTAATGAAGCGGTCAATCCATAGCCGCATGCTCACTTAACACATTCATCTCAAAAGAAATCATGATTAGTGCATCAATGACTCGATATTTTCACTCCATGCTTCGCTACGCCGCCAATATCATGATTCAACAAATGCTTCCGCTACTCGATGAGAAGATATCATGATCCGTAATGTGAGCATGTCGGTCCCAAAGTCACAACACCACAATGGATGTCTCGTAGATTTTTGATAGCCGATGATCTCCAAAGATGGCTCAAACTCATCATCACGTGGATCAAGAAAAGACCTCCACTTGAAATAACCAAACATGCATTGTGAAGAATCAATGACTACGAGCTTAAGAGCAAAGGACTACATCAAGAATGCAAGATCAATTGTTAAATGTTATATCTATTTGTATTCAATGTAATTTTGGTACATAATTGAGGTGACCTCCTTGGGGAGATTGTTAGGAATTAGAAATTCCGGATTAAAGAGTCGGTCACCTCAAGTATATGTAATCGTTAGAAAGCTCGTAGTCGTAGTTCTTTAAGTTAAGTAGTATTTTAGTTAAGTAACACCGTGGAGGACTGGACGGTCTTTACCCACCGTATGCCCGATCCACACCCCAAAGTGTGGCGAGTTATGTAAGACTATAAATACTCTCTACCTTCCAAGGTAGAGAGTTGGAGCTCATAATAATATCTTTCACTTTCTCTCACTAAGTTCCCTAAACCTCTAACTTTCTCTCTAGAATTCCATCTTATTCGCCACCTTGTGTTATGGTTTGATGTGTATGTGAAAAGTTATATCTTACAGGCTCGATATTTTATACTATGCCGACCTTCTGATTTGTAATTATCATGAACCGTGTAAAGCTTCAACTGATCGATGGAAAGATGTCATGATCCGAAAAGTGTGAGCATATCGGTCAAAATTCACAACATCACATGATGGCAACACAGTAATATCATGATCCGAGATTTCACGTGGCTAATGATCTCAAATGAAAGATCATCAAGGCGTGGATCGATTAAGACCTCCACTTAAAGTACAAAGCGGTAGGACTTTGAAGAATCCACGCTAAAGCACAAGATTGCGGATGCAGAAGAATTAAAGTCTTCACGAGCTCAAGGCGAAGAAAAAAAATAGAATGCTAGGATTGAAATGTAAATCATGGGGTGACCTCCTTTCGGTGGAGATTGTTAGGAATTTGAAATTCCATGTGAAGTGTCGGTCACCCCAACTATAGACCAGCACAAGTTAGCTCGTAGACATATCGTTATTTATCAGTTTATTAGTTAGTTATTAGTTTAGTTTAGCGTAGTGTAACACCGTGGAGGAAGGACGGGTCTTTACCCACTATATGCCTGATCCATAGCCCGTCAGGAGGGCGTTTAGCTTGTAACTATAAATACCCTGCTTTTCTCATAATCTAACCTTACATTTGTTTGTTTATCTCTCTAGAAAACACCCTCTCCTCTATTCATCTCTCTATAATGGCTCACTTGTTTAATCATCTACCTAGACCACCCGAATCATCTAAACAACATAAAATATACGATCCTAACAGAATAGTTTAAGGTTCTTGAGAGAGAAAGTGGAAGATGGGAGCCTTTCTAGAGAGAGAAAGTAAACAAAAGAAAGAAGGTTAGATTGAGTGAAAGGTCCAACCCTCTACATTGGGAGGTAGAGGTATTTATAGTTACATACTACACGTCCTCCTTTGACCTGGATCGGGCATACAAGGGTAAAGACCCGTCTTTCCTCCACGGTGTTACACTAAACTAAACTACGCTAATAACTAACTAATTAACTACTGAATAATGTAAATTACGACATGTCTACGAGCTAACATATGCTAGACTATAATTGGGGTGACCGACTCTTCACTATGGAATTTCTAATTCTTAACAATCTCCCCCTAAGGGAGGTCACCCCATGATTTACATTTCGAATCCTAGCATTCTATTTTGTCTTCTGTTCTTGAGCTCGTAGACTTTAATTCTTCACATCCGCAATCTTTGTGCTTTAGTAGCGATTCTTCAAAGTCCGATTATTTTGTACTTTCAGTGGAGGCCTTTAACTGATCCACATCTTGATGATCTTCGAGCTTTCTTTGAGATCATCACCACAGTAAATCTCTGGATCACCCTTTGTTGTGTTGCCTTCATGTGATGTTGTGACTTTTGGACCGACATGCTCACACTTTCGTGATCATGTCATCTTTCCATCGAGTAGCGAAGCTTTATCGGTTCATGATATTTGCAAGCGAGTAGTAAGCATAGTATAAAAATATCGAGCCGTGATAAGTAGATATGTACTAGTCATGATTTCTTCAATTAAGTGGATGCCGTGAGCATGCGGCTTTGGATTGACTTCTCAATTACGATCACCGCAACCGTCCAAATGTACCGCAAACAACGCTAGCAATAAAACACACGAAAGTGTCTTTGATCACTTTCGTTGAATCGAGGTACACGCCCACGGTTCCGCTGATCAAGACAAGTAGTATCGATGTTCTAAATCTCCTTGTTCTCAAACCGGAACGTCTCAAAGAATACAACACGGAGTGAGTGAACTAGCGAATTGAGATTCACTGATTGATGAAAAATTGATTTGAAAACAATTGTGTATTGCTTGAAGAAATAGTTTTGCAATATGACGAAGGTTTTATGAGAAAGATCAGTTTTCAATCAAAAATACTTTTTGTATTTGAAAAGAGTACACATTCGATGTGCTAGAGAAAAGAAGATTTGCACATCAAATGGTTTTTCCAAAAGTATTTGTCAATTCAATTCCTGGACCAAGGTTGATTCAAAAGTGAATCGCCCCATTGTTTCTATCCAGTTGTCAAAAGTTTGATCTTTAGAAAAGATCTCACATGTCATCCACCAAGAGCTTGTTTGATGTTGGCTCTAGAAGGATTTCCATCTTCATCGTGAATATTTTTACATATCACTCGGATGTTCTGGCAATATCACAAGGATAATGCGTAGGACTCTCAATATATACTTACTTTCCACATTGTGTGAAACAACAAGTCTTCATTAATTTTGTGTCCTAACGAGATATTGTGGATGATCTCTTGGCTCTAGACTCAATTGTGCATATTTGATTTCCTATGCCGGAGACTAGGGAGAAGGTCTCCTTCTTCAATATCAACAATCTCTAAGAGAAAGTCGATAGATTATGTAGGTTCCCCGTGAGAGTGAAACAAGCCCTTTTTAGAGGAACTTGAGTAGCTTGGGAAGTTAGGTGTAGTGCGTCACTGGGTCCATGACGTCTTGTCTTCAATACTAGTGTTACCTTAGTAGACACCAGTAGCATATGTATTGAACCGGTTTCCGCCCTAAGGTTGAATTGTTGGAGGGCTATTTCTTTTCACCCTTTTCACATTCATTTCTTTTCATTCTTCAACCCTTCAAGCTTACCGAGACTTCATTACTAGAACCTTGTTGGGTTTATTCCGTTCTAGCTCTATCTCAATCGGCACTCTTCCCATTTCTCACTTTTCTCCTTTTTTCATCATACCTAAGGACTCTACACTCACTAGTGGATTGCCCCTGGGTAGATCCCTCCGGCTCTGGCTGGATCGTGGGAACGAATACCTAACCTAACCATCCTTATAACTCTGATGCATAAAGTAAATTGGTCGGTCTTTTGGTATAGTTCTTTCCTTCATGAAACCTATTGGAAAATCATATGGAAAATCAATCAAGGTACTTGTGATACGAGATCAAAGCATTTTGTACCTTAATAGTTTTGATCATTTAGAAATACTCCCCATCAACATGTGCATATGATCTTGAAATTGTTTAGCACATGGAGGCAAGAGTTCTTTGAAATATATTCTTGATCGCAATTTCCGTGGAAAAAGCCATTTGATTTTCTTGGTAAATTCTCCCCCTCAATATGTGCATTGAATATTTAAAAATCATTTTGCACATAGAGGAAAGAGGTTTTTGAAGTACTTTCACGATCACAAAAGCCATTAAGAAACCATTAGAAAATCAATTAAGGTACTTTATGTTGAAACATAGAAATCTTTGTACCTTGAAAGTTTATTTTCTTTTTGAAATGCTCCCCCTCAATACGTGCTTCGAGATTCGAAAGCATTTAGCACATATGGGAGAGCAATGCACATTTGATTCAAACGATCACCTTTTGTCAGATTTCATATTAAATCACAAATTCTCCCCCGATCAAAAATATCAAACCCTTTGAGATTTTGGATCCCAAGTGATTTAATAAGGTTTAGAAAACATGGAAGAAAATGTGGCTTGGTTTAAACTCTCATCTTGTTTTTGATTAAATGATCCTCCTCGATCATGTGCATCATGTATTTGAAATTGTTTGGCACATGGAGGCAAGAGTGCCTTTGAAGGACTAAAACCAATTCCATTTAAACAGATTTGAGATTTAAATTATGATCTCTCCCCCGATCAAAAATTTCATACCAATTGAGATTTGTGATCCCAGTTGATTTAACTCATTTAGAAAAGTTTGGGGAAAGACGTGGCAAGATTTAATTTTGAAAATGATGATAAGGACCAATTTAAGACATTAAAGATTGTTAGTGTCGTATGATAGTTTTTAAGAGATCTTTAAGTAAAATAAAACAATTTCACAATCAAACAAGAACAGAAAAATTTCATTTTGTAAGATCTTTGAGTTTTAAAGAAAATCATACCATGACATAACATTAAATCTTTAGATCACCACTTATTATTATACAAAACGGACTTGATAGATGAAATATCGTTTGAAAATATTTAGTTTTAAATCACTCTCCCCCTCAATTGATGACTGTAGTCGATGATTGAGTGACTTAAGTTTTGATAAAATGAAGTCCGGTGATTTCCAAAATTAAGTCCAATTTATTTTCAAAACCAATATTTTTCATTTTCAAAACAATATTTTTCAAAATTGTTTAAAAATGGTAACATCCACTACGTATCCTACACAAAGATACGTTAGGTGGTTGAGAAGCTTCTGTTGTTGTTGTAAGGCCGGAAGAAAACCATCTGCTGATGCAGTGAGACCTCTGACGTTGCATCTATCGTGCCAACTATCCATAGAGAGATCTGATTAAGCTTCGTTTCTTTTTTTGTCGACCCAAGATATAGTTACCCTTTCCTTTCAGCATCCAATCATCTTCTTATGTGGGATCTGGATAGGGAACGTTCTTATATACCAATATACCTGCATACGTTAGTGAACACACATACAGATATATGGTGGTCGACATCACCCAAACAGCAATCGACTAATAAAAGTCAATCCAACATATCAAACAGATAATACAAATGCATGGGAATTATGTGTTTATCAAACTCTAATCATCTAATCCTAACAATCATATCCTAGGCACCTAGTCCTTCAACATAGGTTAACATGTTTTACATATAAGTATATAGGATAATTAGATAAGCTCGTTAGATGATATAGATTTGAAAACATTCTCCCCCTCAATCAATGACTTATTTTTTTCTTAAAAGTTTAAAAGCGCTGAAGTCATTAATTGAGTTTTCAATTTTTTACGAAAACTCTGAATCTGATTGATTTACAAGAAACTCATTTACCACCATTTTTGTTAAAACAAATATTTTTCTGAAGAATTTTAGAAGGAAAAATATTTGAGTAGGAACAGAAGTCCTTCGACTTACTTTCCTCATTTTGTTTTTAGGATAAGTGCACGAATTTTGAAAATTGGTTTAGCGCAACACTTTCCTTCCTTGAAGAGCGGGTTACTATCAGAAATAATAGCAAGCCATATTTAGAGACATGTTATGAAAAGAAATATTTACACCTCCTGCTCGAACTTCATCTAAAGTCCCGTGCCATTATTGAATGACATTTCAAAGACCGTAGATGTTATCGATACCAAAAGACATGTCTTAAGAAAAACAATAATTTGTTTTCTTGTTTTTATGGATTTTTTTTTAAAATATATTTTTATATTTTCTTTTTGTTAAATATATACAAATAAGAAGATATAGTTTAAGAAGATGATGATACGAGTACCGAGATAAGGATATCGTTCAGCATTTAGTAGAAGATAGAAATCATCATTTCTTAAACTTTCACCACCAAAGCTTTCGAGACTCTTGAATGGACGTCAAAAATTGAGCCTACCGAAAGTGAGACTTTGGTAGCTTCCCCCCCAAACCGACAATCTTTGAATAAAGACCATTTTCCGAAGAAGTAGAATGTGAAGAGAAACAGTCTTATTGAATGAAGCTCAACACCCCGAAGAACACGAGAACACCAAAGTAACAAGTTTAAACACTGATCATCTTTGCAGTTATCAAACCTGGAATACGTGATTAAGCTCTATCACGTGAACCTGTTGTGCGTCTCTGATGTACACATTACTCTTCGAGTTTGAGCAGTTGTCTATTCGGGAGAACAATATGTCAACATCTTCATTTCACCAAATGCATTCCAGTTATCTTTCATATAACCAATCAGCCCATAATGTACACATGTACCCAACAAGAGTAGAGACGATGACATCCATGTAACATGTTGAGTCACTAATCATCTCTGCGGATGTCAACTCTGAAATAAATGAATTAGCTCGATCAAGTGAACATGTTGTGCACCCTTGATGTACACATATCTCTCCCCTGATGGTTGCGATCTCATCGGAATCATCATTGTATTGTGTACATGAAGCAATAACCGGAAGCACTACCATAAATCATATAGAAGATGTCGATAAGCAATATCATTTCACGCTCCACATATTCTTCTCATATTTATTCATACTGAAAGCTGAGTTAACACATACCAAAAGTATCCATAGATCACTTCCCCCCAAATGGTTGGAATAATGCATCCTTCCCCCAAATAGTTGGAATAATATATCCTTCCCCCAAATAGTTGGAATAACACACCAAAGGCTACGAGTTAAACACTGAGTTTCTCTGCGGTTATGAAATTTGTCTTTCCCGGGATTACTTCAATAGAGAAGAAGTATTAAATTTATCACGTGTACTCGTTGTGTGTTTAGATGTATATCTCCTTCCCCTTGCTTTGGTTTTGATACCTCGTAATCAAGAACACATTATACATGCCAAATACTCTTGAAATAGAGAAGAACAAACAATTAGCTCAACGAGTCCTTTGAGAATCAACTGCTCATTGAAACTCTCTCGACTATCTTTATCAACCCATATGTAGACAATTTGAAGTGATCACTAAAGAAGAAAACTTGATATACCAAACTTGAAACTGAAGTCGAATTCCCTACATTTGTATCTTAAGCTTGAACTTAACGATGGAAGAACGGTGTCGAGAATCTATGCTTCAAGCAAATCTCTAAGTACTCACTACTCAAACAAAGTATGAGACATTAACACCTCTTGAGATTATCCACATCGTTGGTCTTTAACCATCCACCCCGACTGCTGGTAACTAAATAAACCAAGTCTTCAACTCAAATTCTTAAGCCCGAGCAAGTTATCAAATAATAACACGCCTTTGTGAAAGTCAACTTCAATCTCAAATAAGTGGTAAATGATTAACTCCGAAGTAATCAACTTGTGTCAAATGTCCAACACGTGAATAAATATACAACCGGATGTACATTGACCCACTGAATGAACCGGAACAAATGATTCCTCAACATCAATGCATTCTTCCTAAGGTATACATGTAGAGACTGATTTGGAAGATTCACCAATAATGTTTTCGAGCAGATGAGGTAGTCATTTTTCTTAATGTTCATGTGGCTGATTTATAGCGTGCACATTGAGAGGAACAATAATCCGTGAAGATTTGGCAAAGGAATACCAAAGAGCGGATCATTATTCATGAGTGCAACTACACATGATAGTCATTATCAACGCCTAGTGAAATAGCTGGAGATAAGGTTTCTTGAGAATTCCAAACAATGAATCCCAGTTATCCTTAGTAAGTGAAGCGTTAGGCGTTGAAGGAGAGTCATATGACCATAATTCAAGCATCCATCAACATGTAGTATATGCACTCTTCCCCCCTTCAAAAATTGCATCCGAAGTTGCCATTTTTGATTTAAACAAGTGAATAAGAATATACACCAATGAACTTAGATCCACTTGAGGGTTGAAAGAGCGTGGGAAAAAACAGTCATAACATGAAGCTTGTTGATGAAGAATGTCGATGAGAATGGTCATAACATGAAGATTTTTCTTCTTTTGAAGATAAAGCGCACTGAGGCGTACACTTTTCTTTTCATTGAGGAACGGGGCCTGAAGTGTTATCTACAGACGCCATTGTGTTGAAGAACGAGGCTTGAACTGATGTGAACAGACGTTATAGCCAATTTGAGTATCAAGGTTGAGTTACTTGGACCCGTGAGTTATGAGTTATCAATCCATTTGTTATCCATACTTTAAGCCACCCATGTATTGAAGGATCAAGTATCATGAATCGAGTAAGGACTGCTGCACTAACATTACAAGCTTGATTGCATATATATTGGTTAGTGACATTAGTATCCAACCCTTTGGGGTTTCACGGTCAACCTTGATTTTGCCATCGATGGCGACTTTCCGGTAGGTATCCACCTAAGTCCAACATCCTTAAACATTCTACCGACGGTATCCACTTATGGCAAGGTCTAGGATTGTTGATATTCTTGTGCACAGTGGAAGACTTATCGTTATTCCTAGACTCCAAAGATTTAGCAGTTGGGATCCATCTAGGCGAAGTTTTAGGTTTGTTTTGCATCATAACATGTTGAACCTTAGCCATGTTAGTAGCCTTAGTGGATTGTACCTTAGCATTTAAATGAGGAAAATGTTTCTTATTCGGAAAAGACTCAGAATTTCTAGTTTTATTTTCAATATGCTTAGCATTCTTCTTCATATAACTACTCTTAGTTGCAAGTCAACCCCTAGTCTTATGAGTGTTCCTAGGTAATGGTTTACTACTACAAGCGGTGCCTTGAAATCTGTGAGACTTCATCACCCTAGGTCTTGCACCTAAAATTCCGTCTTTTCGAATCATGCCTTTTCCTAGCTTCTTCTAGATAATAGTTCTTCCACAAGTCATTCATATCATATGAATTCTAGGTTTTAATGCTTGCTTTTGACACTTTTTTTGAACTAATCCTAGAGGTCTTTGGGAGTAAAGTAGCTACTTGTTGAGGTTAACAGAGCTAAAAGAATTATTCTTAGGTAACTCGGGTGAAGTGACCGGTTTTGACAAAACTTTTATTGCATCAACTTGGGAGGCAAGCCTTGACTTTAAAGATTTTGTTCTTTCAGATTTAAATGCGATGGGGTCGCCTAACAATGGACCGGTCTCTAATGGGATGAGAAACGGCTTCCCAAGGTTGATGGTTTTGTAAACTTAGTGTTCACACTTTTCCTACGGTTTTCTAAGCTCATTCTTTAAGGCAACAATAGCGAAACTCTTTTCTGAAGTTGAGCTTTGAGATCATCAATTTTGCTATCAAAGAGTTTGTTTGTTCTATTGACTTAGTTCTAGCTTCTTTGACAGAGTCACTTAGTTCTATGTGATGCTTTCTCAAAACTCATTTTCCTTTAGTAATTTGGCCACACAAACCGTTAATTCATCATTTCTCATTTGAATATCATCAATAGTATTAACATCGTAATTACTTGTAACCAAATTACTTTTCACGTGCATATTAGAAATATGTTTCTTCAAATTGTTGATAGTTGACTCTTTGTCTTGAAGTGAGCTTTGAAAGTGTTAGTTTCAAAAGTTCACGGAATTCGGAAGTTCCGGATTTTTGGGTTTGTTAAGTTGAAAACTTTCTTCTTTACTACTCGATCGCAATTTCAAGGAAATGCAATGTTTTTCAAGATTTGAGAATTTGTTTGAAAGTTCATCAAAAGCCTTTTTATCAACCATATCTTTTGTTTTAAACACTTAATCTCAAACTCGACCTCGATTCTGAACATTTATCAATGTCATGTTCAAGATCATGATCGGTTTTTAAGTACTTTAGTAGATGCACTATGTTGAACAGTAAAGGGTACCTCATTACATGACACCTGCTCAATTTCTGGTCTGATATATGCATCCACATCATGTGTGACAAGAGTCACTGGCTGTGTCAAGCTTATCTATCTCTGAGCCTCTGTATTCAGTGTCAACAGATCCATCATCTGGTGCTTTACCCGACTCAACACTACAATCTTTTGATTTTGCCCGACATTCATTCCCTTTTCTGATTTCTGCATCAACTTCTTGCGTGTTAAGAGTAACTGAATAGTTTTTAACATCATTATTTGTTGTCTCGACATTACGCATTCAAAGAACACCGATTCTTCAACTGATACATTACCCAACTTATCACAACTATCTCTCAACTGCACTAGACACTCATCCACTTTTTCATCTTTCTGAGTAACTTCCTCAATATACTTCTCCACATTATCCATGAGATGGATAAGTGTCTCTATGAACACGCTAATTTCCATTCCAGTGTGTCTCTTGAAAGACATTTCAGTCATGTCTTGATCATAATCTGATGTAAATTTCCCTCTGATGAATGACTAAAATTGGTTGTAGATCACTTGAAGTGCATCATTGGAACTATGCTTTTGAACCTTTTCTTGATCAAGTTGTTGTTCCAATTGTTCTAAGTTCAATAGTAATGTTCCCATTAATGTGGATAAATCTTGACGAAAAAGGGCATTGCATGTTCGTTCCATTCCTATCGGTGTAAGTAACATGAGGTGTGAGTGAAGTTGTTGATAAGGTTCAATGCTACTTTCCATTTGCATGGCATTCTGTAGTCGAAACTGGTGCAATTCTCTCTCTTCAGACTCTGAACACGAAGATCTCACATCCTCATTAATTGATTCAATCATCTTTAACCGTTCAGTCTAGCATACATTATCATTGTTGTCCACAGCATCATACAATTTAAGTACTTCCAAAATCACTGAATCAGGAGTGTAAGACATGATGTTGTTGTGGACACGGGATTTTACAAGTCTGTGATTTAAACTGAGAAATAGAATCTTTCGCGGGATTTTACTAAAATCAAGACCAAACCGTTAAGCAATGACCCATGGAACGTGTTAAGATGACTGATGGATCGACACAATGATAGAAAATTGTGTGTTAGGACTTATGATTGTTTGTCGGATTAGCAGAGATGTTGTTTGGTTGAGATTTGGATTGGTTGATGCACGATTTTACGGAAAAATTTAGGTCTAAAAACTTAAAAACCACAATAACTTCCTTTCGGAGGGGATTTGGGCTTCAAAAAATTTGTTTCACGACTTTGTGGTGAAACCTCACCATATTCAGGCTGTTCCGCTCGTTTTGACTAGTATTTCGCTGAAAACGGAGTTACGGATCAAAAGTTATGGCCGTTTGAAGTTTTGACGTAAAAGGTCAACTTTTGGTCAAACCGCAGAGTCCAGACGCAACCTGGACAAACCGCTTCAGCAAGCAAATCGCTTAAAACAGACAAATCGCTCAAACCAACAAATCGCTTAACAATCAACTCGCTTAAATAAACAAGTCGCTTCAAAACTTGAAGACAAGTCGCTTTTCACCAAGTCGCTAGGTATACAAGTTGCTCAAGGGACAAGTCGCTAGAGAGATAAGTCGCTTGTGTGACACAAATCGCTATGAAGACAAATCGCTAGTAATAGGTTGCTAGACACACAAGTTTCTAGAGTGACAACTCGCTAGAAGAACATGTCGCTAGTGACACAAGTCGCTAAGAAGACAAATCGCTAGTGACAAGTCGCTAGACACAGAAGTTGCTAGAGTAACAGCTCGCTAGATGGACAAGTCGCTAGTGACACATCGCTAGACAAAACAGTACGTCCACTACTTTGTCCTTTTTGTCGTTTTGTCTCAAAAGACAACTCCCTTAGTGCACAAGTCACTTCACACAACACAGACAAGTCACTTAAAACATAGAGACAAGTCGCTATGAAGAAATCAAGTACGAGACTCAAGTCGTTAGGATGAAATATTCAAAACCACCACTTTTCAATCCAAAAACAACCCAACCACGCTGATTCAAGCCTTCCAAATCAACACCTAAGCACTTATAGTGATTCTAAACACAAAAGTACAATCAAAATCCAAACTTTAACACTAGAAATGGTCCAAATGATGCAAATACCACTAAACTTTTTCAAACCCAAAAACCATATAAAACCACTAGAAATCCAAGAACATGTAAGAGAGATGATCAAACCTAGGCTCTTGATACCATTTGTAACATATTGGATTTCATAAACACATCACATAACACAATATGGTTTGAATAGTTTAAGGTTCTAGAGAGAGAAAGTGGAAGATGAGAGCCTTTATAGATAGAGAAAGTAAACAAAAGAAAGAAGGTTAGATTGAGTGAAAGGTCCAATCCTCTACCTTGGGAGGTAGATGATATTTATAGTTACATACTACACGTCCTCCTTCGAACTGTGGATCAGGCATACAGTGGGTAAAGACCCGTCCTTCCTCCATGGTGTTACACTAAACTAAACTACGCTAATAACTAACTAATTAACTACTGAATAATGTAAATAACGACATGTCTACGAGCTAACATAGGCTAGACTATAATTGGGGTGACTGACTCTTCACTATGGAATTTCTAATTCCTAACACCTCAAGCCATCCCTGTGGCGAGGTCAACAAGGTAAGAAGGGTGTTTGCACTTACTTGTTCGTGACTCTTGTTGTGGTATCAATTGAGATAAGGTGAAGATGAAAGGATAATTTTTTTAGAATCGATATATTTGTTTTGATCTGTGAATATCTTTGATGAAGATGCGTTGGATGTTGATGAGAGAAAATGGGGGCGCATTATCTCTGAATATGTGTTAGGGTTGTGATTAGGTGAGTAACTATTAGGGTTTTGTGGGATTGAGCCTTTTAAATACCCCGTATATTTAGTATAAATCTTGGATCGAGTATGACCGGATATAAGAAGGGATGGATCGGATAGTTGGGCCGTGTGATAGTCTTGGGCCCAAGAAATATTCATGGATCGGTTATATGTGTTGTGGTTGGACCGAACTTATTCTCCAATTGGGCTTTGATGTTATAATGATGGGTTGAATTTATTTGGATGGGCTGATTTATTGAGGAGGGCGGTGAATATTAAGATGGACTTTGTGGACATATGAAACAGTGGCAAAATAATTGTGTTATCCGAATGTTATTATCACAAGTAAAAATTTTGATACATAACTTTCGATACTTTTTGATAATGAGTATTTTGGTCATAAACTTTCAACGGATGATACATTTGTTTATAGCTAATGTTGGTATATCATTTGGCTAAAAGCATGGGCTTCTCAAAATTAGATCGTATATATGAGATTTGATAATATGAGATTTTATGCGATTTGGATTTTATGAGATTTGGATAATATGAGATTTGGATTGATGATGAGATTTGTTGAAGAGATTTGATGATGAGATTTGAGACGTACGAGTTGTAAATTGATCATGCGATTTGAAAATGAGACTTGCGACTTGATGAGATTTGATAATGAGATTTGCAATTTGATGAGTTTTGATGATGAGATTTGATGATGCGATTTGTTGTGTTAAGAGATTTGATGATGAGATTTGTTGTGTTATGCGGTTTGATACTTTGGTTTATACATTTTCACGGAGGATACTATTTCATGGCTTGAATTGTTATTTGAACAAGGTTGACTATGGGGTTGTTTGTGTTCGTTATCTCTTATTTGAATTTGATGTGAGGTTTTCCGGGCACGTGTACTTATATCGTCTTCTTTCTTTCTTCCCTTCCGCGAAGATGACTCGTTTGGGCGTTTATTGAATGTGATAAAGACTTGGCTATCTAGTTACCTTTGTGATTCTTTCTCGCTTAACCCACAACGTAGCTATCATTTCGGTGTCTCACACAGTTGAGGATACGTCAAGAGGTTTTGTACATTGGGTACACCATTTCTTTTTCACAAGAATAGTACAAGCTTAAGTAACAAATCTAGGGAATTTTACTTCATGTTCAAGTTTGGTATATCAGGTTTACTTCACCAGGTGGTCACAGTAATTGCCGATAGAATACGTGGATGATATGTTAACCAAAGTGTTTAAAGGATGAGATGTGATCAGCATTTCTCATGGAATATTGGACTCTATAGAATATCTATGATACTTCACAGTCTAAGCAAAATCTCTCAAGAATCTTCAGTGTCTTTCATGATTTTTCACGATGTTTGATTATGACAAGAACTTCTCGTATAAATGGTCGTACACGTCAATGATGCTTCCGAAAGTTCAAAACCATCATGGGGAGAAACATGTACTTTTATGTTATGAGGTCAACCTCCAGGGGGAAGTAGTGTATACTATTCTACTTAGTATGGTTTGTGAAGTACTCTACATTTGGGTGAAGAATTGTTGTTGATCCATTGCATGTTCCCTAAAACAGAAACTCACCGAAACCAAATTTGTCATAACACATTCAATCTGACATTGTTTACGGTTTAATCTTGATTTTGTAAAATCCCGCGAAAGAATCTATTTCTCGGTTTAAATCATAGATTTGTAATATCCCGTGAAATGGAACCATCCTGGTGAAAGAAATGTGTATTTCCGGATCTATCTCTCGGTTTATTCTTGGTTTTGTAAAATCCCGCGAAAGAAACTATTTCTTGGTTTAAACCATAGAATTGTAAAATCCCGTGATGATGGAACCATCCTGGAGAAAGGGAAACTGAATTTTTGGATCTTATCTGATACTGGTGCTACGGTTTCAAATTCGAAGAAGGGATAAAGTGTGTATTTCATGTCTTGGATGATTGTTTGGATATCCTTCATGGCAGTTTGGTTATTACAAGGTTTTATGGGGTTATGCGCTTTTGACTAAGGTCAGGATGAAACCATTATCAAAGTTCATTTAAAACATCAAAGGGGGCTAGATCTGGGCTTTTAAACCACAAGATGTCACAACGGCGTTAATTCATTATTATCTATTTGAGGTTGAAGTGAAATCTCACGGGCAAGTGTACTTAGTATCTGAAGGTATCGGGGATGGTTGGATGAAGATTCTTCGAGATCCTTGTTCGAGCTTTTAACATATACAATGACGAAGACTTGGAAATCTAGTTATTATTGGGTGATTAATGCTCAGTGTCACAACATAACTATCACTTTAAGGAGTTACGTTGTAGTGCTCAGTGTCACATTAAATTTTGGATTTTCAAAGAGGTTATGTACGTCTTATACTTGATGGTTGGATGGGTGAAGAATATAGAGTACTTAGGGATTCAAAGTTGCATGAACTCGCTGCAATGCTCTTTGTCACACATTGGTTCAAGTTTAAGTCACAAGTTCGGGCTATTTTACTTCAGTGTCAAATTCATCATATTGGGTTTTCTCCATCAGCTGTCACGATAAAGAGCCGACTTAATGATAATGGGGTTGGTAACAAGTTAGCCAAGAGAAGTAGAAAAGAGAGAGATGACGTTTAAATACAACAGATCAAACCTCGTTCCCTAAAGAAAAGAAAAGTGTACGCTTCAGTGCGCTTTATCTTCGAAAGAAGAGAAATCTTCTTGTTTATGACGTTTGATTACTTCAGTTCAAACCTCGTTCTTTAAAGAAAAGAAAAGTGTACGCTTCTGTGCGCTTTATCTTCAGAAGAAGAGAAATCTTCTTGTTTATGACCATTCTCATCAACAAGCTTCATGCTTTCTCCATGCTCGCTCAATTATCAAGTGGATCTATTTACCATTGATTGTATTCTTATCTCACCTGCTAAATCAAAATTGGCAATGACAACATCAAATTCAAGTTTTGAGGGGAAGAAGTGTGAATAAACTACATCGTGACGAGTTCACTTATTCAAGTGGATCTATTTACCATTGATTGTATTCTTATTTCACTTGCTCAATCAAAATTGGCAATGGCGACTTCATTTGCAAGTTTTGTGGGGGAGAAGGGTGAATATACTGAAGGTTGTTTGACATCTGAGAATAAATGGTCATACGGCTCCAAACTCATGTAAGAATGATACGCGTACAACGCGCATTCGGGGTCAAAGGAACTTCCTTTTCGTCGAGCAAGTTTTTCAACACCCTAGGCAGTGAACCTAATCGTTGTAGTGTAGTATTAGGGTAAGCCTCGGGAATTGATATCGTTCTCTAGGGGAATAGGAATGCTAGTGAGAAATTACTACGCTAAGGTTGGGGTTGACGAAGATTATTTTTTATCTTTTTTTATATTTTATAGAAAATGGAAAGATACGAATCTCGGGGTATTGGATTTGGGGGGTTGGTATTTCTACCGATTACTCTACTTATCTAATTATCTAAACTAAGGTGAGTGTAGTCTATGTCTATTGTTGTGTGCTCTTATGATGATATAAAGATGTGTTTACTTAGATGCTATTACTCCCTAGTTATCTCCTATTTATGGTTGAATTGTCACGTCCTTATTCTTAACGCGTTGTGTCTTCTAAGGTCGTAGGGTATGTGTTCTTCCCTAACTCTTTGAGACTACCTTAAGGTTATTGCCTACGAAATCTCTAGGATTCATAAACTAACTCTAAGGTTATCTTTGGATGTTTATAAACTAATGTTCACAAAGATTACTCAAGCATTAAAAACACAACGAATGACCTATCGCAATACTAGGTCAATCACAATTAAGATAAGAGACAACCAATCAATATTCAATACCTAGGTTTCATAGATCTAAGCAAACACACAAGTAAATTAACCGGACATGGAAAACATGCAAGCATACACACAAACAATTGAATACATATATGAATTATTGAAGTAAATCACTTATCTTGTTGTAAAATAGGGTATGGAACCCTAAGAAACTGCCCAAGACAGCCTATGTTCGGTTTAGGTTTCACTCCACAAAACTACCTCCCTAAAATACTGAAAATTCGAATTATATATACAGAGTTACAATATGCGACGGCGTCACTCAACTCTGCCATTAATTTTTCGTCTTGGTCACGTCAACTCTGTGACGGCGTCACCTTATGCTTGTGACGCCGTCGGCTTCAACTTCTGACGTCGTCGGGATCCAAATCTAGGTCGTCTGAGTTGTGACGCCCTACTCTTTTAAACCTGATGCCGTCACTTGTAAAAAAAAATTTGCTCTCTGAGTCATCTCAAGGTGTGTAGCGACGGCGTCGCAATTAGGCCGTGACGCCGTCCCTTCGGGCCCAACGACTTGAGTGTCTCGATTCTTGACTTTGGCCATTTTCTTCATATATTCGCGCCTTTTCGTCCGAATAAGTGTCATTCAGACAATTTGCCTTCAAGAGACCTAAAAAGTGAAAAGGAACGAAATTAAGTAGTAACGGATACAAAAGTGATCAATTAAGGGCTTAAATGACCCTCAAAAGTGTACCTTTAAATCTTTATCAAATATCCCTACACTTGGTATTTGCTTGTCCTCAAGCAAATGTGCTTTTAGCCAATTAATTTATAAGTTAGGGGTCATGAAGCATTAGTTTAGAACAATTCACAAGACGATAAGCCCATGAAAAGTCATAACAAGCACGGAAATTACATACTAGCACCTCACAAGTGGTGTTTGGATACTCTCATCTCTCGGGTGTATATGAAATATATCAAGTTGGAAATGGAAGACAAACACTCGTTAACCTGTCCTAGTACATAGATTACCATAGGCTTGAGACTAGATCAAACCTTCATCGCTTTTAGCGTAAGCACCTAGGAAAAACTATCCAAGAGGTTTTTTAAAGGGTTGTAACGTTAGGCTTACGGTAGGGAAACAAAGGGTTTGGTGGGATAGGTGATTTAGTGGTGGCAAGTCAAAAATCTTTATGTTACAAGCATGAGAAGAATGGCGTTGCTAAGCCAAGACTCGACACTCTAAACTCTAGATAAATTGAAATAAACAAACATAAATTTAAAGATAGATGTAGGATGGTAGCCCGTATTTTTTTTAACACTCTATTTTTTTTTTCTTTTCTTCTCATTTTTCCATTTGTTTTTTCATACACTTTTACTCTACCATCCTCTATGATAACATCAAAATAATAGGGATTTATAGGCACATCCCTACACTTGAGTTTTTATAACTCTAACACTAATTTGACCCGAATTGAAAATATCAAAACACTTGGAGTACATTATTACGCAAATAAAGGGAATTTGAATTTAACGTTCCTTCCCATCACTTCATAAAATTTAAATTTTCCCATGAGTCCCAATCGTCCCAAAACTGTGTACAAAGGATATGACTCGACTTAGCAACTTATGCAAGCAATTAGATAATTGAACTAAGGGTTTAGTAAGATAACAATAATGCACTAAAAGTGAGTGCATACAAGGTAGGCTAAGGCGATTTGGGTGTACATTTGGAGGTGGATTGTAAACAATGCTCTTCATTGATATTCCAGAAAACCAAAACATCACGAGAACCGCGAAAAGGATAGGCGTTGAGGGGTTAACTAGGGGTATCGTGTACTAAAGATGAGTACAACGCAAGGGTGTGGGGGAATTACTCAACCGATGTGGAAGAAGTAATTATAATACAAGTGTAGTCTCACTAGCGATCTCGGAATGCATCACAAAACAAGTTCTAGAATCTATTATACTACCGGTGCACACTCGAAGCATTAAAGTGGAATGCTTTAATTCCTACTAATCTAAGGGCGATCATCACATTTTGGGTGGAATTTAAGTGGTAAAGGGTTTTGTGCTAGTCATATAACTTCCTATCCATGAGACGCTTTATTAAGACTAATGGCCCACTCCTACATGTCATGAAAAATTTTAAATTTGGTGCCAAAATTACCCTAACCGATATTTCTCATGGTTTATTACACAATTGAAATTGGACAAGCCAAATAGTCAAGGATAAGCATAGTTTCAAAGTTCCTGTTTTATTTTTCCTCCCTACACTTAAACTGAACATTCTCCCCAATGTTCCCCGAAAGTATCAAAGTTATGATAATGGAAGGTAATTAAAAACGAAAGAAACTAATACTCCCCTGATTAGCTCGGTAGGATCCGTGTGAAGTAGTGGTTAAATCTTTCTTCAAAAAGAATGTATGCTTGAAAAGCTCCATCCAATCTTGTGTATCTTTTTTTTTATAAATAAAACCTGCACACTTGAAGAAAACAGACGAAACCTTCGCGTAAAATCGGCGGTAACAATATATATATGACTCTACTAAACTAGGATATAATGCTTGTGGAATGGATGTTTAAAGATTTTCCGGAAAATTAAGACCGGAAAATTCCAAAATTTATAAGTAGCTCGAAAAATGAGAAAAAGTAGTAAGTCGCTTTACTCCTCCCGACGCCATCAGTTGCGATCTGGACGTCAGTTATCCCGACAGAAACTGGTCTGCGATTTTCGAAAAATTCGAAAATTTATATCTTTAGAATCTTGAAAATGTCCCGCAAAACATCCATTATGACTCGATACAAGCATTTGACTCGAACAAACACACATGTATATCTTTTTAATAATCGTAATTCTCATGTTCACGTTCTCTTTGAAAACGTGTGTAATCCTCCCTACACTTATCCCTTTTGTAAAATACCTTTATATGTAATTAAGACGAGGTTAAAGACAAAATAAAGCATTTTTACAAATTCAAACATGAGAATAAATAATCAATAAAAGATATACGACACACAAACAAGCAAACAATTAAGCATGGGTTGCCTCCCACGAAGCGCTTTTATTTATTTATGAGTCTTGTAGCTAGACTCGAAGTCATGCCCCTGCGTGATCTCGTGCACGCTTACGTGCCCATATCTAAGCCATTCCAATGTTCTCTCACTTTTCTTGTACTCATCTCCTAACTCGAGGCATTGTTTGTAATACCTCTTAGTTTTCTCATATGGATACCTAAGTCCATTTTGCTTATCCCTTTCACTAAGCAATGGAATAGGAGTCATTCTATTACATGCCTCAATATCCTTGTGTTTAAACCTAGGATGAGCATGTGCCATTTGGTAGACAAAGTCTTCAACTTCATCAGAGAATGTAATTAGACCATCAATCATTTGTTCATTCAACCTAGTCATTCTCTTAAAAGGTTTTCCAAAAATTACTTAAGTGAGGTCCTTATCAATAAATTCTCCTAAGTTTTCTAAGACCATGAATTCTACCAAATAAGCAAAACTTCCAACAAACACATGCAAATGAGTGATTGCTTCAACAACATTGTTCCCTTGGTAAGTTAACTCATTGACCTTAATTTTATTGTATAAGTTCCTTGAGATTAAGTTTAAAGGAAAGAACGAATTTAAGTAAGCATCGAATCCTTCTAATCCTATTTTGCAAGGGAATTGCATGTTAAAGGGACTATCCTTCTCAATTCTACACCTAGGGTCAAAACATTGGGAGGGGTCCTCTTCGATGACCTCCCCGTTATCGAGTGCCTCACCATAGTCAATCTCCTCATCGGAATTCGAGTCATAGAAAGGACTATGTTGTTGCCAGTTTATTTCATTATGCCCTAGGTGGTTTCCAAAGTGGTGAACGGGTGAAAGGTTTTGTGGGATTGTGTTTTCTATTTCGGGATTGGGAGGAGGATTGGGGGCGGGTAGTGTGAAGACTCTTCGCGAAGATGCGAATCATGGTGAGTGATGGGTTTTACTGAACAAAGGTCACGAAGAAGGGGATAGACTACGAGGAAGCTAAAATGGGAAAAAGCTTACTTGATAGGAATCAAGCAAGGAAACCTAAACGAGGTGAAAATCTAACTAGCTATTCTATTCCCCAGTGCCGCGCCTAAAACTTGATACGCGCACAACGCGCGCTCGGGGTCAAAGGAACTTCCTTTACGTCGAGCAAGTTTTTCAACACCCTAGGCGATGAACCTAATCATTGTAGTGTAGTATTAGGGTAAGCCTCGGGAATTGATATCGTTCTTTAGGGGAATAGGAATGCTAGTGAGAAATTACTACGCTAAAGTTGGGGTTGAGGAAGATTATTTTTCATCTTTTTTTATATTTTTTAGAAAATGGAAAGATACGAATCTCGGGGTATTGGATTTGGGGGGTTGGTATGTCTACCGATTACTCTACTTATCTAATTATCTAAACTAAGGTGAGTGTAGTCTATGTCTATTGTTGTATGCTCTTATGATGATATAAAGATGTGTTTACTTAGATGCTATTACTCCCTAGTTATCTCCTATTGATGGTTGAATTGTCACGTCCTTATTCTTAACGGGTTGTGTCTTCTAAGGTCGTAGGGTATGCGTTCTTACCTAACTCTTTGAGACTACCTTAAGGTTATTGCCTACGAAATCTCTAGGATTCATAAACTAACTCTAAGGTTATCTTTGGATGTTTAGACTACAATAACTCTAACTGATTATAAACTAATGTTCACAAAGATTACTCAAGCATTAAAAACACAACGAATGACCTATCGCAATACTAGGTCAATCACAATTAAGATAAGAGACAACCAATCAATATTCAATACCGTGTTTCATAGATCTAAGCAAACACACAAGTAAATTAGCTGGACATGGAAAACATGCAAGCATACACACAAACAATTGAAGACATAATTGAATTAATGAAGTAAATCACTTATCTTGTTGTAAAATAGGGTATGGAACCCTAAGATACTGCCCAAGATAGCCTATGTTCGGTTTAGGTTTTACCCCACAAAACTACCTCCCTAAAATACTGAAAATTCAAATTCTATATATAGAGTTACAATATGCGACGGCGTCACTCTTTAGTTGTAACGCCGTCAGGTCGCCGCCATTAAGTTTTCGTCTTGGCCACGTCAACTCTGTGACGGCGTCACCTTATGCTTGTGACGCCGTCGGCTTCAACTTCTGACGCCGTCGGGATCCAAATCTAGGCCGTCTGAGTTGTGACACCCTACTCTTTTAAACCTGATGCCGTCACTTGTAAAATAGCAATTTGCTCTCTGAGTCGTCTCAAGGTGTGTCGCGACGGCGTCGCAATTAGGCCGTGACGCCGTCCCCTTCAGTTCCAACATCTTGAGTGCCTCGATTCTTGACTTTGGCCATTTTCTTCATATATTCACGCATTTTCGTCCGAATAAGTGTCATTCCAGCAATTTGCCTTCAAGAGACCTAAAAAGTGAAAAGGAACTAAATTAAGTAGTAACGGATACAAAAGTGATCAATTAAGGGCTTAAATGACCCCTCAAAAGTGTACCTTTTAAATCCTTATCAAAGAACCAAGCTTCTTCTTAATCAGGTCATCTTTACATGGAGTTTCTTCTAAGAGCCCTTGGTTGACATCTTCTCATGGGCTGATATGGTTAATGATAAAGTGATTCCAGTTAATGCTTCACGTACACATCATCATGATGATTCCTATCAATCAGAATCATCAAGGGAGAGAAAATGTGTACACTAAGGACTCACAACAAGTTTACCTGATTGGGCTTAATGACTTATGAAGCGATTTGTGTCGAAGATGGGTTGATTATGTATCTCTTCGTGTCTCGTTCTCCGTGCTTCTATCTTATCCACCTTCATCTATCTTGGGCAACAAAATGAAGATTATCAGTGTTCCAACTTGTTAGTTTGGTGTTACCATTTAGTGTGTTCGTTGCGGGCTGATTTGTGTACTCCTTGATGAACATCTTTTTGTTCTTGTTTGATGTGAGGTATGTTAGTTAAGGGGATTTGCTATATGTAAGTTAATTGGAATGCATTTGGTGAGATGAAGATGTTAACACTCTGTTCCACAAACAGAAAATCTTGAAGAAGGTCGAGTCTACAGTATGTTCTACATTTTCTCCTGCGTGTTAGAAGACTAAAGACGAGTTGCATTTGATCATCAAAAGACTTCTTCTTAATCCGGGCATTTATCAGAAAGATTGTCAGTTTAGGGGAGAGCACTAATTGGGGGAGAGTGAAAAGTCTGATTTAATCCCTAATTAGATTTGCTCACATTGTTCTTCAGCAAGTTGATTCTCACAAGATTTCATGTGTTCTTTTCAAAAGATTTCTAGTACATGGGCTTAGAATGTGTTGCTGATTCTGAAGTATCAAAACCAGCAATGAAGAAGGAGACATAATTATGAAGTACACATGACGAACTTAATACTTCTGCTTGATTGAAGTTATTCCGGGAAGACAAATGTCATAACCGCAGAGAAACTCAGTGTATCTTGTGGCTTCTGGTGTTCTTACTCCAACTACGTGGGGGAAGAGATGTAAGAGACAATTTCTGATAATAAGAGAGGTACACAATTGTGTGATGATTTCTATCAGATCACAATCATCAGGGGAGAGAAATGTGTACATTGGGGTCGCACAACAGATTCACGTGATAGAGCTTAATCACTTATTCCGGAGTTGACATCCGCAGAGATAATCAGTGATTCAACATGCTACTTCAATGTTATCGGTTATTCTTTTTTGGGGAATACGTGTACTTCGGGTTCTTGAGCTTCATACAATGAGACTGACAGCATCAATTCAACTACGTGGGGGAAGTGGTCTTGATGCGCGTATAACGCGTTCAGGGTCAAAGGAACTTCCTTTTCGTCGAGCAAGTTTTTCAACACCCTAGGCAGTGAACCTAATCGTTGTAGTATAGTATTGGGTAAGCCTCGGGTATTGATATCGTTCTCTAGGGGAATAGGAATGCTAGTGAGAAGTGCATTACGCTAAGGTTGAGGTTGAGGAAGATTATTTTTTATCTTTTTTTATTTTTTAGAAAGCTAAGGGTAAAATCTCGGGGTTTGGATTTGAGGGTTTGGTACTTCTACCGATTACTCTACTATCTAATTATCTAAACTAATGGGTAGTCTTATGTCTATTGATGTGTGCTCGTATGATGATTAAAAATGTGTCTACCTAGATACTATTACTCCCTAGTTATCTTTTATTGGTGGTTGAATTGTCACGTCCTTATTCTTAACGCGTTGTGTTTTCTAAGGTCATAGGGTATGCCTTTTTCCCTAACTCTTTGAGACTACCTTAAAGTTATTGCCTACGAAATCTCTAGGTCAATCATAAACTAACTCTAAGGTTATCTTTGGATGTTTTGCCTACAAATCCGCTAAGTGACTCCTAAACTAAGGTTCACAAAGATTACTCAAGCATTTAAACACAACGATAGCCTAGTACACTCCTAAGCCATTTACAATTAAGATAAGAGACAACCAATCAATAATTAACAACTAGGTTTCATAGAACTAGGCAAACACACAAGAAATTTAGCCGGACATGTTAAACACGCAAGCATACACACATTCAATCGAAGACATAATGAAATTAATGAAGTAAAATACTTATCTTGATGTAAAATAGGGTATGAGAACCCTAAGATACTGTCCAAACCGGACTACAATCGTTTTAGGTTTTTACTCCACAAGTCTACATCTTAAAATTCTGAAAATTCGATTTCTATATATAATTTTACACTTGAGACGGCGTCGCCTTATAGATGGGACACCGTCAGATCGCCTTCATTAGGGTTTCGTCTTGGCCAAGTAATAGTTGGGACGGCCACGTTGTAGTTGTGACGCTGGCTTCGATGAGTGACGTCGTGCGATTCGGATCTAGGCCGCCCGAGATGAAAAGTCTTCGTGACGCCCTTCCTCTTCAAAGCCTCGACGCGTCAGTGTATTTTAGCAAAAGTCTCGAGAGCCAGTCAAATTTAATTACGTATAAAGGACGGTGTCACCCTTTAATTGGGACGCCGTCAGCTTCAAATTCAGCAGCTTGAGTGTCTTCGATCTTGCTTCCAAATATGCATCATTCCAGCATTTTGCTTCCAAGAGACCTAAAAAGTGAAAAGGAACGAAATTAAGCAATAACGGATATAAAAGTGGGCGATTAAGGGCTTAAATGACCCCTTATAAGTGTACGTTTTAAATCCTTATCAGGTCTCTTGACACCTTTTGGTATGCATCCTTCAGACTTCACAGGAAAGAAATATGAGAAGAGTTTATGAGAAGAGTTATTCAAGCGTGAGATGATACGTTGCTGTTCTATCTTGTTGAGGATACCCCGAACGGAGAATCACGATGATCATTCTTAAAAGGAGCAGCAAGATCGATGATATGGTATGCTCCATTGTGCACCTGGCTAAGGCAAGCTTGAAAGAGAGCTTAAAATCTGCTCAAGAAGAAGATTTTCGGTTTGGGGGGAAGCTACCAAAGTCTCACTTTCAAAAGGTTCAAGTTCTGACGACAAATTCAGGAGCCTCGAAAGCTTTGGTGGTAAAAGTTTAAGAGTTGATGATCTATATCTTCTACAACGTGCTAAACGATATCCTTATCTCGGTACTCGTATCATCATCTTCTTAAACTATATCATCTTCTTTGTAAATATTTTTTAAAAACCAAAATACAAAAATATAAAACCAACAAAAGAAAATAGAAAAATATAAAACCAACAAAAATCCATAAAAATCAGAAAATTTGAAAAATACCAAAAATATTGTTTTCACAAGACATGTCTTCTGGTATCGATAACATCTACGGTCTTAAAAATGTCATTCAATAATGGCACGGGACTTTAGATGAAGTTCGTGCAGAAGGTGTAAATATGTTTTTCAAAATAAGTCTCAAACTATGGCTTGTAGTTACATCTGACTGTAACCCGTGCTTAAACAATGGCTTGCAGTTATTTCAGACTGCAACCCGCTTTTAAAGAAGGGAAAGTGCTACGTTTAATCAATTTTATTAAAATTTTTGCACTTATCCTAAAACAAAATGAGGAAAGCATGTCATCAAAAAAGACTGCTGTTCCTACACAAATATTTTTCTTTCTAAAATTCTTTAGGAAAATATTTGTTTTTCAAAATGGTGGAAAATGAGTTGCTTAAAAATCTATCAGACTTGGAGTTTTCATAAATTTGCAAACTCAATCAATGACTTCAGCATTTTTAAAACTTTTCATAAAATGAGCCATTGATTGTGGGGGAGAATGTTTCAAATGTATATCATCTAACAGGCTTATTTAATCATCCTAAATACTTAACTGAAAAAGGTTTTTACCAACTTTGAAAGGCTAGGAGCCTAGGATATGATTGTTAGGATTAGATGATATGAGTTTAATGGGAGAAACATAATCCTCATGCCTTAATATGATCTGTTTGAATGATTTGAAATTAGCCGATTGCTGTTTGAGTGTTGTCGACCACCATATATCTGTCTATCTGTGTTGACTAACGTATGCAGATAACATGATTTATAAGAATGTTCCCGCCTCTGCTTCCACAAAAGAATAAAAGGAAAGGGCAACTATATCTTGGTTTGAGAAAAGAAGAAACGGAACTTAATCAGATCTCTTTGAATGATATACACAACTTCAGAGGTCTCACTGCTTCAGCAGATGGTTTTCTTCCAGCCTTACAGCAACAACTGAAGTAGCTTCTATTTTTCTCCACCTAACGTATCTTTGTGCAGGACAAGTAGTGATGATACCATGTTCGTATTTCTCATGGTAGAAAAATATTTGTTTGAAAATAAATCGGACTCTAATTTTTGAAAATCAACCGGACTTCATTTTATCAAAACTTAAGTCACTCAATCAACGACTACGGTCATCGATTTAGGGGGAGAGTGATTTCAAATTAAATATTTTCAAACGGTATTTCATCAAAAAGTCCATTTGTACGATATGAAGTGATGATCTAAAGATTTAATGTTATGTCAGGGTATGATTTTTTCGTTCAACTCAAAGATCTTTCAAAATGAAACATTTTTATTTTACTTAAAGATCTCTTAAAATTATCATACCTGACACTAACAATCTTTAATGTCAAAAATTGTTCCTTATCAGTTAATTTCAAAGTTAAATCAAGCCACGTCTTTTCCCAAATGTTTCTAAATGATTTAAATCAATTGGGATCACAAATCTCAAAAGGTTTGAAATTTTTGATCGGGGGAGAGATTGTGATTTAAATCTCAAATCTGTTTAAATGGTGATTGTTTCAGTCTTTTAAAGGCACTCCTGCCTCCATGTGCCAAACGATTTCAAATACATGATGCACATGTTGAGGGGGAGTATTTATCCAAAAACCAGAAGAGAATTTAAATTCGGGCACATTTTCTCCATGTTTTCTAAAACATATTTAAATCACTTGAGATCCAAAATCTTAAAGGGTTTGATATTTTTAATCGGAGGAGAAAATGTGATTTAAATATGAAATCTGATAAAAGGTGATCGTTTTGATTCAAAGTGCAGGCTTCTCTCCCATATGTGCTAAACGCTTTCATTAATTGATGCACATATTGAGGGGGAACATTTCAAAAGAAAATAAACTATCAAGGTACAAAGGCTTCTATGTTTTAACATAAAGTACCTTGATTGATTTTGAAATGGTTTCTCTATAACAAGTGTGATCGTGGAAGTACTTCAAAGACCTCCTTCCTCTATGTGCTAAATGATTTCAAATAACCAACACACATATTGAGGGGGAGCATTTACCAAAAAATCAAAAGGCTTTTTCTATGGAAATTGTGATCAAGGAATTATTTCAAAGTCCTCTTTCCTCCATGTGTCAAACAATTTCAATATCCATCGCACATGTTGAGGGGGAGCATTTCTAAATGATTAAAAACAATTAAGGTACAAAATGCTTTGATATTATATCACAAGTACCTTGATTAATTTTCCAAATGATTTTTCAATTGGTTTCAAGGAGGAAAGAACTATACCACAAGACCGAGAATTTTACTTTATGCATTGGAGTGATAAAGATGGTAAGGTTAGGTATTAGTTCCCACGATCCCGCCAGAGCCGGAGGGATCTACCCATGGACAATCCACTAGATAGTGTAGAAGTCCTTAGGTTTGATGAAAAAAGGAGAAAAGTGAGAATAAGGGAAGAGTGCCGACTGAGATAGAGCTAGAACTGGAATAAACCCAACAAGGTTCTAGTAATGAAGTCTCGTAAGCACTGAAGGGTTGAAGAATGAAAAGAAATGAAAAGTGAAAAAGGGTGAAAAGAAATAGCCTCCATTAATTCAACCTTAGGGTGAAACCGGGTTCAATACATATACTCTTGGTGGTTACTAAGGTAACACCGGTATTGAAGACAAGACGTCATGGACCCAAAGGACGACCGCACCAAACTTCCTAAGCTACTCAAGTTCTCTTAAAAGAACTTGTTTCATTCTCACGGGGAACCTACATTATCTGTCAACTTTCTCTTAGAGATAGTTGATATTGAAGAAGGAGACCATCTCCCTAGTATCCGATATAGGAAACCAAAGAGCACTATTGAGTCTAGAGGCAAGAGATCATCCACAAAATCTCACTAGGACACACAATTAGTGAAGACTTGTTGTTTCACACAATGTGGAAAGTAAGAATATATATTGAGAGTCCTACGCATTATCCTTGTGGTATTGCCAGAACATCCGAGTGATATGTAAAGTATTCATAATAAAGATGGAAATCCTTCTAGAGCCAACATCAAACAAGATCTTGGTGGGTGACATGTGAGATTCTTCAAGAATCAAGCTTGTGACAACTGGATAGAAACGATGGGGCGATTCACTCTTGAATCAACCTTGGTCCAGGAAATGAATTGACGAATACTTTTGAAAAACCTTTCGATGTGCTCTACAATTCTTTTCTCTAGCACATCGACTGTGTATTAATTTTTCAAATAAAAAGTAATTATGATTGAAAATTGATCTTTCTCATTAAACCTTCGTCGTATTGCAAAACACTCTTTCTCTTAAGCAATACGCGATTGTTTTCAAATCAATTTTTCATCAATCAGTGAATCTCAATTCGCTGGTTCACTCACTCCGTGTTGTCTACTTTGGGACGTTCCGGTTTGAGAACGGCTAGATCAAGCTGCGAAACCCTGTCAAGGAGATTGTTAGGAATTATACTGATCACAGGCAGTATTTATACAGATCAACGGGGAACCGTGGTTCTTACAACTGTATTCAACGAAAGTGAACAAAGATACTTTCGTGTGTTTTATTGCTAACTGTTAGTTCTTACAGCTGATTGATATTGAGAAGTCAATTCATAACCGCATGCTCACAACACACACACTTAATTGAAGAAAATCATGACAATCAAAGATGTTAATACAAATAAGCCGTAAAAACGTTTATTTATATTTTACGATCTTCTAATGTTTTGTCGATAACAAACGTAAAATCATGTTAACGAAACAAATAAAATACGTAAATGGTTTGAACTAATAGTTTCTAACATATTCACACTTTCACATAAAACACTAAAACAAGTATAAGTGATTTTATGATTTAGTAATACATATGTACAACAACTAGTGTTTACATATTTGGGTAAAATATACACATAACTAGTAGTATATTGGGTAATATAAATGGGTAGAAACTTAAGTATCACAACCCATTGGGCAAATAGATTGAATGTAGTTGGGTACAACCCAAAGCCCATAACCCATGGAGCTTGACCCATAACCCATTGCATGACATCATGCTTATATCATACATGGATAATATCCATAACCCATGGATCAACCCATACCCAAGTGCATTGCACTCAAAGATACATTGTATCTAGCTAAAAGATCCATGGTTCAACCCATGACCCATGACCCATGACCCATAACCAAAATACCCATGGGTAAAAGGGAGCGTCTCACGGATCCCTAGCTTAACGCTAGATGGATCCCTTGTGGAAGGATCCGTGGGATCCGGGAATGAGGATTTTTCCTCTATAAATAGTGAGCCATTTCTTCATTGTTTCTCACCCTTTCTAACACACTTTCTCCCTGAGTTAAAACTCACTAACCTCGGATCCAAGAGATCTATGTTTGTAGTTTTGTTTTGTGTGATCTTTTAGGTTCCTCCGAAGGCAAGATCACCACCTTTGAATTCGAGCAAGCTCAAGTCCATGAGTTGCCATGCTTCCTCATCATCAAGGCTCATCAAGTCTTCTTGTTGATGATTCCTTTCTTTCTTCAAAGAAGTGTAGTGTTGAAGACATTAGTGAAAGATGTCTCAAGTGTCAAGACGAAGATATTAGTGAAGGGTATTTATCGCTCATAGCATAAGCACTTGTGGTAGGTGCTTAGAAGTCAAGACAAGAAGCATTAGTGAAAGGTGCTTAGAAGTCAAGACTAGAAGCATTAGTTAAAGGTGCTTAGAAGTGAAGACACAAGACATTAGTGAAAGGTGTCTTGTAGATCTAGTCAAAGGCATTAGTGAAAGGTGCCTTAGATGTACATTCGATATGGTGTGTTTCGATGTACTAGATAGACTAGCATTAGATCCAAGGATATTGATATCCTTGATGATGTTGTAAAGGAGTAGATCTCCTTTGGGATTAGTCGTTGGTGTAGTGTGGTAGTAGTTCCTCCATTGCAATGGAACTAGGTGCTTAGCCTAGTACCTAATAAAGGGTAGGCGGCGTTGTGAAGGTGTAGTTCACCTTGGAGTGAAAGAACTAGGTACTTAGCCTAGTACCTTATAAAGGGTAGGCGACGTTGTGTGGGTGTGGTTCACCTTGGGTGAAAGAACCCGTGGTTAGCCTAGCACGGAAAAAGGGTAGGCGACGTTGTGAAGGCTTCTCCGCCATAAGGAGATTGATGTAGTGCTTACGAACTCTCGAGTAGGTGACTCGGGAGTGGAGTAGGCAAGGAAGTCGTCCTTGTAGCCGAACCACTATAAATACTCGCGTTGTGGTTTTGTGCTCCTTACTCTTATCTTTTCATTACTTACCTTTATATGCTTGTTTATCAACATCCAACACACACATCCAAATAGATTGACATAAGTCGATCTAAATAGATTAAAAGGAAGTTTTAACTGGCAAAACTATTCAACCCCCCCTTCTAGTTTTCCACAAAAGACATACAACAATGCTTCCGCTACTCTGATGAAAAGATGTCATGATCTTGAAAGTGTGAGCATGTCGGTCCAAAAGTCACAACATCACATGGAGGCAATACAACAAAGGATGATTCAGAGATTTGTTGTGGCTGATGATCTCGAAGAAAGCTCAAAGACCATCAAGACGTGGATCAGTTAAAGACCTCCACTCAAAGTACAAAGCATTCAGACTTTGAGGAATCACTGCTAAAGCACAAAGATTGCGGAACTTGAAGAATTGAAGTCTACGAGCTCAAGCATGAAGTCTACAATAGAATGCTAGGATACAAAATGTAATTCATGGGGGGACCTCCCTTAAGGGGAGATTGTTGGGATTTAGAAAATCTATGTTGAAGAGTCGGTCACCCCAACTATAGTCTAGCATATATTAGCTCGTAGACATTACGTTATTTTCTAGTTAATTAGTTAGTTTGTTAGCTTAGAGCAACACCGTGGAGGACGGACGGGTCTTTACTCAATGTATGCTTGATCCACAGCCTGACAGGAGGGCGTGTAGTATGTAGTATAAATACCTCTTCCCACTTGGGAAGAGGCGGTGCTTTTCTTAATCTAACATTTTCTTTTTGTTTTACTCCCTCTCTCTAGAAAACACCATCTCTTTACTTTCTCTCTCTAAAATGGCTAACATGTTCTTCCACCATCAAAGACCACCCGAATCATCAAACAACATAGAATAATGATCCTACATCGATGATATGTCGTCGGGATCTAAACACTAATTACAATGTTTAACGCTAATCAAAAGCTAAGAGGGTTAATTTTTGTATTATATATGGTCCCAACGACATGTAGTCAGTACCAAGTTGGCGGAGGGAATTCCCGCCCAACTATTCGCAATTATTGAGAGGCGGGGGAAAAGTCAAATTTGACCAAGTAGGTACTGACGACATGTCGTCGGATTTTATTAACAAGAAAATTCAACGCTCGCTTGTCTCGGTCAAGCGTTTCTTTTGTCGTTTAGCGTAAAATGCCGACGACAAGTTGTCATCGGGATTGTCTTTGTCGCCCGTTCTCCTGATTCTTGTAGTGAATTTGCGTATAAACTAAAACTTGTCGTATGCAAATTATCTGAACCAAACATATATGGTTTTTATTGTAATGTTAGGGAAGCTTGTCGAGGGGGTACGTGTAGATTATTGGGCTACATGATAATGGAGGAGAGAAGTGAGACTAACGTTGATGGAGGAAATCATGTTGCCCGACTTTCGGTTTCATCCACCCGATGAAGAGCATGTAGGGTTTTACTTAAAGAGGAAGGTCCAAGAAAAAACATTCTCCATTGAACTCATCAAGCAACTAGATACTCCATCCGTTTTAAAATTATTGTTCCCGTTTGACTTTTTTGGTTTTTCTTTTACAACTTTTAATTTAAGTATTTTTGTTTGTGTTATACAATACTTGATACAAAATATATGAATGGATAGGGTTTAATTTTAATTGCATTTTCATTGGTATAATTTTCATCAACCTTCGTATAACACAAACAAAAATATTTAAGGTCAAAGATGAAAAAGAAAGACTGAAAAAGTCAAATGGAAACAATAATTATAAGACAGAAGTAGTATCACTGTTCTAAAAGGCTCGCAAAGGCTTCGCAAAGGCGCGAGGCTTGGTCATGCCGTCACGCCATGCCGCAACGCCGCCTTATGGCACATGTTTTTGTAAACTCAATATTTATGAGTTATGATATAAATATATAAATATTTTCATACTTTTTGACGCCTTATGTCACGCCTTATAAACGCAAAAGCTTCGCTTTAGCCGCAAAGGCGCGAGGCTTGGTCATTCCGTCATGTCACGCCTCACGCTATTTATAACCTTGAGTAGTATCTATAAATATGATCCATGGGATCTTCCAAGTGAGCTCCGCATTCTTATTTTTAATTTTCTCCATGTTTAGGGTATTGATCAAACACCTCCATGAATATTAAGTACTGTAAAGAGTATTTGAGCTAAGTAAAACCGATCTCGTTTGGCTTCACATATTGGCTTGGATTAGCAATGAACATATATTGGCAACAACTTGTATCTTGAGAGCTTTTTTTAGAGCTTATAATGAAGTAACATAAATACCATTAAAGGAACAAAATGTACTTGCATAGTTTCATAGGCATCTTTTTGGTCAAATGAAAACCATTTTCTTTAACATATATATTTTTTTCATCTTTTTAGAACTGGCAATGTATGAGTTTTGCAATTCAGGTTATTGGTGTTACCTTATTATTATTATTATTATTATTATTATTATTATTATTATTATTATTATTATTATTATTATTATTATTATTATTATTATTATTATTATTATTTTATCATTATCATTGCATGCATGTAAAATTGATTTTGTATATATCTGGTATGCGATTGGAGCTCACATAAAACTGTATGCCGATGAATCTTAAGTTCTTATACCATGATAATGTCTGTTGTTTATGATATGAAGTATGTTTAACCCTTAAACATTACATAGAGGTTATTAATAAAATTATTGTATATCGATAATGTCGTAAATCTTCTCTTAAAACAATTTCTTTAATGTTTTGAGATGAAACGACATATTAGTTTTATAAGTGAATGAATATATGTTTATTATACAAGAAAATAGCATTAGCATTGTTTTTATAACTAGCAGGGTACCCGCGCGTTGCAGCGGCGGGTACCTTGAAATAAAAATTTTCGATGAATGATGTGCCCGGTAGGTGCAAGTTTTAAATTTATAAAAGGTGAATTACCAATTTTACCAATAACACATACGAGCAAGTATACTCGTCCGTTATAGCAAGATTATGAAGGTAAGTCGGGATCGTTCGCGAGGATTTGAGTGAATCGAGCACAAGTTTGAATTAACGGAGTCGATCAAAACATATAACAAAGCAAATAGATATAATGAAATTCGATGATTAAAACTACACTTGCTTAAACTAGTATCATATCATAGATTAATGTGATTGTATTAACTACTTAACATGTTGGTTGTGATAATTAGTTGAAAACTAATCTATTGTTCTTACAAGATAAACCTTCGTCAAGATTTTAGTTCATAAAAACAAGCTTTAAGTTTAACCAATCAATTCAAGATCAATTCAAGTTTCATAAGTCTACTTTCATAAACTTAGACACAAAAACATCCACTTGTTCATCAAATTGCTTAAGAAATGGTCAATACAAAAGGTACCCGATCATAGACAAAAGGCTACAATTAATTTTCAACAACTAATCTTACGACCATTTAGATGTTTCCAACTAATCCAATTTGATAATCAAAAGCGTTTCTATTACAACCACACCTTAGTTCCTTTGTATAATCAAGAATAATGGGTAAAACAATCATCCATAGACAAAATGATTATGACTAGTTGAATAATACGAAGTTCTTTCGACCCCAACGATATTTACCAATTAGCCAAACTTGATTAACAAATGTCACTATGAAACTTTAGCACAATTGGATCTTAGAATCAACTTGAAATTGAATTAAAACATGTTAATACAATCACTAACTAATCATATAATAATCAACATCATTTAAGCAAGTGTATAAAGAAACTAGCCACTCATAGCAAACATGAACATAAACTCATAACTTTGATCATTAGAAAACATGATTAAAAGTCTTACAATGCTTGGAATAAGATTACAAATGATGAAGTAATGATTCCCAAAGAATCGTGGTGGACTTCTTAGTGTTTCGACTTCCAACGGTGGAACTTCGAACTCCAAACTTCTCCGGATTTCTAAGGACGAATTTCGGGAGGTTAAGGCTTGGTTTGATGAGTGAGAGCTTTGTAATTGAAGTGTGTGTAATATGCTCACATTTAGCCTCTATTTATACTAATTCCAAGGCCTAGGGTGTTAAATGCTTGACTTGGCCTCCAAGGAGTAAGGAAGGACTAGAATACACCAAGAGAAGGACCTAGAATCGTTTGGATGCAAAGGGAAGCTTAGTGATGAAGATTTGACAAGCGCAGATCTCCAACCGGATCGGTCATACGACCAACCGATCCGGTTGGTCTTCAATAATAACACACCGACCGATCCGGTTGCGGGTTGCGACCGATCGGTCGGTCATGGCAAAACATGTATTCCGACCAAATGCCAACCGATCCGGTGAAGGTGTAACCGGATCCGGTTGGATCTTCGAGAAAAGAAACTTGATCTTTCTCTCTTCACTCGACTTGTAGAACTTGGTTCTTCAATCACTAAGGTCTTCAAAGGTACTTGGATTTAGCTTTCTCGAGACGGAATCTTCGATTAATCGCATATTTCCACATTTTCCTCCATTTCCTCGCACTTGGTTATGAATGCTAGACAAACATATCTAGATACGATTAAGTGCTAAAATCACACAAATATAACCAAATAATGAGATATAAAAGTACACACATGCTACTAAAAACATGCACAACTGAGTGTTATCAATGAATAACATATTTTAGTTTATTATGTTCTTTTAACAATAAATTTACGGATATCAAGAATTTCAGATAGCCCGTGCCTGCTTCGGGCTTGAACCCGTTGGCCCGTGTCTGCTCGGGCTCGAGCCGGTTTGGTCCGCGCCCGTTCGGGCTCAAGCCTATTTGGCCCGTTGACCGTTCGGGCTTGAATATTTGTATAATGTGTTTTATTATTTGTAGTAGTGAAATTTAATGCAGGAATTGTGTTTAATTTGGTTGTACAATATGCTTGATAATTTGTATTTCTTATGTAAGGGGTGTTTTAATAACTGTATTAATTGTATTTATTGACCAGTTAAATAATTGATTACATTAAATAGCATTAATATGATATTTTGTTGTACACTATGCTTCTTGTCTTGTACGTCTGAAAATTATGTGCATTAAAGTGATGTACACTATGCTTATTTTGTTGTAAATCTGAAAATTGGTTGCAGCTATTGTACATTGTGCTTAAATGGTTGTAATTTTTGGTGAAGGGTGTTTTTAATAGCATTAATGTTGTTTGATAGAATTTTGGTCTTAAAATGACACAACGCTTTATTTTGTTGTACAATATGCTTACTTTGTTGTAATTCTGAAAATTGGGTGCATTAAAGTGTTGTAAACCATGCTTAATTTTTTGTAAGTCTTAAAATTAAGAGTGAGGTGCCTTCGTGCATTATATGTAGTATAGATAATACTAGCAGGGTACGTAACCCCGCGATGCGGCGGCGGGTACCCTGTAATAAAATTTGTAGTGATAAATATTTTTTAATTTTATATTTTCCGTTACAACAGCTTTATAGATGGTGAGAATTTTTTATTTGGGTAACTTTAACCAAGTCTTTCAAATTTTACATGTTGGTCCTTTAAGTTGCGTAGTTTTGTTTTTATGCTGGTGTTTTAAGTGTTTGGGTTATTGGATTTATACAATAAATGAGTAGTAGCTTGATTATATTGTACTATGTGGTAAAATGGTTGTATTTTTGTGTAAAGGGGTGATTGAAGAAGAGTATTAATTGTAGGTGTTTAATATACATGGTTGTGCATAAATTAATTGTACACAAAGCTTTAGTATGTGTGTTTGCTTAAATTTTATATTAGGAAATCTTAAATATTTAATATGAGAGAGGGTCTAATATGCATTATAAGATACTAGGCGAGTATCCGTGCCTAGCGGCATCGGTTTCTAGCGGCAGACAATTAACGATATGTGATATTGTGGTAAGTGTTTTATGGGTTGTTTATATAGGCGAAATACGAAATGTTGAAATTGATTTTTCCCGCCAATGAAACAATGAATGGGCTAGCGAATTTGGAAATTGAAAATACATTGAAATCAAATTTTAATAGTTACCATGCAAAGTTACCATGCAAGAAATACATTGAAATCAAATTAAATACTTTCAATGCAAAGATACCATGCAAGAATATTGATTTTTTATTATTTCACTTTTCACTTTTCTAATATTGACTTATTGACCATTTTTTTTTTTTAATATAGTAAAGATAAATATATAGATATAGACTAATTGCTTGCATGATAAGTTGGTTGTGTGAATGATTTTGATTACTCCAAAACCATTTACACCACTATTAATTGCCATGAACACGAAACTGGAATAAGAAAACTAATTAATGAAAGATTTACGTCAGTCTATGATAACTATTAATTAATTACGAGGCTTCCCTCAACCCGTGCGATGCCCGGTCTAGTGGTTGAGGGATAATGTTTTTATCCATAATGTTGTATATGATGGTATTTAGATACCTATTAGAGAAATTGCATTGTATTTATTATTTAGATGGCTAATAATGTTATTATTACTTTAGTTTATATTATTTTTGTGGAATCTATATTTAGATGCCTAATAATGGTATAATTACTTTTGTATTTATATTACTTTATTTTCATTAAAAGTTTTTATTAACATAGTCTTTTCATATGTAGTATTTTAATTTGAGTAAGTTACATAAGTATTTTGTTTCTTATTTATTTGTGACTTTTGTTATTTGGAATTATATAGTCTTTTCATATGTAGTATTTTAATTTGAGTAAGTTATAAGAAAGAAATAATCAAGATTAGAAGATAGACGGTTGTAGCAGACAAAAGGCGAATAATAATGTTCATTTCCTCCAACTTTTAATACTATGGGTAGCTTTAACCAAGAATTTATATGGAGTTCAACTAACCTGCGGGCGAGACAGCGAGGATTATTTGAAGTCAAGTAAAATTTTCTTCTTTTGTTTGCGACTATTATTTTAAACTAATGAGATGCTCCGCACTTGTCATTTGCTTTTTTAATGTGCCTAAAAACCCATTCAACAATCATGCGGACTGAATTGATGTAAAGATACCAATGAGAACAGCATAACACTCCAAATCCAGCCTTGAATCAACTAATCAAGCGTACTACTATGCGCCAAAATAAACCATATAGGTCATAAAGAAGTTTGTTTTGTATGATTTGTCTCCTAAACTATCCACTACTTGAAAGATTCATTTGTGCAAGGTGTAGTACTACTTCTAATGAGTTGGTATTGCAAAATGAAACAAAAATATAAGACTCATTGCCTTTACTGTTGGGCTAGTGGTCGAACATTGCACCACAAATCGCAACCAAAATGTCAACACAATTTACCCATATAATTCTAATAACTTTAAAGTTGCAGTTGATAGTAGCATACAACACTTTAGTTAGATGGCTAATAGGTACAACACAATTTACCCATATAATCCAAAATTAAAGATAATACCCGAATAAAAAATATACCTAATTTCACTTATCTCATTTCAACATAACCACCCATCTCACCTCCCTTGTTTTATCCGCCCCCTTCTCTCACTAACCTAACTTTTCTCCTCCCATCAAAGCTCATATCCATTCGTCATCAATCAGGTGATTCATCTCATCTCCACACACCAAACTCATGTTATAAGTGGAGATTCGAACGACCACGATCACGACTTCAAGATCATTTGGAGGGTCTCGGTAGGTTCTACATGTGTTATTTCATTTTGTTTGTCTTTGAGCGAAGAGAAAATAATGATTTGTTATTTTTTTTCTTGATAATTTCAGATATTTAAAAGAAGCAAAGCTTCTCATAGATCGATGATTATTTTTTCTTTCGTGTTTTTGACTTTGAGGTCTGAAAGGCTTGTTGTACCACACGAAGAAGAAGAAGAAGAAAAACTGAGATCATTAAGTATTTTCATTTTTAAGTTCAAGTTTTGTTTGAGTGTAGGGAGTATATTGGAGTGGATCCTGTTTCATATACAGGAAGTAACATTTTTTCTGTTTTCGGGTCTTAGTTTCATGATCTGTAAAACAGATCTTGAAAGTGGTTACTGTGAGAGTGGGTCTTGGTTTCACGATTGTGAGGGTTTTTATCTCCTATTTATAAGCTATTTTTTGTGTTGTAACTTCCAAACTTTTCATATTATTTTTTGTTGTAATTTCGCATTCATATTCATCTTCATGGTTGAATACTAATTAAAGAGGCTTTTGGCTTTCTTATAACCGGAAACTACAAAAGCTGGGGTGATGAAAGGACTATAGATGTGGACATTCAATTGTTATTTCGGTGTGCATAGACATGTTTGTACCGTACTTTTGGTTGTGCACAACCCCCCTTGCACATTAAATTAAGGGGGATAAGCTTTAAGTAGTATAGATTATTGTTGTATATCTAAGTCGATGGCTTTAGAGGGTATTTAAACTGTGGCCATGATTTTGAAAAACTATTTTAGTTGAAGAATTCTTTTAAACTCTCTTAGAGCACTCGGAGTCATAACGCGCGCCTCAATGGCGTTTCATCCTTGCTGACATGCGTTAGCCATGCGTTACCACTTCGAGCATCCAGACGTTATGGTGGCGTTGTGATTTGCGTTGGTTAAACAACGCACGTTGGAACGTGCTAGGTGACAAAAACAACCCCTCCAACGGCTAGTTTCATTCAAATTAAAAATAATAATAATTACAAAACACCCCCTTAACGTATAGTTTTTGGCAGAATTCAAAAATAAAAAATAAAAAAAACTTAACTGGCCAATGGCTAGTTTTTGTTTTCAGAATTTATATTTTTTTTTCAAAAAACCACCTATATAAACCCCAACTCTCTAACCATTTTTCACACACAAAATTAAAACGCTCTTTATATAAAAAAAAAATCTTTCACAATGGATCCACATCCAACTTACGCAGCACATGTGACCCTTTTCGATATCGAAAACGAAGCCGACGCTTTAACAATTATGGCCGCCTACGAGTACCAATGAATACAAGAAGAAGAAGCGCAATCATCTTTCCGGTTAACCCGTAACCCAATTAACCGTAAATGTGAGCTTGCAGAGGAGCGCTTGATGGCCAACTATTTCACTCCAGGTTGTAAGTATCCGCATTCAAACTTTAGAAGAAGATATCGTATGAGCCGGAAACTATTTATAGAAATAGTCAAAGGTATTGAATCTTATATTGCTGATCCTCTTCCAGATTATTTTAAATACTTTAGCCAAGCACTGATGCTACGGGTCGAATGAGTATTAGTGTTATCATGAAATGCACTATGGCCATACGCCAATTGGCATACGGCACCTCACCCGATGTGTTTGAAGAATATTTGAAAAAGAGAGAGCGTATCGGGCGTGATTGTCTGAATAATTTCAATATGTGCGTTATTCATTTTTTTAGTCCAGGGTTTTTAAGAAAACCAACTTTGCAAGAAATTCAAAAGAACATGGTTTTTCGGGAATGCTTGGTAGCATTGACTGTATGCATTGGGAATGAAAAAATTGTCCGGTGTCATGGCAAGGGCAATGTGGTAAGGGTGATAAAAAATACCCGACTATGATGCTTGAAGTTGTTGCGTCGCACGATTTATGGATTTGGCATGCATTTTTTGGTGTTGTGGGTGCGAATAACGATATCAATGTTTTAGCTAATTCGCCGTTATTCGACGACATTCTTGACGATGTCGCCCCTGTAGCTCCGTATCAGGTAAATGGAGTTGCATTTGAAAAGGGGTATTACTTAGCCGATGGAATTTACCCGCAGTGGGTACTTTCGTCAAATCGTTCTCAAATACCTTAGACGATAAAGACACTTTCTTTAAAAGGCGACAAGAAAATGCACGAAAGGATATCGAACGTGCTTTTGGTGTTCTCCAAGGACGTTGGGGAATAATACAACAACCAGCACGTGCTTACCAGGTTACCAGGATACATAGGATCTTGTATTCTTACATCATATTGCATAGCATTATTTTAAAAGATCAAAAGTTTGCAGTAAGTGAATACAAAGAACTGTGGATGAATCCGATACGACATAGGCAAGACAGATAGATTGACAGATGTGATATGCATCGTCGAAAGGCAAAAGAAATATGTGACAAAATTGTTCATCTTAATCTCCAACGACAGCTTATGGAGCATATTTGGCGTGCGCGTGCAGATTTTGTTGAAGTGAATGAAGATTAGTCATGTTTCTTTAGCTTATGTATTAGTTTTTAAATTTGCGCATGTTAAGTATGTTTTTTTAAGTATTTGTAATTTGTATTACTATTTAATGAATGAAATATTAGTGAAGGGTTTATTTAAGAATTAAAATATTAGTTAAGGGGTTAATTTGTTAATTGTATTTTTTTTTAAAAATAGTGGGTTCCAAAAAGTGGTGTTATTTAATGAGGTGATTTTTTGGTATTGAAATAATGTGGCACTCACTGGCGGGGTAAATGATTTTAACTCAAGTTATGACTCCTTATGCTCTTATAGTTTACAAGAATAATATTTATTGTATTGTTAGTACTCGAAAAAGAAATCAAAGTAAAATAACATCATGTTATGTTATAGAAAAATAATTAGAACCTCAAGTTCTAATATAATTCTTTCAAAAGGATTGAGAGCATAGCCTTATGTTGTGTTTGAATAAAAAAATAATAATATTAGGACCTCAAGTTCTATCATGATTCTTTAAAAAAGAAACAAAATAACACAACCTCAAGTTATTATTATAGAATTAAATAATATACGATCAAGTTACTGTTATAATTTCCTGTTACTATTCCCTCAAGTGAATCAATACAATATAACTCAAAGTTATGATAATATATGAACATCATGTTCTATATGATTCCCTCAAGCGAATCATAATAATATAGTCTCAAGTTATGACTATATAATTATATGATAAAATAATATTAAACTTTTGTTATGTTTTTTTACCCTCTAAGCATCGAGTAGTTATTATTGTAAAAAAATAAAAAAAATAAGTATTATCTAGTGATGCGTGTAACCATTTTTATTTTGAGACTCGTTGGTAGTCTATGTGATGTAAAAAAAATTAAAAAATATCAAGATAAATCCTTACGTATGCTCATGCTAGTAAGGTGCTTGATAGCTTCTAATGAGCTAAAACAATATTCAAGAAAAATATTATTTTGTTATAAATTGATCAATATAACTTCTCCATTCCCTCATATGAATGTGATAAAATGATCAATATAAGATCTTCATTCCCTCATGTGAATGTCATAAAATGATCAATATAAGATCGTATTCCGTCAAGTGAATGTAATAAAATGATCAACATAAGATCTTCATTCTCTTAAAGTGAATGTGATCGATCATTTATTAAGGTAACGGATATGGTCGAAGTAAAATGAAAAATGACCAACCACTAAAATTGGCAAAATCAGAACGGAGAAAATGAAAATGTCATGTAAGACAAGTGTGTCAAACATATTACACACTATCTTCATATATCTAAGAATCTATGCTAATATATTTTGAGATTTACATGAATGCTCCGTAAAAGAAAATAACTTGTTACGAGGAATGAAATTTCATATTAATGATACATTATATTCTCTTGCATATTCCTCGACTAGCCTAACATAAGTTTATGTGCCAAAATTATATTATTTTGTGGTATGACCAACTGGACCATTGATATGTGTCTAAATACACATATATTTTATATTATTTAAACCCACAAAAACAACCAAAAACCCACAAATGACCATATAAATGTTACAAATATCATGAAAATGTGTTTTATATGAATCGGTACAAAAGAGTTGAAACAGATCGATTCTCATTGATGATGATGGTTTCTGCTGAAGCCTATTTTGATTCTCAATAATCAATGGTTTCTACTTGAAGTTATAATGCGTTGATGGTTTCGGTGAAGGCATACGTTTCGGAGATAATTCCACTAAATAATATCGGTCCTTAAATAAATATCTGGTCAAACACTCAAACTCAAATTCCTTTCTCCACCTCTGTCATCTCACATACCCTGCTTTTGTTACCCACTCTTCAACTTGACCTCTAAACCCACTAAACATGTCCCCTCCACCTCTACATGTGAACAAGAAGCATTAATTGCTCTCAAACTGCCCCAAGCTGCTTATATGACTTTTGGCGCCAAAAGTAGTTTAAACGGCTAGGATGATTTCTGCTTATCCAATGGACACAAATTAAAGTGGGATTTGACTGGAATGCTAGTGGGAACTCATAATACTATAAAGATTAAGAGGAGGCAAAGAGAAGACTACCTTTGGATTAGCCTAGGTCACGTAGTTAATTAAATTTACTGCTTTCTTTAATTTCAAGTCATTTACAGTTTTAATGTTGTATTCTCATCAAATTAGTGTAATGAAACTTTATTTTCAGTTTAATTTCAAGTATCATTTCAGTTTCAAGTTCTTGCTTAAATACTTTTAATTTTCAAGTCACTTTAAATTCTTGTTATGTAGTTGTTTAATGGACTCTTTAAGCTCACATAAGCTCCTGACAAAGTTTTAAAGCTTTTAGAAACCTTAAAACAAGTTTAGTCTTTAAAATTCGAAAACACTAAAATCAAGAAAACAATGAAAATCCAAAATAATGAAGTGATCTTGGTGAAACCGCATGGAGCAAGGTTAATTGTGGATTGCCTTTGGTTTAGAAGCTTTGTGGAAAGCCTTAGGATGTGTTACGTGGCCATGGTTCCTATTTTCACTTGGATTCACTTGTAAGCTCATTTTACCATTTCGCATTTCTTGTTTCATCCTTTTCATGTTTTAATTCTTATGTTTTCATGTTTCTTTGTTGTTATTTAGTGTTACTAGAGCTTAATATTAGGTTGTTATGTTTTGTATTTGATTGTGGTTTGATATTGCACTTGATTTGTCAATATGCTAGTTTTGACAATCCTAGGTTTGAACATTTGTGACTACTTGTTTAAGCTTAAAAGGATCCATTTTGACACTTTGGTACCCTGGATTTGATGAAATTGGTTTATGCGGTCTTATGCCATGAAAACCTCATTTTGAGCCATTTTAAAGGTTGTTTGGATTTGATAGTGAATCGTGTTTAAGGTTGTGTTAATGGTTGTTCTTATTTGATATACTCTTTATATGATCTTAGTAACTCAGTGAAACCTTAACCAAGTGGTGTAGCATGGTAGAAAGTCAATTTGACACTTGACAATCTCATTATGAGCACTGTGAGGTTGTTGGATCCTATAATCTTGCTTAAATGTTTAAATGTTGTTTATCTTTGTTAATTTCATGTTCTTATAGCTTATATTAACTTAACTAATCAGTAGTTTAAGTTCTAAGTTCATCAAAGTCAACTTTTTAGTTTTACTCAAAAAGTCAAACTTTCCTTTTTGCAGTTTTTGAATAAACTAGATAATTTTGTATAGGACTTAATATTAGCTTTCTAGATTTGTGCTTTTAGGATGTTTTAGTTTTGTTGCTAATCTTGCTTATTGCATTTTTATTTATTTTTGTTTTCCATGTTTAATAGCTTATTTATCTGCTTATTTTAGCCTGTTTTTGCCCTGAGCACTGTCTAGGCAGTCAATTGCATAAGCCTTATGGAATTGATCCTAGCCTGAGTTTTTGGCTTATTTGTGTTGCCTGTATGGCTTATTTGTTATGTTTATTTTATTTTCAAGTTTGTAGCTTATTAGATAGCTTAATCACTTTCACATTTTTTGTCCCATCTTACTCACTACATAGAAGCAAACTGTGTAGTTGGAGTTGTTTTCCTAAGTTCATGAAAAGTTCCTCATTGAACTTGAGCTTGTGATCTTTGGCTTCATGTGAGGCTAACCATTCATACTCAGTGTTTCAGTGTTTGTTGAGCTCTCATGAGCTCATTTGATAAGTTAATTTAGAGCTTGTTGTTTGCCCACTCATAACAGTTCACTGAGTAATCTATGAATTTACACCATTACCAACAGCTCTAAAGTCAGCATAATCTTGCAATGGTTCAGCAGTACCTTGCAATGGTTCAACATAATTGCTTATTAGCTTATACCTAGCTTATGAGTAATTGTCAGTACACCAGCTTGTTTATACTTGTCCATATCACTTGTGCATATAGTAGTTTTCTTTTACTTATCTGTGTGGAGCTTATACCAGGCTTATTCAAGCCTTCACTCCATCCAAGTTAAGCTCAAAAAGCTTAACTGTCTAAACCATAAGCTCACACTACCACAGTCCATTTTCTTGTTTATATTTATCCATTGGACTTGTGTTTATCTTATTTTACCTTTTGTTTCCTGTTTAAAGCTTTTTCCAAGCATATTTCAAGCTTAAACTCCACTGTGAAGCCAAAAGCTTAACTGTTGGACTCATAAGCCCACAATTTGCTTATTTTTAGGTTTGTAAGTATTTGTTTTCATTAAACATGTATAATATAAATACATTTTCAGTTTTAAAATTCATTTTATAATATTTTAGATTTTTCAGATTCTTTATTTTATTTATTTAAGTTAATTTTAGATTTTCTTATTATTTAATTCATTATTAAATACATTTAATTCATTTTTAATTTATATTAATTAATTTAATAGTGTAAAATTTTTTTTTTTTACGTTTTTAGGTTTCGATTGCACGTTTTTAACGACATAGCTGTGATGAGCTATCACTATTCACATTCCTAGTGTTAGTCAATCGATTCTGTTTTTGTATATTCAATATCATTTTAGCACGCGATCGTTGTATTACAGTTTACACACCTCGTTGGGACCTAACGACCCGGGGATATAATTCTATACTCCCATGGATTTTAATTGTCTTTGGTCCTAGATTAGTTTGACTTTTATGGTTGACCATTCACAAGTGGTTGACTAATATAAAGATGACTAGTTTGGGAGCCAATCAAAATTTGGCGCCGCTGCCGGGGAGGTGTGCTGCGTAACGTACTTGTGTTTTGTTAAAATATATATCCCTTGTATATATATTATATATCATATCATATTTCACTTCCAAAAACAATATAAAATACAAAAATATTTTTCTTTTCTTTCTATATATATAAAGATAAAAATACAAAACATTTTCCTTTTCTGCTTATATTATAAAATCAAAACCAAAAATATTCTCCTTACCTTACTATTCATAATTACGTGAGTGGTGACCCCACTCCAATTTCTCATCCATCATTTCCCATGAACAATTTAATTGGGTCGAGTTAAGCTAGCGACTCGGTAATCAAAAACATGAGTAAAACATGGGTTTTCACCGTGTGTACCACCTTAGTGTGGGAGATACCCCACATGTTGTATATAGATCTAAAAAATAATGAAAATTGTAAATAAAAAAAAAAAAAAAAAAAAAAAAACATTTCAAATAATGGCGTAATATTTCCTTTTACGTTCTATGTTTCGGCATAACAGTAGGTACTTTGAATATTGAGGGCAATATTCATTTCTAGTGTGGGGGAATTCTCACGAATTTTATCATGTATATTACCACCCAATTCCCCATTTTGGCCAAAATTTTTTTGGAGTAAGTGTTTTCACTTACTCGGCAAATGGTAATCGATCCGCCATGTCTAACACACACAAGGATTGGCTAATCCAGAGCAAACGACTCTTGGTAAAGATATCTCAAATCCGTTGACGGCTTGCAATTTGCCCAAAATTGTAGGGTGTTCACCACCATATCTTTAATTAGTGAAGAGTTGGCTAGCCCAAGTTTATGGCTTGTGGTAAAGGCGGTTGAAATCCATAATTGGTAATCAACTCACCAAAGATAATATTGATAATTTATCTAAGAGTTGGCTAGTCCGTACAAACGACTTGGTAAAGACAAATCAAAACCGTTGAAAGCTTATGATTTGCTCAAAATCATTTGGTTATCATTGTACCAAGGTTCTTACTTGAACTGAAACAATTGGCTACTCGAAGTGATGGCTTTTGGTAAAGAGTTTTAAAATCCATTAAAACTTCATAAATATTGCTAGGGACTAGCAATAGTTTAGTGTGGGGGATTTGATATGTGTCTAAATACACATATATTTTATATTATTTAAACCCACAAAAACGACCAAAAACACACAAATGACCATATAAATGTTACAAATATCATGAAAATGTGTTTTATATGAATCAGGTACAAAAAGAGTTGAAACAATCGATTCTGCGATGATGATGGTTTCTGCTGAAGCCTATTTTGATTCTCGAATCAATGGTTTCTCTTGAAGTTATAATCTTGTTGATGGTTTCTGCTTGAAGGCATACGTTTCAGCAGATAATTCCACTAAATAATATCTGGTCCTTAAATAAATATCTGGTCAAACACTCAAACTCAAATTCCCTTTCTCCACCTCTGTCACCTCACATACCCTGCTTTTGTTACCCACTCTTCAACTTGACCTCTAAACCCACTAAACATGTCCCCTCCACCTCTACAAGTGAACAAGAAGCATTAATTGCTCTCAAACTGCCCCAAGCTGCTTATATGACTTTTGGCGCCAAAAGTAGTTTAAACGGCTAGGATGATTTCTGCTTATCCAATGGACACAAATTAAAGTGGGATTTGACTGGAATGCTAGTGGGAACTCAGAATACTATAAAGATCAAGAGGAGGCAAAGAGAAGACTACCTTTGGATTAGCCTAGGTCACGTAGTTAATTAAATTCTTCTTTCTTTAATTTCAAGTCATTTACGCTTTAATGTTGTATTCTCATCAAATTAGTGTAATGAAACTTTATTTTCGCTTTAATTTCAAGTATCATTTCAGTTTCAAGTTCTTGCTTAAATACTTTTAATTTTCAAGTCACTTTAAATTCTTGTTATGTAGTTGTTTAATGGACTCTTTAAGCTCACATAAGCTCCTGACAAAGTTTTAAAGCTTTTAGAAACCTTAAAACAAGTTTAGTCTTTAAAATTCAGAAAACACTAAAAATCAAGAAAAACAATGAAAATCCAAAAATAATGAAGTGATCTTGGTGAAACTGCATGGAGCAAGGTTAATTGTGGATTGCCTTTGGTTTAGAAGCTTTGTGGAAAGCCTTAGGATGTGTTCTGTGGCCATGGTTCCTATTTTCACTTGGATTCACTTGTAAGCTCATTTTTACCATTTCTGCATTTTACTGTTTCAGTCCTTTTCATGTTTTAATTCTTATGTTTTCATGTTTCTTTGTTGTTATTTCAGTTTCAAGTTCTTGCTTAAATACTTTTAATTTTCAAGTCACTTTAAATTCTTGTTATGTAGTTGTTTAATGGACTCTTTAAGCTCACATAAGCTCCTGACAAAGTTTTAAAGCTTTTAGAAACCTTAAAACAAGTTTAGTCTTTAAAATTCAGAAAACACTAAAAATCAAGAAAAACAATGAAAATCCAAAAATAATGAAGTGATCTTAGTGAAACTGCATGGAGCAAGGTTAATTGTGGATTGCCTTTGGTTTAGAAGCTTTGTGGAAAGCCTTAGGATGTGTTCTGTGGCCATGGTTCCTATTTTCACTTGGATTCACTTGTAAGCTCATTTTTACCATTTCTGCATTTTACTGTTTCAGTCCTTTTCATGTTTTAATTCTTATGTTTTCATGTTTCTTTGTTGTTATTTAGTGTTACTAGAGCTTAATATTAGGTTGTTATGTTTTGGATTTGATTGTGGTTTGATATTGCACTTGACTGTCAATATGCTAGTTTTTGACAATCCTAGGTTTGAACATTTGTGACTACTTGTTTAAGCTTAAAAGGATCCATTTTGACACTTTGGTACCCCTGGATTTGATGAAATTGGTTTATGCAGTCTTATGCTATGAAAACCTCATTTTGAGCCATTTTAAAGGTTGTTTGGATTTGATAGTGAATCTGTGTTTAAGGTTGTGTTAATGGTTGTTCTTATTTGATATACTCTTTATATGATCTTAGTAACTCAGTGAAACCTTAACCAAGTGGTGTAGCATGGTAGAAAGTCAATTTGACACTTGACAATCTCATTATGAGCACTGTGAGGTTGTTGGATCCTATAATCTTGCTTAAATGTTTAAATGTTGTTTATCTTTGTTAATTTCATGTTCTTATAGCTTATATTAACTTAACTAATCAGAGTTTAAGTTCAAAGTTCATCAAAGTCAACTTTTTAGTTTTACTCAAAAGTCAAATTTTCCTTTTGCGCTTTTGAATAAACTAGATAATTTTGTATAGGACTTAATATTAGCTTTCTAGATTTGTGCTTTTAGGATGTTTTAGTTTTGTTGCTAATCTTGCTTATTGAATTTTATTTATTTTGTTTTCCATGTTTAATAGCTTATTTATCTGCTTATTTTAGCTTTGTTTTGCCACGAGACCTTATCTAGGGCGATCAATTGCATAAGCCTTATGGAATTGATCCTAGCCTGAGTTTTAGCTTATTTGTGTTGCTGTATGGCTTATTTGTTATGTTTATTTTATTTTCAAGTTTGTAGCTTATTAGATAGCTTAATCACTTTCACCTTTTTTGTCCCATCTTACTCACTACACAGAAGCAAACTGTGTAGTTGGAGTTGTTTTCCTAAGTTCATGAAAAGTTCCTCATTGAACTTGAGCTTGTGATCTTTGGCTTCATGTGAGGCTAACCATTCATACTCAGTGTTTCAGTGTTTGTTGAGCTCTCATGAGCTCATTTGATAAGTTAATTTAGAGCTTGTTGTTTGCCCACTCATAACAGTTCACTGAGTAATCTATGAATTTACACCATTACCAACACTCTAAAGTCGTGAGATCTTGCAATGGTTCGTGAAGACTTGCAATGGTTCGTAGAATTGCTTATTAGCTTATACCTAGCTTATGAGTAATTGTCGGTACACCAGCTTGTTTATACTTGTCCATATCACTTGTGCATATATTATTTTCTTTACTTATCTCGTGGAGCTTATACCAGGCTTATTCAAGCCTTCACTCCATCCAAGTTAAGCTCAAAAAGCTTAACTGTCTAAACCATAAGCTCACACTACCACAGTCCATTTTCTTGTTTATATTTATCCATTGGACTTGTGTTTATCTTATTTTACCTTTTGTTTCCTGTTTAAAGCTTTTTCCAAGCATATTTCAAGCTTAAACTCCACTGTGAAGCCAAAAGCTTAACTGTTGGACTCATACGCCCACAATTTGCTTATTTTTAGGTTTGTAAGTATTTGTTTTCATTAAACATGTATAATATAAATACATTTTCAGTTTTAAAATTCATTTTATAATATTTTAGATTTTTCAGATTCTTTATTTTATTTATTTGGGAAAATGACAAAAAAATGCATCGAACTTCACACTTGTTGTCATTGTGTAGCCAACAATTTTTTCATTGTAACATAAACCTTTGAATTTTGTCATTGTATGTAGCATTAGGTGAATTTGTGTTATTGTATGTACCCAGTCGGGCTTAGCGTTACATCGTTAGTCCTTTTATATTAACGATCGTTAGTAAATAACTTAAAATTTCGTTCTCTTACGTTTTATTCGTTTCATCCGTTATTATCGTTTTTGTCATTTTTATACTTTTTCGTCCGCTGCTTTTTCCGTTTTACGTTTTCGTACTTTTCTTACATTCTCGTCCGTTTTCTTACGTTTTCCGCTTTTATCGCTTTAGTCCATTTTATAAGTTTTCATCCGCTTTATATATTTTCGTCCGTTTTCATCTGCTTTTATATCGTTTTCAATCGTTTTCATCCGCTTTATATTTTTTAAATCTTTTTATACGTTTTCGTCGGTTTTAAATGTCTTCGCCGATTTTCTAACGTTTTCTCTGCTTTTTTTATCTGTTTATACGTTTTCGTCTTTTTTTAAAGTTTTCATCTGCTTTCTTACACCTTCATCCATTTTATACGTTTTTGTCCGTATTCTTAAGTTTTATACATTTTAGGTCCAAAAAGTAAGAAAATGAACGAAAAAGTAAGAAAACCAACGAAAGCGTATAAAAAAGATGAAAATGTTAGAAAATGACGAAAACTTTAAAAAAAATGATTTAAATGTATAAAAACAGTTGAAAACGTAAGAAAATGGATGAAAACGTATAAATACGAATGAAAATGTAAAACGGACAAAACACATAAAAACGGATGAAAACGTAAGAAAAATGTATCAAAACGATAAATATGGATGAAACGAGCAAAACGTGTAAAACGGACGAAAACGTATAAAACGGACTAAAACATAAGAAAACGTCTGGCGTAAGTAAACAAACGAAATGTAAAAAGCGGATGAAAGCATTGGACCAAAATGTATAAAACGGACGAAAAAGTATAAAATGGACGAAACGATAATAACGGACTAAACGTAAGAAAACGTCACAAAACGTAAGTAGAAAAACGAAAATGTAAAAACGGATGAAAGCATTGGACCAAAATGTATAAACGGACGAAAAAGTATAAAACGGACGAAAACGATAATAACGGATGAAAGCGAATAAAAGCGTAAGAGAACGAAATTTTAAGTTATTTACTAACGACCGTTAATATAAAAGGACTAACGATGTAACGCTAAGCCTGTTGGGTACATACAATAACACAAATTCACCTAATGGCTACATACAATGACAAAATTCAAAAGTTTGTGTTACAATGAAAAAAAATAGTTGATTACACACAATGACAACAAGTGTCAAGTTCGATGCATTTTTTATCATTTTCCTATTTATTTAAGTTAATTTTAGATTTTCTTATTATTTAATTCATTATTAAATACATTTAATTCATTTTTAATTTATATTAATTAATTTAATAGTGTAAAAATTTATTTTTTTACGTTTTTAGGTTTCTGATTGCACGTTTTTAACGACATAGCTGTGACAGAGCTATCACTATTCACATTCCTAGTGTTAGTCAATCAGATTCCTGTTTTTTGTATATTCAATATCATTTTAGCACGCACAGTCATTGTATTACAGTTTACACACCTCGTTGGGACCTAACGACCCGGGGATATAATTCTATACTCCCATGGATTTTAATTGTCTTTGGTCCTAGATTAGTTTGACTTTTATGGTTGACCATTCACAAGTGGTTGACTAATATAAAGATGACTAGTTTGGGAGCCAATCAACCATCCCGAGTCAATGATAATGCAAATATATTAAAGAACCATGAGTTTCTTCGATGATTTTTTATTGTCTCTATTGCTCTCAATAGAAGTTAATACTTCACCTCCCACCACCAAATTGAAATAAGGGCTCCTTCTCTTAGATTTTCTTTATAAAATATCCAAATGAGATATTTGTAAGCCTATACAAGTGCCATTAAGATCGTTTTGATTTTTAAATCAATGCATCATCAAAATGAGCATAAAATACATAACATGAAGTTAGCGTGATTAGTAGCTTTTCTTATAAGAATGCGCGCATTTTCCATATTAAATCTTTAGAAATGGTGGTGAGTAATTTAAAGTATGGTAACTATTGGAACAAGCATTGAACATTTGTAGCTCATGTTCGTAAGCAAAAATGCTTGTGTTGAAGCGTTTATAAACGTTTTGAATTGATTATAAAGCCAATAATTATGAGAGAAAATTTGATAGTTTATGGGGCATGTTATTTTAAATAGAACATGGATTCGCATCATGTAATGATTCTACCAATTTAAATGGGTTTTCGGTCATGAACCATATATCTCTCATCTAAGAGTCATGTAGTTGTGCGGTTTGTATTCCAGTGAATCCACCACAATGCACAAAGTGTGATATTAAGAATGATAATTCATTGGAAAGAGAATTAGCAGCAAGAATTAAGAATGAATTATAATAATGTAAATGTTGATCCTCAAAACAGTAATGGATATGAACTTGAAGTTCAAAATATGATTCGTTTTTCTGATCTAGAAAATTCCAGTTATGTTTGGTGACATAAACAGAGTAACTGGATCTTTTATACGCTGCTAATACTCCAACTTATATTTGTGTCCCAAATGGACAACCAATGATTGGTAATGATTCTATGACACACCTACTACGTGATAGAACAATCGATTCCAAATAAAAATCCTCGAATGGTATATAAATGGAGTAAGAAGTTGAGATGGTCAATAAATGTGACAAATGGCAATTAGGGAGCCCTTTTAGGTAACCGCATTACGCTAAGTTAGACCGAGTAGTTTGCCTTTAGGAGCTATTACGGTTAACCATGACTTGTTTTGATATCGTTTATTGGTTTTTATGATTTATTTTATTATCGTATGAGTTGTAGTATGAGTTATAGCCCGTTATGTTAGGCACTACGTGAGTCGGCACAATAAAAACCTATAACGAGAGAAAACGTAACCTTTAAACCGTAACACGAAACGTGACGTATAAATAATCAAAATTCGTGGAAAAACGTAAATAAAAACAATAGAGCGATAAATAAAAGTCGTTGGACACTAGTAGGTAAATGTAAGAGCTCGGGAGAGGTAAAACGGGAAAGTTTACAAAAAAATACGAGTTTGGCCCCTCCTTTTCACCCTAACCGGCCACCCCCTTCCCAAACCATTTTTATTTTAGTCCCTACCCTCTCATATATATACCCTCACCCCTACACACACACACACTTTACTTTCTCTCTCTAAAAACCCTAAACACTACTTTCTCTCATTACCACTCTCTCTAAACGAAACCCTAGCCGCCACCGCGCCTTTTCGGCCATTTTCCAGCCAACCTCCGGCGTGTACCACCTCACCTCCACCACTATTTCTGTTAGGAATTAGAAATTCCAGGTATTAAAGAGTCGGTCACGTCAAGTATATGTAATCGTTAGAAAGCTCGTAGTCGTAGTTCTTTTAAGTTAAGTAGTATTTAGTTAAGTAACACCGTGGAGGACGGACGGGTCTTTACCCACTGTATGCCTGATCCACAGCCCGATGTGTGGCGATTTATGTAAGACTATAAATACTCTCTACCTCCCAAGGTAGAGAGTTGGAGCTCATAATAATATCTTTCACTTTCTCTCACTAAGTTCCCTAAACCTCTAACTTTCTCTCTCTAGAATTCCACTTATATGCCACCTTGTTGTTATGGTTTGATGTGTATGTGAAAACTAATATCCAACAATTGGTATCAAGAGCCATGGTTAGATCATATCTTGCACATCTTTGGATTTCTAGTGGTTTTTAGGTGGTTTTTTGAGTTTGAAAAAGTTTAGTGGTTTTTGCATCATTTGGTTGATTTCTTGTGTTAAAGTTTGGATTTTGTTAGTACTTTTATGTTTAGAATCATCACAAGTGTGTAGGTTATCATTTGGTAAGCTTGAATCATCTTGGTTGGGTTGTTTTTGGATTGAAAAGTGATGGTTATATGGTTTTTCTTGCTAGCGACTTAGCTCACGGATAAGTTTCTTCGTAGCGACTTGCTTTACAAAATTGTAGCGAGTTACAGTTCTAAACCTAGCGACTTAGATTTACCGATTCTGATGACAAGTAGTGGACTCTCCACTACGGGTAGCGACTTGGTGATAGCGACTTGATGCATGAGCGAGTTGCTCTTTAGCGACTTGTATCTCTAGCGACTTGAGTAGCAATTCTCGCCAAAATTTTGCTAGCGACTTGAGGCTTAGCGAGTTACTACTTAGCGACTTGCTTTTGTCTAGCGACTTGGGACTCTAGCGAATTAGTGGTGTAGCGAATTAAGTGTTAGCGACTTAGTGCATTATCTTCTAGCGACTTAGTGCATTATCCTCTAGCGACTTAGTGCATTATCTTCTAGCGACTTAAGTGATTATTTACGGTTTCTCTTGATTTAGTAAAATCCCGTGAAAGAATCTATTTCCGGTTTAATCATAGAGTTATAAAATCCCGTATAATCTGTTAACATGTCTACCAACGTTCCTACTATCATCTCCACTTGTTGCGAGGATGTTCAAGCGGTGGCTCGGATACTAAATCCACCCATGCTTGATGAATCGACTACGACTCTTGGGCTCAACGAATCGATTGTATTTGCCTTGGAAAGGAAAATGGTGTCAACATTCTCAAATCAATTGATGAAGGACCGTATCGAGTTGAGACGACTAGAGATATACTTGATACTAATGAAGATGGAACTCCTATTTACGGAATGGATGGACCTAAAATGTATGATGAGCTTGATGATAAGGAGAAAAGAGATTCGATGCGGATATCGGGGCTTCTAACATTGTTCTTCAAGGTCTTCCTAAAGACATCTACAAGTGATCAATCACAACACCGATGCAAAGGCGGTATGGGATAATGTCAAGATGCTTCTCTCGGGTTCGAATTAACTATGGAAGACAGAGAATCACAACTCTATGGCGAATTTGAGCACTTCAAGATGAAACCGGATGAGAATGTCTATGAGTACTATGTGAGATTTCATAAGTTAGTGAATGACATGAGGAACATCGAATGACTATGCCTAACATTCAATGAACTCAAAATTTGTGAACAACATGAATCCAGAATGGCACAAGTTTGTCACCCATTGTGAAGCTCACTAAAGGATTGAAGAATACAAACTATGAGCAACTCTATGCCTTCCTCCTTCGTGAATGAGAGACATGCTATGTTTGAAAAATGATTCTCAATCGGTTCAAAACCAACTGGGAGAGACAAGCTCGTCTAATGACTCAACGACTTTCTACTCAAACATCGGAATCACAACCAAAGCATCACAAGTCATACCTTGGGTAATGGTAATCACAAACTCATTCACGATCCTATGTTCAAACAAGGCGATCTTGATGCTCACGTGGAAACTTCATTAATCAACTAGCTCTTCTCATTAGTCAAAACATGAATTCTCTCCACAAAACCAACAACAACCTCGAGCGACATCTAACCCACACAATCAAGCCAATCGTTAAAGATGGAAGGATCGTGGTGCAACCATCCAGGAAAAGACAGATGATCGGGGAAGAGGTGGAGCTGGGAGAGGTTATGTTGGCAACCGAATCGAGGAAGAAATGGTAACCAAGGTCAAGCTAAGCCAATCAAATGTTATAAGCTGTGGTGGTGAGGACACATTGCAAGGAACGCACATCTCCAAAGCGTCCACGAATCTTTGATTACTTGAGAGATAAGATGTCGCTTGCACAAGCTCGGGATAATGGTCTTGCTTTGGATGAAGAGGAATTCTTGTTTCTTCTTGAGGGCAATGCCAAGACCTATGATGCGAGATGTGGATGAGCGGCCTATTGGAGATAGGTCACAATCATCGAATGCCTTTCAAGTCGCCGATCGTGATGCATACGACTCGATGTAGATGATGGACCTCTCTGCACACAATTTTATGGCTAGCATTTCACCAATGGTTTCTCCCAAGGTCTCTTCTTCACCACAAGGCCCATCCAAGGACAAACTCATCTCGAGGTATTAAAACTATACGATGATGCTAACGTGCAACGATGCATGACAAAGTACAATCAATGAAACTATTGAATCAAATGTTGAAAATATGGGTAATAACAATATTGTCCCATACGATCAATACGTGAAACAAAGTGAAAGTGAAGTTGTACCAAGTGATGCATCTTCCGCGATCAACAATGACTATGTCTTTGATGAATACACCGCATGTGCTCTCGATGATTCCGTAATTTCGAACTAAATGCATATAAGGAGCGTGTTGCTATTTATGAACAACGTGCAAAATTTGAGTTGACCACTCGTGAGCGGGAAATGGATGACCAAGTGAGTACAAGAATTAGAAAAAGTAGGTTTAGAGAAGAAGTATTGAAACAAGAATTACATTCCTTGCAAGAAAAACTTTCTAAAGCATTAAGCAAAAACAAGAACTTCAAGAAAATGTGAAAACGCTTAAGCAAGAATTTAATGCAAAGGAATCAAAACTCTTGAGAGATTTTCTAATCGAAAACTTTGAAAACAAACTTGAAAACAAGTTGTACATACAAGGAAACACCATTGATCGCTCACATGGTCACTAAACATCGAGTCTTAAGCGATAAGCATAGCATTCCCCTTGTTGAGGAACCAAATCCAGAGGTAATTAAAAAGGCTAGAAATGCTCATAAGGTGCTTTATGATGGTAATGAAATCCTTAAGCCTAGGCGAAAACCTAGTTAGTTGAGTGCACCGAGGAAGATAAGAAATCAAATGAAATCACTAGGAAAAGATGAATAAGAAACAAAATGATCCCAAATGCAAAGAGAAAACATAATTATCTCTCCTCATGACTACAAGAAGGAAAACTGGATTTCCTTGAACAAGTTTAAGCCTCGAGACATTGTTGACTCCGAACAAGTCTTACGGAAAAAGGATTTAGATAAGGTAAAGCGGAAAATATTGTTGAAACAAACCCTCCCTTTGGAAAATGCCTAGAAGCATTGTGTATCCTCCTAATACACCAATGCATCTTGTACCTAGAACAATTGCCACTAAAAGCAAGACATTAATTAGCCAATACGTTATATTTCAACTATTTGTTGATTTTGAGAAAACTTGCAAGAAAAGGATCACACCCACGGTATAGCGAAGGAGAAAGGGTTTTGAACAAATGAAAGAATGTTATCTAAGCGAGGTCATGCCTTCTTTAAACTTCTAAAGGATCACTTTGAGAGTCTTAAAAGGGATAGAAACCGATATTAAGGAATGGAAAAGGAATTTGATGCAATGGTCATTGAAGTTAGTGACTATGGCGCACTTAAATATAATGAGATTGAGAGAAAGAACTTGCATACATTAAATGAGAATCTTATTCTTGAATGTGTTGCTCAAGATGTGTTTTTCAACGCTTCAAATTGCTCTATTAATGCCTCCAAATTTCATGAACTATCGTGGCCTGAAAGTCTCCCATGATCGTGTCATTGAGCTTGAAAAACTAATTCTAAACTAAACGAGAAAATTGAATGGATGATCACGACAATTTCGTTAAACATTTTCTAAACTAGAAGTTGAGCATTTTAATTTACAACTAAAATATCAACATCTTAAAGAAAATGTCAAAACTTCAAATGTCAAGACATCTTGGATGCTCCGAGTTTGATGCATTTTTCAAATTAACAAACGTGATGAGCAGATTCAAGCTCGGTGCAACACGATCGAAAGTTGAAAGCCCAAATCTCTCAATTAAAGGGTCAAACAAACAATATGACAGCTCCCAAATGCCTCCTCCTTTAGATTCTCGGAATTCTCAAGCGTTTCATCTTCAAAACCTAGTAAATGCTTTACAAAGGAAAGCGAAAGTTTTCTGAAGAAAATGAAAAGGTTAAGCGTCATTTCAATGAGTTATTTGAATCAATTAAAGTCACTCGTAACAAAAACAACGATCAAATAGCTTCATTGCAAAGGAAATTGAGAATCACGAAGAGTCGGGTAAAAGGAAAATGCCAATGACCAATGGGAGAATGGTGTATCAAAGGTTCACTCTTGTAATAAATATGCTTTATCATGACATATGTCCTCCTCATTTAAGGAACAACAAACTTGCCATTCAAACATACTTCTCATCCCTTAAGGATTGCCTAGAATGTCTGCGTGAGATTGTTGAAGAGGATAAGCTAGAGAAACCTCATGATAATGAAATTGGACATGCATGCTTATATGCCAAACGATCTCAAGAAATCTTAGAATGCTTGATCACAATATGCCCAAAGTCATTAGGTGAGAGAGTTAATCCTTTGATTCCATGCTCAATGCCTAACGCTAAGTATGATATGCATTCGATTCCCAATGTTTTGAATGTGAACTGTAGTGTGCCTTTAAGCGATTCAGATTCGGATCCGCGATGCTAAGAAAGAGAACTCAGTGTGCCTTCTAGGAGTACAAATCCACAGTACCTCTAGTTTTAAGAAAGTGAACCTTAGTGCACCGCATGTAGTTCGACCCCAAGACATCTAAGCAGGTGATGCAAAGAGTAGTAAAACAAACTAATGTTCCCATTCCTCTACAGGAGTAATCAATGACATTAAAGGGGAGCGGTCAAAGTCTCAAGACAATACAAGGAATGATAGGACCTCGCAAGCTAAGAATGTGCCTTTGGAAAAGAGAAGAACAATCTAGGAACTTTAAGTTTGAATCGAATAAAGCAATCGTGTTGATTCTAGTATTTGCCTTAGGCGTCTCGTAATTAATTCGAATTCGATACTATTTGCAAACCTTGTCTTGATGTCCGCTTGAATTTGCTTTCTAATCATGAATGTGGTGTTAATGTTACGCCTAATGATGTTAATTGTCCGATTAATATTGTTAATGCTAAAATTCATGCTAAGAAGGCTAAAAGGCAAAAGCGAAGAAAGTTAGAAAACAATGGAAACCCACGGAAGAACATTCGATAAAATAGGCTTTTTGGATACCGTTGGTCATAAGACTAATCGGATAATGACCACTAGAAAATGGATGCCTCTTGGTAGAACTATTCCTTTAAGAAGTGATCACACCGTGAGCAGGGCTATCTGAGACACTAGTACGCATCTATTCACAATGATTCTATTGCCTCACTTTACGATATGAATGCTTCTATTTCGATGTGGTGTTCCAACCATTGTAACTAACCAAATGGAACCCATTCTTGCATGGGGATCCCAATTATCGATTATCCATTCTTGTGCGTGTTCAACTGCGGATCGTTCAAATCGATTACGTAGTACTGGACTCAGCCGTTCCAAGCATATATATTTGGAGACCGGTCACGCTCATGAACTTCGTGAGCAAATTCATCGGACTATTAGATTTGGTAATGATCATTTCGGTGCTATTATGGGTTATGGAGATTATGTTGTTGGTGATAGTGTCATCTCTAGAGTGTATTATGTGGAAGGTTTAGGTCATAATCTGTTCTCTGTTGGTCAATTACGTGATTACGATCTAGAAGTAGCCTTGAAAACATACCCGCTTTGTTAGAGATCTTAATGGTGAGGAACTGTTAAAAGGAACTCGTGGCTCAAATCTTTACACCATCTCTATCGATGACATGATGAGGCCTCTCCAATCGCTTGTTATCTAAGGCTTCAAAACAAAGTCTTGGTTATGGCATCGTCGTCTCAATCACTTGAACTTCGCACCATCAACGATCTTTCCGTAAAGGACTTAGTTGTAGGTTTACCTAGACTAAAGTATGAAAAGGATCATCTTTGTTCGACATGTCAATTGGGAAAAGCAAAGTATGCCCATAAACCCAAACCTACTAACTCATCACGAAGTTCTTCATATGGTTTATGTGGACCTATGAGGGTGCGAATATCTTTGGGAAGAAATATGTGTTAGTTGTGGTTGATGATTACTCTAGATTCACACGGGTCAAGTTCTTAAGGACAAAGGATGAAACTCCCGATATCATCATCAAACTCATCAAACAATTGCGAGTTCGACTAAACAAAACCGCCGAATTATCGAGCAGACAATGGGCCGAGTTTGTCAACAAACAACTTAGTGAATTCTATGAAAGCGTTGGAATCACCATCAAAGAAGTGTTCCACGAACCCTCAACGAGCGGTGTAGTTGAAAGGCGAAATCGTACTCTTGTTGAACCGCTAGAACAATCTTGATCTACTCAAAGGTTCCAATGTTTCTCGAAATTGAAGCAATTGCCACTGCATGCTACACACAAAATCGTTCCCTAATTCACACTATTCATGGAAAAACTCCATATGAACTTGTCCATAAGAAAACCAAATCTATCTTTCCTTCGTGTGTTTGGTGCCTTGTGCTATCCAACTAATGAGGTCAAGACTTGGGCAAACTTAGGGCTAAAGGCGACATTGGAGTATTTGTAGGATATGCACCAAACAAAAGGATACCAAATCTACAACAAAAGAACCCGAAATATCATGGAAACAATTCACGTTACGTTTGATGAGTGACCGGTCAAATGGCTCTGGACACTCCACTCGGGACCCGTGACTTCTAAACAGTCCCATTGGTTCATCCCTTGTTCCAAACTCCTCTCAAGAAACTCCATATGTACCTCCATCGAAGATGATGTAAAGAAATTGTTTGATCCTATGTTTGATGAACTGTATGATTCAATTACTAATGAGGTCTTGATCCTACAACGAGAGGATGCTCATATTCCGATGAATGAAGTCAATCCTCGGTCTCAATATCTTTAAGTCAAGAAGCACCCTCGATCCTTGATCTCATCAACAAATCATCATTCTTCAAATGTACATCATGGAAATGTTTACGGCATCAATGATGAATTTAATCCCTTTGCTACTCACGAAGATGCTCCATTTGAAAACATATTTGCTACTCTGAATCATCATCGAACCATCTTCTTCAGAGACATCGACTCGACTACCTCGGTTCACAACAACCGCCACATGAACACCTCGTAAAATGGACTCACGATCACCCACTTAGACAATATCATTGGGAATCCTCTCGTCTCAGATCAACCCGGAAACAACTCGCAACCGATGCCTTATGGTGCTTCTTCAACTCCGTACTATCTAAGATCGAACCAAAAGATGTTAAAGCGCCATGAATGAAGATAGTCGGTTTAATGCCATGCAAGATGAAATTCATGAGTTTGATCGTCTTGATGTATGGGAATTAATACCGCTCCAGATCGTGCTATGATTATAGCTCTCAAATGGATCTTCAAAGTAAAACTTGATGAGCATGGTGATGTGTTGAAGAACAAGGCTCGATTAGTTGCTAAAGGATATCGTCAAGAGGAGGAGGTATAGACTTTGAAGAATCTTTTGCTCGGTTGCTCGAATCGAGGCAATCGAATCTTTTCAAGCTAATCTTTGCTAGTAAGAACATGGTAGTTTATCGGATGGATGTAAAGACGACATTTCGAATCGGAGATCTTAAAGAAGTCGTCTCGTCGGCAACTCAAGGATTTGTGAATCAAGAGCATCCTACTCACGTTTATCGTTTGAAGAAGGCTCTTTACGGTTTAAAGCAAGCTCCAGGGCATGGTATGATACACTATCAAAGTTTCTTCTATCAACCGGATTCATCAAAGGAGCGATTGATCCTACATTGTTCACCGTGAAGTCGAGCAAACATTTAATTCATGTTCAAATTTATGTTGATGATATTATTTTGCCTCGACAGACCCAATGGAATGTGATCGTTTTTCAAAAGAAATGAGTTCAAAGTTTCAAATGTCAATGATGGGACAAATGTCATTTTCTTGGGATTACAAATTTCACAAAGTCCGGAGGCATTTTCATAAATCAATCTAAATATGCAACAGAGATTTTAAAGAAATTTGGATTTGATTCATGTGACCTGTTGACACCCCCATGATTGACCGAACCAAACTAGATGAGGACCTCTCGGGGATCATGATTGACCAAACGAAATATCGGAGTATGATTGGATCCTTGATGTATCTCACTCGCTAGTAGACGGACATCTTGTTCATTTGTTTGCATGTGTGCTAGATACCGAGCTAAGCCTACTAAAAGCACCTTGAAGCGATTAAGCGGGTCTTTCGGTATCTCAAGGAACCATCAATATGGGTCTTTGGTACCGAAGGACACCGGTATGTCACTAACGGCCTATGCAGATGCCGATCATGCGAGTTGTCAAGATACACGTCAAGCACGTCGGAGGTGCTCGATTTTGGGTGATAAGCTTGTGAGTGGTCTTCAAAGCAAATGAGTACTTCTATTTCCTCTACGAGGCTGAATACATAGCCATGTCATCTTGTTGTGCTCAAATCTTATGGAGGAGATCTCAATTATCGACTATGGCTTTGAATTCAACAAAATCCTCTCATCTTGTGATAATAAAGTGCTATTGCTCTCATGCAACAACGTTCAACACTCAAGAGCAAAGCATATCGACATTCGACATCATTTCATCGAGAACAAGTGGAAAAGGTGTGGTGGAACTATATTTTGTGAGGTCTCGAATATCGGTTAGCGAGATATCTTCACCAAAGCTCTTCCAAGAGAACGTTTTGAGTTTATTCTTCCACGACTTGGCTTGAAAAGCCTTCAACCAGAAACTCTCAAACGTCTTCAGGAGGAAGACGAGGAGTAAAGGTCTATCTTCATCTATCTCTTGTTTATATCTATTCGAAAAACAAAATAGAAAAATATAAAACTCTCAAAATCCATAAAAATTTGAAAAATTCGAAAAAAAAAAAAAAAATCTTCAAAAAATATTGTCAATTTGTCATGTTTTTCTCGGTTCGATAATATCTACGGTCTTTGTGCTGTCATTCAAAGAATGACACGGACTTAGATGTTGTTCGAATTTAAAAAAAAAAAAAAAAAAAAAAATTCAAAAATCAAAAAATATTTTTGGGAGAAAGAATAAATAATAACCCGGTTTTAAAAGAAAGAACAGAGCCATGTTTCACCGTATTTTCAAATTCCATGCTCGATTCTATAAACATTTATCTCTTGAAAACTAAATGCTTTGAAAAATAACTCGGTCTCTATTTTTGATAATTATCGGGACTTATTTGTCAAAATCTCTATCTCTCAATCAACAACCTATGTCATTGATTGAGGGGGAGAATGATTTCAATTAAATTAAAAAGTTATTTGGCTTTAAATTGTTTTCAAAAGATACACATGCATGTTTTATCAATGGAGTTTAAAGTCTTAAAATCCGATCCTTATCAGTTCGAACGCTTTCACAATCAAGTCACAATTCTCCTTAAAAGCTTTCAAAATCAATTTAAATCTATACGAGATCACAAATCTCAAATGTTTTGATAATTGTGATCGGGGAGAATGTGATTTAAATTGGATTTAAACCGATAATTCGGTAAATGGTTTTATTAGAATGTACATCTTGTCCTTCCCACATGTGACAAACGATTTCAAATTTTCAATGCACATGTTGAGGGGAGCATCTATCTTAAACCTTTGATTTGAAACGTGATCATTCATCCCAATGTGCATGTTCCCTCTAGTATGTGCAAAACTCTTTTCAAACCTCGAGGCACATATTGAGGGGAGCAAATTCATGGAAACCTCATCCTTCCGAAATGCTATACCTACTTGATTTGATGTGGAAGTGATATTGATATCTTTAGAAATTGGTAATCAAAGAAGTTAATTCTTTCTCTTGCCTCCATGTGCAAAACTTTTCAAATACTTGATGCACATGTTGAGGGGAGTTCTCGTTCTAAAATATCAAAACAATTCGGTACAAAATGCTTTGATAATATATCACAAGTATCGAATTGATTTTCAAATGGTTTTCAATTGGTTCCAATGGCGATGAACAATACCAAAGAGACCGACCAACTTTACTTTATGTACGGAGATATAAGGATGATAAGGTTAGGTATGTGTTCCCATGATCCGCCGAACCGGAGGGATCTACCCAGAATAATCCACTAGTTAGTGTAGAAGTCCTTAGGTATGATGATAAAAGGAAAAAATGAGATATGGGAAGAGTGCGGACTAAGACCGAGCTAGTCTTCGGAATAAACCCAACAAGGTTCTAGCTATGAAGTCTCGGTAAGCACTTGAGGGGTTGAAGAATTAAAAAGAATTGAATGAGAAAGGGTGAAAACAAATAGCCCTCCATGTATTCAACCTTAGGCGAAACCGGTTCAATTCATATGCTCTTGATTGTAACATCGGTATTGAAGACAAGGCGTCATGGACCCAAGGACGCACCGCACTTCAACTTTCCAAACCACTCAAGTTCCTCTTAAAGGGCTTGTTTCATTCTCACGGGAACCGACATTATCTATCGACTTTCTCTTAGAGATTGTTGATATTGAAGAAGGAGACCCTCTCCTAGTCTCCGACATAGGATCCAAATATGCACAAATTGAGTCTAGAGCCACGAGATCATCAATAAATCTCATTAGGACACTTTCAATAAAGACTCTCTTTCACACAATGTGGAAAGAGAGATTATATCTTGAGTCCTACGCATTATCCTTGTGGTATTGCCGAACATCCGAGTGATGTGTTTACATATTCACAATGAAGATGAAAAGCCTTACGGAGCCAACATCAAATAAGCTCACGGTAGGTGGCATGTGAGATCTATTATATAGATCAACCATGTGACAACCGAATGTAAACAATGGGGCGATTCAATCTCTTGAATCAATCCTCGGTTCGAAGTTATGGATTGAGCGGATACCTTTGAAAACCGGTCTTTGTGCTTAAAACTCTTTTCTTTAGCACATCGACCGTGTACTCATTTTCAAACCAAAAGGTGTTTTATGATTGATAATTGATTTTCAATAAAACCTTCGTTGTATTGCAAAAACAATTTCTATTGAGCAATACACGATTGTTTTCAAATCTCTTTTCATCAATCGGTGGACTTAAAATTATTTGGTTCACTCACTCCGTGTTGTCTTCTTTGAGATGTTCGGTTTGAGAACAGCTAGAACAAGCTGCGAAACCTGTCAAGGAAATTCTTGAATTATACCGATCACAGGCGGTACATGTCTTGATCAGCGGGGAACCGTGGGCGTGTACCTCAATTCAACGAAAGTGATCAAAGACACTTTCGCGCGATTTATTGCTAATCGTTGTATGCGGTACACCCGGCGTTTGCGGTGATCGAATGAAGCGGTCAATCCATAGCCGCATGCTAACTTAACACATCATCTCAAAAGAAATCATGATTAGTGCATCAATGACTACGATATTTTCACTCCATGCTTACGCTACTGCTGCGCCAATATCATGAATCAACTAAAGCTTCATTACTACGATGAGAAGATTTAATGATCTAGAATGTGAGCATGTCGGTCCTAAAGTCACAACACCACAAAGGATGTCTTAGAGATTTTGATAGCGATGATCTCAAAAGATGGCTCAAAATTATTATCACGTGGATCAGTAAAAGACCTCCACTTGGAGTAACCAAACATGCAATGTGAAGAATCAATGACTACGAGCTTAGGAGCAAAGGACTACATCAAGAATGCAAGATCAAGTGTTAATGTATTATCTAGTTGTATTCTATGTAATTTTGGTACATGATTGAGGTGACCTCCCTTAGGGGGAGATTGTTAGGAATTAGAAATTCCAGGTATTAAAGAGTCGGTCACCTCAAGTATATGTAATCGTTAGAAAGCTCATAGTCGTAGTTCTTTTAAGTTAAGTAGTATTTAGTTAAGTAACACCGTGGAGGACAGACGGGTCTTTACCCATGTATGCACGATCCATGACCCGATGTGTGGCGATTTATGTAAGACTATAAATACTCTACCTCCCAGGTAGAGAGTTGGAGCTCATAATAATATCTTTCACTTTCTCTCACTAAGTTCCCTAAACCTCTAACTTTGTCTCTAGAATTCCACTTATATGCCACCTTATTGTTATGGTTTGATGTGTTTGTGAAAACTAATATCCTACAATTTCATAGATCTCCTTCTCCTATTTCTTGTTATATAGGGCACGCACCCCAAAACGTTCTTTTGACCCTCCATATCGTGTAAAAACCTTGCGTGAATCCTTGGTTTTGTGATACGTTTGTAGATCGGGATAGATAAAAGTAAATAGAACCAAGAAACGACTCATTTGAGTCATTTGAAGTCACGTACGAGGCTCCATGCCTCGTGTACGTGGGCTTCTTGGTTGGGTTTTGATGGAAACTGACATAAAACAAGTTTAACACTAATAAAACATTAAAACAAACATGTTGGTATCGTGTGTTGTGTCGTGTTCATGTGTTGTTGCATTTTTATCATTTTTATGAGGTCTTGGTTGTAGTTAGTTGATGGTTTTTTATGTTTGATGGTGTTTGGATGTTGTTTGGTTGTGTTTGGGAAATGATTGAGCCATTAGGGTGCATTTGGATGGAGTTGGGAAGCTTGGAACGAGCCACATGGACCACTATGGTCTATATGGGTGGCGTTATGTTGGAAGTCGAGACCCTCAAGGACCCGTGGGTCCGGGTCGAGTCGTTGTGGTAACATATTGGGTGTTGTTGTTTGATTTTGGATGAGACGCGAGGAGCCAAAGAGCTTCTAGGGCTCGTTTGGTTCGCGTGGTCTTAACCGGGACCGTGTCAAGACCATTAGGGTCGCGACATTGATTACGGGTATGTTTGGTACTTTATTTGGATGACGTGATTGATATGAGATTGTTTGGAGGTTGATTGGCGATTGTGGAGTTGTTTATTTTGGACTTAATATTATATATGTCAACTTTGCTAGCGTCGGTGTTACCGTGACTTTTTAGTCTCGGTTGACCCATTTCTTAACGCCGTAATATGGACTTTAGTATTTATTGGACAATATGACGTGAAAGCGAGTCATGACTCGGACTTGTGAACTTCAAACGGATAATGACTCGAAACTTATATTGAAACTTGACGTAATATATATATAAACTTGTAAATAAAACTAGAAAATATAGATAATAAAGGGTTTTTATATTAAATATTTGATAACAAGACTCGCCTTGTTATTTGATATTTAAAAAGGTAATGTTGGAATCACTCCTAAACCTTAATTCAAGTGTTAGTTACTCATATGTAATAGGTAGCTTATTATGGCCTTTATGTTTGTTTAAGGTCAATCTTATGTAGAAGGCCAATAAGCTTAGGCCCATGTCCAATAAGGAAAAGGGAAGGAGTGGGAGTGTTGCCCTAGCTCCTTGCCTATAAATAGTCTTGTATAACCCTCACTTGAGGGTTGGTTGTTCAATTTACTCTTTCATTCATACTCTACGCCTAACCCTTCTTTATTATACGTGTGTGTGTGTGTGCGTGTAGTTGTTCATCCACCTCTATCTCTTCTCTATCTCTTCTCTTGATGCTTGTGTTGTAAAACTAGTGACCTAACAGTGGTATCAATCGCCTACTAGTTGGGTGAATCGTATTGCTTTTGAAGTGGGTTTTGGTCCTACGCATAAAGAATACGAGATACTTTGGTTCGCTTAAAAACACGTTTTTACACTTTTTAATCCAAGATTCTTGTCCTTTCAACGTTTTAAGGTGTTAAAATAACTGTTTTTGGCAAAAAGTTTCAAACTTTACGCGTGGATAAACGTTTTTGAGCTTGGTTTTTAACGAGGTAGCTGTTCTACGCATAACTGTTTTAGACACTTTGGATCATCAAGTTTCACACTTTTGTGTTATCTTGGTGATATTGAAGCTATTTCATCACAAAATCTGGTTTAGAAACATCTTTGGGCAAAAGTCATTTTTACGAGTAGTTCTACGCAATGAAACCCTAATCTTACGCATAAGAATTCCATGGCTTGATCTTCAATTTTGTGGTTTACTCGTGTTTTCTTGCTTGGATAAGCTGAAAATACGTCGACTTGGGATATCTTTTGCATTGTGATAGTGTAAAGATCACTTGGGCTAAAACCCTAAACTTACGCATAAGCATAAGCTTCGCGTAGAACATCCCACGCATAAGATTCATCTTACGCCTAAGCCTTGTCTTACGCATAAGGTAATCCTACGCCTAAGTATTCTATGCCTAACTTCTTTGTTTACGCATAACTTTAGTGCTTTTTCCTAACTGCAGCGTAAGCTAAACCTCTGGCGTAACTTTTGTCATTACGCGTAACTTTGGTGTTTTTACGCATAAGTGATACTTGACTTTATTGTGATTTCTACGCCTAAGGATTCTTCATCAACAACGTTTCATTCGACTACAAAGATCCATCAACACAAGTTATCAAAAAAAAAAAAAAAAAAAAAAAAAAAAAAAATTGAGTAAAATTTAATTTTTTGTGGAGACTAATTTTTCAATTTTTACGCGAGATTCAAATTTTGGTTTAACTGCGAAAATTTTGGTTAAAAATTCAAAATTTTGGGCCTAAATTCAATTTTTTCGGGTAAAATTTGGCGTCAAAATTGTCATAACTCAAATTTTTCTTACAACATTAGAATTGAATTTTATAGTGAATTTCCAATTTTGAGAGTCAAACTTTTTCAAAATTATTTTTGGAGGGAAATTGAAATTCACTATATCGACCCTTTGTGTGCTATATCGACTTAGCACCTTTTCTTCTCTTTGATTCTTTTAGGAATCAATGTATTACGATAAAGCATTTGTGGAATTGGAAGAAGGATTTATTGTTCTAAAGAGACCTTGAACTCGATAATTAACAATTCCAACCGTCGACATCATCAAATTCCGATATCCCGCAATCGTGCAAGGTGCAAGAGTTGATGTACATGAAAGGAATACTCAAATGGACGTTGAGAATGTTGTGATTCATCGCAATCATCGTGTAATGCGGACAATGAGGTTGTAGCATTGGAAGCAGGATGATGCAGTGATCTGGAGAATATATCATACTTAACTACGACCACCGAGCCCAACTATGACGAAGAACAAATGGTTGAGGAAGATATCTTACCCACCTATGACACCGACACGTAACGGATGCTCGAGGTACAATCTCATCGTTGATCATATTCTCGATCAAATGCGACACAACATCTTGAGCAACCTGAATTTAGTAATGAAGGAGAGGTTGACCGATGTGTTGCACAATGTCCGAACAACTATCTCATGTCCGAGCCCTTACTTGTTAACAATTCAACTGAAACGTCAAATCAAACTCTTGAATCAAATCATTCTTCTCAAAAGACCATTGCTCGGTTTCATAAAGATTTTCAAAACTAGAGGCACATTGCATCTCTCTTGAACTTAAATTACAAAACAAATCTTTTTCTTCGTAACACAATGGTCGAGATTCAAATGAACAAAGTATTCGTGTGGACACATTAGTAAAAGAAAATGAGCATTTAAAGGCTCAAATTCAAGCAAAGGGCTTGCACATGTTGCTTTACAAAACAAGCGAGAAGATTAATCTGGCGGAGTGTGGATACTAAGTTTGCAAAACCAACAATCTTGGGGAAATCGTCTCTTCAACCAATCGGACAACCTACGCATTTAAATCAACGTTCAAAATCTTCAAACCACGGTTTCCTCCCAAGTTGTTGAGAATAATCATTTGATAAAACCACCACTCCACATTCTCGGCCTAAGAATAATGCTTCGCTTTCATTAAACATGTTTCATTAAACCTTTTACATTGTACATGTTTCTGTTAAACCTCAACATGTGGTCGCTCTGGCAAATCTAGGATTAGTTCGAACACCGTGTCTAAACCGAGCATTAAAATTAAAAATTCATATGATTCAAATGACGCATACAAGAACTATGATCTAGAAAAGGCTAGGAAAGGGCACTTCCTCAAAAGGATGGAATCTTAGGTTCACGACCTAGTGTATCACCTTCGAGTGTATCCTTGAACACTACCGTAGTAGCAAACCAAAACCTAAGTTAACTCAACAAACAGTTAGAAATAAACCCGTTGATCTAAATGTAAACCGCCGAAACCTAATAAATGGATCCATATAGACGCATACTCTTCCCAAAAGAAGTTTCAACATCCCCAGATCTAACCTTAGATGGATACCCACGGTAGGATTTTCAAAACTGTTAGTCTTAGGTGGATTCCTACAGCAAGATACTAAGTAGTTGCACCAAAACAAATGGGATACCCATAACATCCATCCCTTAGGCAGAAAGGAAATCATCAAAATAGCATGTTCGGTGTCAAGAAGATAATTGACACTACATCTTTATGCTTCTAACATCCGGAACCCGCCACACTTGGGGATCCATGTTTTTCTCTTCTTGCCCCCATCTATTTTTCTATGCAGGTACAAATAACTATGGCTCTCTACCGCAAAACAGCAGAGGGACCCGCTTTCTCACCGTAAAAATATCATGATCCATCACCGTTCCACCATTGTACTTAATCGTCATGAATTGGAAACATTGCTTGCTCCTACGGTTAAAGATTCTCGCCAAAACTCGTGCTTAAGATGTATCGAATGTTTCCACACGCACAACCGATAATACTCTAATTTCGATACACGAATCTACAACAACAACCTAATCTTCTATAACGTAAGATCAAACTGCTTCAACAACAATGACACAAATGATGATCAACACAATGAATGAGATGTTTTATCGCAGCTTGATTCTCACGAGATATTTATGGGACTTCACACTTGTTCGATCAATTGGACATACATGGTTTTCTTGTCTCCTTATACATGGCTCATTGTCTTCAATTCATCATCAACATACGTGGTGTATGATTACGAATCATTGAAAACATCGAGGGGAGAGAGTGTGTAGTGGTCATTGCTTCCTTGTTCTTCTACATGCTTCTTTGCGAAAACATAATGCCTTCTTGAATTTCTTCAATTAAGGGAAGAAATAAGATGATCTGTGGCTCAAACGTCTCACTTTGGTGTTATCGTCTCAATTTAACGGGTGATCTTGTGAAGTTACCCAAATATGATGTTATGATGCCTCACACACGGTCTTGGTATCGAGTTATTGCATATTCACGGTGATTAGTATTCGAAAGACCACAACATTGTGGAAAGTCGATCATTTCGCCTTTCGTGGTTTGTTTGGTGTGATGCGTCTACATACATGAGAAGATCTTGTTGATTTACGGCATGTTACCCTCGAACGGATCTTCCGCAATTAGACGATTTTTTTGTGTGTGGTTTCGCTCATCTACAAATTCACGCGACATCGAAACCTTCAAAAGTTAGAGGAAATGTAGACTTCATCAAAGTTTCAAATCTGCTAAAAGACGCTTGTCGGTTGGGGGAAGGCGATTCAAACTTCTTTATGATGGCTTACGAGTATAATGACTTGGAACCCGGTCACAACCGCTTAAACTTCCTCAAACCCCATCATCGGTGAACAAAGCCCCCACTCACTCGTCAACAAATGGAAAGGTTATTTGCTCCTGCATTCGTGACGATATTGATGAACGTGCTCGTGTGTATCCGTTTGTTTCACTCAACCCGATACTACTCTTATACCGATACACGCTACAACAACTACTGTTGAAGAAGCACCACTAGTTTACTCCACCACAACAACAAACCGCTTCCAACAATGATGAACCGCCGATGATATTCGAATGAAGTACCCCACCGCAGATTTTGATCCAAATGTTCTTTAACCCGTTTGCTAATGACATCTGCACTGATGTCGCGGAATCATCAACAAACCATTTGAATCCTCGTAACCGCACAATGTATACCAACATCAACCTCTACACATCGATGGACAAAAGACTATCCTCGGCAAATATTATTGGCAACCCGAATCAACCGGTCGTTACGAGACAACGTCTTCACGAGATGGTGAACATTGCATTTATGCACTCACCGTCCGCTAACTGAGCCTAAAAACATTAAAGACGCAATGACAAAAGACAACCGATTGAATCCATGCAAGAAGAACTCAACCAATTCAAACGTCTTGAAGTATGGGAACGGTTGAAAGACCAACGTGGGTCTACGTCATTGGTCTCAAATGGATTTGGAAAAACAAATTGGATGTCAAGGAACGTAATCCAAACAAGTCACGCCTAGTTGCTAAGGGTTATCGTCGAGAAGAGGAATAGACTTTGAAGAATCTTTTGCTCCGCTTGCTCGCCTTGAGGTCGCTCGATATTTCTCGCGTCGCGGCTCATATGAATATGACGGTCTTTCGATGGATGTCAAACCGCGTTTCTCAATGGACAACTTAAAGAAACGGTTTATGTCGACCAACTAGATGGATTCGTTGATCCCGAGTTCCCGAACCATGTCTACAAACTCAACAAAGCTCAGATGGTCTCAAACAAGCTCCTCGGGCATGGTACGATAAGCTATCATCTTTCCTCATTGCTAATAATTTCACCAAAGGTTCGGTCGACCCTACTCTTTTATACAATATCACGGGCACATATCTTAATTGTTCAAATTTACGTGGATGACATAATTTTGCGTCTACACATAAAAAGTTTTCAATCGCTTTTGCAAAACTAATGAAGAAAAATTTTGAAATGTCCATGATGGGTGAACTTACGTTCTTTCTAGGACTCGCAAGTTCATCAATCACCACGTGGTATTTTCTTGAGTCATCCCAAATATGCCCTTGAATTGTTAAACAAATTTGGAATGAAAACCGTGACACTTATGCCACACCAATGACTCATACCAAGAAGCTAGATGTCGATTTACTTGGGAAGTTAATAGACCCTACCAAATATCAAGTATTATTAGGTCTCTCATGTATCTAACAACTAGCGGACTGGATATTGTATTTGCCGTATATCTCGCTCCGCTATCGATCGCGACCAACCGAAACCCACCTCTCTCGAGGCTAAAAGAATCCTCAGATACATCAAGGGAACCATTAACTTGGGATCCGATATCCGGCGGATTCGGTTTTGAACTAATCGCTTTTCGTCCGACCACGCAGGATGCTTAGACTCAAGGAAAAGTACTTCAGAGCACTACAATTTCTTGGTGATAAACCGGTGTCTTGGCAATCAAAGAAAGGATTGTACATCGCCGTCATCAACCGAAGCGTAATATGTAGCCATGTCGCATGTTGTGCTCAAGTCATCCGGATGAGAACACAACTCAAAGACTATGATTACGTATTTGATGTAATCCCGATGTATCATGACAATCGGAGTGCCATTGCGATCTCGCAACTCGGTTCAACACTCGAAATCAAAGCACATCGATCTTCGTTATCATTTCATCAAGGACCACGTGGAACAGTGCAGCTTGAATTATACTGGTGGTGTAATACCAATTGGCAGATCTTCTCACCAAAGCCTTGCCTCCCGCTAGGTTTAATGAGTTGGTCCACCGGATTGGTATGAGGTGTTTGACTCAAGAGGAATTGGATGACTTCCTAAAACAGTCTTAAAAAACCTGTCAAACACCAAAATATCTTTTGTAAATATTTTTCAAAAACAAAATACAAAAATATAAAACCTGATAAAACAACAAAAATATTCTTCTATCTATTTTTCTTTCAACATGGCAAGTACATTTCTTCCGTCAACACTTTAATCTTTCAAGTGTTGAGGGGAGAAAATAAATATTAATCGTTTCAAAACACCCGTGTACTTGCATGTTATCCTATCCCGGTGATTCTTTAAAATGGTGGTCACATTTACGGTTTATCGACACTCCTCGGACTAAAATTTATAACCTTTCATTATTTCTTAAGTCGAGGGGAGTGTCATCAATGTTATTTCCTAATATTATTCGTTTGGTAACCAAAATGGAAGTTAAAAGGCTTTGGATGAAAATGGAAAAGGTGGAGGGACCAAAACTGCCAAAAGCTTAAAGTAATTTTAATAAAACTCCCCACCTAACATATCACTTCACATTTATTACACAAACCAAACTCATCCTATGCCTAAGAATCGTTCAAGAAATCCGTGTTTTGGATCATAATTTCGTAAGTGGTTTAATGTTTCTTACATGATTTCAAACAATGGTTTTGATTTTTACATAAATCCAACGGTCAAAATGGTGTATATGCTTGATTTTGTGTTCTACGCTTATGCGTATGAACACATGATTAAGATTGTGTGTTTGTGGTTAAAAAGATAGTGTCAAAATGCTTTTATAACATCATTGATATCATTTCTATCCTCAAAATGCACCCAGATACACGAATTGATGGATTTTGGTAATTAGGGTTTATGCGTAGGTTTAGGTGTTTTCATATGTGAACGTTTTAGGTGTTAAATATTGTTGTATGAGGTTGTTTTCAAGTTGAATTGAGCATATTTAAACCCAGAAATCACCCAGAAACACTAATGATTCATAAATTGAAAGTTAGGGTTCTAGTTTATACAAATTGGGTATTTTTGATTCATGGCTTATTTGATGTTAAAACTTGGATAAACATACTCTATATGCGTCTTAGACCTCCCAGAAACACTTTGGTGCAATTCCTATGGCTAGATTTCATACGCGTAATTCATAAACTATTAGGGTTTTAGTTTACGCGTAAGACATTTTACGCGTAATCTGTTTAATGAGTTTCATGCCATGATCTGTTTTTTAGAATGAATGTTAATGCTAATATTGATGTTATGATGATGTTATTTCAGGCTTGCTACTCGTGAAACTCAGAATCAATGTTATTGAAAATCTACGATAAGGATCACCTTACGCCGTGAAAGTTACGCGTAAGAGAAATCTTACGGCGAATCGCTACGCCGTAAGGTTCTACAAAGGGACTACGCGTATCCTCGTGAAGGATATGCGTGAACAATGACCCCACGCATAAGGTCTACTCTTACGAGTAAGCCTTACGCCGTGAGGTTTTATATACGCCACGCCGTAAGCTTTACGCATAAGGTTCCCTTTTCCTCACGCCAGAAATTTCTTACGCGAAGTAAGGATCCCACGCGATAAGCTTGCGCTCACGCCAGATACTTCTCCGCTTACGCATAAGCTACCATTTCTACGCCTAAGCCTTGATCAAACCTTCATTATGAATTGTTATGCGTGCAAACTTGTAAATTAATAAATCATAACGCCACAAAACCAAAAATGTCACTAATAACCTTAAACGTTTAATATGTTGTGTTAAATAAGTGATAACATAAACTTTAAAACTTAAAGTTAACTAACTCACGAAACTTATCACGACGTCATTGGACTATTGGACAAACAAGTGACTTTGGACTCAGAATAATCATTGACATTGTACATTCAATAATTAGACAATAAAACCTTCGTTGACTAACATTATGTCTTTCGATATGTTGGTTCTTTTGGCTAATGTTATTTCGCATCAAGACATGGTTGCTCAAATGAATGTGGATGCACCAAATGTTCTCACCATTGCCGATATCTTCCCTAATGGCTATCCAAGGAAGATTGGAAAGAACAACCTCGTGGTTGACTTTGAAACCCTCACCGCTTCGAAATCTTCTGTTTGATTGCTATGGATATTCTCAAGAATCATCCCTACCGTAACATGCTCTCACATTACGCTACGCATCACGGAGATCTACATGCACCAGCCTGAATTCAATGCAGGGATCAAAGGTCAAAGTGCGATGTTGTGACGCTTAATCACAAACAAGTCACCATCACACATGCGGACTTACGGGCTGTTCTTCTCATCCCCGACATCGACCAACCGACTTCAATGCCACACCGCTAAAGAGACAGCTTTTACAATTCTTGATTGATATTGGCTATGATGAAGCTTCAGAATTATCACTAAGCACTCTCATGGAGCTTAAGAACATTCCTCAACCGTGGAGAACTCTATACATCATCATTACCAACTCCTCTCGGTCGTGATAGCGGCTATGAGCATCCCAAGCTCATAGAACGCAAATTTTGGTCATTAATCAACATGAAGCACATTGAGCTTGAAGCTCGATATGGGATGACATGATGTCATTTCTCAAAAAGCTTGGCTCAAAGATTCCTATGTCGATACACTAAATTGTTGATCCGTGAGAGCACTTGGACTTCATTCGATATTCCCAAAAGGCTCAATGACCCCGACAATCACGACATGTTGATCGAGCCTATTTTAACTGTCGGAATCAAGGAATCGTCAACAAAGAAACAGGTGTTGTGTTACCGATCATCTTCCTGCTTGACGAAATCAAAAGCTCTACACATACAAAAGGTATCCGTAGCGGTAAAAGAAGGCAAAGTTGGTCATCTCGATGAGAAACCTTCGGGACACCTACACGGAGAACCGTAAGAGGCAAAGTCAGGAGTCTTGCAAGCCGAGAGTCGAGGAAGTTTGCCAAGAGGAATCCTCCTCGTAAAAAGATCGTCCTTCTAAGGAAGCTGGTCCTATTCCCATTCCAAAGCTTGAACCACAAAGAAAGCTAGTGGACGAAAGCTCAAGATACACAATCGATCGAAGAGGTCTTCACTCGAATCGCAACCAAGCACCTCCTTCAAAGAGCAAAACCTCCCATCCACCAAAGAGCTTATAAGAAAAGGGAAGACTCAAAGACTTGTGCCTTATGAAGAGGATATCTCGTAAGAAGAGCAACTGGATACATCCTATGTGAAGAAGTTTAAAATCGTTAGACACCGCAAAAAGCTAAAGAATTTGAACAAGATCAAATGCGTGGCCTCGATGGGTCGAGTGGTGGTGGCAACTCTTCACCGAGATCCCGATGCGGTTAATCGACCCGATAAGGGAACTGTGCCACCACTCTTGTGCAACAACAAAAGCTTGTGGAAGACTCTATTGATTATAACATTGAGGAACCGACAAAAGGATAAGTCCGAGAAAGAAAAGATCGATGAAGAAGCCCGAGCTCGACGGAAGAAAAGCTAAATCTGGACAAGATAACGAAGGAATTACGATGATTATCTTCTCAGCAATCCAATCTGCTCCAAGGAGGATACTACGCACCTCCAAAGGACCCCGATCCTCCTCATGTCTCCTCATCATCGATTCATCATCTCATTCTTCACCACCACCATCTAAAAGATCAACCAAATCATCATCCAAATCGGTGAAGAAGCCAACTCGATCTTGGATTTCTCAAACTCATAAAAGAATTGTGAATGTTTGTCAAACAAGTCGAAAGAAAAACATGCTCTACAAGAAAATGAATTTCTATGCCGATCAAATACAAGAACTTCATGACGAGAATGACGAGATGAAAGTCGAAAGGCGTATGTCCGTAAGCTCATGAAAGATGATCTTCAAGGAAAATGGACGAAATGATCAAAGGATACACTCACCAGTTCCTTCTTGACGTCGCTCCTAAACCAACAAAGGAGATGTATACTAGACAACTTTATCCAAATCTCTTGCATCCGCCAAGCAAACCATGAAATCAACTCCAATGAATGTGAACATCAATCCATTGAACCCACGCCTTTTCGATGATGAATTGGTGAACAAAGCTAGTAGCTCAAATGTCTAAACGCTCGCAACGTTTGCCTCCCACGGCTAAATTGTTTGAAGCATTGTTTGAATACCAAATCAGTCAAGATACGAGAAGAAAATGTAAGGCTAAACGCTCAAGAGACGATAAAGACAAAGATCGGGATAAGGATAATGAGCCCAAACGCAAGAAGAAGTCGGTGAATCATCTTCAATGCAACCACCACCCCAACAGACTCAAAGACAACAAAAGTCTCCTCCTCGTTCTTCTGCTGAAAACCTTAGGATTCTTCGAATTACCACCCGAGACTCGTAAAACCGGTGATCACTTTGAGTATACGGGTGGTGGCGATGAGGAAGTCCGTGAGCCCCAACAACAACCCACCTCTCCCAAACAATTCGAAACCGAATCCTCATCTAGGTCTAAACAAAAGAAGAAGAAGGCGCCCATGGTTGACGCCTTATCATGGCTAGATGACGATAAAATAGAGGAATTTGAATGGTTCTCTACACTTGTTAACTCAACTCCTACCCGCTCAAGGTCAAGATCCGTAGACGGTAATACATTGGAGCATGCTAAGATTCTCGCAAGAAAAGTTCCATGTGAAGAAGATGACGAAATCCGAGTTGAGGCGAATCAAGAATGAAGCATTTCAACTTCTAAAGACACCTCGGAAAGTGCCATCGAGGTCGAATATCACCTTGAGAACATTGCTCGAGCTATGTCTAACAACATGGATTGGCTCAACCTGTATAAACATCAACTTCACCAAACGGGACAACCTCCATATTACACCGATCGGTCTAAACCTCTACCAAAATTGGCCAACCAGATGAACCTAGGATTCCATTCGATATTTCTTCAACAAAGACTTGAATTTCTTCTACACGTGGCGATGGATCAAGGAAATACACTACATCTTTGACACTTCCATTCCAAGACCATATACTCAAACTCGATAGCTATCGACGAAAGAGCTAATCACTTGTTCTCCAACAAAGTGGAAGCATACGACCGAGATGCAATGTACGGGATTCATCATTGGCCGGGCGTCAAGAATCTACTACGTGTCGCCAGTTCGAAAGTCTCAACATGCGGTGTTCAAGATTAAGGATATCGCTGCCATCAAACAAGTTGATCTTTCATCCAAATGGGACTACACCTTTCTCAAGAATATTGTGGTCAAAAGGCAAGATGAAAGGATTATGCATTCTCCAAGTCGACTTTGAGAATTTGTCTATCAACGACATTGAAGACATGTACCTTGCCAAAGTGTGGTCGCATGAGACAATTTTCAATCAAGTACAACGTGAATTCATCAAGTCATTGCTCATCTTCATCGACGCATAGTCATCAAAGAACGTGTAGAAGATCTCCGACTTGCGGTTGAATCATATCGGACCGTGTCAACTTCACTCCACCTCGCCTGATCTTCCCGACATCAACTAGCTCTCACAATATACACTCATCGCCAAAACCATTCGGCCACGTTTACGCAGTGAACTTCAAACGAAATTGCTTAATGGCGTGTAGTGATCTTCACAAGTTTGGGGATCACACTTTGAAGATGGTTAGGGACGGATTGGCTTATAGGTTGAAGGATATCGTCAAAAGATTGGGTCTCCTAAGCGATGGAATTCTCGGGATCGAAGGGATGTGAGGAGGATCATCAAAATGATTGATGAAAGGTTGTATAGAAGGATCGCCTGTAACATTGGAAAGCTTTGTTGGTGGTCCACCGGATTAACATCACCGCTATCAACGCCTGCATTCGCACTCCTAGCAACATCATTGGACTTCCCGGTACCCTTGAACCGCTTCTTTCATTATAAATTTGGATGTGTGATTATATATGTCAATGGCTTGTGCACACATAACGATGTACAACCCGTAATTGTCAAGAAAGGACCACGTGGTACGCTTTAGTGCCACAATCCTTATAAAAGGAGCGGCTTTTAATTTTGAGTAAAACCTATCAAACCTTTCATCTTTCAAGGTTTTGCTCAAAAGAACAAATACTTCCCATATGATTTTCAAAACCTCAACAGCTTTATATCACTTGTTGAGGGGAGTATTTGAATTAAAACTTTGTTCACAAATTGTTCATAGTGGTCATCTTCCCGCAACACTCGAAATGGTCATATTTATTCTCAACTTTTCAAAAATAACATTTTATATGCCATTTTGAGGGGAGAAAATTATGTGATAAGAAATATGTTGTGTAAATACAAATGAATCCTTGTGTAATAGACTTAACCAACAAATTGACGGTACTAAACCGTTAGTAACTCAAAAGACTTATCCGGACGGTAATAATTTCAAGCTAGTTCGCTAGTAATGTAAACGTGTCTCATGAGGACTTGTCCAAGTAGAAAGTACCATTCGAGAAACTCTTGGTAGACATGAACTCGACGGGTATGACAACCTTCGAGGCTTGTCTACACCTTCAAGGTAGTTATTAGAGCTAGTTGTCACCTAAAGTCGACAATGTAACTCTTTAACTATGCAACGAACCGTGTCTCATGGGATTGTCTATCTTGAGTTGATCAATTCATAAAGTGCGCTCTTTCCTCACCGTGCGATTTACGAAAACTCTTAAGCATGTGGAGGGGAGTATTTACGAAAATCTAAAACTCTTGAAGTGTTCAAACATGTTTTTCATTCACAAACACTTTGAGAGATTTTCATGAAAAATGGTTTTATGGCAATGGAGTTATAACGAGATTAAGGTTAGAATAACTGTCCTATGATCCGCCAGAGCCGGAGGGATCTACCCAAGGACATCACAAATAGTTAGTACTTAGAAGTGCTCTTGGTTGTACCGGTTCAATTCATATACTCTTGGTTGTACTTTGGTTCAATTCATATACTCTTGGTTGTACTTGGAGAAAATGAGAATCGAGAAAGAAGGAGTTGAAGAATTAAAAGAAATGCTCTTGGTTGTCACTTAGTGAAAAGAAATAGCCCTCCAAATTATTCAACCTAGGGCGCACAAGGTTCAATTCATATGCTACTTGGTTGTCACTTAGTGACGCCGATATTGAAGATTAAAGTCGTCATAGACCCAAGATTTATGCACTAAACCTTCTTAGCCACTCAAGTTTCTCTCTACGAAGCTTGTTTCATTCTCAGGGGAACCCTACGTAAACTATTGGCTTTCTCTTAGAGATCGTTGGTATTGAAGAAGGAGACCCTCTCCTAGTCTCCGCCAGAAAACCAAAATGCACTATTGAGTCTAGAGCCACGAGATTCATCAAAAGATCTCTTAGGTACAATTGACATTTCATCACTCGATGTTCAACAATAAGAACATCGATGGTACGTTATCGAGTCCTTCACGATCTTAGCAATCTGTCGAGAACATTTATGAGAGGTTCACAACTGTGATCCTCGGTGATTAAATGGAAACTCTGCCGTGGTCAACATCAAACAACCACGATAGCGGTCATTTCGGTAACTCCCGTGGATTACGCTTAGTGTGTCTCAAACGGTCTACAACGTGAGGTGATGCTTCGTGTACCTCGACTCATCGAATCAGATGTACTTGATACATCGCGTTATCTCACTTGTGGGACTCCAGGTTCAGAACGGCCTTTGTGAGAATTAGAGTTGTATTTTCACACTATGTCATTAACATTCTCAAGTTCAAACTTGTAAGTGCCGGAATCCGCTTATTACTAACCGTTTTCATGTTTTCTTCTTATGGAAGCTCCGAGCGGGATGATCGTGCAGATTCTTCTCATGCTCACGCCAACATCACCACTAATGGAAGTTCTATCCAAAGCAACACAACGATCGAATGATTCTTCGTCAAATCAAAGAATCTACAAAGTTAAAGACTTAAAGAACTTCATCAATCTTCAATTCCAACGTCCAAAGAGCGTGTGAGCATGTTGAAGAATGACGTGGAGACACTTTAGCAAAAGACAGGCACTGAAAGGCGAGACTTGATGCGACAACAACATACTATCACTTTCATCACAAAGAACAATGATCAAAGAACAAAGTTAAAGATGACGTCAAAGCATAACTGCTCAAAGAAAACTATCTCTACACCGGGAGATTGTTCGAATCAAGGTATTTCTTCTCACAAGAAAGAAGAATGTCAGAAGAAAACAAAACTACTATTACATCAATGCCTTCACCGATTTTCATCACCAACACTTGAGGGGGAGATTGTTGGAATCACTCCTAAACCTTAATTCAAGTGTTAGTTACTCATATGTAATAGGTAGATTATTATGGCCTTTATGTTTGTTTAAGGTCAAGCTTATGTAGAAGGCCCATAAGCTTAGGCCCATGTCCAATAAGGAAAAGGGAAGGAGTGGGAGTGTTGCCCTAGCTCCTTGCCTATAAATAGTCTTGTATAACCCTCACTTGAGGGTTGGTTGTTCAATTTACTCTTTCATTCACACTCTACGCCTAACCCTTCTTTATTATACGTGTGTGTGTGCGTGTAGTTGTTCATCCGCTCTATCTCTTCTCTATCTCTTCTCTTGATGCTTGTGTTGTAAAACCGGTGACCTAACAGTAAATAATGTCTTAAAATGGAAATGTTTTGTAATAAATGAGTTATTAAATATTTCGAGGCACGCTTACGAAATGTGTCATTTATGAGTATTTAATACCCATTTTGTGTTATGCATGGGTTACGGATGACTTGACACTAATAAGCGTTAATCCACGCGTGGATAGCGGACTTATTAGGTTGACGAATCTAACAAGTGCCTGCTTGTGCCTAGGATAGCGTTATTAATGGGTGAATTATCCTTATAACTCGTTAGGATGTGGTGGTTTTAGGATAATAAGCAACATAAATAAATGGTGAGTTTATCGAGTTGGCGAATTCGATAAGACCTAACGATTTATTTCAAACTTATTAAACTATAAAGCTTATCACTTAGACGCCTCATTGTGTCGTTATGAGTTGCATTGGTAGAGATATAGTGCATTCATGGAGTCTTGTCGGGTCAATACCACACACGATGATACCAAACGCTTGTAACTAAATAGTGAAACGATACATTTTGGAGATAAGAATTGGAATAGAGTATGTTAGGAATTAGAAATTCCAGGGCATTAAAGAGTCGGTCACCTCAAGTATATGTAATCGTCGAAAGCTCGTAGTCGTAGTGATTCTTAAGTTAAGTAGTATTTAGTTAAGTAACACCGTGGAGGACGGACGGGTCTTTACCCACTGTATGCCCGATCCACACCCGATGTGTGGCGATTTATGTAAGACTATAAATACTCTACCTTCCAAGGTAGAGAGTTGGAGCTCATAATAATATCTTTCAATTTCTCTCACTAAGTTCCCTAAACCTCTAACTTTCTCTCTCTAGAATTCCATCTATATGCTACTTTGTGTTATGGTTTGATGTGTATGTGAAAAGTTATATCTTACAATTGGTATCAAGAGCCATGGTTAGATCGTATCTTGCACATCTTTGGATTTCTAGTGGTTTTTAGGTGATTTTTGAGTTTGAAAAAGTTTAGTGGTTTTTGCATCATTTGGTTGATTTCTTGTGTTAAAGTTTGAATTTTGATAGTACTTTCATGTTTAGAATCATCACAAGTGTTTAGGTTTTCATTTGGTTAGCTTGAATCATCTTGGTTGGGTTGTTTTTGGATTGAAAAGTGATGTTTATATGGTTTTTCTTGCTAGCGACTTAGCTCACGGTTTATTTTCTTCATAGCGACTTGCTTCACAAAATTGTAGCGAGTTACAGTTTTAAACCTAGCGAGTTAGATCTAGCGAGTTAAAGTACAAGTAGTGGACTCTCCACTACGAGTAGCGACTTGGTGGTAGCGACTTGGTCTGTAGCGAGTTGCTCTTTAGCGACTTGTATCTCTAGCGACTTGTGTAGCTTAATTGTCTGCCAAAATTTTGCTAGCGACTTGAGGGTTAGCGAGTTACTACTTAGCGACTTGCTTTTTGTCTAGCGTCTTGGGACTCTAGCGACTTAGTTGTCTAGCGAATTAAGTGGCGACTTAGTGCATTATCTTCTAGCAACTTAGTGCATTATCTTCAGCGACTTAGTGCATTATCTTCAGCGACTTAGTGCATTATCTTCAGCGACTGAGTGATTGTTTACGGTTTTCTCTTGATTTAGTAAAATCCCGTGAAAGAATCTATTTCCGGTTTAATCATAGAGTTATAAAATCCCGTATAACTGTTAACATGTCTACCAACGTCCCTACTATCATCTCCACTTTGCGAGGATGTACAGTGGGTGGCTCGGATACTCGCCCACCCATGCTTGACAGAATCGACTACGATTCTTGGGCTCAACGAATCGATTGTATTGCCTTGGAAAGGAAAATGGTGTCAACATTCTCAAATCCATTGATGAAGGACCATATCGAGTTGAGACGACTAGAGACATACTTGATACTAATGAAGATGGTACTCCGTTACTGGAATGGACGGACCTAAGATGTATGATGAGCTTGATGATAAGGATAAAAGAGATTTGATGCAGATATCGTGGCTTCAAACATTGTTCTTCAAGGTCTTCCTAAAGACATCTACAAGTCGATCAATCATAACACCAAGCAAAGGCGGTTTGGGATAATGTTAAGATGCTTCTCTCGTGTTCGTAATTAACTATGGAAGATAGAGAATCCCACTCTATGACCAATTTGAGCACACTTCAAGATGAAACCAGATGAGAGTGTCTATGAGTACTATGTGATTTCATAAGTTAGTGAATGACATGAGGAACATCGAATGACTATTCTAACATTCAATTTGAACTCAAAATTTGTGAACAACATGAATCCCGAATGGCACAAGTTTGTCACACTGTGAAGCTCACTAAAGGATTGAAGAATACAAACTATGAGCAACTCTATGCCTTCCTCCTTCGAATGAGAGACATGCTATGTTTGAAAAATTGATTCTCAATCGGTTCAAAACCAACCTGTGGAGAGACAAGCTCGTCTAATGACTCAACAACTTTCTACTCAAACATCGGAATCACAACCAAAGCATCACAAGTCATACCTTTGGGTAATGGTAATCACAAACTCATTCCCGATCCTATGTTCAAACAAGTCGATGCGATGCTCACGTGGGTAACTTCATTAATCAACTTGCTCTTCTCATTAGTCAAAACATGAATTCTCTCCCACAAACCAACAACAACCTCGTAATCGCATCTAACCCACACAATCAAGCCACCGTTAAAGATGGAAAAATCGTGGTGCAACCAGCTCAGAAAGATGATGATCGGGGAAGAGGTGGGCTGGAGAGGTTATGTGGGCAACCATAATCGAGGAAGAAATGGTACCCAAGGTCAAGCTAAGCCAATCAAATGTTACAACTGTGGGGGGGTGAAGGACACATTGCAAGGAACCGCACATCTCCAAAGCGTCCCAGAATCGCCGATTACTTCAAAGATAAGATGTTCTTGGCACAAGCTCGGGACAATGGTGCTTTGGATGAAGAGGAATTCTTGTTTTTCTTTGAGGGCAATGCCAAGACCTATGATGCGAGATGTGGATGAGCAACCTATTCAAGAGATAGGTCACAATCATCGAATGCCTTTCAAGTCGTTAGCGTGATGCATACGACTACGATGTAGATGATGGACCCACTGCACACACAATTTTTATGGCTAGCATTTCTCCAATGGTTTCTCCCAAGGTCTCTTCTTCACCACAAGTGGCCCATCCAAGGACAAACTCATCTCGAGGTATTAAAATTATACGATGATGTCGATGTGCAACGGATGCATGACAAAGTACAATCAACTCGAAACTTTTGAATCAAATGTTGAAAATATGGGTAATAACAATATTGTCCCATACGATCAATACGTGAAACAAAGTGAAAGTGAAGTTGTACCAAGTGATGCATCTTCTGCATCAACAATGACTATGTCTTTGATGAATACACCGCATGTGCTCCCGATGATTCCGTAATTTCAACTAAATGCCTATAAGGCGTGTTGCTATCTATGAACAATGTGCAAAATTTGAGTTGACCACTCGTGAGCGGGAAATGGATGACCAAGTGAGTGCAAGAATTAGAAAAAGTAAGTTTAGAGAAGAAGTATTGAAACAAGAATTAAATTCCTTGCAAGAAAAACTTTCTAAAACAATTAAACAAAACAAGAACTTCAAGAAAATGTGAAAATGCTTAAGCAAGAATTTAATGCAAAGGAATCAAAACTCTTGAGAGATTTTTCTAATCAAAACTTTGAAAAACAAACTTGAAAACAAGTTGTACATACAAGGAAACACCATTCAGATCGCTCACATGGTCACTAAACATCGAGTCTTAAGCGATAAGCATATCATTCCCTTGTTGAGGAACCAAATCCAGAGGTAATTAAAAGGCTAGAAATGCTCATAAGGTGCTTTATGATGGTAATGAAATCCTTAAGCCTAGGCGTAAACCTAGTTGCGTTGAGTGCACCGAGGAAGATAAGAAATCAAATGAAATCACTAGGAAAAGATGAATAAGAAACAAGATGATCCCAAATGCAAAGAGAAAACATAATTATCACTCCTCATGATTACAAGAAGGAAAATCGGATTTCCTTAAACAAGTTTAAGCCTCGACTTTGTTGACTCCAGAACAAGTCTTACGGAAAAGGATTTAGATAAGCGAAGCGGAAAATATTGTTGAAACTAACCTCCCCTTTGGAAAATGCCTAGAGCGATGTGTATCCTCCTAATACACCAATGCATCTTGTACCTAGAACAATTGCCACTAAAAGCAAGACATTAATTAGCCAATACGTTATATTTCAACTATTTGTTGATTTTGAGAAAACTTGCAAGAAAAGGATCACACCCACCGTATAATCAAGGAGAAAGGGTTTTGAACAAATGAAAGAATGTTATTTGGAACCGAGGTCATGCCTTCTTTAAACTTCTAAAAGATCACTTTGAGAGTCTTAAAAGGGAATAGAAAGCGATATTAAGGAATGGAAAAGGAATTTGATGCAATGGTTGTTGAAGTTAGTGACTATGAGCGTGCACTCGAAATATAATGAGATTGAGAGAAAGAACTTGCATACATTAAATGAGAATCTTATTATCGAATGTGTTGCTCAAGATGTGTTTTCACCGCTTCAAATTGCTCTATTAATGCTTCCAAATTCCATGAACTATCTCGCGTCTCGAAAGTCTCCCATGATCGTGTCATTGAGCTTGAAAAACAAATTCTAAGCTAAACGATAAAATTGAATCTGATGATCATGACAATTTAGTTAAACATTTTCTAAACTAGAAGTTGAGCATTTTAATTTACAACTAAAATATCAACATCTTAAAGAAAATGTCAAAACTTCAAATGTCAAGACATCTTCGGATGCTCCGTAGTTTGATGCGGTTTTCAAATTAACAAACGTGATGAATGATTCAAGCTCGCAACACGATCGAGAAAATTGAAAGCCCAAATCTTCAATTAAAGGGTCAAACGAACAATATGACAGCTCCCAAATGCCTCCTCCTTTAGATTCTCGTAACTCTCAAACGTTTCATCTTCAAAACCTAGTAAATGCTTTACAAAAGGAAAACGAATGTTTTCTAGAAGAAAATGAAAAGGTTAAACGTCATTTCAATGAGTTGTTTGAATCAATTAAAGTCACTCGTAACAAAAACAACGAACAAATAGCTTCATTGCAAAAGGAAATTGAGAATCAAGAGTCGTAAAAAGGAAAATGCCAATGATCAATGAGGAAAATGTTGTATCAAAGGTTCACACCGGTAATAAATATGCTTTATCTGTGACATATGTCCCCTCATCTAAGGAACAACAAACTTGCTATTCAAACATATTTCTCATCCCTTAAGGATTGCTTAGAATGCTGCGTGAGATTGTTGAAGAGGATAAGCTAGAGAAACCTCATGATAATGCAATTGGACATGCATGCTTATATGCCAAACGATCTCAAGAAATCTTAGAATGCTTGATCACAATATGCCCAAAGACATTAGGTGAGAGAGTTAACCCTTTGATTCCATGCTCAATGCCTAAGGCCAAATATGATATGCACTCGATTCCCAATGTTTTTGAATGTGAGCCGTAGTGTACCACTTGAGTAGTGTGCCTTCTAGGAGTACTAATCTCAGTACTCTAGTTTTAAGAAAGTGAACCTTAGTGCACCGCATGTAGTTCGAATCCCAAAGACATCTAAACAATGTGGTGCAAAGAGCAAGAAAACAAACTAATGTTCCCATTCCTCTACGAGAGTAATCGGTGACATTAAAGGGAGCAGTCAAAGTCTCAAGACAATACAAGGAATGATAGGACCTCGCAAGCTAAGAATGTGCACCGGAAAAGAGTAGAAGAACAATCTAGGAACTTTAAGTTTGAATCGAATAAAACGAATCGTGTTGATTCTAGTATTTGCCATAGGCGCATCAGTAATTAATTCGAATTCGATACTATTTGCAAACCTTGTACCGATGATCGCTTGAATTTCGCTTTCTAATCATGGATGTGATGTTAATGTTCGCTTAATGATGTTAATTGTCCAAGATTAATTTTGTTAATGCTAAAATTCATGCTAAGAAGGCTAAAAGGAAAAAACGAAGAATGTTAGAAAACAATGGAAACCCACGGAAGAACATTCAAGTAAAATAGGCTTCTATTGGATACACATTGGTCATAAGACTAATCGGATAATGCCCACTAGAAAATGGATGCCTCTTTGGTAGAACTATTCCCACTTAAGAAGTGGTCACATCGTAAATGTGGCTAATCTGATACTAGTATTGCATCTATTCACAATGATTCCATTACCTCACTTTCGATATGAATGCTTCTATTTCGATGTGGGTGTTCCAAACATTGTTACTAACCAAATGGAACCCATTCTTGCATGGGGATCCCAATTATCCGCTTATCCATTCTTGTCGTGTTCAACCGCAGATCGCTCAAATCGCTCGTGGTACCGGACTCAGTGTTCCAAGCATATGACCTGGAGACGGTCGCGGCTCATGAACTTCGTGAGCAAATTCATCGGATCGTTAGATTTGGTAATGATCATTTCGATGCTATTATGGGTTATGGAGATTATGTTGTTGGTGATAGTGTCATCTCTAGAGTGTATTATGTGGAAGGTTTAGGTCATAATGTTCTCTCGTTGGTCAATTCGTGATTCGATCTAGAAGTAGCCTTCGTAAAACATACCGCTTTGTTAGAGATCTTAATGGTAAGGAACCATTAAAAGGAACTCGTGGCTCAAATCTTTACACCATCTCTATCGATGACATGATGAGGGCCTCACCAATCGCTTGTTATCAAAGGCTTCAAAACAAAGTCATGGTTATGGCATCGTCGCCTCAATCACTTGAACTTGGCACCATCAACCATCTTTCCGTAAAGGACTTAGTTGTAGGTTTACCTAGACTAAAGTATGAAAAGGATCATCTTTGTTCAAGATGTCAATTGGGAAAAAGCAAGAAGTATGCCCATAAACCCAAACCTACTAACTACATCACGTGTTCTTCATATGATTCATATGGATTTATGTGGACCAATGAGGGTGCGTAATATCTTTGGGAAGAAATATGTGTTGGTTGTGGTTGATGATTACCTAGATTCACCCGGTCAAGTTCTTAAGGACAAAGGATGAAACTCGATATCATCATCAAACTCATCAAACAAATGCAGTTCGACTAAACAAAACCGCCGTAATTATCGTAGCAGACAATGGAACCGAGTTTGTCAACAAACAACTCAAGAATTCTATGAAAGCGTTGGAATCAACCATCAAAGAAGTGTTCCACGAACCCCTCAATGTAACGGTGTAGTTGAAAGACGAAATCGCACTCTTGTTGAAGCCGCTAGAACAATGCCGATCTACTCAAAGGTTCCAATGTTTCTCTGGTCAAGCAATTGCCACGCATGCTACACACAAAATCGTTCCACGATTCACACTATTCATGGAAAAACTCCATATGAACTCGTCCACAACAGAAAACCTAATCTATCTTTCCTTCGTGTGTTTGGTGCCTTGTGTTATCCAACTAATGAGGGTCAAGACTTGGGCAAACTTAGGGCCAAAGTCGACATTGGAGTATTTGTAGGATATGCATCAAACAAAAGGGATACCGAATCTACAACAAAAGAACCCGAAACATCATGGAAACAATTCACGTTACGTTTGATGAGTCGACCGTCAAATGGCTCTGGACACTCCACTGTGACCCGACTTCAAAAGCAGTCCCATTGGTTCATCCCTTGTTCCAAACTCCTCTCAAGAAACTCCATATGTACCTCCATCCGAAGATGATGTAAAGAAATTGTTTGATCCTATGTTTGATGAATCGATGATTCAATTACTAATGAGGTCGATTCCTACAACAGAGGATGCTCATATTCCGAAATGAAGTCAACCCCTCGCCTCAATTTCTTTAGGTCAAGAAGCACCGTCACGATCCTTCGCCTCATCAACAAATCATCATTCTTCAAATGTACATCATGGAAATGTTTCGGCATCAATGATGAAGTTAATCCCTGCTACTCTCAAGATGCTCCATTTGAAAACATATTTGCTACTCTGAATCATCATCGAACCATCTTCTTCGTGAGACATCGACTCTGCTACCTCGGTTCCTCAACAACCGCCACATGAACACCTCGGAAAATGGACTCACGATCATCCATTAGACAACATCATTGGTAATCCTCTCGTCCCGTATCAACCCGGAAACAACTTGCAACCGATGCCTTATGGTGCTTCTTCAACTCGTACTATCTAAGATCGAACCAAAAGATGTTAAAACCGCCATGAATGAAGATAGTCGGTTCAATGCCATGCAAGATGAAATTCATGAGTTTAATCGCCTTGATGTATGGGAGTTAGTACCGCCTCCGTGATCGTGCTATGATTATAGCTCTCAAATGGATCTTCAAAGTAAAACTTGATGAGCATGGCGATGTGTTGAAGAACAAGGCTCGATTAGTTGCTAAAGGATATCGTCGAGAGGAGGGTATAGACTTTGAAGAATCTTTTTCTCCAGCTGTTCGAATCGAGGCAATCGTAATCTTTCGGCTAATGTCGCTAGTAAGAACATGGTAGTATATCAAATGGATGTGAAGACGGCATTTCGAATCGGAGACCTTAAAGAAGTCGCTCACGCCACCAAACTGAAGGATTTGTGAATCAAGAGCATCCTACTCACGCTTATCGCTTGAAGAAGGCTCTTTACGGTTTAAAGCAAGCTCCAAGGGCATGGTATGATACATCATCAAAGTTTCTTCTATCAACCGATTCATCAAAGGAGCAGTTGATCCTACATTGTTCACCGAAGTCGCAAACATTTAATTCATGTTCAAATTTATGTTGATGATATTATTTTTGCCTCGATGCACCAAATGGAATGTGATCGTTTTCAAATGAAATGAGTTCAAAGTTTCAAATGTCAATGATGGGACAAATGTCATTTTCTTGGGATTACAAATTTCACAAAGTCCCGAGGCATCTTCATAAATCAATCTAAATATGCAATGTAGATTTTAAAGAAATTTGGATTTGATTCAAGTGACCTGCTTGACACCCCCATGATTGACCGAACCAAACTAGATGAGGACCTCGTGGATCATGATCGACCAAACAAAATATCACAAGATGATTGGATCCCGATGTACCTCACGCCTAGTAGACCGTACATCTTGTTCATTGTTTGCATGTGTGCTAGATACCGTGCTGCTAAGCCTACTAAAAAGCACCTTGAAGCGGTTAAACCGGTCTTTCGGATTCCAAGGAACCATCAATATGGGACTTTGGTACCCAAAAGACACCCAGTATGTCTCTAACAACATATGCGATGCGATCATGCAGGTGTCAAGATACTCGTCGAAGCACGTCGAGGTGCTCGCTTGGGTGATAAGCTTGTGAGTGGTCTTCAAAGAAGCAAATGAGTACTTCTATTTCTCTACAGAGGTTGAATACATAGCCATGTCATCTTGTTGTGCTCAAATCTTATGGATGAGATCTCAATTATCTCGACTATGGCTTTGAATTCAACAAAATCCTCTGTCTTGTGATAATAAAAGTGCTATTGCTCTCTCATGCAACAACGCTCAACACTCAAGAGTAAAGCATATCGACATTCGACATCATTTCATCGTGGAACAAGTGGAAAAGGTGTGGTGGAACTATACTTTGTGAGGTCCGAATATCGCTAGCGTACATCTTCACCAAAGCTCTTCCAAGAGAACGTTTTGAGTTTATTCTTCCACGACTTGGTTTGAAAAGCCTTCAACCAGAAACTCTCAAACGTCTTCAGGAGGAAGATGAGGAGTAAAGGTCTATCTTCATCTATCTCTTGTATATATAATTTCAAAAAATCAAATAGAAAATTATAAAACTTTCAAAATCCATAAAAATTTGAAAAATTCGGAAAATCTTCAAAAAAAAATATTGTCATTTTGTCATGTTTTTCTCGGTTCGATTATATCTACGATCTTTGTGATGTCATTCAAAGAATGACACGGGACTTTAGATGTTGTTCGAATTCTTAAAAAAAAAAAAAAAAAAAAAAAATTTGGGAGAAAGAGAAATGGTTTATTGTCATTTTAGTGCAATAACCCGGTTTTAAAAGAAAGAACAGAGCCATGCTTTTATCATGTTTTCAAAATTCCATGCTCGATTATATAAACATTTATCTGTGAAAACTAAATGCTTTGAAAAATAACTCAATCTCTATTTTGATAATCATCGAGACTTATTTGTCAAAATCTCTATCTCTCAATCAACAACCTATGTCATTGATTGAGGGGAGAATGATTTCAATCAAATTAAAAGTTATTTGGCATTAAATTGTTTTCAAAAGATGTACATGCATGTTTTATCAATGGAGTCGATCCTTATCGCTTCAAACGCTTTCATAATCAAGTCACAATTCTCCTTAAAGCTTTCAAAATCAATTTAATTATAAGAGATCACAAATCTCAAATGATTTGATAATTGTGATCGGGGAGAATGTGTGATTTAAATTGGATTTAAACCGATAATCGGTAAATGGTTTTATAAGGATGTACATGCTTGTCCTTCCCACATGTGACAAACGATTTCAAATTTTCCATGCACATGTTGAGGGGAGCATCTATCTTAAACCTATGATTTGGTTGTGATCAACTTATCTCAATGTGCAAGTTCCTCTAGTATGTGCAAAACTCTTTTCAAACCCCGAGGCACATATTGAGGGGAGCAAATTATGGAAACCACATCCTTCCCTAAATACTCTATCTACTTGATTTGATGTGGGAAGTGATCGATATCTTTAGAAAATGGTAATCAAAGAAGTTAATTCTTTCTCTTGCCTCCGTGCAAAACATTTTCAAATACTTGATGCACATGTTGAGGGGAGTTCTCGTTCTAAAATATCAAAACAATTCGGTACAAAATGCTTTGATAATATATCACAAGTATCCGAATTGAGTTTCAAATGGTTTTCAATTGGTTCCAATGGCGTATGAACAATACCAAATTGACCGACCAACTTTACTTTATGTACGGTGATATAAGGATGATAAGGTTAGGTATTAGTTCCCATGATCCGCCGTAACCGGAGGGATCTACCCAGGACAATCCACTAGTTAGTGTAGAAGTCCTTAGGCATGATGATAAAAGGAGAAAATGAGATATGGGAAGAGTGCGAACTAAGACCGAGCTAGTAATGGAATAAACCCAACAAGGTTCTAGCTATGAAGTCTCGGTAAGCAATCAAGGGGTGAAGAATTAAAAAGAATTGAATGAGGAAAGGGTGAAAACAAATAGCCTCCATTTTATTCAACCTTAGGGCGTAAACCGGTTCAATTCATATGCTATCGATGGTAACATCGGTATTGAAGACAAGACGTCATGGACCCAAAGGACGCATCGCACTTCAACTTTCCAAACCACTCAAGTTCCTCTTAAAAGGACTTGTTTCATTCTCACGGGAACCGACATTATCTATCAACTTTCTCTAGAGATTGTTGATATTGAAGAAGGAGACCCTCTCCCAGTCTCCGCACAGTGATCCAAATATGCACAAATTGAGTCTAGAGCCACGAGATCATCAATAAATCTCATTAGGACACTCACAATGAAGACTCTCAGTCTTGTGATAATAAAAGTGCTATTGCTCTCTCATGCAACAACGCTCAACACTCAAGAGTAAAGCATATCGACATTCGACATCATTTCATCGGGGAACAAGTGGAAAAAGGTGTGGTGGAACTATACTTTGTGAGGTCCGAATATCGCTTAGCGAGACATCTTCACCAAAGCTCTTCCAAGAGAACGCTTTGAGTTTATTCTTCCACGACTTGGTTTGAAAAGCCTTCAACCGTAAACTCTCAAACGCCTTCGTGGAGGAAGATGAGGAGTAAAGGTCTATCTTCATCTATCTCTTGTATATATAATTTCAAAAATCAAATAGAAAATTATAAAACTTTCAAAATCCATAAAAATTTGAAAAATTCGAAAATCTTCAAAAAAAATATTGTCATTTTGTCATGTTTTCTGGTTCGATTATATCTCGATCTTTGTGATGTCATTCAAAGAATGACACGGACTTTAGATGTTGTTCAATTTCTTAAAAAAAAAAAAAAAAAAAAAAAAAATTGGGAGAAAGAGAAATGGTTTATTGTCATTTTCAGGCAATAACCCGGTTTTAAAAGAAAGAACAGAGCCATGCTTTATCATGTTTTCAAAATTCCATGCTCTGATTATATAAACATTTATCTGCTGAAAACTAAATGCTTTGAAAAATAACTCAATCTCTATTTTTGATAATCATCAGGACTTATTTGTCAAAATCTCTATCTCTCAATCAACAACCTATGTCATTGATTGAGGGGGAGAATGATTTCAATCAAATTAAAAGTTATTTGGCATTAAATTGTTTTCAAAAGATGTACATGCATGTTTTATCAATGGAGTCGATCCTTATCGCTTCAAACGCTTACAATCAAGTCACAATTCTCCTAAAGCTTTCAAAATCAATTTAAATCTATAAGAGATCACAAATCTCAAATGATTTGATAATTGTGATCGGGGAGAATGTGATTTAAATTGGATTAAACCGATAATTGGTAAATGGTTTTATAAGGATGTACATCTTGTCCTTCCCACATGTGACAAACGATTTCAAATTTTCCATGCACATGTCGAGGGAGCATCTATCTTAAACCTATGATTTGGATTGTGATCAACTTATCTCATATGCAAGTTCCTCTAGTATATGCAAACTCTTTTCAAACCCCGAGGCACATATTGAGGGGGAGCAAATTATGGAAACCACATCCTTCCGGAAATACTCTATCTACTTGATTTGATGTGGGAAGTGATCTCGATATCTTTAGAAAATGGTAATCAAAGAAGTTAATTCTTTCTCTTGCCTCCGTGTGCAAAACATTTTCAAATACTTGATGCACATGTTGAGGGGAGTTCTCGTTCTAAAATATCAAAACAATTCGGTACAAAATGCTTTGATAATATATCACAAGTATCTCGAATTGAGTTTCAAATGGTTTTCAATTGGTTCCAATGGCGGATGAACAATACCAAATTGACCGACCAACTTTACTTTATGTACGGTGATATAAGGATGATAAGGTTAGGTATTAGTTCCCATGATCCGCTGTAGCAGGAGGGATCTACCCAGGACAATCCACTAGTTAGTGTAGAAGTCCTTAGGCATGATGATAAAAGGAGAAAAATGAGATATGGGAAGAGTGCGAACTAAGATCGAGCTAGTCTTTGAATAAACCCAACAAGGTTCTAGCTATGAAGTCTCGTAAGCAATGAAGGGTTGAAGAATTAAAAAGAATTGAATGAGGAAAGGGTGAAAACAAATAGCCCTCCATTTTATTCAACCTTAGGGTAAACCGGGTTCAATTCATATGCTCATGATGGTAACATCGGTGAAGACAAGACGTCATGGACCCAAAGGACGATGCACTTCAACTTTCCAAACCACTCAAGTTCCTCTTAAAAGGACTTGTTTCATTCTCACGGGAACCGACATTATCTATCAACTTTCTCTTAGAGATTGTTGATATTGAAGAAGGAGACCTCTCCCTAGTCTCCGCGGGGATCCAAATATGCACAAAATTGAGTCTAGAGCCACGAGATCATCAATAAATCTCATTAGGACAACATCAATGAAGACTCTCTGTTTCACACAATGTGGAAAGAGAGATTATATCTTGAGTCCTCGCATTATCCTTGTGGTATTGCCGTAACATCCGAGTGATGTGTTTACATATTCACAATGAAGATGGAAAGCCTTCGAGCCAACATCAAACAAGCTCTGGTAGGTGGCATGTGAGATCTATTATATAGATCAACCATGTGACAACCGAACGAGAAACAATGGGCGATTCAATCTCTTGAATCAATCTGGTTCGAGTTATGGATTGACGGATACCTTTGAAAACCGGTCTTTGTGCTTAAAAACTCTTTTACAGAAAGTACATCGACCGTGTACTCATTTCTCAAACCAAAGGTGTTTTTATGATCGATAATTGATTTTCAATAAAACCTTCGTTGTATTAAAACAATTTCTATTGAGCAATACACGATTGTTTTTCAAATCTCTTTTCATCAATCGGTGGACTCAAAATTATTTGGTTCTCTCACTCCGTGTTGTCTTCTTTGAGATGTTCGGTTTGAGAACATCTAGAAACATTGCGAAACTCTGTCAAGGAAATTCTTGAATTATACGATCACAAGCGAGACATGTCTCGATCAACGGGAACCGTGGGCGTGTACCTCGATTCAACGAAAGTGATCAAAGACACTTTCGTGCGATTTATTAACTAGCTCTGTATGCGTGGTACACCCGGCGTTTGCGTGGTGATCGAATGAAGCGGTCAATCCATAGCCTCGTGCTCACTTAACACATTCATCTCAAAGATATCATGATTAGTGCATCAATGACTACGATATTTTCACTCCATGCTTACGCTCACGCTGCGCCAATATCATGAATCAACTAAAGCTTCCGCTACTCGATGAGAAGATATCATGATCCGGAATGTGAGCATGTCGGTTCTAAAGTCACAACACCACAAAGGATGTCTTAGAGATTTTTGATAGGCGATGATCTCAAAAGATGGCTCAAAATTATTATCACGTGGATCGGGTAAAGACCTCCACTTGGAGTAACCAAACATGCAAAGTGAAGAATCAATGTCTCGAGCTTAGGAGCAAAGGACTACATCAAGAATGCAAGATCAATTGTTAATGTAATATCTATTTGTATTCAATGTATGTTTGGTACATGATTGAGGTGACCTCCTTAGGGGAGATTGTTAGAATTAGAAATTCCGGGCATTAAAGAGTCGGTCACCTCAAGTATATGTAATCGTCGAAAGCTTCGTAGTCGTAGTGATTCTTAAGTTAAGTAGTATTTAGTTAAGTAACACCGTGGAGGATTGACGGGTCTTTACCCACTGTATGCACGATCCACACCCGATGTGTGGCGATTTATGTAAGACTATAAATACTCTCTACCTTCCAAGGTAGAGAGTTGAGCTCATAATAATATCTTTCACTTTCTCTTACTAAGTTCCCTAAACCTCTAACTTTCTCTCTCTAGAATTCCATCTATATGCTACTTTGTGTTATGGTTTGATGTGTATGTGAAAAGTTATATCTTACAGAGTAAATTGCAAAAATTGTCCGTGTGGTTTAGCCAAATTGCACGTTTCGTCATTGTGGTTCATTAAGTGCAAAGATCGTCCGGATTTAGCATTTGTTACGTGCACTTTTGGTCCTCCATCATTCCAAAACCGTCCTTGTGGTTTGCCAATTTCCTTTGTTGAAGGACCAAAAGTGCATGTGAATGCCAAATCCGGACGATATTTGCACTTAATAAACCACAAGGACGAAACGTGCAATTGGCCAAACCACACTGGACAATTTTTGCAATTTACTCATTGAATATATTCGGGTAGATAATATTGAGGTTGGGAAAGTATATTAAGAATTGGTTTATATTAATAGGTCAGGCCGAGTCGATGAGTTCTTTGAGCCGAGGTTAAGCTGTTATCTGCGTTGCTAGTGATTGTTTGAGGTGAGTTTCATAGCCCCACTTTTATCTCTGTTTTTAACTAAATTGGGGTGAGAAATCATGCTACTCTTTTGGACCTTCTTAAACTCTTTTGATTTGCTTATGTGCTGACTAGTTTAGATAGATATGTGGTAGATGTTGCCTTAGTCTAGGGTAGCAATCATTTTCCATAACTATGTTGCCTAGCTAAGAATATATATCTACTCGACCTAGTCCGGTAGCATTTGTTCTAGGCCTTGCTACTGTTCGTCTTTGGCTAGAGTTGCTTGGGGCCCTTTGAGATCTCGTTTGTGTTGTTGGTATGTGATTGGAATGTTTATTGTGTATCTATCTTGGTCTAGATAGAAAATAAACTCTTATAGGTCCACTATTGAAATTATACTTAAACCTATGAACTCACCAAATGAGTAGTGACCTTTTAGCATGATTTTCTCAGGTAATTGAGTTGATGTTTGGAATGCTTGTTCTATGGAGGCTTGGCAGAGAGGCATGGTTGAAGGATCATAATTAAACTCTGATAATATTATGTGGACCTATTTTATAATCTATGTTGGGCCTTATATTTGACTATTTTGGGATAATTGTAATCGGATAATTAATTATGGGATTGGTTGAGAACTATTTTTGATTATCTTGTTTTACTATACTTGTGTGATGTACCAATCCAAGAACGCCCAAAGCTTGTTTAAGTCTTCATTTGTCTCGAGATTTGGGGTGTTACAGATTAGTATCGAGCCAAGGTTATAGAGAACTAGGTATTTACTAAAACCTAAACTATAACCACTTTTTAGAAAATTTGATCCTCGACCGAGCATGCCCGACCGCCAAGTCGAAGCCTCTTGATTTGAATATGGTACGAACTGTGATTTGATTGTTGAGATGTTATGTATTGCGATATGTTCATTGATTTTGGTATATTATGAGCTTGATATATGATTGGTGTGACTTGGAAGTATATGATACATGGATGATGTGATAGACTAGAACTTATGCGTTTTTGTTTAAATGCATGTTTTGTGTAATGTGGTACCTTTATTTTAAAAGCTTTCCACTATGTGATATATGTTTTGATATGCTGATGCGCTATTAGAATTAGTCATTTTCAAACACTTATACCTACCCTATGCCATTGTTCTGCACCATGCCTTCACTAGCTTATGATGTGTCGAGGAGATCCTTGTGTCGCTTCTTCCCAAAGATGGACTCGATGACTCTGCAAGAAGTGATCCTTATGTGATTGCCCAATATCCTACTTCCACTTCATCATCATCCGATCGCCCTAGTTCTTCTAGGCAGCTTACATTACATCAGGTCTTAGCATGAGCCCAGGCCCCTAGACTTACTCATTGTACTGCTCGTATGTCTGTACGACCTCCATCATCACCTATGCACCTGTTAGCTCACTCTCTCCTGTCATCACCACCTTCATCACCATCTCACAGAATACCTAGATCCCCTACTTTACCACCACAGGATTCAACTTCATAGAGACGCCGACTCATGGACTCCCCCTCTGTTGATGAGGAGGAGGAGGAGTATGAGGACGAGGAGGAGTATGTAGATGAGGGTACGTCACCACTTCAGAGTCCTGCGCATTCAGCGCATTCTCCAGGACCAGGATCTCCTTTACCCTTGCTTGAGCCTGATTCTCCTGAGCAGCCATTTGATTTTGGCTCACCTCCCCACTCACCTGAGATAGGCAGCCCACTAGGTTCGGATATACTATCAAAGATATCATCAAAGCCCGCAGAGTATGGAGAGACGGGTCTGATTTGGGAGCGGATTATATCCCAGGGTGTTAGGCTTAGTCAATTGTCAAACCGACTAGTTGGAGTGTCGAGGGCTGGTGTAGAGGGCTTGAGAGGAGATGTGGGGTCAGTAGTCAGGAGGACTATGGCCTTGAGAGAGGGCATGTCAGAGTTCTCTGAGCAGGTAGGAGACCTGCAGAGAGGGTTCGCGACAACCCGAGAGGCAGACCGAGCGATATGGCGCAAGGTCGGCGAGCTGGAGAGAGAGGTCGCGGATCTGAAGAGTGATCGCGACACTCAGCATATTGAGCTCTCATCTCTATGGAGGGAGATTGATGATGTTAGGAGATTAGCTAGAGTTGCCCGTGATCGTGGCTAGATTGTCTTAGGTTCATAGTATTGTACCATCTTGAAACTGAGGAGTCCCTAGTTCGAGATGTAGACTTATCTTAGTTATCTTGTTAGTTTCACTAGTAGGATCGTTTTCGACTACTTTGTATCCTTTCATGTATTGTACTTCGAAAACTATGTGTTATGGCTATTAGAAGTGCATCCTTTGATTTCTCGTTTCGATCTTTCGTTATTTCGTCATGATGTAGCATTATCCTTGTTATCTTGATTTTATACTCGTGCCGTATTCAATATCCTTGAGACCAAACCCCGTCTAATGAAACGTGAGTTGTGAACTTATGAAACTATTGTGTTAACCTTCAGATCAATGGAACCAAGATGAAACCCGCCTAGGAGCACCCGAAGCGGCTCATTCTTTGTGGTCACTCATGTTCGTCGAGGTCGTCGTCCGACCCCGACCACTCCACTGCTGAAAATCGAATACCGACAACCCGCCGTGAGAACCCGGACGTCAATGACCAAGCTGAGAATGGTCATGTCCCACCGATCCCTACGCCTTTGAATCAAGCCCACATCGACCAGATCGTGACACATCGTGTAGCCGAGCTGCTAGCTGAGTCTAATCACTCAAACAACTCTGCTGGAACCCCACCACTTAATCGAGCTCGAGCTTGTACCTACAAGGAGTTCTGATTCTGTGGTCCCATCGAGTTCAGAGGAACTGAGGGAGTGGTTTACCTAACAAGGTGGATGGAGAAAACTGAATCCGTGTTCACCGTTAGTAACTGAGATGAGGACGCCATGGTCAAGTACGCGATGTTCACTCTAAAGGACGAAGCGTTGACTTAGTGAACACAAGTTATAGAGAAAGAGATGAAGGCGATTGAACAAGATCTAACACACACACAAACAATATTATGACCGGTTATGCGTAGGTGAATGTGAAAGAGAAAACTTGAACAACCAACCCTCAAATGAGGGTTTACAAGAGTATTTATAGGAGGAAGCTAGGGCAACACTCCTAGTTCCCATCCTTTCTTATGTGGGCTTGGGCCAAGCTTATGGGCCTTCTACATAAACTTGACCTTAAACAAACATAAAGGCCATAATAAAGCTACCTATTACATATGAAATATAAATACTTGAAATCTTGTTTGGGAGTGATTCCAACAATCTCCCCTCAAGTATATATGAATGTAAACGGTGAAGGCGTTGATGTAATAGTAGTTGTGGCGTCTTCGACATTCTTCTTTCTTGTGAGAGGAATTGCCTTGATTTGAACCATCTCCTCGGTGTAGAGAGATAGTTATCTTTGAGCAGTTATGCTTGACGTCATCTTTAACTTTGTTCTTTGATCATTGTTCTTTGTGGTGAGCGTGATAGTATGTTGTTGTGCATCGATGCGCCTCGAGTGCCTTGTTTGCTCGATGTCTCCACGTCATTTTTCAACATGCTCACATGCTCTTTGACCTGGAAATCAATCTCGATGAAGTTACGTAAGTCTTTGACTTAAATGATTCTTTGATTGATGAAGAATCATTAAATTGTTGTTTGCATTCGAATAGAACTTCCATTAGTGATGATGTTGGCGTGAGCATGAGAAGAATCAAGACGATCATCCCGCTCGGAGCTTCCATAAGAAGAAAACATATCAAGCGGTTAGTAATAAGCGGTTTCCGGCGCTTACAAGTTTGAACTTCGAGAGTGTTAACGACATAGTGTGAAAACACAACTCTAATTCTTACAAAGGCCGTTCTGAACTGAGTCCCACAAGTGAGATAACGCGATGTCCGGGCACATCTACGATTCGATGAGTCGTTGAGGTACACCAAGCATCACCACTGATTGTAGACCGTTTGAGACACACTCGGCGTAATCCACGGGAGTTACCAAGTGACTTCTGCTGTCGGTGTTTGATGTTGACCACGGCGGGAGTTTCCATTCAATCACCGAGGATCACGAGATGTGAACCTCTCATAAATGTTCTCGACAGTTGCTAAGATCGTGAAGGACTCGATATGAACCATCGATGATCTTATTGTTGATCATCAAGTGATTAAATGTCAAGTGTTCTAAGAGATCTTTTGATGAATCTCGTGGCTCTAGACTCAATAGTGCGTTTTGGTTTTCTGACGGAGACTAGGGAGAGGTCTCCTTCTTCAATACCGCCGATCTACAAGAAAGCCAATAGTTTATGTAGGGTTCCACGTGAGAATGAAACAAGCTTGTTGAGAAAAACTTGAGTGGCTAAGAAGGTTTAGTGCATGCGTCCTTTGGGTCCATGACGACTTTTAATCTTCAATACCGGTGTCACTAAGTGACACCCATGAATATATGAATTGAACCCGTGTGCGCCCTAAGTTGAATAATACGGAGGCATTTCTTTCACCCTTTACTTTACATTTCTTTTGATTCTTCAACTCCTTCTTTCTCCGATTCTCATTTTCTCCTTTTACAATAATTCCTAAGGACTTCTAACACTAACTAATGGTAGTGTCCTTGGGTAGATCCTCCGACTCTGGCGGATCATAGGACAGTTATTCCTAACCTTAGTCACCTTATAACTCCATGACTAACCTATGTTTGCCATTTAAACCCTTTGTATGTGAAAAATATCTCTCAAAGGGTTTGTAAATGAAAACATGTTTGAACCATTGTGAGAGATAATTTTTGCATAATACACACCCTCCACATGTGCTAAAGAGTTTTAATGGTTTAAATGCACGGTGAGGAAAGAGCGCCACTTTTTGAATTGATCTACTAAAGATAGACAATCTCCCGAGACACGATTCGTTGAATAGTTAAAGAGTTACATTGTCGGTTTTAGGTGACAACTAGCTCTAATAACTACCTTGAAGGTGTAGACAAACCTCGAAGGTTGTCATACCCGTCGAGTTCATGTCTACCAAGAGTATCTCGAATGGTACTTTCTACTTGGACAAGTCCTTTGCGAGACACGTTTACATTACTAGCGAACTAGCTTGAAATTATTACCCATCCAGACAAGTCTTTTCGAGTTACTAACGGTTTAGTACTGGTCGATTCGTTGGTTAAGTCCGAGGTACACTGATTCATTTGCATTTTGTACAACATATTTCTTATCACACAATTTTCTCCCCTCAAAAATGGCATATAGAAATGTTATTTTTGAGCGGTTGAAATAAATATGACCATTTTGAGTGTTGCGGGAAGAGTGACCACTGTGAACAATTTTTGAACAAAGTTTTAATTCAAATACTCCCCTCGACTAGTGATATAAGCGGTTGAGGTTTTGAAAAATCATATGGGAAGTACTTGTCTTTTGAGCAAAACCTTGAAAAGTGAAAGGTTTGATAGGTTTTACTCAAAAATAAGAAGCTTCGCTCCTTTTATAAGGATTGTGGCGAGGCGTACCACGAGGTCCTTTCTTGACAATTCGGGTTGTACCTTTGTTATGTGCACAAGCCATTGACATATTATATCATGCATCCAAATATATAGTGAATAGAAACAATTCAAGAGTACAGGGAAATGCAAGTGATGTTTCGGAGTGCGAACCGGGCATTGAAAGCGGTAATGTTCATCTGGGTCGCCCACCAACATAGCTCTCCAATCGTGCAGGCGATCTCTTCTAAGCAACCTTTCATCAATCATTCGATGATCCTTCTCACATCCCTTCGTCCTTAGAGTTCCATCGCTTTGGGTTCCCAATCTTTGCATGTATATCCTTCAACCGATAAGCCAATCCATCCTTTACCGACTTCAAAGTGTGATCCCCAATTTGTGAAGATCGTCGCACGCCATTAAGCGGTTCGTTGAAGTTCACCGCGATGGCAATGACGAAAGGTTTCTTGATGAGCGTAAGTTGTGTAGGTGGTTGATGTCGGGAAGATCAAGCTGTGGTGGAGTGAAGTTTACCGTTTACGATAAGATTCAACGGCAAGTGAAGATCTTCAACACGTTCTTTGATGACTATGCGTCGATGAAGATGAGCGATGACTTGATGAATTCACGTTGTACTTGATTGGAAATTGTCTCATGCGACCTTGAACTTTGGCAAGGTACATGTCTTCAATATCGTTGATGTTCAAATTCTCAAAGTCGACTTGGAGAATGCATAGTCTCTTTCATCTTGTCTTTTGACCACAATCTTCTTGAGAAGGTGTAGTCCCATTTGATGAAAGACCAACATGTTGGATGGCAGCGATACTTTTAGTACTAAACACTTCATGTTTTGACTTACGTACTGGCGACCGGTAGTAGATTAGGTCGGCGTTACGGCCAATGATGAATCCCATCTGATGCATCTCGGTCGTATGCTTGCATTTTCGGAGAACAAGTGATTGGCACGTTCCTCGATGGCTTTGCGATTCGAGTAGATAGCTCTTTGGGAATGGAAGAGTCAATGATGTAGCGTATTTCCTTGAACCATCGCCACCATGGAGAAGAAATTCGGTCTTTGTTGAAGAAATATCGAAGGAATCCTTGGTTCATCTGGTTGGCGATTGTTGGTAGAGGTTTGGTCGATCGGTGTAATATGGAGGTTGTCCCGTTTAGTGAAGTCGATGTTTGCTTCTAGGTTGAGCCAATCCATGTTGTTAGACATGGCTCGAGCAATGTTTTCAAGGTGATATTCAACCTCGATTGCACTTTCCGAGCTGTTTTCAAAGAAGGAATGCTTCATTCTTGATGCGCTTCAACTCGGTTTCGTCATCTTCTTCACACGGAATCTTTCTTGCAAAATCTTTGCATGCTCCAAGGTACTACCGTCTACCAATTCTTGACCTTCTTGAGGTAGGAGTGTTGTTAACAAGTGTAGCAAACCATTCAAATTCTTGATTTTAACGTCATCTAGCCATGATCTGACGTCGGTATGAGCGTCTTCTTCTTCTTTTCAAGGCTTAGATGATGATTACGGTTTTGTCCTTGTTTGGGAGAGGTGGGTTGTTGTAGGGGCTCGAGGACCTCTTCATCGTCACCACCCGTATACTCAAAGTGATCACCGGTTTCGAGTCAAGGTGGTAACTCGGAATCGTCCAGGTTTATCGATGAAAGACGGGTGGAGGAGACTTTGTTGAGAAGAAGTGCATTGTTGAGGAGTAGGCATCGAAGAAGATTCACCGGGGCTTCGACGTTTTGGTGCGAGTCTTTATCCTTATCATCGTCATCTCTTGGCCGTTTGGTTTGATCGGCCGACTCCTTGCATGATGATCGAGTTGAAAGGCAAGTAGACCTTGAAAAATTTAGCTTCATCTGAAGTAAGCGTTCGGATCGCTTTGACATTTGCATCACTGGTTTAGCGATTAACTTTCAGTTCGAGAGATCGACTTCTTTGGCCATTGTATGTTTAACCAATGCTACGATGTTAGGGGTGAGTTGTGCGGAAAATACTTCTCTAGTCACAGGGGACGATGTCGAGGAGAAACTTGTGGGTATGATCTCTAATTTGTCTTCTCGGTTCCTTTTGGACTTTAGGAGCGATATCTTGAAGGTACTTGTTAGTGTAACCTTGATCATTTCGATTCAGTTCCTCTTTCGATGACTCTTCATGAACTTGAACAAACTCCCTTTCTTTCTGCATCTTGTCTTTCTCGTCGTTTAATCTTGAATCCGTCACAAACCAATTCGGTTTTACGTAAAAGTATGTCCTTCTTTCGACTTGTTGGACAACTTTCACCATCTTTTGATGAGTCGAAATCCAAGATTTAGGTGGTTTCTTCAGATTTGGATGATGATCGGTTGACTTCGTTGATGGTGGTGGTGATGAATGAGATGAAGAGTCGATGATGAGGAGACATGAGGAGACTTCATGTCCTTAGGAGTTCGAGGTTTTCTCCTTTGAGTGTGTTGGGTGTCTAGAAGAAACTTTGTATAATCATCCTCGTCATCTCTAGACTTTTCTTTCTCGGTTTCAGTTTCTCAAAATCATACACAATAGTATCCTCTGAGGCTTTTGTTGTTGCACAAGAGTGGTGGCACGGATCCTTATCGGGTCGATTAACGCATCGAGGATCGGAGAGGTGGGCGACACCGCTTGATCCTCGGGGCCACTCATTTGATCTTTAGCAAATTCTTGACCTTTTGAAGGTTTCGGCGTTGTGAAACTTCTTCTGTATGATTTATCAATTGCTCTTCTTCTTCTTCTTCATAGCTCTCATCATGGGTACAATTCTTTGAGTCTTCCTTTTTCTTGGACAATTTGGAGGACTTGGAGGTTTTGCTCTTGAGGCGGTGTTTGGTTGCGATTCGAGAGTAATGAAACTCTTCATACGTGTCGATATCTTGAGCTCTCGTCCTTAAGTTGTCTCGTGGTTCAAGTGTGGGAATAGGTTCGGCTTCCTTTCGGGAACAATCCTTTTAGAAGGAGGATTCCTTTTAGGAAACTTCCTTTGACTCACGATACTTGTTGTGCTTCACGCACTTCTTCTTACGGTTCTTCTTCTGGGAGTTCGAGAAGATTTTTCGTCGAGATGACCAACTTTGCCTTGTCTAACGCTTCCAGATACCTTTGAGTGCGTTTGAGCTTCGACATCTTGATTAGAAGGAAATGCGGCAACCTGACACCTTGTTTCTTTGTAGGCGATTCCTTGATTACGACAGATAGAATAGGTTCCGTCAACATATCGTGATTGTCGGGGTCATTGAGCCTCTTGGGAATATCGGGATGAAGTCAAGTGCTCTGGATCAACGAGTTTAGTATATCGATGTAGGGAATCTTTGAGCCAAGCTTGTTGAGAAATGACATCATGTCATCCCAAATCAGAGCTTCGATAGTGATGTGTTTCATGTTGACCAATGCCCAAAATCTAAAACCCTAAAATCTCAAACGCGTGAAATGACAATTTTGCCCTCCAATTTAAAATTTGTACCAACTCGGGAAACACGTCAACATCATTTAACAAGTTATATGATTAATAATATTCCTACATTATGAAAGTAATTAACTTATGATATAAATTACAAGAAACATAAATAATTAAAGTCTAAGTAACATTTAAACATTTCAAATTGTACACCATTAACCTAGACTTGAATCAAGACTACATACATGATTGAAATGATAACAAGGAAAGTTTGGATTTGGTCTTTGATCCCTCATAATGGCCGGCCATATTGGCCTAAAATCCCTCACCATATCAATTATTTTTAAAGCCTCATTTATCTCTTCATTTCATTCCAAAATACACATTGAAAACCCTAGCTCTTCTTCTCCCATTCATAGTGGCGGCAACCTTTTTAATTCATCATTCAATCCGAAAATTTATCAAGCAAAGGTGTTCCTAGGAGGCTCGTGATCGTGGGTAATCGATTGGTGGACGTGGTGTTTGTGTTTGGGTCGAATTAGAAGCTTGGTCATGGGTTTATAAAGGTGTACGTGGGGTTTGGTATAACCAAAGGAGTGTTGGTTTGATTTTGTGGTTTGATTCTTGTTTCTTGTCTCGTACACGCTACAAGGGTAACGTATCGTCATCTTGAATCTCTTCCTTTTTGTTTTCCTTAATAAATTCGTGGCTATGAAGATTTCTAGGGCTTGTAATATGTAAAATGGATCACATAAAATCATGATTATAATTGTCACATGAAATGATAAAACAAAATACATAAAACCTTGATTCTTGATCTATGTAATTCGAATGAGATATTATATGTAATATGAATATGAAATTTATGTTGAGTCTTCCATTTAATTCGACATATATATATTGTAATAAAGGGTTTAATGAGCTTATGAATTATATGATTATATGTATATGATAAATGGAATTGATAACAAATGATTTACGAGGGTATTTTGATCTTCATAAGGGGCGTACAAAATGGAATTGGTGAGGGGTGTCTCGAATTGCTTATGATATCACATAAGGTGTCTTGTAATCTTGTATTAATCGAGTTAATATGGTTTAAAACGGATTCGTTAATCATATCCTAAAACTAGGGTTTGTAATTACATGATTTAATAAAGTTAAGGGGTTGATTTGTAAATTATGAAACTTGATGGATTAACTTGTTAATATACTAACTAAATAGATTAAATGAGTAAAATGAGTAAACTTACTATATTTACACTTTTAAACCTATACTTTGCAATATTGACATTTTAAACCCTAAACTTTTGTAACTTGTCATAAATGATCCTTAAAGCATTATAATACTCATTTTCATTAATTAACTTGAGATAAGTAACTAAACTTACTAAATATGGAAACCGGCTATTTTTAGAAAGTTACTAATTATGGAAATCTGCTATTTCTGGAAAGTTACTAAAGATAGAAACCTGCCTAAAATAGAAAGTTTCCTAAAATAGAAAGTACTTAAAATGGAAAGATTACTAAAATGGGAAACTTGCTAAAAATGGAAAGCCGTCTTAAACAAGTGTTTCGGATTCTTATAGAACGTTATCTTATTCATATAGGTTCCGGGCGGTGTGATTGATCTCATTTCTTGACTTTACTTTCATTGTTGATTGCTTCGGATAAGGTACAGATATTATATCCCTTTTCAGTAGGGATTTCTCCTGACTTTTCAATCCTCGACTTTACTTTACTTATGATATTCCTTTGCTATGATTTCCTTATGCTATGATCCTTCTGATATGATTCCGACATAATCCTTTGATATGATTCCGTTCGCTATGATATTCGTTTGTTATGACTATGAACTGCTGATTATGAACCTTATGATATGAACTTTGATATGAACTCTGATATGAACTTTGATATGAACCTTATGATATGATATGAATATGCTTTGACCCTTCAGTTTGATACCCGAGCCAAATATGTTTCCTAGTCAGGAAGGTAACCTGACCGTGTCATTGATGCACCAATGGCATGACTCCGGTGTCTTGCAGTGATGTTGCACAATCCCCATTTTGATATGATTATGAGCTCACTATATGTATATGATTTGGCCATTATATGTTTTGGGGGCGTATGGATGCATCCTAGATTTGATATGTTTCGAGGATTTGATCGATTGGAGCTTTGTGCGGTGAATGATGTCGGTGCAATCCGCGTCTTCACATTTGAGCTAGCTACTCCATTTATTCTTGGTCTCCCTCTATTATGTATGGTATTCCGAGGTCACCCCTCCGAATACAATGGCTACTTATGATATGATATGATATGATATGATATGTTTCCGGGCTCGGGTAGATTTCTGATAACCCTTACTGTAAAACCCTAAAATCTAAATCGCGTGAAATGACAATTTTGCCCTCCAATTAAAAATTATAAAAACTCGGGAAACACTTCGACATCGTTTAACAAGTATTATCTCATTAATAATATATGCACATTATGGAATAATAAACTTATGTTATAAATTAATTGAACATGGAGGGATTAATCCTAAGTAACTAATTAACATACCAAAAGTGTACATATTAACTTGAACAACAATTGAGACTAGATACATGATTTGGAGATAAGTTTGGAAGTCTTTAATTTGGTCCTTCCCTCCCCCTATGACCGGCCACTCTATAGGCTCCTCATTAATTCAAAATCAATTTCATTAAAATCCCATTTACCATTTCCTTCTCATTTCAAAAATCACAATAAACCCTAAAGTATTCTCTCCTCTCCATAGTGGCGGCATACACTTTTTCTTCATCATTTTGATCCGAATTTCATACAAACAAAAGGTTCCTTGGAGGCTCGTGATAGTGTATGATCGATTGGTGTACGTGGGGATTTTTTTTGGTTCGAAAAGGAGCTTGGTAGTGTGGTTTATATTGTAGCCGTGGGTCTTGGGTAAGCCAAGGGGCTTGGTTTTTGATCATATTGCTTTGATTCTTGTTCTTTATCACGTACACACTACAAGGGTAACGTTTAATCATCTCTCGTATCTTTCTCTTTGTTTCTTAAATCCAATTCGTGGCATATAATAAACTAGGGCTTGTTATATGATAAATGATCACATAAAATCATGACTATATAATTGTTACATAAAATAATGGAACATGAAATGATAAAACCTTGAATCTTGATCTATACTATTCGAATGGGATATGACATATAATATGTATATGAAACTGATTTTTGATCTTCCATATGTCAACACATATAAGTATTGTAACAAAGGGTTTAATGAGTTATGATTACATGTTTACGTATATGATAATTGGAATTAATAACGAATGATTACGAGGGTGTTTTGATTTATAAAATGGGGCGTACATATGGTCTTGGTTAAGGGTTGTGTCGAATTGATTTTGATATCACATAAGGTGTTTTGTAATCTTGTATTAATCAAGCTAAAATGGTTTAAAACGGATTCGTTAATCATAACCTAAAACTAGGGTTTGTAATTACATGATTATATAACGTTAAGGGGTTGTTTTGTAAATGGTAAAACTTGATGGATTAACATGTTAATATTCTAACTAAATGGATTTAATGAGTAAAATGAGTAAACTTACTATATTTACACTTTTAACCCTATACTTTGCAATATTGACATTTTAAACCCTAAACTTTTGTAACTTGTCATAAATGATCCCTAAAGCATTATAATACTCATTTTCATTATTTAACTTTGGATAAGTGACTAAACTTGCTAAATATGGAAATCTGCTAATTATGGAAACTTACTAATTATGGAAACCTGCTAAATATGGAAACCTGCCTAAAATAGAAAGTTGCCTAAAATAGAAAGTTACTTAAAATTGAAAGATTACTAAATCGGGAAACTTGCTAAAAATGGAAAGCCGTCTAAAATGAGTAATCCGATCTTAATAAGCGTTATTTAATTCATAGGTTCCGGACGGCGGCATTGATTCATCGTGTGACTTACGTTTCTATTTTGCTTGCTTCGGTTTAAGGTACAGATATTCTATCCCTTTTCAGTAGGGATTTCTCATGACTTTCCGATCCTTGACTTTGCTTCGTTTATGATATTGCTATGATTCCTTATGCTATGATCCTTCTGATATGATTCCGACATAATCCTTTGATATGATTTCGTTCGCTATGATATTCATTGTTATGACTATGAACTTCTGATTATGAACCTTATGATATGAACTCTGATATGAAACTTTGATATGACCTTTGATATGAAACTTTGATATGAACTTTGATATGAAATATGATATGAACCCTTATGATATGATATGAATATGCTTTGACCCTTGAGTTGATACAGAGCAAAATTTGTTTCCTAGTCGGGAAGGTAACTGACCGTGTCATTGATGCACCAATGGCATGACTTTAGTGTGGTTGAGTGATGTTCCACAGTCCCAATTTTGATTTGATTATGAGCTCACTATATGTATATGATTTGGCCATTATATGTTTTGGGGGCGTATGGATGCATCCTAGATTTGATTTGTTTGAGGATTTGATCGATTGGAGCTTTGTTTGGTGAATGATGTCGGGTGCTATCCGCGTCTTCACAATTCAAGAACTAGCTACTCCATTTGTTCTGGAGGTCTCTCCTCCTATTATGTATGGTATTCGAGGTCACCCTACGAATACAATGGCTACTATGATATGATATGATATGTTTACGGGCTCGGGTAGATTTACGATAACCCTTACACTTTTGATAAACCTATATTGTACCTTCACGTATTCCCCAACGCACCATAATCATATTACTTGTTCATTACTCAATACCATTATATGATTTACTTGTACCAAGATATAGATACTCCATTGCTTTGATCATCACACTTTCATTCCGTTACTTGGACTATGGTTCCATTCACGTCTGGGTTATTATATGTTATTGGATTTGATTATGATATTCATGTTTATATGACTACGATTACTACATGCGATATGTATGTATGCGATATAAGATTTACATTTGTCATCTAATGATATGCTATCTTCTTGTTATGTGATCCTTTGATTTGCACAGTAGCTTGTACTTGTGTGGAATCGTTAGTTTTGTCTTTTATTATGTTTACTTAGTTATGAAATCTCGTGGACTATGACTATCCGTTGTATCCTTATCTGCCTGTTGATTGACCTGCCATGTTTACATTTCTGTCTATACTACCGTTTGCTTGGGTAAATGGTTCAACTTATGACGTCTGGTTTGTTAACTTGTTTAATTGCCCTGCTATGTCCCTAATTCATTTAATTATAGTTTTCGTATTGTATTCCTACTTGTTACGTATATTGCCATGTTTTTATTTGCCGTTATGATCTTGATTATGTTTTCAACTAAGGGTTTTGACACAGTGTGGTTGCCATGCTCACTTATTATTAATTGCTTCCTTTTACGTAGACTTTTGATTGGCTTGTATGTCTCTGATTTCTGAATTGATTGTATGACTTATACGTTGTGTGGATGCTATACCGCTATGTTTGCTTATATTCTGATTCTTGTATATACGGTTTGTATGTGCTTGTTTATATGTCTTTGATGCTTTGCTTAACCCGCTCTCCTTGTTATCATTCGTTTTGGATATCACGTATAATTGTGTTCTGCGGGATCCTCTTTGACTCATTACTCTCATTTCGCTCGACTTGTTATCCGTTCCTTTGTTTCAATTTGCATTTGATTTTATTTAGCTTTACGCTTTGTTATATCATTCCTTTGGGCTTTTAAGCTCACCGCATTTCTTTTCTATGGCGGTTTTAGGTTTGAAGATGGGCTTTGATTGGGTGAGAGTTGGATTATCCGGTGGACTAACCCTAGTTACCTTACTATTTGGACTTGTTTTGGCGGGCTTTTGTCTTGAGATTCATTTATTTTAACATTTGGAATTTGTAAATTCCCTTGTAAATCTTTGGTTATTATAACTTGGTACATTATTATTTAAAGACTTCCGCTTGAAAATTTTACTTGTATGTTCTGATATGACACCAGACTGTGACACTTCTACCCTTGTCGGGTTGGGGTGTTACACTTACACTTTTGATGAACCTATATTGTACCCTCCGTATTCCCCAACGCACCATAATCTGTATTACTTGTTTATTTCTCAATACCCTTATATGACTCACGCTACTACCAAGATATATATATTACATTGCTTTGATATGTCTTACTTTCATTCCGTTACTTGAGACTATGGTTCCATTCACGTCTTAGGGTTATTATATGCTTATTGAATGTGATTATGCTATTCGGGTTTGTGTGACTCACGATTATCCTGCTATGATGTGATTAATATGTGGTTATCTGAGTTACATGTTTTCAACCGATGATATGTGATCTCACTGTTATGTGACCCTCTGAATTGTCTGGTGACCATGCTTATGTGTAATCGATAGTTTTGTCTGTTTATTATGTGTATTTGTTCAGGTAAGTTCGTGGACTATGATTATCTGATGGTTTCCTTATCTGCTTGTTCTTGACCTGCCATGTTTACATTTCGGTTTATGCTACGGTTTGATTGGGTAAATGGTTCAGCTTGTGACGTCTGGTTTGTTAGTTTGTTTAGTTGCCCTGTTATGTCTTTAATTCATCTAATTATATCTTTATACTGTATTCCTACTTATTACATGTGACTGCCATGTGTTGACTGTTGTTAGTACTTCCGCTGTCTTGATATTGATTATGTTTTCAACTAAGGGTTTTGACTGTATGATTGCCATGCTCACTTACTAATTAAGTGCTTCCGCTTGCCTTAGTTTCTCTTTGACTTGTATGGCTTATGTTTTCTGGATTGATTGTATCTTGTATATGTTGTGTGAATCGGCCTTTGCTATGTTTGCTTATGTTTGATTCTTGTATGCTTTGTTTGTATGTGCTTGTTTATATGTCTTGATGCTTTGCTTTGCTTCGTTCTCCTTGTTATCTGTTCGTTTTGGATATCGTATAATTGTGTTCTGCGGATCCCCATTGACTCATTGTTCTCATTTCGTTGTGACTTTGTTATCCGTTTCCTTCGTTTCATTCGCATTTGATTTTATTTAGCTTCGTTTTGTTATATCATTCCTTTGGGCTTTTAAGCTCGGTAGCATTTCTTTTCTGCGGCGGTGTTAGGTTTGAAGATGGGCTTTGATGGGTGAGAGTTGGATTATTTGAGTGGACCAACCCTAGATACCTTATTATTTGGATTTATTTTGTTGGGCTATTGTTGGAGTTTTCATTTTATTTTAGACATATTGGATTTTGTATTTTTCCTTGTAAGTCATTAAATGCATATGACTTGGTACTTTATTTCTTTAAGGCTTTAAACATGTAAGATTTTATTTGTATGTTACGATATGACACCGAGAATGTGACACTTCTACCCTTGTCGGGTTGGGGTGTTACACAAAATATTCTTGATTCCATGAGCTTAGGATGCTCATAGCCACCGTCACGACCGAGAAGCAGACTTGGTGATGATCATGTAGAGAGTTCTCGAGGTTAAGGAATACTCTTAAGCTCTACGTGAGAATGCTTGGTGATTACTCACGTAGCCTCGTCATAACCGATATCGATTAAGAATTGGAGAGTTAGCTCTTGACGGTGTGGCATATAGTTTGGTTGGATTGACTTGAGGAATTAGGAAGCGACCCTTAAGTGCGGGTGTAATGGTGACTTGTTTGTGGTTTAGAGTCCTTTATTACGATGGTCCGTCCTTTGACCCTTTCCATAGTGTTCCGGAGGCTGTTGGATGTAGATCTCGGGAGCAGTTCTTGAGTGGTGAGCATATTACGATACGGATGAGTCCTCGAGAATATCAATAGCAATTAGACACGAAGATTACGAGCAAGTGAGGTGTCAAAATTAACACGGAGATTATTCTTTCCAATCTTCATTGGATAGCCATGAGGATAGATATCGACAATGGAGAGAACTTGGATGCTTCCACATTCATGTGTTCGACCATGTCGTGATGCGAAATAACATTAGCCAAAAGAACCAACATATCGAAAGACATAATGTTAGTCAACGAAGGTCTTATTGTCTAGTTATTGAATGTATAGTGTCAATGATTGTTCTGAGTCCTAAGTCACTTGTATATTCAATAGTCCAATGACGTCGTGAAATGTTTAGTGAGTTAGTTAACTTTAAGTTTTAAAGTTTATTTTATCACTTATTGTTCACAACATATCAAACGATTTCGGTTTATTAGTGACATTTTAGGATTCGTGATGATATGATTAGTTTATTTACAAGTTTGTACACGTAACAATTCATAACGAAGGTATGATCTCGGCTTATCGTGGGATTGGTAAAGTTATGCGTGAGCAGGGAATGATATATGCGTGGCGTAAACTTATCGTGGGATCTAACTTACGGCGTGAAGTGTTCAGCGTGGGAAAAAGGGTACCTTATCGTGGAGCTTATGCGTGGGCATATATTAACCTTACGCGTAAGGCTACTCGTGAGTTGACCTTATGCATAGAGGTCCTTGTTTACGCATATCCTTCACGGGATACGCGTGGTCCCATATGTAGAACCTTATGCGTGAGCGCTACGCGTGAAGACTAATCTTCGCGCATAACAAGCTACGGCGTGGGTGATCCTTATGCGTGGTAACAACAACCTTGATTACGAATATTAAGTGTAGCAAGCACGAAACAAAGCATCATATCATCAATGTTTAACACATAACATTCATTTTATGACGATCAAAACACATTTGAGCAGTTTGTCAGTTAAGCGTAGAAAATCTTACGCGTAGTCTAAACCATAATTCTACGCGTATGAATTTTAGCCATGGAAAAGTGATTCTGGTAGGACTAAGAAGCATATAGAGTTGTTTTGGTCAAGTTTTAACATCAAAAGTGTCAAGAATCAAAAGTACCCAAACAGTATGAACACAAAACCCTAATTTCCATTTTATGAATTATTAGTGTTTGGGTGTAATCTGGCTGGATATAATCAATTCAACTTGATAATAACCTTATACAACAATCTTTTTCACCAAAAACGTTCTCATTTGGAAAACCCAAATCCACGCATAAACCCTAGTTTTCAAATATACTCGATTCGTGTTTACGGGTGCGTTTGATGATTAAAAGGTATCATTGATGTTTTAAAACGTTTTGACACAACCTTTTAACCATAAACACCCTTTCATGATTTGGTGTTCTTGTGCTTACGCATAAGACACAAAAGTGATGATAACTCAAGATTAAACCGTTGGATTTTGAAAATTCAAAACCATTGCTTAAAAACTTGTTATAAACACGAAATCACTTACAAATTGATGATACGAAACACGGTTTGTCAAGCGATTATGGATCGTGGATTATGTTTGGTAAGATAATAAATGTGATGAAGTTAATGAGGTTGGTAGGGTATTTTATTTAAAGTAACTTTAAAGTTTTGTGAGTTTGGTCCCTCCACCTTTTCTTATTCATCCAAAGCCATTTAACTTCCGTTTTGGTTATGAAACAAAGATTTTAAGAAAGACACTTGACGACACTTCCCTCGACTTGAAAAAATAATGAAAGGTTATTAATTTAAGTCCGAGGGTGTCTTTGAACGAAAATGTACCACCATTTGTAAAAGATTCAACCGAGATAAGATAACATGCAAGTACACGGATGTTTTGAAGCAGTTAATAGATTATTTTCTCCCCTCAACACTTGATCGGAAAAAATCTTGAATTTTGAAAGATTAAAGTGTTGTGGAAAAATGTACTTGCCATGTTGAAAGAAAGATAGATTAGGAGAATATTTTTGTTGTTTTATCGGATTTTATATTTTTGTATTTTGTTTTTGAAAATTTATTTACAAAAGATGTTTTGGGGTTTGAGGGTTTTTAAGGCTGTTTAAGAGGTCATCAATTCCTCTTGAGTCAAACACCTCATACCAATCTGGTGGACCAACTCATTAAACCTAGCGGGAGGCAAGGCTTTGGTGGCGGATCGCGGTGGTATTGATTACCATAAAGTATAATTCAACGGTACCTGTTCCACATGGTCCTTGATGAAATGATAGCGTGATCGATGTGCTTTGATTTGAGTCTTTGGCCGAGTTGCGAGATTGCAATGGCACTCGATTGTCATGATACATCGGGATTACATCAAATACGTAACCATAGTCTTTGAGTTGTGTTCTCGTCGAAATGACTTGAGCACAACACGCGGACATGGCTACATATTCTGCCGGTTGATGACGGTGATGTACAATCACCTTCTTTGATTGCCAAGACACGGTTTATCACCGAAATTGTAGAGCTCAAGTACTTTTCTTGAGTCTAAGCATCCTGCGTGATCGGCGTCTGGCGATTAGTTCAAGACCGAATCCTTGGATACGGATCCCAGTTAATGGTTCCCTTGATGTATCGGAGGATTATTTTAGCCTCGAGAGAGGTGGGTTTCGATTGGTCGCGATATAGCGGGAGCATAGATAAGCGGCAAAGACAATATCAGTCGCTGGTATTTGTTAGATACATGAGGACCCAATAATACTTGATATTTGGTAGGGTCAACCAATTTCCCATGTAAATCGACATCTAACTTCTTGGTATGAGCCATTGGTGTGGCATAAGTATCACGGTTGTCATTCCAAATTTGTTTAACAGTTCAAGGGCATATTTGGGTGACTCAAGAAAATACCACGGGGTGATTGATGAACTTGCGATCCTAGAAAGAGCGTAAGTTCACCCATCATGGACATTTCAAAATTTTCTTCATTAGTTTTGCAAAGCGATTGAAAACTTTTATGTGTTGACCCAAAATGATGTCATCCGTAAATTTGAACAATTAAGATGTGTGCCCGTGATATTGTATAAAAGAGTTGGGTCAACCGAGCCTTTGGTGAAATTATTGGCAATGAGGAAAGATGATAGCTTATCGTACCATGCCCGAGGGGCTTGTTTGAGACCATAAAGAGCTTTGTTCGGTTTGTAGACATGGTTGGGAACTCGGGATCAACGAATCCATCGGTTGGTGACATAGACCGTTTCTTTTAGTTGTCCATTGAGAAGCATTGTTTTGACATCCATCGATGAGCCGTCATATTCATATGAGCTGCGAGCGTGAGGAATATCCGAGCGACCTCAAGACGAAACAACCGGAGCAAAGATTCTTCAAAGTCTATTCCTTCTTCGATGATAACCCTTAGCAACTAGCCGTGACTTGTTTGGGATAATATTCCCTTGACATCAATTTGTTTTCCAAATCCATTTTAAACCAATGGCGTAGACTCTGTTGGTCTTTCAACGGTTCCCATACTTCAAGGCGTTTGAATTGGTTGAGTTCTTACGCCATGGATTCAATCTAGTTGTCTTTTGTCATTGCGTCTTTAATGTTTTAGGTTGATTAGCGGGCGGTGAGTGTAAAAATGCAATGTTCACCATCGTGTGAAGACGTTGTCTCATAACGGTTGGTTGATTCGGGTTGCCAATAATGTTAGCGGAGGATGGTCTTTTGTCCATCTATGTGTAGAGGTTGATGTTGGTATACATTGTGCGATTCGAGGATTCAAATGGTTTGTTGAAGATTCGCGACATCAGTGCAGCGATCTCATTAGCAAGCGGGTTGAAGAACGCATTTGGATCAAAATCTGCGGTGGGGTACTTCATTGAGAATATCATCATTTGGTTCATCATTGTTGGGCGGTGTGTTTAAGCTGTTGTGTTGGAGTCAAGCGGGTGTAGGTGCATCTTCAACGATGGTTGTTGTTGCGGTGTATCGGTATAGGAATATTATTAGATTGTGCGGTGAGCTTGACGGATACACGAGCACGTTCATCAATATCGTCACGAGCGGAGGAGCAAATAACCTTTCCATTTGTTGTGAGTTAGTGGGGCTTTGTTCGGTGATGATGGGGTTTGAGGAAGTTTAAGCGGTTGTGACCGGGTTCTAAGTTGTTATACTCGAAGCCATCTCCGTAAGTTCATCGAAATGAGCATGAATCGTTTCCATTACCTCCTTAGTTCGGCGATTCAGTTCGGAAACCTTTGGAATTGTCACGGTATCAATAAAGACTCCAATATCGACTTTGGCTTTGAGCTTTCCAAAATCTTCACGATCATTATTCGGATAGCAAAGGATCCAAATACATGAAAGTGTTTGAGGTTCGGTTTATAGTTGTGGACAAGCTCGAAGGTGTTTTGTTGTGGCGTTTGTGATCATAGAGCGGTTTTGAGTATAGCATGCGATGAATCTGACACGCCCATAAGTGTCTGGAAGTTTAGCATTGATTAACATTGTTCTTGCGACTTCCACTAACATTCGGTTTAGTCTTTCAACAACTCCGTTTTGTTCGGTGTACGAGCAATAGATGTTTGATCTTTGAATTCCCACTTTCTCATAAAATTCACGAAGGGTTTTGTTAACAAATTCGGTTCCTTTATGCATTACGATGATCTGACGGTGTTGCGGTGAACACGTATTTTTGTGAGAAGGTGATGATCATTTGTGGAGCTTGGTCTTTGCTACGAAGAAGTAGACCCAAGTCCATCGTGAGTAGTCATCAACAATTACTAAGATGTAGCGTTTGCCATTGATCGTTTGCAGCGCGTCGGGACGCACAAAATCCATGTGAAGAAGATGTAGCACATCTTGAGAGCGTGTTCCACCTTTGAAGGAAAATGAGCACGAGTGCTTTTCCCTTGTTCACAGGTGAGCAAGGTGATCTTTTGAATACCGGAATCGTGGGAGTCCTTCAACGAGTTTGTGTCGAGCAAGGTTGGTGATGGTTTGAAAGTTTAGATGTGAGAGCGGCGATGCCATAGCGAGGATTTTGTAGATGTTGCCTTTGAAAGTAAGCGGATGGGAGGAAGCAACCATGTCTTGCATAGAGATAGTGTAAAGACTAGAATTACGCGAGCGGACATAAGGTCATTTCCTTGTAGATCACGAATGAAACAAGTTTTCTCCACAAAAGCAACCTCCAAATCTCCATCACAAAATTGACCTCTTGAAAGCAGTTGTGACCGAGGCCTTCCACATAGTAAACCTGCTGATTTCGATGTTCCCATTAACATAATCTCCGTAGCCCATGATAGTGCAGTGATCATTCCGAATCTAACGATGCCAATGAACTTTGCAATAAAGTTTGATAACGATTTAAGGTTGCTGTCATGTGTCGGGAACATCCGCTATCAACAATCAGAGAATGATCATATCACTGCATTACACACAGACGACACGGATGGAATAGAAGTAGATGTGGAACCCGAAATGTTAGAGGGTTCGAAGCGGTATGTTAGACATACACACATTGAAATTTTAGGCATCCATTTAAATCTAGTGTGTTATATATCCATTTACGCCATCTATAACTACTCTTTGCTTTAGTCTTAGTGAAAGCACTAGGTGGTACTACATTCTTAGGAGGTGAGCGGGAGCTCTGTGATAGCAATGGTTGCCTTAGAATCTAAAGAGGCGGTCTACCAAGCACGGACTTAGAATGATTAGTGGGCCTAGAGGTATTCGATTCTTAGGATTTTTAATCGAGATTATAGCTTTAGCAACACATTTGTCATGACAATCGAATTCATACGCTTTAGACAAATAACACAAGGTGCATCGGTGAATATCAAAAGTACTTAACGGTTTAGCATTCGTTACATCACTATTTGTATTACATTTGCAGAGCACGCAACATCTATAGTGGAAGCAACATGAGTTTTATTCGAGTCCTAGGGTGTTCTTCTACTTTAGCATTCCTTATTGATCTTTTCTTAGGTCGCAACTTCCTATTCTTGATTGAGTGCTCTAGGCTGTGAAGTGCGGACGTTTGGAAAAGATGCAACTATTCTGTTTGATGAGGAAACACATTAGCAACTTGTGATTTGGCGGTGGAATTCTAGGTTCACGATTACTAAGTGTGACTGGTGCTAATATCTTAATCACGATGGCGGAAGTTGTTCATACTTTCCTAACATTTCCGTAACTTAGAGATGGTGTAAATCGGATCTTGATTTTCGAGCGAATATTACCGACCAAAATTCATGACTTCCCTAGTGTGAGCAAGATAGTGATCAAGTTCGTTTGATGCTTCAAGTCGAGTCTTTTGAGTAAATCAAATATGACACCATATTCTGTTTAACTTTTAAAAATTCTTGTTCATATTTGGAGATTTGACTTTTCAAAGACACGTTTTGAGCATCCGGTTGCTCAATTTTAGAATCGAGAAGATTTTGCACTCAAGCGAGCGATTTTCTTTTGAAAACTAAGTTGATGATTGTGAATATCTTTTCACACCAATGAAGACGACGTTTTGCATTGTAAATTTCGGTGAGTGTCGTTTATTTTCGCTTTTAAAGACTCGATCGAAGCACATTATCGGTGTTCTCAATGATAACAATGAGTTTCAACAATATCGGCGAGATGTAATCGGATGCAAATGGAAAAGCATGAAGTAACACAACATTATGGATATCGGCCTGATAACATCTTCCAAGAGTCGATCAACATCTTTTCTCAAGAGTTTCTTTTTATGTTTAGTATTAGAAATAGATGTTTACATTTTCTCGGCGTTTTCATTACCCCAAGTTCCTTATGAAAATCCTTTTCCCAAGCAATTGCACAACTTTTCAAGTTTTAACATTAGGTAAAAGATTTTTAGAAAATGTCTCTTTGTTCTCGCGCGGGCGATTGAAAATGTTCAACTTTGATTTCGGATCGATATTCTATCTCATGTTGTAAAATTTTGAGGTCGACCATGAAAATGTCAAAATATCGAAGAATTTTTCGATTTTCGGGTTGTGAGTTTACTTCACTAATGGAAGGTAAAGGACCATAAGTTTGTGCAAAAAGCTGTTTTGGGATTAACATTAGAAGACTCGGTGTTTTGATGATAACCCTTGGTGTGTTAGAAGAATCCGTTGGTGTGGAAAGTGACAGCGTTTTATAATTAAAGGTTTGTTGTAAACAACGTTTTTAATTTTGATCGACTCTCGTCTTACGCATCTAATTCCTCTTGGCGATGATATTCAACAACACTCATGACGATATTATCAATTTTGTATTACCTTTGGAAACTTGAGGAGTTGTTTTGAATGTTTTTAGTGAAAGCTTTGGTTTGTAATCGGCTAGATTTTTCCATATCCTTTTGGATTGGGTTTTAAGGTAAACTTTTCAATAAACATTCTTGATTCACCATGTTTGTAAACAACAGATTTTAAACTCTTTAAGTTTGTTTTGCAAGCCGAAATTTCTTCAAGAAGGTCATCTACCGATTCGTTGAATACTTTTGTATTCGGAGAATGTTTTTGACAATTTAACAACTCGACCTTAGCTTTTGATTTTCCAAGGTGAGGCGTTAATTTGCTTTTTATGTTCGTGTTTGATTGTTCTAATTCGAGACAACAAAGCATTCTTGAGGCGGCTAGATCACGTCTGTCTCTAAATATTTTTCATTTTGATGAGATTTTGCAAAGCGGCTTCAAAACCTTTTCACGGTTTTCTTGAGTTTTGAAAAAGTTGAGTTGCATTTGTAAGCATTCAAAATCCTTGGTTAACGATGCATTTTACTTTTGGGGCCGATTTAATGCAACACATTCGACAATTTGGGATTGTTGGTCTTTAAGTATGAACAAGATACGGATGAGGCAAGGTTCATCGTGTTCAACGTGAGTCACAACATGATCATTATGTAGATCCTCAAGTATAACCACGAGTCAATTTGATTATCAAGGGAAACCATAAGGTCATCGGATCGTCAAATGTAACTACGAGGTTTATTTAAAAATCGTCGAATGAGATGTAGATGAATCATTTTGAACATCTTGGCCGTCTTGGATCGAATATTGATGGAGATATTAGTTCGAGATATGATGATGGTTTGTTCGGTACACGAGACAAGCCATCGAGTTTCATGGGCTGTTTCACTCATGTGTAACTCTTGCATATTAGCCATCAACATAACGGTGCATTGGCTGCAAGTCCTCCATATCATCATCAGTGCGCATACGCCATAAAGCTCGTTCTTTGTGCATGAGAGATCCACCACTTCATCCTTAAGAGCCAAAAGTAAAGCCTCTTTGAAATAAGCAATTGCCCTAGTCCTTGGCTTTGGGCATGCATTAGCCAGTGTCCTTCTCATTGCGGTTGTAGCATCTAAGACCATTTAACCGATTACGAGCATTTCTGTTCCACCACTTGAGCTCTGTTGTTATTCCTACCAGCATTAAACCCTTGAACACCGCCCATCGGCGACCATAATCACGATTACGAACTTCAACACGGCCATTGTTCACAACACTTGAGTCCGTGTGTTAGATGAGGCGAATCGATTGTTGGATTTGTTGGTGTAACGGCCAAAAGCATTAGCAATCATCACAAATCCTTGTTGCAATGCTTGAATGGATCGATTTCCTCGGTCGCTTCAGCGACATATGCTTGAGCATTGTTCTTGTATGGAACCAATTGATTTTGTTGAGGTTGTTCTTTGTGAAGGTGTGTTAGAAGCGAGTTGGTTGAGTTCTTTGGTTGAGAGGATAATTACATTGAGCATACAAGGCAAGTTGTTGATTATCCGGTTGTGTTGTGTAGCAATTTGAGCACGGAGAATCCTTTCCCGATCAACTTCCTTTTCATGAGGCTTCAAGTAATCGTACAACAGGTCCATAAGTAGAATGATGCATATTCTTCGCTTGACGGAGAAAGATGACATACTTCTCCCATTCGGGACCAAGACTACTCGGGAACTTAGTATTCACGCAATTCTTGGCATGATGATGTTGTGTTTATCCAAATCATTAATGATGTCGAAAATCGATGATGATAGGACTCTAGTGTCTCTCGGTTCAATCATGAAGTGTTCATAAGCCAAGTAAATTTTGGATTCCAAATCCTCGATTGAGTCTGAGATCCTTCCATAAGAAGGCGAATATGATCCCACATTTTTGTGCGATCTTTTGAGCATCAACACTACGAAGAATTGGGTTTGGTAATCCTAAGAGGATGTATTCCATTGCAAGTTCATCGACTTCATAGTGTAGAAGTTACGTAGGATTTAAATCACTGCTTGATAGCAATGTTGGTTTGTTCATCTCTTGGTGGAGCAGCGGTTGGATCTCCGGGTACAATGACGGTAGGCATCTCAAATGGACCTTCCAAGATAACCTTCTTTAAGAACTTTCCATGTGGCTTCTTTAGATCACAAAACCTAAAGAACCTTATCACCCATTGATCGTAGTTTCTGGAGTGAGCATTGGAGGTCTATCAGTGATCGACTTCATGAATTGATTGTTGGTCGCTTAAAGCTTCACACATCTTTGCAAACCAAGTGGGTTCCTTCATAGTGTTCCTTGATGGATGTTGATGGAAATCGGTTGTGTAGGTTTGAACTTGAAGGCTTGGTGGTGGTTGAACCATTTGTGGTTGTGGAATTGCACCAAGTTGTGGAGTATGTTCTTGATTAAATTGTTGTTGATAGATAGCTTGTTGTTGATTCCATTGTTGATGTTGTGGAGTTAATTGTTGTTGTTGTTGATGATTATAAGTGTGAGGGAAATAGTTAGAGTATGGTGGTTGAGACATGATGATAAACTTGTGTGGTAAAATGGATCTTTGTAGTCGAATGAACCTTTGTTGATGAAGTGTCCTTAGGCGTAGAAAAGACAAGAACCAAGTAGCACTTATGCGTAAAACACCAAAAGTTACGCGTAACAATGAGGAGTTCTGCGTGGGTTTTAGTTCTGGCGTAAGTAGGAAAAACACTAAAGTTATGCGTAGACAAAGGTTAGGCGTGAAAGCGTGGGCGTGGGATTACCTTGTCGTGAACCTTAGTTTACGCGTAAAGTGAATCTTATGCGTGGGATTTCTGGCGTAAGCTTATGCTTATCGTAATTTTAGGGTTTTGCCAAATGATCTTTACACTTCACGGTGCAAAAGATATCCAAAGTCGGCGTATTTTCGGACTTATCCAAGTAAGAAAACGGAATAAACCGAGAAAATTGAAGATCAAACCAAGGAAAAATCTTACGCGTAATTTTAGGGTTTTGATACGCGTGGGATTACTCGTAACTTTGATTTTGCCCAAATGTGTTTCTAAACTAGATTTTGTTATGGAATAGCTTCAATAGTACCAAAAGAGCACAAAAATGTGAAACTTGATGTACAAAAGCGCTAAGCGGGTTCTGCGTGAAACGACACCCACGAACAAAAACAAGCTTAAAAGCGAAGATCCACGCGTAAAGTTTGAAACTTTTGCCAAAACAAGTATTTTAACACCTCAAAACATTGAAAGTACAAGAATCTTGGATTAAAAGTGTAAAAACGTGTTTTTAAGCGAACAAAGTATCACTCGTTAGCCTTACGCGTGGGACCAAAACCGACTTCAAAAGCAATAACGATTCACCCAACTATTAGGCGATTGATACCACTTTGTTAGGTCACTAGTTTTACAAAAACAAGTTATAGAGAAAGAGATGAAGGCGATTGAACAAGATCTAACACACACACAAACAATATTTTGACGGTTATGCGTGGGTGAATGTGAAGAAAACTTGAACAACCAACCCTCGAATGAGGGTTTACAAGAGTATTTATAGGAGGAAGCTAGGGCAACACTCCTGGTTCCCATCCTTTCTTATGTGGGCTTGGGCCTAAGCTTATGGGCCTTCTACATAAGCTTGACCTTAAACAAACATAAAGGCCATAATAAAGCTACCTATTACATATGAAATATAAATACTTGAAATACTGTTTAGGAGTGATTCCAACAGAACAATTATCACATATCAGTAGGAAGTGATATAGCTTATGGAATGACTTACCCAGTTTAAGGTCCTTCTGATCAAGACTTACTGTCCTAAGAATGAGGTTAAGAAGTTAGAAGTTGAGTTCTGGAACCATAAGGTAAAGGGTAACGACATGACGGCTTACAACCGTCGCTTCCAAGATTTGTCGTTGCTTTGCCCAGAGATGGTTCGTACTGAGGCTCTTAAGATTGAAAGGTACAATGATGGATTGCCTCTAGCTACTAGGAATGATGTCATTGATGCGAAGCTGACTAACTTGCATGAGGCAGTTACCATAACCCAGCGTCTGATGGATTCTCTTGTGTTGGAAGGAGTAGACAAGAGTAAGAGTGATAAGAGGAAAAGGAATGAGAATGTGTTAATACAAATAAGCCGTAAAACCGTTTATTTATATTTTACGATCTTCTAATGTTTTGTCGATAACAAACGTAAAATCATTTTAACGAAACAAATAAAATACGTAAATGGTTTGAGCCAATAGTTTTCTAACACACTTACGTTTTCACATAAAACACTAAAACAAGTATAAGTGATTTTATGATTTAGTAATACATATGTACAACAACTAGTGTTTACATATCGAGCAAATATATACATAATTAGTATGTATCAAAATGGGTAATATAAATGGGTAGAAACTTAAGTATTTGACCCATTGACCAAATACATTGAATGTAGTTGGGTAAAACCCAAAGTCCAAGACCCATACCGAATGTCTAGATACATTGTACCTTGGTAGGCACTCAAAACCATGGACTAGATGCATTGCATCTTGTAGATACATTGAATCTACTGTGTACCCATAACCCATGACCCATACCCAATGTCTAGATACATTGTACCTTGGTGGGGACTCAAAACCATGGACTAGATGCATTGCATCTTGTAGATACATTAAATCTACTTGGTACCCATAACCCATAACCTATGACCTATGACCCAAAACCCATGGGCAAAAGGGAGCGTCCCATGGATCCCGGTTAATACACTGGACGGATCCATCAAGGGAGAGATCCGGGGAACAGTAGTTGTTTTCTCTCTATAAATAGTGAGTCATTGCTTCATTGTTTCTTACCCTTTCTCACATACTTTCCGTTGAGTTAAAACTCTCTAACCCCGGATCCAAGAGATCTATGTTTGTAGTTTTGTTTTGTGTGATTCTCTAGGTTCCTCTTAAGGTGAGATCACCACCTTTGAAGTCAAGCAAGCTCAAGTCCATGAGTTGCCATGCTTCCTCATCATCAAGACTCTTGAAGTCCTCTTGTTGATGGTTCTTTTGTTTCTACTAAGAAGTATAGTATTGAAGACATTAGTGAAAGATGTCTCAAGTGTCAAGACAAAGACATTAGTGAAGGGTGTCGATCGTCCGTGTTTGTAGGCATTAGTGAAGGGTGCCTAGAAGTCAAGTCACAAGACATTAGTGAAAGGTGTCTTGAAGATCTAGTTAAAGGTATTAGTGAAAGGTGCCTAAGATGTACATTCGATATGATGTGTTTCGATGTACAAGATAGATTAGTATTGGATCCAAGGATATTGATATCCATGATGATGTTGTAATAAGGAGTTGGTCTCCTTTGGGGTTAGGCGATTGGTGTAGTGTTGGGTAGTAGTTCCTCCATTGTAATGGAACTCGGTACTTAGCCTAGTACCGGATAAAGGGTAGGCGACGTTGTGGTAGGTGTGGTTCACCTTGGTGTGAAAGAACCCGGTGGTTAGCCTATTACCGGAAAAAGAGTAGGCGACGTTGTGAAGGTTTCTCCGCCATAAGGAGTTGGTGTCGTGTAGTGTTTACCAACTCTCGAGTAGGTGACTCGGGGAGTGGAGTAGGGTAAGGAAGGTGTCCTTGTAGCCGAACCACTATAAATACTCGTGTCGTGGTTTTGTGCTTCTTACTCTTTATCTTTGCATTATTTACTTACGTACTTATCTATCAACATCCAACATACACATTCAATAAATTGACATAAGTTGATCTAAATAGTTTAAAACCATGTTTTAATCGGTAAAACTATTCAACCCCCCCCCCCTTCTAGTTTTCCACAATTGGCATCAGAGTTTCGTTACCAAGCTTCTTAGAGTATGTTGTAAAAACTTGATACGATCCGTGTATGTTTGAAAACTACAAAGAAGGGAATTTCTTAAAACAAAAAAGTCATGTTTTTAGAAATCACCACTTTTTAAATGTTGGATAGTGATAGATCATTCTAACATCTTCTTTTGAGAAATCTACGTAGCAAAGGATTTGGGCATCTTAGAAGTTCATGAAGTATTTCGCGTCTATGGTTTCTAAAACCATAAAAAGGGAATATAGCAAAGGTATGTTCACTTAGTTACAATTATTGGTCAAAGCCGTGCTAAATTGCTTGTGGATAAAATGGTGATATATGCTTCTAATAAGCATAATATGAAAAGTGTTTTAGTTATTTTTTTTCTTTGAAGTTTTGTGTTTGATATATGTTCATTCAAGCTTGAATAAAGATTGGAATGGGTAATATAACCTCACTAAAAAGTCTACAAAGGTTAAACCTTTTCGTCGGGTCAAAATATGTATTTTTGTGAATTTGTGTCAGATCCGCGGATCCTCAAAGTTCTTGGACGGATCCCTCGAGCAAGGGATCCGTGGTACGAAGATGATTTTTGTGCGAATTTCAAAATTCATAACTAATTAACCGTAAGTCGTTAGAAGTCGTGCTACCTATCGTTTTAAAGGTATTTGAGTCTACTTTCATTTAAAAATGATTTCATAAACTGATTCAAAACAAAATTTACAGAATCATTGATTTATAATAGAAAGTCATTTTTGGTCATAACTTTTGCACAAACTTTTGATCTAATTGAGCGGATGTTTTCATCTTTCAATAACAATGTGTCCTCTTTTAAAATTAAGGTTTTGATCATATTTATAAAAGAAACTAATCAAGCTTGGTATACATGTTTATATTTAACACAAAGCGATGAAAAGAACTTTCGTTTGCTATGCTAAATGATTAATTGTCTTGCCTTACATTACTTGATTATTTGCTTATCTCAAATAGTTTTTGTGCTTGTTTGTTTGAATAACATATGTGGTTTCCTCACCTTGCTATTCATTCTCTTGTTTGTCGAGTTAGTAATATTTTCCTAATCAATGTGCTTTGACATCTAGGTGTGTCGAAAATTTTAGTTTAAATGCTTAGATAAGTCATATAAGTTGAAAAATGTTTAAAACATGTAATATACTAAATGGCTTCTTATTGAGTTTGTCATGTGTGCAACATAAATGTTTTGTGTGTTTATATGATTTCTTGATTTCATATTTTCTTGTATCGTTTTCTAAAAACAACAAGAATGTACATCGGATCATAACCTACACTTGTGTTGATGATGTACTCTCCCGCTTTCCTTTTCATGATCGCTCTCCAAGCTTCATAGTAGGATTAACAACTTGATTATTTCATCCGATATACTCGGGTAAATTATTTTGCAACGCAAATATAATTGTTCATATCCGAAAGTCCAAACTCAAGCTTTCCAACAACATATGTTGAACTAGCTCATCCAACCATTTTTTTTTTGTTCACCATATGGACAACTTTTATTTTTTTACACCTTCGTCACCATAGATGTTTCAAGTATAATATTAATAAAACGAAGCAAAGTATCATCATTGTTATTCTTCGATAGGCCATTATAGGAATATAAATTTTCCTAACTTAAGAATGAATATTGGAGAACTTATTGCACTAGAAACTCAATTTGACCTAACGGTTGAATTGCTTCCTTGACAGAAGTTGGGTATGTGGAATTTCCCGTAAAAATGGTCGTGTTTAGCCATAAGTGAGCACCGCTAGTAATAGTCTCATATTCATTCTCTCACTTGAGAAATCTATACTCCTATATTTTCCTAAAGTAAGTTTACAATGGAAATACTTTGCATTGTCATAGGATTACTAATCAAACAAGTTGTAAAATTGATTTTTCTTTTAGTTAATCACAACCACTTGCCTCATCAAGCGATTATCTTGCTTTGATCGAGAAGAGCTACATGACTTCATGGACGAAGTTCATTATACGCTAATCACCATCCGTAATAACTATACTTAGTTCATTACCTTCACTAAACCAAAACAACAACTCCTGTAAAACCCTAAGAATCTAAAACCTGTGAAAAGATGATTTTACCCTCAAATTTAATATCTATAAAATGCGTGTAATATTCCATGCTCATTAAAATGTCTTTAACCTAACTTAGAAATAATTAACTTGTGCAAGATAAAAATAAACCGACACACCTTATGTCTAAATATATATATCACACGTTGCTAAAGTTGCATGGGCCGAAAAATATTCAAGAAATACAAAACACTACACTTAAATAAAAGCCCACTATTTTTGTGTTTTGGAAAGTCATATTTCTGTTTTGATCTCCCCATTTGTTCGGCAACCATTACCCCATATATTCCATTCACAGCTTATTTTTCTAACTTACCAAATCACATTCAAATCACACACAAACCCTAGACTCCTCCATAAAAGTTACGGCAAAAACACCCTCTTCCATTATGTTTCATTCGACACACAAGGAGACACAAAGGAGCCTTGTACGGGGTCTTAATCTGCTGAAATATTGGGTATTGATACGAAGGTTTGCTTGGTTTTGGTTGTGGGTTCTTTGGTTGTCGTGGATAATAGAAGCACAAAGGGTGCCTTGGTTTATTGTTTCGCCATTGTTTTCGCTCTCATTGACACGCTACAAGAGGTAACAACATGACCCTCGTCTCGTCTCCTTTTCATCGTGAATCGGTCATGACAAGTCCTTTCCATCGCATGATCCTTGCAATATATGTGCCGTATAAAATGTTAAAACAAGTCTAAGAAACTCGCTACATAAAATCATAGATATGCAATATATATATGTTGATATCCATTTGCTTTTGAGAGCATTTATTTTGTTATATTATGCGTTTGATTTGGTCATTGTTAGACATCAATCTGCTCATTGATATACGATCTAAGAAACTGAATTTCAATCTTAAAGAAATAAATGAGGGGCGTGTGTATTTGTTTCGGGAAGAAGATCATAAATAGGGTCTGTTTAAGTATGATTTTATGTGAAGTCTTAACTTGTTAAATATGCGTGTGTGTGTGCATGGGTTGTGGGTCAAATGGAGTTCAAGGAGAATATGGTGCAAACTGTTTCTAAAAGGCGTAGGTATCAAAAGAGTGAATGGTTAGCAAATGAAAATGGTATAAGAATGGTCTTGTGGGGTAACTTTGAGGGTGATCACGGGATTCATTAGTGTGTCGTTTAGTATTTTAAAAAGGGTTCGGGGAAGACGAGTCGGAGATTCATCATAATGCATGGTTTTTATATCGTAAATATTAGTCATTTGAACCGTGAGCGAGCTTGAATATTAATCGAACATATACATGAATAATTAAATATGAAGCATATTTTAAAATTTGCATATGACCATTGTGATTATATTTTATATCTTTTCTTTCTTTCTTTTGTCGTACAACTAAAACCCAAAAGATGCTTCCTCCAATTGATGAATATGGCATATATATAATAATAAACTTTGCCAAATTGCAACTATAGGCCCTTAAACTTATGTAATATTTTACTTGAGTCTTTGTCTTCATTTCTTCTTTATTTATACAAGTAAATGTGTAAATATTTTATATTTCGAACTTTAATCTTTGGTAAGTGACGCATGCAAACCCCTAACTTTATAAATTGTCATATAAAGCCCACAAATAGATTATTTATCATATTAAACCTTTAAGTTTACCATTTATTATTTGTAACCTTTTTATTTGGCTAATTAATAATTATTACCTTAAAGTATTTTATTTCGGTCCATTACTAAAATAAAAATACGCTTAAAAGCTCTAAAGATATTAATACGATTCATATAAACAATAAATCCGTTATGACTTAAATGAGCTAATAAATATTGTACGAACCGTAATCCGTGTAGATTCATTGAAGAAGACGCGGCGTTGTATCTTTGTGTTCATTCATTCGTTTGCTTTCCTTTCATCGGCGTTAAGGTACAGATATTCTATCCCTTTTCAGTAGGGGTTTCTCATGACTTTCTGATTCCTTGAATTTGTTCGCTTATGATAGTTCATTGATATGATTCCTTTGCCATTGACCCTCTGATATCGAACCGTTGATATCGATTGCTTTACTATTGATCCTTTGTTATTGACCATTACTATTGAACCATCTGTTATTGAACTGTTGCTATTGACCTGTGCTATTGAATCTGTGCTATTGAACCTTTGATATTGAAACAGTGATATTGGACCGTGATATTGAACTATTGTTATGAACCTCTGAATTGTGAACCATTGATATTGAACCTTTAATTGTGAAGACTTATATATTGCTACACTTTGAACCTTTGTTTGACCTTGTCAGTTGATACCCGAGCCATTAACTAGGCATGGGGGTTCCATGTCCGTGTCATTGATGCACCAATGGCATGACTCCAGTGTGCACGAGTGATGTTGCACACCGTCCCCATATTTGTATTGATTATGCGCGCTTTGGATATATTGTATGGCCACTATTTGTTTTGCAGGGGGCGTATGGATGCATCCTAGATTTGTATTTGTTTTGTATTGATATATGGTTTGGTGATGTGGTTGGTGTGTGCAATACACCCCCTCACATTTTGGGAGCTGATCACTCCATTGGCTACTCGAGGACTCCCCTCATATTGGTTTGGTATTCCGAGGTCACCCCTCCGAATACAATGGTTACTATTGGTTACTTGGCTGCTATTGCCACTATTGATATGGTTTGTTTTGTTGGCTCGGGATAGATTTCTGACAACCCTTACACCTTTGATATACCTATATTGTACCTTCTACATTTCCCCAACGCACCATATTCTGTGTACCCTTATATGACTCACTCTACTACCAAGATATATATATTTCATTCCTTTGATCTGTCACACTCTCATTCCGTTATTTCAGACTATCGTTCCATTCACGTACAGGGTTATTATGTGTTTATTTGATTTGTTTATGTTATTTATGTTTTATGTGACTACTGATTATCCTGTTATGATGTGATTAACATGCGGTTATCTGAGTTACCTGTTTCTATCCAATGATATGTGATCTCAATGTTATGTGACCCTCTGTATTGTCTGGTGAGCATGCTATTGTGTAATCGATAGTTTTGTCTGTTTATTATGTGTACTACGTTCAGTTGATCTCGTGGACTATGACTATCCGTTGTATCCTCATCTGCTTGTTGTTGACCTGACATGTTTGCATTTTCGGTTTATGCTACGGCTTGATTGGGTAAATGGTTCAACTTGTGACGTATGGCTTGATAATTGTTGTCCTGCTATGTTCTTGATTCATTCAATTATATCGTATGTTGTATTCCTACTTGTTACATATGACTGCCATGTGTTGACTACTGTTGGTACTTCTGTTGATTATGATGTTGATTATGTTTCCAAATAAGTGTTTTGACATATGTGTTTGCCATGTTCACTTGCTAATTAATTGCTTCCGCTTGCCTTATATTTTCTCTTGACTTGTATGGCTTATGAGTTCTGAATTGATTGTATCTTGTATATGTTGTGTGGATCGGCGCCTCGCTATGTTTGCTTATGTTTCGCTTCTTGTATGTCCGGTTCGTATGTGTTTGTTTATATGTCATCAATGCTTGGCTTTGCTTCGTTCTCCTTGTTATCTCGCTCGCTTTGGATATCTCAGATAATTGTGTTCGCAGGATCCTCTTTGACTCATTATTCTCATTCATTGCGACTTTGTTATCCGTTTTCCTTTGTTTCATTTCGCATTTCGATTTTATTTAGCTTTCGTTTTGTTATATCATTTCACTGGGCTTTTTAAGCTCACCGCATTTCTTTTCCCGCAAGCGTGTTAGGTTTGAAGATGGGCTTTGATGGGTGAGAGTTGGATTATTTGAGTGGACCAACCCTAGATACCTTATTGCTTGGATTTATTTTGTTGGGCTATTGTTTAGAGATTTCATTTTATTTTAGACATATTGGATTTTGTATTTTCCTTGTAAGTCATTCGTCTATACGACTTGGTACTTTATTCTTTAAGGCTTTCGCTTGTTCAATTTTATTTGTATGTTCTGATATGACACCAGAATGTGACACTTCTACCCTTGTCGGGTTGGGGTGTTACAACTCCACCTTCTAAATGAAGTCTAGGATTGTCCTGAACTAGCACCTCACAACTCTGTTGTCTTGAACACCATCATGTACTCTTTTATTTCTTGACATATACCTTGCACGCCATTGTTAATACAAACAATTTACTAATCTAGATCATAAATCTATTTTGAGCTTCTTGAATAACGCTTGCTAAAAGTTTGTTTAACATGTGTGTTATTTGTGAGCTCAATCTCATTTGATTGCTTATGTGCTATTTCTACATGCTATACTTAGTATGTTTTACTTGTATACATGCATGCTTACTCTAGAGATCATTCGTTTCTAATTTCACTACTTAGAACAAAATGTTGCAATCTTCTTTGTTATGAATCATCTCGATGATGCGGATCCACAGGCTATAACTAGCCGGATCCCTCAAGTGAAGGATCCATGGGATCCGGGTGGACAGAACTGCATTTCTTGCTTCCTTGCATTAATCCAACCTTCCAGACCTTCTCATACTAGCTAAACATGATACCTTAAGATCATTTATGTCTTCCTCAAGCTCAGTAGGTGTCACACTCACTCATAGATAACTTAGGATCATTTTCAAGGTGTTTTTGATTTATCATTTCACCAAAACTCACCATATTTCTGCTCTTATACTCACACATGACCCTCACATGTTAATACATCTAGCTTTAGAAATCTTTCAATTTTAGCAAATTGATCGTAGTCATCCTTACCTCAAAATAGGTCGAAATGGGTCAAATTCTAGCTTTTCCATGTTAAGCTTTTAGGATAACCTCCAAAACATTATCTTAAGTTACTATCTGGTTTCTAGGACCATTTAGCCTCATTTGACACTCTCAAGTTTTTAGTGTCATCTTTGTTCATTCATTGGTACTTATAAAAGTTCCAATTTCTTCCATAAATGGCAATCATTAGCCACATCACTCATTGCCCTTAAATATTTAAGTACCCTTTCATTTAAGATACTTAGGAGGACTGAAACACTCAAGATGGTTGTTGAAACAAACACAGACCTTGATAGATCTTGAGCTCGTGGATCGTTATATATGCCTATGTAATCACAAGCACAATAAAAGACAATCTCTACTACTAATGTTTATCGGTGAATATAAACACAAGTAACAAATAACTAAGAACTTCTTGATCCTCTATGGATCTTAATATTAACTAAAGCGAGTTTTTCAATCGGTACATAAACCTTTCTAATGTGTTCCTTTTATAGACAAGGAACCCTAAACAATATCGCTAAACCGTTTTCCAAGAAACGATAATCATAAAACTAAATAAGATATACACAATCACTTCCTAATAAAGCTCATGTATATCCACACTAAAATAAACTAAACACGGAATAAACACTTCCAGAATCAAACTAATCACTATTATTCTTGAGAATAAGTCTTGGCGAATCCACTTCACTTCAAGAGAAACCCTTCGGCATTAATATCGGCATAATCGACTTTCACATAATTCCCAACAATCCTCCCTAAACTGAATTTGACCGGTTAAGTTCGGTTTCTTGATAGATCATTCAACACCGGAGGATTGGACACGAACAACAAAGAACAAAGAAAGAATCGAAAGAACATCTCTATGATGAAGAAACTCAAACGCCATATCTTTGCGGCAACAAATGACAAAAGGTACATCAAAATGCATTAGTTTCATACTATTCTCATCACTTCCGTGAGTGTTAACTCACGAGAGGTGAATCATTGAAAATAAATGGATTTGATGTCTCTTTACCAATAGCCATCACTACTTGGAGTAGCCATATGTTTCGGTTCAGTAAACTATGGTACACCGATAACCATCGATTTATGGGCAAACCAAAGAACCATATAAACGGATTTGAAATGTCTTTACCGTAGCCGTTTGCTCGGGACTAGTCAATTCTTAGGATTGGTGAATTGATAACCAAATATGGAATGCCACCGCCTTTACCACATGCCATATACAAGTGGGCTAGCCAATTCTTGGATTCCAAAAGGAATATATCATGGTGAATTGAAAACCATACAACACTCAACAATGAAGCATGGGTGGTTGCGACCCTATGATTTTGAGCAAATCATTACAATATCAACAGATTTGATGTGTCTTTACCAAAGTCATACCCTTTGGACTAGCTAACTCTTTGACATACTCAAAGTATATCGGTGAGTCAATAACCAAAAAATATACAACAACCACGCAAGAAAAGTTAGAAAACCAAAAACACATTTTTTTTTTTTTTTTTTTTTTTTTTTATTAACTAAAAGAAAACAAATATTACAAACTAGTACAATCAAGATGAACACATAAGTGATATAAGGCGATTCTTAATCAAACCAACACATTGAGTAGCATGCGGTCATCATTTCCGGTGAGAATGAGGAGGCACTATCAACTTGTGTTTCAAAGAATCTTTCCATAAAAGTACCGGATAACGGATAAAGCTTATCCGATAGCATACAAAAATCATCCCACATGTAGTCCGAACTACATGAACACAAGGCAAAGGATAAAACCTCCAACTCTCAATCTCCCATTTATGAGAATTCTTCCAAATAGAATACCCTTGACCATTTGGAGAATTAGAATCAAACATAACGAAGATCACCTAATGAGATATAAACCGTAACCGGTTGCTTGATGAAACTTATAATCTTGAATCACATGATCATAAAGCATTTTCAAATCATGTCGATTCACCAAATGAAGAATATCTTTCAAGAAGTTAAACTCAAGAACAAGATCATCCAACCTAGACACGGTGTTAAGCTTTCCAAATTTCCAATCAACCAATGTCACATGAGTTCCTTCATGAAAATCATCAGCAGTTCCAACTTCAATAAAAGTAGACTCATCGACCTTGATATCAAAATCGGTACTCACGAAACTGTTTCTTAGCCAATCTGTCGAACATCTTGTAACCAAACTACGTTGTTCCATATCATCACTATTTTCGGTACCAATCAGAACCGCCTCTGAATCGAGAATCATTAAGCTCGACATTGGACAACATTTCGTAAGAAATCAAGGAAGATTCAAAGCAGAAACAACCGCCTCGTAAGAAGGAGTAGCATTAGAAATGGTTTGGAAGAAACAATCAAGATTCCATCAAGGCAAAACGAGATCAAAATTATCCACAATTTCAACTGTTTTACGTCTCTTGGTCAGAGGAACATCACCATTGAATCACGATTTTCCAATAGAGAAGAAGAAGTAGTACCTCGTGAAGAAAACTTCATAACAGATTATACTCTCGAATCAAAGTATCATCGGACCAAGTCATGACTTGCTTCATGGATAAACGAAATTATGCATAGAAGCATTCTTCACAACTCTTCTCATATAGTTCCTCTTACGAGCAACTGTCATAGGTTTTTCTTTTGGCTTTATTTCTCCGATCAATAAGAGCTCTTCTTTTGCGTGATTCTAACTTTCTTTGATTACCAAGTGCCTTCATTTTCTCCACAAAATCATCATCATTAAAAGAATCTCCTAAGATAAGTTTTGCAAGAGTAGGATCAAGCACCTTGAGAAATATAACCATCCCATTGATCATCGATGTCGTAGGAAAGAAAGCATCAAGTTCTAATTTCCTTCGGAGACAAATCGAAGCATACCGATCTTGAAGAAACTTAGCCACAACACGACTCTTCCGAATATCTTCATAATCGGCAAATATTCCACTGAGCTTCATATTGTTCTTTAGTCACATGCACGATTTCAAAGAATCATCAATCACGGGATCTGTCTGTCTCGGAAGATGTCTCGTGAGTAACCAATTTCAGTGAGAACTAATGTGAGCTTCGAAGAACCAATCAAACCCACATCGGAAGAAACAGGTTGAGACAATTCCTCAAGCGGTGTAGAAAACTTCGGGAGAAGCATTCAATTTATCGTTCTTCCAAAGAAGAAAACTTCTTCATCATCTGCTGAAAGTGAATCATTTAAATGTTACGGTATAGATGAAGTCGACCATCGGTAGTAACCTCTTTCATTAACCCATCGAGATACATCCTCCATATTTAGCTCCTTTGATATGTCGTGAGATACTTTATCCAAAGAATGTCTTCTTCTTTACTAGTATATAGAATAGGCTCCTTGCTAATCTCCTTTCTTCGTGAAGATTTAATAATAGAAGAAGGAACATTAGATGTTAATGCCACATCACCAATATATCAAGAGACTCATTAAGATTCTCTTGACCTCCTCCTAAGAAACTAAACATCTCTTTTATCCTTCGATTTATCAAATTCTCCAAGTGTTCAACTTTAGCCTCCAATTCCACAATCTTCCGACCAAGAAACGAGACTTGGTTTCATCGGTTCTTTCTTAAGACCGTTACCTCACCGTAAGCTTGTTCACCGATCATATAATGATGAAAGTGAAATAGGATCTTCATCGACTTCATGTGAATGTTCGATGGAATTGAACTTCATTAAACCTGTTCGGTACAACATTAACCCGATCAACATTAGAGCATCCTTCACCCAATGGAGTCCTCACAGACTTGGTGTTGGCAATCTGTCAAGATCAACTTTGAACTTCATCAATTTGATCCCGAACTTCTTCAATAGGTACTTGGATAAATCTTGAACTAGAACTTGGTCTTGGTGAAAGTATAGATGCATCGACAACAACGAAGGACCTCACCACCATCTACTCGAAAGAGTTTCACAATAGGATTGGAAGAAGGTAAAACTACATTAAGCTCATTATCGGTCTCATTCACCGAGGTAACATGGCATCTAACAAAGGATAATGTGTCCTTCAAACTTAGTCCTCATTGAAGCAAATAACTTAGGAGTCGAACACTTATGGGATGAAAAGCACGGGTTTGTGTAGAAACATTCAATATTATCTCGTAAGAACCTAGGGTACATCAAAACTTACCCTTTTTCCTAGTGATGTTTTCTACCATATTATCAAAGATATACTTAGAGAAATTATAAGTCAAACCCTTAGATAAGCAAACAATACCACATCCCGGTTGTGTTGAAAATTGATCCCAGCCTTCGGTTTATTGCTCATGCATTGTAACAAAGTATGAACCAAGAACCTCCACATAGGACATGAACTTATTTTCAACCACATATCGTCCTCGTGCTTTGATATCCAATAGCTCTAAGTCCTTCAAGCACCAACGTAGAATCGTAATGATAAACCCCATTCTCATCATCCAAGCGGTCGTCTTACGATCAAATCTTACGTCACCACATACACTTGTCCATCAACTTTAGCAACTATCTCAAGATCTCCTCTCTTTTCTGCAGGCGCCCAAAATTGAGTAATCAAAGTTTCATATATAGCATCGGAGAATGCGTCAATGCATATACAATCTTTGATCTTTGTAAGAAAGAAATCATCGGCCTATAGAGCTCATCACCTCGAGCCGTACCAAGAAAAGCGACCTTGTTATGATCGTGTTTAAATTGAAGTGCCATGAGTGATTTTGAGGTTTAGGGTTAGGATTTTACACCAAAGGAAGTGTTTTAATGATAATAGTAAGCAAATCACTTATGTGGAGTGAAAATATATCATAACAAATAAATAGAAATTTCCCAAATTTAGTCAAAGTTGACCAAGAATGACGTGGACTTCTACTTTTACTTGATTTTACTTATAACTTCGGTGAAATGAGAGCCATTCTGTCAAGTAGAATAATCACAGTGAAACAAGACTTACTCTCGAAGCTTCAAAATATCATTTCTTGTTTCACCCACACGCATTAATTCTCTTACCACTTGAACCCGTCTATAAAACAATCCCAATGCACCTTGACTTCTTCATCAAAATCCCCAAATAATATATCAAACCCTAATCTCTTCAATTCTTCAAAATTAACCGAATAACCATGAGTACCAACCACGAGATCATAGATCTCACAACAACATCCTCATCATCATCCTCATCATCTAGTGAAGATACCAATACATGGTTTAACTATTTTCCAAAACCATATCCTTTACCAAAGAAGTCACCTTTTCTCTCCTCATCGAAGATGAAAGTGTTGAGAAACCAAGTGTATCTGCAAGACTCGATGAATCCTATAATGAGGGAACATCATACTCCCAACCCTCAAGACCTAGGCCTCAACGAAGGCCACGGGCCAAAATCCTCCACTTCCTATGGGAAGAAAGGTGGTGCTTGGTCTCTTGGCATCATGTTTTGGTGCATCATCACATATCGTGTCGAGGAATGGAAAAGGAAAATGATGTAAGTTGATATATGATTGAAAGAGTAGATGATGCACAAAGGAAAATCTTTCCTTCTCATCTCTCTGGCCACAATCGCCTTAACTTCTTCGTTTGCATCAATCCATCCTCTCCATTTTGATCCTTAGCATCTGTTAGGGTTGGTTATGCTTTCACAAAGGCATAGCCAGCATTTAGCGTCAAAAGATGTGAACGATCGTGCATATCCAACAGCTATTAGTGTGAAAGATGTGAGCCGTCATACTCATCGTGCTCATCTTTAGATGTTGGAATAGATGATATGTAATAGATTAGGACTATTAGATCATGTAGATGCTTTTGATGTTGCCAGTACTCTTTAATCTTAAGCCAGCTGTTGTTTCTTAAATGAATGAATGAACTATTTGCTTCATGATTCTTTTGATTGACTCATATAACTTCAAGACTTCAACTTGGAGGAAACAAATAACACACTTCAAGACAATCAATTCGGTGGAAACCAACTTAAGCTTTCATGACCATATCTCAACCGATCGAGACAACCATTCTGGCAAAACAAACACATAAACGTACACAAACCAACAAAGAAACACACTAAAAATACATTAGCGGGTTAGAGTTAGTTAAAACTATCAAATATACAAAATTACATAGAAAATGCAAAGTTATACACAAATCCTCCCGAGGCATATGCCTCCCGAGGTTTATGCCTCCCTTAAACTTTGCGCTAAGGGTTAAACATGCAAATATGGACCACAAGGTGTTGAAACCTTGGTCCTTCAAAAGCCTTTGTTAACAGATCCGCCACATTATCATCGGTATGAATTTTGACCACATTTATCAAATTTTATCATATGCATCTCTTATAAAGTGGTGCTGATTTCAATATGTTTTGTTCGACCGTGAAAAACTGGATTTTAACAATGCATATGGTACTTTGATTATCAATAAAAATTGTTGTGTTCATGAAATTATACCCATAATCCAACAACTCGATTTTGAATCCAAAGAACATCGTCTACGACAATTAGCAGCAGACCACATACTACTGCTTGAGAGATGAGGTAGCCACAATAGTTTGTTTCTTGCATTGCCAAGAAATCAATCTCTTTCAAGGAATTGGCAACCTCCAGTGGTGGACCTCCTATCCAGATTAGCACCAAAGATAGTCACTATCACTATAAGCTTCCAACTTAAAAGGAGACTCTTTTGGATACCAAAGACCTAGAAAAGGTTGGCCTTTAAGGTACTTAAAGATCTTCTTAACAAAGATTGAGATGGGAAGTCGGTGGAGTAACTTGATGTCATGAACAAACACTCACTGACATAAGTAATATCGGGCCCGAAGTCTGTTAAATACATCAAAGACCCAATCATAGACCCTGCATAAATGAACATTCACGGTGGATCGGCTTCATTATTGGTCTTTGACTTTGGAGCTTCATAAGGTGTAGTAGCGATCCGTACACCCTCCATACCAAACTTCTTCAATATGTCCTCACATATTTATCCCGATGATAAAGATACCATCGGTTTCGCGAACTTGAAGACCCAAAAGAAAGTCATCTCCCATTGCACTCATCTGAAACTCTCCTTCATAAGCTCCTCAAACTCCACGCACTAAGCCTCCTTTGTGGATCCAAAGATAATATCATCCACATAGACTTGCACAAGAATAATGTCGGTGGAATTCTTCTTTAGGAAAAGAGTCTTATCAATTGCACCTCTTCTCGTAACCATGCTTGATGAAATGTAGAGAGCCTAGCATACCGTGCTCTAGGTGCTGATGTAGTCCATAGAGCTTTGACCACCTTATAAACATGATTTGGATGATCCGGATCTTCAAATCCTTTAGGTTGAGTGACATACACCTCCTCTTCAATTTCACCATACAAGAAGGCTCCTTTAACATCCATTTGATAGACCATAAAGCCCATATAGGATGCATAAGCTAAAAAATCCGTATAGCCTCAACTCTTGCCATTTGGTGCAAACACTTCATCATAATCGATTCCCTCCTCTTGTCTATAACCCCTGCAACCAATCGGCTTTGTTCTTGATGACAACACCCCGAGCATCTCTTATTCTTCGTAATCCATTTTGTCCCAATAGCATACTTACCATCGGTAGTGGCACCAATATCCGAGACTTCTTGATTTTGAAGCTGTTGCATCTCATCCTGCATAGCTTCAAGCCAACTTGAGTCTTCAAGAGCCCGAGTAACAACGGTTGGTTCCACTTGTGAGAGAAAACAAGCAAATGACAATGTTGATAGTCTCGTGTGATTGTCTCTCCGTTGATTTGAGACATAAGAGACAAAAGCCACTGTCCATATTTAGAACGCATACGGTGCCTCTTGTTCTAACAGAGCATTAGGATCACCAATAATATTAGACTGTGGATGTACATTATTGATCCTTGTTGTAGTGGTGGTGTTGACATCAATGGAAGAATCAAGATTAGTCATTGAGGTTCAAAGTCGAGATCATAAGAAGGTGTATTGAAGATGCACCTTTGGGTTGATGATGACCAAGATCCGAAGGTTTTGGAAACCTTGTATAAGGTTCACCAAGATCTGTTGACACTTTAGTAGACATAGGAGTAGTGTCACCATATCTTTCACCGAATTGGAGAGGTGAGGAGAAAGCAGAACTAACTTCAATAGAATTGAAGTTTCACGAGAGCTTCATTTGTACTATTTTCAACATTCCTCTCGACAGATCTAAATTGGCTGCATACTCTTGTTTCTTCATCCGCAAGGTCCTCGAAGATAATAGAATTCATCTTCACACACATCAAGATAATCTTTAGAAGTGTCACCTACAAAATTGTTAGGAGAGAAGGAAGGTACTACAATGGGTTGTTCATCATCGGACCCAGCGTCGAATTAGCATCCAAAGTGTCTCAGATTAGGAGTTGGAGATGCTTGAGAATCGCATTTTGATCACCTTATGTCTAGCATAACCCAAGTAATCAACAAGTAGTCAAGATCAAATGACCAAACATGACCACGGCCTTGAACATTAGGCTTGTCTTCAAGATACCTCAGATTCAATGTCTCCTCAATCTTCTTTGCGAGATACATTGTAAACTCAGATGCCTTACTATGAGCGAATACCCCACAATGTAGCCATCATCGCCTTTCTCATCAAATTTGCCCAAAGGATCACTGGTATTTAAGATTGTCACCGACACCAAACGGTTTAAGGTAATGAATAACGTGAACTTTTCCAAAGAGAAGTTCATATGGTGTTTTAAGATGTGGTCTAGTAATGGACACTCTATTGAGTACATAACAAGTCGCACCAACAAATCGGTCAAAACATGGTAGGAAGTTTAGAGTCCGCTAGCATTGATCTTGCGGCTTCTATTAAGGTTCTATTTTTCTTTCGCCACCCCATTTTGTTGAGGGGTTCTTGGAGTGCTATAGTCCTTTTGATTCCCTTTAACCCGCAGAGTTCTATCGAATGGCATTTTTGAACTCGTACCATTATCACACCTAATTCCTTTCACCTTTTGTTCAACCGATTCTCAATAAGGGTAATGAAGTCTTTCAATATCTCGATGTTTCATCTTTGGTTCTTAGAAAGAATACCCAACAAAATTTACTAAATCCATCGGTGATCACCGCACAAAAATATTTATGATCAATGCTTCTCACTTTAGTTGGACCAAATGATCCATATGAAGCAACAAGAGGTTCGTAAATAATGGTTACTCATGTATGAAGAACACCTTTGTAGGAGGCTCAGGTCGCTTTCCTTTGTTGCATGCAACATGCTTATGATCATTGGTGAATACTTTGGCGAAGTCCTTGAACAAGGCCCGCTTTAGAAAGTCGGTTGATGGTCTTGAAATTGACATGGGCCATCCTTCATGCCATTTGGTGGACTTATCCACGTATGCTTTAGCCACCAAACATGTTAAGTCACCGGTTTGACATCTCGTTAAGTTGAATGTATACAAATTGTGACTACGAGGAACCTTCAAGAGAATTGAAGTATCTTACGGGAGTTTGAAGTCTTTAGACAAAGACAAGACATTCATCCTCTGTGAAGAGTACTTTGTTCTTAGTGTCACAAATTTGTGAGACCGAAACAAATTGAAGTGTTGAAGTTCCTTAACATAGTAAACATTCTCAAAGTCCAACTGAGGTGTTTTGATGGTCCCTTTTACGTAATTCGTCCATCACTTCCTCCAAAGGTTACATTGCCTCCACCTTCAATAGGTATAAAGTTATGCATCATATCCTGCTTCGACATACTTCTAGAACACCCATCACAACAATTCCAACATCTTTATGCTTAAGGGATGATCCTACAACAACAACAAAATATACAAAGAATTAGTACACTATGGAGGCTCAAGTCATTCTCGACTTGAACACCTTGTGGATCATATGAGTTATGCCATGTAGAAGTATAAGATCCACTATTGTTCTTGGGTTTCCAATGAAACTTAGGTCTCTGCTTATTCCAAGAACAACTCACGAGGTCTTGACAAGAGATCCCAATACCCTTTCCCATTAGTCATAGGGTTAACATAACTAGGCCAAAACCATTTTAAAATATTCACCGGTTGGTTGAACATATGGTTTTCCAAAAGATCTTCTCCAAGGAAAAGAAGTATTATAATTAGCGACTTGTGGAACATAAGGTGGTATATCATTAACATTGGTCCACATTGGTCTAGAATTCCTAGAATCACCACACCTACTCATTCTTTGCTCATGATAATCACAATCCTTAATTAAATGAGATTTACTTCCACACACAAAACATTTCTTCCAAGAGAAGATTTATTCAAACCAAAAGAAGTATTCTTACAAGCAAAAGTATTCAAACCAAAACCATGAAAAGAATTGTTTTAACAAGATTATTATGCAAAGAATTAAAAAGCAAGTCTTGAGAGCAACTGTCTTGGAAGGGCATTCCTTGGCGAAACTCACATGCTTATTGGTAGTCTTGGGTGCAGCGTGGGTGAAGACTGGGAAGGTCGACTTGGGAAGGTCGACTTGTCATTTGAATCACACTCAGAGACCCTTGCTTGGAGGACTTGTCATCGTGAACACAAGAGACAAAGTCATTAGTAGAAGTATTAGGGTCCGCAAGTCTTTTGACTTTTGCCATACGATGGTGTGATCCATCAAAGTCATTAGTAGTGGAAAGGTCAATGGGCATGTGCTCACCTCTAATTGGTCCACTAACAAGATGTAGGTCACCTTCTTTCACAAAATGTGCTAGGCCACCGGTGTAGATCTACGTGTGTCATCCCTAGCTTCTAGGCTCACATATTTCTTAAAACCCAAAGCCACGTGAGAATTGGGAGCTTGATCGCTATAAATGAGACTAGCCAACTTACTACCATTCATCATCCACTCATTATTCCTAGCAATTTCCTCCTTAAGTTTTTCCTTAAGCTCTAGATTTTCCGACTCTACATCCGCTTCTTAATTTCTCGCACCATTTTAACTCATTTGTAGCACATTCGAGATCTCTTTCTAAAACACCTATTTTCTCACCATAAGCTATTTCATTCTTCCAGAACCAAACCTTTTGTCTTTCTAGTGTTTTTAAAGCCTGCTTATAAGCTTCTACTTCCACATAGTATTCATTATATTTTGGTTCCATAATATCATACGCTTGTTTGAGTTCATTATAACGCTCACTACAACCAAACAAACAGCTTTTGTACCGAGAGATTCCCATCAAGGCAACTGATCATGCCTATCTTCCAAGTACATCCCGCAATCAACCCAACATTCTCGTAACCATCATTATCGACTCTCATGTAGCTTCCAACCACATTGCTATCAAGAGTGACCAATGCGTTGAACCCTTTGAAGTTCCTGCATCCTTCCGACATCAGGCGATAAGTAGAGTATCGTACTTCATCACCGCCTTTCCTGCCTTTGCATTCTCTCGAAAAGTGACCCATCCGTTGGCATGTGAAGCATTTAACCTTCCTTTTGTCAAACCTTGCAGATCACGTCCTTTGAACCCAAATCTTCTACCGACTTTGCTCAAAGTTCTTGATATCCATGGAAATCATGGCCACTTGCCACTTCGCCTTCATCTCTTCCATGTCAGCGGGTCCACCGATCAAAATCCTCATAAGCCGCCTCTGTGAGGATCATAATCGAGAAAGAAGGTTCCAAGTACATCTTCCATAATTCCACCGGATCTAGGAAGAGAGCTTGATGAAGGAGCAACATTAGATGATGATGGATATGAGCTTGGAAAATAGCTTGACTTTGGAGTAGAGGCTCCAACAAATGCAAGATTACTAGCGATGAAGATGATCGAAAAGGACTTCTCACATCATGTTCAAGAGCTTTAAGCTTGTTGTACGACTCATCAAATGTCATCATGTCCAAACCACCTTTAGCTTTTAAAGCTATGCTCACATGTAGCCGGGATGGAGGTAATGACCTCGAAACTTAGAGTTACAATCATCATTATCCGCTTAGCTTCAAGTCGGTGCAACCGACTCAAGATCTTGTGAAACTTATCATAGCCCTTGTGAATTCCTTCCTCGTAGATCCGAAAGTCCCGAACTGTTGTCCGAGCATGGACTTCTTCACCTTCTAGACTCCTCATTCCCACCGAACTTCGCTTAATAGCTAACCATATATCCTTGGCATCATGCATGAAGTGAAAATCACTCAAGTGATCCTCGTGAATAGCTTGCGTAAGAATAGTTCGACCTTTGTTTCTCTCTCGAATCATGAGTAATTCTTCGTTAGCTTTGGGAGGAACATTAATCATGTTCCCAAAGAAGATCCGTGGTAGTTCTCTTCAAGTCGTTCCCCTTCAAAATAATCGCCATAGATTCCAATCAATGTTGGAAATCCAGCCGCATCTTCATAGCCCAAAGATCATATTCCTCCCTCTTAAGGTAAGGAAACTTAGCATTGCTATTAGCAAGACTTAGTTGTTGCAGATGGGTGGAGTTTTGGTTGTTGGTGAGTTCGGTTCAAAGATCCGAACCGTGCATGGTGTTATTGTAATGGTTGTATTGGTGTTAAGAAAAGCTTGTCCTTAGTATCGTGAGACTCTCACGAGGCTCGATACCACTTGTTGAAACAAACACGACCTTGATAGATCTTGAGCTCGTGGATCGCTATATATGCCTATGTAATCACAAGCACAATAAAGACAATCTCTACTACTAATGTTTATCGAATATAAACACAAGTAACAAATAACTAAGAACTTTTGATCCTCTATGGATCTTAATATTAACTAAAGCGAAGTTTTCAATCGGTACATAAACCTTTCTAATGTGTTCCTTTTATAGACAAGGAACCCTAAACAATATCGCTAAACCGCTTTCCAAGAAACGATAATCATAAAACTAAATAAGATATACACAATCACTTCCTAATAAAGCTCATGTATATCCACACTAAAATAAACTAAACACGGAATAAACACTTCCGTAATCAAACTAATCACTATTATTCTTCAAAGAATAAGTCTTGGTAGTAATCCACTTCACTTCAAGAGAAACCCTTCGGCATTAATATCAGCATAATCAGACTTTCACATAATTCCCAACAATGGTATAGGCCTTAGATCTTAGAAACATCATTTTTATCCTTTCCTAGCTGCTGAGGGAACCGTGGGATCCGTATGACAGTTTCATGTCAACTCTAGCTAAAACCATCATTTCAAGCTCATCTTGCTAACTTGAACACTCCATCTCATCTTAATTAAGTTCCTAGATCAGTAAAACTCTGAAGTTGACTCTTGTGCATGCTAATCATCACATTCCAAGAAATCTTAGTGGCTTAAGTCTTGAATGCACTTGCCAAATCTCTTGCTTTATAAAACCACATTGTTAGGACTCTTAAAGTCATCATCTTCATCCTCATTTTCAGCACTTAGAAACCTTTACAAACCTCTTTGAATGATCTCATCATGAGGAAAGCTCCAAGTGGTAACTCATCCACCAAAGGACCACCCAAGAAAAGTGCTCGTGTTGTACACAAAATTTCTTCAACCGAATCATATCCGGTCAAATCCACAAATGCTAGGATTTCTCCTCCACCAACTCAACCAATCAAACCAATCCCTAAAAAGATAGTTCCCACAAAACTACCTATGCCAAACACCACCATACCTCCTAAACCAAACAATCCCATTTCTACTAAACCATCACCATTGGTGCCTAGAGCTATCTTATTTACGACTCCACTCTCATCACCACACCTCTATAATCTATAGGATTTGCCCCTCAGCCGCCCTCATCCTCCTCCACCAAGAACATTCTCCTCATTAGAGGAATAATGGTACAAAATCAAGGTGTTGAGTCAACACTAGCTCGCTTCCTTTTCGCGTCACCATCAAATAATCCCATTTAGATTATGAGAAACTATCAAAGTCAACCACCCGACCATATGGAAGTTGACACTTCTCTACCACCACCATCATTCTTGGTCGAGCCATCTTCAAATGCGCCTCCACCAATCCCTCCATCAGTTGAGGCTCCTCAACCCGCTTCACTTGATCCTTCGCATCAAGCAATTTCTTTTCTTCCACCACCACTACCTAGCCATGCCAAAGATTGTTATCATTGTCAACATGTTGAAAGTTTGATACATGAAGTACGGGAAGATCAATGTTTCATGTTCTATCACCTCCTCAAACGTTTCGACGAGATTAAACCTAAACAAACTTGAGCTAGAGGATTTTAGTGGTATCCTAGTATCAAGCGTTAATTAGATAAGTCTAGTAATTCCAAGTCATGTATCGCTCATTTTCTTAGTTTTTAGAGCCATGTATATCATACCTCTAATTTTATTAAATGAAATTACATGCTACTTGCTATATTTCTGAGTATATGAATATGTTGTATAATACATATCTCACTTTGATGTTAACATTATTTGTTATATCACCATTGCTGAATTTAGTCATCAGCTAGACGGATCCCTGAAATTTGCCTAGACGGATCCCTACAAAGAGGGAACCGTGATCCGTGAGACGTAAAACTATTTTTCTACTAACTTGAGTCATATTTGCGGTGAAATTATGCATTATACTTGTTTTCTAACCTTTGTTTTGTAATTATTCAATTTACACATGAAGACTTTGACACCCTAAAGCTAGGGAGCTTTGTGTCAAAGCAATACATTGAAAATCACTTGCAATAATAGGATTACATTTCATGACGCCCTTTGCAAAGTTGCAATCATCATGGGGAGCATATTCACACATAGATTTAAATCTTTTGCAAACTTAGTTGCAAATGTACTAGCTTAGTATTATTTTTCTGACGCCTCACATAGGGATGGACTCGCTGAGGGGAGTTAAGACGAGATCCTTGCTCGTTACTTGCTCTCTACTTTTTCACATGTTTTTCTTAAAACAATGTGTTAGTTTTCAAGCCCTTTTGTTTCACAAAAAGGGAGAAGAAAGTAAAACTACAACTTAAACTTTTACTTAATTTTGTTTTACCTTAAAATAATTTTATGTTTTGTCATCAACAAAAAGGAGGAGATTGTTAATACAAATAATCCGTAAAAACGTTTATTTATATTTTACGATCTTCTAATGTTTTGTCGATAACAAACGTAAAATCATTTTAACGAAACAAATAAAATACGTAAATGGTTTGAGCCAATAGTTTTCTAACACACTTACATTTTCACATAAAACACTAAAACAAGTATAAGTGATTTTATGATTTAGTAATACATATGTACAACAACTAGTGTTTACATATCGGGCAAATATATACATATGTAGTATGTATCATAATGGGTAATATAAATGGGTAGAAACTTAAGTATTTGACCCATTGACCAAATAAATTGAATGTAGTTGGGTAAAACCCAAAGTCCAAGACCCATACCCAATGTCTAGATACATTGTACCTTGGTGGGCACTCAAAACCATGGACTAGATGCATTGCATCTTGTAGATACATTGAATCTACTTGGTACCCATAACCCATGACCCATACCCAATGTCTAGATACATTGTACCTTGGTGGTGACTCAAAAACATGGACTAGATGCATTGCATCTTGTAGATACATTGAATCTACTTGGTACCGATAACCCATGACCCATGACCCAAAACCCATGGGCAAAAGGGAGCGTCCCACAGATCCCAGTTAATACACTGGACGGATCCCTCAAGGGAGGGATCCGTGGGATTTGGGGAACAGTAGTTGTTTTCTCTCTATAAATAGTGAGCCATTTCTTCATTGTTTCTCACCTCTTTCTCACATACTTTCCCCTTGAGTTAAAAACACTCTAACCCCAGATCCAAGAGATCTATGTTTGTAGTTTTGTTTTTGTGTGATTCTCTAGGTTCCTCTTAAAGGCGAGATCACCACCTTTGAAGTCAAGCAAGCTCAAGTCCATGAGTTGCCATGCTTCCTCATCATCAAGACTACTGAAGTCCTCTTGTTGATGGTTCTTTTGTTTCTACTAAGAAGTATAGTATTGAAGACATTAGTGAAAGATGTCTCAAGTGTCAAGACGAAGACATTAGTGAAGGGTGTCGATCATCCATGTTTGTAGGCATTAGTGAAGGGTGCCTAGAAGTCAAGTCACAAGACATTAGTGAAAGGTGTCTTGAAGATCTAGATAAAGGCATTAGTGAAAGGTGCCTAAGATGTACATTCGATATGGGGTGTTTCGATGTACAAGATAGATTAGTATTGGATCCAAGGATATTGATATCCTTGATGATGTTGTAATAAGGAGTTGGTCTCCTTTGGGGTTAGGCGATTGGTGTAGTGTTGGGTAGTAGTTCCTCCATTGTAATGGAACTCGGTACTTAGCCTAGTACCGGATAAAGGGTTGGCGATGTTGTGGTAGGTGTGGTTTACCTTGGTGTGAAAGAACCTGGTGGTTAGCCTAGTACCGGAAAAAGAGTAGACGACGTTGTGAAGGCTTCTCCGCCATAAGGAGTTGGTGTCGTGTAGTGTTTATGAACTCTCGAGTAGGTGACTCGGGGAGTGGAGTAGGGCAAGGAAGATGTCCTTGTAGCCGAACCACTATAAATACTCGTGTCGTGGTTTTGTGCTTCTTACTCTTTGTCTTTGCATTACTTACTTACGTACTTATCTATCAACATCCAACATACACATTCAATAGATTGACATAAGTTGATCTAAATAGTTTAAAACCATGTTTTAATCAGTAAAACTATTCAACCCCCCTTCTAGTTTTCCACAGAATGTTAAGGGAGATAGCAACAAACGACGAGAGACTGCCGGGATGTATGCTATAGGTAATGGAGAGAAGAAGGGTTATGAAGGTAGCAAACCCTTGTGTAATCGTTTCAGTCAACAACCATCATGGGCAGTGCCCAGTGGTGTGTAATAATTGCTTTAAGGTAGGACACGTGGCCAGAGACTCTAGGTCCAATCCCCTTGGTGTGGCACAAACCGCACAAGGAGCGGACTGGAAGGCCACTGTCACTTGTTTTGGATGTGGAAAGAAATAGCATTTCAAGAATGAGTGCCGAGAGCCGTGGGTCAGAGGAAACCCCAGGAATGGAGGAGGTCTGGTGAACCGAGGTATGGGAAGTAATGGGCATAACCTTGTGAATCGAGGGACTGAAGGGAACCACAAAAATCAGGGTACTGGAAATCAACAGAGAGACGTGGGAGCAACGCGAGTGTCCGTCATTGTGAAGGAAGTCAAGGAGGACCCGAACGTAGTTACGGGTACGTTCCTTCTCAATAATCGCTTCGCTTCCATACTGTTTGATATCGGTGCCGATATGAGTTTCGTATCCACCGCCTTTATGCCATTACTAGGAATTGCCCCGACACCTTTAGGATTGAGTTATGATGTGGAGTTAGCTAATGGGAATAGGGAAAGCATAGACACCGTAGTCTGAAGTTGCACACTAAGTTTCCTAGACCACCCGTTTAGCATAGACCTTTTGCCAGTTACCTTAGGAAGTTTTGACATCATCATCAGAATGGATTGGCTGTCGAAGAACGGTGCACACATCATCTACGATGAGAAGATCGTGTGTGTGCCGTATGGCGGAAAAGTTATGAGCATACAAGGAGATCGGAGCGACTGTGGAGGTCCCTCCCGGTTGAGCATCATCTCTTGTATTAAGGCCCAGAAGTACATCGACATAGGAGGTTGTCTTTTCTTGGCTCGAATTTCTGAAAAGAAAAGCGAGAAGAAGAGTGAAAGATACCTTAAGAATGTACCCGTCGTTCGAGATTTTCCGGATGTATTTCCCGATGATCTGCCAGGGATTCCACATGTTCGACAAGTGCAATTCCAAATTGAGTTGATACCTGGTGTTGTACCCGTAGCCCGGGCACCCTATCGACTTGCTCCAAGAGAATTGGAGGAACTGTCTAGACAGTTGACAAATCCAACTCAGTTAACCGTGTTCCTAAGTTGGATACAAATGAATATGAACTCTTGAGAATGTGCATAGAGCGGACTTCTTGGTACTTGATTTCAAGTCAGGGAACATTGTGCTCTATGGAGACACCTACAAATGCACTATCATTTGAAGAAGTTCTTTGGTAAGACCGTTCATCAAGAAAGAGGTGATCCTATCACTAATGAAGAAATGGCTCTAAGAGGCAATGATCTCAAGGCGAAGTCTTCTACTTATGGCACCATTCGATGATCATCATCTCACCTTCAACAAACACAAAGATGCTCGAGTTTGTTAAAAGTCATTGAAACCAGATTGGTGGAGATTCGTCACCAAGAAAACTCGAAGACTCTTTTGAAGCAAGAATTTGAAAACTTCATCACAGTAACCGAGTCCATTGACTCAATTTATAATAGGCTTCAAAACTTGTTAGTCAACTGGCAAGATTGATGTGGGAAGATGTCAACCTCGTGTTTGTTAGAAGTCTTCCATCACCAAAATGGGACACTCATGTCATTGTATGGAAGAACAAGCGATTTTGAAACCATGAAGTTAGACAATTTTTCAACACTTTAAGGTGTTGAACAAGACATGAAGAGAAAAGCAATGCATCTTCCAGTTCTGGGTCACATAACATAGCCTTTGTGGCTCACCCTGTCACTAGCAATGATGTGGATAGTTTTGATGTTAGTACTCCTAGTACTAATGTTAATACTGATGGCTATGTTCCCATTGCAGCAGGCATCAATGAAGGCACAATCTATGCTTTCATAGCTGAACAGAGTCAAGGATCTCAGATCACTCATGATGATCTAAGACAAATCTATGAAGATGACATGGAAGAGATGGACATCAAATGGAATATTGCCCCGATTAGTATGAGGGCAAAAAGGTTCATGAAGAAAACTGGAAGGCATATTAAGATCAACGATGGAGATGTTGTTGGGTTTGACAAGGGAAAGGTTGAATGCTACAACTGTGGCAAGCTTGGGCATTTGGCGGGGAATGCGAAGCCCTAGGAGCAAGGGAGACACAAGATGCGATAACCCTCTTCAAAAGCAATGGTGGTACATTGATGGTGCCGGATATGATTGGAGCTTCATGGCGAGATGAAGAAGAGACCCCAATCAACATGGCTCTGGTATCTGAGGTACTTAATTGTTCAGATACATGTATACCATTAAGCAAATATTTAGAGCTAAAAACCATGTTTGATAATGTGTCTGAAGAACTTGCTAAAACTGAGTATAACTTAGCAAATCATAAAAGAGGTTTAGCTGTTTTAGAAAAACAAGTTAAGCATTATAAAGAAAATGAGTTTCAATAAACTGATGCAACTGCTGTGCTTAATAGGGAAATTTCTTTTAAAGATACTATCATAAGTGTGTTAAAAGAAGAACTAGAGAAAGTCACTAAAGCTAAAGATAATATAGAGTTAAGTGTTGAGCAACTTCAAGACGCAAAACATTATAACTCTGAGAGAGTTGATAAATACCTGGAAAAAGCATTAATTGGCAAAGCCAAATCAGGTATGGGTTATAAGTTAGTACCACCACCATTCAGAGGTATTCATTCACCCCCTGGTATAGACCTCGAACACACTGGCTTAGAAGAGTTTAAGATACCCACATTTGTCCCAGGCCCCATAATCAAAAGTATGTTCTCTGAAAAGTCTGATGAAGTGTTTGAAAGTGCCAGTGACACCTCCTTACCTGAGGTGTCTGTATCTGAAAATAAAAAGGCTAATGTAGAGCCTAGTGAACCAAAGCAAGTTCAGGCCACTAAACCAGTAAGACCAGTTGACAAACCTGTTAATAAGCCAATTAAATATGCTGAGATGTATAGAAATAGGTCATCTAGTCCTAGAGGTAACAAGAGAAACTGGAACCAATTAAAATCTGAACAACTAGGAGATGACTTTGTCATGTATAATAAATCTTGCTTTGTGTGTGGTAGCTTCTATCATCTGTAGGATTATTGCAGACAACCTATGAGACCCCAACCCATCATGACTCCTAGAGCAGTTCAGGTTCTTCTCAAAACTGGCATAAAACCTTTGAATAATACAAGGCCAGTTAATACTGCTAGACCACAACCCAGAGTATTTGGTGAAAGACCTAAAAGAAATTTTTCAAAGTCATCTTCTACTTCACCAAGGTCCTTTAAATCAGCACGAACCTTTAACTCTTATGATGAACAAATCAAGTTTTACAAGAAAAAGGTTAATACTTATGAGCCAAGACTTAATATTGATAGACCAAAAGTTAATACTTTTAAGCCTAAAATGAAACCACCGACTCTAAAGTGAATGCTGCAAAGGGAAACAAGGGCAATGTTGTTAAGCCCTCGACTTGTTGGGTGAGAAAGACCACTCAACCCAACAAAGGCATCGCTTACTCTCAAGAAATATGATTACATTGATGCACGAGGCAGATCCAAGTCAAGAATGGCTTGGGTCCCAAAAGGAACTAATTTCCTTTATTTTATGTGCGGGACATTCCAACAATAATGATGATCTTGGCTATTCGATACGCTGGGTGTTCCAGCACATGATGTGAAATCTATCCTATCTTTCGTACTTCACAGACTTGAATGGAGGATATGTTTCTTTTGGAGGTGGAATTGGTGGAAGAATTACTGGTAAAGCCACAATCAAGACTAGTAATCTGGACTTTGAAGATGTGTACTATGTGAAAGAACTCAAATACAATCTGTTCAGTGTATCACAAATGTGTGATAAGAGGAACTTTGTTCTATTCACATATACTGATTGCTTGGTTTTATCTCCTAACTTTAAGTTTCCTAGTGATGATCAGGTTCTACTTAAGTTTCCTAGGAAAAGCAATCTGTATAGTGTCAATATGAAAAACATAGTGCCCGAAGACAATCTTACATGTTTAGTTACTACAGCTTCTTTGGATGAATCTATGTTATGGCATAGAAGGCTAGGTCATGTGAACTTTAAGGTAATAAATCTTTTAGCTAAAAACAACCTTGTAAGAGGTTTACCTTCAAAAAGATTTGAAAATAAACAGACCTGTAGTGCTTGCCTCAAAGGGAAGCAGCATAGAGCCTCATGTAAGCCCAAAGTTTTTAACTTTATCACACAACCACTTCATATGCTGCACATGGACTTGTTTGGCCCCACTAATGTTAGCAGCCTAAATTTTAAGAAGTATTGTTTGGTTGTGACTGATGATTTTAGCAGATTTACTTGGGTTTTCTTTTTGAATACTAAGGATGAGACCAGTGAAATCCTTAAGTCTTACATAGCTGCAGTAGAAAACCTAGCAGATAAGAAAGTTAAAATCATTAGGTGTGATAATGGGACAGAGTCTAAGAACCAAGTGATGAATGATTTCTTTCAACTTAAGGGTATTAAGAGAATATACGGATGAAGCTAGAACTCCTCAAAGAAATGGTGTTCTTTGAAAGGAGAAATAGGACATTGATTGAGGTCGCTAGGACTATGTTAGCGATTCCAAGTTACCCATAACTTTTGGGTTGAGGCGCTTAATCTTGCTTGTTATGTTCGTAACATGGTACCGATTGTAAAGCCTCATGGCAAGACTCCTTATGAGTCGCTTTTAGATAGAAAGCCCACGCTAGACTTTCTTAAACCTTTTGGGTGTCATGTTTCCATTCTCAATACCATTGACCATTTAGGTAAGTTTGATGGAAAATCGATAGTAGATATCCGTTGGATACTCATTGAATAGTAAAGCCTTTAGGGTTTATAATTCTAGAACCGTAAAGATAGAGGAGAATCAGACATAGAGTTTCTTGAGGAAAACCTAGTGTAGAGGGACAAGGACCAACATGGCTTTTTGATATTGATATGCTAACAGAATCTATGAACTATGTGCCCGTTTATGTGGATTCTAACATGATTGCAGGAGAAAAGCAAGTTCCAGATGAAGATTCTGATGAGGATGATGATTGCATTCTATTGCCTCTTTGGAATGACAACTCAGGTAGAAGCACTTCTTCAGGGGAGGCAAACAAAGCAGATGATCAGCCTCCAAAGACCTATGCATCTAATGCTGAAGGAGATGCAATCAATTCTGATGAAATTGTGATTGAACCTCAAGTGTTCAGTACAACTGTGGTTAATACTGATAAGCCACAAGTTAGTATAATGAGCCAAATTTTAGTACTGATGGTCCTCAGGCTATTCCATCAGTTAATACAGAGGTTCCTGATCCTTTTGGTGAAGCTGATGAGATTGACATGACAAATATAGCTTCATCTTATGTTGTTCCTGCTACACCACACAGAAGAATCAATCAGGATCATCCTTTGGAGAATGTTATTGGGGATGTTAATGCTGAAAGAACTACAAGATCTAAAGTTCAGCATAGTGAGACAGGATTCTTCAGTGCCATCTATGAAGAAAGAAATCATGGTGCCTCACAAACATGTCTCTTTGTTAGGAATTAGAAAATTCAGTCGTTAAAGAGTCGGTCACCTCAAGTATATGTATTCGTTAGAAAGCTCGTAGTCGTAGTCTAGTTATATTATTAAGTTGTTTGTCTTGTAACACCGTGGAGGACTGACGGGTCTTACCCACCGTATTCCCGATCCACACCCGTAGGTGGCGTTTGTTTGTAAGAAACTATAAATACCCTCTACCTCCCAAGGTAGAGGGTTGGAGCTTCAATACCATTTTTCTTTGTTTCACATAGTTCCCAACTCTCTTCCCTTTCTCTCTCTAGAACTTTCTCTCTCTAAACTTACTTGAACGCCCCACATGGTTATGGTTTAGTGTGTTTGTGAAATCCTATATCTTACAATTGGTATCAAGAGCCAAGGTTTGATCACTCATCTTTCATGCTCCTTGTTTTGGTGGATTTCATAAGGTTTTTGGGGTATTAAGTGTTTAGAAGAGTTTGATTCATTTGGATAAATTTTAGTGTTAAAGTTTGAATTTTGATTGTACTTTTGTGTTTAGGATCATCATATGTGTTTATGTTTTGAATTGGAAGGCTTAAATCATTGTGGTTTGGTTGTTTTTGATTGATAAAGTGGTTATTTTTGAACTTTGTACTAAGCGAGTTGAGTCTCGGATATTTAGTTCTTCAAAGCGAGTTGCTTTGTTACTGGATGCGAGTTGATACATGCGACTTGGCTATTTAGCGAGTTAAGCTTTTAAGTGACTTGGTGGTTAAGCGAGTTGTGTCTGTTTGTGACTTGCTATTAAGCGAGTTGATTCCTAAAGCGACTAGTTTCTTTAAGCGAGTTGATTGTGTTGCGTGTTATTACTAAAGCGAGTTGGCTATTTAGCGACTTGTTTCATCAAGCGAGTTGATTGTGTTGCGAGTTGATACTAATGCGACTTGGCTATTTAGCGAGTTGATTCCTTAGCGACTTGTTCCTTTGAGCGAGTTGGTTGTTGCGAGTTGATTACTAAGCGAGTTGAGTGTTTAGCTACTTGTCTATTTAGACTTGTTACTTCTTCGTGATACATTCTTACGGTTGTTCTTTTGATTTAGTAAAATCCGTGAAAGAATCAATTTCCTGGTTTAATCAAAGAATAGTAAAATCCGTAGAACTTGTAATCATGGCAAACATCGTTCCTACTATTTCTTCAAGAGTCGAGGACGTTTAAGCGGCGGGATCGGATATCGTCCACCTATGCTTGATGTAACTCGATTATGACTCATGGGCACAACGAATCCGATTGTCTTGTTTGGGAAAAGAAAACGGAGTCAACATTCTCAAGTCAATCGATGAAGGACCTTATCGATTGAGACTACTAGAGACTTGATTGATACACCGCAGATGGAACAATGATCTATGGAATAGACGGACCAAAGACGTATGATGAGCTCACCGATAAGGAGAAAAGAGATTCGATGCGAGATATCGGGGCTTCTAACATTATACTTCAAGGTCTTCCAAAAGACATCTACAAGCTTATCAATCACAACATCAAGCAAAGGTCGATGGGATAATGTCAAGATGCTTCTTTACGGTTCGAATTAACTATGGAAGACAGAGAATCACAACTCTATGATGAATTTGAGCACTTCAAGATGAAACCAGATGAAAGTGTCTATGAGTATTACGTGAGATTCCACAAGCTTGTTAATGACATGAGGAACATCAGAATGACTATGCCAAACATTCAGCTGAATTCAAAGTTTGTAAACAACATCAATCCCGAGTGGCACAAGTTTGTCACTTATGTGAAGCTAACCAAAGGACTAAAGAACACAAACTATGAGCAATTGTATGCATTTCTTCTTCAGAATGAGAGGCATGCTATGTTTGAGAAAAGGATTATGGATCAGTTCAAAACCAATTAGGGAGAATCAAGATCACCAAATGATTCTATAGCTTTCTACTCCAACATTGGAATTACCACCAAAGCATCTCAAGTTATACCCATGGGTAATGGTAATCACAAACTCGTTCCCGATCCAATGTTCAAACAAGATGATGCTGATGCACACGTGGGAAACTTCATTAATCAACCGGCTCTCATGATTAGTCAAAATATGAACTCATCCCCGACACCAACAACAACCTCGTAACAAAGATCCAATCCACACAATCAATCCAATGTCGAGATGGGAAGGTTATGGTACAACCCGGTTCAAGAAAGGTATTATGAACAAGGGAGAGTGGAGCGGTAGAGGATATGTGGCAAATCGTAATAGGGAAGGAATGGAAATCAAGGACAAGCTAAGCCGATCAAATGCTACAACCGTGGCGGTGAGGACACATTGCAAGGAACACATCTAAAACGTCCTCGAATCTTGAGTACTTGAGGATAAGATGTTGCTTGTTCAAGCTCGGGATAATGGAGCCGCTTGGATGAAGAGGAGTTATTGTTTCTTCAAGAGAATGCCAAGACTTATGATCTCGATGTTGATGAGCACCAATTCAAGAGATAGGTCATAATCATCGAATGCCTTTCAAGTCGCTGATTGTGATGCGTGCGACTCGACGTCGATGATGAACCCATCGCACAAACAATTTTCAAGGCTAGCATTTATCCAATGGTCTCTCCTAAGGTCCCCTCACCACAACAAGCTAGTCCATCCAAAGAATCAATCATTTCTGAGGTATTAAAACTATATGATGATGTTGATGAGCGAAAGATGCATAATGAAGTACAAACTCTTGAGACTTATGAATCAGATATTGATTATGAGGGTAATAGCAATATTGTCCCATATGATCAATATGTGAAGCAAAATGAAAGTGAGGTTGTACCAAGTAATGCATTTTACGTGATCAATGATGACTATGTTTTTAATGAACATATCGCATGTGCCCTGATGATTCTCGTTGTCTCGAACTTAATGCTTATAAAGAACATGTTGATATTTATGAACAGTGCTAAGTTTGAGTTAACCACCCGTGAGCGGAAATGGATGACCAAATGCGTATAACTATTAGAAAAAGTAAGTTTAGAGAAGTATTAAAACAAGAGTTAAACTCCTTACAAGAAAAGCTTTCTAAAGCTGCTAAGCAAAAACAAGAACTTCAAGAAAATGTTAAATGCTTAAGCAAGAATTCGGTGCTAAGGAATCAAAACTTTTGAATGATTTTTCTAATCTAAAACCTTGAAAACAAGCTTGAAAATAAGTTGTACGTACAAGGAATACCATTAAGATCGCTCACTTGATCACTAAGCATAGTCTTAAGCGATAAGCATAGCATTCCCTTGTTGAGGAACCAAATCCAGAGGTCATTAAAAGGCTAGAAGCGCTCATAAGGTAATTTATGATGGCAATGAAATCCTTAAGCCTAGACAGAAACCTAGTTGTACCGAGTGCACCGAGGAAGATAAGAAGTCGGATGAGGTCACTAGGAGAAAATGGATAAGAAACTCAACAATCCTACATGTAAAGAGAAAACATAATTATCGGACCCCATGACTACAAAAAGGAAAATTGATTTCCTTGAGCATGTTTAAGCCTCAAACATTGTTAACACCGAACAAGTGTTCGGAAAAGGATCTAGATAAACAAAAGGCAGAGAATCTTGTTGTAACAAACCCCTCTTAGGAAAATGCCTTGACTCGTGGTATCCTCCTAATACACCAATGCATCTAGTCCCTAGAACTATTGCCACTAAATGCAAGACCTTAATCACCAATTTGTCATCTTCCAATTATTTGTTGACTTTGAGAAAACGTGTGAAAAGGATCACACCCATGGGATAATCAAGGGAAAGGGGTTTGAGCAAACTAAAGAATGCTATTTAACCGAGGTCATGCCTTTCTTTAAACAACTAAAGATCAATTTGAGAGTCTTAAAAGGGGATGAATTCGGATATTAAAGAAATGGAAAAGGAATTTGATGCAATGATAGTTGAAGTTAATGACTATGAGCATGAATTAAAATATAATGAGATTGAGAGGAAGAACTTGCACACATTAAATGAGAATCTTATTTCGAATGTATTGCTCAAGATGTGTTTTACATCGCTACGAATCACTCCATTCTCGCTTCTCGATTTCATGAATTATCTATAGCATTGAAAGTTTCCCATGATCGTGTCATTGAGCTTAAAAACAAAAACTCGAAACTTAGTGAGAAAATTGATCGAGATGATCACGATAATTTGGTAAAACATCTTTCTAAACTAGAAGTTGAACATTACGATTTGCAACTAAAATATCAACATCTTAAAGAAAATGTTAAAACCTCAAATATCAAGACATCCTCGGATGTTCCGTTTGATCTGATGTTTTCGGATAAATAAGCGTGATGAGCAGATTCAAGCTCATTGTTGCACGATTAGAAAGTTGAAAGCCCAAATTTCTCAATTAAAGGGTGAAAAGAACAATGTGGTGGCTCCCAAATGCCTCCTCCTTTAGATTCTCAAGATTCTCATACTTTTCATCTTCAAAACTTAGTAAACGCTTTACAAAAGGAAAGCGAGAGCTTTCTAGAAGAAAATGAAAAGTTAAACGTCACTTTAAAGAGTTATATGATTAAATGAAAGTCACTCGTGACAAAAATAACTTCTTTACAAAAGGAAATTGAGAATCTGAGGGGTCGGGAAAAAGGGAAGCGCCACTTGTTTTAAATGAGAATGTCGCTCAAAGTCATCCTCTAATCGCAAATATCTTGTATTGTTAAATACATTCCTCCTCATCTTAGGAATAATGAGGATAGTCTAGAATGTCTCCGTGAGATTGTGGAGGAGAATTACCTAAATAAGCCTCTTGATAGAAATTAGGTTTGCGTGCATTCGGGCCAAGCGATCTCGGGAGCTGCTAGAATGCTTAATTGCAACATGTCCTAAACCCTTAGGTGCGAAAGGTAAAGCTGTGATGCTGTGTTCTATGCCTAGTGCCAAGCATACAAACCTTTCTATATCCGGTTTAAGAAAGTAAACACTAATGTGCCTTGAGTAGTTCGAGATCCTTGCACATCTAGTTCGGGGAATGCAAAGGTAGATCAACCAACTAATGTTCCCATAATTCCCTCTGACAGAGTAATCGGTGACATTAAAGCAAGCGGGTCAAAGCCTCAGGGCAATACCAAGCAAGATAGGACCTCATGAAGCTAAGAATGCACACCTGGAAGAGAGTAGAAGACCAACCTAAGAACTTTAAGTTTGAATTGAATAAAGCGAATCGTGTTGATTCTAGTATTAGCCATAGGCGTCTTGTAATTAATTGATTTCGATACTATCGCAAAACCATGTAATGATGTCTCCTTGAATTATGTTGCTAATCATGAATGTGGTGTGAATGTTTTGTCTAATCTTTGTCAATTGCCACCTGTGAAAATTGTTAATGCTAAAATCATGCTAAGAAGGCTAAAAGGCAAAGCGAAAGAAAGTTAGAAAAGTGAGAAACCCACAGAAGAACATTTAGTAAGATAGGATATTGATGGATACCTTTTGGTCAAAAGGCTAATCAGTCCTGTCCTCAATCTGCTAAGACAATGCCCACTAGAAAATGAATGCCTACTGGTAGAACTATTCCTTTAAGAAGTGAACATATTTTGATTAGGTCAAATACGGACACCAGCATTGCACCTATTCCTGATGATTCCATTGCTTCCATTTACGATATGAATGTTTCTATTTCGATGTGGGTGTTCCAATCATCATTACTAACCAAATGGAACCCATTCTTGCATGGGGATCCCAATTATCCAGCTTATCCATTCTTGTTTGTGTTCATGCGGATCGTTCAAATCGTTCTATGGTACTGGACTCATTTGTTCCAAGCATATATTTGGAGACGATCATGGCTCATGAACCGTGAGCAAATTCATCGGACGATTAGATTCGGGAGCGATCATTTCGATGCAATTATGGGGTTATGGATATTATGTTGTTGGTGATAGTGTTATCTCGGGGTATATTATGTGGAAGGTCTTGGTCATAACCTGTTCTCTGTTGGTCAATTATGTGATTTTGATCTAGAAGTAGCTTTCAGAAAACATACTTGTTTCATTAGAGAACTTGATGGTAAGGAACTTTTAAGAGGAACACGTGGTTCAAATCTATACACCATCTCTATCGAAGATATGATGAAGTCTTCTCCAATTTGCTTGTTGTCAAAGGCTTCAAAAACAAAGTCTTGGTTATGGCATCGTCGTCTCAATCACTTGAAATTCGGCACCATCAATGATTTCTCCAAAAAGGACTTAGTCATAGGTTTACCTAGACTGAAGTATGAAAAGGATCATCTTTGTTCAGCATGCCAATTGGGAAAAAGCAAGAAGTATGCCCATAAACCCAAACCTACAAACTCAATTCTGAAGTTCTTCATACAATTCACATGGATTTATGTGGACCAATGAGAGTGCATAATATCTTTGGGAAGAAATATGTGTTAGTTGTGGTTGATGATTACTCTAGATTCACACAGTCAAATTCTTAAGGACAAAGGATGAAACTCGAGATATCATCACCAAACGATTAAACACACATGTTCGACTTAACAAAGCGATCGAGAATCATCCGAGCGGATAATGGGCGAGTTTGTTAACAAACAACTTAGTGAGTTTTATGAAAGTGTTGGAATCGGTCATCAAAGAAGTGTTCCACGAACTCCTCAGCGAGCGGTGTAGTTGAAAGGCGAAATTGAACTCTTGTGGAAGCCGCTAGAACAATATTGATCTACTCAAAGGTTCCAATGTTTCTTTGGGGTGAAGCCATTGCCACTGCATGCTACACACAAAATCGATCCACGATTCACATTGTTCATGGAAAAACTCCATATGAACTTGTCACAACAAAAACCTAATCTCATTCCTTCGTGTATTTGGTGCATTATGTTATCCAACTAATGAGGCCAAGACTTAGGCAAACTTAAAGCTAAATCGAACATTGGAGTATTTGTAGGGTATGCACCAAACAAAAGGGATACCGAATCTACAACAAAAGAACCCGAAATATCATGGAAACTATTCACGTTACGTTTGATGGTGGCCGGTCCAATGGCTCTGGATATTCTGATACGGACCCGCACCTCAAATCGGTCCCATTGGTTTATCCCTTGTACCAAATCCTCTCCAACGACTCCATATGTACCTCCATCGAGAATATGATTTAAGGAAATTGTTTGATCTAATGTTCGATGAACACTATGAACCAAATCTTGATGATATGTCAAATCAATCAACGAGGCTGCTCTATCCTTGTGAATGAAGCCAATCCTTGGTTTCTATGGCTAAGTCAAGAAGCGCTTCTAGCGATCACTCTGTCAAATCAACAAATCATCAATCTTCAAATGTACATCATGGAATTGTTTACGGCATCAATGATGAAGTTAATCCCTTTGCTACTCTTGAAGATGCTCCGTTTGAAAATATATTTGCTCTGAATCATCATCGGAACCATCAACATCGGGAGAAATCGACTCGACTACCCGGTTCCTCAACAACAACCACATGAACACCTTAGGAAATGGACTCATGATCATCCATTGGACAACATCATTGGAAACCCTCTCGTCCGGTATCAACATGAAAACAACTTGCAACCAATGCCTTATGGTGCTTCTTGACTCCATACTCTCTCTGGGTCGAACCAAAAGATGTTAAAGCGCCATGAATGAAGGCAGTTTGGTTCAATGCCATGTAAGAAGAAATTCATGAGTTTGATCGACTTGATGTATGGGAATTAGTACCTGCTCAGTTGTCTATGATCATTGCTCTTAAGTGGATCTTCAAAGTAAAGCTTGATGAGCATGGCGATGTATTAAAGAATAAGGCTAGATTGGTTGCAAAGGATACCGTCGGGAGGAGGGTATTGACTTTGAAGAATCATTTGCTCTGTTGCTCGTGTCGAGGCAATCAGAATCTTCTTAGCTAATCTTGCAAGTAAGAACATGGTAGTCTATCGGATGGATGTAAAGGCGGCATTTCTAGCGGAGATCTTCTGATCGTCGACATCGACCAACTGAAGGCTTTGTGAATCCAGAGAATCCTACTCACGTTTATCGTTTGAAGAAGGCTCTTTCGGTTTAAAAGCAAGCTCGAGGAATGGTATGATCTGTTATCAAAGTTTCTTCTCTCTTGGATTTAGCAAAGGCGCAGTTGATCCAACCTTGTTCATCGTGAAGTCGAGGCAAACATTTAATTCATGATCAAATTTATGTTGATGATATCATCTTTGCCTCGTGACCCCAATGAGTGTGACCGTTTTCAAATGAATTGGGTTCTAAATTTCAAATGTCAATGATGGGACAAATGTCATTTTCTTGGGATTACAAATTTCACAAAGTCCGGAGGCATTTTATAAGTCAATCTAAATATGCAAATGAGATTTTAAAGAAATTTGGATTTGATTCTGTGACCTGTTGACACTCCATGATTGGCGTACTAAGCGGATGAGGACCACTCGGGGATCATGGTAGACCAAGCGAAATATCGTAGCATGATCGGATCACGATGTACCTCACGACCGATGAACACGATATTACATTGTTGTATGCATGTGTGCTAGATACCGAGCTAAGCCTACCAAAAAGCACCTTGAGGCGGTTAAGCGGGTCTTCGGTACCTCGAGGAACCATTAATATGGGACTTTGGTACCGAAGGACACCGGTATGTCACTAACGACATATCGAGATGTAGATCATGCGGTGTCAAGACACTCGTCGAAATGCGTGGAGGTGCTCGGTTTTGGGTGATAAGCTTGTGGTGGGTCGTCAAAGCAAATGAGTACTTCTATTTCCTCTGGAGGTGAATACATAGCCATGTCGACTGTTGTGCTCAAATCCTATGGATGAGATCTCAATTAACGACTATGGCTTTGAATTCAACAAAATCCCTTTGTCTTGTGATAATAAAAGTGTTATTGCTCTCATGCAACAACGTTCGACACTCAAGAGCTAAGCAAATCGACATTCGACATCATTTCCTCGGGAACAAGTGGAAAAAGGTGTGGTAGAACTCTACTTTGTGAGGATGAATACTAATTAGCGAGACATCTTCACCAAAGATCTTCCTAGAAACGTTTGAGTTTATCCTTCCACGTCTTGGTCTAAAGAGTTTACAACAAGGAAACACTCAAGCATCTTCAAGAGGAAGGCGAGGGTAAAGGTCTTTATTCATCTATCTCTTGTATATATTTATTCAAAAATCAAAATACAAAACTTGAAAAACCCTCAAAAGAAAATATAAAAATATAAAATCTTCAAAACCATAAAAATTAGAAAATCTTGAAAATTTCCAAAATATTGTTATTTTGTCATGTCTTTCCTTATTCGATATCATCTACGGACTTTGTGTTGACATTCAAAGAATGTCACGGGTTTTAGATGTTCTTGAATACACATAGTAAAAAAAAAAAAAAATGAGGCGGAGAAAATGGTTGTTTATTGTCATTTTAAGCGGTAACTTGGTTTTTAAAAGTAAAGAACGAGCCATGCTATATCTCATTTTCAAATCTCATGCTCGATTCTTAAAATAAAGGTTTGTCATCTAAAGACAAATGCTTATCGTTCCAAATATTTTTCCGTCTAATGATTCTTCTGAAAAATATTTGCCATCTAATGAAAAATAAATTGCTTTGAAAAATACCTCGTACTTTATTACTCGTGTAAATAATTTGTGCTTTTAATCTGTCAAAATCTCTATCTCTCAATCAACAACTTGTGTCATTGATTGAGGGCGAGAATGATTTTATTCGAATTAAAAAGGTTATTTTTCAAACAATTGGCACGTAAATGAGCAAGGTTTATTGTTGAAAAATCATGATAGGTCACTAGTTTTACAACACAGGCTTAATAGAAAGAGATAAAGGTGATTGAACAATAAACCAAACACACACAAGATATGCTTATGACCCGGTTATCGTGGGATGTGAGTGAAAAGAATAAATTGAACAACCAACCCTCAGTGAGGGTTATACAAGACTATTTATAGGCAAGGAGCTAGGGCAACACTCCCACTCCTTCCCTTTTCCTTATTGGAAATGGGCCTAAGCTTATGGGCCTTCTACATAAGCTAGACCTTAAACAAACATAAAGGCCATACTAAGCTACCTATTAAATATAAGTAACTAACACTTGAATTAAGGTTTAGGAGTGATTCCAACAATCTCCCCTCAGTGTTGGTGATGAAAAAGCAGTGAAGGCGTTGATGTAATAGTAGCTTTGGCGTCTTCTAACATTTTTCTTTCTTGTGAGAAGAAATGCCTTGATTCGAACAATCTCCCGATGTAGAGATAGTTTTCTTTGAGCAGTTATGCTTTGGCGTCATCTTTAACTTTGTTCTTTGATCATTGTTCTTTGTGATGAAAGTGATAGTATGTTGTTATGCGCATCAAGTATCGCATCAGTGCCTTGTTTGCTACATTGTCTCCACGTCATTCTTCAACATGCCCACACGCTCTTTGACGTTGGAATTGATCTTGATGAAGTTCTTTAAGTCTTTAACTTTGTAGATTCTTTGATTTGACGAAGAATCATTACATTGTGTGTTGCTTTTGGATAGAACTTCCATTAGTGATGATGTTGGCGTGAGCATGAGAAGAATATGCACGATCATCCAGCGGAGCTTCCATAAAAGAAAACATGAAAGCGGTTAGTAATAGCGGATACCGGCACTTACAAGTTTGAACTTGAGAGTGTTATGACATAGTGTGAAAACACAACTCTAATTCTCACAAAGGCCGTTCTGAGCCGGAGTCCCACAAGTGAGATAACGCGATGTGCAGAAGTACATCTGATTCGAGATGTGTTTGAGGTACACGAAGCATCACCTGTGACTGTAGACGTTTGAGACACACTAAGCGTAATCTCACGGAGTTACCGAGTGACTGTCTTGTCGGCTACATTTGATGTTGACCACATCGAGTTTCCATTCAATCACGAGGATCACGGTTGTGAACCTCTCATAAATGTTCTCGACAGTTGCTAAGATCATGAAGGACTCGATAATGTACCAATGATGTTCTTATTGTTGAACATGAAGTGATGAAATGTCAAGTGTACCTAAGAGATCTCTTGATGAATCTCATGGCTCTAGACCCAATAGTGCGTTTTGGTTTTCTGACGGAGACTAGGGAGAGGTCTCCTTCTTCAATACCAGCGATCTCTAAGATAAAGCCAATAGTTTACGTAGGGTTCCTGTGAGAATGAAACAAGCTTCTTTTGAGAGAAACTTGAGTGGCTAAGAAGGTATAGTGCATGCGTCCTTTGGGTCCATGACGACTTTTAATCTTCAATACCGGCGTCACTAAGTGACAACCGAGTTGAATATGAATTGAACCGATTATGCGCCCTAAGTTGAATAATTTGGAGGCTATTTCTTTTCACCCTTTTCTTTGCATTTCTTTTTAATTATTCAACTCCTTCTTTCTCCGATTCTCATTTCTCCTTTTATAATCATACCTAAGGACTTCTAAGTACTAACTATTTGTGATGTCCTTGGGTACATCCCTCCGACTCTGGCGGATCATAGAACAGTTATTCTAACCTTAATCTCCTTATAACTCCATTGCCATAAAATCATTTTCATGAAAATCTCTCAAAGTGTTTGTGAATGAAAAACATGTTTGAATACTTCAAGAGTTTTAGATTTTAGAAATACTCCCCTCCACATGTGCTTAAGAGTTTTCTGAAATGCGCAGGTGAGGAAAAGCCGACTTTATGAATTGATCAACTCAAGATAGACAATCCCCATGAGACACGGTTACGTTGCATAATTAAAGAGTTATATTGTCGACTTTTAGGTGACAACTAGCTCTAATAACTACCTTGAAGGTGTAGACAAGCCTCGAAAGGTTGTCATACCGTCGAGTTCATGTCTACCAAGAGTTTACGGAATGGTACTTTCTACTCGGACAAGTCCTTTGCGAGACACGTTTACATTACTAGCGAACTAGCTTGAAATTATTACCGTCTGGACAAGTCTTTTCGAGTTACTAACGATTAAGTACCGTCAATTCGTTGGTTAAGTCTCGGCACAAAGATTCATTTGCATTTACACAACATATATCTTATCACATAATTTTCTCCCCTCAAAATGGCATATAAAATGTTATTTTTTAAAGTTGAGAATAAATATGACCATGTCGAGTGTTGCGGGAAGATGACCACTATGAACAATTTGTGAACAAAGTTTTAACTCAAGTACTCCCCTCCGACAAGTGATATAAGCGGTTGAGGTTTTGAAATCATACGGGAAGTACTTGTCCTTTTTAGCAAAACCTTGAAAAATGAAAGGTTTGATAGGTTTTACTCAAAGTAAAGCTTTAGCTCCTTTTGTAAGGATTGTGTGAAGCGTGCCACGGGGTCCTTTCTTGACAATTACGGGTTGTACAACTTGTTATGTGTGCACAAGCCATAGACATAATATAATCATACATCCAAATTTATAATGAAAGAAGCGATTCAAGGGTGCCGGGAAGTCGATGATGTTGCGGGAGTGCGAGCAGGCGTTGATAGCGGTGATGTTAATCATGGGTGGGCCACCAACAAATGTTGTAAACAAAAGACCTTGATAGATCTTAAGCACTCGGAGATCATTAGTGTTGCCTATGTAATCACAAGCAAACTAATAGAAGATCTCTACAACTCGTATTCTTTAGCGGAATGAAAATACAAGTTATAATAACTAAGAACTCTTAGATCCTCTATGGATCTTTTGATTATTGAAACTACATGTTTGAATATTTTACAATACTTGAGAGACTTGAAAAACTTATCAAATACAAACTATTATGGTTTCTTTTATAGACAAGAAACCTAATGAATCACGGCGTTTACAACGTGCGCTCCTAATACAAACATAGACTAAGCATGCATCTAGACAAGCATGCAACTAATCATTTGTTTTACTAATCATAATGTTTTGCTCCAAACACATTACGAGTAAACACTACATATCTGGCCAACCTATCTTTCATACGGTTGACTTTTTATTACATACTGGCTTATCTCTCCTCGTGGATTAGCACTTTCGTGAGAATCACGATTTACCTTTAACACTTGGTGAAGTATAACTTATTGAATCCATTCATCTTGATGAGAACTTCTTGGCGGAACCTTCAAGATCCGATGGTTTACCGTAATTCCCAACAATCCTCCCTAAACTGGAATTTGACTAGGTTAAGTTCGGTTTCCTTGATAGATCGTTAATCTTGTTGAGGATTGTACCATCTTATGACAAAATTTCCAAACAAGATCCTCCCCATATCTTAAACACTTCGAGCTATGAAGGTCCGGTTTCTTGAGGATCGGCAACAAAGATTGGAAGAAGAACATCTCTATGATGAATGAGCTGATACACGGATCTTTGCGACAACATATGACATCATGTACATCAAAGATATAAGTTTCATACTATTCTCATCACTTCGGTGTGTTAACTCTGTGAGAGGTGAATCATTGAAAATAATGGGTTTGATGTCTCTTTACCAATAGCCATCACTCTTTGGAGTAGCCACATGTTTGAGTTCGAAACTATGGTACATTGATAACCATCGATTTATTGGCAAACCAACAACCATATAAGCGGTTTGACTTGTCTTTACACAGCCGTTTGCTCGGGACTAGTTAATTCTTAGAATTGGTGAATTGAGAACCAATTATGGATTCGATTGCCTTTACCACATGCCATATACATGTGGGCTAGCCAATTCTTGGATTCCAAGAGGAATAGACCATGGTGAATTGATGACCATACAACCTCGTGATTAAGCATGGGTGGTTGTGGACCTATGATTTTGAGCAAACCATTACAGACTATCAATGATTTGTTGTGTCTTTACCAAAGTACCCTTTGGACTAGCCAACTCTTTGACATACACAAGGTATGTCGGTGAGTTAAAAACCATTAGAATTGTACAACAAACAAACCTGCATAAAAGTTAGTTTTTTTTTTTTTTTTTTAATAACTAAGAAATCGAAAAATAACACAGAATTTGACAAATAACATAACTAACACATACTAAATGTAACAAAACAAGGTAATGTAGAGAGTACCAAGTACCATGATTAGGATGAGGATGAGGCATGTTGCTGTTGTTGAAGTTGAGTCTTGATCAAACCCACCAAGGTTGAAGCAGACATACTTTCATTGCCATTTGGTTACGGAGGAATCTCAATTTCGACTAAGCATCCTTTCCATAAGTCTCTTGGGCAATGGATACTTTCTTCGACAAACATGCGGTGATGTGATTCCACCCTTAGTCTCAAGCACATGTACGAGGGAGGATAGAATCTCAAGGCGCAACCTTCCACAGATGTGAGTTCTTCCAAATGGAATGTGCTTTACTATTGGGAGAATTAGAGTTTAACAGGACTTGAAGATCTCCCTGTAAGAACATCCCAGAACCTTGTGGTGCTTTGTTGCAGTAATGGGTGGTAACAAGAGTGTACAGAGTAAGCAAATCTGCCCTGTCTACCAAGTGTAGAATTTCCTTCAGAAAGGTGAATTCCATTGAGGTGGAATCCTTTCGATGAATGACATTCATCTCATCATCCTTGATTCCATTTGACCAACACATTTTGATCTCCTCGGGAAAATCGTGAGAACCCTACATAATGAAAGTTGAGTCATCGACTTCAAGATCGAGGAGATCTTTTGGCCATCCTCTTCTTCCTCTACCAGGGCTTATAGATGTCCTCGGAGGAGCATTTCGGTTTGAACATTTGTGGTAAGACTTGAAGAGGTAGAGGAGACTTAGTTGGAACACCTTCACGCATGCATTCATCTGTGAAGCATCTTTATATCGCCTTTTTGTTTTTATTTCGATGAGATCGGCTTCCTTAACTTTAGAATCTTCTTGTGTGTCAGCGGTTGCCACGAGAAGAAGTGGGGCCGATACATCGGGTCTTCAGAGAATTGGTAGATAGTTCGTGATGGACCCTTGTCGATGAGGAAGCAACTTGATGGTTGCTTGATGATAATGATTGGAGAAGTCGCCTTGGGTTGAGCATCATCGAGACTTGAGTCTTTTGGCTTCTTGAGCAACTTCATTCCCAACAATCCTTTTCAAGTTGGTAGAATGTCTTTGAAGATGATGATTTGTCCCCATGATCTGTTTATATTTGCGAACGGGACATGATCGGGAAAAGCCTTGACTTGTTTCATTGTTAAGCAAGAATTGTACATCGAGCATTGATTTTCACCACCATTCTCATTTCGGATATAGTAGGAGGTTTCTCTTTGTTCTTGAGCTTTGATGGCTCTCCTTTGTGCAATAGCTTCTTGCTTCCTTTGTCTTCCCCGAGCCATCATTTGATCCACATAACTCTCATTTGTTGAAATCTCCACCTAGTATACTTTGAGCAAGAGAAGGTCTTGAAATAACTTGCTCGGTTAGAGTATCCCAGTATTCGACGAGCATCCGAACACGCATTTCATCGATTCTCTTCTTCTCTCGGGAGGTAAAGATGAAAAGTCCTCTGTTTCAAGTTGTTGAGCCAATACTTCACTTTTCTTTGACTTCTCAAACTCGGCCAATCTACTTGCTTGACCTCGTCTTTCCTCCTCGCTTACCGTGCGGACCAAGCTCATCTTCGATTATTACATCTTTCCCTTTATCATCGGGCTTCTTAGCACACTCATCTTGATTATATCAGCAGCGGAACCTCGTGTAATACCAGGTCAGCTGTAGGAGAAACACGTTGATGCAGTTATCAAGCGGGTGATCATGACAACATCATCGGAAAGATGTCTTTGAAGGTGAAGAACTGTTGGTTTTGAACGGATGAATATTGACCATGATCAGAAGATACATCCTCCATTTGCACATCGAGATGCGACCTTGTCAACACCAGTTCCTTTGAAGCTTGAGAAGAAACCTTATGTAAATAAGATCTCTTTCTTCTTTTGTAAAACGGTTCCTTCTTCTATGAGGAAGCGGCAACTCTTGATGAAGGATTATTAAGAGACACATCGACCAACATATCAAGAGACCCAACCTGAGGTACTTGGTTCTTCATCGGAAGAAACCACAAGCTTCCTTTTGAACCCCCTTTAATTTTGTCCTCTAATTCCTTGACTTGATTACTGCGGTTCTTCAATCTTATTACCAGGAGAAGACTTGGTCTCTGCAAGCTCCCTTTTGAGACTAGACACCTCGTTAGCATACACATTGACAAGAGCATAAGCAGATGAGGTGTAATAGGGTCCTCGGCTCCACCGATTGCTACGTGGTAAGGAGAGCTTCATTGGACCTTCGGTAGAAACATCGTCATGCTCAGCGTGAGGAAGATCTTCATTAAGAGGATCCTAACGAGGACTTGGTGTGGGCGGTCTATTAAGATCGAGACTCATCATGAGTAACTTGTGTGGGTGTTGGTGGGACAGGTGGCCGATGCGGAGCAACATGAGTTGCTTCAGCAGTTGATGAGGTCCTCATCAATGTTAACTAATGGATTACCATCGGTAGCAACGGTGAAGAAGGAGGATCATTAGCCGCATTCTCCTCATCGTGACCTCATTGCCTTGGGGCAACATGGCCGCAAGCAAGGATGATGTTCCCCACAGTGAGTTCTCATGGTTGCAAATAATTTAGCGAGTAAAGCACCTATGGGATAAAAGGATTGGGCTTGGGTAGTGGTGTCTAAAATCATTTGTAGAAACCTTGGGTACATTAAAACTTATTCTTTTTCTTTTGAAGATTTTCAACCATGTTTTCAAAATATACTTAGAAAAATTGTAAGTTACCCTTGGGAAAGACACACAATACCACATCTAGTTGGGTGAAGGCGGTCCCATCCTCGACTTGTTGCTTATGCATTGAGTAGCATGTGAACCGGGAACCTCCACTTCGGCAAATTTCCTTCTTGACCACATATCGGTCCTTGTACCTCGATAGCCAATTGCTCTTGCCCAGTAAGCACATCTTCACGATTAGAGTGAAATTCTCCATCGGCATCTTCAAGCGAAGCTTCCTCCTTAATAGGTCTCTGTCACTATGTGCTCTGTTCCATCAATCACGCCTAATCTACGTCTCATTCCTCTTCTCAGCAGATTCCCAGCGGGTAACGGTGATTCATATATCTCATTCGGAGAATGTGTTAAAGCATAACAAATCTTGGACCTTTTCAAGAATTCCACCATTGGTTCGTACAATTCATATCCACTTACCTTTTCCCGAAATGCAACTTTGTTGTGATCATTTTTAAATTCAAGAGCCATGAGGATATGAGTTTTTGGGGTTATGATTTCTCGTAATGGTGAGTGTTTGTGGATGCGGGATAAGAGGAATCGGTTTGTTCGAAGGAAAAGAATGGTGAGTGAGTGTTGGTTTTGCCCAAATATAGTCAAACAAAATAGACCGTTTGGTTGACCGTCATTGGCGTGTATTCCTACTTTGACCAAACCCAAAATAACACTTTAGCGAAACATATGGTCAATCTGCTGAAGTTATACACTCAATGAGAAACCATCAAAGATAAGAATATCTTGATGAAGTTTCTAGAATTCTTTGTGCCACCCACTCGCATTAATTCTCATTGAACCTCGAACCCGTCTATAAAATGATCCCAATGCATACTTATCTCTTCATCAAAGATCCCGAATATTTACCACAAACCCTAGATGCAAAACAAACCCCAATTAACCAAATTGTACCATGAATTCCAAACACGAGATCATAGATCTCACAACATCATCTTCATCATCCTCTTCATCATCATCAGTGGTGAATCAAACCCATGGCCACATTACTTTCCTCAACCCTATCCATGACCAAATAAATCACCCTTTCTCCCTTCTTGAAGATGATAGTGTAGTGAATCAAGTGAATCTGGCGATGATTACGATGACTCCTATAAGGAGGAACATCATACTCCCGACCTCCGGCACCTCGGCCTCAACAAAGGCCTCGTGCAGAATCCGCCACTCCCAAAGGCAGAGGTGGTTCTTGGTCTCATTCGCCATCTTTTGGTGCATCAACACATCGTATAATAGAAGGGCTTAGGGAGGGTGGATGGATTGCATTTTGGTTGAAATGCATAGATGAAGCACACAGGAGACTTTATTTTTCTCCGTCATCATGTGTGGTCATCGTCATCATCAACGTTTGCATCAATCCATCCTCTCCATTTTGGTCCTTAGCATCTTCGTCGTATTGGTCATGCATATCCAGCCATCTTGAAAGACGTAATGGGTGGTTATGCAAGACCCACAAACGCAAAGCCAACATCTAATGCATATCCAACATTCACTTAGATGTTGGAATAGATGATATGTATTAGATTAGGATTAGCGTAAGTGTATAGCTCGTATCTTGAAGATGCATTTGTAGTAGGTTGACTTTTGTGTCGTAAGATGTAAACTGTTTCTTGAATGAATGAAAGAACAATTTGACTTCAATATCTTTTCTTTAGTATTATAACCCGGTGGAATCAAATTGTTTGCTTCAGTACTTTTAATTTCAGAAGAAACATGCAACAATCTTTTTGCTATCTTGACCATATACCAATGAACCACACTTGATGAATTTGATCTTGATCATGGAATATACAAACTGCAATTTAGACAAGAAATAGATAAAATTCAATCCAGACACCTGCAAAACAGACACAAAAACACACAAGAACAACACAAAGACAAACAAACTAAAGAATTATTAGAAAGTTAGTGTTAGTAAACAAAATAACACACAAAAATATGACACAAAAATATGCAGAGTTTGCACAAATCCTCCCCTGAGGCATATGCCTCCCCTTAAACTTTGCAGTCAAGGGTTTAGCATTCCAATATTGACCACAAGGTGTTGAAACCTTGGTCCATCAAAAGCTTTGTTAACAAGTGCCACATTATCATCGGTATGAATTTTAACCACTTTTATCAAATGTTTTTCATATGCATCTCTTATAAAGTGGTGCACGATTTCAATGTGTTTTGTTATTGTGAAAACTGGATTTTGACTATCAGGATGGTACTTTGATTATCAATAAAAATCGTTGTGTTCATGAAGTTGTACCCATAGTCCGACAATTGGTTTTGAATCCAAAGAACACATCCACGACAATTTGCGTGACAACATACTACTGCTTGATGGTTGAGGTAGCCACAATGGTTTGTTTCTTGCATTGCCAAGAAATTAACCTTTTCCAAGAAATTGGCGACCTCGGGTTGTGGATCTTCTATCCGGTTGCACCGACATAATCTTCGCCACTATATGCTTCCAACTTGAAAGGAGACTCTTTTGGGTACCAAAGGCTAGCGAGGTTGGCCTTTGAGATATAAAGATCTTCTTGGCGACATTGAGATGGGAAGTAAGTGGAGTGACTTGATGTCGAGAACAAACACTCACAAAAAAAGTAATATCGGTCTTGAAGGCATTAGATACATCAATGAACCAATCATGGACTTGTCTGGATGAACATTCACGTAGATCACGGTTCATTATTTGCTTTTGTCTTTGGAGCTTCATAAGGTGTTGTGGCGGTCTAACACCTTCCATACCAAATTTCTTCAAAATGTCCTCACATATTTATCTTGTGGATAAAGATGCCATCTTGTTCTGCGAACTTGGAGACCCAAAAGTAAGCTCTCCCATAGCACTCATCCGAAACTCTCCTTCATTAGTTCCTCAAATTCCACACCAAGCTTCGTTTGTGGAGCCAAAATAATGTCATCCACATATACTTGCACAAGAATGATGTCGGAGTAATTCTTCTTTAGGAGAGTTTTATCAATAGCACTCTCTTATAGCCATTATTCGTGAGAAAGGATGAAAGCCTAGCATACCAAGCTCTAGGTGCACGATGTAAGCCATAGAGAGCTTTGACAACCTTGTAAACATGATTTGGGTGATCGGATCTTCAAATCCCTTAGGTTGAGTGACATAAACCTCCTCTTCAATCTCACCATCTGAAAAAGCACCTTTAACATCCATCGATACACCATGAAACCAATGTAAGAAGCATAAGCCAAGAAAATTCGAATGGCTTCAACTCTAGCAACAGTGCAAACACTTCATCATAATCAATTCCTCCTAACTTGTACAAGCCTTGAGCCACTAATCTTGCTTTGTTTTTATCACAACACCGAGCATCTCTCTTATTCTTCAAAATCAACTTTGTTCCAATGGCATATTTGCCATCGAGTGGAACCAAGATCGAAACCTGCGATTGTGAAATTCTTTGCATCTCTTCTTGCATTGCTTCTAGCCGACTAGAATCGCTAAAGCTTGAGAAACACTTGTGGTTCCACTTGAGAAAGAAAACAAGCAAGCAGACAATGCTTGAAGTACGTGTGATTGTCTCTTTGTTTGTTAGAGACATAAGAGAAAAGCAATCATCCAATTGAGGACTTGTTATGGCCCTTGAGTTCTAACGGTGCGAAGATCACCTATAATATTGGATTGAGGATGAGCAATATTGATCCTCACGAGTAGCGATGGGGTTGACTTCAATGGATGAATCAAGATTAGTGATAGTTGGCTCAAACTCGGCATCATAAGAAGGTGAGGTGAAGATGCCAACTTTGGGTTGATGGTTTCCAAGATCCGAGGGTCTTGGGCGTGTATAAGGTTCTCCAAAGTGCGAAGGCGGCTTGAGAAGGAACATGAGAAGAAAGCAGCATAGCCTTGATGGATTTGTGGATGGTAGGTGTGTGAGAATCAACTTTAGCGAAACATGGTTTCTCTGACTCCTTCATTAGCAACCTCTCCATTCGGTTTCTCTTTCAAGCTTAGCCGAAAATTCTTGAGTCGAAGTCTAGCAAGGTCCTCGACATAATGTGATTCATCTTCATCACTCGTGTCGACCAAGATCCTTGGAGGTGGTACACGTAATATTGTTAGGGAGAAAGAAGGCACAAGTATAGGTCTGCTCATCATCTTCAAACTCATTTGAGTCATCATCAAAGGTACTGCATTGTTAGTGGGAGACTCTTGAGGACACGCATTTTGGTTAGCCAAATGTCTAGTGTAACCTAAATAATCGGTTAAGTAGTCAAGGTCAAAATACCACGTATGACCTGTCCTTGAACATTAAGCTTATCTTCCAAAATCTTAGGTTCAAAGTCTCCTCTATCTTCTTGGCTTGCAAATTGTACACCTGTTTGCCTTACTATGAGTGAATACCCCATATAACCATCATCACCTTCTCATCAAACTTTCCCAATGGATCCTGGTGTTTAGAATGGTCACTTGACAACCAAAAGGTTTTAGGTAGTGAATGCGGGAACCTTCCCAAAGAAAGTTCATATGGTGTTTTGAGTTGAGGTCTAGTAATGGAGACCTGTTTAGCACATATACCGTGCCAATGACTTGATCCGAACATAGTGGGCGGTTTAGAGTGCAAGCATTGATCGTGCAGCCTCTATTAAGGTCCTATTCTTTCTTTCAGCCACCCCATTTTGTTGTAGGGTTCTTGGATTACTATAGTCCCTTTTATACTTTTGACCCACGAGTTCTATAAGAATAGCATTCTTGAACTACGTCCCATTATCACACGAATACCTTAACCTTTTGTTCAACTGATTTTCAACGAGGGTGATGAATTCATCGACACTTGAGATGTTTCATCTTTGGTTCTTAGAAAGAAAACCCAACAAAATCTGCTATAGCCATCGGTGATAACCAAGCGGAAGAACTTATGATCAATACTTACGACTTGAGTTGGACCAAACAGATCCATGTGGAGCAGCGAAGAGGTTGAAATGATGCTCATAGCATTGATAGCTTTGTAAGAGGCTCATGTTGTTTTCCTTTGTTGCATGCAACACAATTGTGATCATTGGTGAAAACTTTGGAGGAAGACCTTCAACAAGACCCATTTAGAGTTTGTTTATGGTCTTGAAATTCCATGAGCCATCCTCCTATGCCATTTAGTAGACTCATCAAGGGATGCTTTAGCCACCAAACAAGTGAGGTCACCACTGAGGTTGAACTTCATTAAGGTTGAATGTGTATAAATTTTGAGTTAGAGAACTTTCGTGAGAATAGAAGTATCTTACGGGGTTTGAAGTCTTTAGACGACACAAGACATTCATTCTCGAGAGAAGAGTACTTTGTTCTTGGTGTCATGATTTGTGAAAGCGGAGAACAAGTTGAAATCTTGAAGTTCCTTAACATAGTACACATTTTCAAAATCCAGATGAGGTGTCTTTATGGTGCCTTTCCTGTGATACTTCCATCACTTCCTCCAAAAGTCACATTGCCTCCTCCTTCTATGGGAATAAAATTGTGCATCATATCTACGTTCCCGGACATGCTTACAAAACGACCACTATCAACAATACCAATATCTTTATGCTTAAGGGATGATCCTACAAACAACAACAAAATATATACATAAAGTTAGCAACCAAAGAAGGTTCAAGTCATTCTTGACTTGAACACCCTTATATGATCATGAGTTTAGGCCATGAAGATCTAGAGATCCACCATTGTTCTTCGTCCTCCATTGATGATTGGGTCCTTGATGGTCCAAGAACAACTGCTTGAGGGCTTCATGCGTGATACTCCTATATCCATCCCGGCATACATAGAGTCAACATATGTAGGCCAATAACCATGATTAAAGTATGGACTAGTTGGTTGCACATAAGTCCGCAACTGAACCTCTCAATGAGAGTCGGTATTAGTTGCTTGTGGGACATAAGGTGGAATATTATCAACATTGGTCCACTTTGATTTATGTTTTCTTGAGTAGCACATACACCCAATCTTTGCTCATAAAAATCACAATCCTTAATTAAATGAAATTTACTTCCACACAAAACATGTCTTCTTTTGGAAGATTTATTCAAATAGGGAGATGTTTGATTACATGCGAAGTACTTAAATCGAAACATTCAAGGAATTGTTTTAACAGATGATTATGCAAAGCTTTAAAGATAAATCTTGAGAAGAAACTATCTTGGAAGTTGATTCTCGTGACTTCCTAGAAGGCTTGTAAGTAGATGGCGGGTGCGAGGCTTGGGTGTAGTTCGGTGAGGGCTTGGGAAGGTCGGACTTCTCATTTGAATCACGACTTTCATAGGAAGTAGACCCTTGATCCGATGAATTGTCCTTTGTCGAGCAAGAGACAAAGTCATTAGATGAGGTATCGAGTGCAGCAGTCTTTGACTTTTACCATATAGATGATGTGATCCATCAAAGTCAGCAGTGATGGATAGGTCAATGGGCATAAATTACCTCTAATAGGTCCGAGACGACATGCATTTCTCCTTCTTTACAAAGTTAGCTAACTTAGGCTGGTGTGGATTCGACTATCATATCTAGCTTCAATCCTACATACTTTTGAAAGCCTAATCCTAAGCGGAGGTTCTTGATTGACTGTTATAGATTTCTCTAGCAGTTATCACTGAAATTAACCATTCCTTATGCCTAGCTATTTCCTCGACTAGTTTTTCTTTGAGCTCTAGGTTTTCGGACCGACTTGACCTTTGCTTTCTCGAGCAGTTTTAAGTAATTATTTGCAACTTCTAGATCAAGCCGTAACACTTTTATCTTTCTTCATAAGCTATTTGATTCTTTTGAAACCATACCTTTTGTCTTTCTCTTTGTTTTTAATGATAGTTTATGAGCTTCATTTTCAATATAGCATTCATGAATTTAGGTTTCATGGCATCATACTCTTCTTTAAGTTCGTTGTATCTTAGACTACAACCAAATATCTGATTGTGTACACGAGATAGTCCCATTAAGGCAAGCCGATCATGCCTTTCATCCGAAGTGCACCTTGCCGACAATCCAAGCTTATCGGTATCGGGAGCTTCCTCATTCGCAGTTCATATGCGGTCCAGTTGACTGTTCATCCATGGTGAGAAGAGTGCTGAAGCTCGACTTCATACATTTCTGGCGATAGGAAGCGTAGTTAGCTCCATCTCCACTCTTCACATCTTTGCATTCCATGAGAAATGCCCCATCGGTGGCAAGTGAAACACTTGACTTTCTTACGTCAAGCGGTGGTTCCTTTCCTTGAAGGCAAACTTCCTTCCGACTTCTCTTGAACCTTTTGATGTCCATCGCGACAATGCCACTGCATTTTAGTTTCATCTCCTCCATTTCAAGTGGGTCCAACCGATCAAAGTCTTCGTATGCAAGATACTCTTGAGTATCATAATCGACAACAAATGAATGAAGAACATCCTCCATCACACTACTAGTCTTAGTTTGAGAACATGGTGGAGTGGGACGAGTGTTATGTGGTGGAGCGAGTACAAGATGATGATGGAAAGTAGTTTGAACTAGGAGCATGTACCATCATGTTGGAGTGAGATGTCCCAACAAAAGGCTGCATGGCCGAAGAAGATGTACGGTAGGGAGTTCGACATCGAGTTCAAGAGTTACGAGTGCATTATGCTGACTCATCAAAGGTAAGCATGTCCAACCCGCCTGGCCTTGAGGGCTATACTTACATGTAACCATGATGGAGGCAAAGATCGTAGGAACTTTAAGTTGCAATCATCATTATCTGGTTTTGCATTGATTGGTTTAGTGACTCAAAATCCTATGGAACCAATCGTATCCCTTGTGGATACCTTCTTCGGAGATATTAAAGTCTTGAAATTGTTGTCTCGGCATGGACTTTCTCATTCATTCGATTCTTCATTTCCACCGAACCTTGCTTTGAGAGCCATCCATATGTCCTTTGCATCATCCATATGGTGAAAATCACGGTGATCTTCGGGAATGGCTTGAAGCGAATAGTTTTACTTTGTGCTCTCTGCATAGCGGCCTCTTGACGGTTTTGGGAGGAGCCATGATAAACTTCCATCCATGCGGAATCATTTTCTTTAAATTTTCCTTTCTTCACTACCTCCCATGATTCCAATCAATATTGGATATCCGATTTTCCATCTTCATAGTCCAAGATCATACTCTTCCCTTTTAAATAAGGAAATTTACCATTCTTTGTTTGAAAGACTAATTGTTGCATGGAAGTGGTGTTGGTGTTGTTTGTGTTGGTGACTTGGTTTCATTATCGAGATCCGAGGCATGGTGAGGGTATGTTTGGTTGTAAGGGGTGAGGCGGTTCTTAGTATCGTAGAGACTTTCACGAGGCTCGATACCACTTGTTGTAAACAAAAGACCTTGATAGATCTTAAGCACTTTCGGAGATCGTTAGTGTTGCCTATGTAATCACAAGCAAACTAATAGAAGATCTCTACAACTCGTATTCTTTAGCGGAATGAAAATACAAGTTATAATAACTAAGAACTCTTAGATCCTCTATGGATCTTTTGATTATTGAAACTCTATGTTTCGAATATTTTACAATACTTGAGAGACTTCGAAAAACTTATCAAATACAAAATATTATGGTTTCTTTTATAGACAAGAAACCCTAATGAATCACGAGCGTTTACAACGTATGCTCCTAATACAAACATAGACTAAGCATGCATCTAGACAAGCATGCAACTAATCATTTTGTTTTACTAATCATAATGTTTTGCTCCAAACACATTCTGAGTAAACACTACATGATACGGCGCCAACCTATCTTTCATATGGTGTTGACTTTTATTACATCTGGCTTATCTCTCCTACATGGATTAGCACTTTCAGTGAGAATCACGATTTACGCTTTAACACTTCGGTGAAGTATAACTTCATGAATCCATTCATCTTCGTGAGAACTTCTTGGCGAGAACCTTGAGAGATCGATGGTTTACTAGTAATTCCCAACAACAAAGCTTTCCAATGTTACGAACTTATCCCTTCGATACAACCTTTCATCAATCATTTTGATGATCCTCCTCACATCCCTGATCACGAGAATTCCATCGCTTAGGAGACCCGATCTTTTGGCGTATATCCTTCAACCTATAAGCCAATCCGTCCCAACCATCTTCAAAGTGTGATCCGAAACTTATGAAGATCACTACACGCCATTAAGCAATTTTGTTGAAGTTCCTGCGATAAGCGGCGAATGGTTTCTTGATGAGTGTATATTGTGAGAGCCGGTTGATGTCGGGAAGATCAGGCGAGGTGGAGTGAAGTTGACACGGTGCGATATGATTCAAGCTGCGAGTTGGAGATCTTCTACACGTTCTTTGATGATTATCGTCGATGAAGATGACGGTGACTTAATGAATTCACGTTGTACTTGAGCTTGAAAATTGCCTCATCGACCACATGCTTTGGCAAGGTACATGTCTTCAATGTCGTTGATAGACAAATTCTCAAAGTCGACTTGAGAGAATGCATAATCCCGTTCATCTTGCCTTTTGACCACAATCTTCTTGAGAAAAGTGTAGTCCCATTTGGTCGAAAGATCAGCGTGTTTGATGGCAATGATACCCTTAATCTTGAACACCGCATGTTGAGACTTACGAACTGGCGACCGTAGTAGATTCTTGACGTTAGGCCAATGATGAATCCGTACATTGCATCTCGGTCGTATGCTTCCACTTTGTTGGAGAATAAGTGATCGACTCTTTCCTCGATAGCTATGCGGTTTGAGTATGTGGTCTCTTTGGGAATGGAAGTGTCAAAGATGTAGCGTATTTCCTTGAGCCATCGCCAAGTGTAGAAGAAATTCCAAGTCTTTGTTGAAGAAATATTTGAATGGAATCCTAGGTTCATCTGGTTGGCCAATTGTTGGTAGAGGTTTAGACCATCGGTGTAATATGGAGGGTTGTCCGTTTGGTGAAGTCGATGTTTGTACGGGTTGAGCCAATCCATGTTGTTAGACATAGCTCGAGCAATGTTCTCGGGTGATATTCGACCTCGATGGCACTTTCAGGGTGTCTTTTAAAGTTGAAATGCTTCATTCTTGATTCGCCTCAACTCGGATTTCGTCATCTTCTTCACATGGAAATTTTCTTGCGAGAATCTTAGCATGCTCCAATGTATTACCGTCTACGGATCTTGACCTTGACGGGGTAGGAGTTGAGTTAACAAGTGTGAGAGAACCATTCAAATTCCTACATTTTATCGTCATCTAGCCATGATACGAAGTCAACCATGGGCTCCTTCTTCTTCTTTTGTTTAGACCTAGATGAGGATTGTGGTTTCGAACTTGTTTGGGAGAGGTGGGTTGTTGTGAGGGCTCACGGACTTGCTCATCGTCACCACCCGTATACTCAAAGTGATCACCGGTTTTCTCGAGTCTCGGGTGGTAGTCGGAAGAATCAGGAGGTTTATCAAGTGAAGAACGAGAGGTGACCTTTGTTGTGTTGGAGTCCGTTTGGGTGGAGGTTGCATTGAAGATGATTCACCACACTTCTTGGTGTTTGGGCTCGTTATCCTTATCACGATCTTTGTCTTTATCGTGTCTTGAACATTTTGGCCTTACAGTTTCTTCTCTATATCTTGACTGAGTTGGTATTCCACAATGCTTCAAACAATTTAGCCGTTCGGGAGGCAAAGCGTTGCAAAGCGTTTAGACATTTGAGCTACTAGCCGGTTCACCAATTCATCATCTAAAAAGGCGTGGGTTCAATCGGATTGATGTTCACATTCATTGGAGTTGATTTCATGGTTTGCTTGGCGGATGCAAGAGATTTGGATAAAGTTGTCTAGTATACATCTCCTTTGTCGACTTAGGAACGACGTCAAGAAGGAACGGTGAGTGTATCCTTTGATCATTTCGTCCGCTTTCCTTGAAGATCATATTTCATTAGCTTACGGACATCGCCTTTCAACTTTCATCTCGTCATTCTCGTCATGAAGGTCTTGTATTTGATCGACATAGAAATTCATTTTCTACGAAGAGCATGTCTTTCTTTCGACTTGTTTGACACATTCACAATTCTTTTATGAGTTTGAAAATCCAAGATCGAGTTGGCTTCTTCACCGATTTGGATGATGATTTGGTTGACCTTTTGACGGTGGTGGTGAAGAGTGAGAGGATGAATCGATGATGATGAGACATGAGGAGGCTGGGGTCCTTTGAGGTGCTGTATCCTCCTTGGAGCAGATTGGATTTGTTGAGAAGATAATCATCATAATTCCCTTATTTATCTTGTCGGTTAGCTTTACTTCGTCGAGCACGGGCTTCTTCATCGATCTTTTCTTTCTCGACTTAACCTTTCTGGTTCCTCAATGTTATAATCAATAGATTCCTCTACAAGCTTTTTGTTGCACAAGAGTGGTGGTACCAGTTCCTTATCGGGTCGATTAACCGCATCGGGATCCGGTGAAGAGTGGACACCACCACTCGACCCTCGAGAACCGCATTTGATCTTGTTCAAATTCATTAGCCTTTTGAAGGTGTCTAACGATTTTAAACTTCTTCCTGTGAGGATTTATCGGTTGCTCTTCATCACTTTAGAGCTTTCTTCATATGGCACAAATGCGAGTCTTCCTGCCATGTTCAAATTGTTGGACTAGGAGGTTTTGCTCTTGAGGGAGGTGGTTGGGTTGCAGATTGAGTAGTGGACCTCCTCATCTCGATTGTGTATCTTGAGCTTTCGTCCAGTAGCTTTCTTGGTGGTTGGTGTAGGAATAGGAGCGACTTCACGAGAGGAACTTTCTTCTTTGGAGCAGGTTTCCTCTTTGGGACATTCCTTTGACTCTCTGTGCTTCTGCTTCAAACACTTCCTCTTACGGTTCTCCGAGTAGGTGTTCGAGTAAGGCTTTTCATCGAGATGACCAACTTTGCCTTCTCTTCGCTAACCGATACCTTTTGTACGTTTCAAGCTTCTTGATTTCGTTAGTCGGTGGGTGATCGGGTAACCTGACACCACCGCTTTCTTTGTTGTGATTCCTTGATTACGGTGATAGGATAGGCTCGATCAACATGTCATGATTATCGGGGTCATTGAGCCTCTTGGGATATCGGGATGAAGTCAAGTGCTCTATGGATCAACAGTTTTGTGTGTCGACATAGGAATCTTTGAGCCAAGCTTTTTGAGAAACGTCATCATGTCATCCCATATTAGAGCTTCAATTTCGATGTCCTTCTTATTGATTAATGACGGAAGATTTGCGTTCCATGAGCTTGGGATGCTCATAGCCACCGTCACGACCGAGACCGATTTGGTGATGATGATGTAGAGGGTTCTCCACAGTTGAGGAATGTTCTTAAGCTCCACATGAGAATGCTTAGAGATAATTCACAAGCTTCATCATAGCCAATATCAATCAAGAATTGTAGAAGCTGTCTCCTCGGTGGGTGTGACATAGAAGTCGGTTGCACGATTTACGGAATGAGAAGAAGCGACCGTAAGTGCGCATGAGTGATGGTGACTTGTTTGTGATTGATAGTCACGATTCTTGCACTGACCCTTGATCCTTTGCATTGAATTCGAATTGTTGAATGTAGATCTCGATCTTGTGGCAGTGTGAGAGCATGTTACGGTAGGGATGATTCTTAAGAATATCCACGACAATGAGACAAGAAGATTACGAGCATGTGAGGGTTTCAAAGTCAACCTAAGGTTGTTCTTTCCAATCTTTCTCGAGATAGCCATTAGGAAGATGTCGAGAATTGTGAGAACTTACGGTGCATCCACATTCATTTGAGCGACCATGTCGTGATGCGAAATAACATTAGCCAAAGAACCAACATATCGAAAGACATAATGTTAGTCAACGAAGGTTTTTATTGTCTAATTATTGAATATGCGGTGTCAATGATTATTCTGAGTCAAAGTCACTTGTTTGTTCAATAGTCCAATGTCGTCGTGATAAGTTTAGTGAGTTAGTTAACTTTAAGTTTTAAAGTTTATGTTATCACTTATTTAACACAACATATTAAGCGATTAAGTTTATTAGTGACATTATTGGTTTCGTGACGTTATGATTCATTTATTTACAAGTTTACACGTAACAATTCATAACGAAGGTTTGATCAAGGCTTATGCGTAGGAATAGTAGCTTATGCGTAAGCAGGAGAGGTATCGCAGCGTGAGCACAAGCTTATGCGTGGGATCATCTTCTGGCGTGAAATATGCAGCGTGGGGAAAAATGAACCTTATCGTAGAGCTTCGCCAGCGTGGCGTATAAAACCTTACAGCGTAAGGATTACTCGTGAGTAAACCTTATGCGTGAGAGTCCTTTTACGCATATCCTTCACGGGATCGCGTGGTCCCATTGTAGACCCTTGGGCATAACGATTCTGCGTAAAATTTCTCTTACTCATAACTTTCTACGGCGTGGGTGATCCTTGTCGTGAGAGTAACAAAGACCTTGATTACGAGTTTTATGCGTAGCAAGCACGAAATAAAATCATCATATCATCAACCTTAACATATATATTCATTTTAAAGCAGATCATAGCATGAAAGCATATCAAGCGATTCTGCGTAGAAAACCTTACGCGTAAGCCTAAAAACCCTAATAGTTCAAAATTACGCATAACAGTTCTAGCCATGGAAATTGCACCAAGCGTTTTCTTGTGGGTCTTAGGTGTTGTGAGAGTCTAATAACGAAGTTTTAACATCCAACACGCAGTGAATCAAAAATACCCAAACTCAAGAACATTAAACCCTAATTCCTAATTCTGACTTAATTAGTGTTTCTGGGTTGTTATAGGGCCTGGATATCATCAATTCAACATGATATTAACCTCACAAAGCAATCTTTTTGACCAAAAAACCTTCACATTTGAAAACGCCCAAATCGACTCAAGAACCCTAATTTTGAAAAACCATCAATTCGTGTTTCTGGGTGGAATTTGAGGATAAGCATAGTATCCTTGATGTTAAAGAAACGTTTTGACCCATTTATCTTAACCTCAAACACATAAGTATGATCATGTGTTCTTACGCGTATGCGTATAACACAAAATCAACCATAAACGTAAATTTAACCGTTGGATTCGTTAGAAAATCAAAACCAATGTTTAAAAGCGTGTTATCAACGCAAAAAACACTTACAGTTGATGATCAAAACTTGGTTTGTTGAACAAATTATATCGTGAGATTATGTTGGTTAGGAGTAATAAATGTGATAGAAAAGTTAGGTGGAATGTGTTTTATTAAAAGACTTTAACATTTTGACAGTTTTGGTCCCTCCACTTTTCCTTTTTCATACAAAGCCATTTAACTTCCATTTAGGTTACCAACAAAGATTTTAGGAAATAACTTTGTGACACTCCCCTTGACTTAAGAAAATGATGAAAGGTTATTAATTTTAGTCAGAGGTGTCATTGAACCGAAATTTTACTACCATTGATAAAAGAAACAACCGGATAGGATAACATGCAACTACGGATGTTTTGAAGCTGATAAGTATTTATTTTCTCCCCTCAACACTTGATCGAGATCTTGAATTTTGAAAGATTTGATTGTTGAAGAAAGAGATGTACTTGCCATGTTGATAGAAAAATAGATGGAAGAATATTTTTGTTGTTTTATCGGGTTTTATATTTTTGTATTTTGTTTTGAAAAATTATTTACAAAGAGATTTTGGTGTTTGACGGGTTTTAAGACTGTTTTAGGAGGTCATCCAATTCCTCTTGAGTCAAACACCTCATACCAATCCGGTGGACAACTCATTAAACCTAGCGGGAGGCAAGGCTTTGGTGAGAAGATCGCGCGATTGGTATTCTGCCTCTCTGAGTATAATTCAACTGCACCTATTCCACGTGGTCCTTGATGAAATGATAGCGAAGATCGATGTGCTTTGATTTGAATCTTGAACCGAGTTGCGAGATCGCAATGGCACTCCGATTGTCGCATACATCGGATTACATCAAATACTTAACCATAGTCTTTGAGTTGTGTTCTCATCCGGATGACTTGAGCACAACACGCGGACATGGCTACATAATCTCTTGATTGATGATAGCGATGTACAATCCACTTCTTTGATTGCCAAGACACCGGTTTATCACCAAGAAATTGTAGTGCTCCTAAGTACTTTTCCTTGAGTCTAAGCATCCTGCGTGGTCAGCGTCCGAAAAGCGATTAGTTCAAAACCGAATCCTTCGGATACCAAATCCCCAAGTTAATGGTTCCCTTGATGTATCGGAGGATTCTTTTAGCCTCGAGAGGTGGGTTTCGATTAGTCGCGGCCCGATAACGGGCGGATATACGGCAAATACAATATCAGTCTGTTAGTTGTTAGATACATGAGAGACCCAATAATACTTGGTATTTGGTAGGGTCAACTAATTTCCCATGTAAATCAACGTCTAGCTTCTTGGTATGAGTCATTGGTGTGGCATAAGTGTCACGGGTTTTCATTCAAATTTGTTTAACAATTCAAGGGCATATTTGGTGACTCGAGAAAATACCACGAGGTGATTGATGAACTTGCGATCCTAGAAAGAGCGTAAAGTTCACCCATCATGGACATTTCAAAATTTTCTTCATTAGTTTTGCAAAAGCGATTGAGTACTATTTATGTGTAGACCCAAAATGATGTCATCCACGTAAATTTGAACAATTAAGATATGTGCCCGTGATATTGTATAAAAGAGTAGGGTCGACAGAACCTTTGGTGAAATTATTAGCAATGAGGAAAGATGATAGCTTATCGTACCATGCAGGAGCTTGTTTGAGACCATAAAGAGCTTTGTTCGGTTTGTAGACATGGTTCGGGAACTCGGGATCAACGAATCCTTCGGTTGGTGACATAAACCGTTTCTTTCGGTTATGCATTGAGAAACGCAGTTTGACATCCATCGAAAGACCGTCATATTCATATGAGCATGACGCGAGAAATATCGAAACGACCTCAAGGCGAGCAACGAGCAAAAGATTCTTCAAAGTCTATTCCCTCTTCCTAACGATAACCCTTAGCAACTAGGCGTGACTTGTTTGGATTCGTTTCCTTGACATCAATTTGTTTTTCCAAATCCATTTGAGACCAATGATGTAGACCTCATTGGTCTTTCAACCAGATTCCATACTTCAAGGCGTTTGAATTGGTTGATTTCTTCTTGCATAGATTCAATCGATTGTCTTTGTCATTGCATCTTTAATGTTTTTAGGCTCAGTTAGCGAGCGGTGAGTGCATAAATGCAATGTTCACCATCCGAGTGAAGACGTTGTCTCATAACGTTGGTTGATTCGGGTTGCCAATAATATTTGCGGAGGATGATCTTTTGTCCATCGATGTGTAGAGGTTGATGTTGGTATACATTGTGCGATTACGAGGATTCAAATGGTTTGTTGATGATTCCGCGACATCGGTGCGGCGATGTCATTAGCAACGGGTTAAAGAATGCATTTGGATCAAAATCTGCGGTGGGGTACTTCATTGAAATATCATCGGCGGTTCATCATTGTTAGAAGCGGTTTGTTCAACTGTTGTGGTGGAGTCAACTGGTGGTGCTTCTAAATAGTAGTTGTTGTAGCGGTGTATCGGTATAAGTAGTATCGGGTTGAGCGGTGAGCTTGCGGATACACACAGAGCACGTTCATCAATATCGCCTTTGAACAACGGACAAATAACCTTTCCATTTGTTGTGAGTAAGTGGGGGCTATGTTCGGTGATGATGGGGTTGAGGAAGTTTAAGCGGTTGTGACGGGTTCTAAGTCGTTATACTCGAAGCCATTTCGTAAGTTCATCAAAATGAGCATGAATCGTTTCCATAACTTTGTTTTGTCTGACGATTCGGATCCGGTAACCTTTAGAATTCTCACAATATCAATGAAGACTCAATGTCGACTTTGGCTTTGAGCTTTCAAAATCATCACGATCATTATTCGGATAGCAAGGATCCAAATACATGAAAGTGTTTGAGATTCGGTTTATGGTTGTGGAGAAGCTCAAATGGTGTTTTGTTATGGCGTTTAGTAATCGGAGAACGGTTTGAGTATAGCATGATGAATCGATATCGACGCCCATAAGTCTGGAAGTTTAGCATTGATTAACATTGTTCTTGCAGCTTCCACTAACGTTCGGTTTCGTCTTTCAACAACTCCGTTTTGTTTTGGTGTACGTGCAATAGATGTCGATGTTGAATTCCACTTTCTCATAAAAGTCGAAGGGTTTGGTTAACAAATTCGGTTCCTTTATGCATTACGATTTGTCGGCGGTGTTTGGAATGAACACATATTTTTGTGAGAAAGGTGATGATCATCTGTGGAGCTTGGTCTTTGCTTGAAGAAAGTAGACCCAAGTCCATCGTGAGTAGTCATCAACAATTACTAAGATGTAGCGTTTGCCATTGATCGTTTGCAGCGCATCGGGCCACACAATCCATGTGAAGAAGATGAAGCACATCTTTGAGGCATGTTCCACCTTTGAAGGAAAATGAGCACAGTGCTTTTCCTTGTTCAAGTGAGCAAGGTGATCTTTTAAATACCGAATCGTGGGAGACCTTCAACTAGTTTGTGTCGAGCAAGGTTGGTGATGGTTTGAAAGTTTAGATGTGAGAGACGGTGGTTGCCATAGCCGGATTTTGTTGATGTTGCCTTTGAAAGTAAGCGGATGGGAGATGAAGCAACCATGCCTTGCATAGAGATAGTGTAAAGACTAGAATTACGCGAGCGGACATAAGGTCATTTCCTTGTAGAAATCGAATGAAACAAGTTTTCTCCGGAAAGCAACCTCCAAATCTCCATCACAAAACCGACCTCATCGAAAGCAGTTGACCGAGGCCTTCCACATAGTAAACCACCTAATTTCGATGTTCCCATTGATATAGTCTCCGTAGCCCATGATAGTTGCTGAGTGATCATTCTCGAATCGGCGATGCCAATGAACTTTGCAATAAAGTTTGATAACGGTTTAAGGTTGCTGTCATGTGTCGGGAACATCCGCTATCAACAATCCAGAATGATCATATCACCGCATAACACCACGAGACAACACGGATGGAATAGAAGTAGATGTGGAACCCGAAATGTTAGAGGGTTAGGAGCGATGATAGTAGACATACACACATCAATAACTTTAGGCATCTATTTAAATCCGAGTGTGTTATATATCCATTTACGCCATCTATAACTACTATTTGCTTTAGTCTTAGTGAATGCACTAGGTGGTACTACATTCTTAGGAGGTGAAACCGGAGCTACGGGGGACAACAATGCTTGCCTTAGAATCTAAAGAAGGCGGTCTACCAAGCACGGACTTAGAATGATTAGTGGGCCTAGAGGTATTCGATTCTTAGGATTCCGTAAACGAGAGATTATAGCTTTAGCAACATATTTGTCATGACAATCAGAATTCATACTTTTACAACAAATATCACAAGGTGCATCAAACTGAATATCAAAAGTACTTAAAGGTTTAGCATTCGCTACATCACTATTTCTATTACATTTGCGAATGACGTCTATAGTGGAAGCAACGTGAGTCTTATTCATAGTCCTAGGGTGTTCTTCTACTTTAGCATTCCTTATTGATCTTTTCTTGGGTGCAACTTCCTATTCTTCGATTGAGTGCTCTGGGTCGTGAAGTGCGGACGTTTGGAAAAACGCAACTATTCTGTTTCGATGAGAAGGAAGCACGTTAGCAACTTGTGATTTGGCGGTAGGGATTATAGGTTCACGATTACTAAGTGTTCTTGGTGCTATTCTCTTAATCATGGTAGCGGAAGTAGTTCATACTTTCCTAACATTTCTCTTAACTTAAAGATAGTGTGAATCAAATCTTGATTTTCGAGCGAATATTTCCAACAAAATTCATGACTTCTCTAGTGTGTGTAAGATAGTGATCAAGTTCTTTTGATGCTTCATGACGAGTATTGTTGAGTAAATCAAATATGACACCATATTCTGTTTAACTTTTACAAGTTCTTGTTCATATTTTGAGATTTGACTTTTCAAAGACACGTTTTGATCATCCGGTTTCTCAAATTTAGGATCGAGAAGATTTTGCATGCAATCGAGCGATTTTGTTTTGAAAAACAAGTTGTTGATTGTGAATATCTTTTGACACCAATTAAGATGACGTTTTGCATTGGAAAGTTCGTTAAGAAATCGTTCATTTTCGACATTTAAAGACTTCGATCTGAAGCACATTATCATTGTTCTCAGCAGCCACAATATCATCAACGATGTCGTGAGAGATATAGTCGAGATGCATGTGGCAAAGAATTGAATAACACAACATTATGGATATCGGCACATATAACATCTTTCAAGAGTCGATCAACATCTTTTCTCAACACTTTCTTTTTACGTTTAGTATTAGAAATAGATGTTTACATTTTCTCAACGACTTTCATCACTCCAAGTTCCTTATGAAAGTCCGTTCCCAAGACAATGCACAATTTTTCAAATTCTTAACATTTGGTAAAGATTTTTCGAAAAATGTCTCTTTGTTCTCACGCCGGAGGTGATTGAAAATGTTGAACTTTGATTTGAAATGATATTCTATCTCATGTTGTAAAGTTTTGAGGTCGACCATGAAAATGTCAAAATATCACGAGAATTTTGCGATTTTAGGTTTTGAGTTTACGTCACTAATGGAAGGTAAAGGACCATAAATTTGTGCATAATCACGGTTGGGGATTAACATTAGAAGACTCGGTGTTTTATGATAACCCTTGGTGTGTTAGAAGAATCCGTTGGTGTGACAAAAGTGACGGTTTGAATAATTAAAGGTTTGTTGTAAACAACGAGTTTTAATTTTGATCGACTCTAAATCTTACGCATCTAATTCCTCTTGTGATGATATTCAACAATACTCATAACGAAATTATCAATTTTATATTACCTTTGAAAACTTCGAGGATTTGGTTTGAATGCTTTGGTTGAAAGCTTAGGTTTATGTCTGCAAGATTCGGTGCATATCCATTTGGATTGGGTTTTAAAGTAAACTTTTCAATAGCGATTCTTGACTCACCATGTTTGTAAACAACAGTTTTAAACTCTTTAAGTTTGCATTGCAAGCCGATAATTTCTTCAAGATGATCATCTATTCGTTTAGTGGAATGCTTTTTGTATCTGAAGAACTTTTTGGCAAGTGAACAAATTCGACCTTAGCTTTTGATTTTCAAGGTGAGAGAGTTAATTTGCTTTTTATGTTCATGTTTCAGTTGTTCTATTTCAGACAATAAAGCATTCTTGAAGCGGCTAGATCACGCATATGTCTCTCTAAATATTTTTCGTTTTGATGAGATTTAGTAAAGGTCGCTTCAAAACCTTTTCACGTTTTCTTGAGTTTTGAAAAAGTTGAGTTGCTTTTGTAAACATTCAAAATCCTTGGTTAACATTGCATTTTACTTTTAAGGTCGATTTAATGCACAACATTCTTCAATTTGGGATTCTTTGGTCTTTAAGTAAAAGAGCAAGATCTGGATGAGGCAAAGTTAAACTTGTTTAACGGAGTCACAACATGATCATTATTTAGATCCTCGAAGTATAACCACGGAGTCAATTTGATTATCAATGGAAACCATAAGGTCATCTTGATCGTCAAATGTAACTACGAGGTTTATTTGAAAATCGTCGAAATGAGATGTAAATGACTCATTTTGAACATTCCGAGCCTTCTTGGGATTCGAGATGTTGGCGGAGATATTAGATCGATGATAAATATGGTTTGTTCGGTACATGAGACAAGCCATCGGTGTCATCTAATGGGCTGTGTCACTCATGTGTAACTCATGCATATTAGCCATCAACATAATAGCCGCATTGGCTGCGCAAGTCCTCCATATCATCATCGAGTGCTCATACGCCATAAAACTATGTTCTTTGTTTGTGAGAGTTCCACCACTTCATCCTTAAGAGCTAAAGAAGAGCCTCTTTGAAATAAGCACGCCTTAGTCCTCGGCTTTGGGCATGCATTAGCCAGTGTCCCTTCTCATTGCGGTTGTAGCATCGAAGACCATTCAACCCATTCTCGAGCATTTCCACCACTTGAGCTCGTTGTTATTCCTACCCATAGCATTAAACCCTTGACCACCGCCCATCGACGACCATAACCATGATTACGAACTTCAACTCGTCCATTGTTCACAACACTGATTTCGTGTATTAGATGAGGAGCGAATACGATTGTTGGATTTGTTGGTATAACGGCTAAAAGCATTAGCAATCATAACAAATCCTTGTTGCAATGCTTGAGCGGATCGGATTCCTCATTAGTTTGACTATGAAGTGCTTGATCATTGTTATTGTTGTAAGGAACCAATTGATTTTGTTGAGGTTCTTTGTGATTGATCATTTGGTGTGTTGAGGCGGTTGGTTGAGTTGCTTGTTGAGGAGGATAACTGTTTTGAGCATACAAGGCAAGTTGTTGATTTTCGGATTAGTCGTTGAAGCAATTTGAGCACGGAGAATCCTTTCCCTATCAACTTCCTTTTCATGAGGCTTCAAGTAATCGTACAACAATCCATATGTAGAATGATGCATGTTCTTAGCTTGACGGAGAAAAATGACATACTTCTCCATTCGGGACCAAGACAACTCGAGAACTTAGTATTCCTTGCAATTCTTGGCATGATGATGTTGTGTTTATCCAAATCATTGATGATGTCTGAAAATCGATGATGATAAGACTCTAGTGTCTCTCGTGTTCAATCATGAAGTGTTCATAAGCCAAGTAAATTTTGGATTCCATATCTTCACGATTGAGTGCGAGATCCTTCCATAAGTAGATGAATATGTTCCCACATTTTCTTTGCAATATTTTGAGCATCAACACTTTGAAGAATTGGGTTTGGTAATCCTAGAAGGATATATTGCATTGCAAGCTCATCGACTTCATAGTGTAGAAGTTCTTCTTGATTCAAGTGCTGCAATTAGCAATGTTTGATTGTTCATCTCTTGGTGGATTAGCATTAGGATCTCCGGTACAATGACATTAGGCATCTCAAATGGACCTTCAAGATAACCTTCTTTAAGAACTTTCCATGTGGCTTCTTGGATCACAAAACCTAAGAACCTTATCACCCATTGATCGTAGTTTCTGGAGTGAGCATTGGAGGTCTATCAGTGATCGACCTCATGAATTGATTGTTGGTCGCTTAAAGCTTCACACATCTTTGCAAACCAAGTGGGTTCCTTCATAGTGTTCCTTGATGGATGTTGATTGAATTCATTTGTGTAGGGTTGAACTTGAAGTCTTGGCGGTGTTTGAACCATTTGTGGTGGAGGAATTGCTCCAAGTTGTGGAGTATGTTGTTGATAAATTGCTTGTTATTGATTCCATTGTTGATGTTGTGGACTTAGTTGTTGTTGTCGTTGAGAATAAGTGTAAGGGAAATAGTTAGAGTATGGTGGTTGTGACATGTTGATAAACTTGTGTGATAAAATGGATCTTTGTAGTCGAATGAACCTTAGTTGATGTAGTGTCCTTAGGCGTAGAAATCACAATAATCCAAGTAGCACTTATGCGTAAAAACACCAAAGTTACGCGTAACAATCAAGAGTTACGCGTAGATTTAGCTTAAGCGTAAGTAGGTAAGAGACTCTAAAGTTAGGCGTAGGATTACCTTATGCGTGAGACTAGGCTTTGGCATAAGATGAATCTTATCGTGGGATTTCTGGCGTAAGCTTTATGCTTATCGTAAGTTTAGGGTTTTGCCCAAATGATCTTTACACTATCACGGTGCAAAAGATATCCAAAGTCGACGTATTTTCGGGCTTATCCAAGCAAGAAAATGCGAATGCTTTCCAACGAAGATCAATCAAGGAATAACTTACAGCGTAATATTAGGGTTTTGATACGCGTAAGATTACTCGTAAAATGATTTTGCCCAATGATGTTTCTAAACCAATTTTGTATGATGAAATAGCTTCAATAACACCAAAATGACACAAAAGTGTGAAACTTGATGATCCAAAGCTCTCAAAGCAGTTACGTGTGGGTTTACACCCTCGTTCAAAAACAAGCTTAAAACTTAGATCCACGCCAAAGTTTGAAGCGTTTTGGCAAAAACAAGTATTTTAACACCTTAAAACTTTGAAAGTACAAGAATCTTGGATTAAAAAGTGTAAAAAACGAGTTTTTAAGCAAGCCAAAGTTATGACCACATTTACGTGTAAGAACGAAAAACAAAAACTTCAAAACCAAAAGTGTTCACCCAACTATTTGGCGATTGATACCACTGATATGTCACTAGTTTTACAACACGAGCTTAATAGAAAGAGATAAAGGCGATTGAACAATAAACCAAACACACACAAGATATGCTTATGACCGGTTATCGTGGGATGTGAGTGAAAGGAATAAATTGAACAACCAACCCTCAAGTGAGGGTTATACAAGACTATTTATAGGCAAGGAGCTTGGGCAACACTCCCACTCCTTCCCTTTTCCTTATTGGACATGGGCTAAGCTTATGGGCCTTCACATAAGCTAGACCTTAAACAAACATAAAGGCCATAATAAGCTACCTATTACATATAAGTAACTAACACTTGAATTAAGGTTTAGGAGTGATTCCAACAAATCAAAGGAATTATGTTTTATCTGATTGATTCAAAACCTTTGCTAATATTATGTTTCAAAAGACAATCATGCATGTGTAATCAATGGAGTTTAAAGTCTCAAAATCGATCCTTATCGGTTAAAACGTTTTCATAATCAAGTCACAATTCTCCTTAAAAGCTTTCAAAATCAATTTAAATCTCTGAGATCACAAATCTCAAATGATTTGATAAGCGTGATCGGGGGTGAATTGTGAGTTAAATTGGATTAAAGCGATAATTCGGTAAATGGTTTTATAAGGATGTACAAGCTCTCCTTCCGCATGTGCCAAACGATTTCAAATTTTCCATTCACATGTTGAGGGGAGCATCTATCTTAAACCACAAAGATTTGAAGCGTGATCAATTTATCTCAATGTGGTCTTCTCTAATATGTGCAAAACACTTTCAAATATCTATGCACATATTGAGGGGGAGCAAACTTATGAAAACCTCATCCTCCCCAAAATGCTTTATCTACTTGATTTGATTAGGGAAGTGATGTTGATATCTTTTAGAAAATGGAAATCAAAGAAGTTAATTCTACCTCTTGCCTCCGTGTGCCAAAATATTTCAAATACATGAAGCACATGTTGAGGGGGAGCTCTTGCTCTAAAATTATCAAAAATAATTCAGGTACAAAATGCTTTGATAATATATCACAAGTATCTCGGATTGATTTTCAAAGGTTTTAATTGGTTCAATGGCGGATGAACAATACCAAATAGGTGACCAACTTTATTTTATGTATGGTGATATAAGGATGATAAGGTTAGGTACTTGTTCCCATGATCCATGAGCAGGAGGGATCTACCAGGGACAATCCACTAGATAGTGTAGAGTCCTTAGGTATGATGAAAAAAAGGAGAAAAGTGAGTTATGGGAAGAGTGCGAGATGAGGCGAGCTAGTCTTGGAATAAACCCAACAAGGTTCTAGTAATGAATTCTCGGTAAGCTTGAAGGGGTTGAAGAATGAAAAGAATTGAATGTGAAAAGGGTGAAAAGAAATAGCCTCCATTTATTCAACCTTAGAGCGTAAACCGGGTTCAATTCATACACTCTTGGTGGTTACCAAGGTAACACCGTATTGAAGACAAGGCGTCATGGACCCGATGGCGACCTTGCTACTAACTTCCCAAGCCACTCAAGTTCCTCTTAAAGGACTTGTTTCATTCTCACGGGAAGAGCATTATCTATCGACTAGCTCTTAAAGATTGTTGATATTGAAGAAGGAGACCCTCTCCTGATCTCCGAAATAGGAACCAAATATGCACAATTGAGTCTAGAGCCACGAGATCATCAATAAATCTCATTAGGACACCTTCAATGAAGACTCTCATTTCACACAATGTGGAAAGAGATTATATCTTGAGTCCTCTGTTTGTATCCTTGTGGTATTGCCGAACATCCGAGTGATATGTAAACATATTCACAATGAAGATGGAAAGCCTACGAGCCAACATCAAACAAGCTCTGGTAGGTGGCATGTGAGATCTATTCAATAGATCAACCATGTGACAACCGAGCGAAACAATGAGGCAATTCAATCTTTTGATTCAATCACGGTTCATGTTATGGATTGATGGATACCTTTGAAAAAACCGATCGTTGGGCTTAAAACTCTTTTTCTTTGCACATCGACCGTATACGAATATTTCAAATCAAAGGTGTTTATGATTGATAATTGATCTTCATTAAAACCTTCGTTGTATTGCAAAAACAATTTCTATTGAGCAATACGATTGTTTTCAAATCTCTTTTATCAATCGGTGAATCTCAATTATTGGTTCACTCGCTCGTGTTGTCTTCTTTGAGGCGTTTGGTTTGAGAACGACTAGAAGCATTGTGAACTTGTCAAGGAAATTCTTCGATTTTACACGATCACGAGCGATCGTGTCTTGATCAGCGAGGAACAATGGGCGTGTACCTCGATTCAGCGAGTGATCAAAGACACTTTCGTGCACTTTATTGCTAGCTGTTGTATGCGGTCGCGCCCGACGTTTGCGGTGATCGAATGAAGCGGTCAATCCATAGCCGCATGCTCACTCAACACATTCATCTCGAAAAGAAATCATGATTGGTGCATCAATGACTCGATATTTTCACTCCATGCTTCGCTACGATGCGCCAATATCATGAATCAATAAAGCTTCCGCCACTCGATGAGAATACATCATGATCGAGAAAGTGAGCATGCGGTCCAAATGTCACAACATCACATAATACCAACACCACAATGGAAGAGTCAAAGATTTATGTCGGTGATGATCTCAATCGGCTCAAGCTCATCATCGCGTGGATCGGTTAAAGACCTCTACTTGAATTATCCAAACATGCAAAACATGAAGAATCAAAGACTACGAACTCTTGAGCAAAGGACTTAATCAAGAATCCTCGAGCAATCTAATGTAATATATGTTTGTATTCATTGTAAATTGAGTGACCTCCGCAGGGGAGATTGTTAGGAATTAGAAAATTCGATCGTTAAAGAGTGATCACTTTCAGTATATGTATTCGTTAAGCTCGTAGTAGTAGTCTAGTTATATTATTAAGTTGTTTTCTTGTAACACCGTGGAGGGCAGACGGGTCTTTACCCACCGTTGTATGCACGATCCACACCCGTAGGTGGCGTTTGTTTGTGAAACTATAAATACCTCTACCTCCCAAGGTAGAGGGTTGGATCTTCAATACCATTTTTCTTTGTTTCACATAGTTCCCAACTCTCTTCCCTTTCTCTCTCTAGAACTTTCTCTCTCTAAACTTACTTGAACGCCCCACATGGTTATGGTTTAGTGTGTTTGTGAAATCCTATATCTTACACTCTTTGCCTGTTTTGTTTCCCAAGCAGAACCAAAGAAGGTCTACAAAGCTCTTGAAGATGAGTCCTGGGTAGAAGCAATGCAGGAAGAACTTCTCCAGTTTAAACTTCAAGATGTATGGGTTGGTGGATCTCCTTGATGGCAAGAGAGCTATTGGCACTAAATGGGTTTCCAGAAACAAGAAGGATGAAAGGGGTGTAGTAATAAGGAACAAGGCTAGGCGGTAACTCGGGGGTATACAGTGCAGGAAGGGATTGATTATTAAGAAGTCTTTGCTCTAGTGGCAAGGATTGAGGCTATCGACTTTTCACAGCCTATGCATCATACAAAGACTTCACGATTATATCGAGATGGATGTGAAGAGTGCTTTCCTCATGGGAAGATTGAGGAGGAGGTGTGTACATCAACCTCACGGATTTGAAGATCCAACCTTTCCATACAAAGTTTACAAGGTTGAGAAGGCACTCTATGGTGCATCAGGGCCCCAAGAGCTTGGTATGAAACTTTAGCCAAGTATCTTTTGGGAATTGGCTTCAGAAGAGGGAAGATTGATCGAGACTCTATTCATCAAGAATGTAAAGGCCGATATCCTGTTGGTACGAGATATATGTGGATGACATTATTTTGGTTCAACCAGCGGGATCTATCGAGAGTTTGAGAAGTTGATGCATGACGGGTTTCGAGATGAGTTCTATGGGAGAACTCACCTTCTCTTGGGCTCTGGTCAAGCGAAGGCATATGGCATGTTATTAGTCATGATAAGTATGTCAAGGAGATTTTGTGAAGTTTGGCTATGAAAATACAAAGATTGCAAGCACTCCTATGGAGCACAATAAGCCATTACTTCGAGATCTTGATGGTGAAGATGTTGATCGACATCTCTGAGATCAATGATTGGTTCATTGATGTATTTGTACCTCGGACCGGATATTATGTTTGCGGTGTGTGCATGTGCAAGATTTCAAGTCTCTCCAAAGCTTTCTCACTTGCATGCGGTTAAAAGAATCTTTAGATATCCGAAGGCCATGCTCAACTAGGCCTTTGGTATCTAAGGACTCTCTTTGATCGGTAGCTTACTACGATGAGTGATTATCTTGGGCAAGTCTTGATAGGAAATCAACCACGGAGGATGTCGGTTTCTTGGTGATAGGTTGATTTCATGGCGGTCTGAAGCGAGCATTGTGGCAAACTCTACAGGCGAGGGTGAGTATGTAGCTGCTACAACTTGTTGTGGTCAAGTTCTCGGATTCGAGAATCGAGATGCTTGATTATGGGTATAATTTCATGGGCATTGTCATTTATATTGATAACAACGATTACTATATGCATTATAAAAATCTAGTTTTCACTCTAAAACTAAGCATATAGAGATAAGACATCATTTTATAAGAGGCGTAATGAAAAGAAACTCATTCGGGTTGAAAGGATTGATCTTGAGTTTAATGTTGCGAGATCTTTTAACTAAAGCTTTTGATTTGGGAAGGTTTCGATGCTTGGTCACAAGTATTGGAATGCTTCATCCATAATATGTCTTATCTCTCTATTTTGTAAAGTTTTGTTAGCGATACTTAGTGCTTGATTGTTATCCGATTAATCTTGATTGTGTTAAGTTAATCTGGATTGGCAGAAAATGTCTTGGATTGTGTTTTCTTGGTTTTGGACTAACTTTTCAGGTATAACACAAGCAGTATGTGTGATGTCTTACTTATGCTCATTCTAAAGCCACCACATGATGGGACTTGTTGTACCAATGGCATGTGTGATGTCTAAGTAGTATGTGGCATCCTGTGCTTAAATGAACATGAATTGATGGTTTTAGTTCGTCAGATCATTTTGCACTAACCCACTCTTTGCCATTCTATCACATTTACGGTGGTGTGACTAACCTAAGGGCATCGTCTTAGAGAACAACGAGCAACCGTGACTCCAACACTTGTGTTGGAGGCAACACACCTGTTGTAAACCACAGTAAGGAAGGCCCTTTAATGGGACTATCCACCACAGGCGGTGCTATGCTGCTGAAACCATTAGTTTCACCAAACCAGAGGCCATGTGAGGCCGACCTTGATTAAGTGTCGTCACCACTTAATCCCTTCAAAATGGGGTTTCGGTATTATAATTTCCAAAATCTAAGATAATATTGATGGGTAAAGTTAATCTTGATGGTTATAAGTTAATCTTGATAAGCATTGTTAGTACTAATGAACTAGCCGTTAGTACTTATTCCAAAAGTACATTATGCAATGATTACTTTGCAAGAAAAGATGTTAACACTTTGTTTCCTTATAAAAGGGTTTCCTAATTGGTTTCTCTTCACTTATTACCATAAATTTTTATAAAGCGGTTCAACCAATATTCTCTAACTCTCTATAAATTGCATAACTTTCAATTGCTTTAACCACAATTCAATAAAGGCTTTTAGACTTAATCCCTTTTCTAACCCTAACTTTATTCATTCATGGCTCCTCTTGATTTTGTCGACAAACACAACATGGTGGCATGCTTGGAATTGCCAGATGGTCATGATGAATTTGCGAGATTGTAGCCTTTCTAAGCCGGCGACATCGGGTTTGCTTTACTTTTAAACCTGCAATCTTATGTACCCAGCCGAGAAAGTTTTGTAGCTGCTATTGCCTCAACAAGCGAGGAAGGGTACAACGACTAATTAGTGCGATGGATGGAACTAGAATTGTTATTCTTGAAGCATCTCTAAGAGAACATCTTCATCTTAGAGATCTTTGAAGGTTCTCTAAATGTTTTGGATCTTGAGACAAAACTTGCAACCTCACAAAAATATTTATCCATCAAAAGTACTCACAGCCAAAGTGTTTTCTAATATGTTAAGGGCTGTGGTAGGATACAATGGGGTTGTCGTGCCATTATTTCCAAATATGCTTGTTGCAGAGGGTGCAGGACCATCAAGCACATGTGGCTCCCAACACACACCCACAGATTCTGAACACTCTCCACATCAACAAACTTCATCAACCAGTAGGCACTCCATACAGGAGAGTAGGACAGCTCAGACCCATTCTCCTCCTAACATTGTACCAGATGAGCCTATCCCAGGTGATGGAGGGGATAGAGTGGTGAGGGCTGCCACTACTCAACCAGGCTTAGAAGCTGGTGAGGAAAGTGGTAACATCAATAAGACCCAATCCATGCCAACACCTAGTGAGCACTCCTCACAGGGTGGACCCAACAAAGGCTAAAGGGGGTGTATACACTGGGCTAGGCCTAGGGTGCATCTCAAATGCCCGGTGACCCGCCTCTCGGTAGGTAACACAGTGGAAGTGGTGAGGCGACTTGACACTTATTGAAAAGGCGGAATTATCTGGGTTTTATGCGAGAAAAGTGAACTCACTGGAGATTTCTCTGGATGAACACAAGAAAGTTGCCTCAAAGGTTCATACCAGGATGCTCTTAAAGATGAAAAGGCTAGCACATCAGGTTCAACTACTATCCAAGCCTACTACAGAAGCATCTCCAGTTACCACATCACTTAAAAGGAAGGCTAAGTTCAGAGTCTCTAGCACTTCCGCAGAGAATTCTTCCAAACAGGGGAGGAGTTCTGACATACAGAGTAGAAGAGAATTTGGTCAGTGGCAAGGTGGTTCATCTTTTCAAAGTCCTTTCCTTGATGATGAAAAAGATATTCAGACAACCACTCATGCAAAAGAAGTGCTCATTACTCCTACATGCACTATCAGTACTATCCCAATTAGTACTTATAGTGTTGTAGTTAGTACTGATAGCACTAGAGTTAGTACTCCTGGTGCTCTTCAATCAGTATTATCTCCAATCCTTCAAGTAGCTGCTGAACTACAACAAACTACAACAACAGAGGCCACCATCATCACTACTACTCTTCATGAAGACAGTGATGAAGAGAATAGAGAGACACATGCAGTTCTGGGACTTCAGAGCTTGAAGAAGTCAGTTCCTATCTCTCCAACCCACAAGAAGCCTCCTGTTGTATATCTGAGAAAGAAGACCAAATCAGCAGCAACCAAGCCTAAAGAAAAGGGAGTCACTATCAGAGAAGGAGGTGCTCCAACTTCCTCAGTTCCAAAGATAGATCCCAAAGACAAGGGCAAAGGTATATTGGTAGAAGTACCAAAGAAGAAGAAAGAGATTGAGAGACTGAATGAAGAAGCAACAAGAAAGATTGCAGCTGAATGGGATGAGCAAGAAGCTGCAGACAAAGAAAAGAAAAAGATGGCTAAATTAGATGAAGATTGGCAAACATGGGATGACATGAGAGCCAAGGTAGAAAAAACTCAGGAGGTACAACAGAAGCTGCAACAAGATCAGGGAAAAAGTGTTAATGAAGCAGCACAATTGTTTGGTGAAATATTGGCTAGAAGACAGAGCCAATTCAGACAACAAAAGGAAGTTGAAAAGGTCTCAAAACCTCCAAACAAAAGTCAGCAAAAGATGTATCTCTGTAAATACATCAAGTATTAGGGTGAAGATAAGAGAACACCGAAAAAGCTTAATCAACTGCCTTGGGATACTCTTCAAAGACTTGCTGATTTAACTCAAAGAAGATGTCTGGCATTCACACCTATGTCAGATGATGATTTCGCTAAAAAGTCACAGCCTATTGATCCCATTGCAAGTTTCAAAAGACCATCTGAAGTAGAAGGTTCCTCAACTGTACCCAAACGACTGAAAGCATCTGAAGATGAAGGTGGACTTACAGAAGAGGATCTTAATCAGATGATGTTGATTGAATCACCAAAAGATGCATTGTACTCAGAGCCTATAAATACTAGGTTTCCAATTCTTGGCTGGGATATCTATACTAAAGATGGAAAGAGGCACTGGAGGATTCAAAGAGTTGGTGGAAGGACAAGTGCTTACTTGTATCTGGTGGATCTGTTTGCATCTATTGACAGGGATGATTTGTTTAAGCTATGGGAGTTAGTCAAGAACAGGTTCAAGAATAGAGATCCAGATAATGAAAAGGATCTGGAATTCCTTTATGAATTGCAGAATATCTTTGAACCAGATCCATCAGGAGAACAATGGCGATATCAATGCGGAGAAAATGCATTAATACAAATAAGCCGTAAAACATTTATTTATATTTTACGATCTTCTAATGTTTATCGATAACAAGCGTAAAATCATGTTAACGAAACAAATAAAATAAATAAATGGTTTGAACTAATAGTTTCTAACATATTCACATTTTCACATAAAACACTAAAACAAGTATAAGTGATTTTATGATTTAGTAATACATATGTACAACAACTAGTGTTTACATATTTGGGTAAAATATACACATAACTAGTATGTAGTATATTGGGTATTATAAATGGGTAGAAACTTAAGTATCACAACCCATTGGGCAAATACATTGAATGTGGTTGGGTACAACTCAATGCCCATAACCCATGGATCTTGACCCATAACCCATTGCATGACATCATGCTTATATCATACATGGATAATATCCATAAGACCCATGGATCAACCCATACCCAGTGACTAAGTGCATTGCACTCAAAGATACATTGTATCTAGCCAAAGATCCATGGTTCAACCATGACCCATGACCCATAACAAAAATACCCATGGGCAAGAGGGCGTTCCACGGATCCACAAGCTTAACACTGAGCGGATCCCTTGTGGAAGGGATACATGGGATCAGGAAACAGTAGGATTTTCCTCTATAAATAGTGAGCCATTTCTTCATTATATCTCACCCTCTCCAATACACTTTCTCCCAGGTTAAATCTCACTAACCTTAGATCCAAGAGATCTATGTTTGTAGTTTTGTTTTGTGTGATCTTCTAGGTTCCTCTTAAAGCAAGATCACCACCTTTGAAGTCGAGCAAGCTCAATTCCATGAGTTGCCATGCTTCCTCATCATCAAGGCTATTGAAGTCCTCTTGTTGATGATCTCTTTATTTCTTCAAAAGTGTAGTGTTGAAGACATTAGTGAAAGATATCTCAAGTGTCAAGGCGAAGATATTAGTGAAGGGTATCTATAGTCATAGGATAAGCACTTGTGGTAGGTGCTTAGAAGTCAAGACAAGAAGCATTAGTGAAAGGTGCTTAGAAGTCAAGACTTGAAGCATTAGTGAAAGGTGCTTAGAAGTGAAGACACAAGACATTAGTGAAGGTGTCTTGTAGATCTAGTCAAAGGCATTAGTGAAAGGTGCCTTAGATGTACATTCGATATGGTGTGTTTGATGTACTAGATAGACTAGCATTAGATCCAAGGATATTGATGTCCTTGATGATGTTGTAAAGGTAGATCTCCTTTGGGATTAGTCGTTGGTGTAGTGTGGTAGTAGTTCCTCCATTGCAATGGAACTAGGTGCTAGCCTAGTACCTAATAAAGGGTAGGCGACGTTGTGTGGGTTTGGTTCAACTTGGGTGAAAGAACCGGTGGTTAGCCTAGCAAGGAAAAGGGTAAACAACGTTGTGAAACTTCTCGCCATAAGGAGATTGGTGTAGTGTTTACAAACTCTCGAGTAGGTGACTCGGGGGTGGAGTAGGGCAAGGAAGGTGTCCTTGTGGCGAACCACTATAAATACTCGCGTTGTGGTTTTGTGCTTCTTACTCTTATCTTTTCATTACATATCTTTATATGCTTGTCTATCAACATCCAACACATACAACCAAATAGATTGACATAAGTCGATCTAAATAGTTTAAAGGAAGTTTAATTGGTAAAACTATTCAACCCCCTTCTAGTTTTCCACAATTGGTATCGAGGCTTCGTTACCAAGTTTCTTGAAGTATATTGTACTTTAAAACTTGATCGATCCATGGTTAAATTAAAACTACAAAAAGTTTTTTAACAAACACCATGTCTTTTAAAGCGTATGTTTGGATGTTGATTTGATAACAACATTTTCTTATTTATTTTCATTTAATTGCACTAATCTTCTGTCATGTTGATTAGTCAAAGCTCATACCCACCAAGCTTTAGGGTCGCTTGGTAACAAGAATACCTTCCTTAAGAAGGTATCTTAAACACAAAGGGCGGGAATAGTCTAAGTGACATTTCTTGTGTCATTTGTAAAGACATTCCTAAGTGCGCTAGAGGTATGTTTTCTTTTACTTTGCTTGATAATTAAATATACCTTTTAGGTATTTATATGATTATCCTTTATGCAATTACATGTTTTACATGAAGCTTCATTAGGAAGCCTTTTTCACATCGTGTTTTATTTCTCGTCTAAAGTCGTGGTATATAAAACTTATGTTTTGTTTCTTTAATCCAATAATAAAACAAAACACAATTTCAAAATTCCTCATTCCACTATAAAAACTCCCATAGTCGACCATCTCATCAAACCTCACTTTTCAAATCTTCCAATTTCAAAATTTCCTCTCTTCAAAAACTTCATCTTCCTCCTCAATTCATCTCAACGAAACCAAGAAGATCCGTCATCAACATGGTTTACATCGCTTTCGTGCTCATCGCCCTAACACTCATCGCACTTGTGTTCCCTATGATGAAGTTCACATACGGAGACATTTACTTTGTGTTGTTAATCTATATTGGGGTTATATACCCAATCCTTTGTATCATCCTTAGTATTGAAATGCAATATTATTAATCTAGTTTATCTAGGTTACTATTATGTGTTTATCATTTCTTTTGATTTATATGTTTTATATTTTTAGTGATACATTAGGGTCATGTATGCATGGTAAAAGAAAATGTAGGATAAAACATACTTCATGGTATACTAAGCCGTAAAACCTATGCTTTTATCAAATCATTTACATTTTACGGATCCACGGATCCCGGAAGATATACTAGCGGATCCCTTTTGTAAAGGAACGTGGGATCCGTATTCTTGGAAAAAGCAGTTTTCATGCAAGATTAAAACCACTATCTTTCTAAAAGTAATAATCCACTAGAAAATCAAAACCTTAAGTAGTTGGAGTGTTAAAACCATTGTTAATAAAAATCTAGTAAAAACATTAGATAATCATAGGTTGACCACAAACACCTCTTTTTATTAACTTATCATTTCTATAGGTTCAACCATGATGCATGTATATGAGTTTGATTTTTCATTCTCTAGCGTCTATACTCCGAACATCTCTCTTGAGCCAAACACCCCTGGCAATCATGTCCGTGGGTTCAATAATCTCGAAACCCGTCACTTCCATGAAGGATGTATTGTAGACACCTCTCTACAATTCGAAGAAGGTATCAATACCTCCTTCCGAACCATAGGATTGGAATGTCTTCTCGAAATTAACGAGAAAATATGTCCAAGGTTTGTATTGGAATTCTTTAGTCAAGTCGAACTCGTTAAGTAACGAGGATCGTTCTTTATCTCTTTGGTTTTATATCAAAACCAAAGTTCACTTTAACCCTTGGGCATTTTGCTCACATCCTCCGAATTCCAAATCATGGACAATGTGCCTTCACCGAAGATTGGTCTCTTGATTCTCTCTTCAACTTTCGTGAAGAAAATAGCCCATCTTGCTCTCACATACCTTCCGGAAGACTTGATTCGCATGATATGCAAACCTCATCACTCCAATCCTAACATTATCCATACACGGGATATCAGGAAGAATACAAGCCTTTAGCTCTCATCCTACGTGAAAATGTTTGGAGTCTTAGGAAATCGAAATCCTTCCGCTTGTTGTGCTCACATGTTGTATTGTTTGCTAACACAACAACCATACAATCTCGCCTACTTCTTCCATGAAGCGATTGCAAATCTTCAAGGCTCAAGAATAAACTCATTCCTATGGAATGTTCTTGGCGCTCCTATCATAATGTCATGCATTTTCATCCTCAATTTCAAAGTCCGTTTATGCGTGCTTGTGAACAAGATGATGGAACATTGAACATTTCCCTCATGAAGCGTTCTTCATTCTGAATCACCAACACTCATCAACCATTTGATGATTCATCTAGCGATAACGCTCAAGGAACTTAATAGTAATTCAAATAGGATCAATTCTATTCTATTCGTGCTTTATCAATGTAATCCCATTTTCTTCATGAAATAAAACATCTTACATTTGATATCTTGGTGTTAGAACCTCTTTAAATCAACCTTGGGATATAATGCATTGTCAAGATCATTGCATACCTTTAGTAAAGGTTCTGTCTAGCAGACGGATTGATCCTAAATGTTGTACTAAATGGATCCCTACACCTAGGAAACCGTGGGATCCGGCAAACAAAAAATGCAGTTGCAAGCATTGTATTTCAAACACATTCTTAGAACATCTCACACTAAGTTAAACATAGTGTCTTAAGGCAAATTAAGTCCTTATCAAGATAGGTTGATCCTTCCTACTCACACACTAGATCATACTCTAAAAGCGGCTTGTAGATCTACCGTTTCATTTAATCCATTACTCTTCCGCTCTCAAACTCACACTTCATTTTTACTTGATCCTCACATCTAGTCTTAGAAATCTTTTGATTATGATAAAATTGATCATAAATCATCCTCACCTCAAAATTGATCAAAGTTGATCAAAATCTAGTTTTCCATTTCAAAACCTTTAGGATATTTTCCAAAACACAACCCTAAGTCACAACTGATCTCTAGGATCATTTAGCTTCAATTGACACTCTCATCTTTAGTGTCATCCTTGCTCATTCATTGGTACTCATGAAAGTTCCAAATCCTTCCATAAATAACAATCATTAGCTACATCATTCATTACCTTCAAGTACTCAAGCACCCTTCATTTAAAACACTTAGGAAGGCTGAAACACTCAAGATGTTATGGGTCTTATATCTTAGAAACATCATTTCCACTCTTTCATAGCTTCTTTGAAAGCGGATCCCTAGGATTAGCCTAGATGGATCCCTCGAGGAGGCAGTGGGATCCGGATGACGGTTTAGGTCAAATCTTGCTAAAACAATCATTTCAACTCATCTTCCTAACTCAAACACTCCATCTCATCTTAAATTGGTTCCTAGATCGGTGCAACCTCAGAGTTGACTCTTGTGCATGTTAATCATCACATTCCAATGAATCCTAGTGGCTTAAGGCTTGAATGCACTTGCCAATTCTCTTGCTTTATAAACCATCTTGTTAGGACCTCCATAGTCATCACTCTCATCCTAACTTTCAGCTCTTGCAACCTCTTGAAATCATCTCATCATGAGGAAAACCCCAAGTAGTAACTTATCCACCAAAGAACCACCCATGAAAAGGTTAGTGTTGTACGAAATCTCTTCAACCGAATCATCTCCGGTCGAGCCAACAAATGATAGAATACTTCATCATCCAATCAAACCAATTCCTAAAAGGATAGTACCTACAAAACTACCTATGCCAAACACCACCATACCTCTAGGCCAAACAATATCATCTCCACTAAACCATCACCATTGGTTCCTAGAGCTATTTCATTTACTTCACCACTATCATCACCACACCTCTACAATTTAGAGGACTTTCCTCCTAGGCCGTCTCATCCGCTTCCGCCGACAACATTCTCCTCATTAGGAGGAATAATGGTTCAAAATCAAGGTGTTGAGTCAACACTTGCTCCGGCTTCCTTTTCGCCGTCTCCATCATATAATCCTATTTGGATTATGAGAGATCATCAAAGTCAACCACCCGACCATATGGAAGTTGACACTTCTTTACCACCACCATCATTCTTGGTGAGGCATTCTCGAATGCACCTCCACCAATCCGCTTCATCGTTTGAAGCTCCACAAAGCGCTTCACTTGATCCCTCGCATCAAGCCATTTCATTTCATCCACCACCACTACCTAGCCATGACAAAGATTGCTATCATTGTGAACATGTTGAAAGTTTGATACATGAAGTGCGAGAGACCAGCGTTTCATGTTCTATCATCTCCTCGAGCGTTTGACGAGATCAAACCTAAACAAAACTTGAGCTAGAAGAATTTTAGTGGTGTCCTAGCATCAGCGTTAGTTGGTCTAGAAATTCCTAGTCATGTATTGTCTATTTTCTTATTTTTAGAGTCATGTATACATGCTACTTGCTATATTTCTCGAGTATATGAGTATTTGATATAATCCTTATTTCATTTTGGTATTAACATTTCTTGTTATACCACCATTTCTGATTTTATTCATCGACCAGCGGATCCTCGAAATTGCCTAAGCGGATCCCTACTAGGAGGGCACCGTGGGATCCGTGATACAGAAACTATTTTCCTACTAACTTGAACCACATTTGCGGAAATTGTAAATTATACTTGTTTTCTAACCCTTGTTTTGCAGTTACTCAATTAACACATGAAAAATTTGACACCACTAAAGCTGGGGGGCTTGGTGTCAAAATAATACGTTGCAAAATTACTTTCAACCTTAGATTTATATTTCATGACTTCCCGTTGCAAAATTGCAATCATCTAGGGGAGCACACCGTCATATAGGCGTAATCTTTTGCAAAGTTAGTTGCAAATGAACTAGATTAGAATTAGTTTCTTGGCATACTTACTTAGGGATGGACTCGTCGAGGGGAGTAACGAGATCCTTTCCGTTACTTGCTCTCTACTTCTTTTACTCTTATTTCTTTCACATGTTTTAAAAAAAAAAAAAGCGATGTGTTGCTTTTCTTCAAACACTTTTGTTTCGACAAAGGGGAGAAAGTAAAAACTTCTAAATTCAACGTTTACAATTTTAGCTTTTCCTTAAAATAATTTTATGTTTGTCATCAACAAAAGGGAGATTGTTAATACAAATAAGCCGTAAAACATTTATTTATATTTTACGATCTTCTAATGTTTTGTCGATAACAAGCGTAAAATCATGTTAACGAAACAAATAAAATACGTAAATGGTTTGAACTAATAGTTTCTAACATATTCACATTTTCACATAAAACACTAAAACAAGTATAAGTGATTTTATGATTTAGTAATACATATGTACAACAACTAGTGTTTACGTATTTGAGTAAAATATACACATAACTAGTATGTAGTATATTGGGTATTATAAATGGGTAGAAACTTAAGTATCACAACCCATTGGGCAAATACATTGAATGTAGTTGGGTACAACTCAAAGCCCATAACCCATGGATCTTGACCCATAACCCATTGCATGACATCATGCATATATCATACATGGATAATATCCATAAGACCCATGGATCAACCCATACCCAAGTGACTAAGTGCATTGCACTCAAAGATACATTGTATCTAGCCAAAGATCCATGGTTCGACCCATGACCCATGACCCATAACCAAAATACCCATGGGCAAAGAGGCGTTCCACGGATCCCTAACAACGCTAAGCGGATCCCTTGTGGAAGGGATCCGTGGGATTCGAGGAAGCAGTAGGATTTTCCTTTATAAATAGTGAGCAATTTCTTCATTATATCTCACCCTCTCCAATACACTTTCTCCCACGAGTTAAATCTCACTAACCTTAGATCCAAGAGATCTATGTTTGTAGTTTTGTTTTATGTGATCTTCTAGGTTCCTCTTAAAGGCAAGATCACCACCTTTGAAGTCGAGCAAGCTCAAGTCCATGAGTTTCCATGCTTCCTCATCATCAAGGCTATTGAAGTCCTCTTGTTGATGATCTCTTTCTTTCTTCAAAGAAGTGTAGTGTTGAAGACATTAGTGAAAGATGTCTCAAGTGTCAAGGCGAAGATATTAGTGAAGGGTATCTATCGTCTATAGGATAAGCACTTGTGGTAGGTGCTTAGAAGTCAAGACAAGAGCATTAGTGAAGGTGCTTAGAATTCAAGACTTGAAGCATTAGTGAAAGGTGCTTAGAGTGAAGACACAAGACATTAGTGAAAGGTGTCTTGTAGATCTAGTCAAAGGCATTAGTGAAGGTGCCTTAGATGTACATTCGATATGGTGTGTTTCGATGTACTAGATAGACTATCATTAGATCCAGGATATTGATGTCCTTGATGATGTTGTAAAGGTAGATCTCCTTTGGGATTAGTCGTTGGTGTAGTGTGGTAGTAGTTCCTCCATTGCAATGGAACTAGGTGCTTAGCCTAGTACCTAATAAAGGGTAAGCGGCGTTGTGAAGGTGTAGTTCACCTTGGTGTGAAAGAACTAGGTACTTAGCCTAGTACCTTATAAAGGGTAGGCGACGTTGTGTAGGTTTGGTTCACCTTGGGTGAAAGAACCGGTGGTTAGCCTAGCACGGAAAAAGGGTAGCTGACGTTGTGAAGGCTTCTCCGCCATAAGGAGATTGGTGTAGTGTTTACAAACTCTCGGTAGGTGACTCGGGGGTGGAGTAGGGCAAGGAAGGTGTCCTTGTGGCGAACCACTATAAATACTCGCGTTGTGGTTTGTGCTTCTTACTCTTATCTTTTCATTACATATCTTTATATGCTTGTCTATCAACATCCAACACACACAACCAAATAGATTGACATAAGTCAATCTAAATAGTTTAAAAGGAAGTTTTAATTGGTAAAACTATTCAACCCCCCCTTCTAGTTTTCCACAAGTACCAACTTGGACCTTGATTGATTCATGTGGACTGCACTTGGTCACAATACGCAATGGAACATATATCTACATGTTGGTTGAAAGAACTTACCCCCTTGCATTAGGAACACTTATGGAAATGCTTACAGCAGGGCTAAAGATGGGCAATGTAGTTGAAATGGCTAAGGAGTTGCTGTTGAATATCTTTGATCAAGCTGGAAGACCTAGCAAAAAGTGAAGTTTGGAAGAATCCTCAAAGCCTGAAGAAAACTTGTAATTCAGTAGCCCAATCACAAGTTTAGGGGAGGATTGTTGGGAAATAAGCTTTTGGGGTTAATACTTATTTCGATGAGTTACTCTTGATGCGTGTTATATGATAAGTATTAACTAGTTAGTCTTGATAGTGAGAAAGTTAATCTTGATAGCTTTAAGTTTGTCTTGTTCTAAGTAAGGAATGTGGTGTAAGGTTGTATGACATATCTTCTATTCTAATAGAAGATATTATATACTTAGAAAATAGTTATCTCTGTAAGGGATCTCCTTAGTGTATAAAAGGAGATCCTAGCTAGGTTAAACATACATAACATATATTCTAGCCATCTTAAGAAGAGCTTCAAGGTTGTAAACCCTAGTACTAGGAGAGTACTCGTATTATTGATTAATAATATTGAAGTTGTTGGTGTTATACTTGTTCTTACTTTAATCTTCTAAGTGCATTCAAGTAGATTCCGCATACTTGTGTGCATCTACAACAAACTTTCTCATTGTTGTTTTGGAACCTTCCAAGGCAACTAACACGTTTGCAAGCTAAGTGTTCTAGATCCAAGGTTTGGGACTCTCACAGAAGAGAACCGTCCATCTGAGAACCTTCATGGAATGGTAGAAAATGAAAACTTCTTGAGCGTTCGAAATGAACCGACGAGAACCCTATGCTTGGGAGGCAGTGGATACCATTCATGGCGGAATCCATGAATTGATTATGCATGAGTCGCATAAATCAAAATACTCTATTCATCCGGGCCGATAAGATGTATCATGACTGAAGAAACTCTCTTGGTGGCGAACATGGCCGACATAGCTATGTATGTCAGTAAGTGCTTGACATGTTCCAAGGTAAAAGCCGAACACCAGAAACCCTCAGGATTACTAGTTCAATCTGAACTCCCTGTCTGGAAATGGGAGCGAATCACCATGGACTTCATCACCAAATTACCAAGATCAGTTAGCGGCTCTGACGCTATCTGGGTAATTATGGATAGTTTAACCAAATCTGCTCACTTCTTGGCCTTTAGCGAAGTTGATAGTGTCGACAAGCTCGCTCGGCTGTATGTCAAAGAGATAGTATCTCATCATGGAGTTTCTATATCTATCATTTCCAACCGAGATAGCCATTTCACGTCAAACTTCTGGCAATCCTTACAAACGACTTTAGGAACGAAACTTGATATGAGCACTGCTTATCATCCTCAAACCGAAGGTAAGAGTGAAAGGACCATTCAGACCTTAGAAGATATGCTTCGTGCCTATGTCATCGATTTCAGAAAAGGATGGGAGAAATACCTACCTTTGGTCGAATTCTCCTACAACAATAGTTATTATACCAGCATTAAGGCCGCACCATTTGAGGTGTTATATGACCGAAAATGCCGTTCTCTGATCTGTTGGGGGAAGTTGGCGACAGCCAGCTTACCGGTCCCGAGCTCGTTCTAGAAACCACTGAGAAAGTAGTTCAAATTCGTAATCGTCTGCAAGCCGCACGTGATAGGCAAAAGAGTTACGCCGATAGGAGACGTAAACTGTTAGGATTTAGAAAATCCAGTCGTTAAAGTGTCGGTCACCTCAAGTATATGTAATCGTTAGAAAGCTCGTAGTCGTAGTTATTTAATGTTAGTTAGTATTTAGTTAGGTAACACCATGGAGGACGGACGAGTATTTACCCACTGTATGCCTGATCCACAGTCCGTAGGTGGCGTTTTACGTAAGGTACTATAAATACCCTCTACCTCCCAAGGTAGAGGGTTGGAGCTCATAATAAGATTTTACTTTCTCTCACTAAGTTCCCAAACCTCTAAACTTTCTCTCTCTAAAACAGATAGTGTACGCCCATATTAGCTATGGTTTGATGTGTTTGTGAAATCCAATATGTTACAAATGGTATCAAGAGCCATGGTTTGATCATCTCTCGTACATATTCTTGGATTTCTAGTGGTTTTATGTGGTTTTTGGGTTTGAAAAAGTTTAGTGGTATTTGCATCATTTGGACTATTTCTAGTGTTAAAGTTTGGATTTTGATTGTACTTTTGTGTTTAGAATCATTATATGTGCTTAGGTTTTGATTTGGAAGGCTTGAATCAGTGTGGTTGGGTTGTTTTTGGATTGAAAAGTGGTGTTTTTGAACATTTCTACCTAGTGACTTGTGTCACGGACTAGATTTCTTCTTAGCGACTTGTCTCTACGATTCTTCAGCGACTTGTCTTTGTTGTGGAAGCGACTTGAGCACTAGCGATTTGTCTTTTGAGACAAAGCGACAAATAGTACAAAGTAGTGGTCGTACTATTTTGGCCAGTGACTTGTCAACGTAGCAACTTGTCTCTACGTTCTTCAGCGACTTGACTTTGTTGTGGGAAGCGACTTGTGCTCTAGCGATTTGTATTTTGAGACAAAGCGACAAATAGTACAAATAAGTGGTCGTACTGTTTTGTCTAGCGATTTGTCCCTAGCGACTTGTCAATCTAGCGACTTGTTATTCTAGCAACTTATGTGTCTAGCGATTTGTCACTAGCGATTTGTCTTCATAGCGACTTGTGTCACTAGCGACTTGTTCTTCTAGCGAGTTTTCACTCTAGCAACTTGTGTGCCTAGCGACTTGTCCATTGAAGCGACTTGTATACCTAGCGACTTGGGTTAAAGCGACTTGTCTTCAAGGTTTTAAGTGACTTGGTTAATTATTGTTTCTGATACGGTTTTCTCTTGATTTAGTAAAATCCCGTGAAAGAATCTATTTCCGATTTAATCATAGAGTTATAAAATCCGTGAAATCTGTAATCATGTCTACCAGCGTGCCTACAATCATCTCTTCATGGTGAGGGCGTTAGTGGTTGGATCGGATACTCGTCCACCTATGCTTGATGAACCGATTATGACTCATGGGCTCAACGGATTAGGTTGTCTTGTTTGGGAAAGGAAAATGGGGTTAACATTCTCAAATCAATTGATGAAGGACCTTATCGATTGAGACTACAAGAGACACACTTGAAGCTAACTGCGGATGGTACGGTGATCTTAGGTTTGGACAAACCAAAGGCGTATGATGAGCTCGATGATAAGGAGAAAAGAGATATGATGATGATATCGGGGCTTCAAACATTATACTTTAAGGTCTTCCAAAAGACATCTACAAGTTAATCAATCACACCACTAAAGCCAAGGCGTTAATGGGACAATGTTAAGATGCTTCTCTACGGTTACGAATTGACCAAAGAAGGCAGGGAATCTCAATTGTATGATGATTTTGAGAACTTTGAGATGAATCCTGGAGAAAGTGTCACTGAATGCTATGTGAGGTTCCACAAACTTGTGAATGATATGAGGAACATTAAAATGACCATGCCAAATAATCAGCTCAATTCAAAGTTTGTGAACAACATGAATCCCGAATTGCACAAGTTTGTCACCTCAGTCAAGTTAACCAAAGGATTAAGGAACACCAACTATGAGCAATTGTATGCCTTCCTACTTGAGAATGAGAAGCATGCTATGTTTGAGCGAATGATTCTTGAAAGTTCAAATCTAATCATGGAGATGCAAGCTCTTGAATGACTCAACCGCATTCTACACCAATGTAGGGATTACTACCAAATCTTCGCAAGTCATACCTCTTTGGAAATGGTAACCACAAACTCATTCACGATCAAGGTTTAAGCAACACGATCTTTGAAGCAACCATGGAATATTTCATCAATCAATGGCTCTTATGGTTAAGCAAAATCGAACCTCCTCCACACACTAACAATGATATCGAGCGCATCCAATCTTCACAATCATGCTATTGTCAGAGATGGTAAGATCATGGTGCAACCAGTGCAAGGAAGACAGTATGAACAAGGAAAAGGTGGAGTAGGTGGAGGGTATGTGGCTAATCAGAATCGTGGAAGGAATGCAAATTAAGGACAAGGAAAGCCAATCAAGTGCTACAACTGTAGTGGTGAAGGACATATCGCAAGGAACTGCACATCTCCAAAACACCCTCAAAATGCAAATATTTCAAGGACAATATGATGTTGGTGCAAGCTCAGGACAATGGAGCGGTTTTGAATGAAGAAGAGTTGTTGTTTCTTGCTGAAGGAAATGCCAAAACATATGATGCTGATGTGGATGAGCAGCCAATTCAGGAAATAGGTCACAATCATCAAAATGCCTTTCAAGTTCTTGGTGTGATGCATTTGACAACGATGTCAATGATGAACCTCTTGCCTGGACAATCTTCATGGCTAGCATTTCACCAATGGTCTCTTGAAAGGTCTCATCACCACAACAATTTGGTCCATCAAAAGATTCAATCATTTCGGATGTATTAAAGTTATACGATGAAGTTGATGAGCAAGAGATGCATAACAAAGTACAATCACATGAAACTAATGAATCAGATATTGATAATGTGGGTAATAGTAATATTGTCCCATATGATCAATATGTGATACAAAGTGAAAGTGAGATGGTGCCTAGTGATGCATCTTCTGCAGTCAATAATGACTATGCTTTTGATGAATACACTGCATGTGCCCCTGATAATTCTGTTATCTCTGAACTGAATGTCTACAAAGAACAAGTTGTCATTTATGAACAACGTGCTAAGTTTGAGTTAACTACCTGTGAGCAGGAAATGGATGACAAAATGCGTACAATTATTAGAAAAAGTAATTTTAGGGAAGAAATATTAAAACAAGAGCTAGATTCCTTAAGAGACAAACTAAACAAAATTGTTAAGCAAAAGCAAGAACTTCAAGAAAATGTTAAAGTGCTTAGCAGAATTTAATGCAAAGGAATCAAAACTTTTAGCGATTTTTCTAACCTAAAACTTTGAAAAACAAGCTTGAAAATAAGTTGTACGTACAAGGGAACACCATTCAGACTGCTCACCTGATCACTAAGCACAGAGTCTTAAGCGATAAGCATAGCATTCCTCTTGTAAATGAACCAAATCCTGAGGTTGGTAAGAAAGATAAAGCTGCTCAAAAAGTAATCTATGATGGCAATTAGATTCTTAAACCTAGACAGAAACCTAGTTGTGTTGAGTGCACTGTGGAAGATATTCAATTAGAAGATGCCTCTAGGGAGAAAATGGATAAGAAGCTAGAAGATCACGAGTGTAAAAGCGAGAACATAGCAGTTGAACCTCATGACTACACTAAAGAAAATTGGTTTCCACACAACAAGTTTAAGCCTCGAACCACAATTAACGCTTTGAACAAGTGTTACGGAAAATTGATATGGATAAGCAGCGGATAATCTTGTTGAAATAAACACTCCCTTTAGGAAAGTGCTTCCGACTCATGTATCCTCCAAATACACCAATGCATTTAGTTCCTAGAACTCTTCCACTAAGAGCAAGACCTTAATCGACTGTGTATGTTGTTTATCAACTATTCGTTGATTTTGAGAAGACTTGCAAGAGAATCACACCTCTGAGGGATAGCGAAGGGAAAGGGTTTTGAGCAAACTAAAGAATGCTATTTAGCGAGGTCATGCCTTTCTTTAAACAATTAAAATGTCAATTTGAGAGTCTTAAAAAGGGAATAGAAAGCAGAGATCAAAGAAATGGAAAAGAATTTGATGCAATGATAGTTGAAGTCAATGATTATGAGCGTGAGCTTAAGAATAATGAAATTGAGATAAAGAATCGCATCATTAATGATAATCGATTTCGAGTTGTGTTGCTCAAGATGTGTTTTATCTTTGTTACTAGGTATTCTATTACTGCTTCTCAATTTCATGAAATATCTGTTGCTTTGAAAGTTTCTCATGATCGTGTCATTGAGCTTGAAAACAAAAACTCAAAACTAAATGAGAAAATTGACCAGGATGATCACGATAATTTGGTAAAACATTTTTCTAAGTTGGAAGTTGAACATTTTGATTTGCAACTAAAATATCAACATCTCAAAGAAAATGTTAAAACCTCAAACATCAAGATATCCTCGGATGTTCCAGAGTTTGATGCAGTTTTTGAAATAAACAAGCGTGATGAGCAGATTCGAGCTCAACGTAACACAATCAAAGATTGAAAACCCGGATCTCACAACTAAAGGGAGAAAAGTATGATGTTCTTGGTTCCGAATGCCTCCACTTTTAGATTCTCGAAATTTCCAACTTCAAAACATTATTGATAACTTGAAAAGGAAAATGATTGTTTTAAAGCGAAATTTCAAAGGTTAATGATCAAAACAAAGAGTTATGTGATTCATTCAAAGTTAATCATGATAAACACATTGAAAAGATAACTTCTTTACTTAACGATATTGAGAATCAAGCGTGAGGTGAAAGGAAAATTGCCAATCCCTATTTGCAAATATTCTATTCCTAAGGTTTCTGCTTGTGTTAAGTATGTTATCGATATGTTATATATTCCCCCACCCATTAGGAATAATGAACTTGCACATAAAGCATATCTCTCATACCTTAAGGATAGTTTGAAAGGTCTTCGTGAGATAGTTGAAGATGAAAGAATAGAAAAACCTTTGGATAGTACTATTGCCTATGCCTGCATGGATGCCAAACGATCTCATGAACTCTTAGAGTACGTAATTGTCACAAGTCCAAAATCTAGTAATAGACGAGATAGAATAGTTGCACCCAGTTCTATGCCTAAGAATGTGACTCTTAATGTGCCTTCAAGTAGTTCAGATCCCAGCACTTCCAAACCTGAAATGCAAAAAGTAGCAAAACCAACTAATGTTCTCATTCCTCTACGGGGTAAAAGTGACACCAAAGCGAGCGGTCAAAGCCTCAAGGCAACACAAAGAATGATAGGACCTTGCAAGCTAAGAATGTTCGATGGAAGAGTGTGAAGATCACCTTAGGAAGAATGAAACTATGTTGAATAAAATGAATCGTGTTGATTCTAGTGTTAGCTCTAAGCATCTTTGTAATTAATGCGAATTACGCTACTTTTGGCAAAACATGTAATGATGATTGCTTGGTTTACATTACTAATCATGTATGTGGTGTGAATGATTTGATTAATCTTTGTTAAATACCAGTTAAAATCGTTAATGCCAACAATCATGTTAAGAAGGCTAGAAAGCAATGGTGGAAAAAGGTTAGAAAACATTGAAACCCAGGGAAGAAAATTTAGTAATGTAGGTTATCGGTGGATACCTCACGGCCTAAATTTAATCTTAACGAGTTGTGCCCTAAATTATCTAAGTCAATGCCCATTAGGAATTGGATGCCTACCGGTAGAACTATTCACAAGAAGTGAACATAAGTTGAATAGGTCTAATGTGTAACACTGACCCGACAAGGGTAGAAGTGTCACGATTCGGTGTCATATCGGAACATACAATTAAAATCTTTGCAACGAAAACCTTAAAATGAAGTATCAAATCATATGAGCAGTTGGTGACAAGGAAATACAATATCCAAAATGAAGGAAAACTCAAAACAAAAGCTCTTCAAAATAAGTCCCAAAGTAATAAGGTGCTAGGGTTGGTCCACTCGGATACTCTAACTCTCACCATCTTCCAACCTAAAACTGCTTGCGGGAAAAGAAATGCGGTGAGCTTAAAAAGCCAGTGAGCAGATATAACAAAATGAAAGCTAAATAAAATCATAAATGCGAAATGGAATAATGAAGCGATAACAAAGTCGCGTGAAATGAGGACAATGAGTCAATGAGGATCTGCGAGAACACAATTATCTGAGATATCCAAAGCACATATAACAAGGAGAGCGAAGCAAAGCAAAGCATCATGAAAAGCATACAAGCACATACAAACCGGGCATACAAGTCTTGAAACATAAGCAAGCATAGCGGACGTCATATCCACACAACATATACTGACATACAATCAATTCGAAAATCATAAGCCATACAAGTCAAAGAAATCTAAGGCAAGCGGAAGCAATTAATTAGTAAGTGAACATGGCAAACACACATGTCAAAAACACTTATTTGAAAACATAATCGACATCATAATCAGAAGTACCAACGATAGTCAACACATGGCGGTCGCACGTAACAAGTAGGAATACAACATACGATATAATTGAATGAATCAAAGACATAGCGGGACAACAAATTAACAAGCCATCGTCACGTTGAACCATTTACCCAATCAAGCCGTAGCATAGGCGAGAATGTAAACATGGCGGTCAACAATAAGCAGATAAGAATACAACGGGATAGTCATAGTCCACGAGATTAGCGAACAAAGCACACATAATAAACCGACAAACTATCGATTACACATTGGCATGGTCACGAGACAATTCGAGAGGTTCACATAATAGTGAGATCACATATCATCGGATGAAAGCAGTAACTTTCGAGATAACCGTATATTAATCACATCATAGCGGGGTAATCGGTAGTCACATAAGTCATGAAATAGCATAATCAAATTCAATAAACACATAATAACCCGATGCGTGAATGGAGCGATAGTGCGAAGTAACGGAATGAGAGTGTGATGATCAATGTAATGGAGTATCTATATCTTGGTAATAGAGTGAGTCATATAAAGTCTTGAGTAATGAACAATTAACGTAGCATATGGTGCGTTGGGGAATACAAAAGGTACAATATAGGTATATCAAAGGTGTAAGGGTTGTCAAATCTACCACGAGCCGGAACATATCATATCATAAGTAACCATTTTATTCGGAGGGTGACCTCGAATACCATACATAATAGGAGGAGACCTCGGTAACAAATGGAGTAGCTAGCTCCGGGAATGTGAAGGCAGCGTATGCACACGACATCATTCACCATATAAATCATATCATATCATATTAAATCCGCTAATATCATATCATATCTAGGATGCATCCATACCCCGGAAACATAGTGGCCAAATCATATACATATAGTGAGCTCATAATCATATCATAATGGGGACGGTGTGTAACATCACTCGTACTGTGAGTCATGCCATTGGTGCATCAATGACACGGTCATGTTACCTTCATGACTAGGAACACATATTTGGCTCGGGTATCAAGCGGCGGGTCAAAGCATAATCATATCATATCATAAGGGTTCATATCAAAGTTCATATCAAAGGTTCAAAAGTCAAAGGTTCATATCAGATTTCCATAACATAAGTTCATAATCGAGGTTCATAATCGGATGGTTCATAATCATAAGGTTCATAATCGAAGTTCATAATCATAACAAGCGAATATCATAGCGAAACGAGAATCATATCAAAGGATTATGTGGAATCATATCAAAAGGATCATAGCATAAGGAAATCATAGCAAAGGAATATCATAAGTGAAGCAAAGTCAAGGATTGAAAAGGTCAGGAGAAATCCCTACTGAAAAGGGATAGAATATCTGTACCTCAAATCGTAAATGAAACCATATCGGAAAACGCAAGGATCGGAAGCTACTCCTTCTTCAGCGAATCTACACGAATTAATTATCGCTTAATATTTTAGAAGTTATTTCATTAATTTAGGATTCATCGCGGTTTATATTTCATAATTAAGGTTTCTTTCTATTTTTATAAACTTCCCGATTTAAGTAGTTTCCATATTTAATAACTTTCCAGATTAAGTAACTTTCTGTGTTTAAGTAACTTTAACACTTTAGGGTTATAATGGGCAATTAAATAAACTTAAGGGTTTAACATAACAATTATCATAGTTTAGGGTCTTTTTGCGAAATGTAATTAAACTTAAAAACTTAATATTTAAGGTTATAATATGCCAATTCATAAAGTGTAGGGTTCACATGTGACAATCTCCCAAAGGTGAAGGTTTAAAGTGAAACTAACTTAATATTTAACATTAACCCATGATTTCATGCACATTAAAATTATCATTTTATGTGTTCCATTCTTAACGTTTAGCTTGCATAAATATATGTCTTTAACCTATTTTCATTTGGTAACAATTTAAGAGAACAAGTATATACATATACTAGGGTATGTCGTGTATGTTAAGGATCCAAAACAGGTTCATGCCAAGCGTTAATCTATTTCTATTCGACATATACAAGGGTTATAACATTGTGTTTGTTGTTATTTCATATGACCACTTTCTGTCGTGTACAAGTGCAAGCGCAAGGAGGAAAACCAGATTCATGAAACAAGGACGTAAGGAAGGCGGGATAATGGTCTTAGGAGTTACCTTGGTAGCGTGAAGAGATGTAGGAAACAAGACCAAAAAACGAAACCATTACCACCCTTTTTGTCTAGCAAAACCCACGACAGCAGGTAGTCCAAACCCAAGCAGGACCTTTGCACCAACCCATGATCGCAGCTGCAACTAAATCACAACCAAATAGCCTTTCGAAATAGCACCCACGCCTAAGAACTAACCACGATTACAGCCCCTTGATCACGTCACAACTCCTTGTAGTTTCTTTGAATTTGAATGGAATGGGTAGGAGGTTTTCTTGGCCGTCACTTTTGTTTAAGAAAATAGGGTTTGTGTGGTTTTGAATTAGAGAAAAAGTAGGTTATAAATGATAGGTAAATGGAATTTATTTGAGAATAATGGGGAGTTATGGGGGAAAATAAATGAGCGTGAGTCTTGGCCAAATTAGGAGAAGTGGGCCGTTTATTTTGGGTTGACTAGGGGAAGGATAAATGACTAATTCAATGTTAATTAGCTTACCTTAATTACAATAGTGTTAGTTTTATTTAGTTTAAATGTTCCTTTGTAATATGTACAAATCACTAGTCCAAGCAACTTATATAATGGGTGATTTTTATTTTGTAGGCATAAGCTTAAATAAATTTTATCCTCTTGCATAAATCATCTATAAGTTAAGTGTTACACTTAGTTAACGAGCTTGACATGTTTTACGTACTCTACAATTATTAAGCTTGATGGGCAAAATGGTCTTTTTACACGTTTAAGATTTTCAGGGTTTTACAACTCTTCCCCTCTAAAAGAAAAATTTTCGTCCTCGAAAATTGAAGTCGCAGAGGTACAAAGAGACATACATGTTTAAGGCAGACGTAGCTATTCCTAGTTTCATACAGATCATAACCGTATCAGTTCCAAAGCGTACAAATCTTACACGTAACAGATGTCGGTGAGAATCTCACAAAGAGGTACAAAATTCCAATCGAACACGAGGAGTGACAAATAATGGATACAAGTCATATTCCATTCACGTACCAACCCAAGGCATTTCCCAAGACGTCGTATGACTTCAATAAGTTCAAATTATATGATCTCGGTATTATCACGTTGATCAGGCGTCATGATACTTGCATCACATAACAAGTCCTTATTGTCATCATATTATGTCCCGGGTCATGACAAACCACATACCCAATAACAAAACAGATAACATACAGATAGTAAATAACATACCAAAGCAGACCAGATACACATGCATGCAGCATATAATACATCAAACCACTTACCATAACACAAAGAAGGAAGGCTACCAACTTGTTCGAAACGGTTCCTCATGACTCATTACTGACGATCCAAAAGAAAAGCTGAGATATACCAAAATGCTAAATGATAAAACTTCACGATTCAAACCGAGTTCTGAACAATTCAAAGAGAAGCAATACCGGTCAAAATCACTTAGCAAAATATCAAACCGCCTCAAAGCGCGTGAAAAATGAATCGAGTAACACAAGTCGCGCCCAAATCATATGAAGTAGATGAACCTTCTCGACCACCGGTTGAATCACGTCGTCTTTTGCGTCTTTGGTTGATTCATCCGACTTCCTCCAATGACATCCTTATGTCTCCAAAGAAGACGGCGGTCGGGTGCGGCACGCTTCACGAACCTCTCCGGCTCGGGGCTGTTCCGACAGCGCAGTTCGGCACCATCATCTTCGACTCCGCGAGTAGTCTCCACCTAACGATCGGCAGACGGATGTGCGAAGACAAAATAACAAAATTGATGCGAAAAGAAGAAGGCCAAATCGGTGAAGACAAGCGAATATCAAAGTCAATCGAGCGACAATCAAAAGGAATCGGAGAAGATCATAACAGACGGAAGCCTAGTGTCTACCCAAGTCCTCACGGGTCAATCCTAAGGTCAACAAGGCGAAACACATCTCGATACCATAATTGTAACACCCCAACCCGACAAGGGTAGAAGTGTCACATTCGGTGTCATGTCGAACATACAATTAAAATCTTTGCAAGCGAAAACCTTAAAATGAAGTATCAAATCATATGAACAGGTTGGTGACAAGGAAATACAATATCCAATATGAAAGGAAAACTCAAAACAAAAGCTCTTCAAAATAAGTTCCAAAGTAATATGGTGCTAGGGTTGGTCCACTCGGATACTCTAACTCTCGACCCTTGAAGCCCATCTTCCAACCTAAAACTGCCGCAGAAAAGAAATGCGGTGAGCTTAAAAAGCCAGTGAGCAGATATAACAAAATGAAAGCTAAATAAAATCATAAATGCGAAATGGAATAATGAAACTAATAACAAAGTCGCGTGAAATGAGACAATGAGTCAATGAGGATCTGCAGAACACAATTATACATATATCAAAGCACATATAACAAGGAGAGCGAAGCAAAGCAAAGCATCATGAAAAGCATACAAGCACATACAAACCGGGCATACAATCTTGAAACATATGCAAGCATAGCGGACGTCATATCCACACAACATATCGACATACAATCAATTAGAAATCATAAGCCATACAAGTCAAAGAGAAATCTAAAAAGCGGAAGCAATTAATTAGTAAGTGAACATGCCAAACACACATGTCAAAACACTTATTTGAAAACATAATCGACATCATAATCAGAAGTACCAGCGATGGTTAACACATGGCGATCGCACGTAACAAGTAGGAATACAACATACGATATAATTGAATGAATCAAAGACATAGCGGGACAACAAATTAACAAGCCATACGTCACACGTTGAACCATTTACCAATCAAGGCAGTAGCATAGGCGAGAATGTAAACATGGCGGTCAACAATAAGCAGATAAGAATACAACGGGATAGTCATAGTCCACGAGATTAACCGAACAAAGCACACATAATAAACCGACAAACTATCGATTACACATTGGCATGGTCACCAGACAGGTTCATGCCAAGCAGGTTCATGCCAAAACAGGTTCATGCCATGTATATACATATACTAGGGTATGTCGTGTATGTTAAGGATCCAAAATAGGTTCATGCCAAGCGTTAATCTATTTCTATTCGACATATACAAGCGTTATAACATTGTGTTTGTTGTTATTTCATATGACCACTTTCTGTCGTGTACAAGTGGAAGCGCAAGGAGGAAAACCAGATTCATGAAACAAGGACGTAAGGAAGGCGGGATAATGGTCTTAGGAGTTACCTTGGTAGCGTGAAGAGATGTAGAAACAAGACCAAAAAAAACCATTACCACCCTTTTTGTCTAGCAAACCCACGACGGTGGTCCAAACCCAAGCGGGACCTTCAGACCAACCCATGATCGCGGTGCTACTAAATCACAACCAAATAGCCTTCGAAACAGCACCCACGCCTAAGAACTAACCACGATTACAGCCCCTTGATCACGTCACAACTCCTTGTAGTTTCTTTGAATTCGAATGGAATGGGTATGAGGTTTTCTTGGCCGTCACTTTTGTTTAAGAAAATAGGGTTTGTGTGGTTTTGAATTTGAGAAAAGTAGGTTATAAATGATAGGTAAATGGTATTTATTTGAGAATAATGGGGAGTTATGGGGAAAATAAATGGCGTGAGTCTTGGCCAAATTAGGAGAAGTGGGCGTTTATTTTGGGTTGACTAGGGAAGGATAAATGACTAATTCAATGTTAATTAGCTTACCTTAATTACAATAGTGTTAGTTTTATTTAGTTTAAATGTTCCTTTGTAATATGTACAAATCACTAGTCCAAGCAACTTATATAATGGGTGATTTTTATTTTGTAGGCATAAGCTTAAATAAATTTTATCCTCTTGCATAAATCATCTATAAGTTAAGTGTTACACTTAGTTAACGAGCTTGACATGTTTTACGTACTCTACAATTATTAAGCTTGATGGGCAAAATGGTCTTTTTACACGTTTAAGATTTTCAGGGTTTTACATAATGCGTACACTAGCACTACATTTATCTCTATGATTCCATTGATTCTGCTTCTGATGTGGGTGTTCCAATCATTGTTACTAACCAAATGGAACCCATTCTTGCATGGGGATCCCAATTATCGATTATCCATTCTTATGCATGTTCAATCGCAGTCGTTCAAATCGTTCTATGGTACTTGGACTCAGTTTTCCAAGCATATATTGGAGACCGCTCACGCTCATGAACTTTGAGTAAATTTATTGGGACTTATTAGATTCGGGAATGATCATTTTGGTGCAATTATGGGTTATGGATATTACGTTGTTGGTGATAGTGTAATCTCCAGGGTATATTATGTTGAAGGTCTTGGTCATAACCTGTTTTCTGTTGGTTAATTCTGTGATTCCGATCTAGAGGTGGCTTTTAGAAAACATACTTGTTTCGTTAGAGAACTTGATGGTGTGGAACTTTTAAGAGGAACACGTGTTTCAAACCTATACACCATCTCTATCGAAGACATTATGAAGTCTTCTCCAATCTGCTTGATGTCAAAGGCTTCGAAAACAAAGTCATGGTTATGGCATCGTCGTCTCAATCACTTGAACTTGGCACCATTAATGATCTTTCGAGAAAGGACCTTGTAAGAGGCTTACCAGTTAAAGTATGAAAAGATCATCTTTGTTCGAAGCATGCCAAGCGGAAAAAGGAAATATGCCCACAAACCTAAACCCGCAAACTCGGTTATGGAAGTTCTTCATACTCATCATATGGATTTGTGCAGACCTATGAGAGTGCAAACAATTAACGGGAAGAAATATGTGTTAGTCGTGGTTGATGACTACTCTCGATTTACTTAGGTTAAGTATTTGAGGACAAAGGATGAAACTACAGATGTCATCATCAAACTTATCAAACAGCTGTAGGTTCGACTTAACAAGACTGTTAGAATTATTCGAACAGACAATGGCACTGAGTTTGTATACAAAGACCTATGTCAATTTTATGAAAGCATTGTAATCAGTCATCAAAGAAGTGTTCGATGCACGCCTCAATAGAACGGTGTAGTTGAAAGATGAAATCGGACCCTTGTTGAAGCTGCAAGAACAATGCTAATTTACTCAAAGGTTCCAATGTTTCTTTGGGCTGAAGCCATTGCCACTGCTTGCTACACCCAAAATCGTTCCCTCATACACACCACTCATGGAAAAACTCCATACGAACTTGTCCATAAACGAAAACCTGATCTCTCCTACCTTCGTGTATTTGTTGCTTTGTGCTATCCAACGAATGACGGTCAAGATTTAGGTAAATTAAGAGCTAAGGCAGACATTGGAGTTTTTGTGAGTTATGCATCAAACAAAAAGGGTTACCGAATCTACAACAAAAGAACCCGAAATATCATGGAAACAATTCACGTTACGTTCGATGAGCTGACCGGTCAAATGGCTCCAGGACAATCAAGTTATGGACCCGCATCACAACATTCATTAAATAGTCCCATTAGTTCTTCTCTTGTACAAAATCCCTCACCAGCAACTCCATATGTAACCCCTTCGGATGATGATTTGAAGAAATTGTTTGATCCAATGTTTGATGAACTCTATGAGCCTACTGCTAATGATCAGTCAAATCCATCAACAGAGGTTGTCCCTAACCCAATTAACGTAGATAACCCATCAGTTTCTATGTCATTGAGTCAAGAAGCACCTACTGCAGATCACTCATCCTCATCATCAAATCCTCAATTATCAATTGTACATCATGGAAATGTGTCTGGCACCTATGATGGAGATGCTCCATTTGAGAACATATTTGCTCCTGAACCAACTTCAGAACCATCCTCATCAGGAGATCCAAACTCGGCTACTTCAGTTCCTCAACAACAACCACACGAACACCTTAGAAAATGGACACATGATCATCCATTGGACAACATCATTGGAAACCCTTCTCGTCCAGTATCCACTCGTAAACAACTTGCAACTAATGCCTTATGGTTCTTCTTCAATTCCGTACTATCCAAAGTCGAACCAAAAGAAGTTAAAGCGCCATGAATGAAGGCAATTTGGTTCAATGCCATGCAAGAAGAAATTCATGAGTTCGATCGACTAGATGTATGAGAATTAGTACACGCTCTGACGTACTATGATCATTGCTCTAAAGTGGATCTTCAAAGTAAAACTTGATGAGCATGGTGATGTACTAAAGAACAAGGCTCGATTGGTTGCAAAGGATACCGTCGAGAGGAGGGTATTGACTTTGAAGAATCATTTGCTCGATCGCGCGTGTCGAGGCAATCGAATCTTCACGGCTACTTGACGCAAGTAAGAACATGGTAGTCTATCGGATGGATGTAAAGGCGGCTTTTCTTAACGGAGATCTTAAAGAAGTCATATCGTCGCCAACTGAAGGTTTTGTGAATCCTGAGCATCCTACTCATGTCTATCGCTTGAAGAAGGCCGCTACGGTTTGAAGCAAGCTCCAAGGGCATGGTACGATCGCTATCAAGGTTTCTTCTATCTAATGGATTCGACAAAGGAAGCGATTGATCCGACATTGTTCACCGAGAAAGTCGGGCAAACACTTAATTCACGTTCAAATATATGTAGATGATATTATTTTTGCCTCGTGACCCCAATGAATGTGACCGTTTTCTAAGGAAATGGGCTCCAAATTTTAAATGTCAATGATGGGATAAATGTCATATTTCTTGGGATTACAAATTTCACAAAGTCCGGAGGCATTTTAATCAATCAATCTAAATATGCTAATGAAATTTTAAAGAAATTTGGATTTGATTCTTGTGACCTGTTGACACTCCCATGGTGGGCGCACTAAAGCGGATGAGGACCACTCGGGGATCATGGTTGACCAAACTAAATATCGTAGTATGATTGGGTCCACGATGTACCTTCTTGCCGATGACCAAACATTACATGCGTTGTATGCATGTGTGCTAGATACCGAGGCTAAGCCTACCAAAAGCACCTTGAAGCGGTTAAGCGGGTCTTCGGTATCTCCAAGGAACCATCAACATGGGACTTTGGTACCGAAGGACACCGGTATGTCACTAACGACCTATGCGGATCTTGACCATGCGGTGTCAAGATACACGTCGAAACACGTCGGGAGGTGCTCGGTTTTTGCGTGACAAACTTGTGGTGGTCTTCAAAGAAACAAATGAGTACTTCTATATCCTCTGAGAGGCAGAATACATAGCCATGTCATCTTGTTGTGCTCAAATCCTATGGATGAGATCCCATTATCGACTATGGCTTTGAATTCAACAAAATCCTACATATTGTGATAACAAAAGTGCCATTGCTCTCTCATGCAACAACGTTCAACATTCAAGAGCAAAGCATATCGACATTCGACATCATTTCATTAGGAGCAAGTGGAGAGCGGTGTGGTGGAACTATATTTTGTGAGTCCGAATATCGGTTAGCGACATCTTCACCAAAGCTCTTCTAGAGAACGTTTGAGTTTATCCTTCCACGACTTGGTCTAAAGAGTCTACAACCGGAAACACTCAAATGTCTTCAAGAGGAAGACGAGGAGTAAATGTTTTTTCTTCATCCATCTCTTATAAATATTTATTCGAAAAGCAAAATACAAAATTATAAAACCCACAAAAAGAAAATAGAAAAATATAAAATTTCAAAAAATCCATAAAAATCAGAAAATCTTTGAAAATGCTAAAAATATTTTTTCTTCATCTTTTCTATTATTCGATTTCATCTACGGTCTTTGTGTTGTTATTCAAAGAGTGACACGGGTCTTTAGATGAAGTTCGAATGTATAAAAAAAATAATAAAATAAAAAAATTTTGAGAGAAAGAAACACAAAAGGTTTATAGTCATTTCAGACTATACCCCGTTTTTAAAAGAAAGAACAGAGCCATGTTTTATCTTATTTTTCAAATTTCATGCTTTGATTCTTAAAACAAATGTTTGTCACCAAAAAGACAAATGTTTCATTCACAAATATTTTTCCTTCTATAAATTCTTCTGAAAAATATTTGTTATCTAATGAAAACTAATAGCTTTGAAAAATAACTCGGACTCAATTTTTGAAAATCATATGGACTTGACATTTGTCAAAATCTCTATCTCTCAATCAACAACTTATGTCATTGATTGAGGGGGAGAATGATTTTAATTAAATCAAAAGGTTATTTGTCATACAATTGGTTCAGACCAAGTCTTATGTCATGTTTTCAAAAGATACTCCAGCATGTTTAATCTTTGGAGTTTAAAGTCTCAGATTTGATCGTTATCGGTTAAATGTTTCCATAAGCAAGTCAGAATTCTCCTCAAAAGCTTTCAAAATCAATTTAAATCTATAGAGATCACAAATCTTAAATGACTTGAAAATTGTGATCGGGGGAGAATTTGTGATTTAAATTGGATTTAAACGATAATTAGAAATGTTTTATAAGTGATTAGTAAGCTCTCCTCCCTACATGTGCCAAACGATTTCAAATTTTCCATGCACATGTTAAGGGGGAGCATCTATATCAAACCAAAAAGGATTGAAACGTGATTAATTGGTCTCTAAGTGCAGGTTTTCCTTAATATGTGCAAAACACTTTCAAACCTCGATGCACATATTGAGGGGGAGCAACTTTTTGAAAACCACATCCTTTCCCAAAAATATCTTTAACAGTATTTGAAATACTAAGTTTGATCAGGAAGGTGATGTAGATATTGTTAGAAAATGTTAATCAATGAATTGAATTCTTCCTCTTGCCTCCATGTGCCAAAACGATTTCAAATATTCAATGCACATGTTGAGGGGGAGCCTTTTTCTGAAATATCAAAAACAATTCAGGTACAAAATGCTTTGATAATATATCACACGTACCTGGATTGATTTTCAAATGGTTTTCAATTGGTTCCAATAGCAGAAGAACAATACCAAAAAGACCGACCAATTTTACTTTATGTATGGAGATATAAGGATGATTAGGTTAGGTATTCGTTCCTACGATCCTGCCAGAGCCGGAGGGATCTACCCAGGGACAATCCACTAGATAGTGTAGAGTCCTTAGGTATGATGAAAAAAGGAGAAAAGTGAGAAATGGGAAGAGTGCGGTATGAGATAGAGCTAGAACTGGAATAAACCCAACAAGGTTCTAGTAATGAAGTATCGGTAAGCACTGAAGGGGTTGAAGAATAAAAAAGAATTGAATGTGAAAAAGGGTGAAAATAAATAGCCCTCCATTAATTCAACCTTAGAAGCGAACCGGGTTCAATATATATACTCTTGGTGGTTACTAAGGTAACAGCGGTATTGAAGACAAGGCGTCATGGACCCGGACGCCTTGCACTACATCTTCCCAAGCTACTCAAGTTCCTCTTAAAAGGACTTGTTTCATTCTCATGGGGAACCTACATTATCTATCGACTTTCTCTTAGAGATTGTTGATATTGAAGAATGAGACCCTCTCCCTAGTCTTCGGCTTAGGAACCAAATGTGTACTATTGAGTCTAGAGCCACGAGATCATCAATAAATCTCATTAGGACACTGTCAATGAAGACTCTCTGTTTCACACAATGTGGAAAGAGAAAATATATTTTAAGAGTCCTACGCATTATCCTTGTGGTATTGCCAGAACATCTGAGTGATATATAAAATACTCACAATGAAGATAGAAATCCTTCTAGAGCCAACATCAAACAAGCTCTTGGTAGGTAACATGTGAGATCTATCCAATAGATCACACTTGTGACAACTGAATAGAAATGATGGGGACATTCAATATTGAATCAACCTTGGTCCAGGAAATGGATTGACGGATACCTTTGAAAAACCGGTCGTTGTGCTTAAAAGTCTTTTCTAGCACATCGACTGTGTATTAATATTTCAAAATAAAAGGTGTTTATGATTGATAAATTGACTTTTCCTTAAAAAACCTTCGTTGTATTGCAAAAACACTTTATATTGAGTAGTACACGATTGTTTCTCAAATCTCTTTTCATCAATCGGTGAATCTCATTTCGATGGTTCACTCACTCCGTGTTGTCTTCTTTGAGGCGTTCGGTTTGAGAACGACTTGAGCATTGCGAAACCACGTCAAGGAAATTCTTAGAATTATACGATCACGGTGCGTTTGTACTTATCAATGGGGAACCGTGGGCGTGTACCTCAATTCAACGAAAGTGATCAAAGACACTTTCGTGTGTTTTATTGCTAGCTTGTTGTTTGCGGTACATTTAGACGATTGCGGTGATCGAATTGAGAGGCCAATCCATAGCCGCATGCTCACACATCACATTCATATCTAAAGAAATCATGATAAGAGCATCAACGATTCGAATATTTTCACTCCATGCTTCTGCTACGCTGCTGCAAATATCATGAATCAACTAAAGCTTCCGCTACTCTGATAAGAAGTTTCATGATCCAGAATGTGAGCATGTCGGTCCAATGTCACAACATCACATAATGTCAACACTACAAAGGAAGAGTCATAGATTTAAGGAAGTTGATGATCTCAAAGCTGGCTCAAAACTCATCATCACGTGGATCAGTTAAAGACCTCCACTTGAATTATCCAACCATGCAGAACATGAAGAATCAAAGACTACGGGCTACAGAAAAATGAACTTAAACAAGAATCCAAGAACAATCTTAATGTAATGTATGTTTGTATTCATGTAATTTGAGGTGACCTCCTTAGGGAGATTGTTAGGATTTAGAAAATCCGATCGTTAAAGTGTCGGTCACCTCAAGTATATGTAATCGTTAAGCTCGTAGTCGTAGTTATTTAATGTTAGTTAGTATTTAGTTATGTAACATCGTGGAGGACGGATGGGTCTTTACCAGCGTATGCACGATCCACGACCGTGGGTGGCGTTTTATGTAGGTACTATAAATACCCTCTACCTCCCAAAGTAGAGGTTGGAGCTCATAATAAGATTTTACTTTCTCTCACTAAGTTCCTAAACCTCTAAACTTTCTCTCTCTCAAACATATAGTGTACGCCCATATTAGTTATGGTTTGATGTGTTTGTGAAATCCAATATGTTACATAAACCCTTAGAGTTTTAGGTGGGAGAACGAGTCATGTTGAAGCAATTCCGTAATCGAGCCAAATTTTCATGCAATGAAGGGAGTAGTAGTCTCATATATGTAAGCAATTCCGTAATCGAGCCAAATTTTCAAAAGATTTTCTTCAAACCACTTGTTTCGGTTTGATCGGTGGCAGTTCTTGTTTGATGAGTTGCAAAGATCAAGCTAGAATCAAGTTGTTACTCAAACCGATTTAGCCTAATCTCATGGCGGTTCTTGTTTGATGAGTTGTGAGATTAAGTAAAAATCGGTTACCTAAAAGTCTTTGAGGGTTTTGCTCGAGAATGGGAAATCTTGCCTCATCAAACCCAACCATAAGAGAGCATGTCTTTAGAATGAGATATAGTCACGATGGCACAAGAACGTACCTAGTTGGATGAGAAACCCATGTGCATGAGCATTGACATAATCATTTAGACTATACACACGAGCATGAACTTTTAGAACCCTTGTCGAGGTTCGGACTATAGTTATCAATAATTGAATCATGGGGACGTGATTCCTCTAACAGGGGAAGAATGTCACAATTCTCAATTTTTGGTCATTTTGCAAACTTTAAACTTTTTTACTATTCATCTCGGGAATTTACTATTCACAAATTACTATTCATTATTTTACTATTCATCGTTTTTGAAGTTAGTTTGCGACTTTGAGAGGTTATTTTAAAATTTTACTATTCATTTCCGAAATTTTTATTTCACATTCTCGTAAGTTAACCTGTTTTAGTGATAACCCAAGAATTTGACACACATCGGGGTCATTTTTGCAAATTTCACGAATCCGTGTCTGAGATTTACGTTTAGGTTTAAACAACCTTTAGGCATCCTGATATATCCATAAACATTAAAAATAAGAGAAATATAAGTTTTCACCTTAGTGACATTTCATAAGTTTTGAAAGTTTCGTTTTCGATTCTGCGTTTCTACGCAAAACGCGTTTTACCCAGCGTTTCCGACTTTTAGCGTTTAAGCAACCGATAGAACTTACCACTCATCTAATATGCTTATATAGAGTATATTGATAAGTTTTAACATATTTATAAGTTTCATATTTTTAGGATACCCAGTTTTAAGTTTCGTGACTTTACGACTTACCGTTAGCAATTACCGGGACCAAAACTCACTCCGTAAAACAAATAGCTAGTAAGACTTAACAACTAAGTCACCACTTAGGCTAGGTGATTTCTTTCTTATGACTCACAAAGCCACTTGGCTTGGTGAGAATACATCTATCCTAAGATGATTACACATGTTCTTAACTTTACACCTAAGAATAAGATATTTATTTATCAACTCATTTGTGATAAACCGAAAACTCATCCATCTCCCTATTTCTCTCTATAGCAACGACCCAAACATAAATAAAACACCCTCTAAAATCTTGTTCTTGCTTCTTTAATCCATCACAAGTTAATCTCTTAGTTCCTTGATGATCCTTAGTTCATTTCAACCATAAAAACACAACAAACACTACCAAAAAAAACTCATCTATTTTCTAAGAGATTTTCACGAAATTTTGACAAGGGTTTTATAACTTATATCAAGGTTAGATCAAGCCTACCAAGGGTTAGCATGATGTGTTAAGGATTTGGAAGCTCGGGTTCATATTGAAAGGGTTTAGGTTTTAGTGTCCTAGTTCTTGGTTCTTGATTTGTTTCATCACAAGGCTTGTAAGTAAACTACTATACTTACCTTTGATTTCAGTAAATACTAGTATTTCATATATCTAATATGTTCTATATGCTTATTATACTTGATTGTGCTTGGATAAATGGATTAAAACACTAGAAACCGTCGAAAGGACTAGATTTGCAACATAGAAACTGAACAGGGGCTGTAAACGTAAATTCTGGGTAAAATTCGTGGACTGAGAAACTTAGGTAATAACATAGGATTATAGATCGATGTCTGGTGGTCGTTTCGCCGGGTGGCTCGTGCCGTAACTCATCCCGATGAATAAACTAGAGCCAAAGCGACTAAGCGTGTCCAAAAGCGAGTATGATTTTAAACGGCTAAAACTCATAAAAATTGCATATAACCCCTTGTTGGTCAAAGAATAAAGTTTTAGCTAACACCCTAACTTGAACGTGTCCGCTGGCCGTGCATTAAACGGAGTTGTAGAACTCGACTTATGACCAAAACCGTGAAACAGTTTGCTGCTGATTGAAATAACTAGTACATCCAAGGGTAAATTGGTAATTTCACATTAGTTAAATAATTTCTGGGGTAGTAGGGCCCGCTAATTTGTTTAGTACTATCAATTACCTTTCCGAGGACATAAAAATCGAGTCGTGATCATTTACGGTTTAGAAGTAACGGGTAGATTTAGGCAGGAAAAACTTAAATATAAAAACGTAAACACTTATCGACTTCTCAAATGTTAAGTATCCAAGCATAATTGATGTTGTTAGGAATCGAAATTCCATAAGTAAAAGAGTCGGTCACCCCAAGTATTATCTAGCCAAAGTTAGCTCGCAGACTTGTCTCTATTTATGTTAGTTATTAAATAAGTAGTAGCGTGATTAGTATAGTGCAACACGGTGGAGGAAGGACGGGTCTTTACCCATTGTATCCACGATCCACGGGCCGTCGGAGGTCGTTTAGTCGTAACCTATAAATACCCTCTACCTTGCAAGGTAGAGGTTGGATGTTCTTTGGTAATCTAATATTCCACAAGTTTCTCTTACTAGAATATCCCACTTTCTCTCTCTAAAATCATCTATGTGCTTAGTGTGTTAACGTTATGTTATGTAAGTGAATTCAATATCCTACAATTGGTATCAAGAGCCATGGTTAGATCATATCTTGCACATCTTTGGATTTCTAGTGGTTTTAGGTGGTTTTGAGTTTGAAAAAGTTTAGTGGTTTGTGCATCATTTGGTTGATTTCTTGTGTTAAAGCTTGGATTTTGTTAGTACTTTTATTTGTCACACCCCAAATTACATTTTTGCGTGAATGGAATTCACGGGGATTGTTGTCATAGCATCACAATCACAGTTATATTGAGCGACCTAAAGTGTCGTTTGGAAAATACATCGTTTGATTTAATAAAATAATCGAGTTACAACATAGGTCCCAAAAGTTTACAAAGTTTGCGGAAATATAAATATATTACAAGTCAAACGATGGTTTTGAAAGAAAGTGCCATAATGTACAATGATATAAGTCGGCGCGTGACTCAAAAGGTGGTTCCTAAACCATGTCATGATGATAATGCCTCGATTACACGAAAATACATTGCTAAAGCGGTCAACAATAATGTTGGTGAGAAATCATAGGTTTATGTAAATGTTTTATCGACTACGCAAGTATAGATCGAGCATGACAATCATGTCACGTAAAAATATTCTTGGTATGACAAACATGTCACATAAAATGTTACAATTGCTTTAAGCCCATGACACCGAAGCGAGGCTGATTCATAATGTAGGCCCCAAAGAGTGTTTGCCAAGACAACTCAATAATGTTATTAAATGAAATGCATCCGTATTACTAGTTGGGATTCACCAACCCGGATGGAGCGTCACCTCGATAGATCTATCCACTCACCTCGCTTCTAAGATTAACGGTTCATGTTCGGGTAATGGGGACTTTCAATTGGCAAATCGGTAACTTAAGCAATGTAAATGAATTTAACATACTTGGTATCGTAATAAAAATGTTGTGCAATGTATTCTCCCGTAGGTTTGAAATAATGTAAAACTTGTAAAGCGGGGCTATGAAAACTCACTTGATAAACGGTATGATGACAAGAGTGAGTACATTTGAGGTATAGCGTGATACTTTAATCTGGACCTATTACGAATGATATGATATGTAATGAGTTATGATGTAATGATATGCATGCATTTAGTATGTTATTTATACCATTTGCGAGTTTTGAAAATAATACTTATCGTCGAAAAATACTCTTTTGACGTCTTGACCCTTCAAAATTACTTTACAAGTATTTACGTCAAAATGTCATCCTACAATGGTTTTGTAATGATTTATTGTGAAATTTTACTTTTAGTCGTAAAATAAAGTCGTCGGAAATTTCTTGAAAGTGACAAAAATAGCTTGAAAAACTAGTCGTAAAATAGTGTACGTCGAGCGTTAGAAAACGAACTCGACGGTTTTGGAAAGTTTGTATCAAAATCTAGAAGTTTCAGTTCGGAGTTTTCGTCATAAAGGTCTCGAACGTAAAGATAATAAGGGTTAAAGATGGTGATTTTGTCTAATTGTTGTGTAAAAAGTGAGTTTCGGCCAAGTTTAAGCATCCGTAAATAATTTATTAAAACTCCGCTATACAAACGGTTGGTCGTTTTGAAAAATATGCTTGGTGATCTTGATTTTACTAGAAGACATTTCGTTTCAAAAAGTTCTACATCATAGTTAAAAACAGCCGTCAACATGGTCATTTTAGTTACCGTAACACTTATCTCGTAAAAATAATATAGTTTTTCTAAAATAATAGTTACGGCAAGTCTATGAAAACGTGCATATCTTAGTCGTTTCAAATCCGTTTTCTCGTATTATATGTCCTTAGCTTCGTATCAAAGTATACTAATATATTTTTGACAAGTCGAAATAATTTATGAAGCTTAAGGCTCGTTTTGACTCGAATAAAGTAAAAATAACTTGCTGAAATTTCGAAAAATATATATTTAAATCGTCAAACTTTAAAATTCATAACTTCTTCGTTATAACTCCGTTTTATTCCGTTCAAGCGCCACGGATTCGTTTTAAAGTATATTTTCTAAATATCAAGGCCAAAATTTACGTGCCTACTTGTCGGATTTTCCAGAAAATCAAAACAAGGACAGAACACTTTATATACTTGTCGAAAATAGTTTTTCTCGTACTAAACCTATTCTAATCCCTTCAAATCAACTCCAAAGCTAATCTAATCCTACCATACACCTTCTTAGGGTGTCATGGGTTCCTAAACATCATCAAGACCAAAGTATACCAAGGGATAATTATAGGATGACCTTATATATATATATTTCTAAAAATCATGTAAAAATGGTATAAACAACACAAATCATGCATGCTTGCTCCAAAATGAAGAGATACTTATGAAATGAAAAGGAGATATGAAAATATAAATGATATGCTTACAAGTTAATATGATGAGGTGCAAAGAACAAGGTTAGCCTAAACACTCTAGGTTTTATTTCAAAACCTTATTAAGAGTGTGATTCTAGATTGTAATATCTTGAGCTTGAGAAAAAAAAAAATGATGATCTCTTGTAGCTCTTGATGTAGAACCGGTTATGAAGAGAGGAAACAAGAGAGAAAATGTTTTTGCTAACTCTTGTGAATAATGAGATGAATGAAATAATTGAATCATGTAAGACTTTATGTAGTGTATACTTCTAAACAATCAAGAAAACCTTACCACCATTAATGACACCCCCCTTGGTCGGCCAGGGGAGGAATGTCTAAAATATATATTTTTTTTTTTCTCTTGTATAAAATTGTAAATAAAATGTAAGTAAATGATATAAATGTAGGAAAATGTAACTTGTACATAGATGTGAAGTTAAAGTCATATGGATTAAAATAAGATTTTAGGGATCAAAGTAAAGTATAATGATATCATAAAATTTTAAAAATACATTCCTTGTAAAATTTGAGTGATAAAATAATTATCGAGTAATTTTTAAGAAAAGTGTCGTAATAATATAACTTTAACGATTTATATACAAAATAAATTTAAAACACTAGGAAAACTCAAAATATAGTTTTATAAACTAAATGTAAGTATAAAAATATATCGGGATCATTTTGAAATAACGGATTAAATATTCAAAATAATAACTCACGCGATAACGTTTATTTAATATAAAATTTACGCGTTTAATGTGAAATGCAATGTCATGAATGAACTAATATGATGCAAATGATGTTAATGAAATGTAGACTAAACTTAGTCCATATGAAATGTTCGTGATGATATGATCATGAATTAGCGCTAAACCATAAAGGTTACGCAATTTGAAACACGTAAACCTAGTTTACGATAAATGTTGAAATTGTAAGGCATGAATTGTTTTGAGAAATGACTTGAAATTGCGAGTTGTCACATTCGCCCAACCAAAAGGAATTCAGATCCACGAATTCGGTTAGTGTTAGTCTATCGAATTTTTGAGTTTGTGATGAATAACGAGGAGAAAAGACATGGAGAAGTGTCGTTCACGGTTATCGATGATTGAGAGTGTACAAAACATCATAGTAAGGAAAATATCGGATGAATCTCTCATAAGTAACACTTTGAATTGGAACATGTGAAAATTTTGCTTGCACTAAGATTTATAAATAACGCTCCCAACATAACGTGATCCTCGAATTAGACATAGTTAGCTAGGCTATGTATAATTAAGGAGCGATGACGTGACGTTCGGTTTAGTTGTTATAACTCTCAATGTTTACAAGGATTTAAACCGTGTCGTTAAAATGGTCGATAAAGTAAAAAGAAGAAAAATTCTCGTAAGTAATAACAAATCGGAAAGAAAATAAGTGCGATAGATGGGAATATTTTACAACGAGTGGTTTAGCAAAAGTAGTACATCTTAAGTTATAAAGATTCGGATACGATGGAAAACATAAACTTAGTACAACATGGTACATAAAGAAAAACAAGACTGTTAGTTTCGAACTTCTTGGTCTTCCGCGTCATTGATACCTTGACGAGCTTCTCCTCCTCTAACATGTATGCATTCCATGAGCACCTTCAACTTGTTGACCTTGGTTTTGAGGACATTGATTCCTATAGTGTCCTTGCTCCCCACATCCGAAGCATGTGACTACGGCTTTACCTTTACAATCCTTGCTAGATGTCCGGTTTTCGGCATTCGCGGCACTTGGCGGGGCAAAGACCCGAGTGATGGAAATTACATCGATTACATAGTGGTTGAGTTCCAACATATCCTTTTCCTTTGCGGTCCTTAGCAAGGTGTCCCACTTTTGACAGATAAAGCATATACCACATGGACCATCATGATGTAGCGTGCATTGATGACATCGTGGTAAGTTTCGATATAAGTTCTTTCCTTTGTTGGTGCGACAACATAAACCTGGCGGCTTCTTGTCTTCTATTACATTGTTGGTGATGGTTAGTGCTACGGCTTTGGTTGTTGTTGTTATAACCTCCTGGTCATTTTCCCATTTCCTTTTGTTGTTGTTGGTTTGATTGTTGTCGTTGGTGCGGTTATTATTGTTGTTGATGGTATGATTGTTGTTATTGTTGTGGTGGTTATTGTTGATAATGTTTTCCTTTTCACAACTTGAGCCATGAGTATTTGAGTAATCTGGTAGATTCTTCAATTGTTTGTGGATCGAAAGAAGTTACATCTCCTTGGATATTTTGTGAAAGTCCTCCAATGAAATTTTCAATAGTTTCTCATTGTCCAAAACCATAGTTGGACAAAGAACGATCAACTCTTGAAACCTTTTGATGTAAGCAAGTCTCATGATTTAGTGACGATTGCGGCCTCGGTAATAGCGACTCATCGTCGCTCGTTCTTTCCTTAGTGCCTCGGATATATAATCCTCTATGTACTTTTGGATAGCAGTGGTGTCATTTCTAGTGCGGCTTTCTTGACGCCATAACTCTTCAAAATAAAAGGAAAATGAGGCGTAGTCAAATCCTATGTTAAAAATATGCGCTCTAAAGAGAGTGATAAGAAATGATAAGTTTGAGGTTATTTTTCAAAATGATCGACGGTTTCGAAAAGATGGGTTATGAGGTGTTGTAAATGTTTCAAATGTATGGTGGTTTAGTGACTTAATGCGTATAACGTGTAACTCGACATGTTAGTGATGAAACAAAGGAGTGAGAGTGACTTAGCCTATTTAAAGGTTTATCTCGGCATTCAACGTTATCGGTGATGAGTCGATTGATGTGAAAATTGTGATAGGGAATGACAAGGAATTCTCCACATTAGAGTATGAAGAAAGAATAATGGAATGGGCATTTAAAGGCATCCATGTGACAATCGATATGAAATGAAAGTAAATAACTCGAAAATGTGCGTATAAACCGCATGTAAAGTGAACATGCACTTATGATGAAATGATGAGATGCTATGATAATGTAGTTATAGTCTAGGGTCAATGATGCAACCTAGTTCTCTATAAGCTGAAGCTCGATGCCAATCTGTCACACCCCAAATTACTGCTTTTGCGTGAATGGAATTCACGGATTGATTGTCATAGCATCACAATCACGATTATATTGAGCGACCTAAAGTGTCGTTTGGAAAATACATCGTTTGATTTAATAAAATAATCGAGTTACAACATAGGTCCCAAAAGTTTACAAAGTTTGCGGAAATATAAATATATTACAAGTCCAAACGATGTTTTTGAAAGAAAGTGCCATAATGTACAATGATATAAGTCGACGCCGCGACTCAAAAGGTGGTTCCTAAACCATGTCATGATGATAATGCCTCGATTACACGAAAATACATTGCTAAAGCGGTCAACAATAATGTTGGTGAGAAATCATAGGTTTATGTAAATGTTTTATACGACTACGCAAGTATAGATCGAGCATGACAATCATGTCACGTAAAAATATTCTTGGTATGACAAACATGTCACATAAAAATGTTACAATTGCTTTAAGCCCATGACACCAAACGAGATTGTTCATAATGTAGGCCCCAAAGAGTGTTTGCCGAACAACTCAATAATGTTATTAAATGAAATGCATCCAGTATTACTAGTTGGGATTCACCAACCCGGATGGGCGTCACCCTCGATAGATCTATCCACTCACCCTCGCTTCTAAGATTAACGGTTCATGTTCGGGTAATGGGGACTTTCAATTGGCAAATCGGTAACTTAAGCAATGTAAATGAATTTAACATACTTGGTATCGTAATAAAAATGTTGTGCAATGTATTCTCCCGTAGGTTTGAAATAATGTAAAACTTGTAAAGCGGGGCTATGAAAACTCACTTGATAAAGCGGTATGATGACAAGAGTGAGTACAACGAGGTATAGCGTGATACTTTAATCGGACCTATTACGAATGATATGATATGTAATGAGTTATGATGTAATGATATGCATGCATTTAGTATGTTATTTATACCATTTGCGAGTTTTGAAAATAATACTTATCGTCGAAAAATACTCTTTTGACGTCTTGACCCTTCAAAATTACTTTACAAGTATTTACGTCAAAATGTCATCCTACAATGGTTTTGTAATGATTTATTGTGAAATTTTACTTTTAGTAAGTAAAATAAAGTCGTCGGAAATTTCTTGAAAGTGACAAAAATAGCTTGAAAAACTAGTCGTAAAATAGTGTCGTCGAGCGTTAGAAACGAACTCGACGGTTTTGGAAAGTTTGTATCAAAATCTAGAAGTTTCGATTCAGAGTTTTCGTCATAAAGGTCTCGAACATAAAGATAATAAGGGTTAAAGATGGTGATTTTGTCTAATTGTTGTGTAAAAGTGAGTTTCGCCAAGTTTAAGCATCCGTAAATAATTTATTAAAACTCCGCTATACAAGCGGTTGGTCGTTTTGAAAAATATGCTTGGTGATCTTGATTTTACTAGAAGACATTTCGTTTCAAAAGTTCTACATCATAGTTAAAACAGCCGTCAACATGGTCATTTTAGTTACCGTAACACTTATCTCGTAAAAATAATATAGTTTTCTAAAAATAATAGTTACGGCAAGTTTATGAAAACGTGCATATCTTAGTCGTTTCAAATCCGTTTTCTCGTATTATATGTCCTTAGCTTCGTATCAAAGTATACTAATATATTTTTGACAAGTCGAAATAATTTATGAAGCTTAAGGCTCGTTTTGACTCGAATAAAGTAAAAATAACTTGTGAAATTTCGAAAAATATATATTTCGTCGTCAAACTTTAAAATTCATAACTTCTTCGTTATAACTCCGTTTTATTCCGTTCAAGCGACCACGGATTCGTTTTAAAGTATATTTTCTAAATATCAAGGCCAAAATTTCGTGCCTCTGTCGGATTTTCCAGAAAATCAAAACAAGGACAGAACACTTTATATACTTATCGAAAATAGTTTTTCTCGTACCAAACCTATTCTAATCCCTTCAAATCAACTCCAAAGCTAATCTAATCCTACCATACACCTTCTTAGGGTGTCATGGGTTCCTAAACATCATCAAGACCAAAGTATACCAAGGGATAATTATAGGATGACCTTATATATATATATTTCTAAAAATCATGTAAAAATGGTATAAACAACACAAATCATGCATGCTTGCTCCAAAAATGAAGAGATACTTATGAAATGAAAAGGAGATATGAAAATATAAATGATATGCTTACAAGTTAATATGATGAGGTGCAAAGAACAAGGTTAGCCTAAACACTCTAGGTTTTATTTCAAAACCTTATTAAGAGTGTGATTCTAGATTGTAATTACTTGAACTTGAAAAATTTGATGATCCCTTGTAGCTCTTGATGTAGAACCGGTTATGAAGAGAGGAAACAAGAGAAAAAATGTTTTAACTAACTCTTGTGAATAATGAGATGAATGATATAATTGAATCATGTAAGACTTTATGTAGTGTATACTTCTAAACAATCAAGAAAACCTTACCACCAATTAATGACACCCTCCCCTGGTCGCCAGGGGGAGAATTGTCTAAATATATATATTTTTTTTCTCTTGTATTGTATAAATTGTAAATAAAATGTAAGTAAATGATATAAATGTAGGAAAATGTAACTTGTACATAGATGTGAAGTTAAAGTCATATGGATTAAAATAAGATTTAATAGATCAAAGTAAAGTATATTGATATCATAAAATTTTAAAAATACATTCCTTGTAAAATTTGAGTGATAAAATAATTATCGAGTAATTTTTAAGAAAAGTGTCGTAATAATATAACTTTAACGATTTATATACAAAATAAATTTAAAACACTAGGAAAACTCAAAATATAGTTTTTATAAACTAATGTAAGTATAAAAATATATCGGGATCATTTTTGAAATAACGGATTAAATATTCAAAATAATAACTCACGCGATAACGTTTATTTAATATAAAATTTACGCGTTTAATGTGAAATGCAATGTCATGAATGAACTAATATGATGCAAATGATGTTAATGAAATGTAGACTAAACTTAGTCCATATGAAATGTTCGTGATGATATGATCATGAATTCGCCGCTAAACCATAAAGGTTACGCGAATTTGAAACACGCAAACCTAGTTTACGATAAATGTTGAAATTGTAAGGCATGAATTGTTTTGAGAAATGACTTGAAATTGCGAGTTGTCACATCTAATGATTCAACATCATTTAATCAAAACAACTCGGATAAGACACTCTTAATGTTGACAAATGATGCAAACAAAATGGAATGCACCGGTGAGCCCTTTCTACATCTCCATCGACTTCTCAAACTACTATTATCTACATCTATGGATCGAACAAACAACGCTATCCTTCGTCGAGATTTTCCACTTTGACAAGAGCGTGTTACTTAACTTAGAACGACTAAGGATTCAAATTACCAAAGAAAAGTTCTCAATGATGATTCTCATGCGACTCTTCAAACTATCCTCAATCAATTTCGACCACTTATCAGGAAGAATATTCCTCGATTTTGATGATGACATGGTGGAATCTCATTCAAGAAACACACTTGGAATGGAATATTCATGAGTTCGAAACTCATTTATTCAAATTATGAGTAATATGGAAATATACATCAAGGAAGGCGCAAAGAGAATAATAAGTTGAATGAATTGAATGAGTGTCAAGAGACACTATGGAGCGATTGTGACGGTCATGCAATAGACCGAGTTGAACCGATGAAATGATACCGAATGCGAGAATGTCAATCGCAATGAAAGAGGATGAAGACAACAAGACCGATCTCAAATACTCGAGTCATAAAGGTATCAATCGATAAGGTACACTTAGCGATCACATAAATTCTCATGTAAAGGTACGACTCTTACTCGAACATAACATCATGAAATCGATCTTGGTTGTGCAAATCTAATACTAATAACATAATTGAAAAAGGGTATATGATGAGCTTTCAAACAAATTTTCAATTCTTGAAAAACATTGTATTTCATTGCAAATTGAAATACAACAAAAGGATGAAATCTTTTATGCAAAAAACCTTGTACTAATCGGAACTTCGAATTTCGAAATTTTTGAAATTAATCGGTTAAAATCCCAGTTCGGGACAAAGATTCGACCATAGGCAATCAAATTACTTCTTCGAAGTCCGAAACATATTGTCATGAGATAAGTGATACACTAGAATCTAGAAATTACGAACTAGCTCTATGTGTGTCCAACCTACTAAGAGAAAATGAGCATTTAAGGAAGAACCTTGAGAAAACTAATTCTAAGTTAGTCAATCAATCTAACCTCTTGATGAAAGACATTGATGACCTCAAAGCCCAAATTCGGGATAAGTGCTTCAATATTGTTGCCCTAAAGAATGAGCTTAGGAAATCTATTGGAATTAGGAAGAACACTAAGTTTGCAAAACCTTCAGCGTTGGGGAAGTCAGCTTGCTCGAACCACTCTAAACGTATAGTAGTTAAGCAGCCTAATGCCTTTAGGACGAGAAAGAGTTAAGCCATCGAAATCTAGGATTGCCTCCCAGTTGATAATAATGCTACTTTGACAAAACCCGGTCACTTCATCGCCTAGTTCCGATATGATGAACCTCAAACTTAGGGATAATGTTCAATACTCCAAGATCGATGTACTAGAAGAACAAATAGCTCTCATACTAAACATCGGTTGGTGATCAATCTCTAAGAAATATTCTAATCACACAGGACCAATAGTCAAAACAAGGTTGTGCACACATACAAATCGACCGACAAGCTGTTTCAAATGGATTCCCAGCGGCGATTATTTAAGTTTACAGAGTCAAACGGACTTACATATCGAGATCTTGCCTCAGTGGATCCCGGGAAAAATCTTCAAAAATCTTGAATCGAATGAGATCCCTAATAATGATACATCGTATTATCTTGTGATGCATCAAGTGTGAGATTAATCATGTCACTACCCCACCCATTTACAACTCTACATGTGCTTCAAGTACAATGTGCTCTCAGTCTTTTTCAGGTACAATGCTCAACTCAATCAGGAACCTCATGACTTGGTTTCCATCAGAAATGAATATAGCTCATTCAGGAGCTATAGCTTTCCAGAATTGATGTACATCTTACTTTGACTCCTATTCATCTTGAATCAGGACTCGCTCTTTTATATCTGTGTATAAATCAAGTTTTATTTAAAAAAAAAAAAAAAAAAAATCTACCTTTTATATATTTTATTCTCTTAAATTCAAATTTTGTCACTTTCCTCATACTAATAAAGAATACATTCTTTGTTATCGATAACATCTACGGTCCTAGAAATGTCATTCAATAATGGCGCGGGATCATAGATGAAGTTCGAACAAATGATATATTCTTGTTTTATAACGGTGTGGTTAATTCAATCAATGGTCTTTGGTGACATTGATTGAGGAAGATTTTTCAAGTTATCTTGATTTTATATGTGCCGTGTTAGTTATGTTTTGTGTTCAAAGGCGGGTTGTTATTGTTTATCCATTATGTTAGTGTGCTTATCTTTGTAATGATTCTCGTTATGCTATCCGTACCAGTTTGCAATCTGATAAGTTCATATAACTAATGAGTTTGTAACACATAATGTGACAAGAGTGCAACTTTCTTTGTAATGTCTTAGCAACTTGGTTTGGTAAATTTGAGGTTAGAGACATGCTTTGAAAAGTCTTAGCGACTTATTATAACTCTAGGATAGCGAGTTGCTAATTCCTCACAAAACTCTGAGGACTAAATGTGTCCTCTCGTGTTTCTTTCTTAAACCCTCCTATTAGTTAGCGACTTGTTTTTATTTTATTTTTATTTCAAAATCTCAAAATTATCTTCTCTCTCTCTCGATTCATCATAGCAATTCGTGTGGTAAGACATCATTGATTTGTCTTTTGTCTCTGATATGAACAACATCGTGTTTCCTAACTCTTATTCCTTATGATTCCACGGATCTTGATAATCATCCTCGCTTCCTCGTAGAGGTTTGTTGTTGGATCATTGAATGGAACAATTGGGATATAAGTTAATGGTTTAAGGGTAGTTTGGATGCACTAGGGTTGTTGAATTTCTACATGTATTTGTGAGCGTATTTTCTGTGATTCGAGTTAGGTTGTGTTTCTAAAATAGTTTGTGTATGTGGATTATATGAATAGGTTGGATTGTGTGTTATATTAATTAAATGATCTGGATATGTTGAATGGTTTGCTTCATTTAATTTAGTGATATGATTGAGTTCTTGGTGGCGAGTTGCCTTCTGTAATAATATTGTTCATGGTAGCGAGTTAGTTTAAATGTTCTTAGTGGCGAGTTATTGATGATATCTTGCTCAACTTAGCGACTAAGCTATTGTGGCGACTTAGGGTTTTATTTACTAGCGACTTGGTAGCGAATTGGTTGTATCATTATTATCGGCGACTTGTCTTTACAAGTTAGCGAATTAATAACGGTGGCGACTTAGTAAACAGATATGTAACGACTTGGCTATAGTGCTTGTTCATGGCGACTTGTCTTACAAGTTAGCGAATTAGCAAATGTAGCGACTTAGTGAGCGAGCGTGTAGCGACTTGACTATGTCACTTGGTAATAGCGACTTGTCTTTACAAGTTAGCGACATAGCTTGCTTTCATGTAGCGAATAAGTCTTGGTTAGCGACTTGTCCAATTATGACTAGAGACCTGTTTGGTTTGTTTTTCACTCGGTGTCTAGGGTTATTAAATTGTTTAAAGGCAATTTGCTAGGATAATCTCATGCATACAATCTTGTTTCAGGATTTCCTGTAACATCTTGTATTGACAACTTACTCTTTGTAATCTGCTATATCACTTCTACATTTGTATCTTGGTTCATGACATTATTTCTTTACAAATGTGCGTTTTAACCTTTTAATTCCTAAACAACTCGTCTCGTGAAAACTGTATCATATGGTGTCTTTATCCTTTATGTCTCACTATTGTCTCTCATTCTATTACTATATGCCTGTGGGAACCCTGTCTGTGCTTCTTTGTTGTGTTTGCTTATATCATAAGGGTGTATTCAATGTTGTCTAACTATACATTTACAATCTAACATGTTCCCAATCATTACTGTTAATTGTATGTATACTCAGATCATCAATGGCAAGTTCAATCCCTAATAAGATCGTTACCCCTTCGGCATCATCCAAAGTTCTCTCAGACGAAGAAATCCTTCCTAGGAGTCAATGGGCTGATATTGGAAAAAGTAACTGTTATGTGGACCTACAAAAGCTACAACAAAATCCTATACTCAAAGTGTCTATTGATATCCTCAAGAACACAAACTTCTTGATTGCCATTACCAAGCAATGCTCAATTCCACCATTTACATTCAACAATTACGGAACACCATTCAATGGGACAAAATCACGACTCAATACTCTTGCAAACTAGATGATAGGGAGTTTACGATTGATTCGACCATTCTTAGCAAGGCTCTTGGAATCACCCATGTAACCCCAACCTTCGTTCGAATCTCCACTGGTCTTGACGATCTAATTGTCTTTCTAATTGGTTTGGGTTATCGAGCGACATCTTAAGGGCTTGAGACATCATCATTTGGACACATGTATCAACCACGAGAGCTATTACAACTATTCTCAACTTTTGCTTATCGGCAAAACATCGGGGTTCGATAAAGTGAGAATTCCCATCTTGCAAATCCTATGGGGTATTGTCAATAGGGTTGATGTGAATGTCTCGGATCGTATTGGGAAGAATTTTCTTTATCAATGCACACATTCATATCGATAGAACAAATTTTCAGAACAAAGCTTAAGGCCGAAAGAAGCAGAACAAGCTTGTGATTCCCAACATCAGATTTTCAAAGCTTGTTATCCAGTACTTGCAACAAACTCACAACTTCAATCCTAGGATTGAATCAACTCTACATAAAGCAGAAGATGAATTTGTTTTAGGTAACCTGAAATATGTTCCTAGAGGTATGGATAAAGAAATATTTGGATTGCAAATTCCTGATATTCTAATCACGGACGACATCAAGAAAAGAGACTACTTCAAACAGTTCATGAAAATTGCTGCCAGTTCATCTGTTAATGTCACACCCACTCCCTCTCAACCCAATGCTCCCAAGCCCATATCTGGAACAAAATCATCTTATGCCTCTCTTCCCAAAAGAGGCGAAAGATCTGTGATCAGACACCTCATCCAAAAGCATAAAGAAAAGAAGAAGAAGTGGAAAAGGAAATCGATGAAAATCTTGAGGGGTGAGGATAGCACCAAGGTAGGTATTGATGATGATCTTTGCTCTGCAACTTGGAATTCAGTGAGCCTAGAGTCGAATATGAAAGTCCCAGTTGGAGGTTGTGCTAAGAGAACACGATCAATTGCCTCGGCAATCCACATCAAACACGAAAGACAAAGGAAAAGGGGTTGCTAGTGTTGAAACTGAACAAGCTGCTCACATGCTTTTAACGATCTCATCATCTCCATCAAGCACCACCAATCAATATGAGCTAAAGAGAAGAACTGAATCATCTCCTGCTAAAGAACACTCTAGAGTAGACAAAGTGCCTGAAACGTTTAAGGAATCTCTTACACTAAGTGAGACTCAGTCTGGTCAGAATGTTGACGCTCTGTTGCTAAAAGGCTCGCAGGAGAACCTTGAGTCAAGATCTGATGAGACCTTGCAGATGGATGAACCAAATCTGTCTACCAACTCTCTATCTTCACTTAAGGATCTCGATCTTGATTTCACTTTGGAGATCAATACATAAATGACAAACCCTTAGATCTTGCACAATCCATGTTTACGGTCAACATTGACAAGATACATCAACCATTCCTCCGATGTCGACATCTTCACTCTGGCGAACTTCCACCTCCCAAACACCGCTCAATCAAGCGTACTAACACCACCTACATCTTCACTTACCCACTGACCGGTCATTACGGTTGTTGATACGGATGCTCCACTGCGTCACCTCAAATTCTCACCGGATCAAGCTGCTTGCGAGCGGTAAAAGGATAAAGCTCTTGAAAGGCAACTTCCAAATCTGTTGATTCTCTTGAGGATCGGGTCTATAGATTGGAGCATCTCAACTTCGATGAAGGGTTGCGGCCGCCATTGAAGGGAAGTTAAGGATGTTGTGGAATGGGCAATGGAAGCTCCTCTTCTTAGGCGGTTCAAGGACCTTCCTATTGCCGATATGAGGCTGCTCTTTTAGAAAAGATGTATGACTTTGAAGAAGACAAGCATGAGGTCCACAAAAGCTATATGAGGCACTTGAAGATTCAATTAAATCGACAATCATGAGCGATGCTTAATTGACATCGAGAAAAAGGAAGCTAAGAAGAAAAGGAGGGCCATTGTGTTGGAAAAACTACGGAAAGACCGTAAGATCCACCTCCACCTCCAACGGGGTGCTTTGGAATCTCTGGGTGGTAAATCTTCTCGACAACCAACACACCTCCACCACAACCACCATCATCACCGCCAAAACCTTCCAATCAATCAAGTCCTACAAAAGAGCAGTACTAAGAAGAAATCTATTGCTTGGGCGACGGTTGATTCAAGGTTCACATCCACATCCACCTCTATTCACGATGATCAAATGGTTCACGAAGAGTCGCATGTCATGGCGATTGAGAACGGATGAAGATGATGCATCAACAAAGCATATTCCTAAGCCATCGGAAGATTGGTTTGATGCTTACATGGTGGGAATCGCACAAGCACATCCAGTGGCACGTTCAAGGGACACAATTCAAAGTTGCATTGTTGAAGATAGACCTCCTTCTCCGAACCTACATGGACCATCCAGTCGACTCGATTATTCGACAACAATTGGGCATCAATTATCACCAATAATTATGAAGTTCGGTGAAGACTCTCTTACGCACTACTGCGGTGATATGGGAAGCTTTATTAGATGGTTTTGTGAGCGGAAGAGTATCTCATCCATAACTCCAAGAGATCTTGAAGGACAAGCTTATGAAATTGTCAAAGTCTTCCACTCGGATACAAATCATCTTCAATATCGGATGGAAGAATGCCATAAGATCTTTGAATGACCAAGTCGGTGAGCAAATCGATCGCTTCAATGTCAACAAATCTCTTCCTCTTGGTGGTGAACACAGTGGATGACCATTCGGTGAATTCTTCTTCAATCATGACTTAGACTATCGTGTGCTCGTGCTGCTGAAGAAGACCAGCTCTATCAATTTCAAAGATGAAAGCGCAACCTACTACGATCAAGGGCTTGAGCAGATGGTTCACGATCAGTGCAGGTGATGAAGAGCGAAAGTATGATATTGCCGCTTCATATGGTATTTCTCATTGGTGGTTCAAAAGAAGAAGTTCTACATCGAAAGACATGGTGGCGATAAAGGCGCAATGATGTTCGATCAAAGTCGCAAATCTTAAGTGTTGTTCGGTGTGAGATCTTCCATATCTATGGATATGAGTATTTGAAGAAGATAGTCATTAAAGAGCGAGACTTCAAAGAGTATACTATTGAGGAAAACGACTTCAAACATCTTACGCCAAATGATTTGAAGATCTCTATCTCTTGAATCTTCAAGGACACCTTGAGCATTTACTGTCCGTGAAAAAAGGCCTCTCTGCATTGTCACTCTTTGGATCGGGGCTTAGTCATTCGAAAGCGAGTTGAGGACTTTCGACTTGGCATAAGAAAGCTACCAAACCAGGATCAACCTAACAAGTCCACAATGGAATGCAAGCGGGCATGAATTTCATCGCGAATACAAAGTTCTTGACACCCTAGAGCCATCATCTTCACCGCGGATATGGGTCTCGCATGCTTATCGCGACTATGTGAGCTCTACAAGTTTAGTGATGGTACTCTCAAATTGGTTGAAGAAGAACTTGACACAGTGAAAGAAATCAAAATTGACATGAAATCTTGGGAAAAGACTACCTTTTGGATGATGATGACAAAAGCGGTGTGAAGATTTCATTCTTTGCAATTAGGCGAAGACTCAAGACTCGAAGGATCTTCCATGACCTTGAAAGTTTTGTTGGTGGTAGGCTTGGGTGGTCATTACAAACTTCTTGAGAACGAATGAAGACATCTTGAAGCAACGGATGTTGTGTTTTAAATATGTGTAATATGTGGTGTACTAGCGTGAACAATTGTAATGCATGTAATAGTGCTAGGTTATGTCTTGTGGTTTCCCTTTTAAAAGGGGAACATCATGTTGTCCACTTCGATCATATAAAACCGGACACATTTTTCTCCAACAAATATTTTGTCTCATACATATTTAAATCACTTGAGATCCAAAATCTCAAAGGATTTGAAATTTTTGATCGGGGGAGAAAATGTGATATAAATATGAAAGATGTTAAAAGATGACCAATTTTTTTGTGCATACTACTCTCTAATATGTGCTAAACAATTTTCGAATCTCGAAGCATATATTAAGGGGGAGCATTTTTTTTGCAAATTCAAGACATCAGGGTACACAACTTTCAATTTTTCTAAGGTACCTTGATTGTATGTTATATGGCTTCTAATCTTTTGGTGATCATATACGCACTTCAAAAGGGTTCCCTCGGTATGTGAAAACCCTCTTTCAAACTTAGAAGCACATATTGAGGGGAGCAAAATCATGAAAATCTCATCCTTCCCAAAATGCTTTGTCTACTTGATTCGATTTGGGAAGTGATGTTGATATCTTTAGAAAATGGTATTCAAAGTTAATTATTCCTCTTGCCTCCATGTGCAAAGCGATTTCAAACATTTGATGCACATGTTGAGGGGAGCACTTGTTCTAAAAATATCAAAAACAATTCGGTACAAAATGTCTTGATAATATATCACAAGTATACGGATTGATTTTCAAATGATTTTCAATTGGTTCCAATGGCGGATGAACAATACCATACTGAGACCGACCAACGTTACTTTATATGCGGTGATATAAGGATGATAAGGTTAGGTATGTGTTCCCATGATCCGCCGAGCCGGAAGGATCTACCGGGGACTATCCACTAGTTAGTGTAGAGTTCTTAGGTATGATGATAAAAGGAGAAAAATGAGATATGGGAAGAGTGATGGCGAGGCCGAGCTAGTCTTGGAATAAACCCAACAAGATTCTAGCTATGAAGTCTCGGTAAGCTTGAAGGGTTGAAGAATTAAAAAATTGAATGAGAAAGGGTGAAAACAAATAGCCCTCCATATATTCAACCTTAGAGGCGAAACCGGGTTTAATTCATATACTCTTGATGATAACATCGGTATTGAAGACAAGGCGTCATGGACCCGGTGGCCTTTGCACTTCAACTTTCCAAACCACTCAAGTTCCTCTTAAAGGACTTGTTTCATTCTCACGGGGAACCGACATTATCTATCGACTTTCTCTTAGAGATTGTTGATATTGAAGAAGGAGACCCTCTCCCAGTCTCGACACGGGATCCAAATATGCACAAATTGAGTCTAGAGCCACGAGATCATCAATAAATCTCATTAGGACACTTTCAATGAAGACTCTGTTTTACACAATGTGGAAAGAGATTATATCTTGAGTCCTCGCATTATCCTTGTGGTATTGCGGAACATCGAGTGATGTGTTATCATATTCACAATGAAGATGGAAAGCCTTACGGATCCATCATCAAACAAGCTCTGGTAGGTGGCATGTGAGATCTATCAAATAGATCAACCATGTGACAACCGAGCGAAACAATGGGAGATTCAATCTTTTGAATCAATCACGGTTCGAGTTATGGATTGGCGGATACCTTTGAAAACCGGTCTTTGTGCTTAAAACTCTTTTCTTTAGCACATTGACCGTGTACTGATATTTCAAATCAAAGGTGTTTTATGATTGATAATTGATATTCATTAAAACCTTCGTTGTATTGCAAAAACAATTTCTATTGACAATACACGATTGTTTTCAAATCTCTTTCATTAATCGGTGGACTTAAATTATTTGGTTCACTCACTCCGTGTTGTCTTCTTTGAGATGTTCGGTTTGAGAACGACTAGAGTAGGCGAAACCATCAAGGAAATTCTTGAATTATACGATCACATGCGATACTTGTCTTGATCAACGAGGAACCATGGGCGTGTACCTCAATTCAACGAAAGTGATCAAAGACACTTTCATGTGCTTTATTGCTAAGCTGTTTTATCTGGGAACATCCTACGTTTGCGGTGATCGAAATGAAGCGGACAATCCATAGCCGCATGCTCACACTACACATTCATCTCAAAAGAAATCATGATAAGTGCATCAATGACTCGATATTTTCACTCTATGCTTACGCTTCGCTGCTTGCCAATATCATGATTTATCAAAGCTTCGCTACTACGATGAGAAGATATCATGATCCGAATGTGAGCATGTCGGTCCGAATGTCAAAACATCACAAAATTCCAACACCACAATGGATATCTCGAGATTTTAAGTAGTGATGATCTCAAAAGTGGCTCAAATTTACAATCACGATGGTTCGGACACTCTACCTCCAAGAATTACTCATTTACATTGTTCAATATTGCACTCTCCACAAATGCACTTGGTTTGATTACTTTGTTGAAAAGAGTCTGAGCTCATGAATGAAGACTTACTTGAAAGCTAGGATACACAATGTAATTTATGGGGTGACCTCCTTAGGGAGATTGTTAGGAATCGAAATTCCATAAGTAAAAGAGTCGGTCACCCAAGTATTATCTAGCCAAAGTTAGCTCATGAGACTTGTCTCTATTTATGTTAGTTATTAAATAAGTAGTAGCGTAGATTAGTATAGTGCAACACCGTGGAGGAAGGACGGGTCTTTACCCATTGTATCCACGATCCACGGTAGTCGTCAGAGGTCGTTTAGTCGTAACCTATAAATACCCTCTACCTTGCAAGGTAGAGGGTTGGATGTTCTTTGGTAATCTAATATTCCACAAGTTTCTCTTACTAGAATATCCCTTTCTCTCTCTAAAATCATCTATGTGCTTAGTGTGTTAACGTTATGTTATGTAAGTGAAATCCAATATCCTACGGATGTAATAACTATATAAGGCATGTTTATACATTCACATCGTTATTTTAGAACCTAAGACACAACACATATTCTAGGTTGCGGCGAGGTTTCTCGACATCCATCGATTAGTTATATATTGGATATCACATTTATTAAGGTGAGTTCGTAGCCCACTTTTACTCGTTTAATTGTTTTATAAACTCTTTGGGAGATACATGCTCAACTACTTGCTTCTACTTTACACTTATATGAACTTAAATAACTGTTGTTTCACTACTTATGCTAGTAAGTAGATTATGCCCGAACTAAATTGATATTATGTTATGAACACTATTATTTGAACCACTTTCCTTGATTTTGAGCCCTTCGACATATATATTTGAGCTCTTTTAACTTGATAGGAACCTTTTCACATATATTTGAACACTTTAACTTGATTTAATTCTTTTGACATATAATTAATCTATTTTAACTTGATTTAAAACATTTTGGCATATAATTAATCTCTTTTAACTTGATTTAAAACATTTTGACATATAATTAATCTCTTTTAACTTAATATTGAACCTTTTGACTATTTTGAACTTGTTTGACTTTATATTGAACCCTTTGACTATTTTGAACCTTTTGATATGTTTTGAGCTCTTTGACTGTTTTGAACTTTTGAACTCGACTTAAACTCTTGAACTTAATTACGAACTTTTGAATGGAACACTTGAACTTAATTACGAACTTTTGACTGGAACACTTGAACTTAATTTTAAACTTTTGACTGGAACACTTGAACTTAATTACGAACTTATGACTTGATTGAACTTATTGAACCGTACGTACTATGACCTAAAATTCTCGCCTTATTGGTGGAGTGTGCAAAGTCTCCTATGTGAGCGGACAATACCAATTCTCGCCTTATTGGTGGAGTGTGCAAATTCTCCCATGTTCGGAGTGTTCTTAATTGTATATAATAGTTGTATGATGTACCGTTCGTACATTCGCATTGTTAGTCTCCTATTAGTAGGTAGTATGGATAGCGCTATTAGAGGTCGGCCAACCTCTCGTTCACTATGTTACGGGACGCATATTATTTATTCTAGGGGCTTTGCCTGGCATACATTATTATATATGTGGTGCTATCTTACTGTGAACTATTATGACAACGTATACTTGACTACTAGACTTACTACTTTTGGCGTGGGTTGTGAACACACGGGTTGCAAGTTTTGTATGGGCGGAACTTGTAAGCGGGTGGATTACAATGCCTTTTCTTTGTGGACTATTCTAAATGACCAAAAACTTTGCCTTTCTTTGCATGAGCGTTCTTTAAAACGTACCTAGTTGGATGAGAAACCCATGTGCATGAGCATTGACATAATCATTTAGACTATACACACGAGCATGAACTTTTAGAACCCTTGTCGAGGTTCGGACTATAGTTATCAATAATTGAATCACGAGGACGTGATTCCTCTAACAGGGGAAGAATGTCACAATTCTCAATTTCCGGTCATTTTGCAAACTTTAAAATTTTTTACTATTCATCTCGGGAATTTACTATTCACAAATTACTATTCATCGCTTTTGAAGTTAGTTTGCGACTTTGAGAGGTTATTTTAAAATTTTACTATTCACTTTTACTATTCATTTCCGAAATTTTTATTTCACATTCTCGTAAGTTAACCTGTTTTAGTGATAACCCAAGAATTTGACACTCATCGGGGTCATTTTTGCAAATTTCACGAATCCGTGTCTGAGATTTACGTTTAGGTTTAAACAACCTTTAGGCATCCTCATACGTCCATAAACATTAAAAATAAGAGAAATATAAGTTTTCACCTTCCGTGACATTTTCATAAGTTTTGAAATTCGTTTTCGATTCTGCGTTTCTGAAATCGCGCTTTGACCCGCGTTCCCGACTTTTAGCGGCGTTTAAGCAACCCGATAGAACTTACCACTCATCTAATATGCTTATATAGAGTATATTGATAAGTTTTAATATATTTATAAGTTTCATATTTTTAGGATACCCAGTTTTAAGTTTCGTGACTTTACGACTTACCGTTAACGATTACCGGGACCAAAACTCACTCCGTAAAACAAATAGCTAGTAAGACTTAACAACTAAGTCACCACTTATGCTACGTGATGTCTTTCTTATGACTCACAAAGCCACTTGGCTTGGTGAGAATACATCTATCCTAAGATGATTACACATGTTGTTAACTTTACACCTAAGAATAAGATATTTATTTATCAACTCATTTGTGATAAACCAAAAACTCATCCATGTCCCTATTTCTCTCTATAGCAACGACCCAAACACAAATAAAACACCCTCTATAATCTTGTTCTTGCTTCTTTAATCCATCACAAGTTAATCTCTTAGTTCCTTGATGATCCTTAGTTCATTTCAACCATAAAAACACAACAAACACTACCAAAAAAAAACTCATCTATTTTCTAAGATGTTAGAATCACTCCTAAACTAGATTACAAGTGTTAGTGATTAATATGTAATAGTTAGCTTAATTAGGCCTTTATATTTATTATTAAGCTAAGGCTTGTGTAGAAGGCCCATGAGCCTTGGCCCAAGCCTATAAGAAGGGAAGGATGCTAGTTGTGTTGCCCTAGCTCCTTGCCCTATAAATAATCCTTGTAAATCCTTTATTGAGGGTTGGTTGTTCAATTCATTTCATTATCTACGCATAACTCTTCTTTATTTCATACGCATAGTGTCTTGTCTTGTTCAACCGATCATCTTATCTTTCTTTCTTACATATTGAGGCTTGTGTTACAAATATAGTGACCTAACAGTGGTATCATTCGCCAAATAGTTGGGTGAAAAGGTTTTGTTTTTGAAGTTGTTTTTGGTCTTACGCGTAACTCTTGGTTCATAAACTTTTACACGCTTAAAAACTCATTTTTTACACTTTTCAATCCAAGATTCTTGTACTTTCAAAGTTTTTAGGTGTTAAAACATTTGTTTTTGGCAAAACGTTTCAAACTTTAAGTGTATTTCATTGATTTTAAGCTTGTTTTTAAACGCGTGTTCATTCTTACGCGTAACGTGTCTACAAGTTTTGGATCATCAAGTTTCACACTTTTGTGTTATTTTGGTGATATTGAAGCTGTTTCATCACAAAAATCTGGTTTAGAAACATCTTTGGGCAGAAATCAGTTTTGGTTAATTTCTACGCGTAAGAAAACCCTAATCTTACGCGTAAGTCATCCGTGGTTTGATCTTCAGTTTTCGTGGTTTACTCAGTGTTTTCTTGCTTGGATAAGCCTGAAAACACTTCGACTTTGGATATCATTTACACTGTGATAGTGTAAAGAATTTTTGGGCAAAACCCTAATTTTACGCATAAGCTTAAACTTATGCGTAGAACTCTTTATGCATAAGATTTTTCTTACGCCTAAGCCTTGTCTTACGCATAAGCTAATCCTACGCATAAGTTTTCTACGCCTAACTTTTAGTTTACACCTAATCTTAGTGTTTCTCAATTCTTACGTGTAAGCTAATCCTACGCGTAACTATTGCTTTTACGCGTAAGTTTGGTGTTTTTACGTCAAAGCATTACTTTGCCTAAACTTGGTTTCTACGCCTAAGGACACTTCATCAACAACATTTCATTCGACTACAAAGATCCATTTTACAACAAAAGTTTTCAACATGTCTCAACCACCATACACTAACTACTTTCCTTACACGTATAATCAACAACAACAACAACAACTCAGTCCACAACATCAACAATTCAATCAACAACAACAAATTTATCAACAACAATTTAATCAACAACATTATCCACAACAAGGAGTAATTCAACCACAAATGGTTCAACCACCACCTAGTCTTCAAGTACAACCTTACACAAACGTTTACAATCAACATCCATCCGGGAACACTATGAAGGAACCGTCTTGGTTTGCAAAGATGTGAAGCTTTAAGTAGCCAACAATCCATTCAAGAGCGGGATCACTGATAGACCTCCAATGCTCACTCCGGAAACTATGATCAATGGGTAATTAGGTTCTTTAGGTTTTGTGATCTAAAGAAGCCACATGGAAAGTTCTTAAAGAAAGTCATCTTGGAAGGTCCATTTCGGATGCCTATTGTCGTTACACCGGAGATCCTAATGCTATTCCACCAAGAGATGATCTCACAAACATTGCAATCATATTGGCGACCTTTACGGTGATGAACTTTTACATTTCAAGTCGATGAGCTAGCAATGCAATATATCCTTTTAGGATTACCCAATCCGATTCTTGAAGTGTTGATGCTCAAAAGACTGCTAAGAAAATGTGGGAACATATTCATCTTCTTATGGAAGGCACTGAACTTAATCAAGAAGACATGGAATCCAAAATTTACTTGGCTTATGTGTTAGTATTCAAATATTATGTGTTAGATGATTCGGGTGGTCTTGGGAGATCAAAATACATGTTTTCCATTTTAGAGAGAGAAAGTAGAGAGAGAGAGGGTGTTCTTGCTAGAGGTTTACACAAAAGTTGAATATTAGATTATGAAGCACCACCCTTCCATGGATGGAAGGGGTATTTATACTACAAACTACACGACCTCCTATCGGCTGTGGATCGGGGATACGGTGGGTAAAGACCCGTCCTTCCTCCACGGTGTTGCACTCGCTAAACTAAACTAATAACTAACTAATAAATGATAAATAACGTAACTAACGACAAGTCTACGAGCTAACTTAAGCTAGATAACATTTGGGTTGACCGACACTTCACTATGGAATTTTCTAATTCTAACAATCTCCCCTAAGGAGGTCACCCCATGTTTTACATTTGAATCCTAGCAATCTATTCTTGTCATTGTTCATGAGCTCGTGACTTCAATTCTTCAATTCCGCAATCTTTGTGCTTTTGTAGTGCAACTTCAAAGTCCGCATTGAGTTGTACTTTCGGTGGAGGTCTTTGAACCGATCCACATCTTGATGATCTTGAGCTTTCTTTGAGATCATCACCACGATAAATCTCGGATCACCCTTTATTGTGTTGCCATCATGTGAAGTTGTGACTTTTGGACCGACATGCTCACACTTTTGAATCATGACATCTTTCCATCGAGTAGCGGAAGCCTTCTTTGGTTCATGATATTTGTAGCGGACAGTAGCGAAGCATAGTATAAAAATATCGAGAACCGTGTTATGTAGATATGCACCGGTCATGATTTCTTCAATTAAGTGTGGTTCTTTGTGAACATGCGGCTTTGGATTGACTCCTCAATTACGATCACCGCAATCGTCGGGTGTACCGCATCAACGATTAGCAATAAAGCGCACGAAAGTGTCTTTGATCACTTCGTTGAATTGAGGTACACGCCCACGGTTCCCGTTGATCGAGACAAGTCTTGCTGTGATCGGTAGGATTCCTAAGAATCTCCTTGACGGGGTTTCGCAATTGTTCTATCGTTCTCAAACCGAACGTCTCAAAGAAGACAACACGGAGTGAGTGAACCAAATAATTGAGATTCAGCGATTGATGAAAATTGATTTGAAAACAATCGTGTATTGCTTAGAATAAAGAGTTTTGCAATACGACGAAGGTTTTATGAGAAAGATCAATTTTCAATCAAAACACTTTTGTATTTGAAAATAGTACACAATCGACGTGCTAGTGAAAAGAAGAGATTCGCACATCGATTGGTTTTCTAAAAGTATTTTCAATCGAGATACTTTTGAATTTTGAAAACATAAGTACACATTCGACGTGCAAGAGAAAAGAAGATTTGCACATCGAACGGTTTTCCAAAAGTATTCGTCAATTCCATTCTGGACCAAGGTTGATTCAAGACCAATCGCCCATTGTTTCTATCCGGTTGTCACAAGTTTGATCTTACGAGAAGATCTCACATGTCACCCACCAAGAGCTTGTTTGATGTTGGCTCTAGAAGGATTTCCATCTTCATCGTGAATACTTTTACATACCACTCGGATGTTACGGCAATACCACAAGGATAATCGTGGGACTCTTAATATATACTTACTTTCCACATTGTTTGAAAAGCAAGTCTTCAAGAATTTAGTGTCCTAACGAGATATTGTGGATGATCTCTTGGCTCTAGACTCAATAGTGCATTATTTGGTTCTGTGTCGGAGACTAGGGAGAGGGTCTCTACTTCAATATCAACCATCTCTAAGAAAGTCGATAGATTATGTCGGTTCCCGTGAGAATGAAACAAGCCCTTTTAAGAGGAACTTGAGTGGTTTGGGAAGTTGAAGTGTAGTGCGTCACTTGGGTCCATGACGTCTTGTCTTCAATACCAGTGTTACCTTAGTAACAACCGGTAGTATATGTATTGAACCGGTTTACGCCCTAAGGTTGAATTGATGGAGGCTATTTCTTTTCACCCTTTTTCACATTCAGTTCTTTTCATTCTTCACCCCTTCAAGGCTTAATCGAGACTTCATCACTAGAACCTTGTTGGGTTTATTCCAAGATACTAGCTCGTCTCGATCCGCACTCTTCCCATATCTCACTTTTCTCCTTTTTCAATATACCTAAGGACTCTACACTATCTAGTGGATTGTCCACAGGTAGATCCCTCCGGCTTACGGCGGATCGTGGGAACAAATACCTAACCTAACCATCCTTATAACACCATGCATAAAGTAAATTGGTGGTCTTTTGGTATTGTTCTTTCCTTCATGAAACCAATTGAAAATCATTTGGAAAACCAATCAAGGTACTTGTGATACGAGATCAAAGCATTTTGTACCTTAATAGTTTTGATCATTTAGAAAACCTCCCCTCAACATGTGCGTATGATTTAGAAATTGTTTAGCACAAGGAGGCAAGAGGACTTTGAAATATTTTCTTTGATCACAATTTTCATTTCCATGAAAAGCCATTTGATTTTCTTGGTAAAATTCTCCCCTCAATATGTGCATAGGATTTTGAAATCATTTTATCACATAGAGGCAAGAGTTCTTTTAAGCACATCCACAATCACAAAATCCATTAAGAAAACCATTTGAAAACACAATCAAGGTACTTTATAATCTCTTTAAAAAACTTTTGTACCTCGATGGTTTTGCTCCCCTCAATATGTGCTTGAGATTGAAGCGTTTAGCACATATGAGAGATCAAAACAACACCTTTATCAAATTTCATTATTAAATCAAAATTCGATCAACTTTTATCAAATTTCATTATTAAATCACAAATTCTCCCAACATGTGATCAAAATATCAAATCCTTTGAGATTTTGGATCCCAATTGATTTAATTCATTTAAAACATTTTGGGAAAGGCGTGGCTTGATTTAACTTTGAAAAATGACGAGATAAGGACCATTTAAGACTTTAAAGATTGTTAGTGTCGGTATGATTGTTTTAAGAGACCTTTAAGTAAAATAAAACAGTTTCACAATCAAACAAGAATGAAAAATTTCATTTTGAAAGATCTTTGAGTTTTAAAGAAAATCATACCATGACATAACATTAAATCTTTAGATCACCACTTTTAACGTACAAACGGACTTTTATGAATAGATATTGTTTGAAAATATTAAATTTAAATCACTCTCCCCTCAATCCATGACATAAGTCAATAATTGAGTGACTTAGGTTTTGATAAAAGAAGTCCGTGATTTTCAAAATTTAGTCCAATATATTTTCAAAACAATATTTTCCATTTTCAAAACAATTTAATCAAATTATTCAAAATTGTTTAAAATGATATCTGCACAAAGATTCGTTAGGTGGATGAGCCGCTTTTGTTGTTGTTGTTGTAGGGTTTGGAAGAAAACCGTCTGCGCAGATGCGGTGAGACTTCTTCTTACGTTGCATTTTGAATGCCAACCGAGGTCAAATTAAGCTCCGTTTCTTCAATCTCTTAGAAGAAAACCATCTGGCGATGCGGTGAGACCTCTTCACGTTGCATTTATGCCAACTCTCCATAGAAGTCCAATTAAGCTCCGTTTCTTCATTTGTCAACCCAAGATATCGTTACCCTTTCCTTTCGGCATCCAATCATCATCATTAGTGGGATCCGGATCGGGAACATCTTTATAACCAATATACCTGCATACGTTAGTGAACACACATACAAATATATGGTGGTCGACAACACCCAAACAACAATCGACTAATAAAAGTCAATTCAACATAACAATCAGATCATATAAGGCATGGGGTTTATGTGTTAATCAAACTCTAATCATCTAAACCTAACAATCATATCCTATAAACCTAGTCCTTCAACATAGGCAATTATCATTTTTAATTAAGCACGTAGGATAATTAAGAAAGTCCGTTAGATGATATAAATTTGAAAACATTCTCCCCCTCAATCAATGACTCATTTTATGAAAAGATTAAAAGTCTTTGAAGTCATTGATTGAGTTTTGCAAATTAATAAAAATTAAAACTGATTGATTTTGCAACTCATTAACCACCATTAAGTTAAAACAAATATTTTTACGAAGAATTTTAGGCGGAAAAACATTTGTGTAGGAGCAACATCCTTGACATACTTTCCTTGTCTTGTTTTAAGGATAAGTGCACGAAATATTTTGAAAATAGTTTAGCGTAGCACTTTCCTTCCTTGAAGAGCGGGTTGCTATACGAAATAATAGCAAACCATTGTTTAACACGGGTTCTGATCAAGTAAGCGCAAACCATTTGTTGAAGCGCCGTTCTGATCCGAAATAAGCGTAAGCCATATTTTGAGACATGTTTTGAAAAGAATATTTACACCTCTCGCTCGAACTTCATCTATGGTCCCGTGCCATTATTGAATGACATTTCTAAGACCGTAGATGTTATCGATACCGAAGACATGTCATAGAAAAACATATTTTGGTATTTTGAAATTTTCGATTTTTATGGGTTTTGAAGGTTTTATAATTTTCTATTTTCTTTTTGTTGGTTTTATATTTTTCTATTTCTTTTTGTTGGTTTTATAATTTTGTATTTTGTTTTTCGAATAAATATATACAAGGATAGAATAGATGATATAGTTAAAGAAGATGATGATCTGAGTGCCGAGATAGGGATATCGAGCGACCCGTCGTGAAGATAGAAGTCATCAACTCTTAAACATTCACCACCAAAGCTTCCGGGGCTCTTGAATCGAAGAAAGAAATTGAACCATCGAAAGTGAGACTTTGGCGACTTCCCCAAACCGAAAATCCTTATGTTGAGCAGATTGAAGCTATATTACAAGCTTGCCTTAGCGGTGCAGAGATGCACACCATAATCATAAATCTCATTGCTCCATTTAAGACCGATGATCGAGATTCTCCGTTCGAGGTTATATCATCCAATAGAAGAACGACAACGTATCATCTCACACATAAAATAATCTTCTCAAATTTCATAACCATCAAGTCTCGAAGCAATCCATTCCAAAAAGGTGTCAAGAGACCACTTCCCCACGTAGTTGAATTGATGCGATCGGTTTCTTAGACTAGAGCTCACGAACCCGAACACACAAACCCTAAGACAAAGAAACTTATACCATCAAGTAGCAGTTAAGTCCAATAGCTAAAGAATAACCCGATGTATACTTTTCTCTCTCCTCAAGAAAGTGCATGAAGCTCAAGAACCCGAAGTACCGAATGCCCAAAGAGAGAACAACCGATAACATTGAAGAAGCGAGGCGAATCACGATTATCTCTGCGGATGACAATCTCTGCGGATGTCCACTCGGAATAAGTGATTATATCTACGAATCACATATTAAGCCCTCAGTGAGACAGTGAGCATCCCCAATGTACACAATCTCTATCATCACACACTTGTGTACCTCTTTTATCTTCAGAAACTTTCTATTACATCACTTCCTCATGTAGTTGGAATAATAACACCAAAAGCCTCGATGAGTAAAACCTTGAGATTCTCTGCGGTCATGACAAATGTCTTCCCGGGATATCTTCAATCACTTAGAAGAGTTAAGTTCATCAAGTTTACTCGCTTTGTGTTTAGATGTGAGTCTCCTTCCCGTTTTAAGCACATCAAGTTTTGATGATGCTTGAATCGACAATACATAATAAGCCATTGTAAGCCCGTATACTAGAAATTTGTTGAGAAGATCGCTTGAAGTCTTTGTGAGAATCAACATCTTTGAATAATGTGAGCAAGTCTAATTAGGGATTAAATTTGGCATTTCAATCTCCCCAATTAGTGCTCTCCCTAAACTAGATAAACCAAGTCTTCAACTCAAAATTTTTTTTAAGCCCGAGCAAGTTATCAAATAAGACAATCTGTTTGATAAATGCCCATAATAAGAAGAAGTCTTTTGATAATCACATGCAACTCGACTCTTTTAGTCTTCTAACATATAGCGAAAAAGTGTAGAACCGAGCGAAAATGTAGACTCGACCTTCTTCAAGATTGTCCGGTTGGGGAATAGGAAGTCAACATCTTCAACTCACCAAAAACAAGAACATCGACAAAAGCATCCCAATCAACTTACATCTTGCACATCCCTTAACTAGAATCCTCCCAATCAAACAAGAACGAAAGATGTTCATCAAGGAAATCGACAATCGAGCCACAACGAACACACGAAATGGTAACACCAAGCAAACAATCACATCAAACAAGAACGAAGGTTGTTCGAATCATCATGTTGATGTGCACGTGAAGCATTAACGGAAGCACTTTGTCAATAAACTCATATCGACTTGTGAAGATGTCAACAAGCGGCTCTTCTCAAGAAACTCCATGTGAAGATTACCCGATAAGAAGAAGCTCGGTTCTTACATGAGTTTAGAGCCGTATGACCATTTAAATTCTCAAATAATAATCAACCATGCGGTAATTTCACACTTCTTCTCCCCTCAAGAATTGCATACGGAGATGCCATTCTTGATTAAATAAGTGAAAATCATCCGAATGTTCTATTCACACTTCTCTCCCATAAAATAAGCACATGATGTCGCCATCTTCATTATAATCGAGCAAGTGAAATGAGAAACAATCAATGGTAGCCGGTTCACTTTATGGTCAAGCACATGGAAAAGCATGAAGCATGTTGATGAGAATGGTCATAATATAGAAGATTTCTCTTCTTGGAAGATAAAGCGCCAACACGTACACTTTTCTTTTCTTTAGGGACGAGGCATGAGCTGTTGTGTTCATACGTCATAAGAAGATTTCTCTTCTTTCAAAGATAATCTTGTTGAAGCGTACACATTTCTTTTCTTTGGAGTCTGAGGCCCGAATCGATGTGAGCAGGCGTCATAATCTCTCTTTTCGACTCTCTTAGCAAAACATGTAATCAACCCATTATCATTCGGTGGGCTCTTTGTAGTGACGGTGATGGAGATAACCAATATGATGAATTTGACCACAAGTAAACTAACTTGAACTCGTGACTTATACTTGCACATATGTAACAAAGAGCGGTGCCGAAATTCATGCTCCATTGAATCTCTTAAGTACTCTATACTCTTCAACCAACCAACCATCAAGTAATAGGCGTACATTACCTCTTGAAAATCCACAATTGAATGTGACCTTTGAGCACTACAACGTAACTCCTTAAAGTGATAGTTATTTTGTAGTGGTATGAGCCCAATTCCCCAAGTGGTAAAGAAAGGTAAAGACACCCAACAATAACTAGATTTCCAAGTCTTCGTTTTTGATAATAAGCATCGAACAAGGATCATGAAGAATCTTCATCCAACCATCCCCGATACCTTGGATACTAAGTACACTCGCCTGTGATATTTCACTTCAACCTCAAATAAATAATAGTGAATTAACCCGTTGTCACATCTTGATTAAAAGCTCAAATCTAGCCTCTTTTGACGTTTTAATTGAAATCGATAATGGTTTCATCCGACCATGGTTTAATGAGCATAACCCGTAAAACTTTGAAGTAACCAAACCGCCATGACGAATATCAAAACACATATCCAATTTTGAAGTACACCTTTTATCCCTTCTTCAAAATGAACCCGTAACACCGACATCGAAGAAGACCCGAGATCGCTTTCCTTTCTCCAAGATGGTTCCATCATCACGGGATTTTACAATTCTAAAGTTTAAACCGAGAAATAGTTTCTTTCGCGGGATTTTACAAAATCAAGAATAAACCGTATGATTGATCCGAAATGCACTTTACAATTACCGGATGTTTCCATTGTCACGGATTTTACATGTCTATGATTTAAACAGAAATAGGTTCTTTCATGGATTTTACAAAACCAAGACAAAACCGTAAACAATGTCAGCTTGAATGTGTTATGGCAACTTTGGTTTCGGTGAATATCTGTTTTAGGGAATCATGCAGCGGTTCATCAACGGTTCATTATCCAATATCAACATCATCATCAACCATCCAGAAAACACTTTGGAAAACACATTAATCACGCAATCTGTCGGCTATTGTAATGACCACTTGGTGAAGTAAACTCGATATGTCAAACTTGATCATGAAGTAAAATTCCCAGATTTGTTACTTAACCTTGTACTAATCCTTGTGAAGAAGAAACGGTGTACCCAATGTACAAAACCTCTTGACATTCTCAAAAGAAATGAGACACGAAGTGATAGCAACGTTGTTAAGTGAGAAAGAATCCAAACGTAACCAAATAGCCAAGTCTTTATCACACTCTATAAAGCCCAAACAAGTCATCTTGGCGGAATGGTTTTCTTAAAGAAGGCGAAATAGGTAAACACGTCCGGAAAACCTTCTTTAAAGCCAAATAAAATACCGTACAAACAACCCCGTAGTCAACAAAGTTCCATTCAAGCCAAGCCGTGACATAATAATCAACGTGAAACTGTATATATCAAAGTATCAACCCTCATACCACAACAACAATCATCATTTCATCAACAATTATTTACCCAAATGTAGACAACTTCACAAACCATACTAAGTCAAGTGTAATAAACACCTTTTCCCTGAGGTTGACCGTAAAACATCAAAGTACACGTTTCTCCCCCATGATGGTTTCGAACTTTCGGAAGCATCATAACGTGTACGACCATTTGCACGAGAAGTTCTTGTCATAAGCAGACATCTTAAAAAATTAACGACTGACGTTGAAGATTCTTGAACGATTTTGCTTAAACTATGAAGTGTCTTTGACATTTTTAGTACCGAATCTCCCATGGGAATTGCAGAAATTGAACCTCCAATGATTCAACGGCTATAAGTAATGACCACATATGAAGATAACCCGATACGAATAATATCTCACAAGTAATACCAAAAAAAACTCCGTAGTCATTTTTCAAATTTTCGCTTAAGCCGTGAATATTGTATCCCTCCGTGAAAATTAGCATGACCAAAACACCACTCAATTTAATCCAATATTATATCAAACAATAAGTCTTATGATATAAGTCATATTAAATCCAATATTATTGTGCCCATCCAATGCGTCTACCATCAGTCCTTTTCAAAATATCTCAACCGAATTTAACCAAAAATGGATTACCAAAGACAGCTTTCTCAACCCAAATTAGTCCAAAATATTCTACCAATCAGCCCAACATGGATTACCAATGACATTCGTAGACAAAGATGACCCGATCCAAAAACCAAAATCAATACTTTCTCAATCGGATATAAAAGCTGGAATACCCTAAATATTCTCACATTAACCCTAAACCACCATCTCATACTCTCCGCCCCCCATCACCAAAAATACTCTCACAGCCTCTCTCATTTCAATCTTACTCATCAAACCCTAAACACTAATCCTTGAAACTCCTTGCAAGTATAGCGATTACTCACCACAGGATGGTTCGAGAAAAGATCTAGTTAAGCCACGAGAGATGGCTTGAAGTCTTGATGATGACCACGATATCACTCACAACGAATAAAGGTAGGTATTACTTTGATTATTGTTTGAGTCTTGAACGAACTTAATGAAAAAGAGATAACATAGTTGTTATACTCTTGTCTTAACATTCGGATAGTAAACATTGTTGATCAATGACGAGTTTTGCATTTCGTGTATATGGACTTTAGGGTTCGAATGGACTTAAAGCACACGAGAGAGAGAAAAAAAAAACTGAGATCAATAAACTTTCATTCGTTTTTGGGTCTTGATATTGTAAGGAGATGGTGATGATTAAGTTCCATTGTTATGGATTTGTTAATAATAAACGAAAGAAAGAGATGAGTTAACATTCTTGTTAATATCATTTCTTAGATTCGAATATTAACACAAACGTTTTAGATCCATGAAGCACACGATCTTTTGTGTATAGATCTTAAAGGGTCTATGTGTTTTGATGAACCTCACACAAAAGAATCAAAGCTGAGATCAAGATTCAATACATTTTATTTCATTGAGCCTATGACTTGTCCTTCACGAATCAAATGACAAGAAATAACATTGTTGTTATTTACTTGACTCTTGGCACGAATAATGACAAACATCCATTAGATCGATGATGATATACTTTGTGTGAAATGACCATAGAGTCTTGGTATATCCATGATAAACACGAAGGAATTTCTGAGATATGGTAGTGAGCTTATTTTCTTTGTGTTTTAGTTAACTGAAACATTCGAATGGGATTGGAGTTGGAGACAACAGTCTTGGACTCTCTTTCAAATCATTCGAACAATCAATAGAGGCTTGAGAGTCTAAAGGTTGGATCGATGATGGGTTAACGTTTGTGAACTTGGATCTTTAAGGTCTTGATAATACTTTGAAAAGCACAAACTTTGACTGAGATCTTGAATAAACTACCCTTTACACATAGAGTCTTGTTGAGGTATTTGAGATTAGGATGGTATGAGTTTGATGTTGTATGATGAAAGATTAGGTCTGCATAGAGTCATTATGGTAATTGGTGTATGTGGTCATGGTCGAGTCATTATCTTCTTCATCTCTTTCAGTTTAATTCGCTAGGTCAAAGGTGTCAAGTCGCTAGCACTTAGTCGCTAGCACTAAGTCGCTAGCACTAAGTCGCTAGCACTTAGTCGCTAGCACTTAGTCGCTAGCACTAAGTCGCTAGCACTAAGTCGCTAGCACTTAGTCGCTAGCACTTAGTCGCTAGCACTAAGTCGCTACGACTTGTTCAGTAACAAGTCGCTAATTTTGTCCTTAAGTCGCTAGCATAAATCGCTACTGTACAGAACAAGTCGCTAGCAAGATTTGATATTTTCTGATGAGTATTCCGACCTCTTTTCCGACCATTTTCGACTAAACCCAGAATAGTTATATAACGATGCATATATTGACATCATGTTGGTGACGGATGACTCAATAAAACCTTTTGACCATAGACTTGACCACAAAACATTCACAAAATGATGGTATTGCCAAGTTGGACAAAAGTTGGACCAAAAGCAGTTACCAAAGGACCTTTTTGAACCACACGAGATACATAAACACAGTTAATCCACAAGAATAAGAATGATAGATTCGACCAACAAAAATGATACAGAAACTGTTTTTGAAAACAATATACGAACCAACATATATCAATGAAACACAATAACCATGGTACAAAACCACACAAATCAAAGAAACACAATAACCATGGCTCTTGATACCAATTGTTAGTATTCAAATATTATGTGTTAGATGATTCGGGTGGTCTTGGGAGATCAAAATACATGTTTTCCATTTTAGAGAGAGTAGAGAGAGAGAGGTGTTCTTGCTAGAGGTTTACACAAAGTTGAATATTAGATTATGAGAGCACCACCCTTCCATGGATGGAAGGGGTATTTATCTACAAACTACACGACCTCCTATCGGCTGTGGATCGGGGATACGGTGGGTAAAGACCGTCCTTCCTCCACGGTGTTGCACTACGCTAAACTAAACTAATAACTAACTAATAAACAGATAAATAACGTAACTAACGACAAGTCTACGAGCTAACTTAAGCTAGATAACATTTGGGTTGACCGACACTTCACTATGGAATTTTCTAATTCCTAACATTATGAACACTTCATGATTGAACCCGGAGAGACATTAGAGTCATATCATCATCGATTCTCAGACATCATCAATGACTTGGATAAACACAACATCATCATGCCAAGAATTGCTGTTAACACTAAGTTCCTAAGTAGTCTTGGTCCTTAGTGGGAAAAATATGTCATTTTCATCCGTCAAGCGAAGAATCTTCATCATGCTACTTACGGATTGTTGTACGACTATTTGAAGCCACATCAAAAAGAAGTTGACAAAGAAAGGGTTATCCGTGGACAAACTGTTTCACCATCACTTCCGGAAAATCAACAACTTGCTTTGTGGGCTCAAACTAGTTATCCTCCTCAACCCGCTCCTCAACCCGCTCCTCAACCAACTGCAACAATTACACCATATGATCCGTCACAGCAACAATCTCAACAAACTCAATTGGTTCCATACAACAACAACAATGATCAAGCACTTTACAGTGAAGCTAATGAGGACTCCAATGCTTTCGATGCATTGCAACAAGGATTTGTTATGATTGCTAAAGCCTTCGTCCGGTATACAAACAAATCCAACAATCGCAATCGCTCCTCATCAAACACAAGGAATCAGGCTGTTGTGAACAATGGACGTGTTGAAGTTTAGAATCGTGGTTATGGTCGTCATATGGGAGGTGGTCAAGGGTTTAATGCTATGGGAAGGAATAACATGGGTGCTCCACAACAACGAGAGCTCAAGTGGTTGAGCAGGGAATGCTCATAATAGGATGAATGGTCTTATTGCTACAAGCTGTAATGAGAAGGGTCACTGCTAATGCATGCCCAAAGCCGAGAACTAGAGGCATTGCTTATCACAAGGAGGCTTTACTTTTGGCTCTTAAGGATGAAGTGGTGGAACCCTCACAGCCAAAGAACGAGCTTTATGGCGGATGCGAGACTCGAGATGATGATATGGAGGACTTGCGGGCTAATGCGGCGATGATGTTGATGGCACAAATGCAAGCTCTCCACATGAGTGACACAGGCCCAATGTATGACATCGATGGCTTGTCTCGTGTGCCAGACAAACCATATTCATCATCGATCTAATATCTCGGTGAACATCTCGATCCGACGAGGCTCGAATGTTCAACATGAGCCGTCCACACCTCATTCGGCGATTCTCAACTAGACCCGTAGTTACATTTGATGATCAAGATGACCTTATGGTTACCTTTGATACTAATATTGACTACGTGGTCATACTTGAGGATCGAATAATGATCATGTTGTGACTCGCGTTGAACACGTTTGAACCTTTGCCTAATCCGGATGTTGATCTCTTACTTAAGACCAACAATCCCGAATGGAAGAATGTTGTGCACTAAATCGGCAATTACAGTACAAATGCATTTGTTAACTGTGGATATTGAATGCTTAAAGCGGCAACTCAATTTTTCAAAACTCGAGAAAAAGCGTGAAAAGGTTTTGAAGTCGCTTTCGCTAAATCACACCAAAGCGAAAAATCATTAGAGCAGACAGTTAGTGATCTAGCCGCATCGAAGAATGCTTTGTTGTCTCAAATAGAACAACTGAAACATGAACATAAAAAAACAACTTAACGCTCTTACTTTGGAAACTCAAAAAGCCAAAGCTGAGTTGTTAACTTGTCAAAAACAATTATTTACGTACAAAAAGCATTCAACGAAACAAATAGATGACCATCTTGAAGAAATTGTCGGCTTAAAAAACAAACTCAAAGAGTTTTGAAATGTTGTTTACAAACATGGTGAGTCAATCACAACTATTCAAAAGTTTACTTTAAAACCCAATCCAAATGGATATGGACGAATCTTCTTGACTACAAACCAAAGCTTTCAAACAAAGCATTGAAACCAAATCTCAAGTTTCCATTGCAAAATACAAAATTGATGACTCTGTTATGAGTGTTGTTGAATATCATCGTCAAGAGGAATTAGATCGTAAGACGGCAGTCGATCAAAATTAAGCTGTTGTTTATAACAAACCGTTTAACTATTCAAAAGCCGTCACTTTCGTCACACAAAAGGATTCTTCCAACACACCTAGGATTATCACACCTATGTACGAGTCTTCTAATGTTGCTCCCCACCAAATTATGCACAAATTTATGGTCCTTTACCTTCACTCGGTGAAGTAAATTCAAAACCAAAATCGTCAAATTCTTAGATATTTTGACATTTCACTTCTAACCTCAAACTTTTAGAGCGTGAGATTGAATTTCATTACGAAATAAAGTTGAACATTTTCAATTGCCTCGGTAGCGAGAACAAAGAGATATTTTTCAGAAAAGAATTTTACCCCATGTTAAAATTTTGAAAAATTGTGCATTGTATTGGGAAAGGGAATTTCATAAGGAACTTGGATTGATGAAAATCGTTTTCGAGAAAACAAAAACATCAATTTCAAATACAAAACGTAAAAAGAAAATGTTACGAAAAGATGTTGATCGACTCTTGGAAGATGTTATCTCTGCTGATATCCATAATGTTGTGTTATTGCATTCTTTGCCGTATGCATTTGATTATATCTCTGCTGATTACATTGATTACATTGAAATTGTTGAGAATCACGATAATGTGCTTGGATCGAGTCTTTAAAAGTTGAAAATGAGCAGTATTAAATGAGCTTTCAAATGCAAAACGTCGTCTTCAATTGTGTCAAAAAGATTGTCAAAATCGTGAACTTGCTTTGCAAAACAAAATCAACCAGTTGCACTCCAAAACTTTCGTAGTGTTTGGTATGTCGTAATCAAAGCCGGAATTGAATAGATTATTACGATGTAATGAAAAAATGCTGTTTGTTTACATTTATAGAATGTAATGATTCATTGCAAGGAATGATCCATTACACCAAAACCATTCCTTAGATGTTCCTATTTTTTCATTACATCTTGTAATTTTTTTTTTTTTTTTTTTAATAATATAAGAGTTGTTTTCATATATAATTGGGATTTACATCAAGGTGGTAGGTAAGCGGGCAACAAGTCAAGCGCCACCCCCCTACGAATAGCAAACCCTATTCTCACGAAAACATAATCGTGACCCCTCGGGGCCGATATATTGCTGCGAACAATCTTACAAACCCGATCCAAGAAGCGCACAGCTTCAGGGGCTAAGGAACCAAAAGTGTCATAATCGTGACCCCTCGGGGCCGATATATTGCTGCGAACAATCTTGTAATGGAATCAAAATTACATAAAACTCCATCGTTAACTAACCACATTAAATAAACTTCCTATCGTCAACGGGTATTTTAGTCTTTTTATTATCGATTCCATTACGTCTTATCATACAAACCAAACATGATTAATAACTACAATGAATCATTACATTACACTATTTATTCCATTACATCGTTTATTCCATTCAGTTAACATTTCATCCTGTCCTACCAAACGAACCCTTTTAATCCAAAATTTGAGCAACTGGATGATCAAAACGCGTCTTTAAAATGTCAAATCTCAAAATATGAACAAGAACTTGCAAAAGTTAAAAAGGAATATGGTGTCATATTTGATTTACTCAAACAGACTCGTGATGAAGCATCAAACGAACTTGATCATTATCTTGCACACACTAAAGAAGTCACGATTTTTAAAATCTTAGTTCGAAAATCAAGATTTGTTACACACTATCATTGAGTTAAAGAGAAGTTAGGAAAGTATGAACAAGTTAAGATTAGCAACATTAAAAACTTGCACCTGTAACACTTAGAAAAAGTGACCCTAGATATTAATGTGCCTTCTTCTACTGAAACAGGAATAATTGCCTCTTTTCCCAAAGTCCGCACTTCACAGCCTAGAAGCAATACAAGGAAGAATAGGAAGTTGCGACCTAAGAAAAGAACAATAAAGAATGTTGAAGTAGAAGAACACCCTAAGACTTTGAATAAGACCCAAGTTGCACCCACTTTAGATATTGCGTCTGACAAATGTAATGGAAAAAGTGATGTAACGAATCTTGAACCTTTAAGTACTTTTGATATTGATCAAAGCTTCTTGAGTTATATGTCGTAAAAGTATGCTTTCGATTGTCATGATAAATGTGTTGCTAAAGCTATCTTGTCTCATTTACGGAATCCTAAGAAACGGAATACCTCTAGGCCCACTAATGCTTCTAAGTACGTGGCAGTAAACCGCCTCTTTAGATTCTAAGAACCGCATTGATGTCCTGTAGCTCCATTATCACCTCCAAGGAACTTAGTACCACCTAGTTCATTCACTAAGACTAAAGCAAAGACTAGTTGGAGATGGCGAAATGGATACATAATACACTAGGATTTAAATGGATGCCTAAAATCATTGATGTGTGTATTTCTACTATAGCGCTTGGAACCCTCTAACTCGTGGGTTCCACATCTACTTCTATTCCATCCGTGTAAATACATGTGTGTAATGCACGGTGTCTGAGATCATCCTTTGGATTGTTGATAGCGGATGTTCCCGACACATGACGAGCAATCTCAAGCTGTTATCAAACTTTGTTGCAAAGTTCATTGCCTTGTCGATTCGGGAATGATTACTTGCGACTATCATGGGCTACGGAGATTACATCAATGGCAACATCGAAATTAGCGGGGTTTATTATGTGGAAGACCTCGGTCACAATCTCTTCTCGATATGTCAATTACATGATGGATATTTGGAAGTTGCTTTTCGGGAGAAAACTTGTTTCATTCGTGATCTACAAGGAAGCGATCTTATGTCCGCACTTTTCGCAACTCAAGTTTCTACACTATCTCCATGCAAGACATGATTGCTTCATCTCCCATCTATCTACTTTCAAAGGCAACATCAACAAAATCTTGGCTATGGCCTTCGTTGTCTCTCACATTTAAACTTTCAAACCATAACCAACCTTGCTCGCTACAAACTAGTTGAAGGTCTCCAGAGATTCCGATATTCTAAAGATCACCTATGCTCGGCATGTGAACAAGGGAAAAGCACTCGTGCTCACTTTCCTTCAAAGATGGAACCTGACTCTCGACATGTGTTTCATCTTCTTCACATGGATTTATGTGGCCCGATGCGGCGTGCAAATGATTAATGGCAAGCGCTACATATTGGTAATAGTCGATGACTACTCAAGATGGAATTGGGTCTACTTTCTTGAAGTAAAGATCAAGCTCCTGAGATGATCATCACCTTTCTCACGAAAATTCAAGTTCGACTCCGGAACACGGTCGGACAAATCGAGCGGACAAAGGCTGAATTTGTGAATCAAACTCTTCATACATTTTATGAGAAAGTGGGAATTGAGCAACAAACATCTATTGCACGTACACGAACAAAACGGAGTTGTTGAAAGCGAAACCTCACGTTAGTGGAAGGCTGCAAACGATGTTAATTAATGCTAAACTTTCGGATTACTTATGAAATTTGAAGCCGTGTCAACTGCATGCTACACTCGAGAATCGCTCAATGATTACCAAGCGCCACAACAAAACACCTTATGAGCTTATCCAAACCATAAACCGAACCTCAAACACTTTCATGTATTTGGATCTCTTTGTTATCCGAATAATGATCGTGATGACTTTGGTAGCTCAAAGCCAAAGCGACATTGAGGTCTTTATAGGATATTGTGAAAATTCTAAGGGTTTCCGGATGGAATCGTCGTACAAAGCGAGTTATGGAAATGATTCATGCAAATTTTGATGAACTTACGAGATGGCTTCGAGCATAACGACTTGGAAACCGGTCACAACCGTTTAAACTTCCTCAAACCCATCATCAGTGAACAAGCCCCGACTTACTCGTCAACAAATGGAAAAGCTCTTTGCTCCTCTTTTTGTGATGACATTGATGAGCGTGCTCTAGGTGTATCCAATGTTTCATTGCTCAACGATCATATTCAATACATGATACACTGCTACAACAACCATCTGTTGAAGAAGCACCACCATTGACTCTACAACAACAGTTGAACAAAGCGCATCCAATGACTGAACCGGTGATGATGTTCTAAACAATGAAGTACCCCACTGCGATTTTGATCCAATCGTTCTTTAACCCGTTTGCTAATGAAATCTTTTGATGTTGCGGAATCATCTACAAGCCATTTGAATCCTCCCAATCTGCATAATGTATATCAACATCAACCTTCCACTCATCGTTGGACGAAGACCATCCTCTTGAGAATATTATTGGTAACCCGAATCAACGATCGTAACGAGACAACGTCTTCACACGAGATGGTGAACATTGTATTTATGCACTCACATGCCTTGTCAACGAACCTAAAAACATTAAAGGCGCAATGACCAAAGACAACTAGATTGAATCCATCCGGAAGAACTCAATCGGTTTAAGCGTCTTGAAGTATGGGGCGGTTGAAAGACCAACGAGGGTCTCGTTATTGGTCTCAAATGGATTTGGAAAAACAAATTGGATCTTTGAAGGAGCGTAATCAAAAATAAGTCACGTCACGGTGGCTAAGGGTTATAAACGGGAAGAGGTATTGAATTTGAAGAATCATTCGCTTTTTGCTCGTCTTGAGGCATTAGGATATTTACGGCGTTCGCGGCTCATATGAATATAACGGTCTTCGGATGGGCGTCAAAGCGGTTTTACGAATGGTCAAGTTGAAAAGCGATCTATGTTAGCCAGCCGAAGGATTCGTTGATCGAGTTCACGAACCACGTTTACAAACTGAACAAAGCTCTCTATGGACTCAAACAAGCTCCTCGGGCGTGGTACGATAAGTTATCATCCTTCCTTATTGCCAATAATTTCACCAAAGGTTCGGTCGATCCTACACTTTTCATACAATATCACGGGGCTCACATTTTAATCGTTCAAATCTATGTGGATGACATCATTTTTGGGTCAACACATTTAAAATACTCAAATGCTTTTTCAAAACTAATGACAAAACAATTTGAAATGTCAATGATGGGTGAACTCACATTCTTTCTTGGAATGCATGTTCATCAATCACCCCGTGGTATTTTCTTAAGTCAGTCCAAATATGCCCTTGAACTTTTAAATAAATTTGGAATGCAAAACTGTGACACCTATGCCACACCAATGGCTCATACCAAGAAACTAGACACTGATTTACATGGGAAATTGGTGGACCCTACCAAATACTGTAGTATCATTGGGTCTCTCATGTATCTAACGACTAGCGAGACGATATTGTGTTTGTCGTATATCTTTGCTCCGTTATCGATCGAGACCAGCTGAAACCCACCTCTACGAGGCTAAAAGAATCCTCCAGATACATCAAGGGAACCATTAATTTGGGGATCGGTATCAGAAGGATTACGGTTTTGAACTAATAGCTTTTGAGACGGATCGCGCGGGATGCTTAGATTCGGGAAAATGCGTCGGGAGCATTACAATTTCTTGGTGATAAATTAGTGTCATGGCAATCGAAGAAGCGGATTTTACATCGATGTCATCAACGAAGCGCGAATATGTAGCCATGTCGCGTGTTGTGCTCAAGTTATTTGGATGCGAACACAACTCAAAGACTATGGTTACGTGTTTGACAAAATCCCGATGTCTTTGCGACAATCGAAGTGCTATTGCGATCTCGTGCAACTCATTCAACATTCCAAATCAAAGCACATCGATCTTGATATCATTTCATCAAAGAGTGCGTGGAAAAGTCTTGTTGAATTATACTTTGTTGGTCTTGAATACCAATGGCGGATCTCCTCACCAAAGCCTTAGCTCACTGCTAGGTTTAATGAGTTGGTCCACGGATTGGTATCGGTGTTTGACTCGAGGAACTGGATGAACTTTTAAAACATTCTTAAAACCGGTCGAAACACCAAAACCTCTTTTGTAAATATTTTCAAAAAAACAAAATACAAAATATAAAATCGATAAAACAACAAAAATATTCTTCTATCTATATTTTTTTTTAACATGGCAAGTACAAATCTTCCGTCAACACTATAATCTTTCAAAATTCAGTATTTTATCGGTCAAGTGTTGAGGGGGAGAAAGCAAATATTTTTCGGTTTCATAAAACCTTGTACTTGCATGTTACCTCATCACGGTTGTTTCTTTAATAATGGTGGTCACATCTCTGGTATACCGACACTCCTCGGACTCAAATTTATAAAATTTCATTATTTCTTAAGTCGAGGGGGAGTGTCGTCAAGTTTCTTTCCAAATATCCTTCGTTTGGTAACCAAAATGGAAGTTATGGGCACTAGGTGTAAATGGTAAAGGTGAAGGGACTAAAAATGTCAAATACTCAAAGTATTTTCAATAAAACTTTTCTAAAAAAAAAACATTAACTTCACATCATTTATTACTCAACTAACATAATCCTACGCATAGAAATCCATCTACAAATCTGTGTTTCTGATGATCATATTGTAAGTGTTTTTATGGTTTTAACATGATTATAAACATAGGTTTTGAATCGTTTTGAAAACCAACGGTTAGATTTTAACCTAGGGATGATTTTGTGTTCTACGCATAAGCGTATGAACACCTAATAAAGTTTGAGTGTTTGTGGTTAAAATGGTTGTGTCAAAACATTTGTATAATCTCAATGATACCATTTTTATCATTAAGAAACACGAATTGATTGATTTGGAATATTAGGGTTTATGCGTAATTTTTGGGTGTTTTCAAATGTGAATGTTTCTAGTTAAAAAGATAGTTATTTGATGTTGTTTACATGCTGAATTAACCAAATCCAGGCTTAGAACTTACCCAGAAACATTAATTACGTTAAAATTGAATATTAGGGATTATGTTCATAGAATTTGGGTATTTTTGATCCACTTATGTTTTGATGTTAAAACTTGCATAAATCAACTCACTAGCCTTCTTAGACATCCCGGAAAAGTTTGGTGTAATTCCTATGGCTAAAACTCTTACCGTAGAAATTGAACATTAGGGTTTAAAGTCTACGTAACCCAGATTTCTATGCATAGCGCTTGAAAGTGTATTCATGATTAGATCACGAAAAGGAATGAATGTAGATGTTAATATTGGTGATATGGTGACTTTATTTCGGGTTTCTCTGGCGTGAATAATTCGAATCAAGGTTACTTGAACATCTCGCATAAGGATCACCTTACGCGTAGAATGTTATCGTGAAGAGAAATCTTCGCGTAACCTTCTGGCGTGAGGTTCTACAATGGGAACTACGGCGTATCACTGTGAAGGATATGCGTGGCAAAGAACCTCTACGCATAAGGTTCACTCTTGCGCGTAAGGTTCCATATCGCTTTCGCGTAAGCTTTACGCCTAAGGTCCTTTTTCCTACAGCGTAATATTTCTTACGCGTAAGTCAAGAACCTCGCATAAGCTTATGCTTACACGTATAACCTTTACATTTCGCATAAACTTAGAATTTTACGCCTAAGCCTAGTTTTAACCAAAATTATGAATTATTCTGGCGTGCAAACTTGTAAATAAATAAATCCTAACGCCACGAAACCAAATTGTCACTAATAAGCTTAAATGGTTAATAAGTTGTGAAAACTTAGACTTTAAAACGCAAAGTTAATCTACTCACGAAACTTATCACGACATCTTTGGACTATTGGACTAACAAGTGACATTGGACTCGTAACAATCATCGACATATCACATTCAATAAATAGACAATAAAATCAACTGTTGACTAACGTAATGTCTTTCGATATGTTGGTTCTTTTGGCTAAATATCTTCGAGATCACGACATGGACGCTCAAATGCAAAATGTGGAAGCACCAAATGTCCTCATTGTTGAAGATATCTTCCTCATGGTTACCCAATGAAGATCGGAAAGAACAACCTTAAAGTTGATTTTGATAGTCTCACTGCTCGAGTCTTCTTATCGATTGTTGTGGACATTCGAAGAATCACCCTTATCGAGAACATGCTCGCTAACTACGCTATAGTGCACGAGATCTACATTCACCAATTACGGCATACAATGCGAAAGATCAAAGGTCAAAATGCTATGACGGTGATGCTCAACCACAAACATGTCACCATCACCCAGCCAGACTTAAGGGCTATTCTTATTCATGTCATCGAGCCAATCGAATACAATGCCACACCAAGAGGCCGTTCGCAATTCATGATCGACATTGGTTATGACGAAGTGAAGGAGTAATCACAAAGCATTCATCCGTGGATCTTAATAATATTCCCACCATGGAGAACCCTACATTATAATTACCAAATCCGTTTACGGAGGTGATAGTGGTTATGAGCATCCCAAGCTCATGGAACTACTGAGATCTTTTGAGCTTTGGTCAACATGAAACACATTGAAGTTGAAGCTACGATATGGGACGACATGATGTCTTTCCTCAAAAGCTTGGCACCAAGATCCCATATATCGAGATATACCAAATGTTGATCCAAAGAGCTCTAGGGTATAATCACGATATTCCTTGAGACTCAATGACCCCAACAACCACTCCGCGTTGTATGAACCTACACTCATGATTAGATTTAAGGAATCAACAACAAAGAAACAAGGTGCGGTGTTGCGGATCACCTTTTCTTGATGCGGTCAAACAACTTTATTCATACAAAAGGTATCGGTAGCGGTTGATGAAGGCAAAGTAGGTTTTCTTGATGAAAAGTCCTATGGTACACCTACTAGGAAAACCGGAAGAAGCGGTCAGAGGAAGTGTTACGAGCCGAGAGTCGAGAAAGTTTCCTAAGAGATCACATACTCTCAAAAGGAAAATTCCATCTAAAGAAGCCATCCCAATTCCGAGCTGAACATGACAAAAGCTAATGGATGAAAGCTACGAGAATCTTGAATCGGAAGAGGGTCATCTACTCGAAACTCCAACCGATGACACTCAAGCGAGTAAAACCTCCCGGTCAAAAGGCGATAAAGGAAAAGGGAAAACTCCAGTGCTTGAGCATGAAAAGGAAAGCTCGGAAGAAGAACCATTTGATGAAGAAAAAGACTATCAAAAGAAGTTGAAGAACCTCAGACTCAAACATCTTGCCGATGAATTCGTACAGCAACAAACTCGTGGCCCCGGAGGGTCAAGTGGTGGTGCACAATCTACACCAGTTTCTGAACTGGTACCACCACCCACGAACAACAGCAAAGGCAACTTGAGGATTCCATCAACTATGACATAGAGGAACACGAAATGGAGAAGCGAGAAAGGAAAAGGCGATGAAGAGGTGCGACTCAAGCTAAAGCGGATGAAGAAGCCGGGATCAAGGTGAAGAATTGGCTAAGTGCGGACAAGATGGCGAAGTTGATTATGATGATTTTCTTCTTGACAACCCACTCGCTCCAAGAAAGAAACTTCTGAGCCACCAAAAGACCCTGAGTCTCCTCATGTCTCATCTTCATCAGACTCGTCTTCTCACTCTTCACTTCCACCATCCAAAGGCACAACCAGTTCCACATCCAAGTCAGTGAAGAAACCAACAGACTCTTGGATATCACGGGCTAAGACAAAGATTGTCAAAGCTTTCAAGCACGTGAGGAAGAAAGATGTGACCAACAAAAAGCTGAATCAACTCGCTGACAGGATCAATCTTATGCAAGACGAGATAGACAAGATGTCAAGTGAAAGGGAGTATATCCAGAAGTTCATGCAATGTGATGTCCAAGGAGAAATGAACGAGATGATTAAGGGATATACTCACAAATTCCTTCTCGACACTGTTCCTGGCGTAACAAGAGAGATGTTCAACAGACAACTCTATCTGAATCTCATGCAATTAGCTAAGCAAACTATAAGATCAACACCTCTAACCGTAACAATCAACCCAACTGATCCTATAGTGTTCTCCGATGCTGAATTGGTTTCCAGGCTGGTAACACAAATGTCAAAATGATCTGCAACATTTTCTTCTTATGAAGGTAAATTTTTTGACGCATTGCTGGAACACCAACTTAAAACCGCATGCAGAGTAGAAGCTGAAAGGCCTAAGCGTCCAAGAGACGATGACGATAAGGATAAGGATAAGGACACGGAGCCTAAATGTCCAAAGAAGTCTGGTGAACCCTCCTCTATGCCACCACCACCCCAAAGGACTCCAACACAAAGACGATCCCCTCCACGCTCTTCTGCTGATAAACCTCAGGACTCTGAGTTACTACCATCCACAGAGAAAACCGGTGATTATTTCGAATACACTGGTGGTGATGATGAGGAAGTCCTTGAGCCCCAACAACAACCCACCTCTCCCAACACAGCAAAGAAACCAGCCTCCTCATCTAGGCCAAAGAAGAAGAAGAAGAAAACTAAGGTTGATGTCGTCTCATGGCTAGAGCGAAGGCGACACCGAATATGAATGGTTTTCTACACTTGTTGATGCTACTCCTCCCACACGAAGGTCAAGATATGGTAGAAGGTCGAACATTGGAGCATGCTAAATTACTTCAAGAAAAGTTTCGGGTGAAGAAGATGACCAAGTCGAGTTAAACGCATCAAGAATGAAGCTTTTCAACCGCTCGAAAACAACTTGGAAAGTGCTATTGAAGTTGAATATCATCTTGAAAACATAGCACGAGCCATGTCTAACAACATCGATTGGCTCAACCACAGGCGAACATTGACTTCACGGAAAAGACAAGGCTCCATACTACACAGTGGACCGGACCTCTACCTACCATTGTGAACCGGATCGACCCTAAGATTCCATTTCGCTACTTCTTCAACAAAGACACGGAATTTCTTCTACATGGTAGCGATCATCAAAGAAATACGCTACATCAACGACACTTCCGTTCCGTGACCATATATTCCAACCGCATTGCCATTGAAGAAAAGGCTTCTCATGTTCGCTAACGGTGGAGAAGTATGACATTAATGCGATGTATGGGATTCACCATTGGCACGAGCGCGAAGAATCTTCTACAAAAGCTGCCGGTTCAAAAGTCTACACATGAAGTGTTTAGTGATAAAGGGATCGTTCTTTGTTAAGCATGTAACTCTCACGTCTAAATGGGACTACACATTTCTCAAGACAATCGTGGTCAAAAGACAAGGCGAAGAGGACTATGTTTTACGTGAGGCGGACTTTCGAATTTGTCTCTCAACGGCGGTGAAGATCGTATCTTGCCAAGGTACAAGGAAGAATGAGACAATTCTTGGTGAAATCAACGTGAATACATCAAGTCCTTGCTCATCTTCATCGAGTATAGTGATCCGAGGCGTGTAGAAGACTTGCAACTTGCCGTGGAATAATATCGAGACACGTGTCAACTTCACCGGACATGCGACTAGACCTTCCGACATCAATCGCCTTCCTCGATACACTTTCATCGGCAAACCATTTGGCATAGTCTACCATAGTGAACTACACCGCAACTGCTTGATGGCGTGTAAAGAGCTTCATAAGTTTGGAGATCACACACTGAAGAAAGTCATGGACGGCTTAGCTTATAGGTTGAAGGAGATACATCAAGGCATTGGGTTACTAAAGCGATGGAATTCGAGGGAGAGACGGGATGTGAAGAAAATCATCACTCGCATCGATGAAAGGTTGTATAGAAGGACGATTCGAGAACTTTGGAGAGCTTCGTGGGTGGTGGTCGAGATTTCTCTCACAGGCTATCAACGCCCGATTCGCATTCACAGGTTATTCTTGGACTACTGAATCTCTGGTACCCGCGAGTTGTTTCATTTTCAATATTGATTTGGTTGTGTGATTATTTTATGGCGATGGCTTGTGCACACATAACGATGTACAACCGTTCTTGTAATGAAAGGACCACGTAGTGCGCTTGATTGCCACAATCCTTATAAAAGCGGCTTCTTACTTTTAGTAAAACTTATCAAACCTTTCACTTTTAAAGGTTTTGCTCAAAAGAACAAGTACTTCCTTATGATTTTCAAAACCTCAAAGTGAATATCACTTGTTGAGGGGAGTATTCTTAAAAACTTTGTTCAACAAAATGGTTCTTTGTGGTAATTGATGAGTGTCTAAATACTCGTCATTTTGTACCAATTAAGCTGCAAAACATCCGAAAACACACATAAATGCATCAAAATGATAAAAATATCACAAATAAGTGTTTTATGTGTTTTAAATGCAAAATATCAAAATCGGTGAAAAAGCGTATCAAGTTTGCATAATTGGCGGTTTAGTCCCCAAGTTTCAAAAGTTGTCAAAAACAGTCCACAGTAAATCTAAATAAAGAAAAATATCATTTCAAGTCCCTAAAGGATTCATGAGTTGTCAAAATTGGTCCTTGAGATTTAAATTTGCAAAATTACAACTTAGGTCCCTAAACTTTGAAAATTGTCAAAAATGGTCCTTGAAGTTTGAAAATATCAAAAATAGTCCTTGTACTATTGAAACTTGTCAAAAGTGACCCTTGAAACAACTTTGAGAAAATGGCAGGTTTGGTCCCTCAATTTGGCAGAATTTACAAAATAGTCCTTATGATATTAAAACCAAGCCTTGTCAAAACCATTTTGGACCCCTGCCATTTATACCATTTGGCCCCCTGCCAACCATCGTGACCCCTTCCCTATTTTTGGACCCCTGGTCAAATCCGGTCAAACAAAACACCTTTCCCTCCCACTGTGTTATCTTCTTCCCCACTTGACTAAGCCCTCTCCCATCACCTTATCTCCTTATCCCTCCCCCCTCATCATCACATCTACCTACTTATCACACCACAATTAATGCCACCCCCCTAGTTGCAAATTCAGAAGCACAAAGGTCAAAACCATCTTTCCCGCCAATTTTGATCAAACGGCCAATATGAGCTCAAGACATCCAATGGCTGAGATTTTTAGTGGGATTTGCTCAGAGGACACGTGGAAAGCATATGGGTGTATAAAAGAAGAAAGGGAAGCTAAGAAGAAGGCAGTACTTAGTTTTTTTAATTTTATGTATGTCGTTTTTCATGTCATTATCTTAATTAGTTTTCTCAAGTGTAATTTTAAGCTTTTCTGTACTAAACCAAGATCATTAAGTTTATTGTAACTCAATTTCAGTGTTAATTCAAAGTTTGATTAAGTCTCTTGATTTTACATGTTCTGCCATTAAATTGATTTTAAATGTGGTAAAGCTCAAGCTCCAAGTAGCTTAATTACGATCCATATAAGCTTACTAAAGTCATGCTGTAGCTTTTAGTGAGCTTAGCAATCACTTCAAGCAAAATTGGTACTTTCGGTCAACAAAAGTCAAGCGTGTGGATTGAACTAGTTATGCAGAGTGGAAATGGGGTGATAATGAGTTGAAATTTGGTTTGAAATCAGTGTAGGGTAGTGGTTATTGATTACTTGTTCTTTGGCGAACCATAATGGCTAGAGTCCCAGTGAGTTACTAGTTCATTTTAGCTTAAAGTTGTATTTTATGTTTTATTAGGATAGATCTTTGTTCTTTGTGCTTAAATCATTAGTTAAAGCTTAATTTAGTTAGATTATAGCTTATTTGAGTATTCTTAATCATATCATGGCTTGTTAGATCAAATTTCCATTTGTTATCATTTTAACTGTCCAAAGTAGAATAATCTGTCATCAATTGGTTCTTGTCAATCTAAGTGTGTTAGATCAGTCTAATCACTGTCACATGGCTTTAATTTTAGTAGTTGAATATGTTTTAAGAAGTATTTAAGCTTAAATCTCTAATTTGCTTGGTAACATTTTCATATCAGTCAAAGAAGGACTGTTTGGATTAGCTTACATATCTGATTTGCAGGTTTCTAAATTGGATAGGAGTAGTCTACATACTTGCATTTAGTTGTAATCAGTAGATTCTAGTCATAAACTGATGCTCATTTTCATCCAAAGTCAAAATCATCTTGAACCTGCTCTAATTACATATCTGTTGAGATTTTGATAAAGCAAAAACTAGTTTTGTGTTCAAATATCACTAGAGTAGCTTGCATCAGTTTCATTATACCATAAAACATCAATCTCAATCCATAAATTGGTCTCAAAGTTCAATAAAGTCAAATTTTCAAAAAAACTTCAAAAAGTCAAAATTTCATAGAAACCCGTTTTTGAATAAACTTTGTAATTTTATTGTGATCTTACCATTAGGATTAAGGATATAAGCTTTTGGGATATTAAAGTTTAGCTTCTCATCTAAATTAGAAAAATATTAGTTTATCTCTACTTAGCTTATTAACTGCTTATTCATTAGCTTCTTTTAAACCCTTTTTCACAAAACTCCCGTTTTGCTTATTCATATTTTGCTTATTTAGTGTGTTTTCTTGTTGTTGTTGCTTATTCTAAGTTCCCATAACTTGTTTATAGCTTATTCAACCTTTGGTTCGATAGTGGTAGCTTTTTATTAGCTTATGCAAGCTTAATAGCTCATTTTAACCCGTTTCCATAGCTTCCACTTTTGCATATTTAGTTTCCTCAATTTTAGTCCTTATTAGCTGAAATTCTGGATTTAGACACTTTGGTTGGTAGTGGTTTTCATGGTGATTTTAGTTTATTTTGTGATTTTTATAAGTTGGCTTAACAAGAGCTTAAAGTTAGTACATAAGAATTTGTTTGGCACTAGTGCTTAAATAGACCCATATCATTGTAGATTGTTGTTCAAAGGTTTAGGATAGTTGGAATATGTTGTTTTAAGTAATTTTAGCATACTCTAGCTTACGTGATAATTTGGTGCTCATTTGGTACTTATAGCTTATTTTTAGTGCTTATTTATAAGCACTTTTCCTCTGAACCTAATTATTGAACACCTGCACCACTTTTATTATTTTTCCTATATTTAGAATAATATTTTATAATATTCTGGAAGTTTTCATATTTTCACTTTGTTCATTTGCTATTTTTACGCATTTAATTTCGGTTTTAGCATTTTTAATTAGCTTTTATTCAAATAAATCGGAAAAAGCTCAAAAAATACAATTTCAATTTTCTTAGTTTTATAATATTCAAAAGTCATAAAAATATTTTTCCATAATTTTCTTAGTTTAAATAGTAATTTTTAGCAATTTAATTAGTTTTAAATAGTTTTTAATTCATAGAAAATAGAAAAATAATCAGAAAAACACAAAATTAGTTTTGAAAATTCTCTTTAGTTATTTTAGATTTTTCTAAGTCATAATTTCATTTTTCTAGCTTTATTTCATATTTTCTTATATTTTAGGGTATTATTAAATAGTTAAAAATAGTTTTTAATTAATAATAATTAGATAAATAGTTTTAAAAATAATTTTCTTTTTCTAAAAATTTTCTCTCATCATTAGGTTTGTAAAAATGTCATTTTTATATTTTTAGGATTAATATTGTTTCAGTTTCACATTTTCTTTTGTGCGTTACGTAGTTTTTAAGTTAAATTTGTAAAAGGAAAATCAAAAACATCATTTTAAAAATAGTGATAGCATTTATTTAATATAATTTAGCTTTTTAATTTTCTTTAATTTGCATTTAAGCCCCTGTAATTTATAAACTTTTTCTTTAGGTATAATCAATCATAACCTTCTTCCCGTTCAAATTCACCCGATCACTATACGTTTGGTGATTCAGTGCACAGCTCGTTGGGACTTAACGACCTGGGGAAACACTATACTCCTCTAGATCTTCATTGCATTTGGTGTCTGAACTGTTTTAAGTTTCTTACGGTTAGCCATTCACAAGTGGCTAGCTTGTGTGAGATAACTTGACGGTTTAGCAGCAATCAAATTTTGACAAAACTCGAAATGGTCATATTCAATTTCAAAATTTCATCAAAAATAACATTTACATGCCATTTTTGAGGGGGAGAAAAATTATGTGATAAGAAATATGTTGTGATTTGCTATTGAATCTTCATGTGATAAGACTTCAACCCATGAATTGAAAAATCGAGCAGTCGTACATCGAAAAGATTTGTCGTCCAAGACTTATCCGAGTAGATCGTACCTTTCGAGAAACTCGATAGACATGAACTTTGACGGGTTTGACAACTTTTCGGGGTTGTCCACATCTTCAAGGTAGTTATTAGAGCTAGTTGTCACCTAAAAGCTGACAATGTAACTCTTTAACTATTCAACGTAATCGTGTCTCACAAGGAATTGTCTATCTTGAGTCGATCAATTCAAAAAGTGCGCGCTCTTCTCTCACCGTGCAAATTTCTGTCAAAATACTTATGCACGTGTGGAGGGGGAGTATTTCTGCAAAAGATCAAACTCTTATAGTGGTACAAAATGTTTTTCAATCATAACCATTTTGAAAGATTTTCATGAAAATTGGTTTTATGGCAACATAGGTTAGTCATGGAGTTACAAGGCTACTAAGGTTAGGAATAACCGTCTTATGATCCGCCAGAGCCGGAGGGATCTACCCAAGGACACCACCAATAGTTAGAATCTAGAAGTCCTTAGGTATGATTATAAAAGGGAGAAAATGAGAATCGGAGAAAGAAGGAGTTGAAGAATTAAAAAGAAAAGCAAAGAAAGGGTGAAAACAAATAGCCCTCCAGTTATTCAAATTAGAAGGACACGGGTTCAATTCATATACTCTTGGTTGTCACTAGATGACACCGGTATTGAAGATCAAAGTCGTCATGGACCCGATGCGCATGCGCTAAACCTTCTTTGCCACTCAAGTTTCTCCCAACGAATCTTGTTTCATTCTCACGGGAACCCTACATAAACTATCGGCTTTCTCTTAGAGACTCATTGGTATTGAAGAAGGAGACCCTCTCCTAGTCTCCACTCGGGAAAACCAAAGTGCACTATTGAGTCTAGAGCCACGAGATTCATCAAAGATCTCTTAGGTACACTTGACAATTCATCGCTTGTCGTTCAACAATAAGAACACAAGTGATATATTATCGTGTCCTTCACGGATCTTAGCAATCTGTCGAGAACATTTATGAGAGGTTCACAACTGTGATCCTCGGTGATTGAATGGAAACTCCTGCGAGGTCAACATCAAACAGCCACAGCGGCCGGTCACTGGTAACTCCCGTGGATTACGCTTAGTGTGTCTCAAGCGGTCTACAATGGTGGGGTGATGCTTTGGTGTACCTCGGTGACTCATCCGAGGCGTAGGTGTACTTGATACATCGCGTTATCTCACTTGTGGGACTCAGTTCAGAACGACCTTTGTAAGAATTAGAGTTGTGTTTTACACTATGTTGTTAACACTCTCGAAGTTCAAACTTGTGTACTTGGATTATTTCTAACCCATGTTTTATGTTTTCTTCTTATGGATGCTTGCGGGTGAAAGAGATCGTCAGATTCTCTACATGCTTACGCCAACTACATCATCAAAGAAGTTCTCTCATATTCAAAGGCAACACAAAGTCAAAATGATTCTTCATCAACAAAGAATCTACAAAGTTTAAAGACTAAAAGAACTTCATCAAAGATGAAATCCAACGTTGAAGGCGTGTGAGCATGTTGGAGAAAGATGTGGAACACCGAGCAGCGAAAGCGGATCCGATGCGGATAACCTCAACATACTATCACTTTCACCACAAAGAACAAAGAACTTAAGAACAAAGAAATCAAAAGGCGTCAAGCGGAATACTTCAAAGATACAAGATCCCTACCTTTGGGAAATTGTTGAATCAAGGCACTTCTTCTCACAAGAAAGAAGAATGTCGGAAGGCGTCAAAGCTACTATTACATCAGCACCTACATCGTTTATCACTCCTTCATTCATCACCAACACTTAGGGGGAGATTGTTGGAATCACTCCTAAACTAGATTACAAGTGTTAGTGATTAATATGTAATAGTTAGCTTAATTAGGCCTTTATGTTTATTATTAAGCTAAGGCTTGTGTAGAAGGCCCATGAGCCTTGGCCCAAGCCCATAAGAAGGGAAGGATGCTAGTTGTGTTGCCCTAGCTCCTTGCCCTATAAATAATCCTTGTAAACCCTCTCTTGAGGGTTGGTTGTTCAATGCATTTCATTATCTACGCATAACTCTTCTTTATTTCATACGCATAGTGTCTTGTCTTGTTCAACCGATCATCTTATCTTTCTTTCTTACATATTGAGGCTTGTGTTACAAATATGGTGACCTAACATAAGAGATTTTCATGAAAGTTTGACAAGGGTTTTATAACTTATATCAAGGTTAGATCAAGACTACCAAGGGTTAGCATGATGTGTTAAGGATTTGGAAGCTCGGGTTCATATTGAAAGGGTTTAGGTTTTAGTGTCCTAGTTCTTGGTTCTTGATTTGTTTCATCACAAGGCTTGTAAGCAAACTACTATACTTACCTTTGATTTCAGTAAATACTAGTATTTCATATATCTAATATGTTCTATATGCTTATTATACTAGATTGTTCTTGGATAAATGGATTAAAACACTAGAAACCGTCGAAAGGACTAGATTTGCAACACAGAAACTGAACAGGGGCTGTAAACGTAAATTCTGGGTAAAATTCGTGGACTGAGAAACTTAGGTAATAACATAAGATTATAGATCGATGTCTGGTGGTCGTTTCGCCGGGTGGCCCGTGCCGTAACTCATCCCGATGAATAAACTAGAGCCAAAACGGCTAAACGTGTCCAAAACTGAGTAACAGATTTTAAACGGCTAAAACTCATAAAAATTGCATATAACCCCTTGTTGTTCAAAGAATAAAAGTTTTAGCTAACACCCTAACTTGAACGTGGCCGCTGGCCGTGCATTAAACGGAGTTGTAGAACTCGACTTATGACCAAAACCATGAAACAGTTTGTTGCTGATTGAAATAACTAGTACATCCAAGGGTAAATTGGTAATTTCACATTAGTTAAATAATTTCTGGGGCAGTAGGGCTCACTAATCTGTTTAGTACTATCAATTACCTTTCCGAGGACATAAAAATCGAGTCGTGATCATTTACGGTTTAGAAGTAACGGGTAGATTTAGACAGGAAAAACTTAAATATAAGAAACGTAAACACTTATACGACTTCTCAAATGTTAAGTATCCAAGCATAATTGATGTAATAACTATATAAGGCATGTTTGTACATTCACATCGTTATTTTAGAACCTAAGACACAACACATATTCTAGGTTGCGCGTAGAGGTTTCTCGGCTTATCCATCGATTCGTTATATATTGGATATCACATTTATTAAGGTGAGTTCGTAGCCCTTTACTCGTTTAATTGTTTTATAAACTCTTTGGGGAGATACATGCTCAACTACTTGTTTTTACTTTACACTTATATGAACTTAAATAACTGTTGTTTCACTACTTATGCTAGTAAGTAGATTATTCCCGAACTAAATTGATATTATGTTATGAACACTATTATTTGAACCACTTTCCTTGATTTTGAGCCCTTCGACATATATATTTGAACTCTTTTAACTTGATAGGAACCTTTTCACATATATTTGAACACTTTAACTTGATTTAATTCTTTTGACATATAATTAATCTATTTTAACTTGATTTAAAACATTTTGACATATAATTAATCTCTTTTAACTTAATATTGAACCTTTTGACTATTTTGAACTTGTTTGACTTTATATTGAACCCTTTGACTATTTTGAAGTTGTTTGACATAATATTGAACCCTTTGACTATTTTAAACCTTTTGATATGTTTTGAGCTCTTTGACTGTTTTGAACTTTTGAACTCGACTTAAACTCTTGAACTTAATTACGAACTTTTGAATGGAACACTTGAACTAAATTATGAACTTTTGACTGTAACACTTGAACTTAATTACGAACTTTTGACTGGAACACTTGAACTTAATTACGAACTTATGACTTGATTGAACTTATTGAACCGTACGTACTATGACCTAAAATTCTCGCCTTATTGGTGGAGTGTGCAAAGTCTCCCTATGTGAACGGAGCAATACCAATTCTCGCCTTATTGGTGGAGTGTGCAAATTCTCCCATGTTCGGAGTGTTCTTAATTGTATATAATAGTTGTATGATGAACCGTTCGTACATTCGCATTGTTAGTCTCCTATTAGTGGGTAGTATGGATAGCGCTATTAGAGGTCGGCCAACCTCTCGTTCACTATGTTACGGGACGCATATTATTTATTCTAGGGGCTTTGCCTGGCATACATTATTATATATGTGGTGCTATCATGAACTATTATGACAACGTATACTTGACTACTAGACTTACTACTTTTGGCGGTGGGTTGTGAACACACGGGTTGCAAGTTTTGTATGGGCGAACTTGGGCGAGTGGATTACAATGCTTTTTCTTTGTGGACTATTCTAAATGACCAAAAACTTTGCCTTTCTTTGCATGAACGTTCTTTAAAAGCTTTACATGTTAAGCAAACTCTATGAACTCACTCAACCATTGTGTTGACACTTTTAGCATGTTTTATCTCAGGTATCTAAGGCATTCACTTCATGGCATGCATGTGGACTTATCATAGAGTCACGATGACGACGCGTCTCACATATATTTTATGCACTTAACTATCGTTTGATTGTAACAAACTCATTTTTGATACATTGGAAATCTTTTGGGATCTATGTTTTGTAAACTCTGATTATTCTACTTAATCAAACGATATTTTCAAAACGACACTTTAGGTCATTCGATATAATCGTAACTTTGATGCTTTGTGGTCATCCCCGGTATTCCATTCATTGCAAAAGCAGTAATTTGGGGTGTGACAATTACTAACGTGTCACGGAAAAGTGGACAAAATCAATGATACATGACCAAATCCATGGCCAAGACACCAAAGATTGCTCGCTTCATCACCTAGACACGCTTCATGACTAAAAGGTAGGATAAGACATGGGAAATATTTGGTGTAAAATAAAAATAACAAAACAAATAGTCTTAACCTATAACCAAGTTGTCACCGCCTACCGTTCATCCAAAGTTCAAGCTTTAAGGTGAAGAAACTGGATCATGATATAACAAGTAGATTTTCCATTAGCGGACGTCATAATGGGCACATTACATGTTCTCCAACTGTTGGCGTAATAATTGCCAACTCAATTCTTCAAATGTGACCTAGGTGGCCTCCTTGATGCTTAATACCTGATGAGCTCCTATCATAGTGCTAATAACATTGCACTTTACAATAAACAATAAACTATTTTTTTTTTCATAACTAAAAACATAACATCCCCCCACTTGAGATGAACATATAATGAGAATCTGGGGGGTCTTCAATGATCTTCAAATATAAGTCTTTGACGAAAGCGTGATTTTCGAACCTCTCTAATTGAACCTTGAACTTAGGCAAACTATGACTTCCCAATCACAAATTAAGACTACACGGTAGGCTAAGGTGAATGGGTGTAACGAAACAAACATAAAGGGTATGAACTGAAAGGAAAGGCTTTGAAGGGTGTATCTAGGGGAATCTTGCACTAAAGGCGAGTGCAACAAAAGGGTTTAACATGGGGGTCAAAAAGTCGAGGTGACTAATCGATAGACACACAAGGATAGGCTATTTGGGTGATAATCCTAAAAATATTGCCTTCTCAAAGTGATTATTCCATATACATTAAGCGAACTCAACATACCTCGTCTATGGTCTCGAAATGATGTAAAGGCCAAGTTCTAAAGTTTACAAGCTACCGGCACACTCATAATTTGGTGGATTTGGGTAAATAAGTGGAAACGGATAAGGCTAATCTCACCATAAAATATCAAGGGTTATAATGTGCTCGGCTCAGGTCTAATCTAGTTAGGTTAAGAAAAACATGTCAAAATTTTAAAAATGGCATAATTTTTCAAAATAAACTAGAAAAACGAGGGCAAATAAGTTCAAGTAATAATTCTACTCCCGTACCCCCACTTGAGATGTACAAAGTCCATTTTGTACTAAGCGTTAAATAAAGGTGAAGAGAAAGTAGAATTAGGCGAGAACTTCCCGAAATTTTATAAGGATTTAAAATGTACACTTTTAAGGGGTCATTTAAGCCTTAATCGACCACTTTTATATCCGCTCTTTGCTAATTTCGTTCCTTTTCACTTTTAGGTCTCTTGGAAGCAAAATGCTAGAATGATGCACATTTGGACGAAAAGGGTGAAAACATTAAGAAAGCAGCAAAGTCAAGATCGAAGCCGCTCAAGTGCTCAAATTGAACACGATGGCGTCTAATCAAAGCGGCGTAGTCCCTCTATCTGATTTGATAAAAATATGCACCAGACGGCTCGGTGGAACTTTTGCTCATAACACCGATGGCGTCGGGCTTTGAAGAAGAAGGCGTCACTCATAATTTTCATCTCGGGCGACCCGGATCCGAACCAAGACGGCGTCCCATCAAAGCCCGCGGCGTCACAACTCCAGTGACACCTTCTCATCGATAACTTGGCCAAGGCGAAAACCCTAATGACGGTGATCGGGCGTCCCACCTATAAGGCGATGCCGTCGCCGTTGTAAATCTATATATAGAATTCAATAAAGTCAAATTTTCAAAAAAACTTCAAAAAGTCAAAATTTCATAGAAACCCGTTTTTGAATAAACTTTGTAATTTTATTGTGATCTTACCATTAGGATTAAGGATATAAGCTTTTGGGATATTAAAGTTTAGCTTCTCATCTAAATTAGAAAAATATTAGTTTATCTCTACTTAGCTTATTAGCTCGCTTATTCATTAGCTTCTTTAAACCTTTTTCACAAAACTCCGTTTTGCTTATTCCTTATTTTGCTTATTTAGTGTGTTTTTCTTGTTGTTGTTGCTTATTCTAAGTTCCCATAACTTGTTTATAGCTTATTCAACCTTTGGTTCGATAGTGGTAGCTTTTTATTAGCTTATGCAAGCAATAGCTCATTTTAACTTGTTTCCATAGCTTCCACTTTTGCATTTTAGTTTCCTCAATTTTAGTCCTTATTAGTGAAATTCGGATTTAGACACTTTGGTTGGTAGTGGTTTTCATGGTGATTTTAGTTTATTTTGTGATTTTTATAAGTTGGCTTAACAAGAGCTTAAAGTTAGTACATAAGGTATTTTTGGCACTAGTGCTTAAATAGACCCATATCATTGTAGATTGTTGTTCAGAGGTTTAGGATAGTTGGAATATGTTGTTTTTAAGTAATTTTAGCATACTCTAGCTTCGTGATAATTTGGTGCTCATTTGGTACTTAAAGCTTATTTTTAGTGCTTATTTATAAGCACTTTTCACTCTGAACCTAATTATTGAACACCTGCACCACTTTTATTATTTTTCCTATATTTAGAATAATATTTTATAATATTCTGGAAGTTTTCATATTTTTCACTTGTTCATTTGCTATTTTTACGCATTTAATTTCGGTTTTAGCATTTTTAATTAGCTTTTTATTCAAATAAATCGGAAAAAGCTCAAAAAATACAATTTCAATTTTCTTAGTTTTATAATATTCAAAAGTCATAAAAATATTTTTCCATAATTTTCTTAGTTTAAATAGTAATTTTAGCAATTTACTTAGTTTTAAATAGTTTTTAATTCATAGAAAATAGAAAATAATCGGAAAAACACAAAATTAGTTTTGAAAATTCTCTTTAGTTATTTTAGATTTTCTATGTCATAATTTCATTTTCTAGCTTTATTTCATATTTTCTTATATTTTAGGGTATTATTAAATAGTTAAAAATAGTTTTAATTAATAATAATTAGATAAATAGTTTTAAAAATAATTTTCTTTTCTAAAATTTTCTCTCATCATTAGGTTTGTAAAATGTCATTTTATATTTTTAGGATTAATATTGTTTCAGTTTCACATTTTCTTTTGTGCGTTACGTAGTTTTAAGTTAAATTTGTAAAGGAAAATCAAAACATCATTTTAAAAATAGTGATAGCATTTATTTAATATAATTTAGCTTTTAATTTTCTTTAATTTGCATTTAAGCCCATGTAATTTATAAACTTTTCTTTAGGTATAATCAATCATAACCTTCTTCCCGTTCAAATTCACCCGATCACTATATCGTTTGGTGATTCGATTGCACTCGTTGGGACTTAACGACCTGGGGAAACACTATACTCCTCTAGATCTTCATTGCATTTGGTGTCTGAACTGTTTTAAGTTTCTTACGGTTAGCCATTCACAAGTGGCTAGCTTGTGTGAGATAACTTGACGGTTTAGCAGCAATCAAATTTTGACAAAACTCGAAATGGTCATATTCAATTTCAAAATTTCATCAAAATAACATTTACATGCCATTTTTGAGGGGAGAAAATTATGTGATAAGAAATATGTTGTGATTTGCTATTGAATCTTCATGTGATAAGACTTGACCCGTGAATTGATGAAATCGAGCGATCGTACATCGAAAAGATTTGTCGTCCAAGACTTATCCGAGTAGATCGTACCTTCGAGAAACTCGATAGACATGAACTTTGACGGGTTTGACAACCTTCGGGGTTGTCCACATCTTCAAGGTAGTTATTAGAGCTAGTTGTCACCTAAAAGGCGACAATGTAACTCTTTAACTATTCAACGAATCGTGTCTCGCAAGGAATTGTCTATCTTGAGTCGATCAATTCAAAAGTCGCTCTTCTCTCACCGTGCAAATTTACGTCAAAATACTTATGCACGTGTGGAGGGGAGTATTTGCAAAAGATCAAACTCTTATAGTGGTACAAAATGTTTTCAATCATAACCATTTTGAAAGATTTTCATGAAAATTGGTTTATGGCAACATAGGTTAGTCATGGAGTTACAAGGCTACTAAGGTTAGGAATAACTGTCTTATGATCCGCCAGAGTCGGAGGGATCTACCCAAGGACACCACCAATAGTTAGAATCTAGAAGTCCTTAGGTATGATTATAAAAGGAGAAAATGAGAATCGGAGAAAGAAGGAGTTGAAGAATTAAAAGAAAAGCAAAGAAAGGGTGAAAACAAATAGCCCTCAGTTATTCAAATTAGAAGCGAGACACGGGTTCAATTCATATACTCTTGGTTGTCACTAGATGACACCGTATTGAAGATCAAAGTCGTCATGGACCCGATGCATGCACTAAACCTTCTTTGCCACTCAAGTTTCTCCCAATGTAATCTTGTTTCATTCTCACGGGAACCCTACATAAACTATCGGCTTTCTCTTAGAGACTCTTGGTATTGAAGAAGGAGACCCTCTCCCTAGTCTCCACTCGGGAAAACCAAAGTGCACTATTGAGTCTAGAGCCACGAGATTCATCAAAAGATCTCTTGGGTACACTTGACAATTCATCGCTTGTGGTTCAACAATAAGAACACAAGTGATATATTATCGTGTCCTTCACGGATCTTAGCAATCTGTCGAGAACATTTATGAGAGGTTCACAACCGTGATCCTCGGTGATTGAATGGAAACTCTGTCGGGTCAACATCAAACAGCGACAGCGACAAGCAGTCACTTTGGTAACTCCCGTGGATTACGCTTAGTGTGTCTCAAACGGTCTACAATGGTGGGGTGATGCTTTGGTGTACCTCGGTGACTCATCTGAGCTGTAGGTGTGCCCGATTTGTCGCGTTATCTCACTTGTGGGACTCCAGTTCGAGAACGACCTTTGTAAGAATTAGAGTTGTGTTTTTACACTATGTTGTTAACACTCGAGTTCAAACTTGTAAGCTGGATTATTTCTAACCCATGTTTTATGTTTTCTTCTTATGGATGCTTGCGGGTAGAAAGAGATCGTGCAGATTCTCTACATGCTTACGCCAACTACATCATCAAAGAAGTTCTCTCATATTCAAAGGCAACACAAAGTCAAAATGATTCTTCATCAACAAAGAATCTACAAAGTTTAAAGACTAAAAGAACTTCATCAAAGATGAAATCCAACGTTGAAGAGCGTGTGAGCATGTTGGAGAAAGATGTGGAGACACTGGAGCAACGAAGCAGATCCGATGCGGATAACCTCAACATACTATCACTTTCACCACAAAGAACAAAGAACTTAAGAACAAAGAAATCAAAAGGCGTCAAAGCGAATACTTCAAAGATACAAGATCCACACTTTGGGAAATTGTTCGAATCAAGGCACTTCTTCACAAGAAAGAAGAATGTCGGAAGACGTCAAAGCTACTATTACATCAAGCCCTAACATCGTTTATCACTCCTTCATTCATCACCAACACTTAGGGGAGATTGTTGGAATCACTCCTAAACTAGATTACAAGTGTTAGTGATTAATATGTAATAGTTAGCTTAATTAGGCCTTTATGTTTATTATTAAGCTAAGGCTTGTGTAGAAGGCCCATGAGCCTTGGCCCAAGCCCATAAGAAGGGAAGGATGCTAGTTGTGTTGCCCTAGCTCCTTGCCCTATAAATAATCCTTGTAAACCCTCTCTTGAGGGTTGGTTGTTCAATTCATTTCATTATCTACGCATAACTCTTATTTATTTCATACGCATAGTGTCTTGTCTTGTTCAACCGATCATCTTATCTTTCTTTCTTACATATTGAGGCTTGTGTTACAAATATGGTGACCTAACATAAGAGATTTTCATGAAAGTTTGACAAGGGTTTTATAACTTATATAAAGGTTAGATCAAGACTACCAAGGGTTAGCATGATGTGTTAAGGATTTGGAAGCTCGGGTTCATATTGAAAGGGTTTAGGTTTTAGTGTCCTAGTTCTTGGTTCTTGATTTGTTTCATCACAAGGCTTGTAAGCAAACTACTATACTTACCTTTGATTTCAGTAAATACTAGTATTTCATATATCTAATATGTTCTATATGCTTATTATACTTGATTGTGCTTGGATAAATGGATTAAAACACTAGAAACCGTCGAAAGGACTAGGTTTGCAACACAGAAACTGAACAGGGGCTGTAAACGTAAATTCTGGGTAAAATTCGTGGACTGAGAAACTTAGGTAATAACATATGATTATAGATCGATGTCTGGTGGTCGTTTCGCCGGGTGGCTCGTGCCGTAACTCATCCCGATGAATAAACTAGAGCCAAAACGGCTAAACGTGTCCAAAACTGAGTAACAGATTTTAAACGGCTAAAACTCATAAAAATTGCATATAACCCCTTGTTGGTCAAATAATAAAAGTTTTATTTAACACCCTAACTTGAACGTGGCCGCTGGCCGTGCATTAAACGGAGTTGTAGAACTCGACTTATGACCAAAACCATGAAACAGTTTGTTCTTGATTGAAATAACTAGTACATCCAAGGGTAAATTGGTAATTTCACATTAGTTAAATAATTTACGGGGCGATGGGGCTCACTAATCTGTTTAGTACTATCAATTACCTTTCCGAGGACATAAAAATCGAGTCGTGATCATTTACGGTTTAGAAGTAACGGGTAGATTTAGGCAGGAAAAACTTAAATATAAAAACGTAAACACTTATCGACTTCTCAAATGTTAAGTATCCAAGCATAATTGATGTAATAACTATATAAGGCATGTTTGTACATTCACATCGTTATTTTAGAACCTAAGACACAACACATATTCTAGGTTGCGCGTAGAGGTTTCTCGGCTTATCCATCGATTCGTTATATATTGGATATCACATTTATTAAGGTGAGTTCGTAGCCCACTTTTACTCGTTTAATTGTTTTATAAACTCTTTGGGAGATACATGCTCAACTACTTGTTTTACTTTACACTTATATGAACTTAAATAATCATTGTTTCACTACTTATGCTAGTAAGTAGATTATTCCCGAACTAAATTGATATTATGTTATGAACACTATTATTTGAACCACTTTCCTTGATTTTGAGCCCTTCGACATATATATTTGAACTCTTTTAACTTGATAGGAACCTTTTCACATATATTTGAACACTTTAACTTGATTTAATTCTTTTGACATATAATTAATCTATTTTAACTTGATTTAAAACATTTTGACATATAATTAATCTCTTTTAACTTAATATTGAACCTTTTGACTATTTTGAACTTGTTTGACTTTATATTGAACCCTTTGACTATTTTGAAGTTGTTTGACATAATATTGAACCCTTTGACTATTTTAAACCTTTTGATATGTTTTGAGCTCTTTGTTGTTTTGAACTTTTGAACTCGACTTAAACTCTTGAACTTAATTACGAACTTTTGAATGGAACACTTGAACTAAATTATGAACTTTTGATGTAACACTTGAACTTAATTACGAACTTTTGACCGGAACACTTGAACTTAATTACGAACTTATGACTTGATTGAACTTATTGAACCGTCGTACTATGACCTAAAATTCTCGCCTTATTGGTGGGTGTGCAAAGTCTCCTATTTGAACAGAGCAATACCAATTCTCGCCTTATTGGTGGAGTGTGCAAATTCTCCATGTTCGGAGTGTTCTTAATTGTATATAATAGTTGTATGATGAACCGTTCGTACATTCGCATTGTTAGTCTCCTATTAGTGGGTAGTATGGATAGCGCTATTAGAGGTCGGCCAACCTCTCGTTCACTATGTTACGGGACGCATATTATTTATTCTAGGGGCTTTGCCTGGCATACATTATTATATATGTGGTGCTATACTGTGAACTATTATGACAACGTATACTTGACTACTAGACTTACTACTTTTGGCAGTGGGTTGTGAACACACAGGTTGCAAGTTTTGTATGGGCGAACTTGGGCCGAGTGGATTTACAATGCCTTTGCTTTGTGGACTATTCTAAATGACCAAAACTTTGCCTTTCTTTGCATGAACGTTCTTTAAAAGCTTTACATGTTAAGCAAACTCTATGAACTCACTCAACCATTGTGTTGACACTTTTAGCATGTTTTATCTCGGTATCTAAGGCATTCACTTCATGGCATGCATGTGGACTTATCATGAAGTCACGATGACGACGCGTCTCACATATATTTTATGCACTTAACTATCGTTTGATTGTAACAAACTCATTTTTGGTACATTGGAAATCTTTTGGGATCTATGTTTTGTAAACTCTGATTATTCTACTTAATCAAACGATATTTTCAAAACGACACTTTAGGTCATTCGATATAACTGTAACTTTGATGCTTTGACAGTCATCCCCCAGGTATTCCATTCCGCTGCAAAACAGGTAATTTGGGGGTGTGACAATTACTAACGTGTCACGGAAAAGTGGACAAAATCAATGATACATGACCAAATCCATGGCCAAGACACCAAAGATTGCTCGCTTCATCACCTAGACACGCTTCATGACTAAAAGGTAGGATAAGACATGGGAAATATTTGGTGTAAAATAAAATAACAAAACAAATAGTCTTAACCTATAACCAAGTTGTCACCGCCACCGTTCATCCAAAGTTCAAGCTTTAAGGTGAAGAAAGCGGATCATGATATAACAAGTAGATTTTCCATTAGCGGACGTCATAATGGGCACATTACATGTTCTCCAACTGTTGGCGTAATAATTGCCAACTCAATTCTTCAAATGTGACCTAGGTGGCCTCCTTGATGCTTAATACCTGATGAGCTCCTATCATAGTGCTAATAACATTGCACTTTACAATAAACAATAAACTATTTTTTTTTTCATAACTAAAAACATAACATCCCCCCACTTGAGATGAACATATAATGAGAATCAGGGGTCTTCAATGATCTTCAAATATAAGTCTTTGTGAAAGCGTGATTTTCGAACCTCTAATTGAACCTTGAACTTAGGCAAACTATGACTTCCCAATCACAAATTAAGACTACGGTGGCTAAGGTGAATGGGTGTAACGAAACAAACATAAAGGGTATGAACTGAAAGGAAAGGCTTTGAAGGGTGTATCTAGGGGTATCTTGCACTAAAGGCGAGTGCAACAAAAGGGTTTAACATGGGGGTCAAAAAGTCGAGGTGACTAATCGATAGACACACAAGGATAGGCTATTTGGGTGATAATCCTAAAAATATTGCCTTCTCAAAGTGATTATTCCATATACATTAAGCGAACTCAACATACCTCGTCTATGGTCTCGAAATGATGTAAAGGCCAAGTTCTAAAGTTTACAAGCTACCCAAGACACTCATAATTTTGTGGATTTGGGTAAATAAGTGGAAACGGATAAGGCTAATCTCACCATAAAATATCAAGGGTTATAATGTGCTCTTCGGGTCTAATCTAGTTAGGTTAAGAAAACATGTCAAAATTTTAAAAATGGCATAATTTTTCAAAATAAACTAGAAAAACGAGGGCAAATAAGTTCAAGTAATAATTCTACTCCCGTACCCCCACTTGAGATGTACAAAGTCCATTTTGTACTAAACGTTAAATAAAGGTGAAGAGAAAGTAGAATTAGAGCGAGAACTTCCCTGAAATTCTTATAAGGATTTAAAATGTACACTTTTAAGGGGTCATTTAAGCCCTTAATCGACCACTTTTATATCCGTTACTACTTAATTTCGTTCCTTTTCACTTTTTAGGTCTCTTGGAAGCAAAATGCTGGAATGATGCACATTTGGACGAAAAGGAGTGAAAACATTAAGAAAACGGCAAAGTCAAGATCGAAGCCACTCAAGCTGCTCAAATTGAACTGATGGCGTCCTAATCAAAGGCGGCCGTCCTCTATCTGATTTGATAAAATATGCACCAGACGGCTCAGTGGAACTTTTGCTCATAACACCTGACGGCGTCAGGCTTTGAAGAAGAAGGGCGTCACTCATAATTTTCATCTCAGACGACCCAGATCCAGAACCAAGACGACGTCCCATCAAAAGCCCGACGGCGTCACAACTCCAAGGTGACACCGTCTCATCGATAACTTGGCCAAGACGAAAACCCTAATGACGGTGATCTGACGGCGTCCCACCTATAAGGCGATGCCGTCGCCGTTGTAAATCTATATATAGAATTCGATTTTTTATAGTATTTAAAGAGGTAGACTTTTGGAGTAAAAACCCTAAACGTTTGTAGTCTGACATGGACAGTATCTTAGGGTCCCAAACCCTATTTTACACATCAAGATAAGTGTTTTAATCCAATAGTATCATTATGTCTTCCATTGATTGTGTGTATGTTTGCTTGTTTAACATGTCTAGCTAAATTTCTTGTGTGTTTGCTTAGATCTATGAAACCTAGTCATTAATTATTGTTAGGTTATCTCTTATCTTCATTGTAATTGGCTTAGGAGTGCAACTAGGCTATCGTTGTGTTTAATGCTTGAATAATCTTTGTGAAAGTTAGTTTATGATTAATCTAGCGGATTTTGTAGACTAAACCCAAAGGTAACCTCAAAGAGTTAGGGCATATGCACACCCTACGACTTTAGGAAGCATAGCGCGTTAAGAATAAGGACGTGACAATTCAACCAACAATAAAAGATAACTAGGGAGTAATAGTATCTAGGTAAACACATTTTTAATCATCATACGAGTACACATCAAATAGACATAGCTACCCGTAGAATTAGATAATTAGAATAGTAGAAGTAATCGGTAGAAGTATCACCCCCAAACCAATTGCCCCGAGATTTTACCCTTAGCTTTCTAAAAAAATAAAAAAAGATAAAAAAGAATCATCCTCAACCCCACCTTAGCGTAATATACTTCTTGCTAGCGTTCATATTCCCCTAGAGAACGATATCAATCCCCGAGGCTTACCCAATACTACACTACAACGATTATGTTCACTGCCTAGGGTGTTGAAAAAATTGCTCGACGAAAAGGAAGTTCCTTTGACCCCGAACGTGCTTCGTACGCGTATCAAGTTTTTGGCGCCGCTGCCGGGGGAATAGAATAGCTAGTTATATTTTTATCTCGTTTAGCTTCCATTGCTTGATTCCTATGCAAGTAAGTTTTTTTCTCATTTTTAGCTTCCTTGTAGTCTATCCCCCTTCTTCGTGACTTTGTTAGTAATCCCATCACTTTTCATCATGGAAGGTGATAACCCTCCACCACATCAACCACTTCCACTCAAACCACAACCAATTGACCAACACCCCTCCAATCATCGTCGCAATCGTAATGTTAGTAGAAACAATGAGCTTCAAGAATTGCGTGGGGTATTTGAGAATACAATTAGAGACGCTATTGAAAAATCGGTTAGCGCCTCGATTGTTGGCTCCATGATTAGCAATAGTTCAAGTAATGATTTAGTAAAGGGAAGTGAGAATGAGGAGACTAGTTCCTATTTCAATCTTTACCCCCACTAAGGAAGAAGTTGCTTACCACCAATACATAATCGACAATCCTCGATCACCCATCATTAGGATATGCCCAAAGATTAGGAGAGGAAACCCCTAGAACATCAAGATCCCTTGTATGATTGGATATAGGAATGTCAAGCACGCTTACATAGATACAGAATCCCCCATCAATGAGATGTCATCAGCTGTTTTCAATGACATAATGAATGAGCAACTTAAGATTAGGAGGGACCCTAAGTATCCCGGTAGGATTTGCAATTTTGTAGGAAGATTCAAGGATGTACACGTCTTTGTAGGAAACTTCACCTACTTAGTTAATTTTATGTTCCTAGAAGATATAGGAAGTGTCATCGACTATAGCTTGTCCCAAGTTGCGTTAGGAAAACCGTTTGTTGAAAAATCTAAGTTAAGCTATAACAAGTCCGAGGGAACGGATTGATTTGTAGAAGGGGACGATGAAATTACTTATACGATGCCTTGGAAGATGAACGGATATGGCCCTTTATCCCTTTATGAACGAGATAACATTAGAGCTTTTGAGGAAAAGAGCGAAGAAGACGTTGAAAAAGGTTTGAACTTTATGTGGGAGAAAAGGAGGCTTTACTATGGGGATTGTTTGACCCTAGGACCTAGGTATAGAGTAGATGATAATTTTGTCAATATGATAGAGTTTTCATTGAGGATGAAAAGCGAGACAACGTGGAGCACGACTTGAGTCTAGCTACAAGACTCATAAATAAAGAAAAAGCGCGTGGGAGGCAACCCATGCTTAATTGTTTGCTTGTTTGTGTGTCATATATCTTTTCATTATTGTTTGTTCTCATATCCGATTTTGTGAAAATGCTTTATTTTGTCTTTAACCTCGTCTTAATTACATATAATGGTATTTTACAAAAAGATAAGTGTATGGAAGATTACATACGTTTTTGAAGAACGTGAACATGAGAATTACAATTAGTGAAATTGATGTATATGTGTGTTTGTTAGAGTCAAATGCTTGTATCAAGTCATAATGGATGTTTTGCGAGAATTTTTCCGGGTTTTAAAGATGTAATTTTTAGAATTTTTCGAGAAAAGCAGCGGACCGGTTTACTGTCATGACAACTGACGTCGGGATTAAAGCTGACGACGTCGGTCAAGCGACTTATCAAAATTTTCGTTTTCAGGCTACTTATAATTGTTTGGAAATTCTCAAGTCTTAATTTTCCGAAAATCGCAAACATCCATTCCACAAGCATTATATCCTAGTGTAGTTGTGTCATATATAGTTTTACCACCGATTTCTGTGAAGGTTTAAATGCTTTTCTTAAAGTGTGCGAGGTTATATTTGGCAAGAAGAAGAAACTCAACATTGGATGGAGCTTATCACGTATACATTCTTCTTGGAAAAGAATTTAACCGCAACTTCAAAAGGATCCTACCGAGCTAATCGGGAGTACTAGTTTCTTTCTCTTTGATTACCTTCCTTTATCATAACTTTGATACTTTCGGGAACATTGGGGACAATGTTCGGTTTAAATGTAGGAAGGAGAATAAAGCGAACTTAGAAACTATGCTTATCCTTGATCATTTGTCTTGTCCTTGGTCATTTGTGTAATAAACTATGAGAAATATTTGTTAGGGCAATTTTAGCACCAAATTTAAAATTTTTATGACATGTACGAGCTAAAACTTTAGTCTTAATAAAGCGTCTCATGGATAGGAGTTATATGACTAGCACAAAACCGTTTACCACTCAAATTTCACCCCAAAATTTGAGGTTCGCCCTAGATCTTTAGGAATAAAGCATTCACCTTTAATGCTTAGAGAGTGTACCGGTAGTATAATAGATTCTAGAACTTATTTTGTGATGCATTCCGAGATCGCTAGTGAGAATACACTTGTGTAGTTAGGAATAACTAAATGATAAGAGGCATTAGGATAACCCTTGTTTGAAACTTGTATTATAATTACTTCTTCCACATCGGTTGAGTAATTACCCCACACCCTTGCGATGTAATCATCTTTAGTACATGATACCCCTAGTTAACCCCTCAGAGCCTATCCTTTTCGCGGTTCTCGTGATGTTTCGGTTTTCCGGAATATCAATGAAGAGCATTGTTTACAATCCACCCCCAAATGTACACCTAAATCGCCTTAGCCTACCTTGTATGCACTCACCTTTAGTGCATTATTGTTATCGTTATTAAACCCTTAGTTCAATTATCTAATTACTTGCATGGTTGCTAAGTCGAGTCATATCTTTTGTACACAGTTTTGGGATGATTGGGACTCATGGGTAAAAGTACTATTTTATGGAGTAACGGGAAAGAACGTTAAATTCAAATTCCCTTTGTCTACGTAATTAAATGCTCCAAGTGTTTTGATCTTTTCAAATTGGGTCAATTAGTGTTAGAGTAATAAAAACTCAAGTGTAGGGATGCTCTTATAAATCCCTTATATTTTGATGTTATCGTAGAGGATGGTAGAGTAAAAATGTATGCACAAAAAAAAGTGTTGAAAAAAAAATGAAGAAAAACATACGGGCTACCATCCTACATCTATCTTTATGTTTATGTTTTTAAATTTATGTATGTTTGTTTCAAGTTATCTAGAGTTTAGTGAGTCGAGTCTTGGCTTAGCAACGCCATGCTTTTCATGCTTGTAACATAAGATGTTTGACTTGCCACCACTAAATCGTCTATCCAACAAAACCCTTTGTTTCCCTACCGTAAGCCTAACATTACAACCCTTTTAACGACCTCTTAGATAGTTGTTCCTAGGTGATTACACCAAAGCGGTGGAGGTTTGATCTAGTCTCAAGCTTATGGTAATCTATGTACTATGTCAGGTAATGAGTGTTTATCTTCCATTTCCATTTACTATATTTCATATAAACCCGAGAGATGAGAGAATCCAAACACCTCTTGTGAGGTGCTAGTATATAATTTCCGTGCTTGTTATGACTATTGCGGTGCTTTTACTTGTTGTGAATTATTTCCATGCTTCATGCTCCCTAACTTATAAACTGATTAGCCAAAAGCACATTTGCTTGAGGACAAGCAAATGCCAAGTGTAGGGATATTTGATAAGGATTTAAAACGTACACTTTTAAGAGGTCATTTAATCCCTTAATCGACCACTTTGATATTCGTTACTGCTTAATTTCGTTCCTTTCACTTTTTAGGTCTCTTGGAAGCAAAATGCTGGAATGATGCACATTTGGACGAAAAGGAGTGAAAACATGAAGAAAATGGAAAAGTCAAGATCGAAACCACTCAAGCTGCTCAAATTGAACCTGACGGTGTCCTAATCAAAGGGAGATGTCGTCCCTCTATACAGATTTGATAAAAACATGCACCGACGGCTCGGTGGAATTTTTGTTCATAACACCGACGTCGCTTTGAAAAAAAGGCGTCCTCGGACTTTTCATCTCGACGGCCCAGATCCGAACCAAGGCGACTTCCCATCTAAAGCCCGACGTCACAACTCAAGGTGGCGCCGTCCCATCGATAACTTGGCCAAGACGAAAACCCTAATGACGGCGATCGACGCGTCCCACTATAAAGCGGCCGTCGCGGTTGTAAATCTATATATAGAATTCAATTTTTACAGATTTAAAGAGGTAGACTTTTGGAGTAAAACCCTAAACGTTTGTAGTCCTACTTGGACAGTATCTTAGGGTCCCAAACCCTATTTTACACATCAAGATAAGTGTTTTAATCCAATAGTATCATTATGTCTTCCATTGATTGTGTGTATGCTTGCTTGTTTAACATGTCTAGCTAAATTTCTTGTGTGTTTGCTTAGATCTATGAAACCTAGTCATTAATTATTGTTAGGTTGTCTCTTATTTTATTTGTAATTGGCTTAGGAGTGCAACTAGGCTATCGTTGTGTTTAATGCTTGAATAATCTTTGTGAAAGTTAGTTTATGATTAATCTAGCGGATTTTGTAGACTAAACCCAAAGGTAACCTCAAAGAGTTAGGGCATATGCACACCCTAAGACTTTAGGAAGCATAACGCGTTAAGAATAAGGACGTGACAATTCAACAAACAATAAAAGATAAATAGGGAGTAATAGTATCAAGGTAAACACATTTTTAATCATCATACGAGCACACATCAAATAGACATAGCTACCCGTATAATTAGATAATTAGAATAGTAAAAGTAATCGATAGAAGTACCACCCCCAAACCAATTGCCCCGAGATTTTACCCTTAGCTTTCTAAAAAACTAAAAAAAGATAAAAAAAAGAATCATCCTCAACCCCACCTTAGCGTAATACACTTCTTGCTAGCATTCCTATTTGTAATATATTTGATTTCATAAACACATCATATCATAACATAAATGGGGCGTATGGTTTAAGAGTTTAGAGAGAGAAAGTGGGATATTCTAGTGAGATAAAACAAATGGAAGGTTAGATTCTCAAATGAACATCCAACCCTCTCCCTTGTGGGGAGAGGGTTATTCTCTAAAAATGACTACTCCCTTGGGCTATGGATCGGGCATACAGTGGGTAAAGACCCGTCCTTCTTCCACGGTGATACTTACACTCTTGCTAATCTAACTAATATACTACTACGTCTCGAGCTATAATATGCTAAACATACGTTGGGGTGACCGACACTTCTTCATGGATTTTCTAAATCCTAACAATCTCCCCAAATTACATTGAAGAACGTTTAGCAATTGATCTATAATCATTGATGTTCAAGCTCGTAGACTTTATATCTTCAACAACTTAAACATCATGTAATAGTAGCGATTCCTTGACTTGGAGTAGTTCATGGATATGTGATCAGTAGCTTTCTTTGAGCTTATCAACATCATAACATCTCTAAATTATCCGATTGTAGGATTGCCAACATGTGAAGTAGTAACTTATGGACCGACATGCTCACATTTTGGATCATGATTTCTACTCATTAGAGTAGCGGAAGCTTTAGATGATTCATGATATTTGCGGCAGCATAGCAGAAGCATGGAGTGAAAATATCAGAGTCGTTGATGCACTTATCATGATTTCTTTAGAAATGAATGTGTTATGTGAGCATGCGGCTATGGATTGACCTCTCAATTATGATCACTACAAACGTTGGGTGTACACGCATACAACAGATTAGCAATAAAGCGCACAAAAGTGTCTTTGATCACTTCCATTGAATTGAGGTACACGGCCCACGGTTCCCCATTGATCGATTACAATCTTTTGTGATCGGTAGAATTCTAAGAATCTCCTTGACGGGTTTCACAATTGCTCTAGTTGTTCTCAAACCGGGCGTCTCAAAGAAGACAACACGGGTGAGTGAACCGGTGAATTGAGATTCAGCGATTGATGAAAAGTGATTTGAAACACAATCGTGTCTTGCTTAATATAAAGTGTTTTGCAATACAATGAAGGTTTTAAGGAAAATCAATTATCAATCATAAACACCTTTTATTTTGAAATATTAATACACAATCGATGTGCTAGAAAAAAGTTTAAGCACAACGACCGGTTTTTCAAAGGTATCCGTCAATCCATTTCTGGACCAAGGTTGATTCAATATTGAATATCCCCATCGTTTCTATCCGGTTGTCACAAGTTTGATCTATTGGATAGATCTCACATGTTACCCACCAAGAGCTTGTTTGATGTTGGCTCTAGAAGGATTTCCATCTTCATCATGAATATTTTACACATCACTCGGATGTTACATCAATACCACAAGGATAATCGTGGGACTCTTAAGATATAATCCTACTTTCCACATTGTGTGAAACAGTGAGTCTTCATTGATTGTGTCCTAGAGATTTATTGATGATCTCGTGTTCTAGACTCAATAGTGCACATTTGGTTCCTATCTTGGAGACTAGGGAGAGGGTCTCCTTCTTCAATATCAACAATCTATAAGAAAGTCGATAGATAATGTAGGTTCCCGTGAGAATGAAACAATTCCTTTTAAGAGGAACTTGAGTAGCTTGGGAAGTTGTAGTGCGGTCGTCCTTTGGGTCCATGACGTCTTGTCTTCAATACCGTGTTACCTTAGTAACCACCGATAGCATATGTATTGAACCCGGTTTACGCCCTAAGGTTGAATTATTGGAGGGCTATTTCTTTTCACCCTTTCACATTCAATTCTTTTCATTCTTCAACCCTTTCGGTGCTTACGAGACTTCATAACTAGAACCTTGTTGGGTTTATTCCAATTCTAGCTCTATCTCGATCCGCACTCTTCCCATTTCTCACTTTTCTCCTTTTTCATCATACCTAAGGACTTCCACACTATCTAGTGGATTGTCCTGGGTAGATCCCTCCGACTCTGGCGGGATCGTGAAACAAATACCTAACCTAACCATCCTTATATCTCCATGCATAAAATAAATTTGGTCGGTCTTTTGGTATTGTTCTTACGCCATTGAAACCATTTGAAAACCGTTTGAATAATCAATCCGGTACTTGTGATCTATGATCAAAGCATTTTGTACTGAATTGTTTTTTATATTTCAGAAAAAGCTCCCCCTCAACATGTGCATCGTATGTTTGAAATCGTTTTGGCACATGGAGGCAAGAGGATTTGAAAATCTTTAGATTAAGAATTAAGAATTCACTTCTTTGATCAACATTTTCTAAAAATATCGACATCACTTTCCCGATCAAAATTAGTATTTTAAATACTTTGTTAAAGATATTTTTTGGGAAAGGATGTGGTTTTCAAAAAGTTGCTCCCCCTCAATATGTGCATCGAGAAATTTGACATAATTTTAACACATAGAGGAAAGGAGTTCTTTTGAAGTACATCCACGATCACAAAAGCCATAAGGAAACCATTAGAAAATCAATCAAGGTACTTTATGTTGAAACATAGAAAAATTAGTACTTTGAAAGTTTATTTTCCTTTTGAAATGCTCCCCCTCAATATGTGCTTCGAGATTCGAAAGCGTTTAGCACATATGGGAGAGCAGTAAGCACATTTGAATCAAAATGATCACCTTTTATCAGATTGCATATTTATATCACATTTTCTCCCCCGATCAAAAATTTCAAATCCTTTGAGATTTTGGATCTCTAGTGATTTAAATATGAAAGAAAAAAACTTGTTGGAGAAAAATGTGTCCGGTTTTATTTGATCTGAAGTGGAACACTCCTAAGATCCCTTTTTTAGAATAAAAAGGGAAACTACAAGCCATAACATATCACTACTATATACGTTATAGTTATAGTTGTTCATAGTACAATCACCACATTACACATGACATAAAACATAACAAGGCTACTAAAGGAAGATGTCTTCATTCTGTTCTTTGAAGTAGCTTGTAATGTCCTTCACGTAATCTCCCACCCACAAAGCTTTCAAGGCTGCGGTAAATCTTTCTTGTCTTAAGTCTTCGTCCGATAGCAGCAATGAAATCTTCACACCTCTTCACATCTTGTTCAATCCAGAACCTCGTGTTGTCCCCCGGCTTCAGGTTTAGCTTGAACTCCTTCACCCTTGAATTCAATTCTTCTTCAACAATCTTGAGCGTTCCATCACTGAAATTGTATAGCTCACACAGCCTCATTAGCATTCTTGACCCGTATTTGTCGGTAAAGATAACTGCTCTAGGAGAGTCAATCATTGTGTAGTCGCATCGGAATTCATGCCATGTGGCTTCCCATTGAGGTCTCGTTAGATTGACCTGAGTCTTGTAGCTTTCCACACCTAGTTGAAAATCACCAACTCTTTGTCGAATTACTAAGCCCTTATCCAAGATTGATTGCGGGAGAGAGCCTTCTTTTCTCGAATAGGTAGATGGTCAAGATGTCCTTGGAGGTTCGGAAGATAAAGATCTTCAAAATCACTTGGTAGCTAATGTTTGAAGTCATTTTCTTTAATAACATGATCTTTCAAGTCTGCTCTTCTAAGAACAATCTTCTTGAGATAATCATAGCCATAGATTGAGAAGATTTCCACATCGACCACACTTAGAATTCTCGACTTGGATCGAGCAGCTTTGCGTCTCTTTTCGCACCATGTCTTTCAATGTAGAACTTCTTCTTTTGAACCACCAATGTGAAATGTCGTATGAGGCAAAGAATGTCATATACTTGTTCTTTGTCAACCCGAATTGATCGGTACCATTTGCTCAAGACACGGATCTAAGTAGGTTGCGACCTTCATCTTGAAATAGATAAAATTTGGTCTTCTTCCATCGGTTCGAGCACGTAGATAGTCCAGTCACGGTTGAAGAAGAAATCGATTGGATAGTCTTTGATCCGGGTTCACCGCCAAGAAGAGGTTGGTTGATGTTAAAGCGGTGATATTTTCATCAACTTGATCGATTCGACATCTTGTGGCACTCTTCCATTTGAATTGTAGATGAGCCGCATCGGTGAAAAGCTTTGACTATCTCAAAATTGGGCCTCAAGATCCTTTGGTGTGATTGAAGTGATTCCACTTGTCACAAACCATTTGATGAAGCATCCCATATCACCGGTGATGTGTAAGAGTGACTCATCAAAAGGATCTTCATGATTGGCAACAATGGTGGTTGCCCAGTTGTTGTCAGGGACAATCAAATCCGACTCCGGTATAGCCCACGAAGGTTCGGGAGTTTGAGGTCTTTCTTTGGTTAACCAAACTTTGAGATGTATCCTTGGATGGTGCGACTCTAGTGGTTTTAATCGTTTACCGAAATGTATGCATCAAACCAATCTTCGTCTTGGACGACTTAGGGATATGCTTGGTGGAAGCATCATCGTCTTGATTCGACTCTTGGGCAACGAAGACTCTTCATTAAGCATTTTCTCTTACGGAATAGTATAGAATGTAGGTGTGAACAGGAATCAAAGTTGTCCATGCGGAGAGGTCTTCGAGACCCTTGACCACCGGATGAGCGGTTTGTTGAAGATTAGTGGAGGCGTTGGAGGTGTTGTCTTTTGAGTTGTGGTTGCGCCGGAAGATCCACCGGCCCAGATGTCGGCTCCACCGTTGGAGGAGGAGGAGTAGGAGGTGGTTGATTAGGAAATCGGAAAATGATTCCATCAACATAGTCCTCCTTTTCTTCTTTGCCTCCCTTTCATGAATGTCTTCCAAAACGCAAGTGATCATCATGCTTTATCGATTCCTCGAGAGCTTCATATAACTTCTTGTGGACCTCGTCCTGTGCTCACTAGTGTCAAACATCCTATCGGAGAGAAGCTGCTCTCATGTCGAGAAATGGGTAGATCCTTGAACCTCGATGCGTGGAGCCTTCATCGCCCATTCTCATCGCATCCTTAACCTTTGCTACAATGACGTTCATAACTTCGCTATCAAGATTGAACTTCTCCAGCTTGGATAACCGGTGATCAAGGATATTGATAGATTTAGGCAGGTGCTTCTCAAGAGCTTCAATACGTTTCATGGCCTCTTCGAGCAATTGCTCAGTTGTTTTGATCGGAGGTGGTGAAGCCGGTGGCGTGACAGATTCACTAACAGTGACAATAGGTGGTGGAACTGAAGCAGGTTCGGGTGGTGGAAGTGCGGTTGCTTGAGCAGGAGTAAGTGGTGAAGGTGAGATTGATGGAGTTGTAGATGATGAAATGACTATCAGTGCTGACATAGGAGGAATGGTTGATGTGTCTTGTTGAATGGTGACTGAGAACATAGACTGAACCTCCTCCTTTTCATCGTTTTGTTTGCCAGACTCGATATCTGAGGGTCTGTCCTTTAGGAATTGATCACCATAAGTAATGTCGGGCTCAATATTCTTGATGATGACAATGATCCCGTGGACATGATAGTTTCTTCCAGATGGAGGTGATCCTCGGATCTTGGCTCATGGATCTCCGTGAGCCTTCCAGATTCATTACCCTCAACCTCTCAGAATATGTCATCGGTGTCCGCATGAACAATCTCATCTCAAGCACAACCTCTTTAGTAAAAGGTGAGTATCACTTTACGTGAGTATCAAGAGTTTCCTTACGTGTCGGACATATCCTTCTCCACTCTAATATGCTCTTGAGCTGAGGATGATTCAACGCTTCTTTTCTTGAGCTCAAATTGATTTGTTGTTTTCGGAGTTGGAGTGGAGAAGGTTAGCAACATTTAAGCTGCTTGTACAGCTTCTTCTCCATCAATTCCTTTGCCTTTACCTTGTGCAACTGGAGTTGTTTGGTGTGGTGCAGACACAGGTTCTCGTAACACGACCCCTCCTACTGGTTGTCTTTGAGGCATGTTTAGAGTTTCCAAACTCAGTTGGATTCCTTGTTGTAATGCAGCCTCGTCTTCATCCATCAAACTTATCTGTCTCTCAGGAACCATGGATCCTTCATTTTTTCCCTTTCTGGTGTCTCTCCTTCTCCTTTTTTGGTTTTGAGGTGGAGAATCAGCAGATACTGAAGTATCAAGTCTCTTCTTCCTCTTGGGAAGACTTAAGTAGGTGGACTCTGATTGACTAGATTTGGGTTGAGAGGGAGTAGATTTAGGTGTGTCTTCAGTGGTTGTGCCGGAGGCCTTCTTTAAGTATCTTTTGAAGTAATCTGCCTTCTTGATTTGTTCAGTGAGTAAAGCTTCAGGAATTGCCATGCCAAAGATCACTTTGTCCGTACCTTTGGCAACATATTTCAAGTTACCAAGAAAAAATTCACTGCTCGCCTCATGTAAAACTGCTTCTTTTCTCGGATTGAACTGATATTTCTGCTGCAGGTGTTGGATGATTAACTTAGAGAACCGAATGCTAGGAATCACCCTCTTGTTGTCTTTCCTTCCTTGACTTGATTTAAGAAGTTTTGTCATCGGTGATGAATGTGTCCATGGCCAATGAGAATTCTTCCCAAATCGTTTGGTAAAATCGACATTCCTTTGTTTGACAATTCCCCACACGATTTGTAAAATTGGAGCCCTTACTCATCAAACCAGACGTTTTCCGGTTAAACATAGGTTGAGGATGGTGGCAATGGCTCTCGAGGGTTGATGCATATCATTGTTGATTATGGCAGAGACCCGTGTTAGTTTTGTAGGATATCCCAGTTCTTCCACAAAATCCATTAGTTCATCAGTAGTTGGTGGTGGGACAAAAGCATTAGTAGGATCTCGAGGTGTGATTCCAAGGGTCTCCCTAAGAGTTTCTGAGTCAATATAATACCATTGGTCATCCAGCTTGCAGTAGTATGTTGCAGTGATCTTGTCCCATGTAACTGTGTTCCAGAATTGTTGCAAATAAATAGCAGGGATAGTGCACCTCATGGTTAAGGCACCAAAGAATTAGGTGTTCTTCAGGATATCAATAGCGATTCGATAGATAGGGTTTGGTTGATTTTTGTTCACATCTAAGTAGCAGTTGCTTTTAGCAATATCAACCCATTCATGGTGAGGAAGAAGTTCCTCATCGGTAAGCACAACTGGTGGAGCATTGATAACTGGATTATCAGAGGAAGTTGTGACTACCATTGTATTTCTGTAGAACATACACAAGATAACAATAGTAACCAGAAACTTAGTTAGGTGATATACAGTTAAAGGATCAATCCTCATAACAATTCCATGTTTACTGGATATAAGTGTGGAACAGACCAAACATAACTAACAAATTGCATGTAAGATAGTACAAATCGCATTCTGCACAAATCGCATGTAAGCCTGGACAAGTCGCATTAATTGACAATAAATCACATAAAATAAAGCATTTAGGACAAATCGCAAAAGTCAGCAAAAGACAACAAGTCGCATGCGTCAAAACGCATGAGACAAATCGCTTAGAGCAAGTCGCATACATCAGTTAACTAGACAAATCGCATAAAGAGTGTGTAAAGAGACAAATCGCTTTATTTATTGATACGACAAATCGCATCAAAATTTTCAAGAGACAAATCGCTTAACTCAGTATGTTTTGCACAAATCGCATGTACTAGATATTAGAGAGAAATCGCTCATATGAACCCTGAGACAAATCGCTACCAGAAATCATGTACACGATATCACACCAACTCACAGAAAAACACATCCATTGAAAATTAAACATGACAAATCTTACAGGAAGGAGATGTAATTAAACCAACAAAGCGCTACACACAAACCCCTAATGATATCCATAACACACATCAAATCCACACACATGCGAGTGCGCACCAAAGGAGACGAATAATGAGACTATATCAATCTAAGCACAACACGCATGAGTCTAAGCATAAACTGATCATACTAGCATCTAAACTATCTACTCAAGCAGAAGCAACAACAAAAATTTAATCATCAAACCTAAAAAAATTGATCAGTCGAGGGATAGGAAAGATGGATCTGCAAGAGAGAGATGTTGGTTAGGTCCTAAAAATTGATGAATAAGAGTGATACTTGTGTCCAAATAGATTAAAAACATACCACTCAACAATTTTTGCACAAATCGCTTATAAGACTGAAGTAGAAAGAGTAGTTCGTGTGAAAGTTTGACTAGGTTTATGAGACTTTTGACCAAAAGACAAATCGCTCACATATTTATACAATGGTTTAACTTTAGACAAATTGCACAAATAGTCCCTGCACTTAACAAGTCGCTTATGGAATGATGAGAGTGACAAATCGCATAGCTAAAACACAACACAAATAGCATATTTACGCAAGGACACAAGTCGCATAGCTTAAGAAAACACAAATCGCATCAATTAAGAACACACAAGTCGCATCACTTAAACTCAATAAATTGACAAGGCTCATACTAATCATATCATGGACAAACCACCTAGCACAAAGCACATAAAGAAACATGATTTAGCACAGAGTTAGTCATTCCAAGTAAAGTAACATGCAGCAGCAATCCAGAGAGCACATGTCATACTTATAACAATCATGCAGAGACAAGTTGAAAAATTCTCCCCCTCAATCAATATCACGAATTAAATGGAAGTGGGATATTCTAGTGAGATAAAACACATCATATCATTTGTAATATATTGGATTTCATAAACACATCATATTATAACATAAATGGGGCGTATGGTTTAAGAGTTTAGAGAGAGAAAGTGAGATATTCTAGTGAGATAAAACAAATGGAAGGTTAGATTCTCAAATGAACATCCAACCTTCTCCCTTGTGGGGAGAGGGCTATTTATACAAATGACTATGCCCTCCTTCGGGCTATGGATCAGGCATACAGTGGGTAAAGACCCGTCCTTCTTCCACGGTGATACTTACACTACTGCTAATCTAACTAATATACTATTATGTCTACGAGCTATAATATGCTAAACATACGTTGGGGTGACCGACACTTCAGTATGGATTTTCTAAATCCTAACACTATTCCCCTAGAGAACGATATCAATCCCCGACGCTTACCCAATACTACACTACAAAAATTAGGTTCACTGCCTAGGGTGTTGAAAACTTGTTCGACGAAAAGTAAGTTCCTTTGACCCCGAACGCGCTTCGTACACGTATCAAATTCGCTCCTAAAAAGAGAAAAAGGCCCATGATGAAAATCCTCTCGCACATGTTTGTACCGTACTTAATTTTGTGCACAAACCCTCTTGCACATTAAATTAAGGGGTTTAACTTTTATATATAATAGAAGATAGTGAGTATTATGGTACTTAAAAATACTTCTTCATTTATAGAAATTACGACCATACAATGAGACATGCATATATATTCTATAAAGTGCAAAGTCAAGCTTTTAGAGGATATATTTCTAATATTACTCTATACAGTAAAAGAATTAAAGCAAAGACAGAGTCCATATAGTAGTTTGGCCCAATAATTTGACTACCTAAAATCCCAAACCTACGAATGACAGCCCAAGTATCATAACCTAAGTTACTCAAAACCCTAACATCACTAACATCTGCCCCATCTCAAACGCAGTCACCAACACAAATCTCCCAACTTCTTTTGGCCAAAACTATCTAATACATATCACCATTCACCACCCAAAATCATCTCTCGTCCCGTCTCTCGCTAGTTTCTCATAGCCTAAACTTATTGGCGTCATTTTATCACTTATATTAAAAGGAAACCACCCATCTTCACAAACACTAACAATCTCAGGTCGTTTGATTTTGTCTTTTGTAAACGGTTTCAAAGCTGAAGTAAAAACAAAGACTTGTTTCATGGCTTCAAGATCTTAATCCAAAAGGTCTCGGGTATGTTCTTTTATTTTGCCTTTGATTCCTGTTCTTGTGTTTCAATAATCGAAAGAAAGAAACGGGTATAACAACAATGTTATAAATCGTGCTTTAATTTTCGGATATTAAAAGATGTTAAGCTTCAAAAGATCTGTGATAATTATTTGGGCCGACTGAAAGAAATGAGTATAATACTCTTGTTATTATTCATTTTTTTACTTTCGGATATTGAGAAGCTAGGCTTCTATAAGGTCTATGATGATATGTGTTCAACTAAAAAAATCTTCTAAAGATTAGAGGCAAAGTTGAACTTTTTCTGAGACCTTGTTTGGTTTCTCGTGTGTTGTTGGTTTGAGAGTTGAGGAGTGATGTGAGGGTTTATGGTTGTGTTTAGATGTATGATTGGTCGTGTTTATAGTTTTGGTTTTGTTGTTGACCGGCTGTGAAAGAAATGAGTATAACATTTCGTTCGTTTGTATTCACACCTTACACATCGAAGTTATTTCTTTTTACTTTTCTTCGAGACTGTTTAGTTGATGGGCTGTGGTTTGTTGGCTGTTGTTGTTTATGAAAATAGGATAGCTTAATAAGAAATAAATGAGATTTGTGTTAGACTTTGGTTCGTGTAAGATTGGTGTTAGTGCAAATATTACGATATTTAATCTATACATTCTCATTTGTTTTGTTGATGACAAACATGTAACTTGTAATACATAATGTAAAATGTATAATTTACTTGTAATTATATTTTGTCTCAACATACTCTCAACACCTCTCGACGACTCAAGTCCTTATATGCTACAACACAGGTTCGTACATGTTTGTTATGTTGCGTTATGATCAAACCCCTAACAAACCATTAAACATGTTTAGTTAAACACTTTGTAAAATACATAAACATAAGTAAATGTGTTGGGTAAAACCCATGACCCAAGACCCATACCCAATGTCTAGATACATTGTACCTGGTGGGTACTCAAAACCATGACCCATAGCCCATGGTTTCAACCCATAAACTATGGGTAAAGAGGAGCGCACGGATCCCTTGGAATTATAGGGCCGGATCCTCCGAAGGGATCCTGAAGGCGTAACATGGTTTTGGTCTTTTGCCTATAAATAGCAAACCACTTCTTACCATTTCTTCACACCTTCACACATAGTTTCTCCACCAAATATAGGATAGTTAGATCATTAGGAAACATGAAAACCACCCTCATCTCATATGATCATAATGCTTCTAACTCATTTGTTGTAAGCATACTCCCGGTGATCCTCCAAAGCAAGCTTAGAGATCTTGCTTCCTTACTCTCTTAAGTGATCACCCATCACAAGATACAAGCACATGAAGATCTTCTACAACAAGCTTGGGAAACTTGTCATCTTCATTCATAGAAGACTAACTACATCATGCTTTGGGTTCTTGATGTTTAGTTTAGGATTTCATATCCATTAGACACATTGTCTTGGATATTGTCTAGTATCATATTCTTGTATCTATGACTAGACTAGATGGTTTATGTGTTTGTGCCATAAAACACAAGGTTTGTTATGTTGGGCCACAAAACATAACGGGTGTCATAGATGTGTCAAAGGCATTAGTGAAGAGTGCCGAAGATCCGTGTTGAAGGCATTAGTGAAAGGTGCTGAAGGATCGTGTAAATGGCATTAGTGAAGAATGCCTAGGTCGTATAATCGATGAGGTGCATCGTTATACATATAGTATTTGTTTAGATCCAAGGATGGTGATATCCTTGATGGTGTTGTCACAAGGAGTGGATCTCTTGAGATTAGGTGTTGTGTAGTGAAGGGTAGTAGTTCCTCCATAGTAATGGAACTAGGTGCTTAGCCTAGTACCTAATAAAGGGTAGGCGACGTTGTGATAGGATTAGTTCTCCTTGGTGTGAAAGAACTCGGTGGTTAGCCTAGCACCGTATAAAGGGTAGGCGACGTTGTGTTAGGTGTGGTTCGCCTTGGTGTGAAGGAACCTCGGTATTTAGCTTTGTATCGGAAAAAGGTTCAATGACGCCAGTGAAGGCTTCTCGCCATAAGGAGTTGGTGTAGTGATTACGAACTCTCGAGTAGGTGACTCGGGAGTGGAGTAGGGCAGGAAGGTGTCCTTGTGGCGAACCACTATAAATCCTCGTGTTGGTTTGTCTATCCTTTTACTTATCGCTTACTTTTATTCTTGCATTACTTTGTTTATTTTCTGTGGTTGATGTCTATGTTTGTGATGCATACTTGGTATTTCATATAGTCACAAACTATACTCAACACTTTACGTATTATGACACGCTTGATCAAGAAAAAGCAACCGGACTAATAATGGTGAAACTTGATTTATAATGAACCATTAATCTTGCGAATCTTATGTGATGTCAAGGGTTGGCCTTACATGCCGAATGCGTTAAATGCATCCTCGCATCGAGATTAGCAAATGCAATGGTTTATACTATATTTGATACAAAAGTTTTAAGTTTGAAACGGAACGATTCACCCCCCTCTACGTTTTCACAATTGGTATCGAGCGGGTTGGCTCTAGTTTTTAAAACAAATGGTTTTCAAAACGAGTGAGGTCCTCGTATCAAATTTTGGTGAAGTCAAGCATAATATGAAAAGTGTTTTATTATTTTTTCTTTGAAGTTTTGTTGTTAGATATCTTGTTAATCAAGCTTGAATAAAGGTAAAATGGTTAATATAACTTCACTAAAAAGTCTACAAAGGTTAAACCTTCTCGCCGGGTCAAAACGTGCATTTGTGTAATTGCAGTCGATCCGCGGATCCCTCGGATACACTGGACGGATCCTCAAGCAAGGGATCCGTGGGATCCGTTGTCTGAAGACAGCTTTTGTCCGAATTTCAAAATTCATAACGTTTTAACCGTAAGGAGTTAGAAGTCGTACCACTATCGCTTTAAAAGTATTTAAGTCTACTTTCATTTTAAAATGATTTCATAAACTGATTAAAACAAAATTTACTGAGAATCATTAATTTATAATAGAAAGTCATTTTTTGGTCATAACTTTTGCACAACTTTTGATCTAATTGGAGACGGATGTTTTCATCTTTGAATAACAATGTGTCCTCTTTTGAAATTAAGGTTTTGATCATATTTATATACATAAAAGAAACTAATCAAGCTTGGTATACATGTTTATATTTAACACAAAGCGATGAAAAGAACTTTCGTATGCTATGCTAAATGATAAATTGTCTTCCTTGCATTACTTGATTGTTTGCTTATCTCAAATAGCTTTTGTGCTTGTTTGATTGAATAACATATGTGGTTTCCTTACCTTCTATTCATTCTCTTGTTTGTCGATTTAGTAATAGTCTACTAATCAATGTGCTATTTGAAGGAGTGTTTGGGATAACATCTAGTTGTGTCGAAAATGTTAGTTTTATAAGTTGAAAATGTTTAAAACATATAACACACTAAATGGCCTTTTGATTGAGTTTGTCATGTGTGCAACATAAATGTTTTATGTTCTTATATGATTTCTTGATTTCATATTTTCTTGTATCATTTTCTAAAAACAACAAGAATGTACATCGGATCATAACCTACACTTGTGTTGATGATGTACTCTCCCGTTTTCCTTTTCATGATCGCTCTTCAAGCTTCATAGTAGGATTGACAACTTGATTATTTCATCCGATATACTCAAGTAAATTATTTTGCAACGCAAATATAATTGTTCATATCCGAAAGTTCAAAGTCGAGCTTTCCAACAACATATGTTGAACTAGCTCATGCAACCATTTTTTGTTCACTATATGGACAACATTTAATTTTTGACACCTTCACACCTTAGTTGTTTCAAGTATAATATTTATAAACGAAGCAAAGTATCATCATTGCTCTTTGCTCGATAGGCCATTGTAGGAATATAAATTTTCCTAACTTGAGAATGAATCTTTGGAGAACTTATTGCACTAGAAACTCAATTTGACCTAACGGTTGAATTGCTTCCTCGAGAGAAGTTGGGTATGTGGAATCGCCAGTAAAATGGTCGTGTTTAGCCGTAATTGAGCACCGCTAGTAATAGTCTCATATTCATTCTCTCACTTGAGAAATTTATACTCCTATGTTTTCCTAAAGTAAGTTTACAATGGAAATACTTTGCATTGTCTTAGGATTACTAATCAAACAAGTTGTAAAATTAATTTTTAGTTAATCACAACCACTTGCCTCATCAAGCGATTATCTTGCTTTGATCGAGAAGAGCTACATGACTTCATGGACGAAGCTCATTGTATGCTAATCACCATCCGTAATGACTAGATTGTCCTAAACTAGCACCTCACAACTCTTTTGTCTTGAACACCATTATGTGTTCTTTTCTTTCTAGACACATACCTTGCATATCATTTGTGGAAAACTAGAAGGGGGGTTGAATAGTTTTACCAATTAAAACTTCCTTTTAAACTATTTAGATCGACTTATGTCAATCTATTTGGTTGTTTATGTTGGACGTTGATAGATAGATATATAAACGTGTAATGGAAGATAAAGAGTAAGAAGCACATCACCACGACACAAGTATTTATAGTGGTTCGGCTACAAGGACACCTTCCTTGCCTACTCCACTCCCGAGTCACCTACTCGAGAGTTCGTAAACACTACACCAACTCCTTATGGCGGAGAAGCCTTCACAACGCCGCTTAACCTTTTTCGGTACAAAGCTAAATACCGAGTTCTTTCACACCAAGGCGAACCACACCTAACACAACGTCGCCTACCCTTTATACGGTGCTAGGCTAACCACCGAGTTCTTTCACACCTTAGAGAACTAATCCTATCACAACGTCGCCTACCCTTTATTAGGTACTAGGCTAAGCACCTAGTTCCATTATGGAGGAACTACTACCCTTCACGACACAACACCTATTATCAAGGAGATCTACTCCTTGTTACAACACCATCAAGGATATCACCATCCTTGTGAATAAATAAACACGTATATGTATAACGATGCACCTCATCGATTATACGACCTAAGCATTCTTCCCAAATGCTACTTGATTTGATTCTTGGCATCCTTCACTAATGCCTTTGACACAACGCTTGGCATCCTTCACTAATGCCTTCGTCTTGACACCTTAAGCATTCTTCACTAATGCTTTGACGGATGATGAGCACCTTTCACTAATGCTTTCATCTTGGCACTTTCGGCATTCTTCACTAATGCCTTCAACCCAACATCTATGGAGAAAGGAAGAACTATCAACAAGAGAACCTTCGTTGTCTTGATGATGACGAAGCATGGCAACTCATGGACTTGAGCTTGCACGTCTTCAAGATGTGGTGATCTTTCCTTTAAGAGGAATCTACAAGATCACACAAGAACAAAAGAGAAAAGCTACATAGATCTCTTGGATCCGAGGTTAGAGGTTAGAATACTTGGGGAAGTATATGTAAGAGATGATTAGAAAGGAAGAAATGGCTCTCAATTTATAGAGAAAATTCTCTCTGCTTTCCCGGATCCCGGATCCTTCCACTTGGGATCCGCTAGCACAAAGCTAGGGATCCGTGAAACGCCCTCTTTGCCCATGGGTATTTTTGGTTATGGGTCATGGGTCATGGGTTATGGGTTGATCCATGGTTTTCTATCTAGATACAATGTACCTTAAGGATACATTGAACTTGTGTAAGTGGTATATATAAACCATGGGTTATGGGTCAAAACCATTTGCTAGTTTTTATCTATTTAGTATATACTTGCTTTTACCCATTTTAGTATATACTTGTTTTTACCCATTTTAGTATACTTAATATAAGTATGTATTAACCCAATATGTAAACACTAGTTGTTGTACATATGTATCTAACTCATAGAATTACTTAAACTTGTTAAGCCAATATGTAAACACTAGTTGTTGTACATATGTATCTAAAATATAAAATCACTTAATCTTGTTATAGTGTTTTATGTAAAAACGTAAGTGTGTTAGAAAACTATTAGTTCAAACCATTTACGTATTTTATTTGTTTCGTTAATATGATTTTACTTTTGTTATCGACAAAACATTAGAAGATCGTAAAATATAAATAAACGTTTTTACGGCCCTATTTGTATTAACAATCTCCCCCTTTTTGTTGATGACAAACATAAAATTATTTTAAGGAAAAGCTAAAATTGTAAACGTTTGAATTTGTAGTTTTACTTTCTTCTCCCCTTTTGTCGAAACAAAAGTGTTAAAAGAAACTAACACAATTTTATAAGAAAATTATAAAAGATGTAACGAGAGCAAGTGACGGAATGGTACTCGTCTTAACTCCCCTTGACGAGTCCATCCCTTTGAAAAAGGGCGTCAAGAACATAATGTAAATTAAGCTACTTGTGTTTGCAATTAAGTTTGCAAATGGTTCGTCTAAGTAAAACGTGCTCCCCTCGAATATTGCAAAGTTGCAATGGGTATCATGAAGTGTAATCCAAAATTGGATTAAGTTGCAAATGATTTTGCAATATTGTTTGACACAAAGCTCCCCCTAGCTTTTATGGTGTCAAAATCTTCATGTGTTATTTTGAAAATCTACAAAACAAAGGTTAGAAAAACAAGAGTATAGTGCATAATTTCCTGCAAAAGAGACTCAAGTTAGTAGAAATTTGTGCTTCTGTACCACGGATCCCACGGTTCCCTTCAAGGAGGGATCCGTCTAGTTATCTGGAAGGGATCCGTCTATCATAATGCTTTCTTGAAGAAGAAATGTCAAGGAGTGCAACTTGAGGGAATGAGATAAAAGTACAATATAACAAGCACAACACACATAATAATAATGGCATAAAAGTATTCATTCAATAAAACAAAGAGATACACAACCAAATCTCTAAAAACTAAGAGAATGAACTATAGCCATATAAGTACTACTAATACTAATCTCATATCGGGATTTAGAATGTGACAATGTGCTTAAGTCTAGGGATGGGTAGACTTGTTGAATTGATCCAACTTTGCAAGAAGATGATTGAACATGAAATGAATCTCATTTCGTACTTCTTGAACAAGTCCTTGAGTTTTTAGACAATTTGGGCAAATATTGTCTTGGTTTGGCCCCGAAGGAAAAAGGATGTTTTGAGGAGACTCAATGTGTATTTGAGGGTCTTCATTTTGAGAAGTAGGGAGAGGTTCTAAAAAAGAGGGTGGTAATGGAGCTACTTCCGTATGATCAAGGTTGTTCCTTGTTTGCCATGATGGGCTAGTTGGTGTTGTAGGTGGTTCCCGATTTAATGAAAAGGTTGGAGAATGGGAGTTTCTTGGTGAAGAATGAAACAATGAATATATGTTAGGATGCGGAAGAGGCTCATTCAATGAGTGTAGTCCATTCTCAATGAATGAAGGTTGTGATGGCTTGTTAGAACTATCCATGTTTGGTTTGGAACTAGATGACCCCTTTTCTAGTTGGAAAGATTTGATACTAATCCTTGCGGTTCTCTTAGCTTTTGTTGGATGGGTTTGATGAGGTGGGATTCTAGAGTCATTATCTCTAATGGGAGATGTTTCGGTGGATGAAATTTCATGAATCATTTGTCCCTTTCTTTTGGATGATCCTATATTAGAGGAGTTGTTGCTAAGGGCTTTAGTCATGGTGATGAAGGTGCTAATGTGAGCTTCTAATTTCTGATTTTTGAGATGTGATTTAAGAGTGGTGACTTAGTCCTAAGGTTTGTTTGGTTATAAAGGAAAATTTGAAATAGGAAATTAAATCCTTGACCACTTAGAGGATTAAGCATGCTCTTGAGATTTTGATCAGCTCTAGGAGGGTAATTAATGAATGCTTAAAGGTGGTTAGAAAAAAAGGTAACTTGAGTTTGAATTAAGGAGGCTAATCCTTATTCTTTACAGATGTACGGATCTGCGGATCCTCTCGATGAGGATCCGCTGGTTATGGACCGAGGATCCGCTATCGATGAGTTCTAAGTGAAGTTATCATGCCTTTGTAAGGTTTTAAGTGATGGATTTCGAGGTTTTGACTTAACTTTGAAGTTTATAGCTGTTGGATATCTCCAATCCTCAACTATAACAAGTAATGGTGTTTTAGACTAAGAACACTTACCTTGGGTAATCTAACTATTTATTTGTCAAGGTTTCCTTTCAATATGTTATGAGAAAAATGATGATACTAAGTCCTAAAAGTCAGATGATGTCCTAGAATAGATTTACTAAAATCTATAAAGATAAAAGAAATAAAAAAAAAACTTATTTTTGGCTCTAATTTTGAGTCAAAGAAGATTGAGATCAATTTGCTAAAATTGAAGGATATATCAAACTAAGTGTTATCAAATGTGATGGATAATGTGTGAGTGTTGGAGCGGAATTATGGTGAGTTTTGACTAGTTGATAAACAAACGAAATATTTCGAAAATGTATCCTAGATAAGCCATGAATGAGAGTGAGGTTTTCAACTATTAGGGAGGATTATTTAGTTTGCTCTAGGGTATCATGTTAGACTAGTTAGAAGTGTTCTAGTGGACTATTTTGATGAAGCTAAATCTGTTTTTTTTTACATCAGTTGCATACGGATCCCACGGTTCCCTTATGGGAGGGATCCGGCTAGTTGAAAATCTAGGATCCGCCAATCTGTAGATCAGAAGGCTTACAGGAAATGTGCAACTATGCATATTATAGAAAATGCTTTTCTTAGTTGTTTCTAGGTAGACTAAGTGCAAGAACAAAACTAATAAAACTTGTATCAAAGTGGGAAACACTCGAGTTCCTAGAATGAGTGACGACGACCATACCAAGAGGTCGTAAAATCTCATTTTCAAATACCTAAGCTAGAATGTTTAGTGCCAAGATATGGCAATACCTACATACTACAAGCATAGTTAAAATTGTTTACAAACCATTGTTTAGAAATTGTTCATCAAGTACTTAAGCCTTAGGACTTTACCTTTCTTCACCCGTCCTTTATCAAACCATCTTCACTTCTTTTTCCTCAAGAAATTGGCGAAGCATTTGAAGATTCCTTTGGTTTGTTGCCATTCGGGCGATTCATTGGGGATGTTTGGCAATTGGTTAATGTAGTCCAAAGGGTCAAGATCAATATTTTCAAGTGGGTTGCTACTACTCCCTTCACCTTAATCTTCTTCTTGCCTCCCCCTTTCGTCCGAGGAATCCGTGGGCGGGTGTGGCCTCTTGCCTTCCACCATAAACCTTGTTGTTCTACCCTCGGTTAATGGTACCATAACCTTATTGCAGAAGCTATGATCCAAGGATTGTGGAGAGGGATCTAATGCAAAGATGAATTTTGCGAGACGGGTTAGAAGCATTGCATATGGAAGCACCATCTTGTCCATGCTTCTTACACTTGCCATTCTTTTGATCATGTAGTAGGCAATGTTGAAGCGGATCTCACTCACAAGACAATAGATCATGAAGCTTAGACATGCGTTAGGGTGATCCTTGTTTCCCACTAAACACACCACATTCTCCCTTATCACATTTTCCCATTTTCTATATAATGCAAACATCTCAAAGCTCCATTTGAAAAGGATCCTATAGATCACTTTCAACTTTCTAGTTACCCTTGAAGGAGAAGCTCTTGGCATAAACACGGTGTCCCTTACCGTGGTTGCTTCCGGATTATTGAGTGATAAATGTCGTGATTATCAACCATAGAGTGTAGTTCACCTAACGACCATTCATTTGAATACATACAAACACCATCGGATGGAACCCTATTATTCTTCCAAACTCCTCAAGTGAAAGAGTGTACTTATGTCCATTAATGGTGAATTCAATTGAGATGGATCCATCATCATTTCTAATTATACCCATAGTCTTGTAGAACTCAAGTATAAAGACAAGCAAATTTGCTCGTTTATATCCAATAAACAATCAAACCCAATAGTTTCAAATACTTCCCTTATGTCGGTATTTGCAAGGAATGATGGATCAACCACTCTACCTTCATGAAAGAGTCTCCTTTCAAGCAACTTAAAGACTTTCCTATCGTCCGGACTTAAGCCATTTTCCTATGATACATGGGTATGTAGTGGGCGATGTCTTGGTAATCTTGTTGCTTGTTGCTAGGCATGATGTTCCTAAACAATGTAACCACAATGTGGTGTTAATGGTGAATAGTAACCTAGAGGTTTCATCACAATTTGTTCTCATCATCTTTGTTGGGTTCAAGAAATGTGTTTAATTTGTATTAACAATGTTAAATCTTTGATTTAGATTATCTTAGAAAACAATGTGATTGACAACTTGTGGAAAACCCATTTGAACCCAACTCTTAAAGATGCAGTAATTGTAATTCTAAGAATCAAGGAATTTAGATTAACAATGTAGTGAAGATTATACTTACACACGTGATTGTTAGGCTTGAGAAAATGATCAATTAGCTCCTATGAGCAATAACAAAGTCCTTGTTCGTGAGTGCATGAAATGAGTGATGGTGAAACATCCACAAGTGATCATTTTAGCTTATATCGTCTTCATTGCACGGATCCCGCGGATCCCTCTCATTTGGGATCCGTCTAGTATAAACTTAGGGATCCGCATGACATAAAAGTCACTCAAGAAATTCCTTGATAACTTTGGTTTGGAAGTTCTAAGATACCTAGTGTTTTGGTGTTAATGTTCTAAAACTTGTGGTTTGAGGTTTTGATGATTAAATGTTATTCTATTAGACAAGGTTCCCTTTTTAAGAATTAGTCGTGATTCTTGGGAAGCTTTTCAAACATTATAATAAAATCCCATTTTATTATAATATAAGAAGTTTCACATGGATATTTATTGATGTGCATGAGATGTCAATAAATCCTTTGTGGTGAATAATGATTGATGTTATCATATAACTAGATATCATTATTATGAGTTGGTAATAAAGTCTACAAAACAAACTCGGAGAACACTAAGTAGAAAATTACTATAAAAGAATAATTACTAGAAGGGGGGGTTGAATAGTTTTACCAATTAAAACTTCCTTTTAAACTATTTAGATCGACTTATGTCAATCTATTTGGTTGTTTATGTTGGACGTTGATAGATAGATATATAAACGTGTAATGGAAGATAAAGAGTAAGAAGCACATCACCACGACACAAGTATTTATAGTGGTTCGGCTACAAGGACACCTTCCTTGCCTACTCCACTCCCGAGTCACCTACTCGAGAGTTCAGTAAACACTACACCAACTCCTTATGGCGGAGAAGCCTTCACAACGCCGCTTAACCTTTTTCCGGTACAAAGCTAAATACCGAGTTCTTTCACACCAAGGCGAACCACACCTAACACAACGTCGCCTACCCTTTATACGGTGCTAGGCTAACCACCGAGTTCTTTCACACCTTAGGAGAACTAATCCTATCACAACGTCGCCTACCCTTTATTAGGTACTAGGCTAAGCACCTAGTTCCATTATGGAGGAACTACTACCCTTCACGACACAACACCTATTATCAAGGAGATCTACTCCTTGTTACAACACCATCAAGGATATCACCATCCTTGTGAATAAATAAACACGATATGTATAACGATGCACCTCATCGATTATACGACCTAAGCATTCTTCCCAAATGCTACTTGATTTGATTCTTGGCATCCTTCACTAATGCCTTTGACACAACGCTTGGCATCCTTCACTAATGCCTTCGTCTTGACACCTTAAGCATTCTTCACTAATGCTTTGACGCGGATGATGAGCACCTTTCACTAATGCTTTCATCTTGGCACTTTCGGCATTCTTCACTAATGCCTTCACCCAACATCTATGGAGAAAGGAAGAACTATCAACAAGAGAACCTTCGTTGTCTTGATGATGACGAAGCATGGCAACTCATGGACTTGAGCTTGCGTCTTCAAGATGTGGTGATCTTTCCTTTAAGAGGAATCTACAAGATCACACAAAACAAAAGAGAAAAGCTACATAGATCTCTTGGATCCGAGGTTAGAGGTTAGAATACTTGGGGAAGTATATGTGTAGAGATGATTAGAAAGGAAGAAATGGCTCTCTATTTATAGAAAATTCTCTCTGTTTCCCGGATCCCACGGATCCTTCCACTGGGATCCGCTAGCACAAAGCTAGGGATCCGTGGAACGCCTCTTTGCCCATGGGTATTTTTGGTTATGGGTCATGGGTCATGGGTTATGGGTTGATCCATGGTTTTCTATCTAGATACAATGTACCTTAAGGATACATTGAACTTGTGTAAGTGGTATATATAAAACCATGGGTTATGGGTCAAAACCATTTGCTAGTTTTTATCTATTTAGTATATACTTGCTTTTACCCATTTTAGTATATACTTGTTTTACCCATTTTAGTATACTTAATATAAGTATGTATTAACCCAATATGTAAACACTAGTTTTTGTACATATGTATCTAACTCATAGAATTACTTAAACTTGTTAAGCCAATATGTAAACACTAGTTGTTGTACATATGTATCTAAAATATAAAATCACTTAATCTTGTTATAGTGTTTTATGTGAAAACGTAAGTGTGTTAGAAAACTATTAGTTCAAACCATTTACGTATTTTAATTGTTTCGTTAATATGATTTTACTTTTGTTATCGACAAAACATTAGAAGATCGTAAAATATAAATAAACGTTTTTACGGCTTATTTGTATTAACATCATTGTTAGTTTAAATGATTTACTAATCTAGACCGTAAATCTGTTTTGGGCTTCTTGAATAGTGCTTTAAAGTTTGCTAAACCTTTATGTTGTTTGTGAGCTCGATCTCATTTGATTGCCTATATGTGATCTCTACATGCTCTCCTTGCTTTGCTTAACGTGTATACATGTATGCTTGCTGTAGAAACAATTTGTTTCATAATTCGAAACATAGAGCAAAATTCTGCCACTATTCTGTTAAGAAAATCTGTCTCAGATGCCGGATGCCTTAGATGTAACTAGACGGATCCCTCAAGTGAAGGATCCGTGGGATCCGGGTGGACAGAAGTTCCTTTGTAGCCTCCTTGCATCAATCCAACATTCTAAACCTTATTGGACTAGTTAAACATGCTACATTAGGATCGCTTAAACTTTCCTTAGGCTCAGTTGATCTCACATTCACTCATGGATGACTTAGGATCACATTCGAAGTATTTTTTTATTTATCATTAGTTCAAAACTCACCATCTTTCCGCTCCAATGTTTACACATTGTTCCTTTCATCTCAAAACACCTAGTTTGATATTTCTCTCAATTTTAGCAAATTGTTTTTAGTCATCCTTACCTCAAAATAGGCCAAAAACTAGGTTTTAATTTCTTATGATTTTTAAGGAATTCTCCAAATCTCTCTTAAGTTATCATCTGATCTCTAGGATCATTTAACACCATTTGACACTCTCAAATGTCTTAGTGTCATCTTTAATCATCCACTAGTGCTCATAAAGCCCCATTTTCCATAAATGGCAATCATTAGCTACCATCAATCATTCTCTCTTGATCATTCAAGTCCATCTTCATATAAGACACTTAATAGACTGAGTAACTTAGGATATGTAGGTGCTAGACCTTGCTAGAACCCAATCACCTCATTTTCACCTCATCTGTTAACTGGATCCCTAGACTTAAGCTAGTCGGATCCCTCTAATAAGGGAACCGGAGGAACCGTGGAACAGTAGGTATATTATCTCTTTAGATAATCATTTCAAGTTTCCTTTTTCCACACAAGCACTTGTTCAACACTTAGGATTATCATTTTCCTATATGTTTTTAAATGAGTTGCATTTATATGATTCTATCGTGTTCTTTCTTTTCGTTTCATGATTTTATGTGAACAATTTATCCATTTGTATAAATGTTTTCCTTTTGTACTAACTCTTTTGATTCACAGGGATGACAATGGTCGATTTCACCATCAAGTCAAGTTGTGCTCATTCGCACATTTCCTTTATATATTCCTAATCTTGCATCATCCTAACCATCTTACTCCACTTTTATCACCACTCACAAAGTCATCATGTCTACCACCTCTATTGAGTCATCAACCAAGTCAAAGATTCACCTTGATACCTTTCATCACCTCTACCACAACTTCCATACCTCTAAGTCATAATGATGATTTCTATCATTATCACCATATCCAAGGTCTAGTTCATGAACTACGTAATGAAGTATGTCTCATGTTCTACCACATCCTACTTGTGTCAACCACAAGCTACTTGTGTCAACCACATCCTACAAGTGTCTCACTACCACTACAATTTATGGTCGCTCAACAATCCTTCACAAACATCTATGTTGTCAAAAGCCAAGTGAATTTCGTAATGAAATGCGTCTCATCCCTAAGCACATATTTTTTCTTAACTTGAACAAACCTTACAACCTCTAAACCAACCATGATGATGCAAGTAGTAGGATCATTCTCTTTTTAACATTTTTTTTGTAGGTTCTTCTTGACGCCCTCGAGCTAGGGGGAGCTTCCGTCGAGCATTTATAAAATGCATCATATGACTTACTCGTCAAAGGACGAATATAATTTTTCACTAACTTTTTGTTTTGTAGATTTTTAAAACACACTAGGAGAACTTGACGCTCTCAATAAAGGGGAGTTTTTCGTCAAAGCAAAAACATTGCAAATTTTGCAATTATTTCGTCTTAGCCTTCCTAAAATACTTGACGCCTTTAACAAGGGGGAGCAACCGTCAAGGGAGATTTCTTTCTCATCACATATTTTTCCTTTTTCTTTTCTTCTTAACACTAACCTTGATGTAGGTTAAGCCTCAAAAATTTGATCCATTGAGCCGTTGGGAATAATGGTTACAATTCAAATGATCTTTCTATTTTATTTTATTTTTTGTGATTCTCTAGGTTCCTCTTAAAGGCGAGATCACCACCTTTTGAAGACGTGCAAGCTCAAGGTCATGAGTTGCTAAGCTTCGTCATTAGTGTTTCGTGTTGAAGGTATTGGCGTAGTGTTCCAATTGGAGCAATAAGGTGTTTTCGTTTTAACTTTACTAGGGATGATGCAAACTCGCCATTCTTGTGAAAAATTAAGTTTAAAGAACACACCCTTTTTGTTTCGACAAAAGGGGGAGAAGAGTGTAAGCGGAGAAGGTAATGTAAAGGAAATGCGGACACAGTAACTTTGACATTTTACCTATCTATTACGTTTACATATATTTTGTCATCATCAAAAGAGGAGATTGTTAGTGCAAATATTACGATATTTAATCTATACATTCTCATTTGTTTTGTTGATGACAAACATGTAACTTGTAATACATAATGTAAAATGTATAAGTTACTTGTAATTATATTTTGTCTCAACATACTCTCAACACCTCTCGACGACTCAAGTCCTTGTATGCTATAACACAAGTTCGTACATGTTTGTTATGTTGCGTTATGATCAAACCCCTAACAAACCATTAAACATGTTTAGTTAAACACTTTGTAAAATACATAAACATAAGTAAATGTGTTGGGTAAAACCCATGACCCATGACCCAAGACCCATACCCAATGTCTAGATACATTGTACCTTGGTGGGTACTCAAAACCATGACCTATAGCCCATGGTTTCAACCCATAAACTATGGGTAAAGAGGAGCGTGCATGGATCCCTCAAATGACCCACGGATCCCTTGGAATTACAAGGGCCGGATCCCTCCAGAAGGGATCCTTGGGGGCAAAACATGGTTTTGGTCTTTTTGCCTATAAATAGCAAACCACTTCTTACCATTTCTTCACACCTTCACACATAGTTTCTCTCCACCAAATCTAGGATAGTTAGATCATTAGGAAACATGTAAACCACCTTCATCTCATATGATCATAATGCTTCTAACTCTCATTTGTTGTAAGCATACTCTGAAGTGATCCTCCAAAGCAAGCTTAGAGATCTTGCTTCCTTACCTCTCAAGTGATCACCCATCACAAGATACAAGCACATGAAGATCTTCTACAACAAGCTTGGGAAACTTGTCATCTTCATTCATAGAAGACTAACTACATCATGCTTTGGGTTCTTGATGTTTAGTTTAGGATTTCATATCCATTAGACACATTGTCTTGGATATTGTCTAGTATCATATTCTTGTATCTATGACTAGACTAGATGGTTTATGTGTTTGTGCCATAAAACACAAGGTTTGTTATGTTGGGCCAAAAACATAACGGGTGTCATAGATGTGTCAAAGGCATTAGTGAAGAGTGCCGAAGATCCGTGTTGAAGGCATTAGTGAAAGGTGCTGAAGGATCGTGTAAATGGCATTAGTGAAGAATGCCTAGGTCGTATAATCGATGAGGTGCATCGTTATACATATAGTATTTGTTTAGATCCAAGGATGGTGATATCCTTGATGGTGTTGTCACAAGGAGTGGATCTCCTTGAGATTAGGTGTTGTGTAGTGAAGGGTAGTAGTTCCTCCATAGTAATGGAACTAGGTGCTTAGCCTAGTACCTAATAAAGGGTAGGCGACGTTGTGATAGGATTAGTTCTCCTTGGTGTGAAAGAACTCGGTGGTTAGCCTAGCACCGTATAAAGGGTAGGCGACGTTGTGTTAGGTGTGGTTCGCCTTGGTGTGAAGGAACTCGGTATTTAGCTTTGCACCGAAAAGGTTAAGTGACGTTGTGAAGGCTTCTCCGCCATAAGGAGTTGGTGTAGTGATTACGAACTCTCGAGTAGGTGACTCGGGAGTGGAGTAGGGCAAGGAAGGTGTCCTTGTAGCGAACCACTATAAATCCTCGTGTTGGTTTGTCTATCCTTTTACTTATCGCTTTACTTTTATTCTTGCATTACTTTGTTTATTTTCTATGGTTGATGTCTATGTTTGTGATGCATACTTGGTCTTTCATATAGTCACAAACTATACTCAACACTTTACGTATATGACACGCTTGATCAAGAAAAAGCAAACGGACTAATAATGGTGAAACTTGATTTATAATGAACCATTAATCTTGCGGAATCTTATGTGATGTCAAGGGTTGGCCTTACATGCCGAATGCGTTAAATGCATCCTCGCGTCGAGATTAGCAAATGCAATGGTTTATACTATATTTGATACAAAAGTTTTAAGTTTGAACGGAAACGTATTCACCCCCCTACGTTTTCACAATTGGGATAAGAAAAGGACAAATCTTTGTGGTTTTTGTGGTTGTGTGTGTGAAAGGTTGTGCTGCAAAAAATGAAAGAAGTGCGTCGTGCCTTTATATAAGGGATTGGTGGAAGGCAGAAGGCCTAAAGTCTATTGATCCAAACTTCTTATATTCTTTATTGGTTTTAATATTAAACAGTATTTTGATTATTTGTTCTAATTGTTCTAATTGCTGGAGATGATTGGTATACTTGCAACTGTCTGATCCCTTCCTATTCATCTTCCAGGTTACATTTAATTCGACAGAATTGAAGTGTTCATGATGCCCCTTTGTTTACCCAACCGAAATAAATTATGCACATTAGTTTGTTCAATTATATGTATGCTTGAATCAGGTTGTACAGTACTTTGTTTTGTGCACAAACCCTCTTGCACATTAAATTAAGGGGTTCAACTTTTAGGTATAATAGATTTGACCAAAGTACATTAAACATTAATATGATTTGTTAATTTGAGTTTTTTAGTTGACCATAATATTTTTAAATTTTATTTAACAAAAATAATACTTTAAAATTTATTTAATAAAAGATAGTACTATTATATAAAACACCTTTATTTTACTTATAATCATCTTTCATTAATATGGTGTGTACGCGGCTGAATTTTTTAAAAGAAAAAAAAACATGAAGCAACAACTAAATAGAGGAAGAGATGCTAATCAAAGCATCACTAGAATATCAGTTCACTTAAATCAAAATCGGCTTTTTTTTTCTTCTTTTTTTTTAAATACATCTCAATTATTTTTATTTGTAATTGTATTTTTATTATTATAGTTATGATCACTCTAAGGTGACATAAGTTGATCAGTTAACTAAGTTGCTTTGATCCTATCCTTCTAATTAAATATAGGTACCGTTTATGTATTCTTTAGAATTTAGATTCAGGAAAAAGTTTTGATTAGTACATAAAACTTATTACCAAACTGTACGCCATGGCTAGACAAAAATTTGATCGATCACGGATACGTTTTTATGAAGCCACAAGAGTATCGATCATGTAGATCATCGGGGCTTCATAAAGGATACATAAACGTGATCTATAAAAAATTGCAACTTGGGCCAAATTTTTATACGTTATTGAGTTGCAAATTTTTATACGTGATCGATAAAAATTTCATCAAAGCAAAAATGTGATCGATCACGTATACGGATCCTCGGGGCTTCCTAAAAACGTATACGTGATTGATCACGTTTTTGCTTCGAAAAAAATGTATACATGATCGATACTCTCGAGGCTTCGTAAAAACGTATCCGTGATCGATCAATTTTTGTCTGGCCATGGCGTACAGTTTGGTAATAAGTTTTATGACTAATCAAAACTTAAGAATCTAATTTCTAAAGGATACATAAACATTAACTATATTTAATTAGAAGGACATGATTAAAGCAACTTAGTTAACTGATCAAACTTATATCATCTTAGAGTGATAATAACTATAATAATAAAAATACAGTTACAAATAAAATGATTGAGATGAATTAAAAAAAAAAATCTGATTTGGATGAATTAAAAAAAAAATCTGATTTGGATTCAAGTGAATGCGTTGATTAACATCTCTTCCTCTGTTAAGTTGCCGCTCCATATATTTTTTCTTTTAAAAAAAATCATCCGTGCACACACCATGTTAATGAAAGATGATGATAAGTAAAATAAAGGTGTTTTATATAAAAGTACTATCATTCGTTAAATAAATTTTAAAGTATTATTTTTAGTTAAATAAATTTTGAAAATACTATGGTCAACTAAAAAACTCTGTTAATTTTGCATATAATGTTCTTTAAAAGTTATATTTTCTATGCTAGGTATCATTGGACATTAATTGAGTGTGAAGAATTGGATAACTTTGAAAAGGAATGGAAATTTTTTAACGGTAAGTTCATCTCTATGTTACTTTTTTGTGTTTATTGGGCTTTTTTTAGTTGTGAAAATAAGTATCCACGTAAACTTACAACTTACATACATTTTTTTTATCATTTTGAAAATAAATTGACGTTGGGGAAAGTATTGTTAGCCTTAATAGTTTTTATTAGAAGTGATGGTCATTCACATTTAGGAACTTTGTAACGTGTGTTAGATATCGTATTAGAATAGTCAACGGGCTCGTGGATTGGACTAAGCTAAATGGCTAGAAGTTATGTTACGCTAGCCTTGTATAAGTTGTCATCCAATTCATGTCCAACCCATATCCACGAAACCCATGGAAAGCCCATTAGGGCGTTTATGTCTTGTACTATATATACCCCTCAAAGTCTCATTTGAGGGGTGTGCTTGAAAGTGTGTGTGTGTGTGTTTTCTCTCTCAAGTAATACAACTTCTTGTGTTCATCTTTTCTCTCTACGCATAACATACACGGTTTTATAACTTCAAGTTACCAACATCTTTCCTTTCTTCTTAATCTTATTTACGCATAGTTTGTGTTTGTGTTTCGTGGTCTACGCGTAACGTGGTATTTGTGATATAAGGTTGATATATCTAAGGTCCTACAATTGGTATCAATCGCCCAACAATGGTTTAGGAGTGTTTGGTTGAAGTTTTTTGTGTTGTGTTACGCGTAGCTCTCGTTCTAAAAATTTGTCTTGCTTAAAACTTTACTTTTTGCACTAAAATCTTCAAGATTCTTATGGTTTGAGGTTCCTATAGTGTTAAGGAGTCTAGTTTTTAGATAAAGTTCAAGCTTTACGCGTTTCAATCGCTTTAAACTTGTACGTTTTGCTTTGTTCGTTTTATGCATAGCGAAACAACACTTTGGGTGATTAAGGTCAAAACTTTTGTGTTATTTGAGTGTTTTGAAGGCTTTGAGTGTATCAGAAATCGTTTGATTCACTGGGAATTTGTTACGCGTAAATTCAGAAAGTCAAAACCCTCGAGTTACGCGTAAGAAAAAGTCAAAACCCTCTTTTTACGCATAACTTTTACGCATAAGCATTTGGTTCAGAATCTTCGAGCAACAACGGTGACTCAGTGCTTCCCTCACTTGGATAAGTTTGTGGAACACTTCGACTTGGGAAATCTCACTAGCTTGGATAAGTTAGAGAGATATGATTCGTGTTTTACGCGTAAGCTCGTTTTTACGCATAAGATTTCTATCTTACGCCTAAGACTGTGTTTTACGCCTAAACATTAATACTTACGAGTAAGATATTGTTTACGCCTAAGAGTAACATCTTACGCGTAAGAATATTTCTACGCATAAGCATTAATTTTACGCGTAAGCTCACTATCTACGCCTAAGGTTCAACTCTTACGCCTAAAGAACAAAACTTACGCCTAAGCAACCAAAGCTTACGCATAAGCTTAAGGATTACGAGTAAAAACTTCAAACGGCTATAACTTTTGAACCGTAACTCCGTTTTCAGCGATCTACCCATCAAAACGACCGTGAGAACGAGGAGTATAGACCGCCGAATGAACAAAAGGGTCAACCTTCAAGTCCTAAAAACGCTCCGAAAAGAAGTTATTGAGGTTTTTAAGTTTTTAGACCAAATTTTCACTACAACAACCGAGTTTAATCTTCATCAAACACAACTCCTTTATCGTTGAATCGATCCTACATCAAATTTATCATTACATACCTTCATCAATGGCAACTCAACAAGACATTCATGCAGCCGGTGCCGAAAACCGTCCTCCTATGTTGGAAAAAGGTGGTTATCTTCAATGGACAAGTCGTATGCTTCGTTACATTAAGACCAAACCTAATGGAAAATTGATGATTCAATCCATTACGAATGGACCTTCATACCTCGACAAGTCCAAGACCACGAAATGCGATGCAACACCTCCCGTCCCACCATTTTTTCGTGTTCAAAATGAATCGAATACAATGAAGAGGATCGAAACAAGTCGAAGCGAGATGACATGGCAATTCATATTGTCCAACTGGTTTACCAAGAGACATCTTTCTTGTGTGAGACAGGTTGTGAAACCGCTTTCGATATGTGGGAGCGTGTTAGACGGCTTTGTCATGGAACATAAATTGGTCAACAAGATACGGAGAACAAGTCGCTAACGCATGGGAGAAGTTTACATCTACCCGTGAGAATCCATTGAATCCTACTATGGAAGGTTCTCGCACTTTAACGAATGAGTCGATCGAAACAAGTTGACACCCGTAACTATCGTGAGCAACATCAAGTTCTGAACAATCTACCGTAAGAATGGGGACGATATGTCACTATTGTCAACCAAACAAAGACTTACATCAAGTGAACTTTGATCAACTCAACGATTTTACGAAACAAAACCAAAATGAAGTGAATGAAGTCAGGAAAGAAAGATTAGCAAGGAATCATGATCCATTGGCACTCATTGCAAAGACTCAAACTCCAGTGAATACACAACAACAAGCTTCATCATCTTCCACTAACAACAACTTGCAGCAATACACTCCACAACAACAAGCTGATATCCCTCAACAACAATTCTATCCACAAGAACAACAAGTCATTCAACAACAACAGTCTCGACAATACCAGGAACAAGGAATCACTGATCTTGAAATTGAACAAGAAGAAGCTTTGTCACAAGCATTTGCATTCTTGGGTAAAGCATTGAGGTCGCTATTCCACACCAACTAACAACAACCAAAGGATTTCATCAAACACTGCACAGCAAATTGCACAATGGGTGTGAATATGGGTCATCAAGGACAAATGGTTGGAGTTATTGGGAATCGCGAGGATATCTACTTGGATTTCATGGGTAATCAGCGGTTCGAATCGAGGTAATCGATGGGACAAAATGTTGGGAATCTGATGATGGTAATCGAATGGGAATGTTGCGGCTCAATCGTTGGGAATTATGGAAATGTGAATCGGTAATCGGGTAAAGTGTTATAATCACAAGGAGTGGTCACATGGCAAGGAATTGTCCAACTAAGCCGAAAAAGAAGGATCTTGCGATCTTCGTAAAGCTATCATGTTGGTACAAAAGGAACAATCTGGACTTCAATTGAGTCTTGAGAACATGACTTTATGGCTATTATGGATGATTTGGAAGACCTCGAGGAAATCAATGCAAACTGCATCTTCATGGCAAATCTTGAGAGACTAAGTCGACAACGACTCGACGCACCTCCCCATCTATGACGCCAATGCGATGTCGAGGTACCAATCATCGATCCATGCTATAACAATGTCATATTTGATGTGTTTACTCATGACGAACAACATTCGTGACATCGGCACCTACTTATGATACATACCGGACGATCCGAGTTGTAGCAATACTAACTCGAGACTCGGATGTGGATCCTAGTGGAGACCGTGGCACAAAATCTTGAGACCGATGAGGAAACACGTGCTTATTTTGAATCATTAATCAATAAGCGTGGCATTGAAATCGAGAAAGTTAGAGCGGTCAATCGCGGTTAAGGTCGAATGCTAAATTGACCACCGAGCTTGAGAGTTACAAGGAGAACGCAAAAGCCTTTGAATTTCATAAAACAAAGAATCGAATTAGAAATTGGTTATCGAAATTTGGTTTCTAAAGAACAACTATTGCAAATCAAGTATAACACACTTGATGTGAATTTGAACTTGAAAATTAAATCTTTAAACAAGGAAATTTCGATTTAAATGACCAACTTTCTAAACAAAAGAAATGTTTTCTAATCTTGAAAAAGAGAAGAAGCGAGTTGATTCTTGATTTTCAAAACAAGAAAATTCTTCTTGATGAAATTCTTGATAAAATGAAAAAATCCAAACTTTGGAAAATTTGCTTCTTAAAACGGGTCATTCAACTCAAACAATCAAGATGCTTTCTAATCAAGTAAATCCGCTTTTCATACTAATCATAGAGTGGCACTTGGTAACGACCCTTCTTCGTTCCTCAAGAAAGCTCGAAACCTCATAATGTGTTAAACAATGGAAATGTTTTACATGAACCCATTATTGTTCGTGATTCTCTTGAAACGTTATAACTATCTCGAGGAGAGTAGATAAAAATGAAACAAAAAATCCGAAATCAAACCAATTGATTATAACAAATGGAACAAAATTAACGGAATCACTTTTGTTAATCAAAAGAAAAGTCAAAGTTTTCCATCACACCAAGTGTTTCAAACAAAGAGTCAACACTGCTTTCAAAATCTGTTTCAAAACCGGTTGTTGTCTCAAATTCTCTTCGAACATTGAACAAATGTCTTCAAACAATCATGTTGTTCCCCGTTCACTATCGTTTAAAAGCAGTTTAAGTTTATAAAACAAGTTAATAGTGAACTATGACCTAAATTAACATAAGAAAAGCACACTAAGTAATTTTCAACATCATATTCTTATTAGAAATAAATCAACAAAGAATCGTTACCCAAGTACTTGGAATAGTACTTGGGATTGAAATGACAAAGTTGAGTGACTCTCTCTAAGCTCGGGCTAAGTCTCGAGCACAACTCTTAGAGCTCACCGAGCTATCTCAGAACTAAGTTGATTTGGAGGAGTGAAAAGATGGCTTCGTGTATGTGTGTTTTACAATTCACAAGCTTAACCTTTTCACTCCATCTCTTATGCTATTTATACATGTATGATATTTGACTCTTTCCTAAGTGACAAACCGACATCATCTTGATGTATTTTGTCTCTGTTTACAAAGACTATTCTAGGTAAGAGACAAGACTACTTTCCTAAGTTCGATGATGACACCGAGCACGATCTTTGCCATTCGTGGAAAGTTGACTTTGGTTGATAAGGACTTCGTCTTATCGATTCAACCTTTTCCGCCTTGTCCCGCTCTTTCTTGATCTTTACATCCTTGATCTTCTACTTCAGTTTGTCTTGATTAAGAAGTTGGAGAGAGTCTTAGGATTCGATGAGTTATTGTCATCACCACCGAATCCATCATCTTCTTCTTGACTCGCCTTCACCCTTTAAGTTCCGCCTTCTCGAGTGGAGAGACTTCTTCTTCACCTCATCGAGTATCACGAAGATGACTCACCGAGAGACTATGCACTCAATGACTGTTAGTGTTAACGGATTAAACACTGGGCTATTTTCTATTCAAATCCTAGATTAAGGGGTTTGGGTATTCTTGAACCCAACAAATCCTTTTAACACAAGTGATGCGAGAAGTATTTTAGAAAATGTGAAAACTAGAATTGCGGATCTTCAGACAATCATTAAAACTAAAACCAATATTACAACAAACATCCGGTTTAATAGTTTTGATAATGAAAATAAAAAGTATTTTGAAACTCAAATTGCCCTCAATTTGAATAACATCAACTCAAGGGTAATTCATTTTGAACTAGCTTTTTGAAAGAAACAATGACTTTGTCAAGGACCATAAATCCACGGTAAAAGCAAGCTAATGATCGTATGTCGAACACATCAAATTTTGGAAAATTTAAATGACTCTCTTTGAAGATGTTCGACTACCGATATTATGTCCATTATTTTACAAACATATTATGTTGAAGATCATGAAAGACTCGATCTGAGACCTCCAAAATTGTTTCAAAATATGAAAAAGCACTTGAGAAACTTGAAAAGAAAATATCTCATATTTTAAACAACTTGATCGAAAATCGAGGAATGCAAGTATGACAAACCGTCGTATGGCGTGCCTACAATGACATGAAAGCGAAAAATGATCTTTTGAGGGCTCACCGGAATGTCAAAAAGGAAAGGCGATGGATACTAAGATTACAAAACCATTGATCAAGAGAAAGCAAATGTTTCCAAACCGGTTTTAAAACCAAAAATGTCTGCTTTCTATGCCTCCTCCAAAAGTCAATGAGCAAAAGATTTATCAAAACCAATCCACTCCACCGCCTTGCCTAAACAAAATGTTGATAAAGGAAAACGGTTATCGAGAAACCAAAAGTTTTAGCACTGGCCTTTTAAGATGAGTACCACTAATGCGTCGCCTCCACATCTAAAACATATGGAACAAACGACATAAGTTTAGATAAGCACTCAAAAGAGACTAGGAAAATTTGAAACCACCTCTCTAGATAAAATTGTGAATCCTAATGAGTGTGCCTTACCTTCTACGGGACTAGGAAGCACCTCTAGGAGCAGCAGACTAAAGCCTAAGAGCAATACAAGGAACAATAGAGTCTCGCTTGCCTCTAAGAGTAGTCGCTTGAATAAAGAGAAGAAAGTAGAAGAACACCCTAGAGTTTACCGCTTTGTAATAAGAAAGACATTTCATCCGAATGTAATGAACCTATGAAACTTGCTAAGTCTAATGAATGTGTTGAATCTCTTTGTTTAACTTGCAAGAAATCTTTAACTAATGTTCATGATGATTGTGTTTCTAAGAATGAGATTGTTAAGCCTGTTAAGAAGAATGTTCCCAAAAGAACTTATGCTAAATGATTCGCTTCCAAACTGTCAAGTTTATTACACAAGTCAACCACTTGTGAATGGTCAACCGTAATAAAATTCAAACAGTCTAAAACGAATGCAATTAAGTCCAAAGGAGTATAGTGTTTCCCCAAGTCGTTAAGTCCCACGGAGGATTAATGGTGTTTAAAAATGTTCAGATGTCGAATGATCACTAAGGATAATGATCTGTAAGGATTTTGGTGGATAATTACACTACTGATTGATTGGAATTGTATTTGGATACAGAACTATAAAGCACAACAATCAGATTAAACAAATGTAAACGCGTACGTTTACTAAATTATACGTAAACGTACAAAATAAAACGTAAATTTAAAAGAATAAAACACCTATGGATATGAAAATGATATTTTTACAATCCTAATAATAAAATAAAATTATTGGAAAATTAAAATTATTTTTATGACTATTTATTTAATTATTATTAATTAAAAACTATTTTTAACTATTTAATAATACCCTAAAATATAATAAAATATGAAATAAAGCTAGAAAATTGAAATTATGACTTAGAAAAATCTAAAATATTATAAAACTTATTTTAAAACTGAAAATATATTTTTTACACTTTTTATCTATTTATTATTAATTAATTACTATTTATTAATTATTTAAAATACACTTAAATACAAGAAAATATAAAATTAACCTAGAAAATGAAATTTTAACTTAGAAAAATCTAAAATATTAGAAAACTAATTTTAAAACTGAAAGATATTTTTATGCTTTTTATTTATTTATTATTAATTATTTAATACTTTTAACTATTTTAAATTCTAATAAATACTAAACAAACTAAGAAAATTATGAAATTTTTCTATAAATATCCTATGATGATGAAAGCTAAGAAAATTATAAAATGAAAGTGCTTAATAATAAGTGAAAAGAAAATTAAAAGCTAAATTTATTAAATAAATGCTATCACTATTTTTAAAATGATGTTTTTGTGATTTTTCTTTTATAAACCTATTATACTACTGATTATAAGCAACTTTAATAAAGACAAAAATTTTACAACTTAAAAATAAGCAGTTTGAGAGCTTATGATCTCAACAGTTTGAGCTTATGGCTTATCTTGATTTTTTAAGCTAAAATAAGTGGCCAAATAAGCTAACAAGCTAGAAACCAAAGTAAATTAAGATGTAAACAAGCTTAAGCTACTTAATTGAAGCTAAAAAGCACAAAGAACTACTCGATAAGCTAAAAATAAGCAAATAAGCACTTATACTAAACCTACTAACCAAAGCAGGCTGCGCAAATATATCTAAAGCAATTTTAGCTTATGAAATAAGCTTAAAAGCTCAAAACAAAGACCGAGGTATTGAGATGGGTTGGTGAGCTTTCTAAAAGTCCAAGCTCACACACTGGGGTCCACTAATAAGCTTATGACAAGCTTGTGAAAAGCTTATAAAACACCGATTACTTAGTGTACACAGAAATGGGACAAACAAAAAGCAACTAGCAGCCCCATTAAATAAGCTGCAAATGGAAAAATAAGCTTAGGAAAAGTTTTAATGAACTTTTTGATTTTTGATAACTTTACAAAAAAAACTGTTTACAAAAGGTGGTATATGTGCAAGTATGGGTCTGAGAATGTTTAAAACACGCTTACAGCCTCCCTGGCAGCGGCGCCAAAATTTGATTCGCTTCCAAACTGTCAAGTTTATTACACAAGTCAACAACTTGTGAATGGTCAACCGTAATAAAATTCAAACAGTCTAAAACCAATGCAATTAAGTCCAAAGGAGTATAGTGTTTCCCCAGGTCGTTAAGTCCCACGAAGGATTAATGGTGTTTAAAAACGTTCAGATGTCGAATGATCACTAAGGATAATGATCTGTAAGGATTTTGGTGGATAATTACACTCTTGATTGATTGGAATTGTATTTGGATCACGTAACTATAAAGCACAACAATCGATTAAACAAATGTAAACGCGTCGTTCTAAATTATACGTAAACGTACAAAATAAAACGTAAATTTAAAAGAATAAAACACCTATGGATATGAAAATGATATTTTTACAATCCTAATAATAAAAGAAAATTATTGGAAAATTAAAATTATTTTTATGACTATTTATTTAATTATTATTAATTAAAACTATTTTTAACTATTTAATAATACCCTAAAATATAATGAAATATGAAATAAAGCTAGAAAATTGAAATTATGACTTAGAAAAATCTAAAATATTATAAAACTTATTTTAAAACTGAAAATATATTTTTACACTTTTATCTATGTATTATTAATTAATTACTATTTATTAATTATTTAAAATACACTTAAATACAAGAAAATATAAAATTAACCTAGAAAATGAAATTTTAACTTAGAAAATCTAAAATATTAGAAAACTAATTTTAAAACTGAAAAGATATTTTTATGCTTTTTATTTATTTATTATTAATTATTTAATACTTTTTAACTATTTTAAATTCTAATAAATACTAAACAAACTAAGAAAATTATGAAATTTTTCTATAAATATCCTATGATGATGAAAGCTAAGAAAATTATAAAAGCAGAAAGTGCTTAATAATAAGTCGAAAAGAAAATTAAAAAGCTAAATTTATTAAATAAATGCTATCACTATTTTTAAAATGATGTTTTGTGATTTTCTTTATAAACCTATTATACTACGATTATAAGCAACTTTAATAAAGACAAAATTTTACAACTTAAAAATAAGCGGTTTGAGAGCTTATGATCTCAACAGTTTGAGCTTATGGCTTATCTTGATTTTTAAGCTAAATAGAAACAAAGACCTTGATAGATCTTTAAGCACTCGGAGATCGTTAGCGTTGCCTATGTAATCACAAGCAAACTAATAGAAGATCTCTACAACTTGATATTGTAGCGGAAAATAAATACAAGTTATAATAACTAAGAACACTTTTGATCCTCTATGGATCTTTGATTATAGAAACTCTATGTTTCGGATAGAATACAAGACTTGAGAAACTCTTTAAAAAGCTTATCTATTACAAACTAATATGGTTTCTTATATAGGCAAGAAACCCTAATGAGCGTTGACAATTTACGCTACTACTACTAAACTAGACTAAGCATGCAACTAGACAAGCATGCAACTAATCATATTGTTTTGTTAATCATCGTGTTTATTACGAGTAAGCTCTACATGTCTGGCGCCAACCTATACATACTGTGACTTTTACTCTAAACCGAGCTTATCTCTCTCGTGGTTCCCACTTTCGTGACAACACACCATGCGCTTTATCACTTCTGTTGAAGTATAACCCGGCAACATCGATTCTTCTTGAGAATCTCTTCAACTGAAGCTTGGCGAGAATCGATGGTTGTGCTTGGCGAGAATCGGTGATTACCTTAATTCCCAACAATCCTCCCTAAACTGGAATTTGACTAGGTTAAGTTCGGTTTCCTTGATAGATCGCTAATCTTGTTGAGGATTGTAACATTTTCCTTGAGGATTGTACCATAATGTTGTGTGAGCGGTGAGTGGACAAGATCTTGAGGATCGACAATGAGCTGTGAAACACGGATCTTTGCGACAACATATGACATCGTGTACATCAAAACATATAAGTTCAATACTATTCTCATCACTTCGGTGTGTTAACTCCTGTGAGAGGTGAATCATCGAAATTAATGGATTTGATGTCTCTTTACCAATAGCCATTACTCTTGGAGTAGCCACATGTTTGAGTTCGAAAACTATGGTACATTGATAACCATCGATTTATTGGCAAATCGGCAACCATATAAGCGGTTTGTCTTGTCTTTACATGGCCGTTTGCTCAGGACTAGTCAATTCTTAGAATTGGTGAATTGAGAACCAAATATGGAGTCAGGTGCCTTTACCACATTCCATATTCATGTGGGCTAGCCAATTCTTGGATTCCAAACAGGAATAGACCATGGTGAATTGATGACCATACAACCCTCAGCAGTTAAGCATGGGTGGTTGCAAACCCTATGGTTTTGAGCAAACCATTACAGCTATCAACAGATTTGATGTGTCTTTACCAAAGCTGTACCCTTTGGACTAGCCAACTCTTTGATATACAAAAGGTACATCGGGTGAGTTAAAGACCATCAGACAAAAATTCTACATAAAAGTAGTTTTTATTTTATTTTTTTTTTTTTTTTTTTTTAACTTGAACAAACAAAATGTTTAGTATACGAAAAAGCTTAATAATCGGTTGAGAAGTAAAATTAAAGACCTAATTTTTATTAAATAAACGCTATCACTATTTTTAAAATGATGTTTTGTGAGATTTCTTTTATGAAAGCGTTTACTAAAAAAATTAGACAAAAATAGACAAATAACATAAACAAAGCAAACTAAAGTGAACAAAATAGGATAGTGCGAGAGTACCAAGTGACTGATATGGATGAAGAAGAGGCCTATTGCGGTTGTTGAAGTTGAGTTTTGATCAATCCCACGAGCTAAGGCGAGTGCCTTTCATTTCCCACTGGATCGGAGGAATTTCCAATTTAAAGCTCAACATCTTTTCCATGAGTCTTTTAGGCGAGGTACTTTCTTTCGGACAACATGCACAGTGATTCCACCCTTAGTTTCAAGGACATGCACCGAGGAGAGGATAGAATCTCCAAGATATAAGCTTCCACCGATGTGAGTTTTCCCAAATGGAAGATGCTTTCTTTGTTGGGAATGTGGGAGTTCAACGAACTTGAAGATCTCTGGTAAAACATCCCGAACCTTGTGGTTCCTTGTTGCGATAATGGGTGGTAACTTGAGTAAGCAGAGAAATTATATCCGCCTGCCTATCAAGTGTAGAATTTCCTTTAGAAAGGTGAATTCCATTAAAGTGGAGTCCCTCGATGAAGAACATTCATCTCATCATCCTTTAATTTCCACTCTATCACCCCATCGAGTTTCCATCGGGAAAATCGTGATGATCTTTTCTACAATGAAGGCCGAGTCATCGACTTCAAGATCAAAGGAGATATTTTAGCCATTCTCTTCGTCCTCCTCCCGGTGATAGATATCCCTTGAGGAGCATTTTCATCTTCGCATTGATAGTAGGACTTGTATCGATAGATGGAGCGGGTTGAAGCACGAAGTGCTTTCATCTGTGGGATATCCTTATAGCCTTTTACTGTTTTGGTTTCTGAGATCGACTTCCTTAGCTTTAGAATCTTCGGTGTGCCATCGGTAATGGCGAGGAGAGGAGGCGATGCTTGATTGCTTCGGGAGGAATGGAAGATGGTTCGTGATTGATCTTTGCGATGAGGAGGCAACTTGAAGTTGCTTGGCGAGAATATTGGAGAGGATTCCTTGGTTGGAGCATCATCGACTTTGAGTCTTTTGGCTTCTTGACCGACTTCATTCTCTGAAATCCTCTTTAGGTTGAGAGATTTTGCTAAAGATAATGATCTTTCCTCCATGATTTGGTTATATTTGCGATCTGGGACATGATCGGAAAAGCCTTGACTTGCTTCATTGTTAGGCGAGTTGGACATTGAGTATTGGTTTTCACCACCTTCTCATTTCATCTTTAGTGGGAGGTTTGTTTTGGCCTTCGAGCTTGGATGGCCCTCTTTTGTGCAATTGCTTCTTGCCTCCTTTGTCTTCCACGAGCCATCATTCGCTCCACATAATTGTCACCGAAAATCTTCACCTAGTATACTTTGAGCTAGAAGGTTTTGAAATGACTTCTTTGAGTGAGGATATCCCAATGTTCGTGAGCATCTTAACCTCGGTTCATCTAGTTCTTTTCTTCTCTCGGAGTTAGAGATGAAAATTCCTCTGTTCAAGTTGTTTAGCCAATGCTACACTTTCCTTTGACATCTCAAACTCGCCAATCTACTTGCTTGACCCGGTCTTTCTTCCTCGGTCACTAGGTTAGGACCAAGCTCATCTTGATGATGACATTTTTCCTTTATCATCGGTGCTTAGCACACTCTTCTTGATAAGATCAACTATAGAAATTTCTTACGAGTACCTAGATCAACATGTTGATGTAGATTATCAACGATGTGGTCAAGACAAACATCATCGGGAAGATCTGCTTTGAAGGTGAAGGGCACGATGGTTCTTGAGCAGATGAAGATTGTCCAAGATGCGGAGATGCATCCTCCATTTGTATATCGGCAGATGCACCTTATCAACCCTGGTTCCTCTGAAGCTTGAAAGAAACCTTATGAAGATCGATCTCTTTCTTCGGTGTATGAGCAGGTTTCGTCTTCTTTGATGAAGTGGCGACTCTTGATGAAGGGTCATTGAGAGAAACTTGACCAACATTTCTAGAGATCCAAAGGAGGAACTTCTTGTTCTTCATCGAGAGAAACCACTAGTTTCCTTTTGGAAGACCCTTTTAGTTTGTGCTCTAAGACCTTAACTTGATTCTGCGGTTCTTCAATTTTACTTCCAAGAAGACTTGGTCTCTGCAAGCTCCTTTTGATTCTTAACCTCTGCGGCATACACATTGACAAGAGCATACACAGATGAGAGTGTAATGGGTCCTCGGCTCCACCGTGATTGCTCGTGGTAAGGGAGCCTCATTGGACCTTCGAGTAACTGGTCATGCTCAATGTGGGAAGATCTTCATCGGAGGATCCCTCACGGGACTTGGTGTGGGTGGTCTATTAAGATCGACTCAACATGAGTATCAAGTGTGGGTGGAGGGCTGGGGACAGTGGTTGGTGCGGAGCAACATGAGTTGCTTCAACAGTTGAAGATGGGCCTCATCAATGTTAACCAATGGATTACCATCGGTCGCCATAGGTGAGATAGGAGGATTATGAGACACATTCTCCTCATCGCGACCTCATTACCTTGAGGCAACATGGCGCTAGCAAGGGATGATGTTCCCCACGAAAGTGAGTTTTCATGGTTGCAAACAGTTTAGCAGTTAAAGAACCTATAGGATAAAAGGCTTGGGCTTGGGTAGAGGTGTCTAATATGATTTGTAAAACCTTGGGTACATTAAAATTTTCCTTTTGTCTTTTGAATATTTTCAACCATGTTTTCGAAAATATACTTAGAAAATTGAAAGTTACCCTTGAGAAAGACACACAATACCATATCGATCTAGTAGAAGGCGGTCCCATCCTCGGTCTTGTTGCTCATGCATTGGGCGGTGTATGAACCAGGAACCTCCATTTTAGGCGAGTTCCTTCTTTAGCCACATATCTGTTCTTGTTCCTCGATACCCAATAGCCCTAAGTCCATTCAAGACATCTTCACGATTAGAGTAAAATACTCCATCGGCATCTTCAAGTGAAGCTTCCTCTAATCGGGTCCTCTGTAACATTGTACTCTTTTCCATCAATCACGACCCTAATCTACATCTCGTTCCTCTTCTCGTGATTGCCCAAAATTGAGTAATCGAGATTCATATATCTCATTTGGAGAATGAGTTAGAGCATAACGAATTTTGGATTTTTTGAAATTCCACCATTGGTTCGTCTGAGTTCATAACCTTTGCCATTACCCGAAATGCAACTTTGTTGTGATCATATTTAAATTCAAGAGCCATGAGGGATATGAGTGTTTAGGATTATGATTTTGAAATGGTGAGAGTTTGTGAAAGTGGAATGAGAGGAATTTGTTTGTTACGAGCGAGTGATGGTGGATGAAGTGTTTTGCCCAAATTATAGTCAAAGAAAAATGGACCGTTTGGTTGACCATTCTTGGCGTGTATGACATCTTTGACCCAACCCAAAATAACACTTGGCGAAACACAAGATCAATCTGTTGAAGTTATGGCATCGTGAGAATGCATCAAAGATAAGAATATCTTGGTAAGTTTCTAGAATTCTTGTGCCACCTACTTGCATTAAACTCGTTGAACCTTGAATCCGTCTATAAAATGATCCCAATGTAACTCATCTTTTCACCAAGATCCCCAAATATTTACCACAAACCCTAGAAGCCAAATAACCCCAATTAACCCAATTGCACTATGACTTCCAAACACGAGATCATAGATCTCACTTCCTCATCTTCCTCATCCTCTTCATCATCATCAGTGGTGAATCAAACCCATGGTTCCATTACTTTCCTCAACCCTATCCAAGACCAAATAAATCACCCTTTCTTTCTTCTTGAGAAGATGACGATGTAGTGAATCCAAGTGAATCTGCGATGATTACGATGACTCCTATAAGGAGGAACTTCTTACTCCCAACCTCCGGCACCTCGGTCTCAACAAAGACCTCGTGCGAGAATCCGCCACTCCCAAAGATAGAGGGTGGTTCTTGGTCTCACCGCACCATCTTTTGGTGCATCAACACCATCGTATAGAAGAAGGGCTTGAGGAGGGTGGATCGATTGCATTTTGGTTGAAATGAATAGATGAAGCACAAAGGACACGATAGTTCTCTTCGTCATCCTCGTGGTCATCGTCATCATCAATCGTTTTCATCAATCCATCCTCCATTTTGGTCCTTAGCATCTTCGTCGTCTTTGGTCATGCATATCCAACCAGCCGGTTAGGCGAATGGGTGGTTATGCAAGACCTCACAAAGCAAAGCCGACATTTAACGCATATCCGACATTCGATTAGATTTGAAATGAAAGATATACACTAGATTAGGCTTAGCTTAAGCGTATAGCTCGTATCTTGAGGATGCAAAATAGAAGTTTGACTTTATGTAAGTAAGGTATAACTGTTTCTTGAATGAATGAATGAACAATTTGACTTCAATTTCTTTTCTTTCGATATTATCTTGATGAGAATCAAATTGTATGCTTGATGTTTGTTATCGGAAGAAACAAGCAACACTTTCTCAACTATCGACCATGTACTAATGAGCCACTCTTGATGAATATGATCTTGATCATGGGATGTATAAGCGCAATCCGGATAAGGAATAGACAAAATGCGATCTGAGACAAGCGCAAAACAGACACTAAAACATACACAACAACAAAAACAAACAAACTAGAAAATATTAGAAGTTAGTGTTAGAAAACAAACTAAAATATAAAGCAAACAAAAATCTGCGAGTAAATATAAAAATAAACAAAAATCTGCGAGTTTGCACAAATCCTCCACGAGGCATATGCCTCCCACAGGCCTATGCCTCCCTTAAACTATGCATCAAGGGTTTAGCATTCCAATATTGACCACGAGGTGTTGAAACCTTGGTCCATCAAAAGCCTTTGTTAATAGGTGCATACATTATTATCGGTATGGATTTTAGCCACTTTTATCAAATGTTTTCATAAGCATCTCTTATAAAGTGGTGCACGATTTCAATGTGTTTCGTTCATTGTGAAAAAGCGGATTTTTGACTATGCGAGATGGTACTTTGATTATCTATATGAATTGTAGTGTTCATAAAGTTGTACCCATAGTCCAGCAATTGGTTACGAATCCAAAGGACTTGTCCACGACAATTTGCGCAACAACGTACTACCTTGATGGTTGAGGTGGCCACAATGGTTTGTTTCTTGCATTGCCAAGAAATCAACCTTTGCCTAGAAATTGGCGACCTCCGGTTGTGGATCTTCTATCCAGATTGCACCGGCATAATCACCGTCACTATATGCTTCTAACTTGAAAGGAGATTCTTTTGGGTACCAAAGGCCTAAAGAGGTTGGCCTTTGAGGTACTTAAAGATCTTCTTTACTGACATTGAGATGGGAAGCAAGTGGGTGACTTGATGTCGAGAACACACACTCACGACAAGCGTAATATCGGGCCTTGAAGTCATCGGATACATCAATGAACCAATCATGGACTGTCTGGATGCACATTCACGGTAGATCTGGTTCATTATTTGCTTTAGTCTTTGGAGCTTCATAAGGTGTTGTGGCGGTCCTAACACCTTCCATACCAAACTTCTTCAAAATGTCCTCACATATTTATCTTGGTGATAAAGATGCCATCTTGTTTCTTGAACTTGGAGACCCAAAAGAAAGTAAGTTCTCCATAGCACTCATTTGAAATTCACCCTTCATAAGTTCCTCGAATTCCACGCACCAAGCTTCATTTGTGGAACCAAAGATAATGTCGTCCACATACACTTGTACGAATGATGTCGGAGTAATTCTTCTTGAGGAGCGAGTTTTATCAATAGCTCCTCTCCTATAGCCATGCTTGATGGAATGATGAAAGCCGAGCATACCAAGCTCTTGGAGCTGATGTAAGCCATAGAGAGCTTTAACAACTTTGTAAACATGATTTGGGTGATCGGGTCTTCAAATCCCTTTGGTTGAGAGACATAAACCTCTTCTTCAATCTCACCATACGAAAAGCACCTTTGACATCCATTTGATACACCATGAAGCCCATATAAAAGCATAAGCCAAGAAAATGCGAATTGCTTCAACTCACGCAACAGGGCAAACACTTCATCATAATCAATTCCTTCCTCACATCGAAGCCTTGTGCTACTAACCTTGCTTTGTTTTTAATCACAACACCTCGAGAATCTCTCTTATTCTTGAACCCACTTTGTCCCAATGGCATATTTGCCATCGGTAGTGGAACCAAGATCCAAACCTGCGATTGTGAAATTGTTGCATCTCTTCTTGCATTGCTTCTAGCCAACTTGAATCATTAAGAGCTTGAGATACCTTGGTTGGTTCCACTTGAGAGAAAACAAGCAAGCAGACAATGTTTGAAGTCCGTGTGATTGTCTCTTTGTTGGTTGGAGACATAAGAGAAAAGCAATCTGTCAAATTGAGGACTTGTGATAGCCCTTGAGTTCTTACAGTGCGGAAGATCACCTATGATGTTGGATTGAGGATGAGCAATATTGATCCTCACGAGTAGCGATGGGGTTGACTTCAATGGATGAATCAAGATTAGTGATGGTTGGTTCAAATTGACATCATAAGAGGGTGAGGTGAAGATGCCGACTTTGGGTTGATGATTTCCAAGATCGAAGGTTTTGGAAGCGTGTATAGGGTTCACCAAAGTCTAAAGATACTTGAGAAGGAGCAGCATAGCCTTGATTTGGGGATGGAGGGTGTGAGAGTCAACTTCAGCAGACACGTTGTTTCTGCGACTCCTTCATTAGCTACCCTTCTTTCGGTTTCTGCGCTTCAAGCGTGGCGGCAAATTCTTGAGTCGAAGCCTAGCAAGGTCCTCGGCATAATGAGAGTCATCTTCATCGCTCAAATCGGTATCCTTGGAGGTGGTACTGCAATATTGTTAGGAGAGAAGGAAGGCACAAGTATGGGTTGCTCATCATCTTCAAACTCATTTTGAGTCATCATCTAATGGACTGCATTGTCGATGGGAGAAGCTTGAGAACACGCATTTTGATTAGCCAAGTGTCTAGTGTAACCCAAAGAGTCGGTTAAGTAGTCAAGGTCAAAAGACCACGCATGACCACGTCCTTGAACATTATGCTTGTCTTCCAAAATCTCGGGTTCAACGTCTCCTCTATCTTCTTGGCTTGCAAATTATACACCACAGAGGCCCTACTATGAGTGAATAACCCACAATATAACCATCATCGACCTTCTCATCAAACTTTCCCAACGGATCACTTGTGTTCGAATTGTCACTTGACAACCAAAAGGTTTTAGGTAGTGAATGATGGAACCTTTCAAAGAGAAGTTCATATGGGGTTTTGAGTTGTGGTGCAGTAATGGACACTCTGTTTAGCACATAGCGGCGGTGCCATGACTTGATCCGAACATAGTGGGCGGTTTAGAGTGCAAGCATGGATCTAGCGACCTCTATTAAGGTCCTATTCTTTCTTTCGGCCACCCCATTTTGTTGTGGGGTTCTTGGATTACTATAGTCCCTTTTATGCCTTTTGACCCACGAGTTCTATAAGAATAGCATTTTTGAACTCGTCCCATTATCACACGAATACCCTTAACCTTTTTGTTCAACTGATTTTCAACAAGAGTGATGAATTGATCGACGCTTGAGATGTTTCATCTTTGGTTACGAGAAAGAAAACCCAACAAAATCGCTATAGCCATCGGTGATTACCAAACGAAGAACTTATGATCAATGCTTGACTTGAGTTGGACCAAACAGATCCATGTGAAACAGCGAAGAGGTTCGATAATGATGCTCATAGCATTGATAGCTTTGTAAGAAGCTACGTGTTGTTTTCCTTTGTTGCAAGCGACACAATTGTGATCATTTGTGAATACTTTGGTGGGAAGTCCTTCAACAAGACCCATTTTAGAGAGTTTGTTAATGGTCTTGAAATTCACATCGCCATTCTTCTATGCCATTTAGTGGACTCATCAAGAGATGCTTTAGCCACCAAGCAAGTGAGGTCACCACTGGTTGAACTTCATTAAGGTTGAATGTGTATAAATTGTGAGTACGAGGAACCTTGATGAAATTGAAGTTTCTTACGGGAGTTTGAAGTCTTTAGACGGACAAGACATTCATTCTCGGTGAAGAGAACTTTGTTCTTAGTGTCACGATTTGTGAAGCAGAGAACAAGTTGAAATCTTGAAGTTCCTTAACAAAATACACATTTTCAAAATCCGGATGAGGTGTTTTTATGGTGCCTTTCCTGTGATACTCCCATCACTTCCTCCAAACGTTACATTGCCTCCTCCTTCTATAGGGACAAAATTGTGCATCATATCCTGTTCCCGGACATGCTTCGGAACAACCACTATCAACAATACCAATATTCTTATGCTTAAGGGATGATCACGAGATAGTCCCATTAAGGCAAGCCGATCATGCCTTTCATCCGAAGTGCACCTTGCAAGCGGTCCAACCTTGTCGGTATCATGAGCTTCCTCATTAACGAGTTCATGTGCGATCCAGTTGACTGTTCATCCATGGTGAGGAGAGCTGCTGAAGCTCCGACTTCCTAGCATTTTCTGGCGATAGGAAAGATATTTGGCTCCATCTCCATTCTTTACGTCCTTGCATTCTCTGAAAATGCCCCATCGATGACAAGAGTAGCACGACTTTCCCCTATCAAAGCGGTGGTTCCTTTCCTTTGAAAACAAACTTCCTTCCGACCTTCTCTTCAAACCTTTTGATGTCCACCGACAACAAAGCCACTGCATTTTCGACTTCATTTCCTCCATTTCAAGAGGGTCCACACGATCAAAGTCTTCATATGCAAGATCTTCTTGAGTATCATAGTCGACAACAAGCGAATGAAGAACATCCTCCATCACACTACTAGATCTAGCTTGAGAACTTGGTGGAGTGGGACGAGGGTTATGTGGTGAAGGGGAGTTGAAGATGATGATGGAAAGTAGTTGGAACTAGGAGATGATGGAAAATAGTTGGAGCTAGGAGCTTGTACCATCATGTTGGAATGAGATGTCCCAACAAAAGTGCATGGTTAGAAGAAGATGTACGGTAGGGAGTCGACGACATCCGGTTCAAGAGTTACGAGTACATTGTATAGCTCATCAAAGGTGAGCATGTCCAACCCTCCTTTAGCCTTGAGTGCAATACTAACATGCAACCATGATGGTGGCAAGGACCTCAAGAACTTTGAGTTGCAATCTTCATTGTCGGTTTAGCATTCGGTGATTCGGTGACTCAAGATCCTATGGAACTGTCGTATCCCTTGTGGATACCTTCTTCTTCGATATGTTGAAGTCCTGAAGCTGTTGTCTTAGCATGGACTTCCTCATTCTCTTTGATTCTTCATTTCCACCAAACCTTGCTTTGAGAGCCATCCAAATATCTTTAGCATCATCCATATGATGAAAATCACATAGATGATCTTGGTGTGGCTTGAAGCGAAATAGTCTTCACTTTATGCTCTCTCTGCATGGCGGCACTTCTTGACGATTTTGGTGGAGCCATGATAAACTTCCATCTCATCGGGAATCATCTTCTTTAGACTATTTCCTTTCTTTACTACCTCCCATGATTCCAATCAATATTGAAATCCAGTTTTCCATCTTCATAGTCCAAAGTTCATATTCTTCCCTCTTTAAATAAGGAATTTACCATTCTTTGTTTGTGAGGCGGAGTTGTTGCATGGAAGTGGTGTTGGTGTTGTTTGTGTTGGTGACTTCATTTTCATTATCGGATCCGGGCATGGTGAATGAATGTTTGATTGTATGGGGTGAGAATGGTTCTTAGTATCGTAGAGACTTTCCAGAGGCTCGATACCACTTGATAGAAACAAAGACCTTGATAGATCTTTAAGCACTCGGAGATCGTTAGCGTTGCCTATGTAATCACAAGCAAACTAATAGAAGATCTCTACAACTTGATATTGTAGCGGAAAATAAATACAAGTTATAATAACTAAGAACACTTTTGATCCTCTATGGATCTTTGATTATAGAAACTCTATGTTTCGGATAGAATACAAGACTTGAGAAACTTGAAAAAGCTTATCTATTACAAACTAATATGGTTTCTTATATAGGCAAGAAACCCTAATGGCGTTGACAATTTACGCTACTACTACTAAACTAGACTAAGCATGCAACTAGACAAGCATGCAACTAATCATATTGTTTTGTTAATCATCGTGTTTATTACGAGTAAGCTCTACATGTCTGGCGCCAACCTATACATACGGCACGACTTTTACTCTAAACTGAGCTTATCTCTCCTCGTGGTTCCCACTTTCGTGACAACACACTTATGCTTTATCACTTCTGTTGAAGTATAACCCGGCGACATCAATTCTTCTTGAGAATCTCTTCAAGCTGAAGCTTGGCGAATCGATGGTTTGTGCTTGGCGAATCGGTGATTACCTTAATTCCCAACAAACAACTAAATATTAATATCCCAAAAGCATAAAACATGAAACTTAATATTAAATCCTATATAAAATTATCTAGTTTATTCAAAACCGATTTAAGTGAAAATTGACTTTTGAGTTATACTAAAAGTTGACTAATATGAACTTTGGATTGATTCTACTAGCGATTATGTTGTAATAAGCTAAGATAAGATGAAATTAAGCTATGTGACCAAGTTATAGGCTACTATGATGAATTTTGTTTCCTAAATCCTAACAGTTAACAAACTAGGTGAGATTAAAAGAGATTTTGACTTTTTTAACAAGTGAGCACTGATTTTTCTTATATATCTGAGCTATATTGACCTAATGTAACATATATCAACCAAGAATAATCACATGAACAACCTCTAACACAGTTTTAACCAAGCAAATCCAAACAACCCTTTATAGGACTGTTATGAAGCTTTAAGTACTAAAACAGCTTTTCAAACAAAGAAAGCTATTGATTAACTTTTAATAACTATATTTAGACAGAATTAAGCTAAAATTAACACACTTTAAACACTTAAACTAGAAAATGCAAATTTTGAGAAAATTGCTTACAAATTAGAATTCAAGTGGGCGAGAACCAAGAACGAGAACCCTTCCTATAGCTTCCCGAAGCACTAAACCAAGCGATCAAAATCAACCTGCTCAAATTTCTTGATCATCTTCTCCATTGAATTTTAATTTTTAACTAATTTTTTTTTGGTATTTTGGTAATTTTACTTTTATGTCTATAAGCGATTTAAGGTTTCTAATAGCTTACATAAGCTATATAAGGAGCTTACATTAGCTTATGAGTCGAAGACAACAACTAAAAACAACATTCGAATATATTGAGATTTTAAGCTTGAAAATGCATAAACTTGAAAATGAAACGAAATTTGAAATTTATGGCTGAAAAAGATTCACAATACACTGAGATTACTTAAAAAAGTACTTGAAAGATTTAAATTACACTGGAAATGTAAAATTACACTATTCGACATACATTAATTAAAATAAAACTATATAGCCTTCCATACTGCTCCATTCTTCTTTATATTGATCTTTTTAAGCTTCTTGTCGACCTCTGAGACTTTCCCACCTCTTTCCAACCATTGGATCCTCATAATTCATCAAATTCGTCCATTTGGCATTTTGGCGCCAAAAGTCTTTTGAGCAGGAGTAGTGGTTTGGAAGCAATTAAAGAATTTTATTGGATGTGGAGGTGTTAGGGAGTGGTTAAACAGCTGGAAAGGTGGTGGTGAGGTGTAGAAACCACTCTGGTTTTGGTTTGCAGGCTTGGGTGAGGACGATGAACAGTGACACTGGTTTTTGGCGCGTTGACTGGTTTGACCCGTTTTTTAATTATTAAGGTAGGGTTCAAAATAGGTATATTGGACTGGCTCAAGGGTTTTTGAACTGGCTCAAAGATCATGGTTCAAGGTACAAGGTTCAAGTGGTGTGGGTTGGGCTTGTGACTTGGGCCAGCTGTGTGTTGGTTTTGGGTTTGTTTTTGGTTTTGGATTGTTAATAATACAAGGGCCATTTATGCAATTTTCTGATTTATGAGGGGTTAAACCTGCCAATTTTCCAAAGTTAACACAAGGACCAATCCTGCTAAATATGAATAGTACAAGGACCACATTTGATTGTTTTCACTTTTTAAATTTACCAAGGACTATTTTTGACAATTTTCAAACTTTAGGGACTAAAGTTGTCATTTTGCAATTTTTGAACTTTGAAGGGTTTGTTTTGACAACTTTTGAATCCCATGGACCTTAAATGATATTTTGCTTTATTTTGGTTTACCAGGGACTATTTTTGACAACTTTTGAAACTTGGGGACTAAAGCGCCAATTATGCAAACTTGATATGTTTTTCACACGATTTTGGTATTTTGCATTTAAAACACATAAAACACTTATTTGTGATATTTTTATCATTTGATGCATTTACAGTGTTTTCGGATGTTTTTTGATTAAAAGCACAAAAATGATGAGTATTGCACACTCATCAATCCCATACACTAAGATATTGCTAGTCCCTAGAAATCTTTTGAGAAAACTTAATGGATTTCATCTCTTTACCAAAGCCATTACTTACGGAGTAGCCAATTGTTTTAGTTCAAGTAAGAACCTTGGTACAATGATAACGAAATGATTTTGAGCAAATCACCGACTTTCAACGGTTTGATTTGTCTTTACGAAGCCGCTTGCTTACGGACTAGCCAACTCTTAGATAAAATATCTTTGGTGAGTCGATTACCAATCATGGCTTTCAATCGCCTTTACCACAAGCCATAAACTTGCGGGCTAGCCAACTCTTCACTAATTAAAGATATGGTGAGTGAACACCATACAATTTTGGGCAAATTGCAAGCCGTCAACGGATTTGAGATATCTTTACCAAGAGCCGTTTGCTCTGGATTAGCCAATCCTTTTGTGGGTTAGACATGGTGGATGATAACCATATCTTTGAGTAAGTGAAAACACTTACTCGAAAAAAATTTGGCCAAAACGGGAATTGGGTGGTATAATTACATGATAAAATTCGTGAGAATTCCCCACACTAGAAATGAATATTGCCCTCAATATTCAAAGTCTAGGAGGTTATGCGAAACATAGAACGTAAAGGGAAATACTACGGCCATTATTTTATTTTTGATATATACACATCTTTTTTTTTTTTTTTTGACTTATACAACGGTGGGGCAACTCCCGCACTAGGGTGGTAGAAAGTAGAAAGAAGTCGAAATATGGGTGAAAACCCATATGGTGTGCTCTTGTTTTTGATTACCGAGTCGTTAGCTTGACTCGATCCCGCATTCATTGGTTCATGGGGAAAGTTTGTAGATCAGGACAACCATGGGTGGAATGTCCTCTCCAAAATAGTGTTTTAATCGATGACCATTCACTTTAAAATTTGGACCATCGGGTTGAGATAACTCAATTGTTCCATAAGGAAATACTTTAGTGATGGTGAATGGTCTAGACCGGTAGGTTTTAGTTTTCTGAGAAAATCTTCAATCTTGAATTGAAAAGAAGGACTCGATCACCGACGTTGAAAACGCGGTTCTTGATTTTGAGTCATGAATCTTCTTTGTCTTTTGTTTGTAGATCAAAGAGTTCTCGTATGCTTGATCACGGAGTTCATTTAATTCATTCATTTGAACTTTCCGTTGATCACCACCGTCTGAATATCGAAATTGGCATGTTTCAAGGCCCAAGATGCTTTGTGCTCGAGCTCGATCGGCGGATGACACGCCTTCCGTACACTAGCTTGTATGGAGTACACCCGATGGGTGTTTATAAAGCTGTCTGGAAGGCCAGTCGTCATCCAGGTTTATCCGACCGGGATGCACGGTTTCGCCTCTTGTCCTTTCCGAATTCTTTTAATACCTCGGTTGGAAACTTCCACTTGCCCACTTGTTTTGGGGTGGTATCACGATGAGAGAGACGGTGAGTTACACCATATTTTTGCATGACTCGATCAAATTGGTCATTGCGAAATGTGTACCACGATCACCGATTATAGCTCGTGGAGTTCCAAACCTAGCAAAAGAGATTTTAAGAATTTCACAACAACTCGGGCATCATTAGTAGGCAAAGCTTTTGCTTCAACCCATTTTGACAAATAGTCAACGCCACAAGTATGTATTTGTTTCCTCGAGATGATGGAAATGGCCCCACAAAGTCAATGCCCGGATGTCAAAATCTCACACACTTGAATGGCGTTTCGCGCATTTCATTTCTTTGAGAGATATTTCGTGGCGTTGACAAGCGTCACAAGTTTTGACAAATTCGTGGGCATCCTTGTAAATAGTGGGCCAATAAAACCGGAATCAAACACCTTTTTGGCGGTGTGGTTGGACTATGATGGCCCCAGTGGGTCCAAGATGGCAAGCTTTGAGAATGTCCATAGCTTCACGTCCATAAACACACCGTCGGATGACTTGATCCGCATGATTTTGAATAAGTAGGGTCGTCCCGTATAATGTTTAACATCTTTGAAGAATTTGTTCTTCCGTTGGGTCGACATTCCTTTCACTATGAAGTTACCCGCATGGTAATTTGCGAAGTCGACAAAGCAAACCATGGGATAGTAGAGTTTCCACGAAAAGAAACCGCATTGAGTGTCTCGAGAGGAAATGTTTCATTTATTTCCTTTTTCTCGAAAACATCTTGGTGAGGGTTTCTAGACGGGACGAGATGATCGCCACCGTGTTCTCGGCTCCTTTTTATCACGTATAATGATATCAAATTCTTGCGGAGGAGTACCCAACGGAGCAATCTCGGCTTTGCATCTTGTTTTGCAAAGAGATATTTAAGAGCCGAGTGATCCGTATACACCACATTTGGTCAAGATTAAGTCGGCGAAACTTCTCAACGCATACACCACGGCTAGTAGCTCTTTTTACGTGGTGGTGTAATGGGTTTGAGCTTGATCATAGTCTTACTTGCGTAGTGGATAGGTGAAAATGCTTGGATCTCGTTGCCCGGGGATGCACCGATAGCAAAATCACTTGCATCGCACATGAGCTCAAAGGCAAGTCGATCGGGAGCAGCGAGAATGGGTGCCTCCGTAGCTTTTTCTTTAATGTTTCAAAAGCTTGATGCACTCGGTGAGAAGATAAAAGGAGCATCTTTTCAAGAAGATGGGTCATAGGTAGGCGATCTTAGAAAAATCTTGTATGAATCTGCGATAAAACCGGCATGACCTAAAAACTCCTAATACCTTTGGCGGTAGTAGGATGAGGCAATTTAGCAATAACATCGACTTTTGCTCTATCGACCTCAATCCCATTTTTGAAATTTTATGGCCAAGGACAATGCCTTCTTTGACCATAAAGTGGCTCTTCTCCCAATTTAGGCAAAGATTGGTGTCTTCACACCGTTTAGCATTTTTCTAAATGGGAGAGACATGTTTGAAACGAGTCCCCAATGACCGAGAAGTCATCCATAAACACCTCCATTGTTTCCCGATCATGTCGTGGAAAATTGCCATCATACATCGTTGGAACGTGCGGGAGCATTACATAGGCCAAAAGGCATACGTGCGTAGGCAAAAGTTCCGTATGGGCGGTGAATGTGGTCTTTCTTGATCCACGTGGATCAATGGGGATCTGAAAATAACCCGAGAAACCATCGAGGAAACAATAATATTCGTTCCTGCTAATCTCTCAAGCATTTGGTCCATGAAGGGTAGAGGAAAATGGTCTTTTCGGGTGGCGTCATTTAACTTACGATAGTCAATGCAAACACGCCATCCTATTACCAATCGAGTTGGAATTAACTCGTTATTTTCATTGTGACAACGATAATGCCACCCTTTTAGGAACACAATGAATTGGGCTAACCCAAGGACTATCTCGAGATCGGTAAATTAATCCTGCATCAAGAAGTTTGAGAACTTCTTGTTTAATAACATCATGGATTTTTGATTTACTCGTCTCGATGTTGATCGCTTGTTTGAAGTCATCCTCCATCAAGATTTTGTGAGTACAAAACTCGTGGTTGATACCCTTAATGTCGGAGAGTTTCCAAGCAATTGCTTGCTTGTGTGACTTCAAGACCTTTATGAGCGATCTTTTCATCTTTACTCAAATCTCGAGCAATAATGACGGGTAATTTATCATCACCCTCAAGAAATGCATACTCGAGATGAGGTGGTAAGTCCTTAAGTTCAACCTCGGAAATTCTTGATTTCTCAACCGACTTGACTTCCTTGTTATGAAGCTTGGCGGAGGGAGCGATGATGGATCATCGTTGAGCATCTTCTCGATGAGAAGAATATCTCCCTCGATGTCGATGGGAGCGTGATCAATTTCCCATGAAACCGAATCACTAGACAAGTATGCTTCAATCTCTTCCAAGATGAAGTCACTTTCCTCAAACGGAGTGAGAGAAGGAGTAGAATTGGCAATGATGGGTTGAGATGAATGAGTGAGATTATCACTCGAAGAATTATGATCATAACCAAGAACTTCTTGAGTACTCTTCGAAGCAACATCAATGATATCTATTCGGTTAACCGACTCGGAATCATAGTTTGCGGAGTACCTCGAAGTTTGATCGAGGTTAAAGGTGGCGACTTCATTACCTACACGTAATGTGATTTCTTGCTCAAATACATCAATGAGAGCACGGCCCGTTCTCGTGAATCCTCGTCCAACAATGAGGGAACCCGATGATAGGCATCAAGTCAACAACCACAAAGTCACCGGAAAATGGAACTTTCCTACTTTCACGAATCGTCCTCGGCAATGCCAAGTGGACGGGATATTGTACGATCCGCAAGCTCAAGAGTCATGCATGTAGGAGTAAGGTCCGGAGAGAAAGTTTCTTCCATCTTGAATGAGGCATCGTTTAATGCTTGCACCAAGATCGGCTAAGGCAAAGCATTCAACCATCCCGGAAATACACAAGGTAAGAGAAATTTTCGGGATCTCCAAGCTTCTCGGGAAGCTTTTTATGAATCGCGAGCATGTGTTTCAAACAATTTTTCCTTGTTGCTTAACATGTGTTTGAGAGTTGATGCAAACTTGGGCATCGAGATGATAGCATCCGCAAAGCTTATGTCAAAATGTAGTTCTTGGAAAATTTGAAAAATTTGTCCATTTGATGGTAGCTTTTACGCGAGCTTTGCTCATTCAAACGTGATGGGTAAGGAATAGAAGATTTGGATTGGGGTTTTCAACGGAGCTCTTGGAGGTTCAAAACAACTCTGGATTGGATTTGGGTTTCGGGACAACGAGGATGGACATCGTTGGTACCTCCGTTATTAGTAGGAAGTTCCTTGTCCTTTGTAGCCTCGGTTCACTTTCCACTACCTTTGGGAGAGAAGAAGAAGAGGTAGTAGGAATAGCGGGTCCATCATATGAAGCACCACTTACGGTTGTGATCGCCTTGCGTCGCCCCCGGGTTAGCGATCGTGTTGCTCGGAAGTTTTCCGAGCCCAGGGTTGATCATTTAAAGACTTCTTTAGATCGTGATCGACCGACCAACAACCTGTTCATTTCATCTTGGGATTTCATGAATTGCTTCAATAACTCATTAGATGATGGTCCAGTTGGAACAATGGCTTGAGTTTGATTAGGAAAATTCTGGCCTCTATTGTTTGGATTAGGGCCTTGATTTTGAAAATTTCCTTGGTTAGGATTAATATTCCCATGAAATTAATTCCCTCGATTGAAATTTTTTTGATTAAAGTTTCCTTGATGTTGGAAACCTTGATTTGGTCGGGATAGAAATTACCTTGGTTTTGATAACCTTGGTTCATTCTAGGTTGGTTCGATTCGGTTTTGTATGTTAGGATTACGGTTAAACCGGGTGGTCCACGATAAGTATTAGCCCGGTAGTTTGGCTCATTTGAGGACGGTATTGATTACCTCCCGATGTGAAGTACCGGCTATAGCATTGGCTTCAAACGGACTACCATCGGTGGCGATGCAGTTGTAGTATGCATGAGGGCCACCACAAGTAACACGGACCTCGACTTTCTTCACTTTACCATGTGATGGTGTGTGCGTGTGAAAGTGACTTTCTTTTGGTTTGCAAGAACCAAAGCTCGAACAATATCTCGTGAGTTTGCCAATCTTAGCATCGGTGCTAGATGTACTCACGTGAGATGAAGTAGAAGGTCCCGCATTAGGCGAGGCCGATATGTCTTTGTTCGGAAAGGGCGGACTGGGACTTGTTTTCTATGATTTGCAAGGCTTCTTTTGTGGTCTTGCTCAGAAATTACCTCCTGCGGAGGCATTTAAAGAGTCTTGGTTAGTTTGGTTCAGACCATTATAGAAAGTATCCATTTGCATTAACTCGGTAAAACCATGATGCGGACACTTGTGGAGCAACTCTTTGTAACGATCCCATGCCTCACCGAATGATTCATCAAATCTTTGAGCAAATTTCATTATCTCATTCTTAAGACTTGTAGTTCGGGATGGAGGATAGAATTCGTTAACAAACTTAGTGACTAAATCCTCCCATGTCTCAATGGAGCGAGGAGGTTGTTTCTCGCCAATTCCGGCTTGTCCTCTAGAGAGAATGGGAATAGAAGAAGCTTAATTGCTTCATGTGGACATTCTTGTATTTGATGGTCGATGCAATCTTGTTGAACCATCGAATATGTGCATGAGGTCGTCCCGCTCAAAACCATAAAATTGGCTTTGGGTTACAAGATTAAGCAACCGGTTTTGAGCTCAAAGGTATCGCCCACGATGGTCGGGACAACAATGGCATCTCTCGTAACCCTCGATGGGTGCTTGGAGAGCTCATTCATCGGTTTATCTTCCGCCATTACGACGGGGGTGGTGGTGCTAGGCGTTCCTCGACCACGGTGAAGGAGCGAACGTCCTCACGTTTACGTGGAATACTTGCAAGCTACGAAAGTGGACTTGTGGAGTGGAAGAGCGAGTCGCATGCACTAAGTATAAAAATCAATTTTTCAAAACAAATGCGAGGCAAAGCGACAAGTGAACTTAAACCAATAATCACAAATGAAATGGCTTCTTTGAAAAGGTACACCAAATCACAAGGACACAAAGGCAAGTTTTGATCTTTAAGATTGGGAACTTATTAATGTTCACACCCCGGTTGGTAGGTGTTACGCCTTGGTTTGCGGTGGTTGATTTTATGTATTTAAGTACCACCGAAAAGACGTAGGTATGGATTTGTGCTAAGGGTTTAAATACTTTTGGACAATATTTTGGTATCGTCTCGTTTAACGAAATCGTACTCTTTAAGAATCACCTTAAAGAAAATACAAGATAGGAAGCGTTACGATTGTTTTGTTGTTTTATATTTTTTGTGTTGTTAACACTTTAGGAAAAGTTTTAATGAACTTTTGATTTTTGATAACTTTACAAAAAAGCTGCTTACAAAAGGTGGTATATGTGCAAGTATGGGTGCGAGAATGTTTAAAACACGCTTCTGACCTCCACAGCGGTGCGCTTAAAATTTGATTCGCTTCAAACTCATCAAGTTTATTACACAAGTCAACAACTTGTGAATGGTCAACCGTAATAAAATTCAAACAGTCTAAAACCAATGCAATTAAGTCCAAAGGAGTATAGTGTTTCCCCAGGTCGTTAAGTCCCACGAAGGATTAATGGTGTTTAAAAACGTTCAGATGTCGAATGATCACTAAGGATAATGATCTGTAAGGATTTTGGTGGATAATTACACTACTGATTGATTGGAATTGTATTTGGATACAGAACTATAAAGCACAACAATCAGATTAAACAAATGTAAACGCGTACGTTTACTAAATTATCGTAAACGCATAAAATAAAACGTAAATTTAAAAGAATAAAACACCTATGGATATGAAAATGATATTTTACAATCCTAATAATAAAAGAAAATTATTGGAAAATTAAAATTATTTTTATGACTATTTATTTAATTATTAATAATTAAAACTATTTTTAACTATTTAATAATACCCTAAAATATAATAAAATATGAAATAAAGCTAGAAAATTGAAATTATGACTTAGAAAAATCTAAAATATTATAAAACTTATTTTAAAACTGAAAATATATTTTTACACTTTTATCTATGTATTATTAATTAATTACTATTTATTAATTATTTAAAATACACTTAAATACAAGAAAATATAAAATTAACCTAGAAAATGAAATTTTAACTTAGAAAAATCTAAAATATTAGAAAACTAATTTTAAAACCGAAAAGATATTTTTATGCTTTTATTTATTTATTATTAATTATTTAATACTTTTTAACTATTTTAAATTCTAATAAATACTAAACAAACTAAGAAAATTATGAAATTTTTTCTATAAATATCCTATGATGACAGAAAGCTAAGAAAATTATAAAAACAGAAAGTGCTTAATAATAAGCTGAAAAAGAAAATTAAAAAGCTAAATTCTATTAAATAAATGCTATCACTATTTTTAAAATGATGTTTTTGTGATTTTTCTTTTATAAACCTATTATACTACTGATTATAAGCAACTTTAATAAAGACAAAAATTTTACAACTTAAAAATAAGCAGTTTGAGAGCTTATGATCTCAACAGTTTGAGCTTATGGCTTATCTTGATTTTTTAAGCTAAAATAAGTGGCCAAATAAGCTAACAAGCTAGAAACCAAAGTAAATTAAGATGTAAACAAGCTTAAGCTACTTAATTGAAGCTAAAAAGCACAAAGAACTACTCTGATAAGCTAAAAATAAGCAAATAAGCACTTATACTAAACCTACTAACCAAACAGGCCTGCAGTCATATCTAAAAGCAATTTTAGCTTATGAAATAAGCTTAAAAGCTCAAAACAAAGACTGAGGTATTGAGATGGGTTGGTGAGCTTTCTAAAAAGTCCAAGCTCACACACTGGGGTCCACTAATAAGCTTATGACAAGCTTGTGAAAAAGCTTATAAAACACTGATTACTTAGTGTACACAGAAATGGGACAAACAAAAAGCAACTAGCAGCCCCATTAAATAAGCTGCAAATGGAAAAATAAGCTTTGGAACTTTAAGATGGCTAGATTGGCTCTCCAAAAAGCTAAGGTTCAAAAGCTAAAGCTAACTAATGAGCTCTTGATGAGCTTGTGAAAAAGGATGGCTCAACGTGCACGTGGCACTTTTTCGCACAAGGGCTTAAAAGAAACCAATAAATAAGCAGTTTAATAAGCTAAATAGAAATTATAAAAAATACTCTGACTAAGATGAACAACTAAATATTAATATCCCAAAAGCATAAAACATGAAACTTAATATTAAATCCTATATAAAATTATCTAGTTTATTCAAAAACTGATTTAAGTGAAAATTTGACTTTTTGAGTTATACTAAAAAGTTGACTAATATGAACTTTGGATTGATTCTACTAACTGATTATGTTGTAATAAGCTAAGATAAGATGAAATTAAGCTATGTGACCAAGTTATAGGCTACTATGATGAATTTTGTTTCCTAAATCCTAACAGTTAACAAACTATGTGAGATTAAAAGAGATTTTGACTTTTTTAACAAGTGAGCACTGGTTTTTCTTATATATCTGAGCTATATTGACCTAATGTAACATATATCAACCAAGAATAATCACATGAACAACCTCTAACACAGTTTTAACCAAGCAAATCCAAACAACCCTTTATAGGACTGTTATGAAGCTTTAAGTACTAAAACAGCTTTTCAAACAAAGCTATTGATTAACTTTTAATAACTATATTTAGGCGAATTAAGCTAAAATTAACACACTTTAAACACTTAAACTAGAAAATGCAAATTTTGAGAAAATTGCTTACAAATTAGAATTCAAGTGGGCGAGAACCAAGAACGAGAACCCTTCCTATAGCTTCCCGAAGCACTAAACCAAGTGGCGATCCAAAATCAACCTGCTCCAAACTTCTTGATCATCTTCTCCATTGAATTTTAATTTTTAACTAATTTTTTTGGTATTTTTGGTAATTTTGCTTTTTATGTCTATAACTGATTTTAAGGTTTCTAATAGCTTACATAAGCTATATAAGGAGCTTACATTAGCTTATGAGTCCAAGACAACAACTAAAAACAACATTCGAATATATTGAGATTTTAAGCTTGAAAATGCATAAACTTGAAAATGAAACTGAAATTTGAAATTTATGACTGAAAAAGATTCACAATACACTGAGATTACTTAAAAAAGTACTTGAAAGCTTTAAATTACACTGGAAATGTAAAATTACACTATTCGACATACATTAATTAAAATAAAACTAGATAGCCTTCCATACTGCTCCATTCTTCTTTATATTGATCTTTTTAAGCTTCTTGTCGACCTCTGAGACTTTCCCACCTCTTTCCAACCATTGGATCCTCATAATTCATCAAATTCGTCCATTTGGCATTTTGGCGCCAAAAGTCTTTTGAAGCGGGAGTAGTGGTTTGGAAGCAATTAAAGAATTTTGTTGGATGTGGAGGTGTTGGGGAGTGGTTAAGCAATTTGGAAAGGTGGTGATGAGGTGTAGAAACCACTGGTTTTGGTTTGCGAGCTTGGTGAGGACGATGAACAGTGACACTGGTTTTTGGCGCGTTGACTGGTTTGACCCGTTTTTTAATTATTAAGGTGGGGTTCAAAATAGGTATATTGGACTGGCTCAAGGGTTTTTGAACTGGCTCAAAGATCATGGTTCAAGGTCCAAGGTTCAAGTGTTGTGGGTTGGGCTTGTGACTTGGGCCAGCTGTGTGTTGGATTTGGGTTTGTTTTTGGTTTTGGATTGTTAATAATACAAGGGCCATTTATGCAATTTTCTGATTTATGAGGGGTTAAACCTGCCAATTTTCCAAAGTTAACACAAGGACCAATCCTGCTAAATATGAATAGTACAAGGACCACATTTGATTATTTTCACTTTTTAAATTTACCAAGGACTATTTTGACAATTTTCAAACTTTAGGGACTAAAGTTGTCATTTTGCAATTTTGAACTTTGAAGGGTTTGTTTTGACAACTTTTGAATCCATGGACCTTAAATGATATTTTGCTTTATTTTGGTTTACGGGACTATTTTGACAACTTTTGAAACTTGGGGACTAAAGCGCCAATTATGCAAACTTGATACGTTTTCACCGATTTTGGTATTTTGCATTTAAAACACATAAAACACTTATTTGTGATATTTTTATCATTTTGATGCATTTCTGAGTGTTTTCAGATGTTTTTGCAGACTAAAAGGCACAAAAATGATGAGTATTTGCACACTCATCACTAAACGAATAGGAAGACTAGTTGCGAGACTTAGGCTTTACACTACTGATAGGGAGCATAATGTTTACTTTAGGGATGACATTTGGAAACCCACGGGTAGAACTTTCACACTCCATAATGGTAGAATGAGTGATGAACCTATCTTACCAATAGATAACTTCTATGAGTGTGATCAGGATTTTACCTCTAACCCAAAGGAACCAAAATCAAAACGGTTTCCAAAATCTTCTTCTTTTGTTATTGGTAGGTTATCGAAATATGTCTTTGGATCATCGACTCGGGTTGCTCCAAGCACATGGCCAGAATCAAGTCGTTGATCAATTTCGTTTGAAATTCATGGGAACCGTGCGTTTGGAAATGATCATGTAGCGACTATCATGGGTTATGAGATCTACCTTTTGGAAATTATTTGATCACTCGGGTTTACTATGTCGAAGGGTTGGGTCATAATTTGTTCGATCAGGCGCCTCGTGATGCGATTTAAAGGTTGCTTTAGGAAAAATTCTTGCTTCGTTAGAAACTTGAATGACACCGATATCTTAACGGGAATCGTGATACAAACTTGTATGCTATCGACATTAACCAAATGGCCTCTTCATCACCAATATGTCTTATGACACGAGCATCTAGAACAAAGTCCTGGTTGTGGCATGAGCGGTTATCACATCTCAATTTCGACACCATCGACAAAGCGGCCAAAGACAACATCGTCAACGGACTTCCAAAGTTCAAATACACCAAGGATCACTTATGTCCATCATGCGAACAAGGAAAAGCAAAATAGCATCATATAAACCCAAATCCATTACCTAGTTCGGAAGCAAGGTTGCATATGTTGCACATGGACTTATGTGGCCCAATGAGAGTTGAAAGCATTAATGGGAAAAGTATATTCTTGTTATCGTCAATGATTATTCAAGATATACATGGGTTAGGTTTTAAGATCAAAAGGCGAAGAACCGGGCATCATCATCACCTTTCAAGCGTATTCAAGTACTTCTTCAAGCTCCAAAGAAGAGTAGTACGAGCAGAACCAGACCTTTGAATTCACAAATCGAGTTAAGAGCTTATTTTGAAGATGTTGGAATAACTCATCGGACATCGCTTGTTAGAACTCCACAAAGATAATGGGGTAGTTGAAAGAAGAAATCGTACTCTTGTGGTCGCTCGCACAATGCTAATTTATTCTAGTGCACCGTTATTTCTATGGGTCGATGTTGTTGCCATCGCTTGTTTCACTCGAACCTATCCTTAATCCATCCAAGATTCAATAAAACCCATATGAAATAGTGAACAATGTAAAACCCGATATCTCTTACTTTCACGTGTTTGGCGCTTTGTGCTATCCGACAAACGATGAGAAGATCTAGGAAGCCGAAAGCTAAAGGTGATATTGGAATCTTCATTGGATATTCGATAGCTCGAGGGCATTGTGGTGTATAACCGGAGAACTAGGAGGATCATGGAGCGATGAGCGTGAATTTTGATGAACTTTCACAAATGGCTTCGAGAGACTCGCTCTAGAACCCGCACTAAACCAGACTTACGGACATATCGTTCAGACTCAGACATCAAAGAGCTCCATCAACTTTTGCTGGCACTCTCATGAACATGAATGGGAGAATTTCTTTGAGTTAATGTTCGATGAATACTATGGTGGAACTTTGACAAATGCATCAAACCATCATTCATTGCACCTCTCAACATCATCTACCACCACCAATGAAGATGCATCTACAACGGTCGAAACCAATGCACCAACTCCATCAACATCATCTACATCTACTCCAAAGAACTCCAATTCTTCAAGCAGTTTTACCAAATAGTTGATGAGCAAAACGAAACATATCATTTCAAGAAGAACCTACTCAAAACCAGAACGATGCAACGTTAGATGCAGACTTATTTGAAAACCCGTTTGCTACGGACTCAGTTGAATCGTCCTCTAGCTTACGAGAACCATCTAACTCGCACTCGTATAATCTACGGTATCCTTCTACTCTGAAGTGGACAAAAGACCATCCAATTGAACAAGTTATTGGTGAACCTTCAAGGCCAATTCAGACGAGACGCCAACTTGCCACCGATTGCGACTTATGCATTTACCTTTGCTCAATTAGCAATATAGAGCCAAAGAACATTCGCGAGGCAATGGCGAAACCCGCATGGATAGAAGCGATGCAGAGGAACTTCTCAATACCGCTCACATGACTCTTGGGATATGGTTCCAAGACCAATTGACATTCGCGTCATTGATCTCAAATGGTTATGGAAGAACAAAAGGGATGAAGAGATGAGCGTAATTCGTAACAAAGCTCGTCTTGTGGCCAAAGGATACAGACAGGGAAGAAGGATAGACTTTGAAGAGTCATTCGCGCGGTAGCTAGACTTGAGGCGTCGAGATTTTCTTAGCCTATGCGACTCACAAAAACATCACGGTTTATCGATGGACATTAAGGCAGTTCTTGAATGGAACTACGAAAGAAGAAGTGTACGTGAGTCGACCGAAGGCTTCATAGACATGGAACATCCGGACTACGTCTACAAACTCAAAAAGCAATCTATGGTTTAAAGCAAGCTCGCGTGCATGGTATGACGAATCCTCTTTCTTGATTCAAAACAATTTCACCAAAGGAACGTCGATCCTACCTTGTTTACACAAAAATGCAAAACGACATTTTGATTGTTTAGATTTACGTGGGCGATATCATTTTGGGTCCACTAATCCGAATCTTTCAAAACATTTTGAAAATCTCATGAAAAGAAAATTTGAAATGTCCATGATGGGGAACTAAAGTTTTTCTTGGTTTACAAATACATCGGTCCCCACGTGGAATTTTTATTAATCAAGCGAAATATACAACCGAGATTTTGAAAAATCATGGTATGGATAAGCGTGACTCGGTCGGAACACCAATGGTAACTTCACCAAAAATTGGAGCCGATTTGTTTGGGAAACCTATTGATCCAAGAAATATCGAGCATGATTGGTTCTCTCATGTACCTTCTCGCTAGTCGACCCGATATTCATTTCTTTGTTTGCTTATTAGCACGGTTTCGTGCAAAGCCTACCGAACCGCACCTCAAAGAGGTTAAAAGGATCTTCGGTGCACCAAGACATCCATTCACAAGGGTCTTTGGTATCCAAGGAATCGGATTGATCTAATTGCCTTTTCGGATGCGGACCATGCGGTGACCAAGTTCTGACCAAAAGTACATCCGGAGGAGCACAATTTTGGGTGAAAAGTTAGTAAGTCGGTCTTCAAAGAAACAAGATTGCCTTGCACTTTCAACCGGGTGAGTATGTGTCTCTATCTGCGTGTTGTGCTCAAGTTCTATGGATGAGAACACAACTCACAGATTATGGCTTTACTTTCGATAAAATACCTATGTATTGTGACTCGAAAAGTGCCATAGCCATATCATGCAATCCTGCTCATCACTCAAAGACTAAGCATATCGAGTGCGCTATCACTTCATAAAAGAACATGTGGAAGAAGGTCTTGTTGAATTATTTTTCGTGAAGACAGTTACCAACTCGTGATATATTTACTAAAGCCCTTCCAAAAGAAAGGTTTGACGATTTAGTTCGATGAATTGGAATCTGAAGCCTAACCCCGAGGAGTTAGAACGTCTTCTCGAATCTTTTGAAATTGATTTTCCAAAAGCTTCGTTGTAAATATTTTGAAAAACAAAATACAAAATTTGAAAAACCAACAAAAGCAAAATATAAAAATATAAAAATTTCAAAAATACAAAAACAATAGAAAATCAAAATCCAAAATATTCTTCTCACGACATGTCTCTTGTATAATCGATATTACATGACGTTTCTAGAAATGTCATTCAACAATGATACGGGCATGTCTGGATGCTTGAGCGAGAGTTCTTTAAATGTTTTCCAAAACATGTCGTTTCTCAAAATTTCTTCAAAATGGCTTTCGTATACTTGATGACGAAACCCGGACTAAAATGATGACTTTTGATTATTTCAAATCAAAACTCGTGTTTTAAAGAAAAATCAAGTGTACGCTTTAGTGCACTACATTTAAAAGCGGTGAGAATCATCATCATCTTGAGCACTTTTTCAAGATTGTTCAAAAGATTTTCAAAATCTTTCAAAATATTGGGTGCTCAAGATAACTCCTCTAAAACCCTTTAATTGATTATGCTTTATTAAAGGGGAGTATAAAACAAAATGTTCCAAATTCATGCTTAAATCAAATTCGTTTGTCTCCCCAAAAGATTCTAAAATATTGTTTAATCCGTTGATATAAAAATATCACGAATATGCTATTTTTGAGGGAGGAGACGTGATTAAATGTGATCAAAAGTTTAATGTTCGTTGTTTGATTCTCAAAAGAGCTCGACTCGATTGAAAACAATGAATTGACGAAAATCAAGTCGAAATGTACCATCTCGAAACTTTCTATGGACTTGACCGGGACGGGTAATAATTTCAAGCTAGTTCTCTAGTGATGTAAACGTGTCTCGAATCGGTCTAGTTCATTTAAAGTCGATCAATTCAAAAGTGCGAACTCTACCCTCTATGTGCAGTTTGTCAAAACTTATAAGCACATGTGAAGGGGAGTATTTACGAAAATATAAAACTCACGGAGTGTTCAAACATGTTTTCTATCATAAACACTCGAGAGATTTTCAAGAAAAATGATTTTATGGCAACAATAGGACGGTCATGGAGTTATAAGGTGACTAAGGATAGGCAACTCCGTCTATGATCCGCCAGAGTCGGAGGATCTACCTAAGGACACCACCAATAGTTAGTATTAGAAGTCCTTAGGTATGATTGAAAAAGGAGTAATGTGAGAAAAGAAAGAAGGGTTGAAGAATTAAAAGAAAAGTAATGAAAAGGGTGAAAAGAAATAGCCTCCATATTCCACCTTAGGCGTAAACCGGGTTCAATTCATATGCTCTTGGTCGTCACTAGATGACACCGGTTTGGCGTGACCTTGCACTAAACCTTCTTGCCACTCAATTCCTCTTAAAAGGATTTGTTTCATTCTCACTGGGAACCCTACATAATCTATCGACTTTCTCTTAGAGATCGTTGATATTTAAGAAGGAGACCCGCTCCCTAGTCTCTGCTTAGGAAACCAAAATGCACTTATTGAGTCTAGAGCCACGAGATTTATCAAAAGATCTCATAGGAACACTTGACATGACATCGCTTGTTGTTCATCTATAAGGACACAAGTGATATATTCTAGAGTCCTACGCAGATCTTAGCAATCTGCCGTAACATTTATGAGAAGTTTCATATCGTGATCTTCAATGATTAAATGGAAACTCCCGCCGTGGTCAACATCAAGAGCCACGACGGTGGTCACCAGCAACTCCCGTGGATTACGCTTAGTGTGTCTCAAACGGTCTACATCGTGGAGTGATGCTTGATGTACTTCAACACTCATCCGAATCGAGGTGTACCTCGGTACATCGCGTTATCTCACTTGGGGACTCGGTTCGAGAACGACCTTTGTAAGAATTAGAGATGTGTTTTCACACTATCTTTAACACCCTCGAAATTCAAATTTGTAAGTCTTAGGAATCCGCTTATTACTAACTTGTTTTCATGTTTTCTTATATAGAAGCTCCGGAGCGGATTGATCGTGCAGATTCTCCACATGCTCATACCAACAACACATGAAAGTTCTCATCAAAATCAAAGGCAACACAATGTTAAAGATGATTCTTCGTCAATGTCAAAGAATCTACAAAGTATAAAGACTTGAGAACTACATCATTGGTAACCAAAAGACAAATAGAAGTGTGAGCATGGTGGAGAAAGGCGTGGAGACACCTAACCAACGAAGTTGACAAATGGCTCTATACCACATTAACTGATCACAAAGCATGAAGGAACAAAGAATCAAAACTATTCTATATCTACACACAAAGTTCAAGCTCGAGAAAAGTAAAGACCTAATCAAGTGGAGCATCTTTTGAATGACCACCCTTGGGGAGATTATTGTATAATAGTTTTTATTAAGTGATGGTCATTCACATTTAGGAACTTTGTAACGTGTGTTAGATATCCTATTAGAATAGTCAACGGGCTCGTGGATTGGACTAAGCTAAATGGCTATAAGTTATGTTAAGCTAGCCTTGTATAAGTTGTCATCCAATCCATGTCCAACCCATATCCACGAAGCCCATGGAAAGCCCATTAGGGCGTTTATGTCTTGTACTATATATACCCCTCAAAGTCTCATTTGAGGGGTGTGCTTGAAAGTGTGTCTGTGTGTGTTTTCTCTCTCAAGTAATACAACTTCTTGTGTTCATCTTTTCTCTCTACGCATAACATACACGGTTTTATAACTTCAAGTTACCAACATCTTTCCTTTCTTCTTAATCTTATTTACGCATAGTTTGTGTTTGTGTTTCGTGGTCTACGCGTAACGTGGTATTTGTGATATAAGGTTGATATATCTAAGGTCCTACAAGTGTCTTCATCAATTAGTAAATATTTCATTTAATTATCATGTTCTTGCCATTAATTTTCATTTCATTTATGCATGGAGCTTGAGCCAGATCGATATAATTGCTAAGGATGGAAATGTTTCAAGGTTGGTATGTTTCATCCGATGTATGCTTACTACTATTTAACTAACTACAAAAACATATTCAAAGCATGTTGGAATATAAATAAAAAAACAAAAATCAATATTTGTATGTTTAGGACGTTCATTCAGTGAGTGAAGAGTGGTACTCCTATTGATCTCATGAAAGCACTGAAAGTAGACCTCCTAATGTGTTTCAACAACTTCACGTCTAGATTCAATGAGTGTGCACCAAGAATTTCATCAACGCGTCTTTGTGTTTTCATCAACAATTCAAAATGGAATACACCATAAATTACAATATGTTTGAGTTTGATTTTACGGTTTTTTTTTAACATAATTGGGAATTGTTGGACTATCCGTTGTTTCATTCCTAAACGTTTACTGTATCCGGCAAGATCTGTTTATTGGATTTGTTATCCGATCTCACAACGTAAGATATCAATTTTTTTTTTTACTTTTCATTAAAATACCCGTGAATTTCACGGGTCTTTTAGCTAGTAAAGTATAAAATAATAAAAGATGGAGTGAATAGAGTCAATAGACCACTAGTTGTTGCTAGCTTGATGTGATTACTAAAGAAGGCGTTGATTGGCGTGCTTAATGGTGTGTTAATTATACGCTTAAACCATGTGTCAATAACCTATTGGTGATATGAGAGGGACGCTTTTCACAAATCGATAAGTAATTGCCACATCCCTTTAGGCATATAATTAGTCTCATTTTTAGGCCTCCAAATCATTTTCCTTACCTAAATAAAGTAGATTTTTTTTTTCTTTTGTTTCTATAAATAAAATAACTAAAGCGCACGCCAACACTTTTATTCTTATATTTTCTTATACTTGACGAGTGTTTTTAATTGAATTATTTTGGACTAAGGTTGTTATTCGGGCTTCAAAATACGAGAGTGGTTATAAATTCTGGTTGAAATTTGTGTGTTGCCTCGTCAAGCAATTATAAAACCTTAATCACTAAATTGTATTTATACTAGCATGGTGCTCGCGCAAAGCAACGGGTTCAGAGACGAATGTTTAAAGATTTTCTAATTTTATGTTTCTATGACGAATTTTGTTTAACGACATCCTATAATGAATGATAGTTTCTAGAGATATGTGTTTTTGTTGTGAGATGGTGAAAAAATAATATGTCATATTATTATATTTAAATTTTAAAATGTTATTGACTTTTACTACAAACATACTAAATTCATTATATTAGTTCTATCTTATTATTATAACATCCAATTTAATGTCATAATATGTGCAATTAATTTAATTTTAAATTTTATTTAAATATTACTAATAATAGTAAGCGTGTATGCTTAATTATGCTTATAAATTTTAAGACTTCTAAAAATAAAAGTTCTAAATGCTTTATATATAGTAGAGATAGAGATAACGTGTTTTTTTTATTAATTAAATTAAATTTTTGTTATATATATTGTTTTATTTAAAAATGGGGAAAAAAAAAAAACACAGCACAACAAAAACTGTTGTTATGCTAGGGAGCTAAGGAGGGGGGGTTTTGGTGTCATAGCCAAAACTGATGCCATGGAGAAAAAGTGCTGAGGTGACACCACTTTTTTTCACGGCACCATCCCACGGTACCAACTGTACCTAGCGCTCTTAGGGTGGAGGGTGTGATGATGGGTTTTCTCTCGCCAAATCAGCTTTTTCTTTCTCAAAAACATTTTTTTCAACTTTCTCTCGACTATTGTAGCACCTTCCCTCTCTTTCATAATTTCTTTTATCATTTATAAATATTCAAAATATAAATAAACACATAAATTAATACCTCCGTTCCTAAATAAATGTCCACTTTGACTTTTTGTAATCTTTCTTGTTTAACTTTGACGTTAAATAATTTTGTTTGTATTATATAATACTTGATTAAAAATATACCAATGAATACATTTAAACTCAATCCATTCATATATTTTGCATCAAGTATTATATAACGTAAACGAAAATATTTAAAGTTAAAATTGAACAAAAATAACCGCAAAAAGTCAAAGCGAACATTTATTTAGGGACGAAGGGTGGAGTAATATTTTTCTCAATCTCCTCTCTCTCATTTTCTTCGTTCGAGACTAAATACTCCCGCCATGCTTATGATTGTTGTGGTCCCCTCATTTTCTTTTGTTTTTCCATTCAGTGGCTTTCAAGGGAAAGTATATTCCTTCAAGCAAAAAGTAGATTCCTGCTCTTTTCTTCACCACATAAGAGGGGAGGGAGTGGGCGTGGTCTGCAAAATCGGGAGGCCGAACCGATCGGAACACCGCCCTGTGATCGGGTAGGTGAAATCGGTAAGCATTTTGGCTTGTGAAACCGATCGGTTGTTGCTGTTGTTGGGTGAAGGACAAAGTGAAGTGGGTACCACTTTTTGGAGGTTTATACTCAAAAAAAAGAAATCGGGTAGTTTGGGTATCACTTCTTTCACTTTGGGTAGTGTTAGGGTAGAATTGGGTAGTTTTGAGTTGAAGGGTTTTTATTGGATATATGTGATGTGTCGATTCAGATCTTGAAGTCTGGCTCCCTTCCCCTAACTGTGTCGGGGTTGTTTACTAAATTAAGTGATTTGAAATAATGGTCTTAATTAGGCTCTTATAATATAGAGTGAAGCAGTCACATCTCACATCCCATTCATCTCCCACACAGTACACACAAAACTCACATCTCATTCATCCGAAACCACAAATCAGCACAACACACAGAGATCAACACCCCCACCACACAAATTAAAGGTTTGTTTATGTTTTACTTTTTTAGTTTTGTTAACTTTTAAGTGTAAGAGTTTTTTTTTTTTTTTTTTTTTTTTTTTTTTTTTTTTAATGTTTAAGGGTTATTTTTTCTAGTTTCTCACCGCGGCTGCTATCTGCTGTCTGTTTGTTTTGAGCGATTTACTGTTAAGAGTTTGATGTATGTATATTTTTTTATGTGTTTTGCTTATTCGGTTTGTATGTTTATATGTTTGTGTTGGATTTTGGTAGTAACCACAACTGTTTTGCCGGACCACCACCACAGCCATCCCAAACCACATTTAGTTTAAAGGTTTGTTTATTTTAGTTATTTAGTTATTTTTATGTCTGTGTTTGTGTTTAAGGGTTATTTTTATGTTTGTGTTTTGATTTTGGTAGGACCGCCACCGCCTCCGCTTGCTGTCTCGCCGGACCACCACAACCGGACCTCCGCCTGCCGACCACCACAGCTGGAGCATCTCTTTAGTTTAAAGGTATGTGTTTTTTTAATTTTGACTTGTTTAGTTTAGGGTGAAAGCTAAATATACGTAACAAACTTTCTCAAATTAACCGATATACGTAACATACTTATTTTATTATTTACATACGTAATATACTTTCAAATACTTACCAATACGTAATATTGACAGGTTACAGTAATGGTCCCTGTCGTTTGCGTTAACTTTCACCGTTAGTCCTTTGACATTTTTTAACTTAAAAAAGTTACAGTAATGGTCCCTGTGGTTTACTTTGACTTTCGCCGTTAGTCATTTGACTTTCATCTTTTTAATATACGTTTTTATATATGATTTTATACACATTTTTATATACGTTTTTATGCACATTTTTATACACGCTTTTATACACACGTTTTTACACACATTTTTACAAGCTTTTTATACACTTTTTTACACGCGTTTTTATATACGTCTTTTACACGTTTTTACACACATTTTTATATACATTTTTACACGTTTTTTACACACGTTTTTATATACGTTTTTTACATGTTTTTAAATATGTTTTTACACTATTTTGTGCACGTTTTAATATACATTTTTACACGTTTTTATGCACGTTTTTATACACATTTTTATAGACGTTTAAAAAACTTTTTTTATAAACGTGTATAAAACCGTGTTAAAAAACGTGTAAAAAAACGTATAAAAAACCTTGTATAAAAACGTGCATAAAATTGTGTCAAAAAACGTATATAAAAACGTGTAAAAATGTGTATAAAAACATGTAAAAAAACATATATAAAACCGTGTATAAAAACGTGCATAAAATCGTGTAAGAAAACGTATATAAAAACTTATGTAAAAAACGTATATAAAAACATGTAAAAAACGTGTAAAAAATGTATAAAAACGTGTTAAAAAACGTATATAAAACTTTGTATAAAAACGTGTAATAAAATGTATTTAAAAATGTGTAAAAACGTGTAAAAATGTGTATAAAACGTGTAAAAAAGCGCACATAAAACCGTGTATTAAAACGTGCTTAAAACGTGTATAAAAACGTGCATAAAAACGTGTAAAAAACGTATATAAAAATGTGTGTAAAAAAGTGTATAAAAATATGTAAAAAAATGTGTATAAAAACTTGTAAAAACGTATATAAAAAAGATGAAAATCAAAGGACTAACAGTGAAAGTCAAAGCAAACCACAGGACCATTACTGTAACTTTTTTAAGTGAAAAAATGTCAAAGGACTAACGGTGAAAGTCAACACAAACGACATGGACCATTATTGTAACTTTTCAAAGTGGTAACCTGTCAACATTACGTATATTGGTAAGTATTTGAAAGTATATTACGTATGTTAAGAATAAAATAAGTATGTTACGTATATTGGGTTAATTTGAGAAAGTTTGTTACGTATATTCAGCTTTCACCCTTTAGTTTAATATGTTTAATTTTGGTTTATAATTTGTTTTGGTTGTTTAATTTTAGTTGTAAATTTGTTTGGATAGTTTGTTAGCATCACCGCCGACCACTACTGCCAGGACCACAACCGACTACAGCCGACCACCACCTCTCTTCTTCTATCTCTTCCTCTCTCTTTCAGTTGGGACAGCCGGGACAATCGGGTTAGTAATATGTGTTTGGTTTTTTTGCTTTTGGTTAGTATATACGCATTTGGTTTTGTACACGTTTTGTTAATTTCGCTAAGTGTTTATCTACACAAAAAAACCATCTTGTATAACGATTTGTTGTGAGAGTTCGTTTAGGCTTAGTCTCGTAGTTTAGGTATTTTGGCGTTCTTTGGGGGGTATAACAATTGATTAATATTCAAGTTGTATGGTTTAACATGATATAGAAACTATTGGCCTGGTATGCTATTGTTTGTTGCAATTGTCAGAAGATTTTGCATAGGTTAAGGATGTGTTTAAATTTTAGTTCTGAATACTATTTAGTGAAACTGAATACATAATAGTGATTCCAGTGTAATAAACGTGTGAAGCATGCGGAGTAGAAGGCGATACATCAAAATGATGAGATTGTGGCATAATAAGTTTTACAAATTGTTTGAGATTTTTAAGTGTATAATCTATTCCACGTGTCGTTCCAAAAAGCTAAAATTTGTCGTCTTCAAAACCTTTGGAGACAACACTTTTTTTCCCCCTCTTGGGACGGCCTGTTGCCCCTGAAGGTTTTAGAGACGACAAAATGTCACTTTTGGAGACGACTTGCCCTGTCTCGAAAAGTCCCAATTGGTGTAGTGACTAGCGGTTTCCGTATATGTGCATGTATTTCTTTTCATTAGACATTCTCATGATCTTTTGTATGTACGTGTATTCGCGTTCGTCAAATGTGCATTGCATCTCATTCTGCGCTTGTGTCTTTTTATCTTGATCAACTTCTCTTTAGAAAATATGTACTCACCGAAGACACATGACTCTTTATATTGGTCATGATCCTCATCTATATCCAACATGTTTAATACGTGTACTTAAAAGTTATTTTATTTTTTTAATTATTTTCAATTATTTTTTTCTTGTCAAACTTTATAACTTTACCCCGATGACAATACACTGTAATAACAACTTTGTGGGATTTGTATTGGACTGGCCATTCTTCATGGATGGGCATACAATGTGTTTGTAAGTTCCAGAGGCGCAGGTATTCCTAAACGCTTCATGGACAATTTATTCAAAGATTTTTTACTGAAAGGAATTCATGCATTCAGAGATAATTTGTTATTGCCATCATGTTTACTCTTGTAAGTTACTAGTATTAATTTTTGTTATTCCACATATACAGGTTGGTAATGGCTACTACATCCATTCCTCATGGATGGGCATACAATGTGTTCGTAAGTTTCAGAGGCGCAGATATTCGTAAAAGCTTTATTGATAATCTATTCAAAGATTTTAGACTGAAAGGAATTCATGCATTCAGAGATAATAATGAGTTGCCAAGAGGAGAAGAAATATGCCCTCAACTCTTCAAAGCCATTGAAGAGTCCAGGTTTCTGATAGTTATCTTTTCCAAAAATTATGCTTATTCTTCCTGGTGTTTGAGGGAGCTTGTGAAAATCCTAGACTGCAAGAAAACTGGAAAGCGTAAACACGAGATTCGGATAATCTTCTATGATATCAAGCCAGATGCGGTGAGGAAACAAACTGGGAGCTATGCAGAAGCATTTGCTAAGCATGAAAGTTCAAATAGACCAGAGGTGCCGATATGGAAGGAAGCTTTAGAAACTGCTGCTAACTTATGCGGATGGGATCTCCAGGGCGAGCCAAATGGGTAAATATATTCTTAAATAATGTGATTTTTTCATATGTAATTCAAACTAACTATGGGCCACATATTTTTATTTCATTCTGTAGGTGAATTTTGTTCAAATCAATCTATATTTTGACGTTTAAAAACTCATCCTTTATATGTTCTTGTTCTTTTTGGTCAACAGCTATGAGTCCAAGCTCATTGATAGCATTTCCAAGGATATCCTAGAAAAGTTGCGTGATGGGCAGTTACATGTCGCTGAGAACCTGGTAGGAATGGATGTCCGTGTATATAAAATGAACTTGGCAAGGTTTGTTGACTCAACTAAGGTGCACATGATTGGAATATGTGGTATCGGTGGAATAGGAAAGACAACCCTAGCCAAAAGTATTTATAATCAGATGTATATTCACTTTGAGAGATGTTGCTTTTGTGAAGATGTCAAAGGAGTTGCAAAACAACATGGCCTAGCTAAAGTGCTGATGCAAGTTTTTGCCGGCATCCTGAAAACAAGACTAGAGATAGCAAATGTGAGTCAAGGAATTATGGTACTGCAGGAGAAGTTAAGATATAAGCGAATCTTGCTTGTTCTTGATAATGTTGATCATTCAGACCAGTTATCAGCACTTGCAGGTTCACCTAGTTGGTTTTGCCCTGGAAGTTTAATAGTTTTCTCTAGTAAAGACAGACAGTTGCTAAGCTCTTATAAGGTTGATGAAATCTATGATATGGCATTTTTAGATGACGGGGAAGCTCTAGAGCTCTTCAGTTTGCATGCCTTTGATGAAAAACATCCTAACAAAGATTACAAAGAGCTGGCTGATAAGGTGGTGCAATATGTGCAAGGTCACCCTCTTTCCCTTAAAGTGTTGGGTCGTTTTTTGTATAATAAAACTGTGCATGAATGGAAAAGCGAATTAGCAAGGCTTCAGTTATATCCTAATGATGAGATTCAAAAAGTGCTTAGATTAAGTTATGATTCGCTAACCCAAGATCAGAAATGTATCTTCCTTGATATTGCATGCTCGTTCATTGGAGTAAAGAAAGACCTCGCAGCAAGTGTACTAGACAGCTGCAAACTTTTTGCTGAGACAAACATCAGAGTTCTGATAGATAGGTCTTTGATCACTGTTTCTAGCACTATGTCACTTCAAATGCATGATTTGATTCATGCAATGGCAAGAGATATTGTGCGTCAAGAATCAAATAGGCTTGGGGATCGGAGCAGATTGTGGATTTCATCCGAGGTTCATGAGGTGCTGAGCAAAAATAAGGTAACAATTGGCTTATATATATGATTCGTTTTTCTGAGTTTTTTTTTTGTGAAAATGGTTTGTTTTAAAAGATTTTTTTGCAACCATGGGTTGGTTTCAATCCCTTTTGTAAACATAGGTCTTTCAATACAAAGAAAACAGAAATGGACAAATTGGCTTTGTTTACTTATTTCATTTAGCCCCTTTGTTTATTAAATAGTGTTTATTCACCATCATTTAGAATCTAATGATTTGTTTTTAGGTATTTCATGTGAGAATAAATGTTTTTCTTTCAGTATTTGTACCTAAAACTGTATTTATACAAGTAATTTTATTTACAAGTAGTTATTTTAAAACTAAAATTTCTATTTACGTAAAGAATATAATGTCACATTAATTTTTAAATTAGCGTCACTACAAATAAATAGTCCAATCTACATATTTTTTCCTTCACACTTTTATAATGTGTATAAAATTTTAATAGTGTATCAACACTTTAATGTGTAAGGTTACATTTATAAGTGTGAAAAAAAATGTAAAACAATATTTTTTTATCAAAAAAAAGTTAACACTTTTAAACGTGAGAAAATTTAAGAAATTATCACCCTTATATGTGTGTAGTCATTTGTTTCAACTAAATTCTCCACACTTCCTCAAGTGTGAAAAAACTAGGTGTTACAATACATTTTCACACTTAAAAGTGTGAAAAATTTTAGATTTTTTCATACTTTTAATTGTGAACTTTTTTTGATACAATTATATGTGTGAAAAATATATTGTTTTACAGTTTTCTAATTTTCTTTCACACTTGTTAATGTAACTAATTTTTACACATTATTAAGTGTTAATAATCTTATAAAATTTTACGCAGTTTTTCAGAGTGTGAATATAATTATGTGGATTGGACTATTTTTTGTAGTGCGTGGATAATTTCTATTGATGATAATAATAATAATAATAAGACTAAAATACACCGTTAGTCCCTAAACTTGTAACAAAGCATCGCAATGGGACAAACCTTGCCCTTTTCATCGTTGGGAGTCCAAAACTTGGGTTTTATACTCTAGACAAGTCCCTTGACCAATTTTCTGTTAGTCAACGTCTGTTAATTTCCCCATGTGCCTTGCGCATGAGGGCAAAATGGTCATTTCATTATTTTGGTGGTAAGACTGGTACAACCTTAGGGACTAACGGTGTATTTAATCAATAAAATTATACCATCACCACCACCACCCTCCCTTTGTCTCTATTCTGCTTCTCTCTCTAAATTTCTGCTTCTCTCTCTAAAATTACCACCATCACTATTCTCAAATCTCATTAACACCTATTTAATTATTATTTGATCATATATTTTCAACCTTGCAATGTTATTTACCTATTGCCTTTGCACTTAGAATACTGCTTTTTATGTTATCATTCCTTTCTAAATGACTAAATTCTTTACTTCAGTGTGTTTAAGTCATCACACTTTAACTATTACCAGATTATAAGAACATTAAAACAAAGACATCCTGCTCAATCTAATTTAAGTCATCACACTTTAACTGATAAATCTCCGACGTTATCCTATCCGGTGGCGACCCACTTTCCAACAACACCAATTCATCATTCCCCACATTCCCTCCAAATCCAACTCTTTCCTCAATCACAATATGAAACTGCCCCATATGATTCACATCAACCGAAACCAGCTCATCATTATTATTAGACCTTATCAAATCATTTATCGCATTCGCACTCATATCCGACCGATTCTTCCTACCAATTTCAAGAAAATTAACAATCTCACCTTTCGGCGAAATACCCATGTATAAAAAAGGCTCCTTTACAACATCATAGCTCCCGTTTTTCGACGGCGAAACCTTAAAACCAGTAATAAAACTCTCCCCCCATTCAAAAAACACCAAACCAGGAACCTTACTAAAACCAGAATCATGGGATGTTCTTGTATGTGTCTGATTAATACTACTACTTAACCTCCAAAACCCAATAAGATTCTCATATTCAATCAAAGTTTTATAAAGAGATTTAAATGTAATGTTACCATTACCCCATTTGGTGATATGGGTTTTGGACCCAAATCTAAAGTGACATAATGAAAACCAAAGCTTTGAGTCTGATCTGCAAAGGGCTAAAAAGCATTTGGATGTTGATGCAAATGATGAGATTTCTGATGGGGTTAGGAAGGATAGGATTGAAAGCTGCACGTCTTCTGGGAAATATGTGAATTCGATGTTGGTGGTGCTGAGATTTGTCATTTTTTTGGTTTTTTTTAATGGGAAAATTGTATTGAAATTGTGTTTTGATTGAAGAAATGTAAGAGGTGATTGAAATGAAACGGATGTACGGATGCTTATTTTTTAAGATTTTTTTTTTTAATCTGACCTACATGATTTGAAAATGGTGATGATATTAATTTTAGAGACAGAATGGTGATGGTGTTTGATTGAGATTATGTTTTTTTGTGGAGGAGTTTATGAGATTTGAGAATAGTGATGGTGGTAATTTTAGAGAGAGAAGCAAAAATTTAGAGAGAAAAGCAGGATGAAGAGATAAAGGGAGGGTGGTGGTGGTGATGGTATAATTTTATTGATTAAATACACCGTTAGTCCCTAAGGTTGTACCAGTCTTGCCACCAAAATAAGGAAATGACCATTTTGCCTCATGTGCAAGGCACATGGGAAATTAATGACGCTGACTAACGTAAAATTGGTCGAGGACTTGTCTAGAGTATAAAACCCAAGTTTTGGACTCCCAACGATGAAAAGGGCAAGGTTTGTCCCATTGCGATGCTTTGTTACAAGTTTAGGGACCAACGGTGTATTTTACTCTAATAATAATAATAATGTGGTGCGTGATGTCCTGTGCCGGTATTTACCGGAGACATTCATGGAGACCACGCGGTGTCCTGTGCCGGTATCATTGGCATTAAACATCGGCACAATGTGGTGCGTGATACCCTTGTTGACATATGCTCTTGGTCTGGGATTTCGGCTCTCAAAGAGGTCGATATTGGGCTCTGCGGTGATAGGGACAAATCCTTACGTCCGGCTGATATATTGCTCTATTCTTGGGACGGTGGGCAAGATGCATGTGTCGATTTGACAGGATCGTCCCCCTTGACACAAACTAGTATGGTTGACTTCGCACCTGGTCGTGTGGTGGTCGAAGCTGCGCAACGTAAACGTGTCAAGTACGAGGCTAAATGTGCGGACATTGGATACATGTTTCTCCCCTTCTCTTTCTCTTCCTTTGGAGAGCTCGAGAAGGATGCGATAACCCTACTAAAGCGCATCCGAAGTTTCTCGTTGACTCAGAGATTGACGCATGACGCGCGTCTTCTTGAACATATTTTTAGTAGGATTAGCTTTCTTTATAGCTAGAGGAGGGGGCCCAATTAGTTTCTCACCCACTAATTTCTTGTAAATCCTATGATTTTCTAATGAAGTGATGTTTTATAAAATAATAATAATAATAATAATAATAATAATAATAATAATAATAATAATAATAATGGATTATTAATTTACTACTACTATTTTCGGTCAGGGGCGGACCTACGGGGTTCCCGAGGGTTAACCGTTAAATGGAACCCCATGGATTTTTTTCCCATAGTTTAAATTTTGTCAAAAAATATGATTTAAAAAAAATAAAATAAACCTGGTAATTTTTTAAATCATCCATATTTGTGTTTTTTGCACCTGATAACTAATATGTGGGTCTGCCCTGTATTCGGTTATATTGGTATAACTATCAAAATATATGATACAGCTTTGAGAATATCAAGTATACTAAATATGTATTAAATGATATCAATTGTTTAGCTAATGAGTTTAATGTTTCTTGTCACAAAAAAAAACATACTACTGCATTTTGACACTAAAATAAAATATTTTCATTTAACTTTTGAATTAGCTTAGGTGCTCGACTAACATCATGTAGCTTAGGGAAATAAACTCAGATTAATTAAATACGTATTTAGCATTGATGTCAACTGAAGGTATTGACAGATCACTTGTGACATTGGAATATATTCGTAATAGATCTTAATTTTTGTTATTTCTTCTTAACTTACTGCAACACGTAGAATATGATGTCTACATTAAAAAATCATGGTATAAACGCACGTTTCTTTATGGTAACTAGAGAACAAGAAGATCGACATGTAATATTTTTAATTTATGAAGGAAGGTAAATGAATATTTATATTTTTAGCTAATGAAAAATGTTAAAGAATTCAAAGAAATAGGAAGCCCTGGTGGCAGGGTTCATATTTGTTATCTTTTTATTAAAAGACCCATTTTTTTCAAAGAAATTTAAATTAACCCGGCCATGTCTGTAAGAGTCTTGTAAAAGGAACCATTTTCCACAAAAAAAAGTCTTCGTTTTTCTTATTATTTTTACAGAAATACATATATGTACAAGTGATTTAATATATTACTATACAAAATTAGTTAGATGTTTAACAATACATATAGTATGCTGATGTCTTTGCTTGTATCTAGACAACACAGGAAATTGAAGTTCTCGTTCTTTTGCTAGAGCAATCGAGTGAAAGAGTTTACATAGACTGTAAATCATTTGTATGTATGAAAAATCTGCGGATCCTTAAAATTTGGGACATGGAACTGGAAAACCATCAGCAAACATTTGAAATAGAGCTACTTAAGGAATCTAAGGTGAAGTATTCTGGAAGTTTGAACCTCATATCCAACGAGCTAAGACTGCTTTACTGGCATGGATACCCATTCAAGTTACTACCACCAGATTTTTATCCAGAAAACATTGTTGCCATTGACATGTCTTATAGCTGCATCAAAAATCTTTGGAATACACCTATGGTATTTAATTTTTCTTAAATTTATATGTTCTATTTCTCTTAGCATGAGCACGAAAAAGATAAATAAGTTAAGAAAATAGAATGCACGGAAAGTTGACCACAAAAATTGGTCCCTGAAAGATAATAAACGAAGAGCCAATTAATGCACTAAAGATGAGATACGGAAATTTATTAAAGTAGTAATTTATTTAAGCACATTGATCTTCTGAATATTTGTGCATTTCTCACCTAGTTAACACTTAAATATATAATTAAGCAGATTGATTCAGTCTCTTGATGCATGTCAGGGTTTCAAGAAGTTAAAACTAATGAAGCTGAGACACTGTTATAACCTCAAAAATACCCCCGACTTCACAGAAATCCCAAATCTCGAAGAGCTATATCTTGAAGGTTGTGTAAACTTGCTTGAAGTTCACACATCAGTTGGAAGGCTCAAGCAGCTTGTTGTCTTTAATATGAGGAATTGCATACGCCTCAAGAGTTTCCCTTGCACAGCGGAAATGTATTCGCTTGAGGTTCTTAATCTATCGGGCTGCTTAAATATACACAGACTACCTAAGGTAGTGGGAACACTCAAGAGATTGGTGGAGCTTTGTGTTGATAGAACTTCCATAAAGGAAATACCTTCTTTTGTATCAAAGAATGTTCAGGCACTTTCAATTGGGGGACATGAGGGGATCCTATCTAGATGGGGGACTTTAACTTCTTGGTCTTCATGTCTCCTAAGAAGATTGCAACTACCCTCAAGTTTGGTATTGCCTTCATTGGCAAGTTCAAAATTCTTAAAGCGTCTAGATGTTAGCTATTGCAATATATCTTATATAAGCCCAGAAACCATGGGAAGTTTTTCATTTCTGGAATTTCTGAACCTGAGTGGTAATGATTTTACCTGCTTGCCTGCAACTTTGAGTCAACTTTCTCAACTTAAAGAGCTTGGACTGGTTGCATGCAAGAATCTTGAGGTTTTACCTGAACTTCCACCAAACATTTATCATTGTGATGCAATTGATTGCATCTCTTTGCGAAAATTGGACAAGCCACACGCCTCAAACAACAAAAATTTTAGCTTGGACTTCAGTAATTGTCCAAAACTGGTTCAGAATCATACCACTGAAAGTATGATGATGTTTCTGCCTGAGGTAAAATTTACTCTCAGATTTATATATATATCTCTTTATTTAAGTATACATCATTTTTTTTTTAATTATTTTTTGTATTCTTTATAAGAATTGATTGTTAAAAGGGAATCTTGTGTTAGCAGATAGGTAATAGCATGTGTAAAAGTGTGCATCTTGGGTTTTTTGAAGGAAACACAATTCCGCGATGGTTTACAAATCAAACTGCTGGAAGTCGTTTAAAGGTAGAATTGCCTCCACATTGGTGCTACAGTAAGTCTAGAAGATATGGAGCATGTGTTGTTTTCAGGACCCGAAGTCTTGATTACTTAAAAAATGGTACGGAGTTAAAATATGATATCATAAACTTTGATGGAACTATTGTCGACCTTGGCCATATACACTTTGGGAGCAGGTATTCTGGTAGTCTTGCAAATGTCGCTGGGTCAGATATGATATGGTTGCATTATGTTACGGCAAGAGAAGAGTGTTGGAAGGAAGCAAAAACCTTTGTTACTTTTTCATTCACTTCTACCGCAGACATTGAGATAAATGCATGTGGTGTAAGACTTGTTTGTGATGAAGATGTACAAGAAGAAAGTTGTATGAATAACATCACAGGCTTCCTACCTCTAACAAAAGACGGTGCTGTTTCCCAATCCAGTCATGAGCAGATTTCAGAAATCACTGAAGAGGAGTGTTCCGTTAAAGAAAGCCAGATTGTCAATTAATTTATTTTCTGTTCTAACTAATAAACATTTATTTCTGTGGTTTATCAATTATACTAGTATAGGACCTTTGCATAATATACGCACGGGTTGTTACAAAAAAACCTAATAAATTTAACACTGATAAACTAAAAAATAATCAACAATGTTTATGTGTGTATCAACATCAAGCAACTCTACAAATAAGAAGCACTTAGCAATTATAACGAGATACATAGTAGTTGTTGGGATTTTATTATATTCTAGTTAGCCAAGTAACGCAAACGACACTACAAAAAAAATTGAATTCTCCACGGTATAGTTAACAGTGGATTTTTTTATATGAATCATAATTTTGCTACATTTATAAGTGTCACAAATATTTAAAAAAAATACTCCACGTATATAAGTGTGGACAATTATAATAACGCTACACTTATAATTGAAGTAAAACAAATTCTTAGAAGACTACACTTATAAGTGTAAGAAAACACTTAAAAAATTGCTACACTTATGAATGTACAAATAAGTGCATAAAAAAGCCACATTTATAATTGTGGAAACAAAAGCTACAAAAATGAAAAGAAAAAAAAAGTAAATTACCTAAATAATCTATCTGGACACTTATTTTACTAATCTAAACCAAATTTTTAGATTTTACGAAACTAAACCAAATGCGTCGCTTTCATATTTTTACTTTCAGTTGCTCCCATTAATCCATAAGATGTAGACAAAAACAATTTGAAAAAGTCTACAAAATGCAGACAAAAACAAAGTGGCCTTTGACTATCTATACTACATTATAAAAGATTTGAGACTTTCTAGAAAGTGTTTAAAATTTAAGACCAAAAACATTACTAAAAAGGAAAATTAGAAAATTAATGTAATATATGAAAATTTAAGTTTTATTTAAACCATATAAGAACCCCTTCAATAACGACACATTTTAACGCTAAATTTTTAAAAATAAAAGTCTTAATTATTTACATTATTAATAATTTAGACGTTCTACTTTTAAAACATATATCTACTACGTTATAAAGATACGGTATACGCTAAATAAAAAGGTTTAAACGAAAACATTCGTCGCTATAACGTCATCGTGAGTCTGCATGACCACGCATCATGGATACCCTTCTAGTCATCATAAATGCATGCATCATATCTCATTTTATGTTACATCTCTACCGCCCACGTGTACTTTCATATAGTTTCTAGCTTTGTGCATCAATATTTAATTATTTACATGGGTTTCCTGTCTAATCAAAGTTACTTTTGATCCTCGCCTAGCCTTCCTTTCCACCCCCACACATTCAATCTCGCCTACGCCCACGCCCCAAACCCTCGCCTTGCCCACCTTTTCACGCCTAGCCACGCAATCTCGCCCAGGCTCACGCCTAGCCTCTCGCCCATACACCAATCTCGCCTAACCTCTCGCCCAGACACACGCCCAAACTAGTTGTACACGCCTTCACTTCTTACTAGTATATACCACGCCCAAACGTCTCGCCTGCGAATTGCTATACACGCATATCGCGGTTTAAAACTATTTTCATAGTGAATCTAACGATAATATCGAAAGTTCATTTTAAAAAATGATAGACGGCGCTTATATTCAGTAAAGTAAGGGTAGAAAGAGTTCGTTTAAGAAAAAAAAAAAAAAAAAAAAAGTGTAGTATTAAGCTACAAAATGACTGGTCAATCACAACACAGTAATTTCTCGTCTACTGATCATCCTCCTCACTCAAAATAAAATCATAAAAATCAAAATAAAATCATAAAATCAAACCCTAACTTTTAATCACTATGGAATCGTGTTGTTAAAGCCGTTCAAGACCTGAGACCTGATCTTCCTTGCGTTGTTTACACCGGTGATCATGATGCCACTCCATAGACTCTCGCCCGGCGTGCCGGTGATGGGTTCCGTGTCGAATTGATTTCGTCTCCTAAGGTTGTGAAATTTTATGAGTATTTGATTATTTAGTTGAGTTGATGATATTAATTTGTGATTGAATGATGAAATGTTTAGTTTATAATTGTGAGAATTGACTAGGGTCTCGGTATTCGCGAGTGGCGTTGATAACTGAACTGCAGTGTTTAGCAAATTTTAGTGAATTGTCATAAACGCCTAAATTCGTATACATTTGCCGTTGATCGGTTCGGCGTCGAATTGATTTCACCACCGGAGGTAGTTTAGTTTGTAAGCTTAGGTTTTGTGATTTAGAAAATTGAATGTAGTTAAACCTAGGTGATGAATTTGAGTATAGATGCTTAGTTTATGAGTGTGATAATTGACTGTGTTGAACGTTAGGTTACGAATTGCGGCTTTTTCAAATGACATTGATTGATTGGTCCAAACGCCCTGCCGAAGCTGAATTGCAGTGTATTTCTTGCTATAATTGGCGAATTCTTTATACTATTGTCTGGCATTGGGTTCTTTAGGATATTTGTTATTAAATTCCCAGTTTCTCCTCATTGTTCACACCTATGAGTTTTAGAGTTCTTTGCTACTATGATACCATATTCGTTAAAATTTACAATATTGGAAAGAACTTGTAATCATGTTTTACAAGCTTTCTTCAGTAGAAGCTGCTTGAGCCTGAAGAAGTGGCTAGGCTGACTGGTGTTTGTAAAACATGGAAAGTCTTGGCTTCTGATAATAAGTTGTGGGTTTATTATTTGCAAACTCAGAAGCTTGTTCCTTGGGATGCTATTTTTTTCTCTGAGATTTCTTTGAGATCTGGTTTTCCATTCCAGTATGTTGTTTCTTTCCTTTTTGGGATTTTGCTTATTTAACTGTTTATCTGCTAATTTTTAAAGTATTGTAGATCAAGATAGCCTAGAGTGAAATAAGTACTTAAAAATAACCAGGTTGCAAATAAGATCTTTAGATAAGGACTTTAACCCAACCAAAACACCCCATGAGTAAGTAGGTTGGGCGCTCATTTGAACTGGTTATCTGATACACACCAATCGGGATCATTAAAGATCCGTAGAGGTTTACAACTAACTAGACCAATCAAGGAAATAAGAAATAGATTGATTGACTTAGTTGATTATCAATTACAGTAATCTGTTACAAGAACTGGAATGAGAGGATTCAGAGAGGAAAAATTTACAAAATCAAAGCTAAGTAATGAGAAATGAACAATGAGAGGTATATAAAGCGAGTGTTTGGCGGGAAAACCTGGTAACAGCTTTTCTAACTGACTTTTGTTGTTTTTGACCCGCGTTGACCATTTGCCCATATCAATCCTTCACCCTTACAATTGATTATGTGTGCTGCACTGGTGGTGAAAAAGTAGACTGAAGTTGAAATTAGGAAGTGGAAATAGTTGTGAACTCTAGGACTATCATTGTGGCGGTTTGAGATTCATTATTGCAATGTGCGGTTTAGTGCTGAAAATATAATTACAAGTGGTTAATTGGGGATATGAAGCATCTTTTTTATGGATGCATTTGAAATGATCTACCTTGTAAAAAACGGACATGTAATAACTTTGTTCCGGTGAATCAGAAAATTTGATTTTTAGCAATTGGGGTAGTTTAATTGATATGTGTGTCCTTACATATTATCTTTTGCAGAAGATGAATCTGGAGATGATGAAAACCCTTCTGACGTGGTAGATGAGCTGAATCAGGTAATTGCTTAAGTCCTTAATTTCATTGTTTGTTGTATATGCAGTGATGACATCTGAGGATAAACTAACTGTTTATTAACTTTATGTGATTGATAAGAGTTGCATACATTTCTTGTAAATATTAGTCGGTTAGGTGGCTAGGAACCCTGAAATTTTGAATATTTTTTAGCTTCACCCTGTGTTCAGGATTCTGCAACACATAAAGTGTCTCGTAAATTGTATAATTCCAAAAATTTAAATGGGAGTGGAACTCTTTGCCACTTGAAGAGTATTGTGGATCAAGATAGCCTAATGTTCCATGGCTTCTAGATATGATAAAATTAGAAATAGTGGCATTCCAGTCTTGATCTAGCAGAATGCTGCTACTTTTAATGTCACCATGGACTGTTTCCTGGTCTTCTTCAAAAGAATGAATGGGATTTAGCCCTTTTGCAGCCCCTATAGATATCTTCAGTCGGATCCTCCATGTAAGAATAGACTTATCTAGGTGCATGTCTAGATTCTTGTTATTTTGACACATAAAGAGTCGCTATGGGTGCAATGGATACATTCGTATAAACTTCGTGGGAGAAGTTTTTGGGATGTCCCTTGTTTGGGGGATGTTAGCTGGGGTTGGCGTAAGATTCTTGCCATTAGACCCAAGGTTCGCCCTTTTATTTGGCATAAGATCAATAATGGGAAGGACACTTCGGTTTGGTTTGACATGTGTGTCACTAAGCCCGCTCGTAATTTACTTATCGCTAGAGATATTGCACGAGTGGGGTTTAATTTATCCGACTCGGTTTATGATATTATTGAATCGATGGTTGGCGATGGCCATTGGATTGGTTATCTCGATTTCCATTACTAGTCGCTTCTCCGGTCCTACTCTAAATGATATTGATGATGGTTTATTATGGCGCAACTCGGATGGCAATTTTAGTTGTTTTTCGTCTCGGTGCATGGGAATCTCTGCGTCTTAGGGTGATTTGGTTGAATGGTGTAATGTTCCTTGGTTCTCTCATTGTATTCCAAGGCATGCTATACATCCGGCTCGCTATTAAAGTAAGCTAAAGACTCGTGATAGGATGCGACAATGGGATGTTGGTCATGACGTTGATTTGGCCTTGCTTAGATGCCCGCTTTGTGAATTGGTTCCTGATTCTCATTCTCATTTATTTTTGAGTGCCAATTTTCTATGCAGTTTGGTTTCAGTCGGATTTTATCCGGTATGGATGCGGTCCCACCTTCGTTGGAGAGTCTTTCACATTCTTATTCCTTTAGCTAAGAGGCGGTCGGTTAGCGATATCATTTCTAGATTATTGCTTCTTTGCTACTACTTACTTCGCTTGGATGGAACGCACTTCTAGGTCGCCAGCGTAAGAAGTCTTCTTCTTTCAAGTGGTTAGTACCATTGTCTCTACTATTCGGTTGAAGTCGGTTACTTTCAAGTTCAAGCTAACCTTGAGGTCTCGTTTGATTTTGGATAAATGGAAGATTCCAAGTATATGTATACACGAAGGAGTCTTAGGTAAGAGTTGTACTTTTTCCCTACTCCAGTTTTTCCTTTGGGTTTTTCTTGAAAGGGTTTTTAAGGAGGCAAACTTCAGGGTTAACTTGCTCCCTTCGTGGAGTGGTGGATCTGCGATGCTCGCTTGTTACAAGTTTTTACTTGTTTATGCCTAGTTTGTTGATGTATTAAAGTTAGGTTTGTTGTGTTTATGGCATGTCATAAACACTAGTTTTATCAATTCTTTCTTGAGGTTAATGCAGATCTTCACCACATTCCATTCAGATTAACATTATTTTTGGTTATATATTTACCCATAAACCCCTTACCCAAAAAAAAAAAAAAAAAGATAGTAGGAATAAACCACATGGTGTGTCCCACATCCTATTGTCCACTTAAAAACACGACTGTAAGACACAGCAGTCTAATTATTTGGCCACGAAAGTTACCGTATTGGCCTCTTATGAATGTCCATCTCGTTTGAAATTGATTTGTTTATTTTACCCATTTCAACCATTGGAGATAAACATGACTCTAGTGAGTCAATCGAAATGATCACGTCTGGTATGTGAGTTATCCTTTGTATACCTTTCCTGATGCTCCACCCCAATAAAATGTTTATCATTGAAGTTGTCCGTGGCACACTTGACGTCCTCAAGCAAAATAGTTTCGACCCCTATTAGCTGTGAAATTATCAAGAAAAACAATATCTTAGAAATTAGGAATGATTAAAGAGGTCAGAGGTGCAAGCCTATCGAACAAATTTCACTGCAGGAAAGTGTCATTTCCTATTTCTGAATCTTAGCTACTATTTTTATCCCTATGTGAAACACCTAGACACGTTTTCAGTTTTTTGACTTGGTATTTAATTGTTTTAGGCTGTTTTTTAATTGACTTCATCTTCAACTCTTTCACATATGAGACAGAGGGTCATAAAAGTAATATTGACTTACATGAACTGTCAATGCTTTCTTAAGTTCTTCCAGGACTTCAGCCATTGTGAGGTGATGAGTTTTGGTACTATGCAAGCATTCATAAGTTATCGCAAAAAACGTTTTTACTGAATCCAAGTACTTTTTATCCTCAAGATCTTTTCTTAAACAGTCACCAGTAATATGGGATGGTTGGTTGCTTGTTAAATGTTGTTCGGCCTTCTCAACTAGAGTACTTCTGTCTTTTCATGTGACTGAAGGTCTTATAAGTCTCCCACATAACACTTTCAGTAACACCACACTAAAAGAGTACATATCAGACTGTTTACTTAATATACCTCTTTTTAAGTATTTTAGATCCACATAACCACCCGTGCCTACCACAGAAATGTTTGAAAGCTGAGAATCTGTATTCTTAACTGTTAAAGACAAGCCAACATCACTAATCATGCCTTTAAAACTGTCTCCCAATAGAATGTTGGGGCTCTTCACATCACGATGTATTATGTGATGGTTATGAAGATAATTGAGACCTTGGTCTGCGTACCTCGTTTTAATTAGATTAGGAATTGGCCTATAGTTCGTTACTGTTGTATTTATTATAACGTTTTATTTATAAGAAACGAGTTATAAATTTTGACTAAAGGTTGTTACTGAGTACTTGAGTGTGCGTGTGTGGTGTCTGTTTGATAGCATCATATAACTGGAAACTTGTGTTTTTGGATTGAGATATATCGGGATGAAATGTGATTGTTACGTGTTTGTGATGAGTTAGGTAGCAAGTATAGTTACTCAGCCGCCTTCGGCAAGAGATAGGGGAAAAGGTGACGCCGTCTCATGTTGCACAGCTTTCTCATGATAGAGGTTTTCCTTCTGATTTGATTTTTATGCCTGTTAAAGCCAGTGAGGTAAGAAGTAAATTTTATCGAGTGTATTGGTTGAGCATGTATTCGTATAAACAAGCATAATTGCCCGCGCGTTGCTGCGGGGCAACATCATTTTTAAAACTTATAAACGCAGACTTAGTAAGCTTTTAAAAGACTAAATAAGATTCATACTTGTCAAACAATACTTGCATTGTACATACTTCAGGAAAAACGATTTGTTGCTGCACACAAAGTCAACATTATGTTTCAATCCAATACCTTAGCAAAAGAGGTGGAAATATTATGAACCAAACACACTTGAACATATCAGCAGAATAGATTTGTTGCTCAACGAAAATCAACATAAAAGAACTACTTATCATCCAAATTGGTAACATAAATATTGGTATACTTTCCACATACATGTTCTTTTTCTGAATTTTTCTTGTTCCAAGTTTGCAAGTCTCTGTGTTTCAACTTCCAGTATTGATGTAGCATAGAGAAACTCGTTGCATCTGTTGTATCAGATGTTACCCTTTTGTGACGGTGTCTCCTTTCAATCTGTCTTTGTACCAAGGAATAACTCTTGACAGTGACGACAAACCCAATCAGAGTTTCCTAATTGTATCTCCAAACGAAATTTAGATGAAAGTGTAGGTGCAATAAATCAAACTCGAAACTGAAATATGTAAAGCTTATAAAAATACACACAAAGAGAAATTGGTATGAGAAACACTAAATTGGATTTAAATCAGATTCATAATTGTATCTCCAAACGAAATTGTACACTTCCATCTGTAAACGGCTTTTTCCAACTTTCATCATTAATTTGTTTTATGTTATCACTTTTACTTGGTCGCTAGTTTACGATATTCTTAACTTACCTCGAAGCCATAAGCTTTTCAACAACCTCTTTACCACCATGTCCTCACCAACTCGCCCCTATGTTTGTAATCCTTCAGAACCTCGTCAATTCCAAGCACTTCTGTCACAAAAAACCACATATGTTGGCTGATGCAAATTGCAGCCGTGATTCCGTGGGGCCCCAAAGATACATATTCCAAGAACAAATTATAAGAAAGCTACATAGATAAAAGTGTCAGTTGTACAATATATATGAGACAGTTGATGCATACATGTAAAACAATTATCTATATATACATTCACTTATAAAGTGATTTCGCAAAATGATCAAAGAAAAGCAAACGTCAAACTGATTAGCCCCAAATAGAATAAGATAGCAACAATAATGCATACTGTGAAGATAAGTACCGAATCGCAACATAACTGTATTTAAATTTACTTTGAAGATTAGCTTTTGTAATGTATACTATAATAAAGTGACCTTTTATTGTTCAAGCGCAATTCCACAAACAGGCAAACAAAAAAGAGGAAAGTTATTCAAGTAATTCATCAATCGCATTACCAATGCCTTTTTTCTACTTTTCATAATTTAGACACTATTACATAAACAATACTACATCAATCTATAGTCATTATTATTCTAACTATGATTATCTTATTCTAGTTATTTAATATCACATCATAACTCTTAGAATGCGCCTTTATTAAAGTCCAGACACTACGATGAGAATTTGACCATTTTTACAATATGTCATTTCAATTGTTTGATGTCATAATAACAAAATATTTGTATCAAATCACAACTTTTCATTCCGCTTCATAATAAATCTACTTTAACAAAAATCTTTTGCTTCCTTGTGTAAATCACAGGTTGCCAAGCAGGTGCCCATCTAAGATTGAGCAGTACCTATGTTAGCACTTGGACGTAATTAATAAGCAAGTCTTCTCGTAGAAATAAGCTTAAAACTTAAGTCTAAGAGAACGTATCAACCCTCAAACATCAAAATGGAAATCTCTTTTATGTCTCAAAAAGCTCCTTTACACATTTCTCTGTGTGTTATATCTCAAAACAAACATTGAATTCTGTTTAGCAAAGGTCATTATTCATCTAATTATATTAGTAATGATGTCATTTTTAAATTTTGACCCAATGTAACATGTAAACGCGACAAACAAACAATTGATAGAACTCAAAACCCACCCCATCATGTAGCTTCTACTTTTGACATTAGGATACTGAATTTTCATGACAGTAAAAAGGCGACAAACGAAATAAAATGAACAAAATACCTGTCAATAGATATGTGTACCCCTTAGTGCAACATATTGCGCTGGAAAAGTTGTAGTCTTCTTCGATGTTGCAGCACTAATTCTGATAGGTCTGGTAGAACAATACATTCCATTCAGCTCACTCATAGTATGGTTTCTATCTATCTCGTCTGCAACCATAGATCCTGTAACAGGCGGATATTACAAATTATCAGTAACATCAGGGGAAAATCACCTGCAAATATAGAATGTTCAGGAATTGCATCAGGTCTTCCTTTACCAACGTCTGACGATGTCAAATTTAACATAAACTTTAATTAAGTTCATGGAGCTTGTGTTCATTTGTATGGTTGAAGAACCCTTTCGGATGTAGAATGTAAAGCAAATTCTACAAATCCAAAACCCCTGGAATCTTGACCATGGTATCCATTTGGGGTCAGACAGGTCACGTTGGCTTGGAGCTGTTTAAAATTTGGTATGCAACCATTGGAGTAAAAAGAACTCAAAATCAAACATTTTGAGATTAGTTATCGCGACATTCTTATTACAACAATAAAATGGTACACGATCGCATCCAACGTAAGGGCATAAACTCCTAAATATCATATATACCAATGCCTACTTATTAGTATAAAATTTGTGACTATGTCTTTTGACCGAGTATTGAAGGAAATAAGATAAGTGCTATCAATAATCCAATAATTTTAGAGTTATATTTTCCAAAGACTCACACCTTTTGCAGACACAACTAATGCACAAGTTAAGCTAATACAACACACTGCAATTTTTATATTCAAGAGAAAACGTAATCAATTCAACAAAGTAAACCACATTAAAAACTTACTGAAATTGCTTGGTCTCCGGATGAATCTTCTTTCCGGGATTTGTCCCATCAGCATTCTGATTACCCTCGTTAGCCCTTTGAGTCATCAATATATCATGATCACCCATCCATTCTAGCTGAAAAATACATACCACTTTTCACAACTAATAGTTTTAATAAATCAATCTATTTTATATAAACAGACTTAAAATGATAAAAAAAATAATACTTTAAGTTCGTATTTATTCTAAATCTAGTATGTGCATAAAAAGTTTCATGTAAACAATCAAAACATCTCGTATAAGTACATAAGGTAAACATGCAACAAAAAAACAACCCTATACATTAATCAATTGGCACAATACTTGATCAACCGATTACTACATCGATTCTAAAGTAAATCACCTAGAGGATGTTTGTGATTATGCCAATAAAATATCCCAAGTAAGCATTACCATTGCTTAAAGTAGCATTTTTCTTTATAAGCATAAAGTAATATAGTAATATTTATGTGACGAATGACGGGGTTCTTTTATTAGGTACTTGATTGGTCAAGTGAGGTTAAGTGAACTGGAAAAAAAATTAGCAACAAAATTTAAATAAAATCTAAGAAACACAATACCTGCCTACATCCTTAAAAACAGATTCCACAATCATTAGTACCATCCGCACCAAGATACCTCCCTAATAGCCGTGAAAAAAAAGACTCTTCAACCGTTACTTGAGACTTCTGTAAGAAGAAAAGTTGCTTACGATTTTTCGAGATGCGGGTTTGATTTTCCTACCAACAGATTTTTCTCTTGGATGATTGGAAATGGTAGCTGTGATAAGATGGGTAGATGATGAATAAAGGTTATAGAATTTTCTAGGAGGTAGATGAAAGGCGGTGGGAGTGTTAGGTCGTATATACGTTTTCGTATCTTTAGTAGCTTATGGGTGAACAGTAAAATGTGCAACACAATGTGGCCAATAGAATGCGTCCACACTTGCGTTTTTGAATAGTAACATGTGTATAAAAGTGTAATGGACGAATCAGAGAATGACATCTACGCAAATATACAACGTATTTTGATACTATCACAAAACAGGTGTTAGTATATATTATAATATAATGTGAGTTTTGAAGTGTGTTGACTAGTTGAAGCAGATATCATAATACGCGTCCATGTCAATAGTTGCTAGGTTTTTGCAAAACACTGATTGATCATTGTACTTAGTATTTAGCGTAGAGTAGGTTTCTTTAGATTATTACTTGCTTGTATTGTCTTATAAACATATTTATCTATACCGCTATATAAATCATTTAAGTTGTGAACCACAAAAATTAAGATAAGGAGCTCCAATTATTGAGTGACACGTGTCACTTCTAACTAAAAATAACAAAAATAGAGGAGCTCTAACAAACTAAAATAAAGAGCTCCATAATGGGGTGACACGTACTTCCTAACTAATTAATCACCTTATTTTTAAATTTAAATATCTTTTAATCCGTTTAATTTTTTATGATCTAATTTCACCATATTTTTAAAATTTTGTGCTCTTTAATTCAACATTCATTTTGATATATTTTATGAGTTTTAGTTTTTACATTTTTAGTAGGTTTATTTTATTTTGATTCAAATTTTATAACTTTAACATTTATTTCAATCAATACAAACTTTATTTATCAAAATCATTTACTTTTGGGAAAGTGTTTGTGGGAAAGAGATTGTGAATGTCTTTTATATGCGGAATAATGATGTCACGGAAAGATACGGAAAACCCAAACAAACAAATACAACTAACATATATACATTTGGGTGTTGTGAAATGAATTCACTAAGCGGGTAGGGAATTGCGAGGAGAGTTGGGTTAGCAATTCATTTACTATATTTATCGCCGCCGCTGTGCTCGGGTATCTAACTATACATATAATATTAGAATAGTCTTGTAGTCATGAGGAGCGAGACTGATAAAGTTCAGGTGAATTATTTGCAAAACAAAAACTTAAGTAGCATACACAAGGAATTATTAATATTCAAATGCAAAATCAGTAATCAACAATATAGTATTAGCATCACACCAAAGCTAGTTCACCATAAAGGTGTCTATATCAGTTAACCGCAATTACAGGTTCACCCTAGACTGTTACTTAAGTATAAATTAGTTAACAATTACAAATCAATGTTAATATCTATTAATTAATGTCACTAAACATATTTCTGATATGACTTGAATGATCACACATTCAGGAGCACGAGCAATAGCACCATCACCAAAAACAACAGGAGCAGAAACAACCCCACCACCAAAGACAACATGTGCCTTTGGCAAAAATGTAGCAAAATTTGTGGCAAACAACTTCTCTTTCTAGAGTTCAAAATCACCAGAATCACCGGGCTGTACCACATTCGTCTCAAGGGTAGAAGAAGTGTAGAAAATAAAAAATGTGTTTACTCACTGTTAATTGGTTTTTACTTGTACATTATTGGAAAACATGCATTGTTTACTCACTGTTAATTGTTTTTGCTTCAGAATCACCAGGATCACTCTTTGATTAAAAAAAACCATTTGACTAATGAGGGTAAAAATTTGAAATACTTGTTCTTGCTTCAGTTTTGATATATTTTGCTCCTGCATTATTTTCGAAAAGTTAGATATTTTGAGAGTAGACATTTTGACACTTTGTCCACACTTTTAAGTGTGAACATTTAACAATGTTTTCACACTTTTAATTGTAACCATCTTTTTGTAATTTTGCCACACTTTTAAGTGTGGATATTCAAAGAATTTTTCCACACTTTTAACCATAGACATTTGGATAATATCTCCACAATTATGTGTGTAGGAAAATTTGTCACACCCATTATTACCACACATGATTAAGTGTGGCATTTATAATTTTACAAATTTTTAACCTTGGCCAATTGGCCTATAAAATGTGAAAAATTTAACTTGTTTTTTGTAGTGCGAGTACGCAGCGGAATTTGGATCTAGTTTATGCAATTAGGTTAACACGTAAATAATAAACTATAATAATAAAAGGTAAATAGAAAACTAACCTTTGACGTCAACTGCACGCTATCAAACGAACAAGAGAATTAAAGAAACCCAAGTATATAAAATAGATACCTCTACGAGTATCACACACAAACACTTAAACCAAGTACGTTCGATTAGAGCTAGTCGAGAACGTTTAAAACAATCAACCCTTTGAATTACTTGAATAGCACGAACTAGAAAAACCCAAGAACCTTTCTTCTATTCTGCCCAAGATCACTGTTAGGATCGTTTTTATGGATGATTTGGTGAATCAGGAGGTCTTGGAAGATGGAAGAACATCTTCATCATGTTAGAGAGAGAAAATATAGAGAGAAGGGAGAGAACTATGTGTTTTATTATTAATGAAAGGAAAATTACACTAAGAGTCTCACCCTCCTAGGAAAGTCTAGGAGGGTGTTTATACCTAAACACATACAACTATGGCAAATTGACATAAGAAGCCCATGTGTTTAAGTTAACAAAGATAGAAAATTTAATCCCGTCAATGTCGTCCATTTACGAGTTAGGAGTGATTCCAACAATCTTCCCCCAATGGGACGACATAAGGGATTACTTACAACATTTCCTACAAGTATAAAAAACAAATAAAGAAAGGTCTTCCCAAGCTCTTCAAGTGCTGAGGATGATGAAAGTTTACGCTCTTTGTCTTCTTCTTGTACCTTGACTTGAGAACCATTTTCTTCACTTGTAGGCAAATGAGGTAATATGCATAAATTGGATTAACTTCCCCAATTCATCTTGCATGTCTTTAGCGACTTCTCCGTAATAATCCTTTTTGGCGAAGTTTCAATCACTTCCCCAACCGACAACCGTCTTTAGCAGATTCAAACTTTGATGTAGTGAACATTTCCTCCAACTTTTAAAATTTTCAAGACGCAGAGGAATTTGTAGATGAGCGATAAACCACACAAGGTAAATCGACTTATTGCGGAAAATCCGTTTGGGGTTAACATGCAAGAAATCAACAAGATCTTCTTATGTATGTAGATGCTTCACACCAAACAAAACACGAAGACGAAATGAAACGACTTCCCCAATGTTGCGGTCCATCGGAATAATAGTTACACGTGAATCGCAATTAATCGATAAAATGACCGTGTAAGGCATCACAACATCATATTTAGGTAACTTCACACACGATAACTCTGTGAAAGTGAGACGATAACACCAAAGTGAGAAATTTGAACCACAGATCGTCTCATTTCTTCCCCCTGACAGAAGAAATTCATGAAGGTAAACGGGTTTTCAAAAAAAATCCAAAAACATCAAAGGAAGCAAACACCACCTATACTCTCTTCCCCCCCCGATGTTTTCAATGAATCAGAATCATACACCACGTATGTTGATGATGAATTGGAGACAGCGAACTCATGCATGTTCAATTAATCGAACAAGTGTGAAGTACCATAAATATCTCGTGAGACTCAACTGCTGATAAAACTTCTCTACTCGTGTATACTCTTCTCACTAACTATTTACCGACCCCATTATCATTCGGCTTTTTGTAGTGACTCTTGATTGAGAAAACCCAATATGACGAACTTGAGATCAAGTAAAATAACCCGAACTTGTGACTTAAACTTGCACTATTGTCGGACGAAGAACCCTTTTCTTACCATCATCGAAAAAGGTAAACTTAAAGTTTCTCGAATTATCCACATCTTTTTGTGACACTTGAGCATAAAAATGTAACTCCTTAAAAGTGATAGTTATACGCTGTGAGCACAACAACGTAACTCCTTACATCAGGTATAACTAGACAACTCAAGTCTTTGTCATTCGTAATGGTTAAAGCTCGAACAAGGATCTCAAAGAATCAAGCATCCAACCAACCCCGATATCCTCAGATACTAAGTACACGCACATGTGATATCCACTTCAACCTCAAATAAATAATAGTGAATTCGCGCCGTAGTCACATCTTGCGGTTAACTTCCCAAATCTAGCCTTTGTTAACGGTTTAAAATAAACTTGATAATGGTTTCCCGATCTTGTCAAAAAAAATGTATCCTCGTGAAAATTTATAATAAACCAAATACCAGTCTTTATCAGCCAATCGGTTATATCAATGTATAAAAATACATTTGATAATTGATCAATATTTCAGTCCAATAATTGTGATAAAGCCCAAAATTCCGGATCCAATTCAACCTTAATATAAAAATTAAGCCCATTGTTAATAATAGAAGACATTGTGGCAACCCATGTTTTTGTAAGAGCCCAAATCCATTCTATACAACTTTAGAACCTGTTAGAGGCCCAAAAGCCCACGACCAACTCAAAAACAAACCCGATCCATGTAGAGGTTATATTAAAATCGGTATACCATAATATGCCCTAGTAATTCTCACGTTAACTCTAAACCTAATCTCAAATATTCGCCTACCACATAAACGTAACTCTCCCCAAAAGCAGATCTGAAGAGAAAATATTCCAAGCATCTCAATCTCAACTCTTATAAAATCAAACTCTGTTTTCATCTCATCTCTAAGACATCATCCTATCATCAATCCGAATAACAAAAACACAATCCGTACCTAATTACTACGTTTGCTTCTCCATTGGCTTCAAGACCCTAGGATGGGTCACGGTAGGTGGTTTTATGTGTTATTGTTTTCGATTATTTATAGGAACGAACGAAAAGAGAAAAAAGAATAGCACTTTTGTTATTTCTTAATCTTGATGTTCGGATAAAACATAGATCAATGTTGATATTTCCTCCTTTCGTTTGCTAGACCTTAAAAGGTCTTGATGTTATAATGATTGACACGAAAGATGATAGAATGAGATCTATACTTGTTTTATTTTCTTTTTAATCGAGTCTTGGTGGAGATGGGTTAGAAAAGAATTGGAAGTGGAGTAGTTAGGATTTGTAGACTGTCGAGTTGTTGGACGAATGAAGTTAAAGGGCTGAGGTCGTGTCTTGTTTGGTATTTGGTTGAGGTCAAGGTCTATTTAGTTTACGCATAAGGCTTTGATTTCTTTTCTTGCTTATAAAAAGTTCTTACGCGTAATTGTTGCTCGAAACCTTATGCGTAAAGCTGAGGAGTTACTCATAACCTTTTTCTTTTTCCTTATGCGTAAGCCTAATTGCTTATACGTAGGTTTTCTTAAGCGTAAACGATTCATATGCTTAAGCCATTCTTATGGGTAAGCATATGCTTATGCGTAAAAACCTTATGCGTAACAATCCTTACGCATAACTTTCCAAGTTATGCGTAGATATATCTGAAGATGGCTCCTTAGGCGTAAAACTAGGGTTTTGACCCTCTTTGACTTTTTTCGGCCAAAGAATCCGTCCAGATTCAAGAAACCCAGAAAAAGTATCATTCAAACTTCCTTTTGACCCGCTTAACCAGGTATATAGACCATATTGACCAGTTTGACCAAGATCCTGACCAGCTGACCATATAATATTTTCAAGGATATGGTACAAAAGAAACAGTCACAATATGAAAAAGGTTGCCATAAAACTGATGACTTTGGACAATGACCACAAATAACCAAATAAATGTAACCTTTGACATAAGTAAGTAACTTTTATTTTTAGACCATACAGGATAAATAAAAAATAACGAATTTTTGACAAGAACATCACACAAATCAACCAAAACTAACCCGACCTGGCTCTTGATACCAATGTTAGGATCATTTTTATGGATGATTTGGTGAATCGGGAGGTCTTGGAAGATGGAAGAACATCTTCATCATGTTAGAGAGAGAAAGTATAGAGAGAAGGGAGAGAACTATATGTTTTATTATTGATGAAAGGAAAATTACACTAAGAGTCTCACCCTCCTAGGAAAGTCTAGGAGGGTATTTATACCTAAACATATACAACTATGGCAAATTGACATAACAAGCCCATATGTTTAAGCTAACAAAGATAGAAAATGTAATCCCGTCAATGTCGTTCCATTTACGAGTTAGGAGCGATTCCAACAATCACAACTGTCCAACAACAATTTTTATACACCACTCGATATCGGACAAATGTTGTTCGATATCTTTTCGTGTTTGCTGTCCGAGAACCACCAAAGCAGAAAAACCAAATCCTCTTGTTGCTATAGTAGTTCAACCAGGAACAATGACAAGAGTACCAAATTGATTAAACACTAAAACCAACTTGGATCGAATGATTTTCAAGGTTTAGGGTTTAACAAGAACCCTAATCGGATATTAGAAATCCGATTGAGTTCTACAGATGGATCGATTTCTTTTAGGTTTAGGGATAGTACAATTCGTCTAGTTAGATGCAATGGTGTGTTTGTTTATATATTGTCTTGAGCCGACCCAAGACTTGGGCTCATTACTTGCGCATCAAGTTAAAACCAAACACCCCCCAATTGATTATCTCAAGGCCCAAGGCAAAATCTAAACCGACCCAAGTTGTAAGTGGATCAAGTCCATGGGTCGTTTATATGATCGGGTTTTCATGCATGCATAAAAAGATTCTAGTGTATTCAAGTTTAAACAATCATCACGTACTCTCGTGTTTAACGTATGTGCCCCATAGGCTCACACACTTCTAGTCGTTCACGTGTGTTTTAACTCCCACAAACCAACAGCTCCCACTTGGGAATTGGAGTGTCGAATAGCACACAAAACAAACGACAGAAACGCCTAGCAACGCTCACACTCGCCTTTTAACTAAAAGTGTTTGAGAAAACAAAAAAAAATTTCAAATTTTCTGATATTTACACCTTCTGCTCGAACTTCATCTAAAGTCCCGTGCTATTATTGAATGACATTTCTAATACCGCAGATGTTATCGATACCATAAGACATGCCTTGAGAAAACAATATTTTTTTTCAAATTTTCTGATTTTTATGGGTTTTTGTTGGTTTTATATTTTCTATTTTCTTTTTGCTGGTTTTATAATTTTGTATTTTGGTTTTTGAAAAATATTTACAAAGTAGATAATATAATTTAAGAAGATGATGATACGAGTACCGAGATAATACTTCTGCACAACAAGTACACATGATGAACTTAATACTTCTGCTTGATTGAAGTTATTCCAGAAAGACAAATGTCATAACCGCAAAGAAACTCAGTGTACATCATGGCTTTTGGTGTCATTATTCCAACTACATGGGGGAAGAGATGTAAGAGACAATTTCTAATAATAAAAGAGGTACACAATCGTGTGATGATTTCGATGAGATCACAATCATCAAGGGAGAGAAATGTGTAAATTGGGGATGCACAGCAGGTTAACATGATCGAGCTTAATCACTTATTCTGGAGTTGACATCCACAGAGTTAATCAGTGATTCAACAACGTGCTGATCGATATCCTTATCTCTAATTTGGTGGTGAAAGTTTAAGAGATGATGATTTCTAACTTTTGATTATCATACGGGCTAAGTGATTAAGAATTGGGAATTTTCTACATCTATCTTTATGTTTATGTTTTTAAGTTTATGTTTTGTTTCAAGTTATTAGTGTTAGTGAGTCGAGTCTTGGCTTAGCAATGCCACGCTTTACATGCTTGTAACATAAGATTTTTGACTTGCCACCACTAAATATCCCTATCCAATAAAACCATTTACTTCCCTACCCTAAGCCTAACGTTACAACCCTTTGTAAAGACCTCTTAGATAGTTATTCTTTGGTGCTTACGCCAAAGCGGTGAAAGTTTGATCTATTCTCAAGCCTATGGTAATCTATGTACTATGCCAGATAATGAGTGTTTATCTTCCATTTCCGTTCATATTATATTTCATATAAACTCGAGAGATTAGAGAATCCAAACACCAATTGTGAGGTGCTAGTATATAATTTCCGTGCTTGTTATGATTATTGTGGCACTTGTACTTGTTGTAGACTATCTTAAACCAATGCTTCATGCCCCCTAACTTATAAATTGATTGGCCAAAAGCACATTTGCTTGAGGACAAGCGAATTCCAAGTGTAGGGATATTTGATAAGGATTTAAAACATACGTTTTTAGGGGGTCATTTAAGCCCTAAATCGACACATTTTATATCCGTTACTACTTAAAATCATTCTTTTTCACATTTTAGGTCTTTTGGAAGCAGAATGCTGGAATGATGCATATTTAGATGAAAAAGAGCGAAAACATGAAGAAAATGGCAAAGTCAAGATCAAAGGCACTCCAGCACACCTGACGGCGTCCCAACCAAAGGGCGACTCTGTCCCTCTATAGAATACTTGATCAAAAGTGCACGCGACGACTCAGTGGAATTTCTGGTCCTAAAGTCTGACGGCGTCACGCCTAAACTCTAGAAGGCGTCACTCACAAATTTTACACCAGACGCCCAAGAACCAAGATTCAGACGACGTCCTGCATGAAGACTGACGACGTCACACATCTCAACGGACGCCGTCCCAACGATGACTTGGCCCAAACGAAACCCTAATGACGGCGACCTGACGGCGTCACTAGCAAAAGGTGACGCCGTCGCGATTGTAACTCTATATATAGAATTCAATTTTTTTTTTGTATTTTGGGAGGTAGAACTTTGGAGAGCAAACCCTAATACAGTTGTACTCGGACTTGGACAGTAGTCTAGAGTATCATACCATATTTTACATCACAAGATAAGTTTGTTTATCCAATTTATCATTATGTCGGCCCCATGTTCAATTGTATGTATGTATGCTTGCTTGTTTAACATGTCTAGCTAAATTATTCTTGTGTTTGAATAGATCTATGAAACCTAGTTATTGATTGTTGTTAGGTTATCTCTTGTCTTATTTGGTAGACGCTAGATTAAGGAAAACAGGCTTCTTCTTTCATTGTTGCGAGCTTGAACGTCCTAAATAGCAAAAAAGCCTTTGAGTATAAATTAGGCCATTCGTTGTCTTTATTGCGTGAATTGTAGCTTTAGGATAGTAGTGTATTCGGGGGAGATGCCATTGCACTTGCCGATCCCGGGTATTCTAGAGGAGAGTTGCAATTCATAGAACTAGGGAATTCGGCACCACCCTATGACCAAACGGAATACAATGCACCAATTAGATAAAGGAAGTGACAATTCAACCGACCAATAAGAGATAACTAGGGAGTAATAGCATCTAAGTGAACACATCTTTAATCATCATACGAGCACATCTACAATTAGCATAATCTATCCGTAGTTAATGTAACACCCCCAAAATTTCACAGCGGAAGCGTTCGGGTCATGGGGTGCTACTAAATCAATATACACAACACAAGGTAATGAAGAATGGAAATTCTATTCCATTTTCAAAATATAGATTAATTTAAGAAATAGTTTTACAACATTGTTTCAAAGTGCGGAAGTAAAGCCCATAAAATATATCATTGTCCCATTAAAAGTTGTATTAAAATGTTTAGAAACACTTGGATGCCGGTCTTCAACGAATGCCTTTGCCATTGCCACGCCAATAAGTAAACCCGAGAAAAACATGCTAAAATGTCAACACAAAGGTTGGTGAGTTCATAGGTTTAAGTAATCAAGTTTTCAAGTTGGACCACAGCTTGCACATATAGCATCTCCGTGAACGACACTATATGCAAAAGGATATTACGCTAATACCAAGTTCATGCGACCGAAACTACGACGGTGTGCATGCATCTAGAAGCATGATAAATAAAAGCCCAAAGAAGTGTATTTCCAAGACACTCAATCAATACGATATGATATCGCCCGACGTTTGCCTATCCGGTCAAACTCGAACGGGGTGTCATCCCAATAGATCTATTCATAACAATCGCGCCTCCCAAAGGGAACTAACGGTAGCATAGTTGGGATTCAAGGTTGTTTCACGTAATAGTGTTTTCGGTTCGTGTCCGAAAAGAGTTTTGCATGTTTCTCACCCCATAGTTTTATAAAGCAAGTAATAAAAGTAAAAGTGGGGCTATAAACTCACCTTAGCGATTCGGTGAATAAAGTATCAAGAGATCAAGTAACAAGTAGCTCCAACACGCAACCTAAATTAGTACAAAGAAGTCTCGGTTTGGGTTTTGAGTACTCACGACTCGAAGTGTGTGAATAAGTTTAAGGGTTTACAAGTGGTTGTGTTTAATGTTGCTTGTGTGGCAAAGCTTACGATTAAATTGTTTTAAAGTGATTGTGAAAATCATACGTTGTCGGTAAAATATAAATAAATACCCTGTGTTGAATATTTATATAAACAACATTGAGTGATATGATATGTATATATATAAATGAATGTGTTTTATATATATATATATATATATATATATATATATATATATATATATATATATATATATATATATGTAAAGTTAGTGAAAATATTTTTATTACTTTTGTTTTAAATATTCCTTGTCTTTTAGTCGGGTTTTAGTATTAAAACTAAATATATTAATTTGATGAAAACGTAATTTACAGTATAAAGATTCGACATTTATTATTAGTTGTAAAAATGTATAAGTTCGGGTCCAAAACTAGTTGTTAGAATGTAAAAATATTAAAAGAATATCAAAGTTATAAACTCGAGGGGTTGAATTTGTAAGGATTTATATAAGTTTCTAAGTTATAAAAAGTTTTAAGAAGGTTGTTAAATGACATAAAGTGGAGGGCTAAAGCTGTTAAATGGTGAAACTTGTAAAATAGAAGAAATTTCAAAAAAATGTGCCCACCCAGATTCGAACCTGGGTGGTTTGTGTGAATCCTGAACGACCCAGCCAAAGGAGCCAAGGGCTCTTATGTGTCAAGCTTTTCTGTCTAAGCTTATTTAAAGGTTTGTTTCGTCTGTTTTACTTTTGGCAATATTTTCTCAGTGTACTAGTCTACGTATACATGCATAAGGTTGAGTTTTCCTTTTATTGCTTCTTCTCCAAAATTATGTTCCATCTTTAATATCAAACAAGACATCAAGCTTAAGTTCAAGTCTACAAAAGAGAAAGTCCAAAACTTATGTTCATTCCGGTGTCACGTTTTCTCTAGTCACTACGAGCTCAAAGCTTTAATAAGTTCGAAATGTATGTCGATTAATAAGAAAAATAAGCTATATGTTACTTCTTTACGTATGATGCATGTTCAAAAGGGGTTACCACAAAGCTTTAAACATGATTTTAGACCACTTATGCATGTAATGTCGTTAGAGTAATCATGTATGTCGAGTGTATAGATTTTAAGGAAAAACTCATTAGCTATTTATTCATGGTTACTACATATATAGTTGACAAGAAACACCAAGTAAGAAGATGCTTACGATGGGTTAAGTGAATACGTGTGTCGAATAAGATGAAAGACCGAGATGGAAGAAACCCGATATGCTTTCCAAAGTGAACCCGACTACCTTGCTTCTAAAACCCTTATGCTCGTTTTCAAGTACCCTTAGTTTTCCTTTGAGTGTTTGGAAGTTTAATGAGTTTGAAGAGGGTGTGGAAGAGTATGTGTGTCGACGTGAGCTAGAGTAAACCAAGAGAAATCCAAACTTCCAAGGCTAAGCTTTGCATACACTTAGAGGTTTTTGAATGAGATTTTGTAAATGAGATGTGTGATGGAGTTGTGGCTCGTGGGTTTTTAAGTAGAAAGGAAGAAGAACCCTTTGGTTAAAGACCAAGAGTCTTTGTTGAGCATTGGTACATGAGACCTTGATTATGCTTGCACCTAGGAGGTATTTTAAGAAACAAGCAAATGGTCTTTGGTTTTTTTGAGTGGTATTCGGCAGTCACAAGGACAAGAAGAAAAATGAGATGAGTTGTGTGTGCATGGGGAACATGTTTCTTCATGTCTCAAAGTCAAATGCATACTTATATGATGGTTATTGAGTTTATATCTCAAAACATGTTCCAAGGTCAATGTATTAGTAAGGTTTTTGAAAGAGATGGGTGTACTTGTGAGTATATTCGGTTACAAGAAAAAGAAAGAAAAGATCTCAAATTTTCGTTATGTATATCGTGTCCCGTTTGAGCTTAAATGTGAGTCACGGTGTCCCGGTTTGATGTTTTTGCACAAACGTGTAATATATAATTTTGGCATGTTTTATAAAGGTAACAAATAAAATAAAATAAAATATTAATTCTAACTCAGAAATATTTATTTGACTTTAGCCATAATTAATTTAGTGTTACATAATATTATTGAGGTAAATTGGGTTTGGGCTAGGACCAAGAAGAACAAAGGGTTTGGGTTGGACTTGTGAGTATACGGGAGCCCAAGAAAATAAAATGAATTGGATTGGATCGGTTTTGGGCTTAGAGGCCGGGTACGAGATGAAATATAAAAGTTTATTATATATTTATTTTATATAAAAAAATCATTATCGAGGTCGATCGAGAAAAAAATATATCTCGTGACTTGTCGTGTTTAGAGTTCAAACGAAGAAGAAAAAAATATAGTAGCGAAAATCGGAGGGAAATTTACGAGTTGTTATAGTACCTACCCTTAAAAGAAACCACGTCCTCGTGGTTTACGATCGCGAAATCGTCGAGGTCAATACGGTGATGAGATGTGAGAATATATACTTAAAACGTGACGTGGAAGAGAGGCTAGTCGTTTAAGGAAGATTTAATGACATGAGGCAATAAGTAAACAAAAGATAAAGGATTCATTAAGCGGAATATTCAGAATACATCACGGTTACACAAAAGGGTACAATAGATAGGAAACTTAAAGGATTGCAATCTAAGAGGGCGGAGAATTTTTTGTTGTCGTTAGTTTAGATAGTGTTGAAGTTGATCTTGACGCTCTTCTTTTTCTCCAAGGAAATAAGCTCTACCTCGGGCTGGTTCAATCTGGGTGTTTCCATTCTGATCCCTTGGATTAGGGCACTCATTCTTGTAGTGTCCTCGTTCTCTACACCCGAAGCAAGTTATGTTAGCAAGATCCTTTGACTTGCAGTCTTTGGCCATGTGCCCAATCTTCTGGCAGTTGCGACATTTCACATTACACTGACCACTGTGGTGGAGTTTACAACGGTTGCACAAAGGGTGCTTCCCTTCATAGCCCTTCTTTTCTTCTGTTCCAGCAGAGCGGACCTTAGCTACTTCTTGCCTCTTGTTTTGATTGTTGTTGTTGTCCTTGGAGTTATCACTCCACTTCCGCTTGTTGTTATCTGCTGCTTCAGCGGCATCCTCAATCACTTGATCCATTAACTTGTTTGACACTTCAATAGTCTCGTGAAGGTCAGCAGCCTTGGAGGTAGTCACATTTCCTTTAATAGATGGAGGTAGCCCTCCGATGTATCGCTCTATCAAGCGAGTTTCAGTTGGTACCATCTCTGGACATAGCAAGGCCAACTCTTGGAAACGTTGGTTGTAGAATGCCATATCAGTACCCTTCACCTTGAGATTCCAGAACTCATTCTCCGACTTCTTGACCTCATTGCGAGGGCAATATTTCTTGAGCACCATATCCTTGAATTCTTCCCAAGGCATGGCATAAGCAAGATCAATGCTGTAGACTTGTGTAATTATTCCACCAAGTTAAGGCAACCTCTTGAAAAGTGAACAAAGCAAACTTCACCCTATCTTCATCTTCACGATTGCGGATCCCGAACACGGTTTCCGGCTTTTCAATCCATCGGGTCAAAACAACGACTCCTCCGCTCCATTATAACCACCACCATACGATTCTGAAACTCCTTGTACGTACTGACCACGTTTATTACCGGTGGGCCTAGAAGTTCCGGCATCGGGGTTGAGTTGTTGAATTGATCGCGACTAAGCGGCTGCCACGCGCTCATTGACCGTTGGTCAATCATGGCTTGATCCATAGCGGTGGGTTTGCGGCGGCCCGGCGAGGCGAGGAGTGGGAGTGGGAGTAGCGGCGGGTCGGCCACGGGTGATTCTTGTTGACTTTCTCCTAGCCATCTTCTATGATACAAGAAAAGACGATAATTGAGTTTAGAATAGAAAGAGTAGTGGCCTATGGGGTTTACGAAGGATAGAACATATGAGTGAAATAAGAGGATGTGACCAATGACAGAGGTGGTTTAGATATATGTGTGAAAATGATATAAATCAAGTAGTTGTATGTTACATAAAGAAATAACATAGAAGCAATTAGGGGCATATCATAGTGCGATATTGCAATAGTGGGCATGTTATACAGTTTAACATAGAGGGGTAACAAGTCTAAGCATTCGTAGTCTACTCTACACTATCCTTAAATTAATTATTCCTTAATTTCATTCAGTTTGTTACATCAACATTATTCTCATTTAAACTTCGCGACCCAATCAAACAAGAACAGCCTTAAAGTTTAAATATGAGTTAATTAAGAAACTTAATGACTTTGAGAAATAATTAATTTAATTCAAATGAGAGCTTATACGAACCTAAAATATAGCGATAACACATAGCACGACTACATCGCGTAACGATGGGCAAGGCATGGCGGACATCGGCGGTTGTGGCGGCGTTGAAGTGTTTTAGGAAAATTTGGTTATAGTTTAGGTTTTGAAAATACCTAATTCTCTATAACCTTGGCTCGATACCAATCTGTAACACCCCAAAATTTCACAAATGAGCGTTGGGTCATGGGTGCTACTAAATCAATATACACAACACAAGGTAATGAAGAATGGAAATTCTATTCCATTTTCAAAATATAGATTAATTTAAGAAATAGTTTTACAACATTGTTTCAAAGTGCGAAGTAAAGCCCATAAAATATCTGTTGTCCCATTAAAAGTTGTATTAAAATGTTTAGAAACACTTGGATGCCGGTCTTCAACGAATGCCTTTGCCATTGCCACGCCAATAAGTAAACCCGAGAAAAACATGCTAAAATGTCAACACAAAGGTTGGTGAGTTCATAGGTTTAAGTAATCAAGTTTTCAAGTTGGACCACAGTTGCACATATAGCATCTCCGTGAATGACACTATATGCAAAAGGATATTACGCTAATACCAAGTTCATGCGACCAAACTACGACGGTGTGCATGCATCTAGAAGCATGATAAATAAAAGCCCGGCAAGTGTATTTCCAGTACACTCAATCAATACGATATGATATCGCCCGACGTTTGCCTATCCGGTCAAACTCGAGCGGGGTGTCATCCCAATAGATCTATTCATAACAATCGCGCCTCCCAAAGGGAACTAACGGTAGCATAGTTGGGATTCAAGGTTGTTTCACGTAATAGTGTTTTCGGTTTGGTCCGAAAAGAGTTTTGCATGTTTCTCACCCCATAGTTTTATAAAGCAAGTAATAAAAGTAAAAGTGGGGCTATAAACTCACCTTAGCAGTTCGGTGAATAAAGTATCAAGAGATCAAGTAACAAGTAGCTCCAACACGCAACCTAAATTAGTACAGCAAGTCTCAGTTTGCAGTTTTGAGTACTCACGACTCGAAGTGTGTGAATAAGTTTAAGGGTTTACAAGTGGTTGTGTTTAATGTTGCTTGTGTGGCAAAGCTTACGATTAAATTGTTTTAAAGTGATTGTGAAAAATCATACGTTGTCGGTAAAATATAAATAAATACCCCAGGTTGAATATTTATATAAACAACATTGAGTGATATGATATGTATATATATAAATGAATGTGTTTTTATATATATATATATATGTAAAGTTAGTGAAAATATTTTTATTACTTTTGTTTTAAATATTCCTTGTCTTTTAGTCGGGTTTTAGTATTAAAACTAAATATATTAATTTGATGAAACGTAATTTACATATAAAGATTCGACATTTATTATTAGTTGTAAAATGTATAAGTTCGGGTCCAAAACTAGTTGTTAGAATGTAAAAATATTAAAAGAATATCAAAGTTATAAACTCGAGGGTTGAATTTGTAAGGATTTATATAAGTTTCTAAGTTATAAAAAGTTTTAAGAAGGTTGTTAAATGACATAAAGTGGAGGGCTAAAGTCGTTAAATGGTGAAACTTGTAAAATAGAAGAAATTTCAAAAAATGTGCCCACCCGATTCGAACACGGTGGTTTGTGTGAATCTGAACGACCCGACCAAAGGAGCCAAGGGCTCTTATGTGTCAAGCTTTTCCGTCTAAGCTTATTTAAAGGTTTGTTTCATTCTGCTTTTACTTTTGGCAATATTTTCTCGATGTACTAGTCTACGATACATGCATAAGGTTGAGTTTTCCTTTTATTGCTTCTTCTCCAAAATTATGTTCCATCTTTAATATCAAACAAGACATCAAGCTTAAGTTCAAGTCTACAAAAGAGAAAGTCCAAAACTTATGTTCATTCCGGTGTCACCTTTTCTCTAGTCACTACGAGCTCAAAGCTTTAATAAGTTCGAAATGTATGTCGATTAATAAGAAAAATAAGCTATATGTTACTTCTTTACGTATGATGCATGTTCAAAAAGGGGTTACCACACAAGCTTTAAACATGATTTTAGACCACTTATGCATGTAATGTCGTTAGAGTAATCATGTATGTCGAGTGTATAGATTTGAAGGAAAAACTCATTAGCTATTTATTCATGGTTACTACATATATAGTTGACAAGAAACACCAAGTAAGAAGATGCTTACAGTGGGTTAAGTGAATACGTGTGTCGAATAAGATGAAAGACCCGAGATGGAAGAAACCCGATATGCTTTCCAAAGTGAACCCGACTACCTTGCTTCTAAAACCCTTATGCTCGTTTTCAAGTACCCTTAGTTTTCCTTTGAGTGTTTGGAAGTTTAATGAGTTTGAAGAGGTGTGGAAGAGTATGTGTCGACGTGAGCTAGAGTAAACCAAGAGAAATCCAAACTTCCAAGGCTAAGCTTTGCATACACTTAGAGGTTTTGAATGAGATTTTGTAAATGAGATGTGTGATGGAGTTGTGGCTCGTGGGTTTTTAAGAAGAAAGGAAGAAGAACCCTTTGGTTAAAGACCAAGAGTCTTTGTTGAGCATTGGTACATGAGACCTTGATTATGCTTGCACCTAGGAGGTATTTTAAGAAACAAGCAAATGGTCTTTGGTTTTTGAGTGGTATTCGGCAGTCACAAGGACAAGAAGAAAATGAGATGAGTTGTGTGTGCATGGGGAACATGTTTCTTCATGTCTCAAAGTCAAATGCATAGTTATATGATGGTTATTGAGTTTATATCTCAAAACATGTTCCAAGGTCAATGTATTAGTAAGGTTTTTGAAAGAGATGGGTGTACTTGTGAGTATATTCGGTTACAAGAAAAAGAAAGAAAAGATCTCAAATTTTCGTTATGTATATCGTGTCCCGTTTGAGCTTAAATGTGAGTCACGGTGTCCCGGTTTGATGTTTTTGCACAAACGTGTAATATATAATTTTTGGCATGTTTTTATAAAGGTAACAAATAAAATAAAATAAAATATTAATTCTAACTCGTAGAAATATTTATTTGACTTTAGCCATAATTAATTTAGTGTTACATAATATTATTGAGGTAAATTGGGTTTGGGCTAGGACCAAGAAGAACAAAGGGTTTGGGTTGGACTTGTGAGTATACGGGAGCCCAAGAAAATAAAATGAATTGGATTGGATCGGTTTTGGGCTTAGAGGCCGATGACGAGATGAAATATAAAAGTTTATTATATATTTATTTTATAAAAAAAAAATCATTATCGAGGTCGATGCGAGAAAAAAAATATATCTCGTGACTTGTCGTGTTTAGAGTTCGAAACGAAGAAGAAAAAAAAATATAGTAGCGAAAATCGGAAGGGAAATTTACGAGTTGTTATAGTACCTACCCCTTAAAAGAAACCACGTCCTCGTGGTTTACGATGCGAGAATCGTCGAGGTCAATACGGTGATGAGATGTGAGAATATATACTTAAAACGTGACGTGGAAGAGAGGCTAGTCGTTTAAGGAAGATTTAATGACATGAGGCAATAAGTAAACAAAAGATAAAGGATTCATTAAGCGGAATATTCAGAATACATCACGGTTACACAAAAGGGTACAATAGATAGGAAACTTAAAGGATTGCAATCTAAGAGGGCGGAGAATTTTTTGTTGTCGTTAGTTTAGATAGTGTTGAAGTTGATCTTGACGCCTTCTTTTCTCCAAGGAAATAAGCTCTACCTCGGTTTTGGTTCAATCGGGTGTTTCCATTCTGATCCCTTGGATTAGGGCACTCATTCTTGTAGTGTCCTCGTTCTCCACACCCGAAGCAAGTTATGTTAGCAAGATCCTTTGACTTGCAGTCTTTGGCCATGTGCCCAATCTTCTGGCAGTTGCGACATTTCACATTACACTGACCACTGTGGTGGAGTTTACAACGGTTGCACAAAGGGTGCTTCCCTTCATAGCCCTTCTTTTCTTCTGTTCCAGCAGAGCGGACCTTAGCTACTTCTTGCCTCTTGTTTTGATTGTTGTTGTTGTCCTTGGGTTATCACTCCACTTCCGCTTGTTGTTATCTCGCGCTTGTGACATCCTCAATCACTTGATCCATTAACTTGTTTGACACTTCAATAGTCTCGTGAAGGTCGCCCTTGGAGGTAGTCACATTTCCTTTAATAGATGGAGGTAGCCCTCCGATGTATCGCTCTATCAAGCGAGTTTCGCTTGGTACCATCTCGGACATAGCAAGGCCAACTCTTGGAAACGTTGGTTGTAGAATGCCATATCGATACCCTTCACCTTGAGATTCCGAACTCATTCTCCGACTTCTTGACCTCATTGCGAGGGCAATATTTCTTGAGCACCATATCCTTGAATTCTTCCCAAGGCATGGCATAAGCAGCATCAATGCCTGCAGACTTCAGGTAATTATTCCACCAAGTTAAGGCAACCTCTTGAAAAGTGAACGAAGCAAACTTCACCCTATCTTCATCTTCACAGTTGCAGATCCTGAACACAGTTTCCAGCTTTTCAATCCATCGGGTCAAAACAACAGCTCCCTCCGTTCCATTATAACCACCAGTCATACAGTTACGAAACTCCTTGTACGTGATGACCACGCTTATTACCGTGGGCCTAGAAGTTCCGGCATCGATGGTTGAGTTGTTCGAATTGATCGCGACTAAGCGCCGCCGCCACGCGTTCATTGACCGGTTGGTCAATCATGGCTTGATCCATAGCGGTGGGTTTGCGGCGAGCGGCGAGGCGGGAGGGGAGTGGGAGTAGCGGCGGGTCGGCCACGGGTGATTCTTGTTGACTTTCTCCTAGCCATCTTCTATGATACAAGAAAAGACGATAATTGAGTTTAGAATAGAAAGAGTAGTGGCCTATGGGGTTTATGAAGGATAGAACATATGAGTGAAATAAGAGGATGTGACCAATGACAGCGGTGGTTTAGATATATGTGTGAAAATGATATAAATCAAGTAGTTGTATGTTACATAAAGAAATAACATAGAAGCAATTAGGGGCATATCATAGTGCGATATTGCAATAGTGGGCATGTTATCTGAGCTTTAACATAGAGGGTAACAAGTCTAAGCATTCGTAGTCTACTCTACACTATCCTTAAATTAATTATTCCTTAATTTCATTCAGTTTGTTACATCAACATTATTCTCATTTAAACTTCGCACCCAATCAAACAAGAACGACCTTAAAGTTTAAATATGAGTTAATTAAGAAACTTAATGACTTTGAGAAATAATTAATTTAATTCAAATGAGAGCTTATACGAACCTAAAATATAGCAAGAATACATATAGCACGACTACATCGCGTAACGATGAGGCAAGGCATGGCGACATCGGCAATGTGGCGGCGTTGAAGTGTTTTAGGAAAATTTGGTTATAGTTTAGGTTTTGAAAAATACCTAATTCTCTATAACCTTGGCTCGATACCAATCAGAACACCCCAAAATTTCACAATGGAAGCGTTGGGTCATGGGGTGCTACTAAATCAATATACACAACACAAGGTAATGAAGAATGGAAATTCTATTCCATTTTCAAAATATAGATTAATTTAAGAAATAGTTTTACAACATTGTTTCAAAGTGCGGAAGTAAAGCCCATAAAAATATCTGTTGTCCCATTAAAAGTTGTATTAAAATGTTTAGAAACACTTCGGATGCCAGTCTTCAACGAATGCCTTTGCCATTGCCCACGCCAATAAGTAAACCTGAGAAAAAACATGCTAAAATGTCAACACAAAGGTTGGTGAGTTCATAGGTTTAAGTAATCAAGTTTTCAAGTTGGACCACAGTTGCACATATAGCATCTCCGTGAATGACACTATATGCAAAAAGGATATTACGCTAATACCAAGTTCATGCGACCGAAACTACGACAGTGTGCATGCATCTAGAAGCATGATAAATAAAAGCCCAGCAAGTGTATTTCCAGTACACTCAATCAATACGATATGATATCGCCCGACGTTTGCCTATCCGGTCAAACTCGAACGGGGTGTCATCCCCAATAGATCTATTCATAACAATCGCGCCTCCCAAAGGGAACTAACGGTAGCATAGTTGGGATTCAAGGTTGTTTCACGTAATAGTGTTTTCGGTTTGGTCCGAAAAGAGTTTTGCATGTTTCTCACCCCATAGTTTTATAAAGCAAGTAATAAAAGTAAAGTGGGGCTATAAACTCACCTTAGCGTTCGGTGAATAAAGTATCAAGAGATCAAGTAACAAGTAGCTCCAACACGAACCTAAATTAGTACAAACAAGTCTCGGTTTGCGCTTTGAGTACTCACGACTCGAAGTGTGTGAATAAGTTTAAGGGTTTACAAGTGGTTGTGTTTAATGTTGCTTGTGTGGCAAAGCTTACGATTAAATTGTTTTAAAGTGATTGTGAAAAATCATACGTTGTCGGTAAAATATAAATAAATACCCCAGGTTGAATATTTATATAAACAACATTGAGTGATATGATATGTATATATATAAATGAATGTGTTTTTATATATATATATATATATGTAAAGTTAGTGAAAAATATTTTTATTACTTTTGTTTTAAATATTCCCTTGTCTTTTAGTCGGGTTTTAGTATTAAAACTAAATATATTAATTTGATGAAAACGTAATTTACAGTATAAAGATTCGACATTTATTATTAGTTGTAAAAATGTATAAGTTCGGGTCCAAAACTAGTTGTTAGAATGTAAAAATATTAAAAGAATATCAAAGTTATAAACTCGAGGGGTTGAATTTGTAAGGATTTATATAAGTTTCTAAGTTATAAAAAGTTTTAAGAAGGTTGTTAAATGACATAAAGTGGAGGGCTAAAGTCATTAAATGGTGAAACTTGTAAAATAGAAGAAATTTCAAAAATGTGCCCACCAGATTCGAACACAGGTGGTTTGTGTGAATCTGAACGACCGACCAAAGGAGCCAAGGGCTCTTATGTGTCAAGCTTTTACGTCTAAGCTTATTTAAAGGTTTGTTTAAATCTTTTACTTTTGGCAATATTTTCTCGATGTACTAGTCTACGTATACATGCATAAGGTTGAGTTTTCCTTTATTGCTTCTTCTCCAAAATTATGTTCCATCTTTAATATCAAACAAGACATCAAGCTTAAGTTCAAGTCTACAAAGAGAAAGTCCAAAACTTATGTTCATTCCGGTGTCACCTTTTCTCTAGTCACTCTGAGCTCAAAGCTTTAATAAGTTCGAAATGTATGTCGATTAATAAGAAAAATAAGCTATATGTTACTTCTTTACGTATGATGCATGTTCAAAAGGGTTACCACACAAGCTTTAAACATGATTTTAGACCACTTATGCATGTAATGTCGTTAGAGTAATCATGTATGTCGAGTGTATAGATTTGAAGGAAAACTCATTAGCTATTTATTCATGGTTACTACATATATAGTTGACAAGAAACACCAAGTAAGAAGATGCTTACGATGGGTTAAGTGAATCGTGTGTCGAATAAGATGAAAGACCCGAGATGGAAGAAACCCGATATGCTTTCCAAAGTGAACCCGACTACCTTGCTTCTAAAACCCTTATGCTCGTTTTCAAGTACCCTTAGTTTTCCTTTGAGTGTTTGGAAGTTTAATGAGTTTGAAGAGGGTGTGGAAGAGTATGTGTGTCGACGTGAGCTAGAGTAAACCAAGAGAAATCCAAACTTCCAAGGCTAAGCTTTGCATACACTTAGAGGTTTTTGAATGAGATTTTGTAAATGAGATGTGTGATGGAGTTGTGGCTCGTGGGTTTTTAAGAAGAAAGGAAGAAGAACCCTTTGGTTAAAGACCAAGAGTCTTTGTTGAGCATTGGTACATGAGACCTTGATTATGCTTGCACCTAGGAGGTATTTTAAGAAACAAGCAAATGGTCTTTGGTTTTTGAGTGGTATTCGGCAGTCACAAGGACAAGAAGAAAAATGAGATGAGTTGTGTGTGCATGGGGAACATGTTTCTTCATGTCTCAAAGTCAAATGCATACTTATATGATGGTTATTGAGTTTATATCTCAAAACATGTTCCAAGGTCAATGTATTAGTAAGGTTTTTGAAAGAGATGGGTGTACTTGTGAGTATATTCGGTTACAAGAAAAAGAAAGAAAAGATCTCAAATTTTCGTTATGTATATCGTGTCCCGTTTGAGCTTAAATGTGAGTCACGGTGTCCCGGTTTGATGTTTTTGCACAAACGTGTAATATATAATTTTTGGCATGTTTTTATAAAGGTAACAAATAAAATAAAATAAAATATTAATTCTAACTCGTAGAAATATTTATTTGACTTTAGCCATAATTAATTTAGTGTTACATAATATTATTGAGGTAAATTGGGTTTGGGCTAGGACCAAGAAGAACAAAGGGTTTGGGTTGGACTTGTGAGTATACGGGAGCCCAAGAAAATAAAATGAATTGGATTGGATCGGTTTTGGGCTTAGAGGCCCGGTACGAGATGAAATATAAAAGTTTATTATATATTTATTTTATATAAAAAAAAATCATTATCGAGGTCGATGCGAGAAAAAAAATATATCTCGTGACTTGTCGTGTTTAGAGTTCGAAACGAAGAAGAAAAAAAAATATAGTAGCGAAAATCGGAAGGGAAATTTACGAGTTGTTATAGTTAATTAGATAATTGGTAATTAGTAAAAGTAGTAAAAATCGGTAGAAGTACCACCCCCAATCTTATACCCCGAGTATTTACATTTGGTTTATAAAAAACATAAAAAAGACTAAAAAGAATCTTCTTCAACCTCACCTTCTCGTCATATATCTCTTTCTAGCATTCCTATTCCCCTAGAGAACGAAATAAATCCCCTGGGCTTATCACATACTACACTACAAGGATTAGGTTCACTGCCTAGAGGGTTGAAAAGCTTGCTCGTATAAATGGAGGTTTTCTCGACCCCGAACCCTCGTATCATGCAGTTTCAACACTATCAAGTATTGTTCCTTGTGCTTCATATTGCATCACTCCCGAGTCTTGCTCATCAGCCATCTGGAACTTCGAGTACTGGTTCCAACACTAACCGATCTTCTTGAAGCATTTCCTATTCAATGAATTGTTGGTTTTGGTTTTCAATCATCTCAACACTTTGTTCTTTTAGTGTTTCAGAATCCAACACGAGCATAATCTCTTTCTCACTTACTGTGGTTTGTTGTTCTTCCAGTTGAGGATGATCAGAGGAATGTTCAATTCTCTCTACTATTTCTTTGGTCAAATAACTAGTATGTGCTTTTTCTTCGGTATTTTCTACAGATTCTATCTCAACCTGTTCAGTATCTCCACCTCTTTGTTGTTCATGCATCTGAAACTCCTCCTCTATACCTTTATTAAGTTGTTCTTCAGGCTGGACTTGTATTTAAACTGTATCGCCAAGTGGATTTCCAACAATAGCAAATGTTACTTCTTCTTCACATTGAATCATCGTTGAATCTTGCTCACCAACAGTTCGTTCTTTTTTTCTTTCAGAATCCGACACGAGCATAATTTCTTTCTCACTTACCGCGGTTTGTTGTTCATCCAGTTGAGGATGCTAAGAGGAATGTTCAATTCTCTCTACCTGTTCTTCGTTTTCAGATACATCTTTTTCTTCTTGAACCACACTCGTATTATTCTCAAAACTTTCAACGGTATCACCTATCTCATCCATCTCCTTATCTAAATCTTTTTCTTTGGAAGTACCAGCCTCACTTTCAGTCTTTTCACGGATTTCTTTTTCTTTAGAAGTTTCTTCATTCAAACTTTTTTTATGTCGGTATATTTCAAAGCAATGATCATTTCCCTATTAATTAAAAATAGCATTAATAAACATGTAAGATAATTTCACATGTGAAAAATATCTACAATTATTAAGAAATGAAGCAAAGAATAACACTTTCACATGTGAAAGTATTTACTTTTTATCACATGTAAAGTATTTTGTAAATACTTTCACATGTGAAAAATATCTATACTTGCAGATGTGAAAAAAAATAAAAATTGAAGGTTTATAGTAAAAAATTGATGTAAATTTTTATAATAACCAAATGAATTTAAATTTTACCTGACTTTCATCATTTGAATTGATTGAAGTTTTTTTCACTGAAATATCATGATCTTCCGTAATCTCTTTCCCTTTGATATCAACTGGAACATCGTCATCATCTTTCTCTACCAAATCATCAAACTCATCACATGCATCACCTTCCTCCACAAAATCATTCTTGCTAAAACCCTTTGTAAACGTTTCCAACATTTGTTTTAAGTTATCACAAAAAGGGAATCGTGATAAACCTTCTTCCAAAGATAACTTATATTGCCCATTTCAAGATATATGTTGTTAAAGTTCCTTTGAATCTTTTCAACAAAATCCTGAAAATTCATAGATTATACATGCTAACTCTGTGCGTAAAATCATTCTAATATACTTAAGAAGGTACTTTATAGTAACGATATATGAACATTGTGATTAAAATCATTTTAGGTTCAAATAACAAACAAAGAAATGAACATGGCCCACAACATAGTGCATAGATTTTTAACCAAGAAAAGCAATAAAAACTTTCTACATTTGAGCAAAAACTAGCTGAAAAAGAAAGTAATAGTGCTAACAATTTTGGCCCGAAACATTTACATTATCTTGAAAGTATAAAGAAAAGTACAAGCCACGACCCTAACCATTTGAGATTATCTAATATTTTTCAATTGTGAAAAATTATAAAATATATTAGAGAAAAAAGTACCTTTGACTCTAAGCGACTTATGCAAACATCCTCTTGTTTCGGTAATAAACCAAATCCTCCATTCTCAAGTTCTATCTTCTCTCGATACTTCATTAAAATGGACTTCCATTCTCTAACTGTTGGCCTTTGGCAAGGAAAAGGAAAACGATCGAATCTTGTTGAATCAAGATATAACAGCTACATATTAAAATTTTTACGTTAATATTAATTTCATATAAATGAAATAAGATATATATGTCTTTATATATAATGAATGATTACTTAGGGTCATAAAACTAATTGGACCAATGAAGTAGTAAGAAAGTTTGTAATCCCACTTGCGTATACTTGGTGCCAAACAATCAATTATGAATTTGCACCAATTTAAACTTTCTACTCTCTCAATAACGTTATCATTTATTCTCTTCAAAACATTCAAGCTATAAGCTCCTTGAGCATCGCACATCCCCATCGTATTTGCAAAGAGCATTAAAAAGTTCATTTTAAAGAGCTTCCCAGAATCATTTGTTCCAACGGTAACATCTGTAATAACATTTGGTCGGATGTCATTCTTTCTAGACTTAGAAGGGAATTGTTGTAACCACCGTTTAATGAAAGGATCATCTGACTTTCTTTCTTCCAAATAATCTATTGACATTCCTCCAATAGGTATACCCAGAATTTCATTAACCTTATCTTCTGTAACCTTTATAGTACCATTACTTAATGGTAATTTCATTTTTTCAACATCTAACTTTGAAATTACATAATGTCCTAAACACCCGGGTATATCATGAATCAACATCCCGATTAACCCTCTAAAACCCATATCTATTAAAACCTTTTCCCTTTCAGCATTTAAAATGCTCATTGTAGAAAACAACGCCATTGCCGCTGTCCTCGTTCTAATAAAAGGAATATTATTAAAAGTGAGCATTTTAAATGCTAAAAGGGAATAGTTTTTAATAGATATGGGTTTTGGAGGGTTAATCGGGATGATAGTTCATGATATACCCGGGTGTTTAGGACATTATGTAATTTTAAAGTTAGATGTTGAAAAAATGAAATTACCATTAAGTAATGGTACTATAGAGGTTACAGAAGACAAGGTTCATGAAATTCTGGGTACACCTATTGGAGGAATGTCAATAAATGGTTTGGAAGAAAGAAAGCCATATGATCCTTTCATCAAACTGGTTACAACAATTCCCTTCTGAGTTTGGAAAGAATGACATCCGACCAAACGATATTACATATGTTATTGTTGGAACAAATGATTCTGGGCAGCTCTTTAAAATGAACTTTTTAATGCTCTTTGCAAATACGATGGGGATTTTCAATGATCAAGGAGCTTGTAGCTTGAATGTTTTGAAGAGAATAAATGATAACGTTATTGAGAGAGTAGAAAGTTTAAATTGGTGCAAATTCATAATTGATTGTTTGGCACCAAGTATACGCAAGTGGGATTACAAACTTTCTAACTACTTCATTGGTCCAATCACTTTTCTGACCGTAAGTAATCATTTGTTATATATAAAGAAATATATAGCTTATTTCATTTATATGAATTTAATATTAACATAAAATTTTAATATGTGGCTGTTATATCTTGATTCAACAAGATGTGATCGTTTTCCTGTTCCTCGTCGAAGGCCAACAATTAGAGAATGGAAGTGCTTAGCCTAGTACCTAATAAAGGGTAGGCAACGTTGTGTAGGTGTAGTTCACCTTGGAGTGAAAGAACTAGGTACTTAGCCTAGTACGTTATAAAGGGTAGGCAACGTTGTGTAGGTGTGGTTCACCTTGGTGTGAAAGAACCCGGTGGTTAGCCTAGCACCGTATAAAGGGTAGGCGACGTTGTGTAGGTGTGGTTCGCCTTGGTGTGAAAGAACTCGGTATTTAGCTTTGTACCGGAAAAAGGTTAAGCGACGTTGTGAAGGCTTCTCCGCCATAAGGAGTTTGGTGTAGTGTTTACGAACTCTCGAGTAGGTGACTCGGGGAGTGGAGTAGGGCAAGGAAAGTGTCCTTGTAGCCGAACCACTATAAATACTCGCGTTGTGGTTTTGTGCTCCTTACTCTTATCTTTTCATTACTTACCTTATATATGCTTGTTTATCAACATCCAACACACACATCCAAATAGATTGACATAAGTCGATCTAAACAGATTAAAAGGAAGTTTTAATTGGCAAAACTATTCAACCCCCCCTTCTAGTTTTCCACAATTGGCATCAGAGCTTCGTTACCAAGTTTCTTGAAGTATATTGTACTTTAAAAACTTGATACGATCCATGGTTAATTGAAAACTACAAAGAAGGTTTTTCATAAAAACAAACACCATGTCTTTTAAAATTATATGTTTGGATGTTGATTTGATAAACAACATTTTTTTATTTTTACTTTTTCATTTAATTGCACTAATCTTCTTTGTCATGTTGATTAGTCAAAGCTCATACCCACCAAGCTATAGGAATCGCTTGGTAACAAGAATATCTTCCTTAAGAAGGTATCTTAAATGCAAAGGAGCGGGAATCGTCTAAGTGACATTTGCTGTGTCATTTGTAAAGACATTCCTAAGTGCGCTAGAGGTATGATTTTCTTTTTTTTATTTTGCTTGATAATTAAGTATGCCTATTTAGGTATTTATATGATTATCTTTTGTGCATATACATGTTTTACATGAAGCTTCATTAGGAAGCCTTTTTCTCACATACGTGTTATTTTTCTCGTCTAAAGTCGTGGTATATAAAACTAATGTTTTAGTTATTTTAATCCAATAATAAAACAAAACACGAATCTCAAAAATTCCTCCTTTAAATACTCCCACCGTCAATCATTCTATCATCACTTTTTCAAATCTTCCAATTTCAAAAATTTCTCTCATTCAAAACTTCATCTTCCTCTCCATTTTCGTCTCAACCGAAACCAAGAAGGATCATCTTCAACATGGTTTACATCGCCTCGTGCTCATCGCCTTAACACTCATCGCACTTGTGTTCCCTATGATGAAGTTCACATACGGAGACATTTACTTTGTGTTGTTAATCTACATTGGGGTTATATACCCAATCTTTTGTATCATTCTTAGTATTGAAATGAAATATTACTAATATTCTAGTTATCTAGGTTATTATGTGTTTATCATTTTTCTTTGTTTTATTTCTCTCTTCGTGATACATTAGAAGTCATGTATGCATGTTAAAAGAAAATGTAGGCTAAAACACATATCTTGGTATAAAACTATGAGATCTAAAACCTATGCTTTTCATAAAATGCTTTTACAGAAACTACTGATCTACGGATCCGGAAGTTATACCAACCGGATCCCTTTTGAAAAGGAACCGTGGGATCCGTCCTACTGGAGAACCGTTTTTTATGCAAATTAAAAACCACTTTTCTTCTAAATGTAATACTCCACTAGTATGTCAAAACCATAAGTAAGTTAAGTGTCTTTTATGTTAAAAACCATTGTTAATAAAAATCTAATAAAAAATGTTAGATAATCATAGGTTGACCACAAACATCACTTTCTTTTAACTCATCTTTTCTATAGGTGTCACTATGTCGCACGATATGAGTTTGATTCTTCACTCTCTAGCGTCTACACTCCTAACATCTCTTGAACCCAACACACCGGCAATCATGTCCGTGGGTTTAACAATCTCGAAACCCGCTACTTCCATGAAGGACGTGTTGACACACCTCTACAATTCGAAGAAGGTATCAATACCTCCTTCCGAGCCATTGGACTAGAATGTCTTCTCGAAATTAACGAGAAAATATGTCCAAGGTTTGTATTGGAATTATTCCGTCAGGTCGAACTCATTCGTAACGAGGATCGTTCTCTATCTCTTTGGTTTTGGATCAAAAACCAAAAGTTTGTTCTGACTCTTGGGCAATTTGCTCAAATTCTCCGAATTCCAAATTATGGACAATGTGCCTTCATTGAAGATTGGTCTCTTGATTCTCTCTTCAATTTTCGTGAAAAAAATAGTCCGTATTGTTCTCACATTCCTTCCCCACAAGACTTAATTCACATATTATGCAAACCCCATCACTCCAATCCAAACATCATCCACACACGGGATATTCTTGAAGAGTACAAGCCCTTGCACTCATCCTACGTGAAAATGTTTGGAGTCTTAAGAAATCGAGAAATCCTTCCCGCTGTTGTGCTCACATAATGTATTGTGTGCTAACACAACAACCATACAATCTCGCCTACTTCTTTGCAAGACAATTGTAAACCTTCAAGGCTCCAAGAATAAACTCATTCCATATGGAATGTTCTTGACGCCTCTATCATAATGTCATGCACTTTCATCCTCATTTTCAAAGTCCGTTTATGCGTTTGTGAACAAGATGATGGAACCGTGAACATTTCCTCATGAAGACGTTCTTCATTCCCGAATCCGCCAACACTCATCAACCATTTGATGATCCATCTAGCGAAAACACTCAAGGAACTTAGTAGTATTTCAAATAGGATCAATCCTCTTGTACTCGTGCTATATCAATGTAATCCTACTTCCTTCATGAAATAAAACATCTTACATTTGATATCTTAGTGTTAGAACTCCTTTAAACCAACCTTGGAATATAATGCATTGTCAAGATTGTAGAAAACTAGAAGGGGGGTTGAATAGTTTACTAATTAAAAACTTTGTTTTGAAACTTATTTAAAGATCAATTGATATTGATCTTGGATATGTTAATGAAATATGTAAGCAATAAGCAAAGAGTAAATAAGGAAAGAAATGATCAAACCACAACAAGTTGTTTATAGTGGTTCGGTCTACAAGGACTCTTTTTCCTTGCCCTACTTCACTCCCCGAGTCTCACACTCGAGAGTTTAACTTCACTAGTCAACAAGCTCCTTTCACCGGCGGAGAAAACCTTTACACTTCGCTTACACAATTTCCGACACTAAGCTAGATGTCGAGTTCTTTCCAAGGGTACAACTACTCCCACACACAATGTATTTTGAGGACTAAAATACTAACCACTCACACTCTCAAGATTATGATGGTTTAATACAACAATGAAGTATGAATCAACACTAGATCATACAACACTAAACAAACAAGACTTCCAACTTCTCGTTTGAAGCTTGAATGTGACTTGATCTTCTTTGCTACAAAGAGATCACTACTATGATATGAAACCGAGTTAGAAAGGTTAGAGAAGATATGTATGAGAGTATAATGGAAAGGGATGGAAAACTACTTGGCTTGGCATTGCTATTTATAGCCAAAATGGACGAGAGCGTCCACGGACCGCGGAACCCTTTAAAGGGTTCCGCCTGTGTCTAATTTGGTACCGCCGGTCTCGACAACCAAGATATCAAATCTTGCCAAAGTCAACTCTATCTAAGTGAAATTGTGCAAGATATGAAGAGTACAAATTCACACAAAATATCTAATAAAATCTTCCAATGATTTCCATGATGCATCACATGATGTCATATGTTGTATTTCTATTTTAGAAATATGCAAGTACTTAAGTAGTGTTTGGTTTTAAGAACCTAACACATTCTAAAAACTACTATCATACATAATGATTAGAGTCATATCAAGATGTCACTAATCATAAATGCAAATCTTGAATGATGAATATATTGTTTGAAAAAGCTTGTTTTAATATCTATTAAACTTGACAAGCTTTAAGCTTTTATAAAATTAAATTTACTTTTGTCGTTAACAAAACTTAGGTAAAGATCAAAAATATAAATAACGTTTAATGACGATATTTGTATTAACAATCTCCCTTTTGTTGAGGACAAAATATAAATTTTATTTTTATAAAAGATACAAAGTTTGTGCAAGAGTTATAAAATATTAGTTTTAGAACTTGAAAAGAGAATGATAATGTAAGTGTATGATGTTTGACTTTTTCGAAAGTCAAAGTATTCACTAGTTGATGCATGATGTTGACTTTTCGTAAAGTCAGTATGCGATTGACTTTAAGAAAAGTCAAGTATTATCAATGATGTACCTGTTTGACTTTTTCGAAAGTCAATATATAATCAAGTTCTATATTTTCTCCCTTTTTGTCTCAACAAAAGAAGTGGCGATCTTGAATGTAATGAGCCCCAGCCATTATCTCCCCTTGATCAAAGCTCCCATAAATTGGGTACTTAGGGTATGTTTGGTATGAATGGGTGGGATGGAGTGGGGGCTTTGGGCTTTCAATGGGGCTAGGGCTTTTATTATAATTGAAGTTGAAATTTGTATTTTTGTAGACTTGTTTGGCAAATGGGCTAGAAGCTGGGGCTTATTATTGCAAAATTACTAAAAAGATATAATTAAATGAGTTTTATGGTATATGTTAGATATTTTTGTGGGTAAATATGTAATTTATGATTCATAAGCCCCGGGCTAAAGTTTTTAGCCCCTTTTATGGGGCTAAAGTTTTAAGCCCCTATTAGGGGCTTATGATTTCATAAGCCCGCATGACAAACGAGACTTATTTTATAAGCCGGCTTATTTTAGAAGCCCAAGCCCCATAAGCCCCTCCATAAGCCCTCCCCAAACACACCCTTAATGGGAAGAGACATGGATTGTGAAAATAAAGCTACAAAAAAAAATGTTAGTAATAATGATCATTCACAAGCATTTCCAAACACTATGTAAAAGTACCAACACTATAATAAAAACACCATTCATTAGTTAAAATTTTCATGAACAAAGATCATGAAGGGAGAACACAATGATGTGTTTTAGTACAAAAAAGAAAATAATCCTAAGATAAGAAGAACTAGAAATCCTAATCTATGACCATCCTAGTTAGATGGTGGATGAGAAAGAGCGTTGAGGCGCTCAAGGATATGATTGAGGATGAACCTCATTTCCTCTTGGAAGTCATGGACCATAACCCGGGTCCTTTCCACGGTTTGGGCCGTTTGCTCACAAGTTGAGCAACCATGCCTAGGAGGGTAGAATGTTTGGGGAGGTTGTGGTGGTGGAATGGTAGATGTGTTGGTGGTGTTGGGAATGTTTGAGGTGGTCATGATGGAGGCAAGCAAATCATTTTGCATTTGCATAGTCTCACTTAAGTGAGAATCCACCATGCCTTTGAATTGGTGGAGGTTGTGGAGTTCCGCTGAATCTCTCTCTAGTGGGATTGGCATCCCACATGCACTCCTCAATGTCCTCAAGATGAGGGGACATTGATGTTGGGAGTGGATGATCTCCATACAAAGGACCATGAATGTCTTTGTAAATGGGGTGGAAGAGAAGAGGTTTTGGCCCTAGTGGGGCATTTGGGTCAAAAGATGACCTTGGTGATTCATGAGCTATTTGCTCAATTGTGCCAAAGGATGGCAATGGTGGTGGATGATTTGGCCTAGGAGGCAAGTCTTCCAAGTCCTCCAAGAAAGGATGTGGTGAAGTTGGTGGGTGGAGAATAACCCATAGGCATGAGTAGTAGAGACCTTGGTGGTGAAGGTGGTGAGGGTGTTTTGGATGTTTGGATGGGTGCGGTGGAGGTGAAGTTGGTGTTTTGTAGGTGGTGGAGTGGTGATCACAATGTGTGTTTGATTTGGTGTAGCCAAGGTAAGACTTGTATCATCTCGGATGGGAGATGAGATTGTGAGTGGGAAGACTCGGATGAGGAGCTAAGGTTAACGAAGCAACAAGGCCTCACACTAATTCTAGCGGTCTTCTTGCAAGGTTTTGGAGATGATTTTGTCATTTTGACTTTGGTTTTCTTTGCTAGATGATAGTAAGAATGAAGAAGGTGTGAGGATGATCATGGTAAAACCTCTTAATTTATAGAAGTGAAAATTATAGAGAAATGTGTTTGATTTGATGTTAAACCATTGAAGAGAAGAGGTTCCTAATGATTTGGAAGTGGGTTGAATGCTAGTCATATCACCCAAGTCAATCCATTCAAGAGAGATGGAGTGAAGAAGAAAAGATTTGCAATAAATGTGTTCTAATGAGTGGAATTTCCTAACAATCAGATCACCCACGGATTTGAAGGTACCAAAAATTTGGTTCCTTCCTTTATGCCAAAGGGCTCCTTGGGTGGATTTTTCAAATTTTTGAATTTTGGTGGGAAATGGATTTGTTATATACCTAAGTGAAGTATACTAGTTCTAATAAGAGTATAAATTAGTTAAGATTGATTTATAAGTAATGGATGGTAATTTGGAATCACGAAGAGTCGAAATTGAAAATTACCCGGAGGATCCACGACACCAAAATCATACAGTAGGAACCCTAAAAGGGTGCCGTCTGGTCCGCCTGTCATGTGCACGGCGGTACCATTTACATAACGGACGGTACCAAATAGTTGGTGCCGTCGTCCGTGGAATGCGAGAAAACAAGATGCAGTATGTTTTAGGTGTCGCACTTTTCCAAAACCCAAATTTTTCTCAAAAGGTGTTATACTGAAACATTTCTAGTTAGGAAAATTAAATAACACATGTATAAACATAGTGGAGCATAGATTTTGAGCAAGGCTTATTGATTTTCACATTATAGTGAAAATGGGTAAAATTTGATAGCATACTTGTGCTATCCCCCTGCATAAGATTGTTAGCATACATCAGTTTTAGAAGTTATATTACCATCTTACAAGATAAAAACAACTAAATAGTATCAAACATTAATGATAATGTATTGTTCCAAACACTCCTTAAAGTACCCTCATTTGTCCAACTTTTGTAAATCTTGTTCATCATCCTACCAAGGCACTTGAACATTCCCTTAGTTTGCTTGAATTCACCGATTCATTTTCAATCTCGGGAAGAGACGATAATACTCGTGAGGTGGGAGGCGAGAGCTTGGAAGACCATCCTGAGCTATTTGATGATGATGATGATGGAGTTGGAGGTTTTGCTCTCTGCCTTTTGTCTTAGCAACTCGTTCATCACCAAAGGTACAAAGATAAGAGGATGAGTTCATAGTGAAGGTGCATCCCTTTTGGGGTTGGTGGAATTGGTGCAAAGTTTCTATAGAGACGGGTGAGAAGCATCCCGTATGGAAGAGCAACCGATCCTTGAGTTGGAATATCAATCATTCTCCTAGCTATGTAGTAGGCTAAATTGAATGGTTGTCGGGTGGACAAGTTGTAGAGCATGTGACAAAGGCAAGCGTTTATGTGATCCCTATTTCCTATGGTGCTAATGACGTTGGCTCTAAGTAGCTCCTCCCATTTCTTAAATTCGGGCTTAAGTTTATTTAGCTCCATTCCATATGGATCTCGGTTTACCTCTTTTCCCTTTCGGGTAACACGGGTTGTATCACCCTTTGGGTTAAATAGGTGTTCACGGATAACATCCTTATCGGCCAAACGGGTTTGGTAGGGAGAAGTGCGGTCATTGATTGCATCAAGAGCGGTGAGAGACCACTTATCCGTAGACACAAGTTCCTCGGTTGGGAATTCCTAGTACTTGAGCAAAGTTGCTTAAGGTGATGGTGTAGTCATTTTGATTGATTCTAAATCTAAGAAAAAATTCATCATCGTCTTCATCACTAAAGCCGGCCACACTAGCATAGAATTCTAACACCAACCTAGGACAAATTGGTTCATCGATGTCATGAAGACAATCGAATTTAATGGCGGCTAGTTCTTCACGAAGATTGGTATGTTTAAGGAAGGATGAGTGAATGGTTCTACCCTCATGGAAATACCTTGATTCTAGACCCTTAAATATTTCTACTTGATCCTTGGTAAGTCCTTTGGTTTTGTGGTGTTTGGGAATGTAGTTAAGGGTGTCTTTGTGATCATAGAATCTTGCGGCTACCATGGTTATTCCTAAGGACAAGAATTAATGTGTTAAAAATGAGAATAAATTTTAACGTTTTGGTTCTAGTGTGTGCCTATATGAAAACAATTTGGAGTTGCGGTTATCTCGACTCATTTTATGCACAAAATGGTTTTAGTGGGTGTTTGGCAAATACCATGAGATAACCCAAATGCTCCTAATTCAATGTGGCTTCATTTGAATATACCCGGAATGCATATTAGTTATGCAATACCTTTAGTATTCAAGAGCATGCAAGTGATGAAAGTCTAACGTTTCTATTTGTATTTAACAATGAAAAATTGTTTTCCTACAAGTGAGAAGCTTTTCAAAATTTTTGACATGGGGTGTTTGGTTGTTTGAATAAGGCCTTATAGTTATTATCTATTGATTAGTGAGAAGCATGATGTGTTTTATGCAATATGATAATGTAGTACCTAATTTCAATGACTAGTTATGCAATTTGCCAATTAAATTCATATTTGGTATAAAAGCATACATAAAACCCCATGTAATGATTTTTGATAGTTTTGTGCATAAATAAGAATCCTAGACTCAGAATTGAGAGATAAAATGTAGTTAGGATACTTACAATGATGTTATCTTCGTGATTAGTGAGAGGAAGGTGTCAATAATGAGCTTGGTTTAAGTTTTACGTTTTGGTAAAGTGGGTTTTGAGGAAGAAGATGTTTTTAGGTAGTATTTTTGTACAGAGACACCACGGACCGCATGCAAGACCAAAATTTTGGTTCCGTCCTTGTTGTCGCTTGGTACCGTGGCTACGATGAGAGATATAAAACAAAATTGTTTTGGTTTGACTATTCTAATGTTTTAGGCTATGTTTATCCTACATGTTTGGTTCCTATAACCCTAAACCAAGTCTAAGAAGATTAAAAGGTTCTCGTTTATGAGGCTTAGTTAAGATGTCGGCAATGTTGTCTTCGGAGGATACTTTCTCAATTGAAATGTTCCCTTTTTGAACATTGTCGCGAAGAAAGTGATGACGGATTTCAATATGCTTTGTACGAGCATGTTGAACGGATTCTTCTTTGAGATCGATGGCTCCTTTGTTGTCGCAGTATCACAATGTCGTTGAGATGAATTCCGTAATCTCGAGAGCTTGCTTCATCCAAAGAGCTTGTTGACATGCCTTCCGGTGAAACGTACTCGGCCCGATGAGTTGAGATGGCTAAGGTCGTTTGCTTCTTTGCAAACCATGAGGTGAGACAATGTCCAACAAAAGTGCAAATACCACTTGTACTTTTCTATCGACATAGTCACCGGCATGATCCGAGTCGGCATACACTATGGTTTCTACACCCGTTCCTTTGGGATACCATAATCCTAAACACGTTGTTCCCTTAATGTATCTAAAATCCTTTTAAGGCTTCTAAGTGTGATGCCTTTGGGTTTTCTTGAAAGCGAGACATAGACAAACACTAAACATAATGTCGGGTCTACTAGCCGTAAGATAGAGTAGGCTACCAATCATTCCTCTATATTTAGTGTTATCTACTGGATTCACCTTCTTCGTCCTTGGTGAGTTTAGTGTCCAAGACATGGGTGTTTTAGTTGGTTTGGAATCTTCAAGACCAAATTTCTTAAGCATGTCTTTTATATATTTAGATTGGTTAAAGAAAATGCCATCTTCTAGTTTTTAATTTGAAGTCCTAGAAAGAAGTTTAACTCACCCATCATACTCATTTCAAACTCGTCTGCATGATTTTAGAGAAATCATCACATAGTTCTTGACAAGTTGATCCGAATATAATGTCATCAACGATATTTGAACAATGATAATATGTGATTCCTTTTCTTGGTAAAAAGAGTATTATCTACTAATCCCATAGAGTATTTGTTATCAATAAGAAAAGTCTTAAGTCGGTCGTACCAAGCTTTTGGTGCTTGCTTAAGACCATACAATGCTTTCTTGAGTTTAAAGACATGATGTGGTTTCTCAAAGTCGGTGAAACCGGAGGTTGAGCAACATATACTTCTTCGTTAATAAACCCATTAAGAAAAGCACTTTTAACATCCATTTGAAATAATTTAAAGTCATAAGCACATGCATAGGCAAGTAATATTCTAATAGATTCGAGTCTAGCTACGGAGCATAAGTTTCATCATAATCAATACCTTCTTGTTGATTATAGCCTTGTGCAACAAGCCTAGCTTTGTTTCTAGATACTATACCATTTTCATCCATTTTATTTCGAAAAACCCATTTCGTTCCAATTATGGTTTGATCTTTAGGTTTTGGAACTAATTTCCAAACATCATTTCTAACGAATTGGTTTAATTCTTCTTGCATGGAAATTACCTATGATTCATCTTTTATTGCTTCATTTATGTTTTTCGGTTCAATGGTGGATACAAAACAAAAATAATTACTTTGATTTTGGGCTTGTGACCTTAAGGTTCTTTGATTAAGTTGTCCTATGACTTTTTCTAAAGGATGACTTTTAGATTCTTTGATGTTTATAATTTCCTTATTTAGTGGTTCATCTTCCTTGTTGTCATTAATTTGACTTTCTATTATTTGACTTTCAACTAAGTCATCATCTACCAAAGGTGATGTCTTAGAGGAGGTGGACTTTAAATCGAATGTTATGTTCAACGATTCCTCGACTATCATTGTTTCTTTGTTTAGGACAATATAAGCTTTACTAGTTTGAGAATAACAAAGAAATATACCTTCATAAGACTTTAGGTCAAACTTGGTGAGGTAATCCTTAGTATTAAGAATAAAGCATTTACAACCAAAGACCCTAAAATATCCTAACGTTGGCTTTTTACCTTTATAAAGCTCATATGGTGTTTTGTTTAAGAAAGGACGATTAAGACTCTATTCAAAATATATGTAGAAGTGTCAATCATGTTACACCAAAACTTTTGAGGAATGTTTTGTTCATTAAGCATTGTTCTACTCATTTCTTGAATTGTTCTATTTTTACGTTCTACTACTCCATTTGATTGAGGTGTTCGTGGAGCGGAAAAGTTATGTGTTATACCATTTGTATAACAAAAGTTTCCAAATTGAGTTTCGTTGTCAAATTCACGACCATGATCCGTTCGGATCGACACAATTTTAACACCTAGTAGATTTTGAATTTTCTTGCTAAGAATTTCAAATTTATCAAAAGCTTCATTTTTGGTTTTCAAAACAACGTCCAAGTAAACCTTGAGTAATCATCTACTATGACCAAAGTGTATAAGTTGCCTCCGTAGCTTCTTATAGCGGATGGTCCAAACAAGTCCATATGTAATAATTCTAGACACTTAGATGTGGACACCATATTTTTAGATTTGTGACTACTATGGGTTTGTTTACCAATTTTGCAAGCGTCGCAAAAGTGTTGGTCATATTTTAGTTTTGGTAAATTCCTAACTAGCTCTTTTGAAGATAGGTTTTGTATAAGTCTCATATTAGCGTGACCTAAGCGTCTATGCCAAAGAGATGAGCTATCATCTAATGTTGTTAGACAAAGCTTGTTGTTATATGTTTTATCTATCTTTATGACGTATATGTTATTTTTCCTAACTCCTTTAGCTATGGTGATACCATCTTTTAGTATTTTACTACCATTTTCTTCAAATAGTACTTTATACTTTTTATCACATAATTGACTAATACTAAGTAGATTAAATCCTAATCTATCCACATGAGCAACATTTTCAATAGTTAGGGAGTTATGAGCGATCGTACCTTTGCCAATGATTTTGCTTTTGAGATTGCTACCAAAAGTGACATTACCTCCGTCATACTCTTGGTATGATGAGAAGAGACTTTTGTTGCCCGTCATGTGTCGTGAGCATCCACTATCTTTTATCCATTCATCGGGTTCCAATCCAACTTTCAAGCATACCTAAGAAGTAAATAACTCAAGCATTTGGTCCCCAATATCTCATGGGTCCGTTTGGGTTAAACATACCATTTATTTGATTCATGTATGGAAATGATGGGAAAGAGTTCCATGACATGTAACTGAGTTTGATATGGTCTAGGGAAGTTTTGATTCCAACTATTGTGTTGGTAGTTGGGTTGTACGTTGTGGTTGCTCTTAGGAAAGGCGTTTGGCAAAGGTGCTTTATATCGTTATTGAGTAGTTTTTGATCTAAATTTATTTTTAGCAAGTCCTACTCACGATGTAACAACCGGTTTTAGTTTAACACTATCCTTGGTTTTCTTTGTTACTTTGACAAATTCAAGACGGTCCAGATTCGAACATTACGTCTGTTGAAGTACCCACGGCACCATTTGTTTCCATGGACGGAACCCTTATTTTGGTTCCGCTCGTCCGTCTTGCTTCGCACAATTTTGATGTATTGTTCGTCCTTTTCGGCCGCTTTTGTTTTGACTCTTTGGAATTAATACTTCATTAAATCCTAGCCCATTCATGTCTCCCGGTGTTTTATGGATTTTAACTATTTCATCGGCAAGAGCAATGTTTTTGTTAAACTTTTCAAATTTAGAATTATTTTCGATTAAAACATCTTGTGTGAGTTTTAGTTTTTCTATTTCAAGATCAAGCTCTTGACATGATTTACAACCATCGTCATTTGCCTTTCCCTTTTCAAGTCGTTTTGCTTTTTCTTTTAACTCATAAACTTTATTTTCCAAAAATTCCTTTTTGGTTTTTAAAAATTTATTTTTAGTTATGATTTTTAGACTTAGCTCACACAATTGATTATATTGTTTTTGCAAAGTGTCATCATCAATAGAAGGGTAAGAAGAGTCGGAAAGTACCTCATTTGACTCATGTGCCATTAGAGCGATCTCTTCCTTGCTTGATTCTTCATCGTCTTCACTATCACTCCAAGCACCACTTACAAAAGCTCGTTGAGTTTTGCTTTTAGGTGGCTTGGGACATTCTCCTATGAGATGATTTGCATCACCACATCTAAAACATTTTCTTTCACCTTTACCCTTTTGTCATCCCGATATTTTCGAATGGCTTCTTTCTTCTCGAGGTTGTCTTACTGAACTTTCCTCTTCTTCTAAAGAACTTCTTAAAATCTCTAACGCCATGGCATATTCCTCATCTTCACTATCGGAGCAAGATTCGTCATCATCACTTGATTCCGCCTTTGCTTTTGAGAGCAACGGATTTGATCTTCTCCTTTTCCTTTGATGATCTCCGAATCTTTCTCCATCACCATTTCGTGTACTTTGAGGTTACCGATTAGCTCGCCTAGTGACATTTTGAGAGATCTTTTGATTCTTCAATAGCGGTCACTTTAGCTCTCCATTTGGGATGGAGTGCTCTAAGAAATTTCGACAAAGTTCTTACTACGAAAAGATTCATCAAGTGCTTTAAGTGATGTAATAATAGTATTAAAGCGAGCAAATCCACAATCAATGGTTTCATCTTCAGGGATAACAAATTGTTCATATTGTTGAACAAGAAGATCAATTTTGTTATCCTTGACTTGTGAATTACCTTGATGTGTAATAATCAAAGATTCCCAAATATCTTTGGCGGTTTCACACATAAAATTCTTTCATATTCTTTTCTAGGTAAAGCATTGTAAAGCATCATTTTAGCTTTATTATTTTTAGCAACTAATTTCTTTTGTTCATCAACAGAGATGTCCTTTGTTGTAGAACTAAAATCCCTTTAACAATAACAAACCAAAGATCTATATCTTTTGACTTTACATATGTTTCAAAACGGTTTTCCAATAGATAAATCCATTGGTTTCAAAGAGTGGCGGTCTTTGCATAGATTGCCCTTCTTTAAAGTTTTCGAAATCCATGGATCGCTTTCAAGTTTATAAAATACAAATTATTTTAGAAATTCTTGAGCAACGAGGCTCGATACCAATTGTAGAAAACTAGAAGGGGGTTGAATAGTTTACTAATTAAAACTTTGTTTTGAAACTTATTTAAAGATCAATTGATATTGATCTTGGATATGTTAATGAAATATGTAAGCAATAAGCAAAGAGTAAATAAGGAAAGAAATGATCAAACCACAACAAGTTGTTTATAGTGGTTCGGTCTACAAGGACTCTTTTTCCTTGCCCTACTCCACTCCCCGAGTCTCACACTCGAGAGTTTAACTTCACTAGTCAACAAGCTCCTTTCACCGGCGGAGAAAACCTTTACACTTAAACACACAATTTCCGACACTAAGCTAGATGTCGAGTTCTTTCCAAGGGTACAAATACTCCCACACAATGTATTTTGAGGAATAAAATACTAACCACTCACACTCACAAGATTATGATGGTTTAATACAACAATGAAGTATGAATCAACACTAGATCATACAACACTACACAAACAAGACTTCCAACTTCTCGTTTGAAGCTTGAATGTGACTTGATCTTCTTTGCTACAAAGAGATCACTACTATGATATGAAACCGAGTTAGAAAGGTTAGAGAGAAGATATGTATGAGAGTATAATGGAAAGGATGGAAAACTACTTGGCTTGGCATTGCTATTTATAGCCAAATGGACGAGGCGTCCACGGACCGCGGAACCTTTAAAGGGTTCCGCCCGTGTCCAATTTGGTACCGCCGGATCCGACGACCAAGATATCAAATCTTGCCAAAGTCAACTCTATCTAAGTGAGATTGTGCAAGATATGAAGAGTACAAATCCACACAAAATATCTAATAAAATCTTCCAATGATTTCCATGATGCATCACATGATGTCATATGTTGTATTTCTATTTTTAGAAATTTGCAAGTACTTAAGTAGTGTTTGGTTTTAAGAACCTAACACATTCTAAAAACTAATATCATACATAATGATTAGAGTCATATCAAGATGTCACTAATCATAAATGTAAATGCTTGAATGATGAATATATTGTTTGAAAAAGCTTGTTTTAATATCTATTAAACTTGACAAGCTTTAAGCTTTTATATAAATTAAATTTACTTTTGTCGTTAACAAAACTTAGGTAAAGATCAAAAATATAAATAACGTTTAATGACGATATTTGTATTAACAAAGATCATTGCATACCTTTAGTAAAGGTTCTGCTGAGCAGATGGACGGATCCCAAAGTTTGTGCTAGACGGATCCCTACACTTAGGGAACCGTGGGATCCAGCAAACAGAAAATGAAATTGCAAGCATTATATTTCAAACATATCCTTAGAACACTTCACACTAAGCTAAACATAGTGTCTTAAGGCAAATTAAGTCCTTATAAAGATAAGTAGATCCTTCCTACTCACACATAACTCACCTAGATCACACTCTAAGACGCTTGTAGATCTATCGTTTTCACTTAAACCCATTACTCTTCCGCTCTCTAGATCACTCATCATTCTCAGATGATCCCTCACATCTAGTCTTAGAAATCTTTCGATTATGACAAAATTGATCATAAATCATCCTTACCTCAAAATTGATCAAAGTTGATCAAATTCTAGTTTTTCCATCTTAAGCCTCTAGGACATTTTCCAAAGGATTAATCTAAGTCACTATCTGATCTCTAGGATCATCTAGCTTCAATTGACACTCTCATCTTTAGTGTCATCCTTGCTCATTCATTGGTACTCATGAAAGTTCCAAATCCTTCCATAAAAGGCAATCATTAGCTACATCACTCATTACCTTCAAGTACTTAAGCACCCCTTCATTTAAGACACTTAGGAGGACTGAAACACTCAAGGTGATATAGATCTTAGATCTTAGAAACATCATTTCCACTCTTTCATAAATGCTGAGAGTCGGATCCCTAGGATTAGCCTAGACGGATCCCTATGAGGAGGGAACCGTGGAATCCGGATGACAGTTTATGTCAAATCTTGCTAAAACAATCATTTCAACTCATCTTTCTAACTCAAACACTCCATCTCATCTTAAATGAGTTCCTAGATCAGTACAAACTCTGAACTTGACTCTTGTGCATGTTAATCATCACATTCCAATGAATCTTAGTGGCTTAAGGCTTAAATGCACTTGCCAAATCTCTTGCTTTATAAACCACATTGTTAGGACTTCCATAGTCATCACCTTCATCCTAACTTTCAGCACCTTAGAAACCCTTACAAATCTCTTGAAATCATCTCATCATGAGGAAAACTCCAAGTACTAACTTATCCACCAAAGAACTACCCAAGAAAAAGGTTCGTGTTATACACGAAATTTCTTCAACCGAATCATCTCCGGTCAAGCCAACAAATGCTAGGATCTTTCCTCAACCAATCAAACCAATTCCTAAAAGGATAGTACGCACAAAACTACCTATGCCAAACACCACCATACCTCCTAGGCCAAACAATATCATCTCCACTAAACCATCACCGTTGGTTCCTAGAGCTATCTCCTTTACATCTCCACTATCATCACCACACCTCTACAATTTAGAGGATTTGCCTCTAGGCCGTCTCATCCGCCTCCGACAACATTATCCTCATTAGGAGGAATAATGGTACAAAATCAAGGTGTTGAGTCAACACTAGCTCCGACTTCCTTTTCGCCGTTTCCATCATATAATCCCATTTGGATTATGAGAAATCATCAAAGTCAACCACCCGACCATATGGAAGTTGACACTTCTCTACCACCACCATCATTCTTGGTCGAGCCATTCTCAAATGTGCCTCCACCAATCCCTCCATCGTTTGAAGCTCCAGAAGCCGCTTCACTTGATCCCAAAGATTGCTATCATTGTCAACATGTTGAAAGTTTGATACATGAAGTACGAGAAGACCAACGTTTCATGTTCTATCATCTCCTCGAACGTTTCGACGAGATCAAACCTAAACAAAACTTGAGCTAGAAGAATTTAGTTGTGTCTTAGCATCAAGCGATAGTTGGTCTAGAAATTCCTAGTCATGTATTTTCTTATTTTCTTAGTTTTTAGAGTCATGTATATCATAACTCTAGTTTTGATAAATGAAATTACATGCTACTTGTTATATTTCTGAGTATATGATTACGTTGTATTCATATCTCACTTTTGTGATAACATTACTTGTTATATCACCATTGCTGAAATTAATCATCAACTATACGGATCCCTACTAGGAGGGAACCGTGGGATCCGTGAGACAAAAAACTATTTTCTACTAACTTGGACCACATTTGCAGGAAATTGTGAATTATACTTGTTTTCTAACCTTTGTTTTGTAGTTATTCAATTTACACATGAAGACTTTGACATCCTAAAGCTAGGGGAGCTTTATGTCAAAGCAATACATTGCAAATTACTTGCAATATTAGGATTACATTTCGTGACATCCCTTTGCAAAATTGCAATCATCAAGGGGGAGCACATTCGTCACTTAGACGAAATCTTTTGCAAACTTACTTGCAAACAAACTAGATTAGTATTACTTTCTTGACGCCCTTACATAGGGATGGACTCGTCAAGGGGGAGTAAAGACGAGATCCTTTCCCGTTACTTGCTCTCTATTTCTTTTTATTTCTTTCACATGTTTTTCTTAAAAACAATGTGTTGCTTTCTTTCAAAGCTCTTTTGTTTTGACAAAAGGGGAGAAGAAAGTAAAAACTACAAATTCAAATTTTTACGAATTTAAGCTTTTCCTTAAAATAATTTTATGTTTTGTCATCAACAAAAAGGGGGATATTGTTAATACAAATAAGCCGTAAAAAGGTTTATTTATATTTTACGATCTTCTAATGTTTTGCCGATAACAAACGTAAAATCATTTTAACGAAACAAATAAAATACGTAAATGGTTTGAACTAATAGTTTCTAACATATTCACATTTTCACATAAAACACTAAAACAAGTATACGTCATTTTATGATTTAATATTACATATGTACAACAACTAGTGTTTACATATTTGGGTAAAATATACACATAACTAGTATGTAGTATATTGGGTAATATAAATGGGTAGAAACTTAAGTATCATAGCCTATTGGACAAATACATTGAATGTAGTTGGGTACAACCCAAAGCCCATGACCCATAACCAATTACATGACATCATGCTTATATCATACATGGATAATATCCATAACCCATGGATCAACCCATACCCAAGTGACTAAGTGCATTGCACTCAAGAGATACATTGTATCTAGCCAAAGATCCATGGATCAACCCATGACCCATGACCCATAACCAAAATACCTATGGGTAAAAGGGAGCGTCACACGGATCCCTAGCTTTACGCTAGACGGATCCCAAGTGGGAGGGATCCGGGGAACAGTAGATTTTTTCTTCTATAAATAGTGATCCATTTCTTCATTGTTTCTCACCCCTTTCTAACACACTTTCTCCCCGAGTTAAAACTCACTAACCTCGGATCCAAGAGATCTATGTTTGTAGTTTTGTTTTGTGTGATCTTCTAGGTTCCTCTTAAAGGCAAGATCACCACCTTTGAAGTCGAGCAAGCTCAAGTCCATGAGTTGCCATGCTTCCTCATCATCAAGGCTACTGAAGTCTTCATGTTGATGATTCATTTCTTTCTTCTAAGAAGTGTAGTGTTGAAGACATTAGTGACAGATGTCTCAAGGGTCAAGACGAAGACATTAGTGAAAGGTGTCGATCGTCCATATTGTAGGCATTAGTGAAAGGTGCCTAGAAGCCAAGTTACAAGACATTAGTGAAAGGTGTCTTGAAGATCTAGGCACAAGACATTAGTGAAAGGTGTCTTGAAGATGTAGCTAAAGGCCTTAGTGAAAGGTGCCTTAGATGTACATTCGATATGGTGTGTTTCGATGTACAAGATAGACTAGTACTAGATCCAAGGATATTGATATCCTTGATGATGTTGTAAAGGAGTAGATCTCCTTTGGGATTAGTCGTTGGTGTAGTGTTGGGTAGTAGTTCCTCCATTGAAATAGAACTAGGTTCTTAGCCTAGTACCTAATAAAGGGTAGGCAACGTTGTGTAGGTGTAGTTCACCTTGGAGTGAAAGAACTAGGTACTTAGCCTAGTACCTTATAAAGGGTAGGCAACGTTGTGTAGGTGTGGTTCACCTTGGTGTGAATGAACCCGATGGTTAGCCTAGCACCATATAAAGGGTAGGCGACGTTGTGTAGGTGTGGTTCGCCTTGGTGTGAAAGAACTCGGTATTTAGCTTTGTACCGGAAAAAGGTTAAGCGACGTTGTGAAGGCTTCTCCGCCATAAGGAGTTTGGTGTAGTGTTTACGAACTCTCGAGTAGGTGACTCGGGGAGTGGAGTAGGGCAAGTAAGGTGTCCTTGTAGCCGAACCACTATAAATACTCGCGTTGTGGTTTTGTGCTCCTTACTATTATCTTTTCATTACTTACCTTATATATGCTTGTTTATCAATATCCAACACACATCCAAATAGATTGACATAAGTCGATCTAAATAGATTAAAAAGAAGTTTTAATTGGCAAAACTATTCAACCCCCCGTCTAGTTTTCCACATAACATCTCATCTTAAACTTAAGTAAATACAACTAACTAAGCTATTAGGCTAAAGGGAGTGGTGGGTGAGCCACTTACCGTCACCTCAGCTTTCTCTCTCTTCTCACTTCCCCTTACTCATTCTCACTTTTCATCCATTTTGGTTATATTCCCCTCATCTTTCATTAAAATACACACTTTATATAAATGTACATCACTAATCGCACACACACTCACAAAATAAATATAAAACATTTACTTTTACAATGGGGGCTCACTTTGTCAGCGTCCCACTAGTGGTGAGCAACTCACCAAACTTGCACATTTTGGCTGTGACCTTCCTTTGGTGATTTGGGATGTCGCGTGTGAGGGGCTAGTTACAGAGGGTCACTCACGACTACTCCACCTAGTCTTAGTGTAACCATCTAATACAACAACTATTCAACCATTTGATTTTTCAACATTTCGTTTAATGTTAAAAAAGACACCCCTTACATAAAAGGTACATGTTATTATACTTAGGGTGCGTTTGGTTTGCTACATGGAATTACTATAGGTATGCCTTTGATATAAAGAAGGTATGAGATTCAGAATGACAATTTCATTAATTGTGCTTGGTATGTTTTTGACGTATGGGTATCAAAGATTAGTGTGTTTATTTAACTAATAATATATTAATTTTAAGGTGGATAGTTATGTAGTTGCGGGGTCAATTTTGACTCAAATTTATATTTTGTAAGTACGTCGCAACTAGGGGTGTTATTCGGGTTGATCCGGTCGGGTTCAGGTCAACTCGGGTCATGTCAAATCGGGTCAAGCTTTAAAAAACATACCCGAACCCGACCTTGTTTAGAATTCGGGTCAACGGGTCGTGTCAACTCGGGTCGGGTCAATTCGGGTTCGGGGTCAGCCCGAGTATTTTTATATTGTAAAAGTGTTGTTGAGCCAGGTTAGTCGGGTTCGGGTCGGGTCAAGGCTAAAAAAACATACCCGAACCCAACCTTGTTTAGAACTCTGGTCAATTCAGGTTGACTCGATTGACCCAAATATAATTTTGAAGCCGATTGACCCGACCCGAATTGACTCAAGTTCGGGTCGGGTCAGCCCAAATGACACCCCTAGTCGCAACGCACAGGTACACTTTATTAACTACAGTCTGCATACACGCTACAATCAATTGACCCACCAGCTGCTGCATACAATCAATTTGCTTCATTAAATGCATCCAGTAGCTGCTTTTTACCATTTTTATCTCACCTTCTTATCTCATAACGTGTATCAGTTTGATTGTTTGACATGTTGTATTTGAAACTTTTGCTCGTTAATCTGGTGAAATATGCTATAAGTTTCGCTCGTTTAATAAATGTCGCTCTATATTTAGTCTGTTTGTTTAAGTATATAGTGACATGAAAGTGTTCAAAAATTAATTTATCATCAAGTATTGAACTAAACGGAAAAGCCCTTTCACATCATGAAATTTGAAATAGAGAGCCTTTTTAAGGGTAGATATATAAGCACAACTTCTTTTCAACGCCAATGTCACGTAGCTGAGTTCATAATGATTGTGATTGTCTTTTGCATCCAACAAGCACAAGTTCAACGATCTGATCATTGGTACCCCCATAGCCACAACTATTGAGTGAGTCATGTATGTCCCTTACATTAGACAAAGTCAGCCGATTGTAGCTAATTCTACGAGTTATTAACCCTTTTGCACCTAACATATCCATTTTAACTAGACACCGCCAATTATATTTAAACAATAGTTCAAAAGCTATAATGATATGGGGCAGTTTATATGAAACCCCCTATAAGGAGGGGTTTCAATCATTACACGCATCGGAGAATTGTATTGTGTATATCATGGTGTTATATTATATGCTTCGCAGGTTTTACGGTTGACTCATAGTGAGGGTTTGTATAACATGACCGATTTCCCGGTACCGGTACCGGTACCGATATCCGAATCCCGTTCGATGCACAGCACGGCACTACTAATTTACGCTTCGGAAAAAATTGGTGCCACTAATTGACAGACGGATCGATGACGGACCCGACCGCTTCATCCCTACATGACCCTAATGCTATATAAGAAGGAGAAGCAGAGTGGTGGTTGGTGTTTCATTTAAATTTGTTTTGCTAATTGACGTTGAGCCAGCTATCTATTTTGTCACCTTCTATATAAATATACTAGGCACGTATCGGTTGTGCATACGCACAGCCCATAAATGTTTGCGTACTATTTTAGTTATGGATATGAATCGATTTGCAATAAATCTAAAATGTGTTAGAGCACTTTTAACGGTAACGGCGTAACGCCGTTATGGGCACGTTTAACGCCGTTGGAGGCGTTAAGCCCGTTGGAGGCATGGATTGGTAACGGCGTTATAGGGCAGCCGTTGGCATGCTAACACCCGTTAAGGGCGAAAAAAAAAAAAAAAATTGAAAAAGTTACATAACTAGTCCCTCAACGTCTAGTATCCGTTAGAAATTCAAAAATTTTACAAAATACCCCTTAACGGCTAGTTTAAAAAAAAAAAAAATCAAAAATATTTTTTTACCACTATAAATACCCAACTAAAACTCTATTTTTTTCACACTTCCATTCAAACTTTATATACTTCCTCTTCACACTTTCATAATTCAAAAATCAAATTCGTTCACAATGGATCCAAATCAAGCTGGTGATATTCTCATGTCTTGGTCAGACGTTGATGACCAAGAGGACTTCCAATTTATGGCGGCCGCGTACGAGTATCACCTTCAGCTTGGAACAACAAGAATGTATTGAATCTCAACATCCTAGTCGTTCTCGTAGCCATGTATATCGTGAGCGTGAGCTGCGAAGAACGCTGCAGAACGATTATTTCGTACAAGGTTGTAAGTATTCAAACCGAATTTTCGTAGAAGATTTCGTATGAGCCGAAAATATTCCCCGCAAATAGTTGAAGGTATTGAATCTTATACTTCGATAATATTCCGGATCATTTTACCTTTTAGGCAAACACCCGATTATGCGGGTCGAATGAGTATAAGTGCTTTAATGAAGTGTCGTCCGCCATACGCCATGATTGGCATCTGACCACCACACGATGCATTTGATGAATACTTGCAAATGGGTGCGAGTACTTCAAAAGTATGCCTTGATAATTTTAACAAATGCATTATTGATTTGTTTATGCCGGAGTATTTAAGAAAACCAACATGGGCCGACATTCAAAAATTTATCAACATCATGAAGAAAACATGGTTTTCCGGAATGCTTGGTAGCATTGATCGTATGCACCGGAATGAAAAAATTGTCCGATGGCTTGGCAAGGCCATTTTGCTAGGGTGATAAAAATACCCAACAATTATGCTTGAAGTTTGCTTCTCAAGATTTATGGATCCGCATGCATTTTTGGGATGGCGGGGCAAATAACGATGTCAATGTTTTAGATAACTCTCCGTTATTCGACGACCTTCTTGCGACAATGCCCAAAAGCACCTATATGGTTAACGGAACTAGGTATGAGCAGGGTATTACTTGGTGATGGAATTTATCCACAAAGCAACTTTCGTCAAATCCTTCACGGCAACAATCGATGAAAACATACGTGCTTTAAAGGAGACAAGAAAGTGCCGAAAGGATATCGAACGTGCTTTTGGTGTTCTTCAAGGCCGTTGGGGTATACTACAACAACCCAAGCGTCAATATGAAATTGCCACGATCGTAGAATCATGTATTCTTGCATTATTATGCATAACATGATTATAAAGATCAAAATTTGCTTTACGTGACTATAACGAACTGTGGGTGGATCCGTCAAGAAATTTGAGGCAACGAAGATGGGTTGAAAGATGTGATACGACGATCGTAAGGCAAAAGAAATACACGACCGACAACGATACCCAACTCCAACAGACCTTATGGAGCATGTTTGGCGAAGAATCTTGAACGACATGGACAACAACGGAGAGCGGCACGATGAATAAGTATTTGCTATGTTTTTTTAATTGCAGTGTGTTTTTTTTTTTATTTCGTTGTATTTTTTTTATTTTTTTAATCTCGTATTGTAATATGTTTTAGTTTTAATGAAATGTTTGTTTTAGTTTAATAAATGAAGTGTTTGTTTTAGTTTAGGGTTGAAATTGAAAATATGAAATATTATTGGTGTTATGGTGTTATTGGGATGTTATGGTTGTGAGTGTTTTTTGGGGATGTTAATGTTAAATGTTAAAGCTGATGTGGCGCTGACGTGGACGGTGTTATTGGTGTTATGGTGTTACGATTGTAACTGCTCTTAGTATTATGGATATAAATTAGTAGTCGTGAGTTAGTGTCACACCCTCGCCGGAGGCGGAAACACGAGGTGTAACGGAAAGGAACATAAGCACAAGATAATAGAACATACCAACGTTAAGATTTAAAAGAAAGAGTACACCATTACAATACCAATTTAGCCGACATCGGCAAATATATAACAAAGTTTAGTTCCCAAAATATTGCGCTCTATTACATAACGATTTGTAGTGACAAGTGAAAACTTCATTATGCAAGACACGTAGAAAAGCTTACTAATGATCACCAAATGCATGAGAGAAAACGGGTCAACTATGAAAATAGTTGGTGAGTAAACACGTTTAGCAAAATAAGAAAACTCGTAAGAAATATTCAAAGCTTTCGGTCAACGAAAATAGTCCACAAAGCAAAGGCATTGTAAATCCACTCGGTTCAAGTTCACCATACAAAACTTGCAACCTGTGTATTCACAACCCATTGCACAAAATATAGCGTATGAAATAGTCAAGTATAAGCGGTCATAATAGTTCACAATATAGTACCACGAATATAATAATTCGAGGATGCTACGATGAAACCAAATTAAGTGGGTGCCACTACCCAAAGTTATGTTGGGTGCCTCTTCCCAAAGATATAATGGGTGCCTCTTCCCAAAGATATACTTGGGTGCCTCTTCCCAAAGATATCTTGGGGCCTCTTCCCAAAGATATCTTGGGTGCCTCTTCCCAAAGATATACTCCAAACACGGGAGACATTATAGTGATGCTCCGAACATAGGAGACTTTATAGTGATGCTCCGAACATAGGAGACTTTATAGTGATGCTCAGAACATAGGAGACTTTATAGTGATGCTCCGAACATGGGAGACTTTGGGACAAGGTCATAAATTCGTAATTAAGTTCAAGGATTTGATTCGAGTTCACAAAGTAAGAATCAATTTAATTCAAGTATGGTTCATGCATTCATTTCAAAATATAGTAAAAGCGGTAAAAGGGATGTGATTACTCACTTGATGAATAGATGCGATGACAAAAGTGGTTACACCGAAATGTAGCGTGAATCTCGAAACCGACCTATTATGAATGATATGATATGCAATAAGTCATGATGTAATGTTGTGCACGCAATTCGGATGATATTTATACCACTTATGTATTTTTTTGAAAACAATACTTCTCGTCGAAAATATAATCTTTTAACGTCTTGACCATTTTTAAATTACTTCACATGTATTTACGTCAAAATGACATCCTACAATAGTTTCTTAATGATTTATTGTGAAATTATAACTTTTCGTCGTAAAATAATGTTGTTGGAAATTCCATGAAAGTGACAAAAATGGCTTCGAAAAGCTAGTCGTAAAATGGTGTACGTCGAACGTTAGGAAACGAACTCAACGGTTTTGGAAAGCTTGTATCAAAATCTCAAAGTTTTAGTACATGAGTTTTCGTCATAGAGGTCTCGAACATAAGGATGATAGAGGTTAAATATGGTGGTTTTGTCCAAATGTGGTTTAAAAAGTGAGTTTCGGCAAAGTTAAAGCAACCGTAAATAATTTATTACAACTCCGCTATACAAACGGTTGGTCGTTTTGAAAAATATGCTTGGTGATCTAAATTTTATTAGAAGACATTTCGTTACAAAAAGTTCTACGTCATCGTTAAAAATAGCCTTCAATATGGTCGTTTTGTTTACCGTAACACTTGTCTCGTAAAACTAATATAGTTTTTCTTAAATAATAAAGTTACGGCAATTTTGTGAAAACGTGTATATTTTAGTCGTTACAAATCCGTTTTCTACGTATTATACGTCCTTAGCTTCGTATCAAAGTATACTAATATATTTTTGATAAGTCGAATTAATTTATAAAGCTTAAGACTCGTTTTGACTCGTACAAAACAAAAAGCAGTTTGTTGAAATTTCGAAAATATATATTTATCGTCAAACTTGAAAAATTCATAACTTCTTCGTTATAACTCCGTTTAATCCGTTCAAGCTGACCCGCGGATTCGCTTTTAAAGTATATTTTCTAAATATCTAGGCCAAAATTTCGTGTCTACTGTCGGATTTTCCAGAAATTCAAAACAAGATCAGACCACTTTTTATACTTGTCGAAAATAGTTTTTCTCGTACTAAACCTATTCCAATCCCTTCAAAACAACTCCAAAGCTATTCTAATCCTACCATACACCTTCTTAGGGTGTCATGGGTTCCTAAACATCATCAAGACCAATATATAACAAGGGATAAATTATAGGATGACTTACATATATAAAACTCTTAAAACAATGTAAAATGGTATAAATATCCACAAGTCTTGCATGTTTTGCTCAAAATGATGAAATAGATATGAAATGAAAATGAAAGATGTAAAATGAAAGTGATATGCTTACTAGTGATATGATGAGGTGATAAGAACAAGGATTAAACCTAAACACCCTAGGTTTTTATTTCAAAACCTAAACAAGAGTGTATACTAGATTGTTAAAACTTGATTTGATAAATTTTGATGAACTCCTTCACCTTTGGCTTGGCCGGTTTGGAGAGGAAGCAAAACAAGAGAAAGTAACTTGATTGAACTTGAATAATTTGATGTGAATGAATGGAGTGTAGAAGTAAATGTATGTTGAGTATAAATCTAACCATATAAGAAGACTTCACCAACTAATTAATACACTACCCCTCGGGGTGACAAGGGTATGTATTTGTAAAACATATATATATATATATATATATATATATATATATATATATATATATATATATATATATATATTTTTTTTTTTTTTTTTAGTATATAATGTAAAATGTGTAAGTAAAATGTATAGGTAAGAATAACTTGTAAAATTGTATATACATTAGTGTATTTAAGGTAGTTTTAGCTAAAAGAAATTTTTAATAGATCAAAGTAAAGTATAATGAGATCATAAAAATTGTAAAAATACATTCCTTGTAACATTTGAGTGATGTAATAATTATCGTGTAGTTTTTAAGAAAATCATCGTAATAATATAAATCTAACGATTTATATACAAAATAAATTTAAAACACTAGGTAATCTCAAAATATTATTTTTATAAACTAAATGTAAGTATAAAAATATATCGGGATCATTTTTGGAAGTAGCGGATTAAATGTTCAAAATAATAACTTACGCGATAACGTTTATTTAATATGAAAATTATTCGTTTAATGAAAATGCAAAACCCATGCATAATTTTATATGAAATGAGGAATATGGAGTTTGAGAAATAACCGGAAATTGAGAATTGTGACAGTTAGGATCGAACTCGAGACCACAGAATTGTACACTTTACGTATGAGAATTAAAGTTATAATAATTAAATATAAGATGTTATATTTAGTTATTATTTACACAAAACACATAACGAACATTAAGTAATTAAGTGTAATGGACTAACGACCAGTAAATGTTAAAGGAAGGACTAAATATGAAATTAGATGTCAAGTAGGTTTTAGAAATCTTGTGGGTTTCCTAAACCGATCGGATGGGGGGTTTCCTAAACCCAAATCAACCCTAACTTGGACACTAAGTTTCTTTGGGTATATATACAAGGCCTAGGGTCTTTGTAAATTATCTCTTGTACTCCTAAACCTAAAACCTAAAATTGTTTGTGTGTGTTTTTGGTTCCAAACGATCGTCCCCTTCTCCAAGGGATCGATTACTTTGTTTTTCCTTAACAAAATGTTTTGTGTTAATTAAACAAGCATTTACTTTAATTTATTAATAGTACGTGTGTACAAGAACGTGGTACAATCACACTATTGATTGTATCTTGGATTGAATTACAAAACGGTGAGGGTAATTCTTATAATCCTATAAACCCTAATTAGGGTTCATCTCAATTACTAGTTTGTGGAATTGATTCTTGTTCGCTAGAATAAAAAGGCACGATACTTTATGTTTATGTTAGTTAATTATTCATTATACGCTCCTATACGCTTCCGCATGTTTCTTTGATGTTTTAAGTGTTTTATATATGATAGTCATGTTATATAATTCCAACAGTGGCATCACGAGTCTTGGTTTAATGAGTATTTAATTACTAAACACGTAAAAAACGAATATTGTATGTTGTTTTATATGATTATTCTAGGGTTTTGGTTATGATTATGTAAACCCTAATTTTAGGGTTAGGGCTTTTGCCCTAATTTGGTTTTAAAAAGTTTTATGGATCGAAATTTTTTTATGGGTCGAAACCCTAAAATTTTTTTAGTCGATTTCTTTATTTTTTTTAGGGTTTATATTAAATGTAATGTTATCAATATCGAAACCTAGAATTAATATATTTGTTACGTGATATATTCATGAATAAATTTTTATGTGACATGGAATTGTATGCGATCTTCTGACAACGTGAATAAATTGTTATGTTAAATCCATGAAAACGTGCTTGTTTGGCATGGATTATTGTCGATATATATATACACATGTTTATTATTTTGATAAATCTTGAATTGGGGAATACCTCAATAATATTAATGAATCAATTATGTGCAATTTGGTATATTTTAATTATGGCTACATAATCGATTAGATGATGTATGTGACTCACTTTCAATTGTCCGAGTGAAAGCCCTAGTTAATATATCGTTAATTAACCTAGATATTGATTATTAATAGGCTTTATCAAATAAGTTGCATGTGGCTACTTGTTTACACGTATTAATTGTTAGTTATGTAGCATTGTTTTAGATGTTTATTTTTATTATTACTTGTTTGTTTATTATGTGCGACAAGTTATAAGCAAAGGGTAATTTTGAATAGAAAATAAATTGGACTAAACAATGGTGAAATTTGATTTGTTTTTGAAGAGTTAAATTTTCAATAAGTTAAATTGATTGATGATTTTGGTACAAATAGTGAGAACGGCTCGCCCAATTTTGACGGACTAAAAGAGGGGTACAAGGGGGGAGCGCATTAAATTGTAACCCGAAAGAAGGAGGTTATTGCTTCAGCGCTGACCAAATTCTCCGCTTCTTTGCGAGTCATATTGGAGTTATCAAGTAGGCTATAATGTAAAAAATCATCTTAAGGGCGAATTAGCTTTGATTTCATGCGCCACTTTTGTGGTAATTATCCGAAACACTAAGTCTTTAGACTTATGCAAAAGTACTATATAATGGACGATAATTAAAGGTAAATTCCTTGATTGGCGAAACCAATACCTCAATCAAAACTTTGATAATTTGATCTTTACGAATTGGTTAATAAAAAGTTTCTTTTATTAAAAACTATTGATACGAAGTTGTATGCATGCTTCTTCGTGCATATTTGATTTGACACCATAAATCAAAACTAATACCCTTTTAAAATTAAGTTAAGTGCCATCTAGTTAAAGGAACACTCGAAGTTGCAATTTACGTCATGTGGGAACTTGGCGAGATTGTGATGGAAAGGTAAATCTTCATGTGAAGTCAGACCTTGCATGGACATATTTGCAGTTCTTTAAGTTAGACGACTTAAATTGAGTAGTAAGTGAGACCTGGACTCAAGGCACAAGATGGGATAAAATATGTTTACATTTGCAATAGCGTTGGAAAATGTAAATCCCATAATGATCTAGAAATTGGAAAATGTTTGCCAATTATTCGTCAGATTACCTTATTATGTGCTTTCGTTACTAGCGCATCAACGATGTAATGGAACTATGATAATTTGGATCCTAGTTTTCGAGAAAATTATATGGTTATATGAATATTACCTTGGGTATTTTATTTTCTTGAAAAGTTTAATTATCAAAAATACTAAAATTGAATTTTGCTAATTCTTTAAATGTATTAATGCAACATTAAACCGTAAACGTAGGTTATTCCTGTATTGGTAAATTGATCTACACCTGTAAGGGTTTTTGGTAGAGTCAACTTTGCTAAAAGAATAAACCTAGTCCTCTTTTCATAAGAAAGAGTGAGATTCAATCCTATTCCTTTTCATGAATGAGAAATGTATGATAGGACAAATTAGAATTGTCTAAATTCTAAATACATAGCTCGTAAGCAAATTTTAATAGTTAAGAAAATTGCATATTTTCTGAGTTATTAAATTAGAAGCTAGACTAATTTACTGCAAAACTGGTAAAAGAAAAACTAGCATATTTTATCTAGTTATTGTGCTTTGACCATTTAAAAGTACTACTTACAATTGTTGGAATAGTAGAACTATTAAGAAAGAAATTGCATGCCCAATTTTTCAAGTTAATAGCATTGATGGGTAATTCATCATCTACATAGTAGAATACACTCTTTTAATACATAAGTAATTGTTATGTATGGACTTTCTCAAAAGTGTAGGGAAGTAAATAGAACACGATTTTCTTTCACTGCTTAATGAAACACTTACAATGTTGTCAAATCCAGTGGGAGTATTGTGTTCTTATTACTGAATAAGGAATTAATGTAATGATCTCTAATTCAGTGGGAGTTACAAGCTTTGTCATCTTGGTAGTAACCCGATTATCTCTAGAATGTCTTAAGATAATTAGTTTCACTTGTAGACACTTATGTTTTCAAGGATAGTCATGTACGCTTCTGATTAGACAATGAAGTGGTTCTACATATACTAGTTATGCTAATATCAATGACACAATCATATTGGTCACATAAACAAACATATGTCGTGTTGTTTATACGCTACATGTTGTTGTTCCATGCACAAGTGGGAGAAATCTATATTGTGCAAGGTACAACATATAGGTATATGATTTAACTGATTCTCTTGACTCCAAGGTAAGAGACTAACGCTCTAATATGATTTGTACATATTTAATTTAAGAAACACTTGGTGTTGCAATTTCGTCATGTGAGAACTTGGCGAGATTGCAACAACAAAGTAAATCTCCATGTTCCGGGGATCGTGATTCGAATAAATTTACGCTTTCTAAATTAGACAAGTATTTAGAACATGTGTCAAAATGATATATAAGACTACTTCAAATTAAATATTTATGTATTATTAGAATGACATAAATAAATGAAGTAATCTAATACTACTTCAATTTGTTTATTTATGTATTTTGGAATGATATAAATGAAAAATAATGTAGTCCTACATTATTGTGAAGTAAATAAATTAACTTGAAATTACTATTGAAACCAAGAATTGTGTTCATAATTACTTTAGTTAAACATGTTTATGATTCATTGTAAAGACATAAACATAAAGTCTTTTAAGACTTATAATAGGGTTTAGGGTTTAGGGTTTAGGGTTTAGGGTTTAGGGTTTAAAGTAAGACGCTAACTTGTTATGTTTTTTAATTAAGACATATACAAGAAGTCATAGAGTTGATCAATGATATAACGTATAATGGGATTATAACAGTTTATATTTTCTTGATGAGACATGGATATGAAGTGACTTGGTTAAAGAGTACTTGTGTTATAAATAGGTAAGCCAAGAGGAATATGTTTATCTTATATATTGTTAGATTGTCTTACAATATTAATTCTAATGAATACGACAAGTTGGTGGCATGTTCAGTTAGGAGGATCAAACTCTATTTGATTTGTTTGATTCAAGATAACCATGACTTCTTTCTTAAAAAGTAACAAGTTTAGAAAATTGAGTATGGATTGAATATACTCAATATTACTCCAACCTAGAAGATTGATAAAACACCATTTCATTATGAATGTGATGAATCACATTAAGTTTTAAAATTGAAGATTCTGAATTTGTTAAACTACTTATGAATAGGTTATTAACAAACTAAAGTCAGGAATTATCAATGTGTATTTGTAATGTCTCAAAAAGAGAACAATGTAGTTGCTCTAATTGCTAAGTATATATAGATAGCCTATATATTACAAAAGGCAAGTGAGAGTTTTTTTTATCTTGAAAGATAAAATTACAAGATACATAATCTTCTTAAACTCACTAGTAAATTTCATGATGAGGCTAGATATGAAATGTTAACCTTAAGATGATGGAATTTTCATTCATAGATCTGCAAGGATATCTCAGATATTTGATTTATATGCTGAGGAGAACATGAGTTACAGGATTATAGTAAACCTGATAATCATTATGATGAATTACCAAATATTGAATTGGGTAAATTACTCATACTATGAATGTTAAAGATGTTGTCCATAAAGATAATAAATTTTAGAAATTTGGTTTATCTTAATAGTTAGACTAGAGAATGAAGATGAGTTTCTTCAAAAAGATGGAAAACTCTAGTGGTTTGAATCTCGTAGAAATCATATGGACAAATTGTACATATTTAATGCATGTTTTATGACAAGATTATTAATCATACTTAAGCAATTAATTGTGATTGAATATTCTTTCCTAGACACATTAAATATATAAAGATGATAATTGTCATACTTATTTTCATTAATATGAAATATGACAATGGAATATCAAAACTCTTTATTGAGAAATTACTTGAGCGAGAACGGTAAGTAATCGAAAGGTTTTTTTGAATTCATATAATCTTTGGAAGTGTACGAAGTGCAATAATTCATGAATGGATGAATGCATGCATCTATGAAATTATTCTTATGTTTAATTATTAAATCCTAGTTTTGATTTATAATTGAAATAAGATAAATTTTAAGTATTCCTGAAAACTAGTGGGAGTATTATGTTAAGGTTTTAAATCTTATATGTTGTATAACATATAGGAAGTAACATTCCTTGTAAGTTAAATGTTAAGTCTTAGTTTGGAATAAAACTTCACTTGTAAGTTTTGAGAATTAAAACATGTAACCTTGGAATATATGTTTATTATTAATAAACATGTGCAGTAAAATAAATGACTCTAATAAAACATGATATATCATTTGGAAAATGGATAAATATCTTTTGATAAGATATAACATGAATGAAATCTAAGTTTGACGTGTAGATTCATCATGTACATCAATATGTGTATTATAATTGTTGTATCATTCTTGAATAAGAAGTGATTTGACAACATTGATATCTAACTAAAAGTTATTAGATAATTTGTGTAATGAATATTCTAATAGAATTACATCCTCAGCCTGGAATTGCTCCTAGATTCTATGGATGAACAATATGTCAATTGTTGTGCAAATTATCATCAGCTACACACTTGAAAGTTTGGAAGACATCAACCATTACACAATAAGATATTAAAGTTTACGGAGTTTTAATGAGCATATTATTGTTTATATACAATGATGCTGGTTTAATTGAGATGACACTCAATACTAGTCATAGTAGGATTTCATCCTTGTTAATGGCCATGTGAACTAGTTGTGCTACTAAGAGCGCAGTTGCATTATACATTAAACGAATAAGAATACTTTAAACTTTAAAATGATTGAAAGTTTAAATTGTCATAAGTTGGTGATAGAGGATGTCACACACTTTATGAATTATTATGTGGATTGGTGAATGCACACATACAAGAACTTCACTAATTGAATTCTTGAAATAAGTATTCTCAAAATTATGATAGATCAAGTTGGTTGATTTATTGCTTTTCAACAAGTATGATTATCATTACTTGAGGCATAATTCATCAACTGGAATTTTCATGCATTGATCTATTTAGTATTTGGATAAGGGATGTTAAACAATTGTTATAATAAATCAAATACTTGGTATGTTTGATTTTATAATATATTGTCTCCTATATTTGCATGTTTAATCCGTGAATAAATTTATTTATTCTAAATCGTCCGTTGTCAATTAATGATATGGGAGTATCGTTAAATTAAGACAAATCTGAGTGATTTGGTAGAATAAACTTAAAAGTATATTGATAAGAAAGCATACCAATTTCAGATGATATTCAATGAATTGAATATATGACTTATCCCAACTACATAATTACTTTATGGATATTGTTGTTAAGTAAATTATGAACAGTTATCCTCAGACTTGAGATACCATATAAGTGTCATGAATTTAGTGCACTTCTGTGGAACAACTTAATGCTATACGTAACTGGTAGTCATAAGGGTTGTTTCCATAAGTGTTTCAAAGTTTGTGGGTTAGTCTCGTAGTCAAGATAGAATTTGTTCCTTCAAATTTATTTGGAGTTTAATACTGCTGGGCCCTTCGTAGGGTTGACAAGATGTTTGCGTGGCCACGCCCAAAGATCTCCCCTGAATATGTTCAGAAGATTTGGTAATCTATGTTCAGAAGATTTGGTAATCTTGGTCAATCACTTAAAACGAGAAACATAATGGTTGAATAAAGAATGACTTAATTCCATATCTTTATTTAACATGGTATTAGAAACAAAAGTATAGTAATAACGAGAAATCATTAAAAGGTTTCCAGGAGCCTTGATCGAGTTGTACTAGAGGCATCGAAGTGTTGTTAGACGCTAACCGATGTGATCACTCTATTAAGATATATCCAAGTGGGAGCTGTTAGTTTTATGGATATAAATTAGTAGTCGCGAGTTAGGATCGAACTCGAGATCACGGGATTGCACACTTTACATATGAGAATTAAAGTTATAATAATTAAATATAAGATGTTATATTTAGTTATTATTTACACAAAACACATAACGAACGTTAAGTAATTAAGTGTAATGGACTAACGACCGTTAAATGTTAAAGGAAGGACTAAATATGAAATTAGATGTCAAGTAGGTTCTAGAAACCTTGTGGGTTTCCTAAACCGATCGGATGGGGGGTTTCCTAAACCCAAATCAACCCTAACTTGGACACGAAGTTTCTTTGGGTATATATACAAGGCCTAGGGTCTTTGTAAATTATCTCTTGTACTCCTAAACCTAAAACCTAAAATTGTTTGTGTGTGTTTTTGGTTCCAAACGATCGTCCCCTTCTCCAAGGGATCGATTACTTTGTTTTTCCTTAACAAAATGTTTTGTGTTAATTAAACTAGCATTTACTTTAATTTGTTAATAGTACGTATGTACAAGAACGTGGTACAATCACACTATTGATTGTATCTTCGATTGAATTACAAAACGGTAAGAGGTAATTCTTATAATCCTATAAACCCTAATTAGGGTTCATCTCAATTGCTAGTTTTGTGGAATTGATTCTTGTTCGGCTAGAATAAAAAAGATACGCATACTTTATGTTTATGTTAGTTAATTATTCATTATACGTTCCTATACGCTTCCGCATGTTTATTTGATGTTTTATGTGTTTTATATATGATTGTCATGTTATATAATTCTAACAAAATGTATTTCATGAAAATCAGAATTCTTTAGGTATTCGGCTAAGTTTATGAAGAAACTAATAGGCACAACATAAAATTGTTTTAAAATAGACTCTAACACAAATTAAGCATGATACTAATTGCAGTTAAATAATTCAAATTACATATGTCTATGGGCTTTTTTTTCATCATCTATTTCCACGTCTAAAGAAGTGAATAAGCAATTAACATAAGTTAAAAAGAATTGTAAAAACTAAAAATGATATTAAGTATAGATATTTTAAATAAATACTAAAAAGAGACAGGTAAGTAATGTTTATAATGTGGGAGTTCGTGAACAACCAAGCATGCAAGCAATTGTGTGGTGTCTTAAAGCGTTGCAAGAACTGAATTTGGGCTAGCACCTGCGTGGCTAAAGAGGAACAAGAGAGTGTTATTCCCCGAGGACGGCCTAGTTGGTAAACACAGGCACATAAGTTCTGCACACCACCAAATAATTCGGTGGTGGGACAACGTGAAAAGAGGTCATGCACCAAGATAGCCCAACGGGTACCCACTCAGAAATCTGGTAGTAGAGCCCGGGGTAGTCACCCCACGGGACATCAAATTCACCACCAAAACTAACCGCTTCGGATAAATCTTGGTCGAATAACTTGGAGAAAACCCTCTCAAGAAAGACGATCGGTGGCAGACCGTGGATGAAAAGAGAAGCATACCCGCGAACCAACAAGAAAGTCGAGAGGCTTTGTTTGATTAAATTTACCGTCCATAGGTATACTACGCAGAGTACCCGTTGAAGAGATCACTTGTAGGAATGACATAATGCTAATCCATGTTCCACATCGCCAAGGAAGCATCGATTTTCAATCTCATTATGACTTGGTCGTTCAGAAGAGATTCTTTCTCGATCAGAGTAGTGGAATGGAGGGCACTACAAGAAAGATATACTCCTTTTCAAATCGCTCCGCGAAGACAGACGTTCAGAAAGGTTCTCGAGATTATCAATCGCTCTTTTTTTAGTAGGGAGGAATAGTATGGGAAAGGAGCGAGACTAAGCCGAGCCACTAGTAGCCTTCCCACGTGCCAAAATGAATTGCAGCCTCAACTAGAGAGATCAACCTGCGCTTTTGATGTTAGGCCCCGACGGAAAGTTTTCTGAAAATGAACTGAATGGAATTGTTACTTTCCAAAAATGCTTTTTAAAAGGAAAGAAGGTCAATTTTCCCACATAGTTCGTCAGTCATACAAACAAGTCTCTTTCAAGAGTAACAGGGAGATCCTTTTTCTAGTTAGACTTCTTGCAAAGAAAGAACCATCCTTTCTTGGTTCTCAAAGCAGAGGAGGAAAGGTGGGCAGTAGGTACCACGAGCCCTCTGTCCCAACCCATCTAAGCTAATAAATGCTACATAAGATAATAGAGTAAGAGGCTAGCCCCCATCCATATGGAGGTGTAGAACCATTTATGAACATATAAAAAGGGCTAAAGAGAGAATTCCATGGAGAAATACCAATTCCAATGACTTTGATATGTTCTTACCATTTTATCATCGATGAATGTTGGGTCAGTTGGTAAGTCACCAAAAAAAGCATGACTCAACATTATATCCTTTCTTAGTAAGGCTTCAGCCCTACTACAGCGCTTCGCTAACTCGAAGCGCCTCGCTATGAGAATCTATCATAGAATGGTGAAGAGAGGCGGCTCGACATGGAAGGAATGGGAAATCGTCAAAGATGACGTCTTTGTTGTTGAAACGAAGGGCTAAATAGCACAAGTGATTCTCTAGCCGGTCTAGATTTCCAACATCTCAGGAAACTGGAGGGACTATTGTTGTAGTATCTATTAATAACATTCAAGGTTAAACATGACGCCTCACTCGAACTCTATCCCATGCCCTACTCGATGTTGAAGCTAGTCTGCCTTTCTAAACCCAAAAAGAAAGTCGGGCGCTTGGGATGCTATGCAAAACCTGAAAAAAGAATATGCTTTCCATCTTTGTGCTCAGAGGTTACGATTTTCTCCTCATTAAGATATTTTTTTGAAAATAACTGACTCATCAGTTAAGTGGTTCCCCTATTTTCTGCCCGAGTTATTTACTTTTTTTTCGACCTGGAAAATTAATGACTCTTCAGGTTAGGTTCTCTTTCAACATAGACATCCCAATGACCATGGATCAACTTCGTTCTAAAAAAAGAAAGAAAATGAAATCTTCCTCTTAGGGCGTTCGATTCCATGAAATAAGGTCAGGATGTGAAAAATCAGAGATAAAGGTTTGAATTCTTAGTTTTGAAGTTTTCGCCCCAACCTAGGTTAGCCACCGGAGTTAAGCATTAGAACGTAGCAAGAAACTGAAAACGTAATAGGATAGCGCAACTCACTTCGCTCTTCAAGCTCAGCCCCCTTACTAAAAATATAACTTGGGGATTTCGTGATCTGTAGTATATTGGATTTCACAAACACATCAAAACATATTTAATGGGGCATATGGTTTGAAGGTTTAGAGAGAGAAAGTAGAGAGAGAGAAGTGGGAACTTGATGAAACAAAGAATAATGGTATTGAAGCTCCAACCCTCTACCTTGGGAGGTAGAGGGTATTTATAGTTTCTTACAAGACTCACCTCCTACAGGCTGTGGATCAGGCATACAGTGGGTAAAGACCCGTCCGTCCTCCACGGTATTACTTAACTAACTACTTATTAACATAACATGACTACGTCTACGAGCTTTCTAATGAATACATATTCTTGAGGTGACCGACACTTTAACTAATGGATTTTCTAAATCCTAACAATCTCCCCCTAAGGGAGGTCACCTCAAATTACATTGAATACAAACAGATATTACATTTGATTTTCTTGGATTCTTGATTATGTTCTTTGCTCAAGAGGCAGTAGTCTTTGATTCTTCATGTTTTGCATGTTTGGTTAATCAAGTGGAAGTCTTTAAGCGATCCAAATGATGATGAGTTTTGAGCCGACTTTGAGATCATCACTACCATAAATCTCGACTCTTCCTTTGTAGTGTTGACATTATGTAATGTTGTGACATTGGACCGACATGCTCACATTACGGATCATGATTTCTTCTCATCGGAATAGCGGAAGCTTTAGATGATTCATGATATTTGCGCAGCGTAGCGAAGCATGGAGTGTAAATATCGAGTCGTTGATGCACTTATCATGATTTCATTAGAAATGAATGTGTTGTGTGAGCATGCGGCTATGGATTGACCTCTCAATTACGATCACCGCAAACGTTGGGTGTACCGCATACAATAGTTAGCAATAAAGCGCACGAAAGTGTCTTTGATCACTTTCGTTGAATTGAGGTACACGACCCACGATTCCCGTTGATCGATACAAGTCTTGCTGTGATCGGTAGAATTCCTAAGAATCTCCTTGATGGGTTTCGCAGTTGCTCTAGTCGTTCTCAAACCAACGTCTCAAAGAAGACAACACGGAGTGAGTGAACCCGGTAATTGAGATTCACCGATTGATGAAAAGTGATTTGAAAAACAATCGTGTCTTGCTTAATATAAAGTGTTTTGCAATACAACGAAGGTTTTAAAGAAAATCAATTGTCAATCATAAACACCTTTATTTTGAAATATTAATACGGTCGAGGTGCTAGAAAGGAGTTTTAAGCACAACGACCGGTTTTTCAAAGGTATCCATCAATCCATTTCCTGGACCAAGGTTGATTCAATATTGAATCTCCCCATCGTTTCTATCCAGTTGTCACAAGTTTGATCTATTGGATAGATCTCACATGTTACCTACCAAGAGCTTGTTTGATGTTGGCTCTAGAAGAATTTCCATCTTCATTGTGAGTATTTTACATATCACTCAGATATTCTGGAAATACCACAAGGATAATGCGTAGGACTCTTAAGATATAATCTCACTTTCCACATTGTGTGAAACAGTGAGTCTTCATTGATTGTGTCCTAGAGAGATTTATTGATAATCTCGTGGCTCTAGACTCAATAGTGCACAATTGGTTCCTATGTCGGGAGACTAGGGAGAGGGTCTCCTTCTTCAATATCAACAATCTCTAAGAGAAAGTCGATAGATTATGTAGGTTCCCGTGACAATGAAACAAGTCCTTTTAAGAGGAACTTGAGTAGCTTGGGAAGTTAGGTGCAGGTCGTCCTTTGGGTCCATGACGTCTTGTCTTCACTACCGCAGTTACCTTAGTAACCACCGAAGCATATGTATTGAACCCGGTTTACGCCTAAGGTTGAATTAATGGAGGGCTATTTCTTTTCACCCTTTTCACATTCAATTCTTTTCATTCTTCAACCCTTGGTGCTTACCGAGACTTCATAACTAGAAACTTGTTGGGTTTATTCCAAGACTAGCTCGGACTCGATCGACACTCTTCCCATTTCTCATTTTTCTCCTTTTTCATCATACCTAAGGACTCTACACTATCTAGTGGATTGTCCTCGGTAGATCCCTCTGACTCTGGCGGGATCGTGGGAACAGAATACCTAACCTAACCATCCTTTTATCTCCATGCATAAAATAAATTTGGTCGGTCTTTTGGTATTGTTCTTACGCCATTGAAACCAATTGAAAACCATTTGAATAATCAACCTGTGTACTTGTGATCTATGATCAAAGCATTTTGTACCTGAATTGTTTTTGATATTTCAGAAAAAGCTCCCCCTCAACATGTGCATCGTATGTTTGAAATTGTTTTGGCACATAGAGGCAAGAGGATTTGAAAATCTTTAGATTGAGAATTAAGAATTCATTTCTTTGATCAATATTTTCTAAATATATCGACATCACTTTCCCGATCAAAATTAGTATTTTAAATACTTTGTTAAAGATATTTTGGAAAAGGATGTGGTTTTCTAAAGTTGCTCCCCTCAATATGTGCATCGAGATTCGAAAGTGTTTTGCACATATTAGGGAGAACTACTTAGAGACAAATCAATCACGTTTCAATCCTTTTTGGTTTGATATAGATGCTCCCCACTAACATGTGCATGAAAATTTTGAAATCGTTTGGCACATGTAGGGAGGAGAACTTGTTATAATGTTTCTTCCATTTATTGAATTATCGGTTTATATCCAATTTAAATCACAAATTCTCCCCGATCACAATTTTCAAATCCTTTGAGATTTGTGATCTCTATCGATTAAATGAATTTTGAAAACTTTTGAGGAGAATAGTGACTTGAATTTGAAAAAACATTATGGCCGATAAGGATCGATTTTGAGAATTTAAACTCCAATGTTCAAGCATGCTTAAGTATCTTATGAAAACATAACATTAGCCAAGGTCTTGAACCAATTGTATAAGACATTGCAATTGTTTGACAAATAACTTTTGATTTAGTTGAAATCATTCTCCCCTCAATCAATGACATAAGTTGTTAATTGAGATAGATATTTTGACAAATGACACGTCGAGATGATTTTCAAAAATTGAGTCCGAGTTATTTTCAAAGCTATGTAGTTTCATTAGATGACAAATATTTTTCAAGAATTTATAAAAGGAAAATATTTGTGAATGAAACATTTGTCTTTTGGTGACAAACATTTGTTTTAGACTCGAGCATGAGATTTGAAAAGTAAGATAAAGCATGGCTCTGTTGTTTCTTTTAAAAAAGCGGGTTGTTGCACGAAATGACAATAAACCACCTTTTTTTTTTTTTTTTTTTTTTTTTTTTTTTTTATGTACAATCGAACTTCATCTAAAGACCCGTGTCATTCTTAGAGTGACAAATCAAAGACCGTAGATGTTATCGAAGAATAGAAAAAAAGGGAAAAATAATATTTTTGAGCCTTTTCAAAGATTTTCTGATTTGTATGGATTTTTGAAAATTTTTAATTTTCTATTTTCTTTTTGTGGGTTTTATAATTTTGTATTTTTTTTTGTTTTTTCTTGTTTTTTTTTTGAATAAATATTTACAAGAGATGGATGGAGAAAAACTTTTACTCCTCGTCTTCCTCTTGAAGCCGTTTGAGTGTTTCCGGTTGTAGACTCTTTAGACCAAGTCGTGGAAGGATAAACTCAAAGCGTTCTATAGGAAGAGCTTTGGTGAAGATGTACGCTAGCGATATTCGGTCTTCACAAAATATAGTTTCACCACACCGTTCTTCACTTGCTCCCCGATAAAATGATGTCGAATGTCGATATGCTTTGCTCTTGAATGTTGAACGTTGTTGCATGAGAGAGCAATGGCACTCTTGTTATCACAATGCGAGAGGATTTTGTTGAATTCAAAGCCATAGTCGATAATTGGGATCTCATCCATAGGATTTGAGCACAACAAGATGACATGGCTATGTATTCTGCCTCTGTAGAGGATATAGAGGTACTCATTTGTTTCTTTGAAGACCAACTCTCAAGCTTATCACCCAAAAATCGAGCACCTCCGGCGTGCTTGACGTGTATCTTGACACCGCATGGTCGGCATTCTGCATAGGTCGTTAGTGACATACCGGTGTCATTCGGGTACAAAGTCCCATGTTGATGGTTCCTTGGAGATACCGAAGACCCGTTTAACCGCTTCCGGTGCTTGTTGGTAGGCTTAGCACGGTATCTAGCACATGCATACAACGAACATAATGTCTGGTCTCTCGGCGAAGGGTACATCGTGGACCCAATCATACTATGATATTTAGTTTGGTCAACCATGATCCCTGAGTGGTCCTCATCCGCTTTAGTACGCTCCACCATGGGAGTGTCAGCGAGTCTGAAGAATCAAATCCAAATTTCTTCATGATTTCATTAGCATATTTAGATTGATTGATAAAATGCCTCGGGACTTTGTGAAATTTGTAATCCCAAGAAAATGACATTTGTCCCATCATTGACATTTGAAATTTGGAGCCCATCTCCTTAGAAAAACGGTCACATTCATTGGGGTCGATCGAGGCAAAAATAATATTATCAACATAGATTTGAACATGAATTAAGTGTTTGCGACTTTACGGTGAACAATGTCGGATCAATCGCTCCTTTGTTGAATCCATTAGATACAAGAAACTTGATGGCGTGTCGTACCATGCCCTTGGAGCATGCTTCAAACCGTAAAGGGCCTTCTTCAAGAGATAGACATGAGTAGGATGTTCTGGATTCACAAAACCTTCAGGTTGGCTGACGTATACTACTTTTTTCATATCTCCGTTAAGAAAAGCCGTCTTTACATCCATCTGATAGACTACCATGTTCTTACTCGCAGCGTTATTCAGGAAGATTCTAATTGCCTCGATACGTGCAACTGGAGCAAATGATTCTTCAAAGTCAATACCCTCCTCTTGACGATTTCCTTTTGCAACCAATCAAGCCTTGTTCTTTAGCACATCACCATGCTCATCAAGTTTTACTTTGAAGATCCATTTTAGAGCAATGATCATAGCACGGTCGAGGCGGTACTAATTCCCATACATCTAGTCGATCGAACTCATGAATTTCTTCTTGCATGGCATTGAACCGCTATCTTGATCATGGCTTTGTTTTAACGTCTTTTGGTTCGACCTTAGATAGTACGGAGTTGAAGAACCACCACAAGGCATCGGTTGCAAGTTGTTTACGAGTGGATCTTTGGACGAAGGGTTTCAATGATGTTGTCCAATGGATGGTCATGTGTCCATTTTCTAAGGTGTTCGTGTGGTTGTTGTTGAGGAACCAAGTAGCGAGTTTGGATCTCGATGAGGATGGTTACGAAGTTGGTTCAGGAGCAAATATGTTCTCAAATGAAGCATCTTGAGGAGTATCAATGGGGTTATCTCCATCATAGGTGCGAAACATTTTCATGATGTACACTCGATGATTGAGGATTTGATGATGAGGATGAGTGATCTGCGATGGCGCTTCTTGACTCAATGATATAGAAACCGAAGGGTTATCCACGTTGATCGGGTTAGAGGCAACCTCATGATGGATTGAGGCGATCATTAGCAATAGGCTCATAGTGTTCATCAAACATTGGATCAAACAAATTCTTCAAATCATCTTCCGAAGGGGGTACATATGGAATTGTTGGTGAGGGATTTTGTACAAGAGAAAAACTAATGGGACTACTTATCAAATGTTGAGATGAGGATCAAGAACTTGATTGTCCTGGCGCCAGTTGCCCAGATAGCTCATCGAACGTGACGTGAATAGTTTCCATGATATCTCGAGTTCTTTTGTTGTAGATTCGGTAACCCTTCTTGTTTGGTGCATAACCCACAGAAACTCCAATGTTGTTAGGTCACTAGTTTTACAACACAAGCTTACAAGAACGAGATTAAGGCGATTGAACAATATCCAAACACACACACACACGTTAATATGAGACGGTTATGCGTAGGAGTATGTGAAAGGAAATAACTTGAACAACCAACCCTCAAGTGAGGGTTATTACATAGTATTTATAGGCAAGGAGCTAGGGCAACACTCCCACTCCTTCCCTTTTCCTTATTGGACATGGGCCTAAGCTTATGGGCCTTCTACATAAGCTTGACCTTAAACAAACATAAAGGCCATAATAAGCTACCTATTACATATGAGAAACTAACACTTGAATTAAGGTTTAGGAGTGATTCCAAAATCTCCCCTCAAGTGTTGGTGATGAAGAAGCAGTGAGGCGTTGATGTAATAGTAGCTTTGACGTCTTCGACATTCTTCTTTCTTGTGAGAAGGAATGCCTTGATTCGAACAATCTCCCGGTGTAGAGATAGTTTTCTTTGAACACTTGTGCTTTGGCGTCATCTTTAACTTTGTTCTTTGATCATTGTTCTTTGTGATGAAAGTGATAGTATGTTGTTGTGCGCATCAAGTCGGCCCAGCAGTGCTGCCGCCGCCATGTTGTCTCTACGTCATTCTTCAACATGCTCACACGCTATTTGACGTTGGAATTCAATCTTGATGAAGTTCTTTAAGTCTTTAACTTTGTAGATTCTTTGATTTGACGAAGAATCATTCGATTATTGTGTTGCTTTTGGATAGAACTTCCATTAGTGATGATTTTGGCGTGACCATGAGAAGAATCTTACGATCATCCCGCCCGGAGCTTCCATAAGAAGAAAACATTTAAAGCGGTTAGTAATAAGCGGATTCCGCACTTACTGAGTTCGAACTTGAGTGTTAACATCATAGTGTGAAAACACAACTCTAATTCGACAAAGGCCGTTCTGAACCGGAGTCCCACAAGTGAGATAACGCGATATGCCGAAGTACATCTACGATTCGGATGAGTCGCCGAGGTACATCAAGCATCACCTCACGATCGTAGACCGTTTGAGACACACTAAGCGTAATCCACGGGAGTTACCGAAGTGACTGCCGTCGGTGTTTGATGTTTGACCGGCGGGAGTTTCCATTCAATCACCGAGGATCACAGATATGAACCTCTCATAAATGTTCTCGACAGATTGCTAAGATCCGTGAAGGACTCGATAACGTACCCGAAATTCTTATTGTTGAGCGTCAAGTGATGAAATGTCAAGTGTACCTAAGAGATCTTTTGATGAATCTCGTGGCTCTAGACTCAATAGTGCGTTTGGTTTTCCTAAGCGGAGACTAGGGAGAGGGTCTCCTTCTTCAATACCGCGATCTCTAAGAGAAAGCCAATAGTTTACGTAGGGTTCCTGTGAGAATGAAACAAGCTTACGTGAGAGAAACTTGAGTGGTTAAGAAGGTTTAGTGCATCGTCATTTGGGTCCATGACGACTTTTAATCTTCAATACCGGGTCACTAAGTGACAACCAGAGAGTATATGAATTGAACACGGTGTCCGCCTAAGTTGAATAATTTGGAGGCTATTTCTTTTCACCCTTTTCTTTGCATTTCTTTTAATTCTTCAACTCCTTCTTTCTCCGATTCTCAATTTCTCCTTTTTATCATCGTACCTAAGGACTTCTAAGTACTAACTATTTGTGATGTCCTTGGGTAGATCCCTCCGACTCTGGCGGATCATAGGACAGTTATTCTAACCTTAGTCACCTTATCACTCCATGACTAACCTATGTTGCCATAAAACCAACTTTCTAGAAAATCTCTCAAAGGGTTTGTAAATGAAAACATGTTTGAACCATTTGAGAGTTTTATATTTTAGCGTAATACTCCCCCTCCACATGTGCTTTAGAGTTTTGACGAAATCAGCCTTTGTGTGGGAAAAGCACGCACTTTTGAATTGATCAACTCAAGATAGACAATCCCCATGAGACACGGTTCGTTGCATAGTTAAAGAGTTACATTGTCGACTTTTAGGTGACAACTAGCTCTAATAACTACCTTGAAGATGTAGACCAACCTCGAAGGTTGTCATACCCGTCGAGTTCATATCTACCAAGAGTTTCTCGAATGGTACTTTCTACTGGACAAGTCCTTTGCGAGACACGTTTACATTACTAGCGAACTAGCTTGAAATTATTACCGTCCGGACAAGTATTTTCGAGTTACTAACGATTAAAATACCGTCAATTCGTTGGTTAAGTCTATTACACAAAGATTCATTTGCATGTACACAACATATTCATTATCACATAATTTTCTCCCCTCAAAAGCGGCATATAAAATGTTATTTTTGAAAAGTTGAGAATAAATATGACCATTTTAGTGTTGGGAAGATGACCACTATGAACAATTTGTGAACAAAGTTTTAATTCAAATACTCCCCTCAACAAGTGATATAAGCGGTTGAGGTTTTGAAAATCATACGGAAGTACTTGTCCTTTTGAGCAAAACCTTGAAAAATGAAAGGTTTGATAGGTTTTACTCAAAAGTAAAGCTTTCGCTCCTTTTATAAGGATTGTGGCAATGAAGCGTACCACGGGGTCCTTTCTTGACAAGAACGGGTTGTACATTTGTTATGTGTGCACAAGCCATTCACATATATAAATCATACATCCAAAGTAATAATGAAAGAAGCGGTTTAAGGGGTACCGGTAGTCGAGAGATGTCGCCAGGAGTGTGAATCGGGCGTTGAAAGCGGGTGATGTTAATCCTTGGTCGACCACCAACATAGCTTTCCAATCTTACGGCCGATCCCTTTTGTACAACCGTTCATCAATCATCGTGATGATCCTCTTCACATCCCTTCGATCCCGAGAATTCCATTGCTTAGGAGACCCGATCTTTTGGTGTATATCCTTCAATCGATCGCCCAATCCGTCCCTAACCATCTTCAAAGTGTGATCTCCAAACTTGTGAAGATCTCTACACGCCATCAAGCAATTTCATTGAAGTTCACTGCGGTAAACGACGCGAATGGTTTCTTGATGAGTGTAAATTGTGAGAGTTGGTTGATGTCGGAAAGATCAGGCTGCGGTGGAGTGAAGTTGACACGGTGCGATAAGATTCAACGCTAGTGGATATCTTCTACACGTTCTTTGATGACTATGCTTCGATGAAGATGAGCGGTGACTTGATGAATTCACGTTGTACTTGAGTTGAAAATTGCCTCATGCGACCACATACTTTGGCAAGATACATGTCTTCATGTCGTTGATAGACAAATTCTCAAAGTCGACTTGAGAGAATGTATAATCCGTTCATCTTGCCTTTTGACCACAATATTCTTGAGAAAGTGTAGTCCCATTTGGTCGACGGATCAACGTGTTTGATGGCAACGATATCCTTAGTCTTGAACACCGCATGTTGAGACTTGAACTGGCGACACGTAGTAGATTCTTGACGTTCGGCCAATGATGAATCCGTACATTGCATCTCGGTCATATGCTTCCACTTTGTTGGAGAACAAGTAATTAGCTCTTTCCTCGATAGCTATGCGGTTTGAGTATATTCTGCGGGAATGGAAGTGTCAAAGATGTAGCGTATTTCCTTGAGCCATCGCCACCGTGTAGAAGAAATTCCAAGTCTTTGTTGAAGAAATATCCGAATAGAGTCCTAGGTTCATCTGGTTGGCCAATTGTTGGTAGAGGTTTTGACGGTCGGTGTAGTATGGAGGGTTGTCCCGTTTGGTGAAGTCGATGTTTGCTACGGGTTGAGCTAATCCATGTTGTTAGACATAGCTCGAGCAATGTTTTCAAGGTGATATTCGACCTCGATGGCACTTTCGAGCTATCTTTCCACGCTTGAAAAGCTTCATTCTTGATTCGCCTCAACTCGGTTTCGTCATCTTCTTCATGGAACTTTTCTTGGAGAATCTTAGCATGCTCCAATGTATTACCGTCTACCGATCTTGACCTTGTTCGGTAGGGAGTGGAATTGACAAGTGTAGAAAACCATTCAAATTAGTGTGTTGTATCTTCATCTAGCCATGATCTGACGTCGACCATGGCGCCTTCTTCTTCTTTGTTTTGGCCTAGATGAGGATTACGGTTTCTTAACTTGTTTGGGAGAGGTGGGTTGTTGTGAGGGCTCATGGACTTCCTCATCGTCACCACTCGTATACTCAAAGTGATCACCGGTTTTCGAGTCTCGGGTGGTAATTCGTAAGAATCTGAGGTTTATCGGTAGAAGATGGAGAGAAGATCTTTGTTGAGTAGGAGTCCGTTGTGGTGGAGGTTGCATCGAGTCTTGAATGAGGATGATACATCGAGACTTCTTTGTGCGTTTGGGCTCTTTATCCTTATCCTGATCTTTGTCTTCATCATCTCTTGAGCGTTTGGGCCTAACGACTTCTTCTCGGAATGAGGACCCAGTTGGTATTCCATGAGAGCTTCAAGCAGTTTAGCTTCGTGTGAGGCAAACGTTGCAGAGCGTGTCGACATTTGCGTAACTAGCGGTTCACCAATTCATCATCCGAGAAGATTGTAGATTCAATGGATTAATGCTTAAATTCATCGGAGTTGATTTCATGGCTTGTTTGGCTAGATGCAATAGATTTGGATACGTCATATACATCTCTTTTGTCGGTTTCGAACGACCTCCATAAGGAACCGGTGTGAGTATCCTTTGATCATTTCGTCCATTTTCCTTGAAGATCATCTTTTATGAGCTTACGGACATACGCCTTTCATCTTGCATCTTGTCGAGATCATCATGAATATATTGTGTCGATCAAGATAGAAATTCATCTTCCGTAGAGGATGTCTTTCTTTCGACTTGTTTGACAAAGATTCCAATTCTTTTATGAGCATGAGATATCCAAGATCGAGTTGGCTTCTTCAATGATTTGGATGTTGATTTGGTTGATCTTTTAGATGGTGGTGGTGAAGAGTGAGATGATGAATCGATGATGAAGAGACATGAGGAGGCTCGGGGTCCTTTGGAGGTGCAGTATCCTCCTTTGAACGAGTTGAATTGTTGAGAAGATAATCATCATAATTCTCTTAGTTATCTTGTCAGTTTAGCCTTTTCTTCCGTATGAGCCTTAGCTTCTTCATCGCCTTTTCTTTCTCGGTCTTATCCTTTTACGGTTCCTCAATGTTATAATCGAGACTCCTTCACAAGCGTTTGTTGTTGCACAAGATTGGTGGCACCGGCTCCCTTATCGGGTTAATTAACCGCATCGGGACACAGTGAAGAGTGGACACCACCACTCGACCCTCGGGGCCACCCATTTGTTCTTGTTCAAACTCTTTAGCCATTTGAAGGTGTCTAACGATTTTAAACTTCTTCTGTAGGATTTATCCGCTTGCTCTTCATCACTTTCGAGCTTTCTTCATATGGCACAAGTCACAGAGTCTTTCCTTTTCCTAGGTCACCGGAGGACTAGGAGGTTTTGCTCTTGAGGGAGGTGGTTCGATTGCAGATTCGTAGTCGTGAACCTCCTCGTCGATTGTGTATCTTGAGCTTTCGTCCAGGTAGCTTTCTTGGTGGTTCGGTGTAGGAATAGGAACAACTTCCCCGAGAGGAACTTTCTTCTTAGGAGCGGGTTTCCTCTTTGGGACATTCCTTGACTCTCTGTGCTTCTCGCACTTCAAAGACTTCCTCTTCGGTTCTCCGGTAGGTGTTCCGAAGGTTTTCATCGAGATGACCAACTTTTCCTTCTCTTACCGCTACCCGATACCTTTGTAAGTTTCAAGCTTCTTGATTTCGTTAGTCGGTGGGTGATCGGGTAACCTGACACCTGTTTCTTTGTTGTGATTCCTTGATTCTCGATGATAGGGTAGGCTCGATCAACATGTCGTGATTGTGCGGGTCATTGAGCCTCTGTGGAATATCGGGATTAAGTCCAAGTGTTCTCTCAATCAACAATTTTGTGTATCGACATAGGAATCTTTGAGCCAAGTTTCTTGTGAAATGACATCATATCTTCCCATAACGATGGCTTGATTTCGATGTCCTTTTGTTGATTAATGACCGAAGATTTGTAGTTCCATGAGCTTGGGATGCTCATAGCCACTATCACGACCAGAGACCGATTTGGTGATGATGATGTAGAGGGTTCTCCACGGTTGAGGAATGTTCTTAAGCTCCACATGAGAATGCTTAGAGATAATTCTGAAGCTTCATCATAGCCAATATCAAGCAAGAATTGTAGAACTGTCTCCTCGATGGGTGTGGCAAAGAAGTCGGTTGGCTCGATTTCAGAATGAGAAGAACAGCCCGTAAGTCCGCATGAGTGATGGTGACTTGTTTGTGATTGAGAGTTCTGATCGCACTTTGACCCTTGATCCTTTGCATAGAATTCCGGAATTGTTGCATGTAGATCTCCCATCTTGTAGCAGTGTGAGAGCATGTTACGGTAGGGATGATTCTTTAGAATATCCACAAGAATGAGACAAGAAGATTACGAGCATGTGAGGGTTTCAAAGTCAACCCTAAGGTTTTTCTTTCCAATCTTTCTAGGATAGCCATTAGGGAAGATATCAGCAATTGTGAGAACTTCTGGTGTATCTACATTCATTTGAGCAGCCATTTCGAGAACTGAAATAACATTAGCCAACAGAACCAACATATCGAAAGACATAATGTTAGTCAACAGAAGGTTTTATTGTCTAATTATTGAATATACAGTGTCAAAGATTGTTACGAGTCCAAAGTCACTTAATGTTCAATAGTCCAATGTCGTCGTGATAAGTTTCGTGAGTTAGTTAACTTTAAGTTTTAAAGTTTATTTTATCACTTATTTAACACAACATATTAAACGATTAAGTTTATTAGTGACATTATTGGTTTCGTGATGATATGATTAGTTTATTTACAAGTTTGTACACGTAACAATTCAAAATTAAGGTCAATCCAGGCTTAGGCGTAGACATGATAAAGTTACGCGTAAACAGGAGTGGTATACGCGTAGGCGCAAGCTTATGCGTAGGATCCTTACTTACGCGTAATAAATGTTACGCGTGGGAAAAGGGACCTTAAGCGTGGAGAGCTTACGCGTGGCGTATAAAAACCTTACGCGTAAGGCTTACCGTAGAGTAGACCTTATGCGTGAGAGTCATTGTTCGCATATCCTTTACGGGATCGCGTGGTCCCATTGTAGAACCTTCACGCGTAACGATTCGCCGTAAAATTTCTCTTACGCATAACTTTCTACGTAAGGTGATCCTTATCGTGAGTAACAAGGACCTTGATTACGAGTTTTATGCGTAGCAAACACGAAATAAAGTCATCATATCGACAATCTTAACATGTATAGTCGTTTTGAAACAGTTATGGCATGAAATTTATTTTACGCTTTATGCGTAGAAAGTCTTCTGCGTAAACCAAAACCCTAATAGTTCAAGAATTACGCATAATAATTCTAACCATGGAAATTGCACCAAACGTTTTACGGTAGTTCTAAGATGTTACATGAGAGAGTTAACCAAGTATTAACATCTAATTCGCAGAGAATCAATAATACCTAAAGCTCAAGAACATTAAACCATAGTTACTAATTTATCATCAATTAGTGTTTCTGGGTGGTTTTAAGGCATAGATATGATCAATTCATCATAAGAGCATCATCAAATAACAATCTTTTTGACCAGAAACCTTCACATTTGAAAACACCCAATTCGACTTAAGAACCCTAATTTTGAAAAACCATCAATTCGTATTACTGGGTGGATTTAGAGGATAAAATTAGTATCATTGATGTTAAAGACACGTTTTGACACAATCTTTTTAACCATAAACACCATTCTTGATTGTGAGTTCATACGCTTATCGTAGAACACACAAACAATCATAGACAAAATTTGACCGTTGGATTAGTGTAAAATCAAAACCTATGTTTGTAAATACGTTAAGATCATGAAACAACTTACAAATTGATGATCGAAACACATTTGAAGAACAATTTCGTGCGTGGATTGGTTAGGTTTATAAGTAATAAATGTGAAGTGGAAGTTTGGTGGGAGGTGTTTTATTAAAATAACTTTAACATTTTGACTGTTTTGGTCCCTCCACCTTTTCCTTTTTCATCCAAAGCCATTTAACTTCCGTTTTGGTTATCAAACAAAGATTTTAAGAAATAAGCTTGACGACACTCCCCCTCGACTTAAGAAAATAATGAAAGGTTATAAGTTTTAGTCCGAGGAGTGTCATTTAACCGAAAAAGTTTGCCACCATTGATAAAAGCAATAGGTATAGAATAACATGTAAGTACACGAATGTTTTGAAGCAGTTTGGTTTAATTGTCTCCCTCAACACTTGAGCGGAAAATCTTGAATTTTGAAAGATTATAGTGTTGATGGAAGAAATGTACTTGACATGTTGAAAGAAAATTAGATTAGAAGAATATTTTTGTTGTTTTATCGGGTTTTATATTTTTGTATTTTGTTTTTGAAAATACATTTACAAAAGATATTTTGGTGTTTGACAGGTTTTAAGACTGTTTTAGGAGGTCATCCAATTCCTCTTGAGTCAAACACCTCATACCAATCCGGTGGACCAACTCATTAAACCTAGCGGGAGGCAAGGCTTTGGTGAGAAGATCGCCAATTGGTATTCTGAACCATCAAGTATAATTCAAGCTGCACTGCTCCACGTGGTCCTTGATGAAATGATAGCGTAGATCGATCCGCTTTGATTTCGAGTTTGAACCGAGTTGCGAGATCGCAATGGCACTCCGATTGTCGTAGTACATCGGGATTACATCAAATACGTAACCATAGTCTTTGAGTTGTGTTCTCATCCATATGACTTGATCACAACACGTGGACATGGCTACATATTCGCTCGGTTGATGACAACGATGTACAATCTCGCTTTTGTTGCCAGGACACGGTTTATCACCAAGAAATTGTAGTGCTCACGAGTACTTTTCCTCGAGTCTAAGCATCCTGCGTGGTCGGCGTATGAAAAGCGATTAGTTCAAAACCGAATCCTTGGATACGGATCCCCAGTTAATGGTTCCCTTGATGTATCGGAGGATTCTTTTAGCCTCGAGAGGTGGGTTTCGGTTGGTCGCGATCGATAACGGGAGCATAGATAAGCGGCAAAGACAATATCAGTCCGCTGGTCGTTAGATACATGAGTGACCCAATAATATTGCGGTATTTGGTAGGGTCAACTAATTTCCCATGTAAATCGCCTAGCTTCTTTGTATGAGTCATTGGTGTGGCATAAGTGTCACGGTTTTCATTCTAAATTTGTTTAACAATTCAAGGGCATATTTGGATGACTCAAGAAAATACCACGGGTGATTGATGAACTTGCGGTCCTAGAAAGAACGTAAGTTCACCCATCATGGACATTTCAAAATTTTCTTCATTAGTTTTGAAAAAGCGATTGAAAACTTTTATGTGTAGACCCAAAATGATGTCATCCATGTAAATTTGAACAATTAAGATATGTGCCCGTGATATTGTATAAAAGAGTTGGGTCAACCGAACCTTTGGTGAAATTATTAGCAATGAAGAAAGATGATAGCTTATCGTACCATGCCCAGGGCTTGTTTGAGACCATAAAGAGCTTTGTTCGGTTTGTAGACATGGTTCGGGAACTCGGATCAACGAATCCTTCCGGTTGGTGACATAAACCGTTTCTTCGGTTGTCCGTTGAGAAGCGCAGTTTTAACATCCATTTGAAAGACCGTCATATTCATATGAGCATGAGCGTGAGAAATATCCGAACGACCTCAAGGCGAGCAACCGGAGCAAAAGATTCTTCAAAGTCTATTCCTCTTCCCGACGATAACCCTTAGCAACTAGACGTGACTTGTTTCGGATGGCGTTCCCTTCACATCAATTTGTTTTCCAAATCCATTTGAGACCAATGACGTAGACCCTGTTGGTCTTTCAACCGATTCCATACTTTAAGGCGTTTGAATTGGTTGAGTTCTTCTTGCATGGATTCAATCCAGTTGTCTTTTGTCATTGCGTATTTAATGTTTTTAGGCTCAGTTAGCGAGACGGTGAGTGCATAAATGCAATGTTCACCATCGTGTGAAGACGTTGTCTCGTAACGACCGGTTGATTCGGGTTGCCAATAATATTTGCGGAGGATGGTCTTTGTCCATCGATGTGTAGAGGTTGATGTTGGTATACATTGTGCGATTACGAGGATTCAAATGGTTTGTTGATGATTCCATAACATCGTGCATCGGTGTCATTAACAAACGGGTTAAAGAATGCATTTGGATCAAAATATGCGGTGGAGGTACTTCATTAAGAATATCATCACCGGTTCATCATTGTTAAAAGCGGTTTGTTCAATGTTGTGGTGGAGTCAATCGGTGGTGCTTCTTCAACGATAGTTGTTGTAGCAGTGTATCGGTATAGGAATATTATCGGGTTGAGCGGTGAAACAACGGATACACACGAGCACGTTCATCAATATCGTCACCGAACAGTAGAGCAAATAACCTTTCCATTTATTGACGAAGTGGTGAGGGCTTTGTTCGGTGATGATGGGGTTGAGGAAGTTTAAGCGGTTGTGACCGGGTTCTAAGTATTATACTCGAAGCCATTTCCGTGAGTTCATCAAAATGAGCATGAATCGTTTCCATCACCTATTTTGTACGACGATTCCAAATCCGTAACCTTTAGAATTCTCACAATATCCAATAAAGACTCCAATGTCGGCTTTGGCTTTGAGCTTTCAAAATCATCACGATCATTATTCGGATAGCAAAGGATCCAAATACATGAAAGTGTTTGAGATTCGGTTTATGGTTGTGGACAAGCTCGAAGGTGTTTTGTTGTGGCGTTTTGTGATCATAGACTGTTTTGAGTATAGCATGCGATGAATCGACACGCCCACAAGTAATCTGGAAGTTTAGCATTGATTAACATTGTTCTTGCCGCTTCCACTAACGTTGGTTTCGTCTTTCAATAACACCGTTTTGTTACGGTGTCGTGCAATAGATGTCGATCTTTGAATTCCTTTCTCATAAAATGTCGAAGGTTTGGTTAACAAATTCGGTTCCTTTATCTGTTCTTATTTGGCGGACGGTGTTAGGAGTGAACTTGAATTTTTGTGAGAAGGTGATGAGCATTTGTGGAGCTTGGTCTTTGATTCGAAGAAAGTAGACCCAAGTCCATCGTGAGTAGTCATCAACAATTACTAAGATGTAGCGTTTGCCATTGATCGTTTGCACGCGCGATCGGGCCACACAAATCCATGTGAAGAAGATGAAGCACATCTTGAGGCATGTTCCACCTTTGAAGGAAAATGAGCACGAGTGCTTTTTCCTTGTTCACAAGGTGAGCAAAGGTGATCTTTTGAATACCGGAATCATGGGAGACCTTCAACTAGTTTGTGTCGAGCAAGGTTGGTGATGGTTTGAAAGTTTAGATGTGAGAGGCAGCGGTGCCATAGCCATGATTTTGTTGATGTTGCCTTTGAAAGTAAGCGGATGGGAGATGAAGCAACCATGTCTTGCATAGAGATAGTGTAAAGACTAGAATTACGCGAGCCGGACATAAGGTCATTTCCTTGTATATCACGAAGGAAACAAGTTTTCTCCTGAAAGCAACCTCCAAATCTCCATCACAAAACGAGCTCTGGAAAGCAGTTGTGACCGAGGCCTTCCACATAGTAAACCTCGCTAATTTCAATGTTCCCATTGATATAGTCTCCGTAGCCCATGATAGGCTGCGAAGTGATCATTCTGAATCTAACGGTGCCAATGAACTTTGCAATAAAGTTTGATAACATTTTAAGGTTGTCTGTCATGTGTCGGGAACATCCGCTATCAACAATCCAGAGAATGATCGATATCACCGCATTACACAGACGACACGATGGAATAGAGTAGATGTGGAACCCGAAATGTTAGAGGGTTCGGAGCGATGATAGTAGACATACACACATTAATAACTTTAGGCATCCATTTAAATCATAATGTGTTATATATCCATTTCGCCATCTATAACTCTTGTTTGCTTTAGTCTTTGTGAATGCACTAGGTGGTACTACATTCTTAGGAGGTGGCCCAGAGCTACGAGGACAGACAATGCTTGCCTTAGAATCTAAAGAGGCGGTCTACCAAGCACGCACTTAGAATGATTATTGGGCCTAGAGGTATTCGATTCTTAGGATTCCGTAAACGAGAGATTATAGCTTTAGCAACACATTTGTCATGACACTCGAATTCATACTTTTATGACAAATAACACAAGGTGCATCGATGAATATCAAAAGTACTTAAGGTTTAGCATTCGTTACATCACTATTTCTATTACATTTGCGGACGCAATATCTATAGTGGAAGCAACGTGAGTCTTATTCATAGTCCTAGGGTGTTCTTCTACTTTAGCATTCCTTATTGATCTTTTCTTAGGTCGCAACTTCCTATTCTTGATTGAGTGCTCTAGGCCGTGAAGTGTGGACGTTTGGAAAAGACGCAACTATTCTGTTTCAAGATGAAGGAAGCACGTTAGCAACTTGTGATTTGGCGGTAGGGATTCTAGGTGCACGATTACTAAGTGTTCTTGGTGCTAATCTCTTAATGATGGTTGGCGGAAGTTGTTCATACTTTCCTAACATTTCTCTTAACTTAGAGATAGTGTGAATCAAATCTTGATTTTCGAGCGAATATTACCAACCAAAATTCATGACTTCTCTAGTGTGAGCAAGATAGTGATCAAGTTCGTTTGATGCTTCATGACGAGTCTTATAGAGTAAATCAAATATGACACCATATTCTGTTTAACTTTTACAAGTTCTTGTTCATATTTTGAGATTTGACTTTTCAAAGACACGTTTGATCATCCAGTTGCTCAAGTTTAGGATCAAAAGATTTTGCATGGCTGAGTGATTTTATTTTGAAAACCAAGTTGTTGATTGTGAATATCTTTTCACACCAATTAAGACGACGTTTTGCATTGTAAAGTTCGTTAAGTAATCGTTCATTTTCGACTTTTAAAGACTCGATCTGAAGCACATTATCGATATTCTCAACATTTACCACGAGTCAACATTATCGGCGGAGATATAATCGGATGCATGTGGCAAAGAATAGAATAACATAACATTATGGATATCAACACGGATGACATCTTTCAAGAGTCGATCAACATCTTTTCTCAATATTTTCTTTTACATTTAGTATTAGAAATAGATGTTTACATTTTCTCATTGTTGGAATCACTCCTAAACCTAAATTCAAGTGTTAGTAATTCATATGTAATAGTTAGCTTATTATGGCCTTTATGTTTGTTATTAGCCTTAAGCTTATGTAGAAGGCCCATGAGCTTAGGCCCAAGCCCATAGGAGAAAGGATGGAAACTAGGAGTGTTGCCTAGCTTCCTTCCTATAAATACTTTTGTAAACCTTCATTTGAGGGTTGGTTGTTCAAGTTATTCTTTCACTCACATCCTACGCATAACCGTTTTATTATTGTATGTGTGTGTGTTTGATCTTGTTCAATCGCCTTATCTCTTTCTATATTACTTGTGTTTGTAAAACTAGTGACCTAACAAAGGTATCAATCGCCTACTAGTTGGGTGAATCGTGTTTGTTTTTGAAGTTTTTGTTTCGGTCCTACGCTTAAAACATGGTTTGATACTTTGGTTTGCTTAAAAACTTGTTTTTACACTTTTAATCCAAGATTCTTGTACTTTCAATGTTTTAAGGTGTTAAAATACTTGTTTTTGGCAAAAGTTTCAAACTTTATGCGTGGATAATAGTTTTAAGCTTGTTTTTGTTCGTGGGTATCGTTCTACGCATAACTGCTTTGAGCCATTTGGATTCATCAAGTTTCACACTTTTGTGTTATTTTGGTGTTATTGAAGCTATTCCATAACAAAAATCGGTTTAGAAACAACTTTGGGCAAAATCAAAATTACGAGTAATCCTACGCGTATCAAAACCCTAATTCTACGCGTAAGTTTTTCCTTGGTTTGATCTTCGTTTCGTGGTTTACTCCGTGTTTTCTTGCTTGGATAAGCTGAAAATACGTCGACTTTGGATATCTTTTGCCTTTGTGATAGTGTAAAAGATCACTTGGGATAAAACCCTAAAATTACGCATAAGCATAAGCTTACGCCGTGAAATCCTACGATAAGATTTTTCATCTTAGTCTTACGCATAAGGTAATCCTCGCCTAACTTTCACGCCTAACTTTTGTCTACGCATAACTTTAGTGTCTTTTCCTACTTACGCGTAAGCTAAATTCTACGCCAGTAACTCTAATTGTTACGCGTAACTTTGGTGTTTTTACGCATAAGTGCTACTTGGTTTATTGTGATTTCTACGCCTAAGGATACTTCATCAACAAAGGTTCATTCGACTACAAAGATCCATTTTACCAACACAAGTTTTCAACATGTCTCAACCACCATACTCTAACTATTTCCTTACACTTATCCTCAACGACAACAACAACTAAGTCCACAACATCAACAATGGAATCAACAACAAGCAATTTATCAACAACAATTTAATCAACAACATACTCCACAACTTGGAGCAATTCCTCTACCACAAATGGTTCAACCACCACCAAGTCTTCAAGTTCAACCCTACACAAATGATTTCAATCAACATCCATCAAGGAACACTATGAAGGAACCCACTTGGTTTGCAAAGATGTGTGAAGCTTTAAGCGACCAACAATCAATTCATGAGGTCGGATCACTTGATAGACCTCCAATGCTCACTCCGAAACTACGATCAATGGGTGATAAGGTTCTTTAGGTTTTGTGATCTAAGAAGCCACATGGAAAGTTCTTAAAGAAGGTTATCTTGGAAGGTCCATTTGAGATGCCTCTTGTCATTGTACCGGAGATCCAAATGTTATTCCACCAAGAGATGAACAAACAAACATTGCTACTTTTGCGCACTTGAATCCTCAAGAACTTCTACACTATGAAGCGATGAACTTGCAATGGAATATATCCTCTTAGGATTACCAAACCCAATTCTTCGAAGTGTTGATGCTCAAAATCGCACAGAAAATGTGGGATCATATTATCTTCTTATGGAAGGATCGGTACTCAATCGAGGATTTGGAATCCAAAATTTACTTGGCTTATGAACACTTCATGATTGAACACGGAGAGACACTAGAGTCCTATCATCATCGATTCTCGGACATCATCAATGATTTGGATAAACACAACATCATCATGCCAAGAATTGCGCTGAATACTAAGTTCCCGAGTAGTCTTGGTCCCGAATGGGAGAAGTATGTTATTTTTCTCCGTCAAGCGAAGAATATGCATCATTCTACATATGGATTGTTGTATGATTACTTGAAGCCTCATGAAAAGGAAGTTGATCGGAAAGGATTCTCCGTGCTCAAATTGCTTCAACAACACATCCGGAAAATCAACAACTTGCCTTGTATGCTCAACAAAGTTATCCTCCTCAACAAGAACTCAACCAATCGCCTCTATCACACAAATGATCAATCATAACAACCTCAACAAAATCAATTGGTTCCATACAACAACAACAATGCTCAAGCATTTTCATAGTCAAGCTAATGAGGAATCCGATCCGTTTGAAGCATTGCAACAAGGATTTGTTATGATTGCTAATGCTTTTAGCCGTTATACCAACAAATCCAACAATCGTATTCGTTCCTCATCTAACACACGGAATCAAGTTATTGTGAACAATGGACGAGTTGAAGTTTAGAATCGTGGTTATGGTCGTCCGATGGGCGGTGGTCAAGGGTTTAATGATGTGGGTAGGAATAACAACATAGCTCAAGTGGTGGAACAGGAAATGCTCGTAATGGGTTGAATGGTCTTGATGCTACAACCGCAATGAGAAGGGACACAGCTAATGCATGCCCAAAGCCGAGGACTAGGGGCGGTGCTTATTTCAAAGAGGCTCTTCTTTTGGCTCTTAAGGATGAAGTCAGTGGATCTCTCACGCACAAAGAATGAGCTTTATGGCGGATGCGACTCGATGATGATATGGAGGACTTGCGGCCAATGCAAAAGTATGTTGATGGCTAATATGCAAGAGTTACACATGAGTGAAACAGGCCCGATGTATGACATCGATGGCTTGTCTCGGTACCCGAACAAACCATCATCATATCTCGATCTAATATCTCCGCCAATATCCGAATCCGCAAGGCTCGAATGTTCAAAATGAGTCATCTACATCTCATTCGATGATTTTCAAATAGACCCGTAGTTACATTTGACGATCAAGATGACCTTATGGTTTCCATTGATAATCAAATTGACTCCGTGGTTATACTTGAGGATCTAAATAATGATCATGTTGTGACTCACGTTGAACACGCGAACTTTTGCCTCATCCGATCTTGCTCTTTTACTTAAAGACCAACAAATCCCAATTGAAGAATGTTGTGCATTAAATCGGACCTTAAAAGTAAAATGCACTTTGTTAACCAAGGATTTTGAATGCTTACAAATGCAACTCAACTTTTCAAAACTCAAGAAAACGTGAAAAAGGTTTTGAAGCAGCTTTACTAAATCTCATCAAAGCGAAAAATATTTAGAGAGACAGATCGTGATCTAGCCGCTCAAGAATGCTTTGTTGTGCGAAATAGAACAATGAAACATGAACATAAAAAGCAAATTAACGCTCTCACCTTGGAAAATCAAAAGCTAAGGTGATTTGTTAACTTGTCAAAAACAGTTCTCGCATACAAAAAGCATTCAACGAATCGGGTAGATGACCTTCTTGAAGAAATTATCGGCTTGCAAAACAAACTTAAAGAGTTTAAAACTATTGTTTACAAACATGGTGAATCGGTCACAACTATTGAAAAGTTTACTTTAAAACCCAATCCAAAAGGATATGGACCAAATCTAGCGATTACAAACCTAAGCTTTCACTAAAACATTCAAACCAAATCTCAAGTTTCCAAAGAATATAAAATTGATAATTTGTTATGAGTGTTGTTGAATATCATCGTCAAGAGGAATTAGATGCATAAGACGAGTCGATCAAAATTAAAAGCGTTGTTTACAACAAACCTTTTAATTATTCAAAACCGGTCACTTTTGTCACACCAACGGATTCTTCTAACACACCAAGGGTTATCATCAAAATACCGAGTCTTCTAATGTTAATCCCCAACCGATTATGCACAAACTTATGGTCCTTTACCTTCCATTAGTGAAGTAAACTCAAAACACGAAAATCGAAAAATTCTTAGATATTTTGACATTTTCATGGTCGACCTCAAAATTTTACAACATGAGATAGAATATCGCTCTAAAATCAAATTTGAACATTTTCAATCGCCTCTGGCGAGAACAAAGAGACATTTTTCGGAAAAATCTTTTACCTAATGTTAAAAATTTGAAAAGTTGTGCATTGTCTTGGGAAAAGGATTTTCATAAGGAACTTGGAGTAATGAAGGTCGTTTTCAAGAAAATAGAAACATCTATTTCTAATACTAAAAGTAAAAAGAAAATGTTGAGAAAAGATGTTGATCGACTCTTGAAAGATGTTATCTGTCTTGATATCCATAATGTTGTGTTATTCTATTCTTTGCCACATGCATCCGATTATATCTCTCACCGATATCTGTTGATAATGTTGTAATCATGAGAATACTAATAATGTGCTTCGGATCGAGTCTTTAAAAGTTGAAAATAAACGATTACTTAACGAACTTTACAATGCAAAACGTCGTCTTCATTGGTGTGAAAAATATATTCACAATCATCAACTTAGTTTTCAAAAGAAAATCGCACGGTTGAGGGCAAAATCTTAATCCTCAAATTGAGCAATGGATGATCAAAACGTGTCTTTGAAAAGTCAAATCTCAAAATATGAACAAGAACTTGTAAAAGTTAAGCAGAATATGGTGTCATATTTGATTTACTCAATAAGACTCGTCATGAAGCATCAAACGAACTTGATCACTATCTTGCTCACACTAGAGAAGTCATGAATTTTCTTTGGTAATATTCGCTCGAAAAATCAAGATTTGATTCACACTATCTCTAAGTTAAGAGAAATGTTAGGAAAGTATGAACAACTTCCGCCTGAATAAGAGAATAGCACCAACACTTAGTAATCGTGAACCTAGAATCCCTACCGCTAAATCACAAGTTGCTAACGTTTCCTTCTATCGACACAGAATAGCACTTTTCCAAACGTCCGCACTTCACGACCTAGGGCACTACATCGAAGAATAGGAAGTTGCGACCTAAGAAAAGATCAATAAGGAATGCTAAAGTGAAGAACACCCTAGATAACGTCTAAAATGAACATGTTTTTAGTAGCGTTATTGTCGTAAAAGTATTTGTGCATGATATTCGCTATATTTACTCATAATCTTTCTAAGTGCAAAAGTGCAAAGATGCGTTTTAGTATTGTATGTATATGTAGCGTGTATCGCGAATATTGAAGAAATGAAGTTTTATGCACATTTGGAAGATTCTAAAGGAAGGAAGTTGAGATTGGAAGCTTGTGGACTCAATGATATGGAAGCGTAGTGATTTCAAGCATCTACAACAAGGAAAGATCAAAGTTGGCTTTGGAAATCATCAACGTAAGCAAAGAATGAAGCGTAAAGGGAAAAGTCGACAAAAGTCAAAGGAGCAAAACCCGGCCGCTCGGTCGCAACCCGCAACCGGATCCGGTGGGCAAATGGACAAAGCGTGACCGATTCGGTCGACATCGAAACCGATCCGGTTTCGCACTATGATTACACAATTCGCATTTATTGTTGTCTTAACTCCCATAATCATTGGAGTCCGATCATTTCTTGATATTAACTTGGAGAGAACGTTTTTGGGCGATTAAGCAAGTGCTTTGGCTATTTAAAGGACCTAGTACTTGTATACTAAGTGTGACACAACCAAAAGAGTATTAGTTTACACCAAAACTCATACTTACCCAATTATTTCAACCCAAAAGCTTAGTAGTTACTGGAAAACGTCCAGAAGCAAGGAAGGAACCATTCTTGTCCTTTGTTTCGGTAGTTTGGAGTTGTGCGGTGATCCTAGGTGATTGGAGGCGCGTGGTTGCTACATTCCACGATTTCTAATTCTTGTAATCACAAAAGATTAGGTATTCTATGAACTTTGTTATGGAAATCTATTCTCTTGAATTGTTTGAATTACCTTGTTATGACTTGTGTTTAGATATGATTGTTTTCATGGAGTAGTTTGTGATATACTTGTGTGTTGGAATGTGATTAATCATAATAATGTTCTCAAAATGTGATGCATGTATATATGATCTTGTTTAAATGAGTTTGTTGGAAAAATACTAGTCTTGGATTGATTTGTCAATAAAACATGTTTTAAGAAAAAGGACCGAAAGGATTTCTCTTGTGTTTTATTCCAAAAGTGTTGTGACAAACTAGTATGGGGATATGGTGATTGACAACCACCATGTTTTGCTTATTAAAACAAGACTAGGAACGTTTTCATCACGAAGGGTCGAAAGATTCGTAAGAACAAATTTAATGAGAACATGTTGCAAACAAATGGAACTTTTATAGGATAATCATTGGGATAAGGACCGAAAGGATTACCTAAATGTTTTTGTTCTTAGAATGATTTTTACAAACAAATACCATGGTTGGGGAATCATTTGCTTATGATTTGTGCATCATACTAAGAGTATACACCAAACCTTTATGAACATTATCTATGGTTGATTATGAGACTTCACACAAGTATATATTTTATTCTTGATTCAGATTTTCACTAGAACACTTATTCGAGGAGCCTTGACAAGCTTTCTTGTTAGAAACTTTTAATAAGATCTATTTCAAAACAAAAATCCCTGGGACGATCTCGACTTACCAAACTTTGCTATTATGGACGAGTATACTTGCTCGTATGTGTTAATAGGTTATACGGTTAATTCGTGAATATAAATTTTAAAACTTGCACCAACCGGAGCACATCAAGTTTTAGGCGCCATTGCCGGGATTTTTCTTTAATTTTCTTTGAAATTAGTCTAAAAAAAAAAAAAAAGTTTGTTACAAACTAACCGATTCGGTTGGTTAGCCAACCGAATCCGTTAGACATTCTGTGAAAAATTTTTGGTTCGAATTTTATATCTATCTTCTTAGTTTATTGTGTTTTGATTTCTAGAGTAATTTTGTGGTTTAATTAGTTCTTATATTTATTGTTTCTACTTACTTTTTGTTTGTTATTTATTTAGTTAATCTAGTTTTATTTATTTTAATTTTATAGTTGATGATAATGGTAAGAGTATTTTATTTTCAGTTATAGTTTATTTTATGATAGAATTTATTAGTAGTTTATTTAGTTTTAGTTTTAGTTTTAATTTTGGTTTTAATTAGATTTAATGAGTTATTTAATTATTAGTTTATGAAGAGTTTTATTTAATTACCTGGAGTTAGTACATCCTTTATGACATTTAATTTGCTTTAATATTTATTTGTTTAAAAAAAAATATATATATATATATTTTTCGATCAAACCGATCGGTTGCAACCCGCAACCTGATCCGGTTCATATTTATGTCCTAGAATTTTTCAACCAACCGATTCGGTTGGTGATCCAACCGAATCCGGTTGGAGTTTCTGTGCTGAGTTTTATCATTTTGAGGTTTTGAGTTTTTATTTTGATTTCTTAATTTTGTTAGATGTCTTAGATGTTTTATTATATGTTTTTATAGTTTGTTCTTGTTTTACTAACTTTAACGCTAATCATTCGGGATTTGTTTTGTTTTGCTTTGTTAAGTTGTCTAGTAACATGGATAGTTTGAGCGAATCTCGAATACCTTCGTACTTTGGATGACATGTTCAAGGATACGGGAAGTTCATTAGAAAAGATTGGAGGAATTCTGGAGGAAAGCAAGAAAGAATTGGGAATTGACACGGGTGATATGGAAGAAGTATGTGAAAACAAGGTTCAACTACCCAAAAACAAAAGAGTGGTAGTATTTACACAAGCACCGTCAACGGTGTATGATTCACCGATGATGAGATTTGGAACACCTTGTGAAGTAGAAGGAGTACGTGCTTGGGATGCACAGCTTAATATGGCTTATGGAGAGAATTATATCTTGGAAGAGGTTCTTGACGAAATCGGTCATGTTCGTATGGATTATGAGGCATATGGAAGGAAGATGGTGAAAAATCTGAAGGTCAATATTCATGGACATGTGTTTGAAACTGATTTTGTTGTTGTAGAGGAAGGAAATGCGGATGAGCCAAATGTTTGTTTTGGTCGAGATTTTCTTGTCACGACCAAGTGTCAAGTAGATTTTGGTATGGGAGAAATGCGGATTAACATAACCGAGTTGGAAGAAGGAAAAGGGATCAACGAGATGCTAGTGGAAGTTTGTGCAAACATGGAAGAACAAAAGGTTGAAGTGGTTAAAATGGGGAAAGCAAACCGAAAGAAACCATCATCAAATAAATTAACCCCAACAACAACCTCCACCACAAAAAATGATTACACACCATCGTCACCTACAACTACTATCACACCCTTAACCGAAACCCAAAAAGAAGCTATCTTAGAGAATCTAGAACAAAAATTTCTAGAGCTCAATGAAAAGAAACCGGTTATTGAAGTTCTCCAAGATTATGTGCTTTACCGAAAGAAGTTGGATGCATTGATGCTAGCGAGGGCTAGGTTGGAAGATAAGAATCTCACGGATGAGGATCGAGATCGAATTTTGTTTAAGGGCATGCCAAGGAAAGAAAAGGATCCGGGTAATTTTGTGTTGCCAATCAAAGTAAATGGAACTACACCAGTTTATGCTTTAGCTGATACGGGGTCGAGTGTTAACGTGATGCCGTATCCATTGTTCAAAACTTTGGGACTAAGTAATCCGCAACCTAATCATTCTAAGCTCACTATGGCGGATAACACTCAAGCAAAGGCAATGGGAGAAGTTAAGAATGTAAGAGTGCAAATTGGCTACCAACCGTATTTGGCGATTTTCTTGTCTTGGATATTCCGGTGGACAAGAGTTTACCGCTATTGTTGGGAGGCCATTTTACGAACTTGTGGAGCAATTATAGACATGGGAAGAGGCACCATGACTATTGACGATGGGATTTCGAGGCAAACATACTACCCAAAACCAAGAGGACCAATTTTGGAAGGTATGGAAGATTTGGAATGGATGGATGCAAATGATGATTTAACTTGTTTTGAAGTGGGACGTGATGTCCACGGTAATCCAATGTACTGGACCTTTAACTCCACCTTATTTCGATATAGAGGACGAAATGGAACGTGCATTCGCGATAGAAGCTTTCTATAACCCATTCAAAAACATATTGGTTTACAAGAAGTTGACCGACTTTTTAGGATCTTTACCGGTGCAACTTAAAAATTTGGAGTGGAAACCCGAAGGATTGGGGACTTACAAGAGACAAACCGGAGATGGAGCATGGCATGTTAAGTTTGATATATTATGCCCGGACGGACGAAGATTTATGAGGAAATTCAAAACTTTTGAAACGTTCCGTGAGTTGACCGGAAAATTTCAAAGCGAGGATATTCTTAGGCAAGAATATTTTGAGGAATTTTGAGGAAAGGCAAAGACCGTAATAACAAGCAATCATTTGCTTGAATTTCATGAACTATTTTATTTTATTTTGATTTGATGCATTAGGATTTTGTTTCTTATCTATTTTTCATGTTATGATTGAGGTAATTTGGTTTAATGCATGATGACTATGAGTTTTGAGTTGAGTTTGGATTAGTTCATTTATATGATGAGTTGAGTTTTTTTTTTTTGGATTGAATGATTGTTCAAAATTTCATTTGGTGAATGAATGTTGTGTGAATTTTAGCGAAATTTTTTTTTAAAAAAAAAAAATATGTTGCTTGGAGGGTAAATGCCTAAGTAACATGTTAAACAAGTAAAAAGCAAATTTGGCAAAAGCATACCGAATCGGTTGTGTCCTTGATCGAACCGGTTGCACCAAAATATAAAAATTTCATTTTTCCAAAAACACACACACACACTAATTTTCCAGGTGGGTTTTGCAAAAATTCATCCAAGGAAGCAGATTGGAAGTTGTTTGAACTATAGGATAACATCATGGCACCCAAGCAAGTAAGCATTTACATTCAATTAACTCAATTAAGGTTTTATTAGAACATTTGATTCGAATTGAATTTTAGGTCACCAATTTGGGGGTTTTTGTTATAATTCGAATTAAGTGGTAATATTTTAGGATTGAGTGGGTAATTGATATAGGAGTGCATTACAACAAGTGATTGATTGATTGATTCACCATAGAATGGATTTTAGATGATAAGATTTTTCGAATTAGTTGGGTTGTGCTTATGAAATGAGATAAGTTACAATTAGTGATTCATTTTGATGGATGATATGTTTTTTTTAAGAGTGATGGATGCTACACTATTAGAACTAATGATTTTGAAAATATAGAATGAGTTCTAAGATGTTAGATGTTTGATGATTTGGAAGCAAGATAGAGTAATTCTAGGATGTGGGAAATCATTGAGGATGATAGAATGCGATCTAAGAGTGGTTTGAGCGTTAGAAATTCGAGATTATGAGGATTTGAAGGTAAATACCTTATGCGATCTGCACAACCGATTCGGTTGCGCATTGCAACCGAACGGTTGTTGCTGACGATTGAAACCGATTCGGTTGGTGATCCAACCGAATCCGGTTGTGGTTTCGTGAGAAATTTTGTGAAATTTTGAAATGTATCTTAGAGGGTTCTCTAACCTTCTTGTTTGTTCTAACACTCTTATATGGTCTTATTTTTGTGATTTCTCAGAGAATTATTGTAGGAAGCTCGAGTGGGGAGGAAATTCCAATTAACCCACTTGTTACGAAGTTTTGTGAAAGGAACGAGAAGAAGAAGGTTAAGTATAGTGTGAAGAAGGAAGCAAATGCTAATTTAAAATTCAAAAATCTCACTGATGGAGAGAAACATGCTTTTAGAGAAAGATTGTCGAAGTTACAACATAGGCAATGTTTGGTTCCAAGGGTGATTGATTGGGATTTATTTAACGAATGTGAGTGTGAAGATGAGTTAAGAAGGATGATGCGAACGTCTTATGTATATCCAGGGGATGGAGATTCGTTCAATGATTTGTCATGGGAAAGAGCATTCAGTGTTAATGAAGAAGTCTATCGAGAATGGTGTATGGAATTCTTTTCAACCATGTATTTTGAAAGAAAAGTGGATGTTCGGAATTTGATGTCGGAGATTTGTATTTGGTTTAGACTTTGTGGAAGGGATCATGCTTACACATTGCCAACTTTTGGTGTAGCTCTTGGTTTGTATGAGCCACATGAGGTTAATCATCGATTATTTGAAACTCACTTTTCTAGACTTCGGAGGTTTGAAAAAGATTACCCTAGTATTCCCGCTTATTGGAATCAAGTGGGAGATCCTACTTGTGCTAGGAGGAATGCTTCAACCATCGTGAATCCGTTGATGAGGATACTTCACAAGTTGATTGTGACCGCCATTTAATAGATTTGGAAGTAGGGACAAATGTCGAAACCGGACTTATGGATTATGAAGTTCTTTGGAAGAAACTAAGGACGGTAATGCCATTTGGCGATAGCGAATATTTGTCTAGAGAGCCCCGGAATCAAGAGCAACAAGAATATTTGTGGAGGACATTTTGTGACAAGATTGGCGAAGAATCTTGGGTATTATGTTGATGAGGAATTGGCTAAGTGTGGAGAGCCAAAGTATAGTGAAATGTGGATCATGCGAAGGTTTTGGTAATGCTTTGAATAGGAGATTGGGAACCGTAGGTTTATGGATTGAACCAAGACCACAACAAAGAACCACCACAACAAAGAGGAATATACCAATGGAGAACGTGCAAATGGGTACGTCCGGTGGTTTTGATTCGGGATGGGAGAGTGGAACCAACATCTAGATGAGATTCAATGTAGGGATGTGTGGAGAGACTCGATGATGTTAAGGAACAACTACATCAATGATTATTCGATTCCTATCTTTCAACACATGGCTCGAGAAGCCAATTATGAGTTGCCACCCTACAATCCACCAAATGTTCCACCATATCCTTTTCCTTACACTTCATATCCTGGACCCTATCCGTATCCATATCCTCGGTGCGCACCGCTTCTGATCCAATACCCCATATGGTCGATTGCTGAAGTCGGAGGAACAAGTTATGAAGTTGGAGGATCATCATCAGGAGTTGGAGGCAAGAAGAAAAAGAGGAGAGTTCGTTCAGAAATCATAGACGAAAACTATGTAACCGAAAGTGATGATGATGATGAGTTTGATGATGAAGAAGGAGAAGAAATGAGCGAGGATGACGAGTGATTATGGATCATTCGTGAATTATGGTTTCAAAAACAATGGTCATGATGTGTTTTAAACTATTTCTATCTTTTGATTGATTTTCTTTAGGATGTTTGGTATATTTTGGTTTTATCCAGTTTTTTAGTAGTTTTGTTTGTTTTGTGCATTTTGTGTTGCGCTTTTGTTTGCGGGATGGATATGTTGGAAGCTTATTGATGGTCAAATGTTTCGAGTTGGATAACTCATGTGGCTTGCTAATGACCCAATGTGCTTATTGCATATTTTATCCGTGGTATCTTTTAACTATCTTTTCCCATTTTCTTTACTTTGAAGTTCATTTTTTTATTACATTGAGGACAATGCAAAACTTAAGTATGGGGAGGGAAGAAAATAGGAAAATGATACGCATTTTATTTTTTTTTTAGATAACTTTTGGATGCAAGTGATTAGAAGAAATTAGCCTTGATGGTCTAATGGTTTTCGCGTTATTGATAATTAAAATACATAATTTGGGATTTCAATGGTAAAATGAAGTTTTGAAAATTTTAGATGTGAACCAAATTATCAAGTAATTCATTTTGGATTCGATAGCATTTTCTAGCATGCATAATAGCCTTTTTCCCACATTTTGTGAGGTTTCTTTTGTATAAAACACATCGTTTGTTTTATATTTGCTATGAGTGTGCGGTGATTATGTCGATTCTAGAACTTGTACTAGTTATGCATTACGGTTAAAATCACTTTCGAGTGATCTAAATATTTTCAAGTGATAAGAGGCACTTTAGGAATAACCCAAATGGCCTTCCGTTTACATCTTATGATATATTAGCTGACCACATCGGTTAGTTAACCACCCTTACATGGACCCATTTGTTAGTGCTCATTTTTAGCACTAGATACCCCTAGTTACACCTTCTGAGCCATCCCATTCTTTTTGATAAATCCAGAAAAATACAAAAATATTTTACACCTTTTAAACCTTAGCCAACCCTTATCAAGTCTAATGGTTTGTTGCTAGTTATTTGGAATGATTGGATTGTTTTTGATGATTATGAGTTAGTTACACTTTGCTATTCGTGTGTGCCATTTCGACAAAGACGAAGGATGCATACTTCTTATTTGTATTTTGTGGTGATGCTTATACTAAGTGTGGGGAGTTGTGATAAAAAAAAAAAAAAAAAAAAAAAAAAAAAAAAAATAAAATTATGATGACAATTATAGCCAATGTGCTATATTATTATGAAGATGAAGGAAGATGAAGTATGTTTGAGTTATCGATTAGCCAATGTGCTAAGACGTGATATATATATATATATTTGGTGATCGATATGAGAAGAGGAGTAATAATCATTTTTCGGGATCGAGGTTTGTATGATGACTAGTACCATGGAGGTTTGGACTTGAGTTCATTTTTATTTTAAACCAATTTCATAAACTATCCCATGCCTTATCCATACCTATTATGAACCCGTAACCTTATCATTATAACCCGAATAAAAGACCTCTTTGATGAATTTATTTTCTTTGTTTTGATACTTGTACAAGCTTATGGTAAAAGCATTGATCATGACTAGGCATTGAGTGATATACATATACCCACCAATATATGAGTGTTGAGTGAAATCTTAAAGCAATTTGTGAGGTATCCTAGTTATGTTATCTAAAGTGTTTGGTTCATTTTAGAAGATTTTCTCATATTATAAGCAAAATAATAATTATCTTTTATGGTAATTGTTACATTTTCGAAACATGGTGTTATGGACCATTGAAATCAATCTTTGCAAATGTTTGACCTACTCGAGGCTAGTAGAGCTTAAGTGTGGGGAATTTGATAACGCCTAAAATGAACATGTTTTTAGTAGCGTTATTGTCGGTTTGTGCATGATATTCGCTATATTTATTCATAATCATTGCAAAAGTGCAAAGATGCGTATTGTGTATGTATATGTAGCGGTATCTCGAATATTGAAGAAATGAAGTTTTATGCACATTTGGAAGCGTCTTAAGGAAGGAAGTTTAGATTGGAAGCTTGTGGACTCAATGATATGGAAGCATAGTGATTTCAAGCATCTACAACAAGGAAAGATCAAGTTTGGCTTTGGAAATCATCAACGTAAGCAAAGAATGAAGCGTAAAGGGAAAAGTCGACAAAAGTCAAAGGAGCAAAACCCACCGTTCGGTCGCAACCCGCAACCGGATCCGGTGGGCTAATGGTCAAAGCCGTGACCGATTCGGTCGACGAAGAAACCGATCCGGTTTACGTGCTATGATTACACAATTCGCATTTATTGTTGTCTTAACTCCCATAATCATTGGAGTCCGATCATTTCTTGATATTAACTTGGAGAACGTTTTTGGGCGATAAAGCAAGTGCTTTGGCTATTTAAAGGACCTAGTACTTGTATACTAAGTGTGACACAACAAATAGAGTATTAGTTTACACCAAAACTCATACTTACCCAATTATTTCAACCCAAAAGCTTAGTAGTTACTGGAAAACGTCCAGAAGCAAGGAAGGAACCATTCTTGTCCATTGTTTCGGTAGTTTGGAATTGTGCGGTGATCCTAGGTGATTGGAGGCGCGTGGTTGCTACATTCCACGATTTCTAATTCTTGTAATCACAAAAGATTAGGTATTCTATGAACTTTGTTATGGAAATCTATTCTCTTGAATTGTTTGAATTACTTTGTTATGACTTGTGTTTAGATATGATTGTTTTCATGGAGTAGTTTGTGTTATACTTGTGTGTTGAAATGTGATTAATCATAATAATGTTCTCAAAATGTGATGCATGTATATATGATCTTGTTTAAATGAGTTTGTTGGAAAATACTAGTCTTGGATTGATTTGTCAATAAAACATGTTTTAAGAAAAAGGACCGAAAGGATTTCTCTTGTGTTTTATTCCAAAAGTGTTGTGACAAACTAGTATGGGATATGGTGATTGACATCCACCATGTTTTGCTTATTAAAACAAGACTAGGAACGTTTTCATCACGAAGGGTCGAAAGATTCGTAAGAACAAATTTAATGAGAGCATGTTGCAAACAAATGGAACTTTTATAGGATAATCATTGGGATAAGGACCGAAAGGATTACCTAAATGTTTTTGTTCTTAGAATGATTTTACAAACAAACACCATGGTTGGGGAATCATTTGCTTATGATTTGTGCATCATACTAAGAGTATACACCAAACCTTTATGAACATTATCTATGGTTGATTATGAGACTTCACACAAGTATATGTTTTTATTCTTGATTCAGATTTTCACTAGAACAATTATTCGAGAGAGCCTTGACAAGCTTTCTTGTTAGAAACTTTTAATAAAATCTATTTTCAAAACAAAAATCCTTTGGACGATCTCGACTTACCAAACTTTGCTATTATGGACGAGTATACTTGCTCGTATGTGTTAAAAGGTTATACGGTTAATTCGTGAATATAAATTTTAAAACTTGCACCAACCGGAGCACATCAAGAACCTTCTCTCCGCCAATTGCTAACGTGCTTCATTCTAGTGAAACATGAATAGTTGCGTCTTTTCAAGCGTTAGCACTTCGTACCTAGAGCACTCAATCAAGAATAGGAAGTTGCGACCTAAGAAAAGATCAATAAGGAATGCTAAAGTAGAAGAACATTATAAATTTTAAAAATAGAAATAGTGATGTAACAAATGCTAAACCTTTAAGCACTTTTGATATTCGATCACCTTGTGTTATTTGTCGTAAAGTATGAATTCCATGACAAATGTGTTGCTAAAGCTATAATCTCATTTACGGAATCATCAGGCCCACTAATCATACTAAGTCCGTGCTTGGTAGACCGCCTCTTTAGATTCTAAGGCAAACATTGTTGTCACCAGTAGCTCCAGCCTCACCTCCTAAGAATGTAGTACCACCTAGTGCATTCACTAAGACTAAAGCAAATACAAGTTGGAGATGGCGAAATGGATATATAACACACTAGGATTTACATGGATGCCTAAAATTATTAATGTGTGTATGTCTACTATAATCGCTCGGAACCTCTAACATTTCGGGTTCCACATCTACTTCTATTCCATCTGTGTCATACGTGTTTAATGCAGGTGATACAAATCATTCTCTGATTGTTGATAGCGGATGTTCCCGACACATGACAGCAACCTTAAACTGTTATCAAACTTTATTGCAAATTTCATTGGCACTGTCGGTTCGGAATGATCACTTTGCGCTATCATGGCTCTGGAGACTATATCAATGGGAACATCGAAATTAGCGGGGTTTATTATGTGGAAGGCCACGGTCACAACTGCTTTCGATGGGTCGGCCTGTGATGGAGATTTGGAGGTTGCTTGGGAGAAATCTTGTTTCATTCGTGATCTACAAGGAAATGACCTTATGTCCGCTCACGTAACTCAAGTCTTTACACTATATCTATGCAAGACATGGTTGCTTCATCTCCCATCCGCTACTATCAAAGGCAACATCAACAAAATCCACAGCTATGGCACCGTCATCTCTCACATTTAAACTTTCAAACTATAACCAATCTTGCTCGACACAAACTAGTTGAAGGTCTCCCGATTCCGGTATTCTAAAGATCACCTTTGCTCGACTGTGAACAAGGGAAAAGCACTCGTGCTCATTTTCCTTCAAAGGTGGAACACGACTCAAAGATGTGCTTCATCTTCTTCACATAGATTTTGTGGCCCGATCGCGTGCAAACAATAAATGGCAAACGCTACATCTTAGTAATTGTTGATGACTATTCACGTTGGACTTGGGTCTACTTTCTTCAAGCAAAGACCAAGCTCCACAAATGATCATCACCTTTCTTACAAAATACGTGTTCGACTCAAACACCGTCGACAAATCGAATCAGACAAAGGAACCGAATTTGTTAACCAAACCCTTCGTGAATTTTATGAGAAAATGGGAATTCAAAGATCGACATCTATTGCACGTACACCGAACAAAACGGAGTTGTGGAAAGACGAAACCGAACGTTAGTGGAAGCTGCAAGAACAATGTTAATCAATGCTAAACTTCAGACACTTATGGGCGAAGTTGTATCTCGCATGCTATACTCAAAACCGTTCTATGATTACTAAAGCCACAACAAAACACCGTTCGAGCTTGTCCACAACCATAAACCGAATCTCAAACACTTTCATGTATTTGGATCCCTTTGCTATCCGAATAATGATCGTGATGATTTTGGAAAGCTCAAAGCCAAAGTCGACATTGGAGTCTTTATTGGATATTGTGAGAATTCTAAAGGTTACGGATGCGGAATCGTCGTACAAAGCGAGGTTATGGAAACGATTCATGCTCATTTTGATGAACTTACGGAAATGGCTTCGAGTATAATAACTTGGAACCCGGTCACAACCGCTTAAACTTCCTCAAACCCCATCATCACCGAACAAAGCCCCCACTCACTCGTCAATAAATGGAAAGGTTATTTGCTCCTCTGCTCGGTGGCGATATTGATGAACGTGCTCGGTGTATCCATTGTTCCACCGCTCAACCCGATAATACTATTATACGATACACTGCTACAACAACTACGGTTGACGAAGCACCACACAGTTGACTCCACCACAACAGTTGAACAAACCGCTTCCAACAATGATGAACCGGCTATGATATTCGAATGAAGTACCCCACCGCAGATTTTGATCCAAATGCGTTCTTTAACCCGTTTGCTAATAAGATCGCCGCACTAGATGTCGCGAATCTTCAACAAGCCATTTGAATCCTCAAAATCGCACAATGTATACCAACATCAACCTCTACACATAGATGGACAAAATACCATCCTCCGAAAATATTATTGGCAACCCGAATCAACCGATCGTTACGAGACAACGTCTTCACTCGAGATGGTGAACATTGCATCTATGCACTCACCGTCTCGCCAACTGAGCCTAAAACATTAAAGACACAATGACAAAAGACAACTGGATTGAATCTATGCAAGAAGAACTCAACCAATTCAAACGTCTTGAAGTATGGGAACGGTTGAAAGACCAACAGGGTCTATGTCATTGGTCTCAAATGGATTTGGAAAACAAATTGATGTTGAAGGAACGTAATCCAAACAAGTCACGTCTAGTTGCTAAGGGTTATCGTCGGGGAAGAGAATAGACTTTGAAGAATCTTTTCCTCCGGTTGCTCGCCTTGAGGTCGTTCGATATTTCTCGCGTCGCATGCTCATATGAATATGACGGTCTTTCGATGGATGTCAAACTGCGTTTCTCAATGGACAACTTAAAGAAACGGTTTATGTCACCAACCGATGGATTCGTTGATCCCGAGTTCCCGAACCATGTCTACAAACCGAACAAAGCTCTTTATGGTCTCAAACAAGCTCCTCGGGCATGGTACGATAAGCTAAAATCTTTCCTCATTGCTAATAATTTCACCAAAGGTTCGGTTGACCCTACTCTTTTATACAATATCACGGGCACATATCTTAATTGTTCAAATTTACGTGGATGACATCATTTTGGGTCTACACATAAAAGTACTCAATCGCTTTTGCAAAACTAATGAAGAAAATTTTTGAAATGTCCATGATGGGTGAACTTACGCTCTTTCTAGGACTATCAATCCCCCGTGGTATTTTCTTGAGTCATCCAAATATGCCCTTGAATTGTTAAACAAATTTGGAATGAAAACTTGTGATACTTATGCCACACCAATGACTCATACCAAGAAGCTCGACGATTTACATGGGAAATTAGTAGACCCTACCAAATACCAAGTATTATGGGTCTCTCATGTATCTAACGACTAGCGACGATATTGTCTTTGCCATTTATCTATGCTCCCGTTATCGATCACGACCAATGAAACCCACCTCTCGAGGCTAAAAGAATCCTCCGATACATCAAGGGAACCATTAACTTGGGATCCGGTATCCGAAGGATTACGGTTTTGAACTAATCGCTTTTTCGTGACGACGACCACGCAGGATGCTTAGACTCAAGAAAAGTACTTGAGAGCACTACAATTTCTTGGTGATAAACTAGTGTCTTGGCAATCAAAGAAGCGAGGATTGTACATCGCTTTCATCAACCGAAGCGAATATGTAGCCATGTCCGTGTTGTGCTCAAGTCATCCGGATGAGAACACAACTCAAAGACTATGGTTACGTGTTTGATGAATCCCATGTATTGCGACAATCGGAGTGCCATTGCGATCTCTTGCAACTCGATTCGAGATTCAAATCAAAGCACATCGATCTTCGCTATCATTTCATCAAGGACCACGTGGAACAGTGCAGTTGAATTATACTTTGGGTGCGAATACCAATTGGTAGATCTACTCACCAAAGCCTTGCCTCCCGCTAGGTTTAATGAGTTGGTCCACCGGATTGGTATGGGGTGTTTGACTCAAAAGGAATTGGATGACCTCTTAAAAGCAGCCTTAAAACCACACAAACACCAAAATCATCTTTTGTAAATAATTTTCAAAAACAAAATACAAAATATAAAACACGATAAAACAACAAAAATATTCTTCTATCTATTTTTCTTTCAACATGTCAAGTACCTTTCTTCCATCAACACTCTAATCTTTCAAAATTCAAGATTTTTCCGATCAAGTGTTGAGGGGAGAAAATTAATATTAACTGTTTCAAAACATCCGTGTACTTGCATGTTATCCTATCCCGGTTGATTCTTTATCAAATGGTGGTAAACTTTTACGGTTAAATGACACTCCTTGGACTAAAATTTATAACCTTTCATTATTTCGTAAGTCGAGGGGAGTGTCGTCATGTTTCTTTCTTAAAATCTTTTGTTTGGTAACCAAAATGGAAGTTAAATGGCTTTGTTTGAAAAAGGAAAAGGTGGAGGGACCAAAAGCGCAAAAGCTCAAAGTTATTTTAATAAAACATCCTTCCACCTAACTTTCACTTCACATTTATTATCATCACCTAAATCATCCTACGCCTAATATCGATCTTCATTTCGATGTATTGGATCATCATTTTGTAAGTGGTTTCATAATCTTTACATGTTTTAAACAAAGGTTTTGAATTTCACTCAAATCCAACGGTCAAAAGATTAGATATAGTGTGATTATGTGTTCTACGCGTAAGCTATGAACACAAATCAATTATTCGTGTGTTTTGGTTAAAAAGATTGTGTCAAAGCGTGTAATTAATCATACAAAATACCATTTCTATCATCAAATCCACCTAGAAACACGAATTGAATGCCTTTTGAAATTAGGGTTTATGTTCGATTTGGGTATTTTCAAATGTGAAGAGTTTTGGTGAAAAATATTGTTGTGTAATGTTGTAGTGAAGTTGAATTAATGATTTCCAGGCTTTATCACCACCCGAAACACTAATGATAAAAAAAATTTGGAAATTAGGGTTTAAAGTTCATAAGGTTGGGCTTTTGATTCACCACACATTTAGATGTTATAACTTGGCTAAGACTCTCAATAACATCTTAGACTTACCGAAAAACTTTGATGCTAATCCTATGGCTAGAATTCATATCGTAATTCATAAACTATTAGGGTTTTGACTTACGCGTAAGACTTTCACGCTTAAATGTTAAATATGCTCTCATGCCATGATCTGTTGTAAAATGAATGTTAATGTTAATATGGATGATATGATGAATTTATTTCAGGGTTTGCTACGCTTAAAATTCGAATCAAGGTTCTTTGAATCTCTACGCATAAGGATCACCTTACGCGTAGCAAGTTATCTTGTAGAGTAATCTTACGCCGTGGCGTTCTGCGTGAAGGTTCTACAAAGGGACTACGCGTATCCCGTGAAGGATATGTGTAAGCAGATGACCTCTACGCATAAGGTCTACTCTTACGAGTAAACCTTACGCTGTAAGGTTTATATACACCTCGCCGTAAGCTCTACGCATAAGGTCCCTTTTCCTCGCTGTAATATTTCTTACGCGTAAGTTAGGATCCCACGCGTAAGCTTTAGTCACGCTATACCATTCTGTTCACGCATAACTTTGCCAAAACTACGCCTAAGTCTTGATTGACCTTCATTATGAATTGTTACGCGTGCAAACTTGTAAATAAACTAATCATATCGTCATGAAACCAATAATGTCACTAATAAACTTAAATGTTTGATATGTTGTGAACAATAAGTGATAACATAAACTTTAAAACTTAAAGTTAACTAACTCACGAAACATTTCACGGCGTCATTGGACTATTGGACAAACAAGTGACTTAGGACTCGTAACAATCATTGACATTGCACATTCAATAACTAGACAATAAGACCTTACATTGACTAACATTATGTCTTTCGATATGTTGGTTCTTTTGGCTAATGTTATTTCGAGATCACGACATGGTCGCTCAAATGAATGTGGATGCACCCGAGGTTCTCACTATTGCGATATCTTCCTAATGGCTATCCTAGAAATATTGGAAAGAACAACCTTAGGGTTGACTTTGAAACCCTCACCTACTCTAAATCTTCTTGTCTCATTGCTATGGATATTCTAAGGAATCATCCCTACCGAAAATGCTCTCACACTTTGCTACCGATCGAGATCTACATTCAACAGTACGGAATTCTATGCTGAGGGATCAAAGGTCAAAGTGCGGTGATGATGACACTTAATCACAAACAAGTCACCATCACTCATGCCGACTTACTGGTGTTCTCCTCATTCACGACATCGAGCCAACCGACTTCTATGCCACACCATTGAAGAGACAGTTCGCAATTCTTGATTGATATTGGCTATGATGAAGCTTCAGGGATTATCACTAAGCATTCTCACGTGGAGCTTAAGAACATTCCTCAACCGTGGAGAACTCTCTACATCATCATTACCAAGTCATCTCGTCGTGATAGTGGTTATGAGCATCCAAAGCTCATGGAACGCAAATCTTTGGTCATTGATCAACATGAAGGACATCGAAATCGAAGCTCGATATGGGATGACATGATGTCATTTCACAAAAGCTTGGCTCAAAGATTCCTATGTCGGATACACAAAGTTGTTGATCCGAGAGCACTTGGACTTCATCCGGATATTCCACAAAGGCTCAATGACCCCGACAATCACGACATGTTGATTGAGCCTATTTTATCTATCGAAATCAAGGAATCGACAACTAAGAAGCAGGTGATGTATTACCTCGATCACCTTCTCATCTCAAAAAGCTCGAACATACAAAAGATATCTAGTAGCTTACAAAGAAGGCAAAGTTGGTCATCTTGATGAAAAACCTTCGGAACACCTACACGGAGAACCGTAAGAGGAAGTCTGGAAGTGCAAGAAGTTCTGAGAGTCGAAGGAAGCTTCCCAAAGGAATCCTCCTCGTAAAAAGATTGTTCTCTTCTAAAGGAAGCTGAACCTATTCCCATTCCGAAGCTTGAACCATAAAGCTTTTGGATGAAAAGCTCTAAGATACACAATCGATGAAGAGGGTCTTCTACTCAAATCGCAAAGGATGACACCTCCTTCAGAGCAAAACCTCCAAGTCCTCCAGGCGATAAAGGCAAAGGAAGACTCCGCACTTGTGCCCTATGATGAGAGCTCAAGAAGAAGAGCAACTGGATACATCTTACAGAAGAAGTTTAAAATCGTTAGACACCTTCAAAAGCTAAAGAATTTGCACAAGACCAAATGGGTGGCCCAGAGGATCAAGTGGTGGTGTCCTCTTCACCGAGATCCCGATGCGATTAATCGACCCGATAAGGGATCCGTGCCACCACTCTTGTGCAACAACAAAAGCTTGTGGAGGACTCTCCGATTATAACATTGAGGAACCGAAAAAGGATAAGTCCGAGAAAGAAAAGGCGATGAAGAAGCTAAGGCTCGAAAGAAAAGATGAAAGATGTTGAAGAGAATTATGATGATTATCTTCTCAACAGTCCTACTCGGTCCAGGAGGAAACTTCGAACCTCCTAAGGACCCCGAGCCTCCTCATGTCTCCTCATCATCGATTCATCATTTCATTCCTCACCACCACCATCAAAAGATCAACCAAATCAACATCCAAATCGGTGAAGAAACCACCTCGATCTTGGATTTCTCATACTCATGAAAGAATTGGGAAAGTCACAAACAAGTCGGAAAGAAAGACATGCTCTACGGAAGATGAATTTCTTTCTCAATCAAATACAATATCTACATGACGAGAATGACAAGATGCAATTTGAAAGGAAGTTTATCCAGAATTCATGAAAGATCATCGTCAAGAGGAAATGAACGAAATGATTGAAGGCTACACTCGCAAGTACCTTCTTGATATCGTTCCTAAAGTCACAAAGGAGATGTTCACCAAACAACTATATCCGAATCTTATTCATAGCCAAGCAAACCATAAGATCAACACCTTTAACGTGAACATCAATCCATCCGATCCCATAGTTTTCTCGGATAATGAATTGGTTGATCAAGCTTGTCACTCAATGTCTACACGATCCAACACATTTACTCTCACGAAGGAAAATTGCTTGAAGCGTTCTTTGGACTACCAACTCAAAGAAGCATGTAGATTCAAGCGAAAAGTCTAAACGTCCTAGAGACGATGATGACAAGGATCGTGATAAGCATGATAAAGCTAAACGCGAATAAGTCCGGTGAATCATCTTCATGCAACCTCCACCCCAACGGACTCCTACTCAACAAAGGTCTCCTCCTCGTTCTTCTGTTGATAAACCTCGTGACGATTCCGAGTTACCACCCCGACTCGAAAACCGGTGATCACTTTGAGTATACGGGTGGTGATGATGAAGAGGTCCTTGAGCCCCAACAACAACCCACCTCTCCCAAACAAGTTCGAAACCAGATCATCATCTAGGCCTTCAAAAAGAAGAAGAAGCGCCTCAGGTCGACGTCGTATCTTGGCTAGATGAAGATAAAATCAAGAATTTGAATGGTTCTCTACACTTGTTAACAACACTCCCCTATCCGAAGAAGGTCAAGATTGGTAGACGGTAACACATTGGAGCATGCAAAGATTTTGCAAGAAAAGTTCCGTGAAAGAAGATGACGAAATCGAGTTGAGGCGAATCAAGAATGAAGCTTTTCAACTGTTAAAGATAGCTCGAGAAAGTGCCATCGAGGTCGAATATCACCTTGAAAACATTGCTCGAGCTATGTCTAACAACATGGATTGGCTCAACCCGAAGCAAACATCGACTTCACCAAACGGGACAACCCTCCATACTACACCGATCGGTCAAAACCTCTACCAACAATTGGCCAACCATATGAGCCTAGGATTCCATTCCGATATTTCTTCAACAAAGACTTGGAATTTCTTCTACATGGTGGCGATGGTTCAAGGAAATATGCTACATCGCTGACACTTCCATTCCCGGCGACTATATACTCAATCGCATAGCCATCGAGGAACGTGGCTAATCACATGTTCTCTAACAAAGTGGAATTGTATGACCGAGATGCAATGTATGGATTCATCATTGGCGGAACGTCAAGAATCTACTACGTGTCGCCAAGTTCGTAAGTCTCAACATGAAGTGTTCGATTCTAAAGGATATCGTTGCCATCAAACATGTTGATCTTTCATCTAAATGGGACTACACTTTCCTCAAGAATATTGTGGTCAAACGTCAAGATGAAAAGATTATGCATTCTCTGAAGCTTACTTTGAGAATTTGTCTATCAACGACATTGAAGACATGTACCTTGCCAAAGTACAAGGTCGCATGAGACAATTTTCAATCAAGTACAACGTGAATTCATCAAGTCATTGCTAATATTCATCGGGCAGCATAGTCATCAACGAACGTGTAGAAGATCTTCACCGGCGGTTGAATCATATCGGACCGTGTCAACTTCAACCTCGCCTAGATCTTCCCGACATCAACCAGCTCTCACAATATACACTCATCAAGCAAACCTTTCGCATCGTTTATCGCAGTGAACTTCAAAGAAATTGCTTGATGGCGTGTAGAGATCTTCACAAGTTTGGGATCACACTGAAGATGGTTAGGGACGGATTGGCCTATAGGTTGAAGGACATACGTCACAAGATTGGGTCTCAAGCGATGGAATTCTTAGGATCGAAGGGATGTGAGGAGGATCATCAAGATGATTGATGAAAGGTTGTTTGAAGGATCGATTCGTAACATTGGAAAGCTTTGTTGGTGGTCGACCAGATCAACATCACCGGCTATCAACGCCTGCTCGCACTCCTAGCAACATCACCGCACTTCCCGGTACCCCTTGAATTGTTTCTTTCATTATAAATTTGGATGTGTGATTATATATGTCTATGGCTTGTGCACAAATAGCGATGTACAACCCGTAATTGTCAAGAAAGGACCCTATGGTGCGCCTTGATGCCACAATCCTTATAAAAGGAGCGAAAGCTTCTTACTTTTGAGTAAAACCTATCAAACCTTTCATTTTCAAGGTTTTGCTCAAAAGAACAAGTACTTCCAGAATTTTTCAAAACCTCAACCGTTTATATCACTTGTTGAGGGGAGTATTTGAATTAAAACTTTGTTCACAAATTGTTCATAGTGGTCATCTTCCGCAACACTCAAAATGGTCATATTTATTCTCAACTTTTCAAAATAACATTTTATATGCCATTTTGAGGGGAGAAAATTATGTGATAACAAATATGTTGTGTTAATGCAAATGAATCTTTGTGTAATAGATTTAACCAACGAATTGACGGTACTAAACTGTTAGTAACTCGAAAAGACTTGTCTGGACGGTAATAATTTCAAGCTAGTTCGCTAGTAATGTAAACGTGTCTCGCAAAGGACTTGTCCAAGTAGAATGTACCATTCGAGAAACTCTTGGTAGTCATGAACTCGACGGGTATGACAACCTTTCGAGGCTTGTCTACACCTTCAAGGTAGTTATTAGAGCTAGTTGTCACCTAAAAGCGACAATGTAACTCTTTAACTATGCAACGTAACCGTGTCTCATGGGGATTGTCTATCTTGAGTTGATCAATTCATAAAGTGCACGCTCTTCCCACACTATGCATTTACGTAAAACTCTAAAGCACATGTGGAGGGGAGTATTTATGCAAAATCTATCTCTCACAAGTGGTTCAAACATGATTTTCATTAACAAAGCCTTTGAGAGATTCTTCATGAAAAATGGTTTTAATGGCAACATAGGTTAGTCATGGAGCTATAAGGTGACTAAGGTTAGGAATAACTGTCCTATGATCCGCCAGAGTCCGGAGGGATCTACCCAAGGACATCACAAATAGTTAGTACTTAGAAGTCCTTAGGTACGATTATAAAAGGAGAAAATGAGAATCGGAGAAAGAAGGAGTTGAAGAATTAAAAGAAATGCAAAGAAAATGGTGAAAAGAAATAGCCCTCCAAATTATTCAACTTAGGGAGACACGGGTTCAATTCATATACTCTTGGTTGTCACTTAGTGACGCCGGTATTGAAGATTAAAAGTCGTCATGGACCCGGTGACGCATGCACTAAACCTTCTTAGCCACTCAAGTTTCTCTCAATGAAGCTTGTTTCATTCTCATGGAACCCTACGTAAACTATTGGTTTTCTCTTGAGATCGTTGGTATTGAAGAAGGAGACCCTCTCTAGTCTCCGCTCGGGAAAACCAAAACGCACTATTGAGTCTAGAGCCACGAGATTCATCAAAAGATCTCTTAGGTACATTTGACATCTCATCACTTGTTGATCAACAAATAAGATCATCGATGGTTAATATCGAGTCCTTCACGGATCTTAGCAATCTATCGAGAACATTTATGAGAGGTTCACATTTGTGATCCTCGGTGATTGAATGGAAACTCCGCCGTGGTCAACATCAAACGACCGACAAGCAGTCACTTTGGTAACTCCTCGTGGATTACGCTTAGTGTGTCTCAAATGGTCTCTGATCATGAGGTGATGCTTGGTGTACCTCGACTCTCATCCGAATCTGTAGGTGTACTTTGGTACATCGCGTTATCTCACTTGTGGGACTCCAGTTCAGAACGGCCTTTGTAAGAATTAGAGTTGTGTTTTCACACTATGTTGTTAACACTCAAGTTCAAACTTGTAAGTTCGGAATCCGCTTATTACTAACCGTTTGAAATGTTTTCTTATGGAAGCTCGGAGCGGAATGATCGTGCAATTCTTCTCATGCTCACGCCAACATCATCACTAATGGAAGTTCTATCCAAAAGCAACACAAAAGTCGAATGATTCTTCATCGAATCAAAGAATCTACAATGTTAAAATACTTAGAGAACTTCATCAAGATCGAATTCCAACGTTAAAGAGCATGTGAGCATGTTGAAGAATGACATGGAGACACCAGAGCGCGAAGGCACTGAGGCGACTTGATGCGCATAACAACATACTATCACTTTCACCACAAAGAACAATAATCAAAGAAAAAGTTAAAGATGACGTCAAAGCATAACCGCTCAAAGAAGACAATTTCTACACCGGGAGATTGTTCGAATCAAGGAATTCTTCTCACAAGAAAGAAGAATGTCGAAGGCGTCGAGCTACTATTACATCAACGCCTTCATCACCGTTCATCACCAACACTTGGGGAGATTGTTGGAATCACTCTAAACTATAATTCAAGTGTTAGTCATTATTATGTAATTAGTAGCTTATTATGGCCTTTATGTTTGTTATTAGCCTTAAGCTTATGTAGAAGGCTGATTCGTTCGAAGTGAGTGTGTGAAAAACAAACACAATATCAAATATCAAATTAACCGTAAACCCGACAAATTAACCTTTTAGGAAAAGGGTTAACGTACCAAATCTTACGGTGTGATAAAAGTGATACCGGAAAGTGATTTCCGGTCGTGTCCCAACGAGTGTGAAATTGACGGTGTCGTTGAGTTTCGTGATTTGGACTTGAATTGGTTTAACAAATTTGGAATTTGATATCGTTATTCTACAAATTAATTAACGGGAAAGTAATTAAGGCAAGGAACCCTAATAAACTATAATTTAACAATTACTAATCCTAAGGAATGATAAAACAAAGCTAAACTAAGTCCTAGAGTGCTACAATGCAAAACGTGAAAACCCTGCTAATCCCGAGCTTCAAAAAGTAAAAATGATGCAATTAAAGGCCTACGGATGCGAAACTAATTTTCCTACATTCTAAACGACCAAAAATAATTTTAGAAAAAGCCGTATTTTTTTTTGACTTATATTTTATTTATTACTAATTAAAACTAAATTAAACAAATTAATTAATTAAAATACTAAACTAATTTTGAAAAATCAAAAATTTATGAAAATACTTTGTCAATGCTAAACCTAAGAAAATATTAAGTTCGAAAACTAAGCATTATATAAGTTGCTAAAAGCTAAACTGCTTAATAAGTTTAAAACTAAAACAAAAATGTATTTAAGGAATTTGTTTGAGTGAAATATGACAAGGAAAAGAGTTGGAGCATTTGGTTATGGTGTGTGGATGCTGTGCGTGGTAGTGAACTGACCAGGGTTCAACCCCTGGCAGTGTCACTTTTTATTCTTTTTTTTTTTTTTTTGCCATCAAGATAAGGACAACTAAAGCCTTTTTATCCAAATCTTAAACTTTCAAAAGCTTAAAAATCAAGCTGGTTATGGGTTGTTTGCACAGTGAACAACAACAAAAAAAAACAATGAGGCTGTTTGGTTTAAGAACAACTAAAGGGAAGAATAAGCTACCAAAAGCTTGTAAATAAAAGCTACTTACCTAATGAGTCGAACCTAAAAAGCTAACTAACTAAAAGCATCAAGGAAGCATTAATAAACTACAAGCTATGTTGTCATGTAATGTAGGTTAAAACAGTCCCAAGTGGCTTGTTTGAGACAAAATTAAGCTAATCATATAAGCTCTAAAGACCACAATAAGCTACAATAAATTAATACCATACTACAAACTAATTGTAAAACTAAAATTAGACTCAATACTTACTTTAAATAATCTAAAATGAGGATTAAAAGTGAAGCTTGGGGCTGTTTGGACAGAACCCAACCAAGCAGTCCTTTTAGCTGATTTGAGATTTTTTAACCACTCAATAAACAGAAATTGAACCATATAAGCAGTATAAATGCAAACAACACTTGAATAATCAAAATAAGCAAAATGAAAATGAGATAAGCTAAATTAACAAGGGAAGAAGCAGTAGGGAATATCTAATCTAGGGGGAACCTTAAACTAACAATTGGGAAATAAGCATTTAAAAACTACAAATAAGCTAAAATAAGCTAAGGTAAAACTAGGCCTAAACTATTTACACCATAAGGCAATTAAAAAAAAGAGTAAAAAAAGCTATGAATAAGACCTAATAAGCACTCTAAACCAACAACTTTAGTCACGTGGTATGCAACCCAATGAGCCAAATGCATTCCAATTTATCCAAACCTAATCCAACCTCCACAACCGACTTGAACTTAAAGCTAATACCAAAGGCCACCTAAGGGGAATAAAAGCGCTTTTATACTAACTAGACCTCCAAATGAGCCACGATCCAGACACCACTTTATGGTAAAATGAATTTTTGAAGTGAAATCACCTGAGACCATAAAAACTATTTCGCAAAGTTAATCATAGGCAGCAAATGAGCTTATACAAACTTCTAAATATCCTCTAACAAGACTTTAAATGACAGATAAAGTATTTGAAAACTACATTAATTAGGAAATTAAAATTGCATTGAAAATTAAGGTTTACAATAAAAGTAAATGACAATGAAATTAAAATGGAGCTAGAACTAAAGTCTAGACTAATTTTACAAAAACTCTAGAAGCCTATTTATACAAGAAACTAAAAAAAATGTCTTCTCTCTCTTGGCTTCTTTCCTGATGTGTTTCTTTTTTGTGCTACTACATGAGTGAAAACCAAAGAAGACCATCCTTCGCTTCTTCAAATTAATCCCGATCATTTATCTTTCTTGGTGCCTCTCCATTAATGATGCCCATTGGATCACTTTTGATTCACCAGATTGCCAAGTTGGCTATGGACACATGTGACTTGTTCTTGGGGAAGGAGATAGTGTGTTGGGAGTTTGGGATATGGGGTTGACTGAGTAATAGGGGAGGTTGAGTGTCTTGGGAGAGGGATTTAGGTATTAGCGAAAGCATAAAGAGGAAGAATGGAAGGAAAGGGGAAAGTTAAGAAATCAGAAAACGTTTTTATTTTATTTTGAGGGGAGGTTCAAGTGTAAGGGTCATGGGATATGGCATGGGGTTCATTGGGAGGTTATGAAGAGGGGTCAAAAAAAAGTATTGTGAAAGGGATCGAAACTGTAATTTTCCAAAAGTATTACAAGGACCAATTTTGACAAGTTAGAATTACCAAAGGACTAAAAATGTTAATTTTCCAATTTAAAATGTCCAGGGTAAATTCATCAATCTTTGAAACTTCAGGACTAAAGTTGCCATTTTGCAAAACCGACTTTATAAGGCTAATTTTGACAACTTGAAAATCCCGAGGGCCTTTTATGAAAAATTATCATGTTTTGAATAACTAGGGACTAGATTTTGACAATTATTGCATAAAACATGCCTAAATATTTTTTCTCTTTTGAGACTTTTCAAAGTGTTTTGATCGCTTTTTGCGGTGTAGAAAGAACAAAATGATGAGTATTTACACACTCATCAATCCCCACACTAGACTATTGCTAGTCCCTAGCAATCTTTTGAGAAAACTTAATGGATTTGAATCTCTTTACCAAAAGCCATTACTTTTGGAGTAGCCAATTGTTTCAGTTCAAGTAAGAACCTTGGTACAATTGATAACCAAATGATTTTGAGCAAATCACCGATTTTCAACGGTTTTGATTTGTCTTTACCGAAGCCGTTTGCTTCGGACTAGCCAATTCTTAGATAATATATACTATCTTTGGTGAGTTGATTACCAATTATGGTTTTCCAATCGCCTTTACCACAAGCCATAAACTTGCGGGCTAGCCAACTCTTCACTAATTAAAGATATGGTGAAATAACACCATACAATTTTGGGCAAATTGCAAGCCGTCAATGGATTTGAGATATCTTTACCAAGAGCCGTTTGCTCTCGGATTAGCCAATCCTTTTGTTTATTAGACATGGCGGATCGATAATCAGAAGTGAGTAAGTGCAAAACACTTACTCAAAAAAAAAATTTTGGCCAAAATGGGGAATTGGTGGTATAATTACATGATAAAATTCGTGAGAATTCCCCCACACTAGAAATGAATATTGCCCTCAATATTCAAAGTACTACACGTTATGCCAAACCGAGAACGTAAAGGGAAATACTACGCCATTATTTGAATTTTTTTTTTTTTTTTTTTTTTTTTTTTAGAAACTTATATACAACAATGGGCAACTCCCCACACTAGGGTGGTAGAAAGTAGAAAGAAATCGAGATATGGGTGAAAACCCATATAGTGTGCTCTTTTTTTTGATTCCCGAGTCGCTAGCTTGACTCGACCCCGAATTCATTGGTCCATGGGGGAGCAAGTGGAAGAGAAGATCTCCATCGGACTTTCATTCAAATGGTTTGGATAAACATTGAATGTGATGAAAGTTCCACTCGATGAGATGCAACCGCTCAAAAGAACGAGAGAATGCCGGGTCAAAGATGGTATCTTCACTCCGTAGGAGTTAAGACATGGAGAAGAAATGGGAGGAGAAAGCGGTGTCAATGGATTGACAACGGGTGGGATGGGTGAGCAAAAGATTAGATTGAGGAACATTGACGGAATGTTCGGAAATCTTATCCACCACTGTAGCAATGAAAATGTCCGTATCAGGCTCAGAAGAGGTTCCATCATCCGGCGGTTTAGCAGGCGGACGAGTGGATGATGTACCTAAGCCATAATCGTCACTCTGAAAACCCGAAGGTATCGAGTCATCCGGAGAAAGAAAGTCGACCTCTTCTATAAGAGTGTCACTCGACGAATTATTAGAAGACCAATTGTAAAGAAGATTTTCCAATTCAGTAAGGTCGGCTTCAAAGTCGAAGTGAGCATCATCATCTCCCGGTGGAGAATGATCAACGAGAGCGAGTTCATTGGCGAACTCCTCAAGAAGGTCTAACGTCGAAGTGGCATTGCCACTATTCTTTTCTTCGGGTAAGGATGGAGATGAAACGAGGTATAAGTCACTATCCTCATTCTGAATGTCAAAGATTGGATTATCCGAAACTAAAGTGAATTCATAATCGAAGTCAAACAGAGGATTAGTGAACGCCATAGCAAAAGGTTTCTGACACAACGAGAATATCTTCATCATCCGTTTCAAAATCGGTGTCCATATCAAGATCATCGGGATCAACATCTCTCACTTCTTCCAAGTCGACGAGCTCGTAAGGTATCTCCTCAACATACTCGATGTCTCCACACGATAAAGAATCATCAAACGACGATAATCATTTTCGGACTGGAGGTCATCTCAAGATAGTTTTGGGGTGGGAGAAGAATCATCAACGAGAGGCTCATCACACATATCACCAGAGATAACCTCAGACTCACTTGGGGTTGGGACAAGGTTCTCAACACAAGACGATTCCATTTCCGGAATAGTGCTAAGATGCTCGTCCCCCATTAAAAGGGTATCCGAAAGTTCTATGGTAGATAGGCAATATGAGGGCGGAGAGTAGACATGTGCGGTACTTTGTGAGCTTGAGATATGCACCTTGTCCTTTGTCATCTCCCAATCTTCCTCATCCTCGTCATCTAGACGGCAAGCTTCGTTAAATAGAAAACGCTGAGCGCCTTCGTTAAATAGGAGAAGCTTTTGAGCTCGCTCGCTCATCGGCTAGAAATCTTTCGTTATGAGCGACTTGTTCCTCGGAAAGTTCCTCAAGAATTATACGAGGAAATTGATCAATGACGGAAGTTGTGGGGTTGGATGTGGTCAAATCCGAAGTGTTATAACAAGGATCGGTCCATAGTAATTTTGATTCCACGATTGACATTGATAATCATCATGAGGACCCCACACTTAGCACAATGAGGGTATTGGGAGAGAAACTTCGAAATGATGAATCATTGAAATCTTGATAGTACAGTTGTGGCTCGAATGAATTTTGTGGAGGGTAGTTGAAATCGTTTTGAGGATAATTGAAAGAGTTCGGGTTAGAATCATAAGTGAATGAATTCTCGGCACAAATCGAACAACATCCGTTGACAAGATAGTTTCCACACCACTCGCACATACATTTGTAACAACGAAAACCTTGTGGTAACAAGTCTCCACAACCGTAGCAATACTCTTGATCGAACGAAGACATCTCGGGTACGGGAGTAGGAATCGAGGGCTCAACAACATCACAAATGTTAGGTAAAACGGTATTTCCTGAAATTGAAATTTGACGAAATTCATTTAAGCAATTTTGAACAATGTTCATGAAATCGTCCGAAAAAGGTTTTGAAGATTCCGGAGGTGGGACAAGTGGTGTGCTCTTAGAGCTAGCAATTTCCACCACTTCCATTTTGGTCTCCGGTTCTTGCTCTTTTCGTTTAACCTTAACCGTAAATCGTGACAGATTTTGATCAATTATGGACGGTTTGGGCTCAGAAACAATAGAACAAATCTCGGGTTGTGGCGGGTGGTCGGAAAAACTTGGAGAATCATCGAGAGAGTTTTTATCGGCTAATTCGCACCAATAGCAATATTTGCTTGCACCAACCCTTCCACACCGCTTACATAAACAATCGTGATTCTGACAATAAAGTTGATCCTCTTCCATACGGTTTTTGCAGTGAAAACAACGACGATAATCGATCGTCGCCATGAGAATTAAACATGTAGAGGGTTAAAGAAATAGAATTAAGTGATCGAGAGGATACGAAGGATAGAATTAAACGGCACAAGAGGGTAAGAGAAATAGAATCAACGAATAAGAGGAATGAGAAGAATATTTTTGGTTTTTTCGAAAACGAGTGCACATGCACTTTCAAAAACAACACCTTCAATTAAAACAAGACCGAGGCAAAACACAAGGAACTTAAACCAATAATCACAAGCGTATTCACGCAAGTGACACAAAGGTAAGTTTTGAATCTTTGGTTCGGGAACTTATTATGATAACACTCAAGTTGAGAAGTGTTATATTGATTGTGTGTTCTATTTTATTTAAAACAACAAGCAAAATCTTTTTGTATTTTTAATCTTTTACATATATATACAAAGAAAAGAAATTTATTTTTGTATTTTTGTATTTTTATAAAACAATAACTTCACGAGGAAGGTTCTTCAAGTCACTAATCGCAAAAATCACGATATTGTCGCAACACACCTCCCGTGGCGCCAAAATTTGATTCGTTCAAGTGAGTGTGAAAACAAACACAATATCAAAATATCAAATTAACCGTAAAACCGACAAATTAACCTTTTAGGAAAAGGGTTAACGTACAAATCTTACGGGTGTGATAAAAGTGATATTGGGAAAGTGATTTCCGGTCGTGTCCCAACGAGGTGTGAAATTGACGGTGTCGTTGAGTTTCGTGATTTGGACTTGAATTGGTTTAACAAATTTGGAATTTGATATCGTTATTCTACAAATTAATTAACGGAAAGTAATTAAGGCAAGGAACCCTAATAAACTACAATTTAACAATTACTAATCCTAAGGAATGATAAAACAAAGCTAAACTAAGTCCTAGAGTGCTACAATGCAAAAACGTGAAAACCCGGGCTAATCCCGAGCTTCAAAAAGTAAAAATGATGCAATTAAAGGCCTACGGATGCGAAACTAATTTTCCTACATTCTAAACGACCAAAAATAATTTTAGAAAAAAGCCGGGTATTTTTTTTGACTTATATTTTATTTATTACGAATTAAAAACTAAATTAAACAAATTAATTAATTAAAAATACTAAACTAATTTTGAAAAATCTGAAAAATTTATGAAAACTACTTTGCTGAATGCTAAACCTAAGAAAAATATTAAGTTCGAAAACTAAGCATTATATAAGTTGCTAAAAAGCTAAACTGCTTAATAAGTTTAAAAACTAAAAAACAAAAATGTATTTAAGGAATTTGTTTGAGTGAAATATGACAAGGGAAAAGAGTTGGAGCAGTTGGTTATGGTGGGTGGATGATGTGCGTGGTAGTGAACTGACCAGGGTTCAACCACTGGCAGTGTCACTTTTTATTCTTTTTTTTGTCTACTGAAGATAAGGACAACTAAAGCCTTTTTATCCAAATCTTAAACTTTCAAAAGCTTAAAAATCAAGCTGGTTATGGGTTGTTTGCAGCAGCAGTGAACAACAAAAAAAACAATGAGGCTGTTTGGTTTAAGAACAACTAAAGGGAAGAATAAGCTACCAAAAAGCTTGTAAATAAAAGCTACTTACCTAATGAGCTGAACCTAAAAAGCTAACTAACTAAAAGCATTGAAGGAAGCATTAATAAACTACAAGCTATGTTGCTGTAACAGAGGGTTAAAAACAGTCCCAAGTGGCTTGTTTGAGACAAAATTAAGCTAATCATATAAGCTCTAAAGACCACAATAAGCTACAATAAATTAATACCATACTACAAACTAATTGTAAAACTAAAATTAGACTCTAATACTTACTTTAAGTAATCTAAAAATGAGGATTAAAAGTGAAGCTTGGGGCTGTTTGGACAGAACCCAACCAAGCAGTCCTTTTAGCTGATTTGAGATTTTTTAACCACTCAATAAACAGAAATTGAACCATATAAGCAGTATAAATGCAAACAACACTTGAATAATCAAAATAAGCAAAATGAAAATGAGATAAGCTAAATTAACAAGGAAGAAGCGAGGGAATATCTAATCTAGGGAACCTTAAACTAACAATCGGAAATAAGCATTTAAAAACTACAAATAAGCTAAAATAAGCTAAGGTAACACTAGGCCTAAACTACTTACACCATAAGGCAATTAAAAAAAACTGAAAAAAGCTATGAATAAGACCTAATAAGCACTCTAAACCAACAACTTTAGCTGCTGTGGTATGCAACTGAACAGGCCAAAATGCATTCCAATTTATCCAAACCTAATCCAACCTCCACAACTGACTTGAACTTAAAGCTAATACCAAAGGCCACCTAAGGGGGAATAAAAGCAGTTTTATACTAACCTAGACCTCCAAAATGAGCCTGATCCAGACACCACTTTAAGGGTAAAACATAATTTTTGAAGCTGAAATCACCTTGAGACCATAAAAACTATTTCGCAAAGTTAATCATAGGCAGCAAATGAGCTTATACAAACTTCTAAATATCCTCTAACAAGACTTTAAATGACAGATAAAGTATTTGAAAACTACATTAATTAGGAAATTAAAATTGCATTGAAAATTAAGGTTTACAATAAAAGTAAATGACAATGAAATTAAAATGGAGCTAGAACTAAAGTCTAGACTAATTTTACAAAAACTCTAGAAGCCTATTTATACAAGAAACTAAAAAAAATGTCTTCTCTCTCTTGGCTTCTTTCCTGATGTGTTTCTTTTTTGTGCTACTTCTGTGAGTGAAAACCAGCAAAGACCATCCTTTGGCTTCTTCAAATTAATCCTGGTCATTTATCTTTCTTGGTGCCCTCTCCATTAATGACAGCCATTGGATCACTTTTGATTCACCAGAATTGCCAAGTTGGCTATGGACACATGTGACTTGTTCTTGGGGAAGGAGATAGTGTGTTGGGAGTTTGGGATATGGGGTTGACTGAGTAATAGGGGAGGTTGAGTGTCTTGGGAGAGGGATTTAGGTATTAGCGAAAGCATAAAGAGGAAGAATGGAGGGAAAGGGGAAAGTTAAGAAATCAGAAAACGTTTTTATTTTATTTTGAGGGGAGGTTCAAGTGTAAGGGTCATGGGATATGGCATGGGGTTCATTGGGAGGTTATGAAGAGGGGTCAAAAAAGTATTGTGAAAGGGATCGAAACTGTAATTTTCCAAAAGTATTACAAGGACCAATTTTGACAAGTTAGAATTACCAAAGGACTAAAAATGTTAATTTTCCAATTTAAAATGTCCAGGGGTAAATTCTGTCAATCTTTGAAACTTCAGGGACTAAAGTTGCCATTTTGCAAAACTGACTTTATAAGGCTAATTTTGACAACTTGAAAATCCCTGAGGGCCTTTTATGAAAAATTATCATGTTTTGAATAACTAGGGACTAGATTTTGACAATTATTGCATAAAACACAGTCTAAATATTTTTTCTGTCTTTTTGAGACTTTTCAAAGTGTTTTTGACTGTTTTTGCTGTGTAGAAAGAACAAAAATGATGAGTATTTACACACTCATCAAAGACCCATGAGCTTAGGCCCAAGCCCATTAAGGAAAGGATGGAAACTAGGAGTGTTGCCCTAGCTTTCCTCCTATAAATACCTTATGTAAACCTTCATTTGAAGGTTGGTTGTTCAAGTTATTCTCTCATTCACATCCTCGCCTAAACCGCCTTTATTAACGTGTGTGTGTGTTAGATCTTGTTCAATCGCCTTATCTCTTTCTATATTACTTGTGTTTGTAAAACTAGTGACCTAATGATATTCTATCTCATGTTGTAAAGTTTTGAGGTCACCATGAAATGTCAAAATATCTAAGAATTTTGCGATTTTCGTGTTTTAAGTTTACTTCATCGATGGAAGGTAAAGGACCATAAATTTGTGCATAATCCGGTTGGGGATTAACATTAGAAGACTCGGTGTTTTGATGATAACCTTGGTGTGTTAGAAGAATCCGTTGGTGTGACAAAAGTGACCGGTTTAGAATAATTAAAGGTTTGTTGTAAACAACAATTTTTAATTTTGATCGACTCTCGTCTTCTCGCATCTAATTCCTCTTGACGATGATATTCAACAACACTCATAATGAATTATCAATTTTATATTACGTGACCGAAACTTCGTGATTTGGTTTGAATGTTTTGTTTGAAAGCTTTGGTTTGTAATCGCAATATTTGGTCCATATCCTTTTGGATCGGGTTTTAAAGTAAACTTTTCAATAGCGATTCGACTCACCATGTTTGTAAACAAGCTTTAAACTCTTTAAGTTTGCGTTGCAAGTCGATAATTTCTTCAAGATGATTATCTATTCGGTTCGTGGAATGCTTTTTGTATGCAGAGAACTGCTTTTTGACAAGTTAACAACACCTTAGCTTTTTGATTTTCCAAGGTGAGAGCGTTAATTTGCTTTTTATGTTTATGTTTCAGCTTGTTCTATCTCGCACAACAAAGCATTCTTCGAGCGGCTAGATCACGATCCGTCTCTAAATATTTTTCGCTTTGATGAGATTTAGTAAAGGTCGCTTCAAAACCTTTTCACGTTTTTCTTGAGTTTTGAAAAGTTGAGTTGCTTTTGTAAACATTCAAAATCCTTGGTTAATAATGCATTTTTACTTTTTAAGTCCTTATTTAATTCACAACATTCTTCAATTTGGGATTCTCGGTCTTTGAGTAAGAGAGCAAGATCCGATGAGGCAATAGTTCGGCTTGTTCAATGAAGTCACAACATGATCATTATTTAGATCCTCAAGTATAACCACGAGTCAATTTGATTATCAAAGGAAACCATAAGGTCATCTTGATCGTCAAATGTAACTACAGGTCTATTTGAAAATCGTCGGAATGAGATGTAAATGACTCATTTTGAACATTCTCGAGCCTTGCAGATTCGGGATGTTGGCGGAGATATTAGATCGTAGATAAATATGGTGTGTTCGGCACGAGACAAGCCATCAGTGTCATACATCGGGCCTGTGTCACTCATGTGTAACTCATGCGTATTAGCCATCAACATAATCGCTGCATTGGCTGCGGTCCTCCATATCATCATCGAGTCGCATTTGCCATAAAACTCGTTCTTGTCCATGAGAGATCCAACGGCTTCATCCTTAAGAGCCAAAAGAAGAGCCTCTTTAAATAAGCACCGCCCCTAGTCCTCGGCTTTGGGCATGCATTAGCCAGTGTCCCTTGTCATTGTAGTTGTAGCATTGAAGACCATTCAACCCATTTCGAGCATTTCCTGTTCCACCATCGGAGCTCATTGTTATTCACCCACAACATTAAACCTTGACCACCGTCCATCGCGACCATAACCACGATTCGAACTTCAACTCGTCCATTGTTTACAATAAATTTTTTGTGTGTTAGATGAGGAACGAATACGATTGTTGGATTTGTTGGTATAACGCCAAAAGCATTAGCAATCATAACAAACCCTTGTTGCAATGCTTGAACGGATCGATGTCCTCATTAGCTTCAATCGACAATTGGTTGAGCATTGTTGTTGTTGTATGGAACCGCTTGATTTTGTTGAGATTGTTGTTGTGAATGATTGTTTTGTGTGATGAGGCGGTTGGTTGAGTTGCTTGTTGAGGAGGATAACTTTGTTGAGCATATAAGGCAAGTTGTTGATTTTCCGGATGTGTAGGTGGGGCAATTTGAGCACGGAGAATCCTTTCCCGATCAACTTCCTTTTCATGAGGCTTCAGTAATCGTACAACAATCCATATGTAGAATGATGCATATTCTTCGCAGACGGAGAAAATGACATACTTCTCCCATTCAGGGCCAAGACTACTCAGAACTTAGTATTCATCGCAATTCTTGGCATGATGATGTTGTTTTATCCAAATCATTGATGATGTCTCGAAAATCTATGATGATAAGACTCTAGTGTCTCTCCGTGTTCAATCGTGAAGTGTTCATAAGCCAAGTAAATTTTGGATTCCAAATCCTCCCGATTGAGTCTGATCCTTCCATAAGAAGATGAATATGTTCCACATTTCCTTTGCGATCTTTTGAGCATCAACACTTGAAGAATTGGGTTAGGTAATCCTAAAAGGATATAATGCATTGCAAGCTCATCACCATAGTGTAGAAGTTCGCTTTGATTTAAATCGCAAAGATAGCAATGTTCGCTTGTTCATCTCTTGGTGGATTTGCATTAGGATCTCCTGCACAATGAAAGTAGGCATCTCAAATTGACCTTCCAAGATAACCTTCTTTAAGAACTTTCCATGTGGCTTCTTCGGATCACAAAACCTAAAGAACCTTATCACCCATTGATCGTAGTTTCGGAGTGAGCATTGGAGGTCTATCAAGTGATCCACCTCATGAATTGATTGTTGGTCGCTAAAGCTTCACACATCTTTGCAAACCAAGTGGGTTCCTTTATAGTGTTCCTTGATGGATTTTTATTGAAGTCATTTGTGTAGGGTTGAACTTGAAGACTTGGCGGTGTTTGAACCATTTGTGGTGGAGGAATTGCTCCAAGTTGTGGAGTATGTTGTTGATTAAATTGTTGTTGATAAGATGCTTGTTGTTGATTCCATTGTTGATGTTGTGGACTTTGTTGTTGTTGTCGTTGAGAATAAGTGTAAGGGAAATAGTTAGAGTATGGTGGTTGTGACATGTTGAAAACTTGTGTTGGTAAAAATGGATCTTTGTAGTCGAATGAACCTTTGTTGATGAAGTGTCCTTAGGCGTAGAAATCACAATTATCCAAGTAGCACTTATGCGTAAAAACACCAAAGTTACGCGTAACAATCGAGAGTTACGCGTAGATTTAGCTTACGCGTAAGTAGGGTAATTGCACTAAAGTTATGCGTAGACACAAAGTTAGGCGTAGAAAGTTAGGCGTAGGATTACCTTATGCGTAAGACTAGGCTTAGGCGTAAGATTAATCTTATGCGTAGGATTTCTACGCGTAATCTTTATGCTTATGCGTAAGATTAGGGTTTTGCCCAAATGATCTTTTACACTATCACGGCAAAAGATATCCAAAGTCGACGTATTTTCAGGCTTATCCAAGCAAGAAAACACGGAGTAAACCACGAGAACGAAGATCAAGCCACGGATAAAGTTACGCGTAAGATTAGGGTTTTGATACGCGTAATCTTACTCGTAAAAGTGATTATGCCCAAATTTGTTTCTAAACCAGATTTTTGTTATGGAATAGCTTCAATATCACCAAAATAACACAAAAGTGTGAAACTTGATGAACCAAAACAGCTAAACGGGTTACGCGTAGAACGATACCCACGAACAAAAACAAGCATAAAAACTTAGATCCACGCTTAAAGGTTGAAACGTTTTGCCAAAAACAAGTATTTTAACACCTTAAAACGTTGAAAGTACAAGAATCTTGGATTAAAAGTGTAAAAACAAGTTTTTAAGCGAACCAAAGTAGTATGTTATTCTACGCGTAGGACCAAAACCCACTTCAAGAAATAACGATTCACCCAACTAGTTAGGCGATTGATACCACTGTTAGGTCACTAGTTTTACAACACAAGCTTACAAGAAAGAGATTAAGGCGATTGAACAATATCCAAACACACACACACACACGTTAATATGAGACGGTTATGCGTAGGAGTATGTGAAAGGAAATAACTTGAACAACCAACCCTCAAGTGAGGGTTATTACATAGTATTTATAGGCAAGGAGCTAGGGCAACACTCCCACTCCTTCCCTTTTCCTTATTGGACATGGGCCTAAGCTTATGGGCCTTCTACATAAGCTTGACCTTAAACAAACATAAAGGCCATAATAAGCTACCTATTACCTATGAGAAACTAACACTTGAATTAAGGTTTAGGAGTGATTCCAACAAATGTCCGCCTTAGCTCTTAATTTACCTAAATCTTGACCGTCATTCGTTGGATAGCACAAAGCACCGAATACATGTTGGTAGGAGAGATCAGTTTTCGCTTATGGATAAGTTCGTATGGAGTTTTTCCATGAGTGGTGTGTATGAGGAACGATTTTGGTCAGTAGCAAGCGGTGGCAATGGCTTCACCCAAAGAAACATTGGAACCTTTGAGTAAATTAGCATTGTTCTTGCAGCTTCAACAAGGGTCCGATTGCCTTTCAACTACACCGCTCGTTGAGGCGACGGAACACTTCTTTGATGACCGATTCAAACGCTTTCATAAAATTGACTTAGGTCTTTGTTAACAAACTCAGCGCCATTGTCTGTTCGAATAATTTTAACAGTCTTGTTAAGTCGAACCTGCAGCTGTTTGATAAATTTGATGATGACATCTGGAGTTTCATCCTTTGTCCTAAAAAACTTAACCCAAGTAAATCGAGAGTAGTCATCAACAACGACTAATACATAGTTCTTCCCATTTATCGTTTGCACTCTCATAGGTCCGCATAAATCCATATGAAGAGTATGAAGAACTTCCATAACTGAGTTTGCGGGTTTGGGTTTATGGGCATATTTCATACTTTAATCTGGGTAAGCCTCTTACTAGGTCCTTTCTGGAAAGATCATTAATGGTGCCAAAGTTCAAGTGATTGAGACGACGATGCCATAACCATGACTTTGTTTTCGAAGCCTTTGACAACAAGCAGATTGGAGAAGACTTCATCATATCTTCGATAGAGATGGTGTATAAGTTTGTACCACGTGTTCCTCTTAAAAGTTCCACACCATCAAGTTCTCTAACGAAACAAGTATGTTTTCTAAAAGCCAATTCTAAATCAGAATCACAGAATTAACCGACAAAAAACAAATTATGACCAAGACCTTCAACATAGTATACCCGGGAAATTACACTATCACCAACATAATCTCCATAACCCATAATTGCCCCAAAATGGTCATTCCCAAATCTAATGAATTCCGATAAATTTACTCACGAAGTTCATGAGTCATGAGCGATCTCCAAATATATGCTTAGAACAACCTGAGTCCGTGTACCACGTAACGATTTGAATGACTCGCAGCTGAACACGTACAAGAATGGATAATCGGACAATTGGGATCCCCATGCAAGAATGGGTTCCACTTGGTTAGAAAACGAGATTGGAACATCCACATCGAAACAGAGTCAATAAAATCATTAGAGGTAGATGCCGAGCTAGTGGAAATAGTAGATCTATTCAAAGTATGTTCACTTTAAAGGTATAGTTCTACCAAAGGGTCGGGCATCCATTTCCTAATGGGCATTGATCTAGATAATTTAGGCACAACTCATTAGGATTGAATTTACGCCAAGAGGTATCCAATGATAACCTACATTACTAAATTTTCTTCCGTTGGTTTCCAATGTTTTCTAGCCCTCTTCCTCCTTGGTCTTCTCGACCTTTTTATCTTGTTTGCTAGTGTTAACCATTTTAACATGAGATTTTGCAGGTGTTACTCAACTCATTCACAACACATTCATGATTAATACCGAAAATCAAGCATTCATTACATGTTTTGCAAATAGTAGCGAATTCGAATTAATTACAGTACGCTTATAGCTAATACTAGAATCAACACGATTCGTTTTATTCAATTCAAATTTAAAGTTCCTAGGGAGGTCTTCTACTTTCCTCCATTGATCACTCTTAGCTTGCGAGGTCCTATCTTGCTTTGTATCGCCTGGAGGCTTTGACCCACTTGCTTTTGTACCACTGATTACTCCTGTAGAGGGAATTATGGGAACATTAGTTGGTTTTGCTACTTTTTGCATTCCTGATCTAGAATTGCTGGGATCTGAAGTACTTATAGGCACATCAAAGCCCACATGCTTGACTTTCGGCATAGAATGGGATGCATACTTAGCACTATGCATAGAACAAGGCATCACAGCTTTATTTTTCTCACATAAAGATTTAGGGCATGTTGCTCTTAAACATTCTAACAGCTCCTGAGATCGTTTGGCATAAAAGCATGCATACCTAATTTCACTATCAAGTGGCTTATTTATGCGATCCTCTTCTACAATCTCACGGAGACATTCTAGACTATCCTTAAGGTGACAAAAATAGTCATGAAATACAAGTTCGTTATTTCTAAGATGAGGAGGAATGTATTTAACAGTCACAGTATACTTAGAATCTGCAGATGCCTTTGATGTAACATTCTCATTAAAGACAAGTGGCATTTTCCCTTTTACTTGACTCTTCAGATTCTCAATTTCCTTTTGTAACGAAGTTATTTTTTCATTGTTCTTGTCACGAGTGACTTTCATTGAATCGTATAACTCTTTGAAGTGTCGTTTGACCTTTTCATTTTCTTCTAGAAAACTCTCATTTTCTTGTTGTAATACGTTGATGATGTTTTGAAGATGAAATTTTTGAGAAAATTAAGAATCTAAAGGAGGAGGCATTTGGGAGCCACCACATTGTTCTTTTCACCCTTTAATTGTGAAATTTGGGTTTTCAACTTTCGATCGTGTTACGTTGAGCTTGAATATGTTCACACGTTTGTTTATTTCAAAAGCGCATCAAACTCGAACATCCGAGGATATTTTGATGTTTGAGGTTTTAACATTTTCTTTGAGATGTTGATATTTTAGTTGCAAATCAAAATGTTCAACTTCCACTTAGAAAAGTGTTTTACCAAGTTATCATGATCATCCCGGTCTATTTTCTCATTCGGTTTGAGTTTTGTTTTCAAGCTCAATGACACGATCATGGGAAACTTTCAAAGCAACGGATAATTCATGAAATTGAGAAGCGAATAGAATACTTAGTAACAAGAAAACACATGTTGAGCTATACAACTCGATATGAAGTTCTCATTTAAGATATGCGATTCTTCCTTTCGCCATTATATTTGAGTTCACGCTCATAATTATTGACCTCAACCGTCATTTCATCGAATTCCTTTTCCATTTCTTTAATCTCGAGTCTATCCCTTTTGAAGACTTTCAAATTGATTTTTAATTTTTAAAGAAAGGCATGACCTCGCTTAAATAGCATTCTTTAGTTTGCTCAAACCCCTTTCCCTCCAGCTTATCACCGTAGGTGTGATTCTCTTCTTATGTCTTCTCAAAATCAACGAATTGTTGATAAACAACATACAGGCTGATTAAGGTCTTGCTCTTAGTAGGAAGAGTTCTAGGAACTAAATGCATTGGTGTATTCGGAGGATACACAAGAGTCGGAGGCACTTTCCTAAAGGGAGTGTTTGTTTCAACAAGTACATTTGTTTTTTCTTATCCATGTCTTTTTCCAAAAACTTGTTCGGGGTTAATTGAGTTTGAGGCTTAAACGTGTTCGTGGAAATCCAATTTTCTTTAGTGTAATCATGGGGTTTGACCATTATGTTTTGCTTTTACACCGAGGATCTTTTAGCTTCTTATCCATTTTCTCCTAGAGGCATCTTCTAATTTTCTATCCTCTTCCGTGCTTCCAATACATGATGGTGTTTGCCTGTGCTTGAGGATCTCATTACCATCATACACAATCTTATGATAAGCTTTAGCCTTTTACAAGACTGGATTTGGCCCTCTACAAGGGGAATACTATGCTTATCGCTTAAGACTCGTGCTTAGTGATCATGTGAGCAATCGAATGGTGTTCCCTTGTACGCATGTTTGTTTTCAAGTTTGTTTTTAACGCTTTTAGATTGGAAAAGTCATTTAAAAGTTTTGATTCTTTAGCATTAAATTCTTGTTTAAGTACTTTAACATTTTCTTGAAGTTCTTGCTTTTGCTTAACAATTTTGTAAGCTTTTCTTGTAAGGAGTTTAACTCTTGTTTTAACATTTCTTCTCTAAAATTACTTTTTCTAATAACAGACGTATTTGGTTATCCATCTCCGCCACGGGTGGTCAATTCGAACTTAGCACGTTGTTCATAAATGGCAACTTGTTCCTTATAGGCATTTAGTTCGTAAATTATAGAATCATCAGGGGCACATGCAGTGAATTCATCAAGAGCATAGTTATCATTGACTGCAGAAGATGCATTACTTGGTACAATTTCACTTTCATTTTGTTTCACATATTGATCATATGGGACAACATTGCTATTACCTATATTTTCAATATCTGATTCAATAATTTCAGTTGATTGTACTTTGTCATGTATCTTTTGCACGTCAACATCATCGTATAGTTTTAATACCTCAGATATGATTGATTACCTGGAGGGAGTGGCCCGTTTAGGTGAAGAAGCCCTTGGAGTTACCATTGGTGAGATATTAGCCATGAAGATGGTCTGGGCAGTTGGTTCATCATCAACATCGAATCAAATGCATCACACCGCTACTTGAAATGCATTGGGATTGTTCTCGACCCATACCGACCGGCTGCTCATCCACATCAAGATCATAAGTTCGCATTTCCCTCGAAGAAATAGCAATTCTTTCTCATTCAACATTGCTCTCACTGTCTTGAGCTTGGACCAGAAAGATCTTGTCCCAAGTACTGCATTTTGTGGACGTTTTGGAAGAGTGAAATTCCTTGCGATGTGTCCTTCTCCACCATAGTTGTAACATTTAATGGGCTTTACTTGACCTGAACCATGTTCCTTCCACGATTCTCGACACCCATATATCCACCACCACCTCCAAGATTGCCATATCCAAGACCAAGATTCCATATCCAAGACCAACATTCCCTTGCTCATTATGTGGAAGGTATGCATTCTGTCTTCCTTGCACATTTTGCACCACTACCTTCCGCCTTTAACCGTAGCATGATTGTGAAGATTGGATGCGCTTCGATATGATTGTTGGTGTGTGGGGTGAGGTTCAAGTTCTACTTGACCATTAAAGCCAATTGATTAACAAGATGTTTCATGAATGTGTCTGAATCGGAGGCTTATACCGGATCCGAATGAGTTTGTGATTACCATCACCGCTTGGTATCACTTGAGATGCTTTGGTGGTTATTCCTACATTTCAGAGAATGCAAATGAATCATTCGACGAGCTTGTATCACCATAATTGGTTTTGAACTTTCGAGGATCATTCGCTCAAACATAGCATGTTTCTCATTCAAGCAAGTAAGCATACAATTGCTCATAGTTAGTGTGCCTCAAACCTTTGGTAAGCTTGACTGAAGTGACAAGTTTGTGCCATTCGAGATTCATGTTGTTCACAAACTTTGAATTGAGCTGAATATTTGGCATAGTCATTTTGATATTCCTCATGTCATTCACGAGCTTGTGGAACCTCACGTAGTATTCAGTGACATTTTCCCCTGGGTTCATCTTAAAGTTCTCAAAATCATCATACAGTTGAGACTCTCTGTCTTCTTTAGTTAATTCTGAACCAGAGAGAAGCATCTTGACATTGTCCCAAACTGCTTTGGCTTCAGTGTTGTGATTGATTAACTTGTAGATGTCCTTTGGTATACCATGAAGTACAATGTTTGAGGCCCTAATATCTGCATCGTATCTCTTTTTCTCCTTATCAGTAAGTTCATCATATGTCTTTGGTTTATCCAATCCTAATGTCACTGAGCCATCAACAGCAGTTTCAAGTATGTCTCTCGTAGTCTCAACTTGGTATGGTCCTTCATCAATTGATTTGAGAATGTTAACCCCATTTTCCTTACCCAAGCAATACAACCTAATTCGTTGAGCCCATGAGTCATAATCGCTATGTCTAGCATAGGTGGACTAGTATCGGATCCAAAGAACTTTGAACGCCTTCAAAGAATGTAAGAGATGATAGTAGGTACGTTGGTAGACATGATTACTAATTCTACGGATTTTAAAACTCTTTGATTAAACCGGAAATAGATTCTTTCACGGATCTTACTAAATCAAGAGAAAATCGTAAACGTAACACTAAGAAAACACTAAATCTCAAGAGACAAATCGCTCAAAGTGACAAGTCGCTTGACCAACAAATTGCTCAAAATGCATAAGTCGCTCCAACTAACAAATCGCTTATATTGACAAGTCGCTGATAAGACAAATCGCTTAAACAATCAACTCGCTTCAATAAGCAAGTCGCTTAAACATACAAGTCGCTAAACCAAAGAAACCTCTTAAATGACAAATCGCTTAACCAAGACAAATCGCTTAAACTACAACTCGCTTAAATAAACAAGTCGCTTAAAGTGACAAATTGCTTCTCCGCATAAATCGCATAAGTACAACCACTAGCCGGACAAATCGCTTAAACAAGCGATTCTCAACTGACACAAATCGCTTCCAACAGAGGACAAATCGCTCGTCAGAACAACTTTACGAAACACAAATCGCAACCTTTAAAACAACTAAAATGCTAATTTTAAATCCAAAAACAATCCAACCACAGTGATTCAAGCCATCCAAATCACAACCTAAACACTTATGATGATTCTAAACACAAAAGTACAATTAAAAACCAAACTTTAACACTAGAAATGGTCCAAATGATGCAAATACCACTAAACTTTTTCAAACCCAAAAACCATATAAACCCACTAGAAATCCAAGAACATGTAAGAGGGATGATCAAACCATGGCTCTGATACCATTTGTAGTATATTGGATTTCACAAACACATCAAAACATATTGAATGGGGCGTATGGTTTGAAGGGTTAGAGAGAGAAAGTAGAGAGAGAGAACTGGGAACTTGATGAAACAAAGAATAATGGTATTGAAGCTCCAACCCTCTACCTTGGGAGGTAGAGGGTATTTATAGTTTCTTACAAGACTCGACTCCTACAGGCTGTGGATCAGGCATACAGTGGGTAAAGACCAGTCCGTCCTCCACGGTGTTACTTAACTAACTACTTATTAACATAACATGGCTACGTCTACGAGCTTTCTAATGAATACATATTCTTGAGGTGACCGACACTTTAACTAATGGATTTTCTAAATCCTGACATGGTCATTATCAGGTGTCTTTACCCTGGAATAAATAAGTACTATCTTTATACTATATACCACTATCAAGGTTAAAGGAAACACTAATCCTAGTAACATACAACTGAGACTGACATAGAATAGAGATTCACAGCGATCGTTCTCCTCCTGAGAAGAACTCTCTGCTATGATGAATATCTTTATAATACTCTATTCCTTGGGATTTACTAAAATGCCATTATCACAGTCGACATATGTTATTATCTCTAAAGGGTCATTCAATGGTAGGTGTACTTCCTCTAGAAAAGAGAAGGTAAGCTTTCAAGCCATAGCTTACTGGTTTTTCCATCATGCATAAAGATAATTTTTTGCTTCTTTGTGCTCGGGTCAATAGTCACCGTAGTCGTAATGCTTTAGTGGCCTCTTGTTGAGATGATCTTGTATTTGCGTGGCAACACCCAAAATAAATTCTTAGAGACTATTTTGGTGATCACATCATTTCTTGATCAAGAAACTAAGAGTTGCCACAATGAAGATTTATTCATGTCCTTGCCAACAAATATTGAACAAAGGGATAACATATTTGTAATCATAAGATCATTAACTGGTAATGATAAGTTCGTTTACACAAGTGAAGCATATATAGGAGTGGCGCAGTGGTAGCACTGTTGCTAGATGGTTGATGTCGCTTATATAAAAGTTTCAGTAGTGTTGTCGACATGCATGATGCGTTGGTTCGGGGTCGAAAGACTTCTTTTTCGACATGCAAGCTTTATAACCCACTAGGCAGTGTACCTAATCGTTGCAGTGTAGTATGGGTAAGCCCAGGGAGTTGATCGTTCTATAGGGGAATAGAGATGCTAGGTAGAGATGTATGATGAGAAGGTAATGTTAAGGGAGATTCTTTTTAGTCTTTTTATGTTTTTTAGAAAGAAAGGTAAATATCTCGGGGTATAGGAGTGGGGGTGGTACTTCTACCAATTTTAACTACTAATTAATTAAACTAATGAAAAAGAAAGTATAGGTTATGTATTGTAAAGTGTGATCTTATGATGATTAAAAGGGTGTTTACTTAGATGTTCTTATTTCCTAGTCATCTCTTATTGGTCGGTTGAATTGTCACATCCTCATCTTAATTGGTGCGTTGTATTCCGTGTGGTCATAGGGGATGCCTAATTCCTTAGTTCTATGAATTGTAACTCTCCTCTTGACTACCCGGGATTGCCAAGTACCGTAGAATCTCCCCCAAATACTCTATTATCCTAAACCTACAACTCACACAATAAACAAAATGATGGCTCAAGTGCACTCTCAAGCTTTATGCTATTTAGGACGTTCAAGCTCGCAACAGTTAAAGAAGAAGCCAGTTTTACTTACTCTAGCGTCTACCAAACAAGACAAGAGACAACCTAGCAATAATCAATAACTAGGTTTCATAGATCTAAGGAAACACAATAGTAATTTAACTACTCATGATAAATAAGCAAGCATACACACAAACAATTAAACATAGGGCAGACATAATGATATGATGGATTAACAAACTTATCTTATGACGTAATGAAGGGTTTGGAACCCTAAAATACTGTCCAAGTCGAAAAACACACGAGTTAGGGTTTGCTCTCCAAAATTCTACTTCTCTAAATGCAGAAAAATCGAATTCTATATATAGATTTACAAGTGCGATGGCGTCTCCTTTTGCTGGTGACGCCGTTTGTTCGCCGTCTTTAGGGCTTCGTTTGGGCCAAGTCATCGTTGGGACGGCGTCAGTTGATGAGTGTGACGTCGTCTGTCTTCATGAAGGACGTCGTCTTGAGATGGTTCTTCAACGTCTAGTGTAGAAAATAAGGGAGACACCTTCCAGATATTAGGCGTGACACCGTCTAGCTTTAGAATCTCTTTTTCACCTGAGTCGTCGCTTGCATTCTAGTTAGAAAACTTCCTTAGGGACGGCGTCGCCCTTTGGATTAGGACGCCGTCAGGCTTGCAGAATTGCCTTGGATCTTGACTTTGCCTTTTTCTTCATGTTTTCGCTCCTTTTCGTCAAAATATGCTTCATTTCAGCATTTTGCTTCCAAAAGACCTAAAATGTGAAAAGGAACGATTTTAAGTAGTAATGGATATAAAATGTATCGATTTAGGGCTTAAATGACCCCCTAAAAACGTATGTTTTAAATCCTTATCAATGCACAAGTGAGCGTTTATTGGTATTGTATGTGCATGACGAATCATACAAATTTATATTGGTCACTTCTATGAGACCTAAGCGTCACACACATATAGCACGAGAACCTTGAATAATATGTATTTGTATTGTATAAATAAATTATGAGTTAATTATAAGAGAATTATTAAATGGGTCAATTACATAATAAGCTTAATTAGCGATTGGGCTTAATTAATATTATGGGTAAATGAATATTTAATTAAGTTGAACTGAACAAAAAGAGCCCGGTGGGCCCCGCGCCATCCACCCTTTGTGTGTTATGGTGGGCTTTTTAGCTTTTAAGGGATGAGTAGTTATCTTGTTTGACAAGATAATTATCTATTAATTAAGGTAATTATATTCATTAGATATAGAGTTTATATTTTATTTAAATTTAGTATTTTTCTTGTTTTATTTATAGAGTTTATCCTTAACTTATTTAATAAGTTAGAGAAATAGTATAAATATAGAGCTAATGAATTAGATTCATTAATCAGTTTTACAAACCCTAAAACACCCTCCCGTGGTGCTCGTTCATCTGACCACACACAACAACCACACGAACACTTTAAGTGTTCGTGTTCTTGTTCGATCTCTTATAGGTAGACGTATTCCTGACTCAAGCCTAGGATGTCTCAGGTATGCTTTAGTGCTAGCTCGTACTGTAGATCAACGTTTGTGATCGAAGTTTTTTGGACTTCTGTTCGTGTGACGTGGGAAAACAAGTAGGAAAAGAAGATCATTGTTCGTGTTTGCTGGTTTGCGTAAGGTATGTTTTAGTGTTTTGTTTTGCATGATTACTTAAGTTGGCTGTGTTTGGTTCTATGGGTTTTCTGGAAAACATGTAGTTTTATATAAGGCTTCCGCTGCATGATCTATGTGATAGGTCCGCTAAAGTCTTTAATAAGTAAAGCCTAAAATTTTAAAATTCACCACTATTTAACCTGTAGGATCGATAAAATTATTGTGTTTGATGATTCGGATGGTCTAGGATGATGATAGTATATGAATGCCATGGTTAGAGAGATGAAGAGAGTAGAGAGGGAATTCTAGAGAGATAAACAAAAGTGTAAAAGGTTAGATTAGAACTTCCAACCCTCTACCTTGGAAGGTAGAGGGTATTTATAGGTTACAAACTAAACGACCTCCTGACGGCCTGTGGATCAGGTATACAGTGGGTAAAGACCCGTCCTTCCTCCACGGTGTTACACTACGCTAAACTAAACTAATAACTAACTAATAAACTGATAAACAACGTAACTAACGACATGTCTACGAGCTAACTTACGCTAGATAATATTTGGGGTGACCGATACTTTACTTATGGAATTTCCAATTCCTAACAATCTCCCCCTAAGGGAGGTCACCCCATGATTTACATTTTGAATCCTAGCATTCTATTCTTGACTTTGTTCTTGAGCTCGTAGACTTGAATTCTTCACTTTCACAATCTTTGTGCTTTAGCAATGACTCTTCATAGTCCGTGATATTTTGTACTTTTAGTGGAGGCCTTTAATCGATCCACATCTTTGATGATCTTCGAGCTTTCTTTGAGATCATCACCACAAAAAATCTCTCCGGATCATCCATAGTTGTGTTGCCTTCATGTGAAGTTGTGACTTTTGGACCGACATGCTCACACTTTTGAATCATGACATCTTTCCATCGAGTAGCGGAAGCTTTCTTTGGTTCATGATATTTGCGCAGTAGTAGAAGCATAGTATAGAAATATCGAGCCGAGTTATGTGGATATGCACCACCATGATTTCTTCAATTACGTGTGGATGCCGTGAGCATGCGGCTTTGAATGACTCCTCAATTCGATCACCGCAACCGTCCAAATGTACCGCAAACAACGATTAGCAATAAAACACACGAAAGTGTCTTTGATCACTTTCATTGAATTGAGGTACACGGCCCACGGTTCCCGTTGATCAAGACAAGTCTTGCTGCGATCGTGTAGGATTCCTAAGAATCTCCTTGATGTGGTTTCGCAGTTGTTCTAGTCGTTCTCAAACCGAACGCCTCAAAGAAGACAACACGGAGTGAGTGAACCAATAATTGAGATTCACCGATTGATGAAAATTGATTTGAAAACAATCGCGTATTGCATGAAGAAAGAGTTTTGCAACACGACGAAGGTTTTAAGAGAAAGATCAATTTTCAATCAAAATACCTTTTGATTTTGAAGATAATACACGGTCGAAGTGCTAGAGAAAAGAGTTTTTGAGCACAACGACCGGTTTTTCAAAGGTATCCGTCAATCCTTTTCCTGGACCAAGGTTTATTCATGAGTGAATCTCCCCATTGTTTCTATCCAGTTGTCACAATCTTGATCTTACGAGAAGACCTCACATGTCACCCACCAAGAGCTTGTTTGATGTTGGTTCTAGAAGGATTTCCATCTTCATTGTGAATATTTTTACATACCACTCAGATGTTACGGCAATACCACAAGGATAATGCGTAGGACTCTTAATATATTCTTACTTTCCACATTGTGTGAAACAACAAGTCTTCATTAATTTTGTGTCATAATGAGATATTGTGGATGATCTCTTGGCTCTAGACTCAATTGTGCATTTTGGTTCCTATGTCGAGACTAGGAGAGGGTCTCCTTCTTCAATATCAACAATCTCTAAGAGAAAGTCGAAGATTATGTATGTTCCCGTGAGAATGAAACAAGCCCTTTTAAGAGGAACTTGAGTAGCTTGGGAATTTTAGTGCGATCGTCACCGGGTCCATGACGCCTTGTCTTCAATACCGGTGTTACCTTGGCAACCACCAGAGCATATGTATTGAAATCGGTTCTTGCCCTAAGGTTGAATTATTGAGGGCTATTTCTTTTCACCCTATTCACATTCATTTCTTTTTCATTCTTCAACCCCTTCAAGCTTACCGAGACTTCATAACTAGAACCTTGTTGGGTTTATTCCAGTTCTAGCTCTATCTCAGTCGGCACTCTTCCCATATTCTCATTTTTCTCCTTTTTCAATATACCTAAGGACTCTACACTATCTAGTGGATTGTCCCTGGGTAGATCCCTCCGGTTCTGGCGGATCGTGGGAACAAATACCTAACCTCACCATCCTTATAACTCCATACATAAAGTAAAATGGTCGGTCTTTTGGTACAGTTCATTCTTCCTTGAAACCAATTGAAAAATCATTTGGAAAAACAATCAAGGTACTTGTGATACGAGATCAAAGCATTTTGTACCTTAATAGTTTTGATCATTTAGAAAACCTCCCCCTCAACATGTGCATATGATTTAGAAATTGTTTAGCGCATGGAGGCAAAAGGACTTTGAAATATTTTCTTTGATCACAATTTTCATAGAAAACGCCATTTGATTTTCTTGGTAAATTCTCCCCCTCAATATGTGCATAGGATATTTGAAATCATTTTATCACATAGAGGCAAGAGTTGTTTTGAAGCACATCCACGATCACAAAAGCCATTAAGAAACCATTTGCTCCCCCTCAATATGTGCTTCGAGATTCGAAAGCGTTTAGCACATATGAGAGAGCAGCCTGCACATTTGAATCAAATCGATCATCATTTATCAGATTTCATAATTAAATCACAAATTCTCCCCCGATCAAAAATATCAAACCCTTTGAGATTTTGGATCCCAAGTGATTTAATAAGGTTTATAAAACATTGGAGAATATGTGGCCAGGTTTAAATACTCATCATGTTTTGGATAAATCCTCCTCCTCAACATGTGCATTGTGTATTTGAAATTGTTTGGCACATGGAGGCAGGAGTGCCTATAAAGGACTAAAACCGATTTCATTAAAACAGATTTGAGATTTAAATCACGATCTCTCCCCCGATCAAAAATATCAAACCATTTGAGATTTGTGATCCCCAACTGATTTAAATCATTTAGAAAAGTTTGGGGAAAGACGTGACAAGATTTAATTTTGAAAAATGATAGATAAGGACCATTTTAAGACATTAAAGATTGTTAGTATCAGGTATGATTGTTTTTAAGAGATCTTTTAAGTAAAACAAAACCATTTCACAATCAAACAAGAATGTAAAAATTTCATTTGAAAGACCTTGATTCAAAAGAAAAATCATACCATGACATAACATTAAATCTTTAGATCACCACATTTTAACGTACAAACGGACTCTTTTGAAGATATATTGTTTAAAAATATTTTATTTTAAATCACTCTCCCCCTCAATCGATGACAGTAGTCGATGATTGAGTGACTTATGTTTTGATAAAATGAAGTCCGGTGATTTTCAAAATTAAGTTCAATTAATTTTCAAAACAATATTTTCCATTTTCAAAACAATTCATTCAAAATTTTTATTCAAAATTGTTTAAAAATGGTATCCCGCACAAAGATACGTTAGGTGGTTGAGCTACTTGATGTTGTCTTTGTAGGGCTTGGAAGAAAAATCGTCTGGCGATGCAATGAGACTTCTTACGTTGCATTTTAATGCCAACGAGGTCAAATTAAGCTCCGCTTTCTTCAATCACTTAAGAAAACCATCTGCTGATGCAAGAACACCTCTTACGTTGCATTTATGCCAACTCTCCATTGAAGTCCAATTAAGCTCCGTTTCTTCATTTGTCAACCCAAGATATAGTTACCCTTTCCTTTCGGCATCCAATCATCTTCAATTGTGGGATCCGGATCGGGAACATTCTTATATACCAATATACTTGCATACGTTAGTGAACACACATACAGATATATGGTGGTCGACATCACCCAAACAAAAATCGACTAATTCAAGTCAATTCAACATATCAATCAGTTCATATAAGGTATGGGAATAATGTGTTCATCAAACTAAAATCATCTAATCCTAACAATCACATCCTAGAAACCTAGTCCTTCAACATAGGCAATTATATATTATAATTAAGCACGTAGGATAATTAAGAAAGTCCGTTAGATGATGTAAATTTGAAAACATTCTCCCCCTAAATCAATGACTCATTTCATAAAAAAATTTAAAAGCGCTGAAGTCATTGATTGAGTTTGCAAATTTTATGAAAACTCTGAAACTGATTGTTTTTCAAGCAACTCATTTCCCACCATTTTTGAAAACAACAAATATTTTTCTGAAGAATTTATAGAAGGAAAAACATTTGTGTAGGAACAGCAGTCCTTCAACATACTTTCCTTAAATTGTTTTAGGATAAGTGCACGAAATATTTGAAAATTGGTTTAGCGTAGCACTTTCCTTTCTTGAAGAGCGGGTTACTATCTGAAATAATAGCAAACCATAGTTTAAGCACGGGTTACAGTCTGAAATAACTGCAAGCCATTTTTTGAGACATGTTTAAAAGAATATTTACACCTCCTCGTCGAACTTCATCTATGGTCCCGTGCCATTATTGAATGACATTTCTAAGACCGTAGATGTTATCGATACCAGAAGACATGTCTTGAGAAAACAATATTTTGGAATTTTCAAATTTTCGATTTTTATGGGTTTTTGAAGGTTTTATATTTTTCTATTTTCTTTTGTTGGTTTTATATTTTTGTATTTTGTTTTTCAGATAAATATATACAAAGATAGAGTAGATGATATAGTTTAAGAAAGATGATGATACGAGTACGAGATAAGGATATCGAACAGCCCGTCGTAGAAGATAGAATTAGTCATCTCTTAAACTTCCACCACCAAAGCTTCCGAGGCTCCGAATAGAAGATAGAACATGAGCCTTTGAGAAAGAGAGACTTTGGCGACTTCCCCAAACCGAAAATCCTTATGTTGAGCGATTCAAGCTCTATTTCAAGCTTGCTTTAGCTGGTGCACAAGGAAGCACACCATTATCATAAATCCACCGCTTCATTTAAGAACGATAATCGAGGATCTCCATTCGGGGTTATATCATCCAATAGAAGAACAACAACGTTTCATCCCACACTTAAATAATCTTCTCAAATTCCTTTTCCATCAAGTCCAAGCAATCCATTCCAAAAGGTGTCAAGAGAACAATTCCCAAGTAGTTGAATTGATGCGATCGGTCTCTTTGTATAATGCTCAAGAACTCTCCCAAATATATATCATGAGGGGAATGAAAACACCTCCCATGTTCACATTTTTCTTCCCCGGTGATCGTGTATGAAGCTCAAGAACCCAAAGTACAACAATACCTAAGAGCTCTCCGAATACACATCATGAGGGAATGAAAACACCTCCACAATGTTCACATTTTCTTCCCCGATGATCGTGTATGAAGCTCAATAATCCGGCACACACATTCCTACCGAAAGAATAACTCGATAACACCTCCTCATGTCATACATTTATCTCCCCGAATATGTCATACTTGTGTACCTCTTTATCTTCGTAAACTTTCTCTTACATCTCTTCCCCACGTAGTTGGAACAAGAACACTAGAAGCTACTAGATACATCGAGTTTCTCTTCGGTCATGACATTTGTCTTCCGGGATAACTTCAATCACTTAGAAGTATTAAGTTCATCATGTGTACTGCTATGCTTTTATATGCTTGTCTCCTTCCCCTTAGCTAGTTTAGACACTTCATAATCAAGAACATAGTATAAGCCCAAATACTTGAAATCTTTATGAGAAGAACACTTGAACTCTTGTGAGAATCAACTTCTCAAGACACTCTCGACTATTTTTATCAACCCTTATGTAGACAATTTGAAGTGACCAACGAGGAAGAAGACCCAATATACCATACTTGAAACCAAGTCAACTTCCCACATTTGTATCTTAATCTTGCACCTAATGATGGAAGAACGGTGTCGAGAATTTATGCTTCAAGCAAATCTCTAAGTACTCACTACCCAAACAAAGTATGAGACATTAACACCTCTTGCGATTATCCACATCGTCATATCGTGTGACCGAGTAAAGCAAAGTAACTCCTAATAGTGATAGTTAACCATGTCTTCAACCATCCACCTCATCACCGGTAACTAGATAAACCAAGTCTTCAACTCAAATTCTTAAGCCCGAGCAAGTTATCAAATAAGAACACGCCTTTGTGAAAGTCAACTTCAATCTCAAACAAGTGATAAATGATTAACTCCAAAGTAATCAACTTGTGTCAAATGTCCAACACGTGAATAAATGTACAACCGGATGTACATTGACCCACTTAATGAACCTGAACAAATGATTCCTCAACATCAATTCCATCTTCCTAAAGATATACATATAGAGACTGATCAGGAAGATTCACCAATAATGTCTTCAAGCGGATGAGGTAGTCATTTTCCTTAATGTTCATGTGGTTGATTTACAGAGTGCACAATAATCCGTGAAGATTTGGTAAAGGAATACCAAAGAGCGGATCATTTTTCATGAACAATAATCCGTGAAGATTTGGCAAAGGAATACCAAAGAGCGGATTATTATTCAATAGTGCAGCTGCAGTATTACAATAGTCAATATAAGCAAGTCTAATTGGGGATTGAATCTGACATTTCAATCTCCCCCCAATTAGCGTTCTCCCCTAAACTGACAATCTGTTTGATTAATGCCTTGAGTAAGAAGAAGTCTTTAGATCGTTAAATGCAACTCGCCTTTAGTCTTCTAACATGTAGCGTAAAATGTAGAATGTGTAGACTCGACCTTCTTCAAGATTGTCCGAATGGGAAATAGAGTGTTAACATCTTCAACTCACACCAAAAGCATCCCACCAAAAGCATCCCAATTAACTTGCATCTTGCAAATCCCTTAACTAAAATCCCTCCCAATCAAACAAGAATGTAAAGATGTTCATCAAGGAAATCGACAATCGTGCCACAACGAACACACAAGATGGCAACACCAAACTACCAATCACATCAAACAGGAACAGAGAGATAGTTCGGAATCATCATGTTGATGTATACGTGAAGCATTAACAGGAAGCACTTTGTCGATAAACTCATCAATCCGAGTGAAGATGTCAACCAACGACTCTTAGAAGAAACTACATGTGAAGATGATCCGATAAGAAGAGTCTTGGTTCTTACATGAGTTAGGAGCCGTTTGACCATATATTCTCAAATATCAATCAACCATGCAAAAAATTCACACTTCTTCTCCCCCTCAAGAATTGCATACGGAGATGCCATTCTTGATTAAGTAAGTGAATATCATCCAAAAGTATTCTATTCACACTTCTCCCCCGCAAAAATTAGCACGTGATGTTGCCATCTTCATTATATTGAGCAAGTGGAATATGAAAATGATCAATGGTAGCCCGGTTCACTTGATAATTAAAAGCACATGGAAAAAGCATGAAGCATGTTGATGAGAATGGTCATAATAAGAAGATTTCTCTTCTTCAGAAGATAAAGCGCACTGACACGTACACTTTTCTTTTCTTTAACGAACGAGGCATGAACTGTTGTGCTCATACGTCATAAGAAGATTTCTCTTCCTTTGAAGATAAAGCGCACTCAAACGCATACTTTTCTTTTCTTTAGAGTACGAGGCTTGAACCGATGTGTTCAAACGTCATAAGAAGATTTCTCTTCTTTTGAAGATAAAGCGCCTCAAACGCACACTTTTCTTTTCTTTAGAGAACGAGGCATGAACTGTTGTGTTCATACGTCATAAGAAGATTTCTCTTCTTTGGAAGATAAAGCGCACTGAAACGTACACTTTTCTTTTCTTTAGAGAACGAGGCATGAACTGTTGTGTTCATACGTCATAATCTTTCTCTTTTCAATCTCTTTTGGCAAATCATGAGATCAACCCCATTATCATTCAGTAGGCTCTTTGTAGTGACAGCTGATGGAGAAAACCCAATATGATGAATTTGACCCTGAAGTAAAACAACCCGAACTCGTGACTTAAACTTGCACATATGAAACAAAGAGCGGTGCTGAGACTTCATGCCCATTTGAATCTCTAAGTACTCTATACTCTTCAACCAACCAACCATCGAGTATAAGACGTATATCACCTCTTGAAAATCCACAATTGAATGTGACACTGAGCACTACAACGTAACTCCTTTAAGTGATAGTTATTTTGTGGTGGTAAGAGCCCAATTCCCCCAAGTGGTAAAAGAAAAGGTAAAAGACACCAAACAATAACTAGATTTCCAAGTCTTCGTTTTTGATTAAGCTCGAACAAGGGTCTCGAAGAATCTTCATCCATCCATCCCCGATACCTTCAGATACTAAGTACACTCGCCCGTGATATTTCACTTCAACCTCAAATAAATAATAGTGAATTAACTCCGTTGTCACATCTTCTTGGTTAAAAGCTCAAATCTAGCATCCTTTGACGTTTTAAGTGAACTATGATAATGGTTTCATCCCGACCATGGTTAAAAGCACATAACCCCGTAAAACCATGTAATAACCAAACTACCATGACGAATATCCAAACACACATCCAATTCATGAAATACACCCTTTTATCCCTTCTTCGAATTAGAAACCGTGGCACCAAAGATCGAAAAAGATCCGAAATACACTTTCCTTTCTCCGTGATGGTTCCATCATTACGGATTTTACAACTCTATGGTTTAAACCGAGAAATAGTTTCTTCATGAATTTTACAAAACTAAGAATAAACCGTAAGATAGATCCGAAATGCACTTTACTATTACCCGGATGTTTCCATTGTCACGGGATTTTACAAGTCTATGATTTAAACCGAGAAATAGTTTCTTTCATGGAATTTTACAAAATCAAGACAAAACCGTAAAACAATGTCGCCTTGAATGTGTTATGACAACTTTGGTTTCGAGAATATCTGCTTTTAGGGAACATGCGGTTCATCAACAAATCACCTTCAACATCAACAATTCTTTACCCGAATGTAGACAACTTCACAAACCATACTAAGTCAAGTAGTATACACTCCTTTTCCCCGGAGGTTAACCGTAAAACATCAAAGTACATGTTTCTCCCTATGATGGTTTCAACTTTGGAAGCATCATAACGTGTACTGACCATTTGCACGAGAAGTTCTTGTCATAAGCAAACATCTTGAAAAATCATAACGTATCAAGATTCTTGAAAGATTTTGCTTAGACTGTGAAGTATCATTGACATTACGTGGCGTCGAATATCTCATGGGAATTGCTGAAATTGAACCTCCATTGATTCATCGGCTAATAGTAATGACCACATATGGAGATAACCCAATACGACTAAACGTGAAAAGAAAGGAGACATCCCATCTTAGTGACTTACTGCTTGTTCTATATTTTTGAACAATCCACAACGCCGTGTGACACTAAGTACTACAACTTCCTTAGGATGATAGTTATATACTGTGAGCACGGCGACGTAACTCCTTATATCAGTTATAACCAGATTGTCAATTCATAATCACATAAAGTGATAGATATGCCCCAACAAGTTATCTTGAGACTTGCAACCAACCAACGTCTCAAAGATAAAGAAGTCCACCCGTGAAATATTACTTCAATTTCTCGTCAATAGTACCGTAACAAAACCCCGTAGTCATTATTCAAGTTTTCCTCAAAGCTGTGAATTGTGTATCCTCCCGTGAAATTATACCATACCAAAAGTAACACTCATGAATAAAATAAAATTTTCATCCAAATATTTTGATAAAAATATTCGGATAACATTTTCTTTGCAATCAATTAATCATGAGCAAATCCATTTCATCCCATCAAACGAGATCCAACAATTCAATATCAAACGAAATCCAATAAAATATGAGCCCAAAATTGATTAATACACTTCGCAGCCCAAGGAAAAAAAAACGATCCATTTCCAGGAAAACTTAGAACCGGTTATATAAATAATGTGGTACCCTAAGTTTTCTCACATTGGCACTAACCCTAAAGTGTTATATCTTTTTATGAGCACCCCCAACTCATCATATCTGCTCTCATCTCAAACCTATCAAACGCCTCATCATCAAACTGCCTCCATCTCAATCTCAGTTTCCATCATCATCTACACCATCAAGACATACGAGCAAAACACTTTAGCATCCTATAATTAAGAAGAAACCGAAACCCACCAATATTCTCTCCTGTTCGAATGATGTAACCTGTGAAGAGTAACACGTAACGGCTACAAGATCACTTGTTGGTCTCGGGTAGGTTTATAATTTTTGTTTCGTCCATGTGATTTCAGTTAACGAACGTGAGAAATAATGATACATTAGTGTTGTTCTGTCCTCAAAGGTTCGGATATTAACTGAAGCTTAGCTTCAAAAAGGGATCGATGATGGATTGAATTTCAAACAAAAAAAAATCTTTATAGAGTTGTTGTGGAAGATGGTTTTGAGTCGGATCTGTTGAAGCTTCTTTTCAATTCGTTTTCATTCAATCTTTGACTGATGATGGATAGATTCTGAAGTCTTTGAGTCTGGTATATTGCTTCTATGGTCAATGAGTGAACAACTCGCTTTGGTCTTGTGGTCGTGAGTCATATGGTCAACAACTCGCTTTCTTAACAACTCGCATTCAAAAATGCGAGTAGACAACTCTCTTGCAATTATGCGAGTACACAACTCGCATCATATCTGTTAGCACCAACTCGCTCACTATAACAACTCGCATTAGAAAATGCGAGTATACAACTCCCATCATGAACAATGAATCTGGACATTTTTCAGTCAACTCGCATCCAAGAAAGTGCAGCTTAAACCCAGAAAAACGCTTAAAAAAACCCATATTGACCACAAAAATATGACCATATTCACGGAAATGGTATAAAAACATTCATAAGAATAATAAAGTTGTCATTCACCTTTTAAGATTGGACAAAAAAGTACCAAAGAAAACAGATAAATGAAACTGTTACATAACACCACATGAATTTTTTGACCATTTGGATACATAATACTTTGAAGAAACTGTTGTTATAATAAAAGATAGGAAAAAAAATTTACGAGCATAAAAAGTGTATAAAAACAGTTTCAACAAATAGATTCGAACCACACAAATCGATAAACACAAACAACCTGGCTCTGATGCCAATTGTAGGATCGATAAAATTATTGTGTTTGATGATTCGGGTGGTCTAGGATGATGATAGTATATGAATGCCATGGTTAGAGAGATGAAGAGAGTAGAGAGGGAATTCTAGAGAGATAAACAAAAGTGTAAAAGGTTAGATTAGAACTTCCAACCCTCTACCTTGGAAGGTAGAGGGTATTTATAGGTTACAAACTAAACGACCTCCTGACGGCCTGTGGATAAGGTATACAGTGGGTAAAGACCCGTCCTTCCTCCACAGTGTTACACTACGCTAAACTAAACTAATAACTAACTAATAAACTGATAAACAACGTAACTAACGACATGTCTATGAGCTCACTTATGCTAGATAATATTTGGGGTGACCGATACTTTACTTATGGAATTTCCAATTCCTAACATAACCCATCGTTTTCCATCAAAGGTAACGAATGTGACAAATGATGCTTCCTTCCAACTACATTGAATTCTTTTGAGTTTTTAAGCAACCTGTGGATGTGGATGAAGAAAGGGGTACTAGAACCCCTAGTGCACAAGAGGTGAGTCAACTAAAGGATAATGGGCGAAAGGATAAACATACGAATGTACCTAGTAGTAGTGCATGTAATCAGCCTACTATTGAAAATGAGGAGATTTTGAAATCGACAAATATGCCTAGTACTTTAGGCATGACATCTAACGTGACATCTAAAAAGGTTAATGTGGTGAGTTGCATAATAAAACTACAAACTTTATGGCATCTAAACTTTACAAGGTAAATGAAGGGATCACGGGTGGAACTCAAGTTGGAAATTCTATCTTGTAAGAACAATGAATACTGAGTTATGAAGTGGACCCATATGATGACACCGAATTCAATACTCTTGGCCTTATCAAAGACCAATAGGCGTTTGCTAATGCTTTTTATATAAATCTTCATGGTCAAATTAGATAGGCATTCATAGTAGTTTTTCATAAATTTTTCATTCTTATGATAGGTATAGTTTGAAGCATAAATAGTGCATTTGTTTTGCCGCATATGTGACGGGTTGAGATATAGGATTCATCCGCATCCTTTATACTTAATTGTTCTTTGGAGTAATAAATTTACCAGGGTCAAAGCCCTTTACCCAAAATAAACTCTCAGTGTTTCTCGCTCCGACATTGTGAGTTTGAGAAGGGATGTTAGTTAATAAAGCGCACATGTGTTTGCCAATTAGCCCATCTAGTACTAGTGCATCTTTTATCTTTTGTATATATATTCACATTGTATGTATTCGATTATTATCATGAAATACACGAGGGTGTTCACAACTTGTTTATCAAATACTTATAACTGTAGTATATATATATAGAGAGATTGGATCATTTAAAAAGTTGATCTCAAGAGAAAAGTAAGAGAAGTGATCTCAACCGTTAGATCACACCCCTTCCTTCCTTTTTTTTCCTCCCAACTCAAGGGGTCTATTCGTTAATTTTGTTACTTTTCAGGGTAAGTTTTGTAAATTCGTCTCTAGTTTTAACTCTATCATATAAAATACCTAAATTTTTCATTTTTTCCCCTCTTGTTCATTTCTCTGGTTCTTCATAATCACGCTTCTCAAAAATTTTCCCAGTGATTATTGCTTACAATCTCTATACAATCAACACAATAAACACGATCTGCTATCAGATTCACTAAATCATCTTTTTCTAAGGTCATAAATCGCCGATCAAAGTAAGTTTTTAAACCTTTTTTGATTATAATTTTGTTAGTTTTGTTATCAAAGATCAAAAATAGTGTTGATATACGTGTTTTTTTAGATATTTGTACCGATTATTTGTTTATTATTAGTTAGGGTTTTGTTTTATGAATTTTGATTCGGTAATCATCATGTTTGTTCATTGATGTATCGTTTTAAGTGTTTTTGTGACCTCATGCACTGTATACATTAGTTATTTGAAGCAAATTTAAGAAAAAAAAAAAGACTTAGAATCATGTTTACAAAAACTGCACACAAGGTGTTTGATAAAATGCCTAAATGAAATTTAATAACTGTGATGCATTGATTTTACACTGCAATGCATCAACTTTTTATCTATTTTTTTTGTCAATTTTTTAGTGGAGAGGGCTTTCTATGTTTGATAAAATGCTTAAATGATATTTTATAAATGTGATGCACCAATTTTTCATCATTGACTTTATTGAATTATTTAATAGAACATTTTTACTGATTTTTTAAGATTATGTTGATATTGATATGTGCCGATTTATATAACAGTTATGTACTAGCTGATAACAAATGGATGCCCTGAATTATACATTATGATTCACTTATATTAGTTGAATTATAAGTTACTTGTATCTTATATAATCATTTGTTACATGAGTACATCAAACTTGTGAATAAGTTAAAAAAAATCATGATTATTGCTTTATGAAGTTGGTCTATATATTTGTAGCGTGACTTGCAATTATATACTAAATGTGCGTTATTCATAGTTATAACCAGAACTTAAATAACTGTACATAGATTAGTGATGAAGAAATGCACTGTTGTTGGTTTTTAAAATATTATTTTTCTTTTTTGAAAGACATGAAATGCACTGTTAGTTGTTGTAAATATGTCTGTTACGGAACATAGAGGTGTTTGGGATGGCATATTGATTGGTGCTAAACAGTCAAGTTTAATTACACAAGCTAACCACTTGTGAATGGTCAACCGTAACAAATTTAAAACAAATTTCAAACACTAATGCAATTAAGATCGAGGAATATAATGGATTCTCGGTCGTTAAGTCCCACGGAGGATGAATTGGTGTATAAACACTTGATCGATGATAGAATGATCACTAAGGATAGTGATCGATAAGGATATTGATGGAAAATTACCTAAAGAAAAGATTTATAAATTACAAATGACTTAAATGCAAATTAAGAAAATTAAAAAATTAAAATATATTAAATAAACGCTATCACTATTTTTACAATGATGTTTTATGATTTTATAAAACAAAATATCTTAAATAAACTATTTAAACTAAAACGTAAACTCAAATTACCTAAAACTAGATTTAAAATGAAAACGACGTTAAGTCTAAAAATTACGCGAGTCAAAGCAAAACGTAAATTTTATGAAATAAAAGTCCTATAAGTGTAAAAACAATTTTTTACGTACTATATGATAAAAGAAAATTTTAGAAAAAGATTTATATTTTTAGACTTTTATATTTTTATTATGAATTAAATAAGTTTTACACTAATTAAATGTTTAAAAATACTAAAACTAATGAGAAAAATCTGAAACTTTTTTATAAAATACTTAATACTAATACACTTTTATAAAAAAATACAAAAACTGAAAAAGCTAGTAAGAATAAGCTAGAAATAAGTAAATAAGCTCGTTTAAGCTAAAATGGACAAAGTGTGCTTATGTATTTGATTTTGCAAAGTATGACCGAGACAAGTCACAAGGGCAATTGGTATCCAGGTACACACTAACACTCTCCTAAGGGGGAGGTATCAGGTTCGAGCCTGCCTACCCCCTTTTTGCTAAACATTTTTTTTTTCGATTTTTATTTTACACACTTATTAAGTACAAGAAAATAAGCACTTTTTCTAACTACAACTTTTTATGAAATCTACTAATAAGCACTGAACTAGCCAAGGATTTTATCACAGTTTAGCTTTTTAATGGAAATAAGCACAATATTAAAACTAAATGACTAATAAGCTAATGAAATAAGCTGAAGATGAACTGAAATAAGCTAAGTAACTTTAAATGAGCTAATTTAACAACTAAATAAGCAATATGACTTAAATAAGCACTAAATAAGCACTAACTAAGCACAAGCACAACTGGGACACGAAGGAACTGCTTGGTTAACTAGGCACCTTCTACCTTAATTATAAGCACTTAAATAAGCTACAAAATGAAAACAAACACTGCAATTAACTAGTTGACCAAGTGAGCTTTCCAAAGAACTAATTTACAAAGTTTAGCTTTCACAAATAAGCTCTTGAGAAGCTTTTGAAAAACTGATGAACACTGAGTTGACTGGTTTTCTTGAACAAAAATGGACAGAATTAAAAAGCTATTGCAGACCAACTAAATAAGCTAGAATTGGAAAAATAAAAATTGGAATCTTGAGCCATTAGGTGAGCTTCTCAAAAGCCAAGAATCACAAACTTAGGCTAACTAATAAGCTCTATGAGAGCTTGTGAAATAGGTTACCCAATGCGTACGTGGCACTTTGACTTTTGATTTAAACCGAAAGTTTGACTTATATGAACTTGTGATTGATTTTACTCACTAGTTATGTTATAATAAGCTATTATAAGATGAAATTAAGCTATGGTATCAACTTTTAAGCTACTTGTGATGATTTTAAGCTCCTAATTCCTAACAGCTAACTTATTAAGTTAATTTAAAAGTGATTTTGACTTTTTCCGAACAAGGATAAAATTTTATTGCATGTTTGAGTTGTTATAACCTCACCGAGACTAGAACCAAATAAGAACAACAACTATATCAACCTATAACACGTTGTTACAAGCAAAACCAAACACCCTTTTAGAGACTGTTAAGAAGCTTTTTAAAGGATAACACGATTCGCACCATGAGCATGATTTCAAACCTTATATAATCATTTTATAAGACTAAAGAAATAAAACTAACAACAATAACAACATACAACTAAGATATGATGATTATACTATTTAAACTGTGAAAATGAAATCTTTGCTAACTACAATTTTAAAGGAATAAGAAACTGGTTTTATTGGATAATTATGTTTAACTATGACTAATTAAAACAGAAACACACAGATTTAAGCTAATGACTAGCTTGTACAGTGAAATACAAAAATTGAACAATAAGCTTACAAACTTGATCCAAGCTGATAACACAGAAAAAGAACTTGTAAACACTTCCTAAAGCTTCCCAAGAAGCACTAATCCCAAGGCCATCCAATATCAACCTTGCTCCAGCCTTCTTGTACCTTGCACCATGGCTTTTTATTTTTAAACTATTTATTTGGTATTTTTGTGAATTTTCTGATTTTGATACTAGACAAAGTTTTAAAGTTTCTAAAAGCTTGAATAAGCTTTCTAGGGAGCTTATTTGGCTTACTCAGTCCATAAGAACATATACAAACAACATTTAATCATTCATGATATTTTCAAGATAAGGAAAATTTGTAGAATCTGAATTATAACTTGATACTGGATTTGAGGTTTCACAAAAGATTAATTATGCAATAAACACTTGAAATACAGAGTTTGATAAGCTAAAACATACAAATAAGCTAAAACGACATTAAGTAATTTAAATTAAACTAGATAGATCTTCACAATGCTTCCCAATCTCTCTTTATAGACTTTTGAGGCTCTCCTTATGACTCTGAATCTTTCCCACCTTAATCCAACCATTGGATTGGTCAAAGTAATCGTATTCGTACATTTGGATATTTTGGCGCCAAATTTCTCAATAGCAGGTTTTCTGCATTAATGGGGTTTGGTTTGATGTGGAGGTGTTAGGAGACAGCTGGGGAAGAGTGTTTTTAGATGGCCAGGTGGAAAGCAAGTGGTAAAAACCACTGGTATTGGCTCAAACAGCTATGGGAGAGACGGGTGAACAGTGCGCGGTTTTTATTTGAATTTAAAAGTTGGGCCGGGTTGTGGATTTGGGCCTGGGTTTGGATTAATATTGGATCCGCTTGGTTTAAGTTAACAACAAGGACCATTTGTATAATTTGCCAATTCTTCAAGGACTGATCTTGACAAGTTTCCAAAGCTCTCACAAGGACCATTCCTGCCATATGTGAATAGTACAAGGACCAATATTGATTGTTTTCCATTTTGTAAATCCAGGACCAAAACTCAAGTTTGAAACTTGAGGACCAAACATGTAAATTCTCCAAAGTTTATCATAAGGACCATTCTTGTCATTTATAAATAGTACAAGGGTGTTGTTTGAATAATTTCTATTTTTGAACACCAGGGACTATTTTGACATTTTGTAAAGTTGAGGACTAAAGTTGTAAATTGTGATTTTTGAACTTTAAAGGGTTTGTTTTGACAACTTTTGAATCTCATGGACCTTAAATGACATTTTACAAGTTTTTGAATTACCGTGGACTAATTTTGACAACTTTTGTAACTTGGGGACTAAAGCGCCAATTATGCAAACTTGATACATTTTTCATCCGATTTTGGTATTTTGCATTTAAAACATATAAAACACTTGTTTGTGATATTTTTATCATTTTGATGTGTTTCGAGTGTTTTCGGATGTTTTGGCATTCTAACGAAGATAAAATGATGAGTATTTAGACACTCATCAATCCCCACACTAAGATATTGCTAGTCCCTAGCAATGATTTATGAAAAGTTAATGGATTTCATCTCTTTACCAAAAGCCATTACTTCGGAGTAGCCAATTGTTTTAGTTCAAGTAAGAACCTTGGTACAATGATAACCAAATGATTTTGAGCAAATCATAAGCTTTCAACTGATTTGATTTGTCTTTACGAAGCCGTTTGCTTCGGACTAGCCAACTCTTAGATAAATTATCAATATTATCTTTGGTGAGCCGATTACCAATTATGGATTTTCAATCGCCTTTACCACAAGCCATAATCTTGCGGGCTAGCCAACTTTTCACTAGTTTGAAGATATGGTGAATAACACCATACAATTTTGGGCAAATTGCAAGCCATAAACGGATTGAGATATCTTTACCAAGAGCCGTTTGCTCTGGATTAGCCAATCCTTATGTGGGTTAGACATGGTGGACTGATTACCATTTGTTGTGTTTAGTACATAGTACTTCCACTAAAAAAATTTAAAATTTGGCCATTTTGGGGAAAAAGGGACTAAAAGGGTACATTTATGATCAAATTCGCTGAAATTTCCCCACACTTAGAAATGAATATTGCCCTCAATATTCAAAGTACCATGTTATGCTTGAAACATAGAACATAAAAGGGAAATACTACGGCCATTATTTTATTTTTGATAAATACACATTTTTTTTTTTTATATAGAAGATTAATATATACAACAGCGGGGGAAACTCCCCCACACTAGGGTGGTAGAAAGGGGGGGTAAGAAGACAGAAATATGGATGAAAACCCATATGGTGTGTGCTACTATTTTTGATTCCCGAGTCACTAGCTTGACTCGATCCCCGCATTCATTGGTTCATGGGGAATGTTTGTAGATCCGGGACAATCACGGGTGGAATGTCCTCTCCAAAGTAATGCTTTAATCGATGACCATTTACTTTAAAATTTGGACCATCAAAGTTGAGATAACTCAATGGTACCATAAGGATAAACCTTAGTGATAGTAAATGGACCGGACCAACGGACTTGAGCTTTCAGAAAATTTTCAATCTTGAATTGAAAAGAAGGACTCGATCACCAACGTTGAAAACGCGGTTCTTGATTTTAGAGTCATGGATCTTCTTTGTCTTTTGTTTATAGATCAAAGAGTTCTCGTAAGCTTGATCACGAAGTTCATTTAGTTCATTCATTTGAACTTTTCGTGATCACCGCTTCTCAGATATCGAAGTTTGCATGCTTCAAGGCCCAAGAAGCCTTGTGCTCTAGCTCAATCGGAAGATGACATGCCTTCCGTACACTAGCTTGTATGGAGTACACCCAATTGGTGTTTTGTAAAATTATCTGAAAGGCCCGAGTGCGTCATCCGGTTTATCCGACCGGGATGCACGATTTTCGCCATCGTCCTTTCAAGGATTCTTTTAATACCACGGTTTGAAACTTCCACCGCCCACTTGTTTGGGGTGGTATGCGAGAGAGACGGTGGGTAACACCATACTTTTGCATGACACGATCAAATTGGTCATTACAAAATGTGTACCACGATCATCGATTATAGCACGAGGAGTTCCAAACTGGCGAAAAGAGATTTCAAAATTTCACAACAACTCGGGCATCATTGGTAGGTAAAGCTTTTGCTTCAACCCATTTTGACAAATAGTCAATGACCACGAGTATGTACTTGTTTCCACGAGACGAAGGAAATGGCCCCATAAAATCAATACCCCATATGTCAAATATCTCACAAACTTAAATGGCATTTTGTGGCATTTCATTTCTTTGAGATATATTTCCATGACGTTGACAAGCATCATGTGCTTTGACAAATTCGTGGGCATCCTTATAAATTGTGGGCCAATAAAACCCGAATCAAACACCTTTTGGCGGTGTAGTTTGGACTATGATGGCCCCGGTGGGTCCAAAGATGGCAAGCTTTGAGAATGTCAAGAGCTTCTTGTCCATAAACACACCGTCGGATGACTTGATCCGCAGATTTTGAATAAGAAGGGTCGTCCCGAAATAATGTTTAACATCTTTGAAGAATTTGTTCTTCTGCTGGGTCGACATCCTTTCACTATGAAGTTACCCGCATGGTAATTTGCGAAGTCGACAAACCATGGGGTAGAAGAGTTTCCACGAAAAGAAACCGCATTGAGTGTTTCGAGAGGAAATGTTTCATTTATTTCCTTTTTCTCGAAAACATCATGGTGAGGGTTTTCTAATCTGGATAGATGATCGCCACCGTGTTCTCGGCTCCTTTTTATCACGTATGATGATATCAAATTCTTGGAGAAGGAGAACCCATCGAGCAATCTCGGCTTTGCATCTTGTTTTGCAAAGAGATATTTGAGAGCCGAGTGATCCGTATACACTACACATTTGGTCAAGATTAAGTATGGCGAAACTTTTCAAATGCATACACCACGGCTAATAGCTCTTTTTACGTGGTGGTGTAATGAGTTTGAGCTTGATCATAGTCTTACTTGCGTAGTGGATAGGTGAAAATGCTTAGCTCTCGTTGCCCTAAGACCGCACCGATAGCAAAATCACTTGCATCGCACATGAGCTCAAAAGGCAAGTCCCACGGGAGCAACGAGAATGGGTGCTTGAGAAGTTTTTCTTCAATGTTTCAAAAGCTTTGATGCACTCGGGTGAAAAGATAAAAGGAGCATCCTTTTCAAGAAGATGGGTCATTGGCGGGCGATTTTAGAAAAATCTTGTATGAATCTACGATAGAAACCGGCATGACCTAAAAACTCCTAATACCTTTGACGGTAGTAGGATGAGGCAATTTAGCAATAACATCGACTTTTGCTCTATCTACCTCAATCCCATTTTTGAAATCTTATGGCCAAGGACTATGCCTTCTTTGACCATAAAGTGGCTTTTCTCCCGCTTTAGACAAAGATTGGTGTCTTCACACCTTTTGAGCATTTTATCTAAATGGGATAGACATGTTTGAAACGAATCCCTAATGACCGAGAAGTCATCCATAAACACCTCCATTGTTTCCCGATCATGTCGTGGAAAATAGCCATCATACATCGTTGGAGCGTGCGGGAGCATTACATAAGCCAAAAGGCATACGTCTATAGGCAAAAGTTCCGTATGGGCGGTGAATGTGGTCTTCTCTTGATCCTTTGGATCAATGGGGATCTGAAAGTAACCCGAGAAACCATCAAGGAAACAATAGTATTCATTCCTCGCTAATCTCTCAAGCATTTGGTCCATAAAGGGTAGAGGAAAATGGTCTTTACGGTAGCGTCATTCAACTTACGATAGTCAATACACACGCCATCCCGTAACCAATCGAGTTGGAATTAACTCGTTATCTTCATTCGTGACAACAGTTATGCCACCCTTTTAGGAACACAATGAATTGGGCTAACCCAAGGACTATCTCGAGATCGGGTAAATCAATCTCGCATCAAGAAGTTTGATAACCTCCTGCTTGATAACATCATGGATTTTTGGATTTACTCTTCTCGATGTTGAACTCATGGTTTGAAGTCATCCTCCATCAAGATTTTGTGAGTACAAAACTCGTGGTTGATACCCTTAATGTCGGAGAGTTTCAAGCAATTGCTTGCTTGTGTGACTTCAAGATTTTTATGAGAGCTGCTTTTCATCTTTACTCAAATCTCTAGCAATAATGACCGCAATTTATCATCACCTTCAAGAAATGCATACTCGAGATGAGGTGGTAAGTCCTTAAGTTCGACTTCAGAAATTCTTGATTTTCTCAACCGACTTGATTTCCTTGTTATGAAGTTCGACGGGAGGAGTGATGATGATGGATCATCATTAAGCAACTTCTCAATGAGAAGTATGTCCCCTCAATGTCGATGGGGCGTGATCAATTTCCCATGGAACAGAATCACTAGACAAGTAGGCTTCAATCTCTTCTAAGATGAAGTCACTTTCCTCAAATGGGGTGAGAGAAGGAGTAGAATTGGCGATGATAGGTTGAGATGAATGAGTGATATTATCACCAAAGAATTATGATCATAACCAAGAACTTCTTGAGAGTACTCTTGAAGCAACATCAATGATATCTATTCGGTTAACCGACTCGGAATCATAATTTGCGGAGTACCTCGAAGTTTGATCAAGGTTAAAAGTGATGACTTCATTACCAACACGTAATGTGATTTCTTGCTCAAATACATCTATGAGAGCACGGCCCGTTCTCGTGAATCCTCGACCAACAATGAGAGGAACCCGATGATCGGCATCAAAATCAACAACCACGAAGTCACCGGAAAATGGAACTTTCCTACTTTCACAAATACGTCCTCGGCAATGCCAAGAGGACGAGATATTGTACGATCCGCAAGCTCGAGAGTCATGCATGTAGGAGTAAGTTCCGAAGAGAAAGTTTCTTCCATCTTGAATAAGGCATCGATTGATGCTTGCACCAAGATCTGCTAGGGCAAAGCATTCAACCATTCCCGAAATACACAAGGTAAGAGAAATTTTCCGGATCTCCAAGCTTTTCGAAGCTTCTTTAGGATAACTGCAGAGCGAGTTCTCGTTAAGAGGAGTTTTAGCCATTTCAAACGACTTTTCCTTGTTGCTTAACATGTGTTTGAGAGTTGATGCAAACTTGGGCATCGAGATGATAGCATCCGCAGCTTATGTCAAAATGTAGTTCTTGGAAAATTTGGAAAAATTTGTCCATTTGATGACTAGCTTTTTCACGGAGCTTTTGCTCATTCAAACGTGATGGATAAGGAATAGAAGATTTGGATTTGGTATTTTCAACGGAGCTACATGTGGTTCAAAACAACTCTGGATTAGACTTGGGTTTCGGACAACTTGAGGTCGGACAGGACTTGTTGGTACCTCCACTTGAATAATGTTCCTTGTCCTTTGTATCCTTGGTAACTTGACTCATTTCTCCTAGTGGAGGAGGCATTGGAGTCAAAGGTCCATTATGTGTCCTAGGTTCACTTTCTACTACCTTTGGGAGAGAAGAAGAAGAAGGTAGTAGGAATAGCGGGTCCATCATATGAAACACCACTTCGGTTGTGATCGCTTTAGCATCGCCCCCGGGTTAGCGATCGTGTTGCTCGGAAGTTTTCACGAGCCCGAGGGTTGATCATTTAAAGACTTTTGAGATCGCAATCTGGTGACTAACAACCTGTTCATTTCATCTTGGGATTTCATGAACGCTTCAATAACTCATCGATGATGGTCCAGTTGGAGGATGGATTAGGAGGAAATTTTGAGGTCGGATGTTTTGATTAGGACCTTGTTGTTGAAAATTCCTTGATTAGGATTCACATTCCCATGAAATTGATTCCCACGATTGAAATTGTTTTGATGAAGGTTCCTTGTTGTTGGAAACCTTGATTGGGTCCAGGATAGAAATTACCTTGGTTTTGATAACCTTGGTTCATTCTAGGTTGATTCGATTCGGTTAGGATTCGGTTAAAACCGGTGGTGCTGATAAGTGTTAGCACGGTAGTTTGGTTCATTCGAGGACGGTATTGATTACCTCCTTGATTTGAAATACACGCTATAGCATTTGCTTCAAACGGACTACCATCGGTGGCGATGATGCTTGTAGTATGCATGAGGACCACCACAAGTAACACAAACTTCAACTTTCTTCACTTCACCATGTGATGGTGTTTGAGTGAATGTGACTTTCTTTTGGTTAGCAAGAACCAAAGCTCGAATAATATCGTGAGTTTATCAATCTTAGCATCGATGCTAGATGTACTCACATGAGATGAAGTAGAAGGTCCGACATTAGGCCGAGTCCGATATGTCTTTGTGCGGAAAGAACGGACACGGGACTTGTTTTCAATGATTTGTAAGGCTTTTTTGTGGTTTTGCTAAGGAAATTACCTCCGCGGAGGCATTCAAAGAGTCTTGGTCACTTGTCTCGCACCATTATAGAAAGTATCCATCTGCATTAACTCGGTAAAACCATGATGTGGACACTTGCGGAGCAATTCTTTGTAACGATCCCATGCCTCCCGAATGATTCATCAAATCTCCGAGAAAATTTCATTATCTCATTCTTAAGACTTGTAATTGGGATGGAGGATAGAATTCGTTAACAAACTTGGTAACTAGATCTTCCCATGTCTCAATGGAACGAGGGGTTGTTTCTCGCCAATTCGGGCTTGTCCTCTAGAGAAAATGGGAATGTAAGAAGCTTGATAGCTTCATGGGACATTCTTGTACTTGATGGTAGATGCTATCTTGTTAAACCATCGAATGTGTGCATGAGGATCATCCCGCTCAAAACCATAGAATTGGCTTTGGGTTACCGTTAAGTAACCGGTTTTGAGCTCAAAAGTATCACCACAATGGTGGAACAACAATGGCATCTCCGTAACCCTCGATGGGTGCTTGGAGAAGCTCATTCATGGGTTTGTCTTCCGCCATTTCGGCGGTGGTGGTGGTGGTAGACGTTCCTCATCACGGTGAAGGAGCCGAACGTCCTCTACGTCTCGAGGAATCTTTCCAAGTTCGAAAGTGGACTTGTAGAATGGAAGAACGAGTGCGCATGCACTAAGTATAAAATCAATTTTTCAAAACAAATGCGAGGCAAACGACAAGTGAACTTAACCAATAATCACAAATGAAATGGCTTTTTGAAAAAGGTACACCAAATCACAAGGACACAAAGGCAAGTTTTAAATCGTGGTTCGGGAACTTATTATGGTCACACCCCGCTTAGTAGGTGTCTTGCCTTGATTTGCGGTGGTTGATTTTTATGTATAAATTAAGTACTACCGAAAAGACGTAGGTATGATTTGTGCAAAAGGTTTAAAACTTTTGGAAAATATTTTTGGTATCGTCTCGTTTAACCAAATCGTATTTCTTTAAGAATCACCTTAAAAGAAACACAAGATAGAAAACGTTACGATTGTTTTGTTGTTTTATATTGTTTTGGGTTTTAACACTTTAGGAAAAGTGTTAATGAACTTTTGATTTATATTAACTTTACGTAAAACTTTTACAAACTGTGGTATATGTGCAAGGGTCCGAAAAATGCTACAAACACGCTTCTGACCTCCCGGCGTGCGCCAAAATTTGATTGGTGCTAAGCAGGTCAAGTTTAATTACACAAGCTAACCACTTGTGAATGGTCAACCGTAACAAACTTAAAACAATTTCAAACACTAATGCAATTAAGATCGGAGGAATATAATGGATTCTGGTCGTTAAGTCCCACGGAGGATGAATTGGTGTATAAACACTTGATCAGATGATAGAATGATCACTAAGGATAGTGATCAGTAAGGATATTGATGGAAAATTACCTAAAGAAAAGATTTATAAATTACAGCGACTTAAATGCAAATTAAGAAAATTAAAAAGTTAAAATATATTAAATAAACGCTATCACTATTTTTACAATGATGTTTTTATGATTTTATAAAACAAAATATCTTAAATAAACTATTTAAACTAAAACGTAAACTCAAATTACCTAAAAACTAGATTTAAAATGAAAACGTACGTTAAGTCTAAAAATTACGCGAGTGCGCAAGCAAAAACGTAAATTTTATGAAATAAAAGTCCTATAAGTGTAAAAACAATTTTTTTACGTACTATATGATAAAATAAAATTTTAGAAAAAAGATTTATATTTTTTAGACTTTTATATTTTTTATTATGAATTAAATAAGTTTTTACACTAATTAAATGTTTAAAAATACTAAAACTAATGAGAAAAATCTGAAACTTTTTTATAAAATACTTAATACTAATACACTTTTATAAAAAATACAAAAACTTAAATGCAAATTAAGAAAACTAAAAAATTAAAATATATTAAATAAACGCTATCACTATTTTTACAATGATGTTCTTATGATTTTATAAAACAAAATATCTTAAATAAACTATTTAAACTAAAACGTATACTCAAATTACCTAAAAACTAGATTTAAAATGAAAATGTACGTTAAGTCTAAAAATTACGCGAGCATAAGCAAAACGTAAATTTTATGAAATAAAGTCCTATAAGTGTAAAAACAATTTTTTACGTACTATATGATAAAAGAAAATTTTAGAAAAAGATTTATATTTTTAGACTTTTATATTTTTATTATGAATTAAATAAGTTTTACACTAATTAAATGTTTAAAAATACTAAAACTAATGAGAAAATCGAAACTTTTTATAAAATACTTAATACTAATACACTTTTATAAAAATACAAAAACTTAAATGCAAATTAAGAAAACTAAAAAATTAAAATATATTAAATAAACGCTATCACTATTTTTACAATGATGTTCTTATGATTTTATAAAACAAAATATCTTAAATAAACTATTTAAACTAAAACGTATACTCAAATTACCTAAAACTAGATTTAAAATGAAACGTCGTTAAGTCTAAAATTACGCGAGTGCAAAAGCAAAACGTAAATTTTATGAAATAAAAGTCCTATAAGTGTAAAACAATTTTTACGTGCTATATGATAAAAGAAAATTTTAGAAAAAGATTTATATTTTTAGACTTTTATATTTTTATTATGAATTAAATAAGTTTTACACTAATTAAATGTTTAAAATACTAAAACTAATGAGAAAATCAAACTTTTTATAAAATACTTAATACTAATACACTTTTATAAAAATACAAAAAGCGAAAAAGCTAGTAAGAATAAGCTAGAAATAAGTAAATAAGCTCGTTTAAGCTAAAATGGACAAAGTGTGCTTATGTATTTGATTTTGCAAAGTATGACCGAGACAAGTCCCAAGGGCAATTGGTATCCAGGTACACACTAACACTCTCCTAAGGGGGAGGTCTCAGGTTCGAGCCTGCCTACCCCCTTTTTGCTAAACATTTTTTTTTTCGATTTTTATTTTACACACTTATTAAGTACAAGAAAATAAGCACTTTTTCTAACTACAACTTTTTATGAAATCTACTAATAAGCACTGAACTAGCCAAGGATTTTATCACAGTTTAGCTTTTTAATGGAAATAAGCACAATATTAAAACTAAATGACTAATAAGCTAATGAAATAAGCTGAAGATGAACTGAAATAAGCTAAGTAACTTTAAATGAGCTAATTTAACAACTAAATAAGCAGTATGACTTAAATAAGCACTAAATAAGCACTAACTAAGCACAAGCACAACTGGGACACAGTGAACTGTTTGGTTAACTAGGCACCTTCTACCTTAATTATAAGCACTTAAATAAGCTACAAAATGAAAACAAACACTGCAATTAACTAGTTGACCAAGTGAGCTTTCCAAAGAACTAATTTACAAAGTTTAGCTTTCACAAATAAGCTCTTGAGAAGCTTTTGAAAAATTTGATGAACACCGAGTTGACTTAACATTTCTTGAACAAAATGGGACAAACAAAAAGCTATTGCAGACCAACTAAATAAGCTAGAATTGGAAAAATAAAAATTGGAATCTTGAGCCAGCTAGGTGAGCTTCTCAAAAAGCCAAGAATCACAAACTTAGGCTAACTAATAAGCTCTATGAGAGCTTGTGAAATAGGTTACCCAATCTGTGCACAGGGCACTTTGACTTTTTGATTTAAACTGAAAGTTTGACTTATATGAACTTGTGATTGATTTTACTCACTAGTTATGTTATAATAAGCTATTATAAGATGAAATTAAGCTATGGTATCAACTTTTAAGCTACTGTGATGATTTTAAGCTCCTAATTCCTAACAGTTAACTTATTAAGTTAATTTAAAAGTGATTTTGACTTTTTTCTGAACAAGGATAAAATTTTATTGCATGTTTGAGTTGTTATAACCTACTGAGACTAGAACCAAATAAGAACAACAGCTATATCAACCTATAACACAGTGTTACAAGCAAAACCAAACACCCCTTTTAGAGACTGTTAAGAAGCTTTTTAAAGGATAACACAGATTCAGACCATGAGCATGATTTCAAACCTTATATAATCATTTTATAAGACTAAAGAAATAAAAATTAACAACAATAACAACATACAACTAAGATATGATGATTATACTATTTAAACTGTGAAAATGAAATCTTTGCTAACTACAATTTTAAAGGAATAAGAAACTGGTTTTATTGGATAATTATGTTTAACTATGACTAATTAAAACAGAAACACACGATTTAAGCTAATGACTAGCTTGTGCAAAGAAATACAAAATTGAACAATAAGCTTACAAACTTGATCCAAGCCGATAACACGTAAAAGAACTTGTAAACACTTCCTAAAGCTTCCCAAGAAGCACTAATCCCAAGGCCATCCAATATCAACCTTGCTCCAATTTCTTGTACCTTGCACCATGGCTTTTTATTTTTAAACTATTTATTTGGTATTTTGTGAATTTTCTGATTTTGATACTAGACAAAGTTTTAAAGTTTCTAAAAGCTTGAATAAGCTTTCTAGGGAGCTTATGTGGCTTACTCAGTCCATAAGAACATATACAAACAACATTTAATCATTCATGATATTTTCAAGATAAGGAAAATTTGTAGAATCTGAATTATAACTTGATACTGGATTTGAGGTTTCACAAAAGATTAATTATGCAATAAACACTTGAAATACAGAGTTTGATAAGCTAAAACATACAAATAAGCTAAACGACATTAAGTAATTTAAATTAAACTAGATAGATCTTCACAATGCTTCCCAATCTCTTTATAGACTTTTGAGGCTCTCCTTATGACTCAATCTTTCCCACCTTAATCCAACCATTGGATTGGTCAAAGTAATCGTATTCGTACATTTGGATATTTTGGCGCCAAATTTCTCAATAGCAGGTTTTCTGCATTAATGGGGTTTGGTTTGATGTGGAGGTGTTAGGAGACAGCTGGGGAAGAGTGTTTTTAGATGGCCAGGTGGAAAGCAAGTGGTAAAAACCACTGGTATTGGCTCAAACAGCTATGGGAGAGACGGGTGAACAGTGCGCGGTTTTTATTTGAATTTAAAAGTTGGGCCGGGTTGTGGATTTGGGCCTGGGTTTGGATTAATATTGGATCCGGCTTGGTTTAAGTTAACAACAAGGACCATTTGTATAATTTGCCAATTCTTCAAGGACTGATCTTGACAAGTTTCCAAAGCTCTCACAAGGACCATTCCTGCCATATGTGAATAGTACAAGGACCAATATTGATTGTTTTCCATTTTTGTAAATCCAGGGACCAAAACTGTCAAGTTTGAAACTTGAGGGACCAAACATGTAAATTCTCCAAAGTTTATCATAAGGACCATTCTTGTCATTTATAAATAGTACAAGGGTGTTGTTTGAATATTTTCTATTTTTGAACACCCAGGGACTATTTTTGACATTTTTGTAAAGTTGAGGGACTAAAGTTGTAAATTGTGATTTTTGAACTTTAAAGGGATTGTTTTGACAACTTTTGAATCTCATGGACCTTAAATGACATTTTACAAGTTTTGAATTACAGGGACTAATTTTGACAACTTTTGTAACTTGGGGACTAAAGCGCCAATTATGCAAACTTGATATGTTTTCATCCGATTTTGGTATTTTGCATTTAAAACATATAAAACACTTGTTTGTGATATTTTATCATTTTGATGTGTTTCGAGTGTTTTCGGATGTTTTGGCATTAACGATGACAAAATGATGAGTATTTAGACACTCATCACATATGCAAGTGCTTATCGATTTACTTTTTAGTGAACAAGAAATGTGAGTGTTTGGATTTTAAAGAGATTTACAAACCTAATACTTATCTTCTACCTTAGGATTAACCAAGGCATCAACCGACCAAACACTAGTTGTAATAACATCATCCAAAACAAAGCCAAAAAAATCATTGTGCGTGTCCAGACACTAAGCGGTAGAGGATGAATGCATTGTGGAGCATGGTGATTATCGAACACGATGATTCAATTGACATGAGAGTGTTCGATTTTCACTTTTTAGTTCGTGATTTACATGAACTATAGACTATTTTGAAACTAAATGAGTTTGGTGATTACATTGTTTATTTACGAGGTGATCCTCATTTTGATATGTTTTTTGTCGGTTTCTTTTACAATATTGATGGGATCTCATCAATAACATCATGGCTCATCATTAGTGATTTTGAATTGGTATCGCAATATCTCAATTTAGTCACTTATCATGATCATAATACTTACTTTTATTATTTAACTATCAAACTTTGTGTTGTGTCTGCTCCGATTGCCTCCAAGTAACCATGGGTAACAATTATAAAAAGAGGAAACATGACAATTAAATGTCTACTTATCTCAAGAGGTGTTTGCATTAACCATAAGATATTGTTCTTGCTTAAATGATTGCATTTGCAGATGGTGCAGCTGCATCACTTACCACTTGCAGTCGTCATCAATATCAGCAGCTAGAACCCAACGTAATTACAGTCTCAATGGAGCTTAAAAAAGGAACCAATTGAAGCTCAATGATAGCAGCAGATTGCAGTTAAGTTTTTCATAGATGAATGTGTTGTGCGTATCCCGATACTAAGAAGCTGATCGACGAATGTGTTGTGGAACATGGTGAATCGGCTTTGCTCAAAATAGATTGAAGATCATTGTTTCTGCCTTCGTTCTGAAGGCTTCAATGTATGATTCTCGAAATGCGTGATGCCAATTGATAGGATATTGTTCAGTTTTTCACTTGTTTAGTTCAGGATTTACATGAAGTACACGGACTATTTAAGAATAAATGAATTTTGATCGATTACATTGTTTAGTTACAGAGGTCGATCCTCATTATGATATGTTTTTTTTAATGGTTTGCTTTTACATTATTGATGAGATCTTAATATCAATCGCATGGTTCATGATTAGTGATTGTTAATTAGCATTATTGTTTTACAAATTCTCAATTTTGTGTTGTGGCTCATCAAGTTTTGATGGCCACTTATCATACTATGATTTTGGTATAATTCGTGTCCACTCGATTGACTCAATAAACCGCAGCTTGACTACGCTTATAACAAAGAGAGACTTATTGTTGAATGTCAACTTATATCAAGTGACGTTTATGATAACCATAGGATAATCAGTTTCACACATAAATCTAGACGCCCCCTTGAATTGAAGGTTATACTTGTTGTAAATAACGATTATGTAAAAGACTTTGTTTGCATGCAGTTAGATCATGATAGCTTGATTCAAACTTAAGGCATACTTTAGAAAACATATATACATTTACACTCAATACTGACTCGAACCAATAGCCATAATTCACAAGATAACATTATGTCGTTCGTGTATATATTCAAAATTGTATCAAAGCATTCAAATGATCAAATCATGAAGATCTAATAACTGATTCATTTTGTCACACTAGTTCTTGAACTTGTAACCCGTTCCAAAGCTTCTACCGCTTGTCTTTTCCATTCACTTGTAGACGCCTTCTTCTCCTGATTCAATATGAGGAATATCTAGATAACGATGATTCTGATGGAGAATCTATTAATTCTATCATATCATTTCCATCCCCAAGGAAGTAAGAGCAGTAACCATGTTACTAATGAATGGCCAAACGGATGCAACATCGTTTAGTCACATGGCTGCAACCACCATTGCCTGGTTCAGACTTTTCTCCGCATAGTCTTCTTTTAGCAGCGGATCAACTAGTTCTGGGAACCATCTATAAAACTTGACCTTCAAAGTGTAGTAATAAAGACCTGAAATTTAAATTGTTGGTAAAGTAGAAGGAAATATTACCGAATATATGATCTTCTAGTGAACCAGCAAACATGTATTCATATACAAGAAGTATTTGATCTTCAATTTAAGTGGTCATATGCATCAAAATATTAATAATAATAAAAAAATTGTAGGTAATTTGATTATGACAAAAATCATTAATAGGGTGTTTGGAATTTGAAAGTGATTAATATGGTGTCTTGGATAACCAGTTTCTAGCGACGGAATACGGTGAAATGATTATTGTTTCTAATCCCATGAATGTGTCTAAACAGATGCTCTAAATATGCAAATGGATGCACTAATATATACCTTTTCAATATACTAATCATAATCATAGATGCCCTAATATCTACTTTTTCGGTGCACTAATCATACTCATAGATGCCCTAATATGTTCATCGATGCACTAAATATACAAACAGATGCACAAGTAGTTCCAACGATGCACTAAACATACGAACAGATGCCCAAGTATTTCCAATGATGCACTAAACATATACATTGATACCTTAATATGTTTGACGATACACTACACTAATCATACTCATTGATGCTCGAATATGTTCATCGATGCACTAAACATACAATCAGATGCCCAAGTAGTTCCTACAATGTACTAAACATATAAATGGATTCCATACTACCGACCTGCACTAAGATTACCTATTTTGACCCATTACCCAACCTACCAGACACCGCACTTCTTAAGGAGAGGACTATATATGGTAAATACTTATTGTTCTTTTAGGAGAAAGTGATAAAAAAAATACTCTATCTTTTACACTGTGTCATAATTCACATCTTCTAGTAGTTGATGCCTGGTTTATGGTCAAAGAATCAACATATTCACAAGCTAACAAGAACTCTTGGAGCTCAATTGAACAAGTAAAAAAATATCAAGCATTTGATTCAAAAGATGCTAAATTTGTTCTAAAAACTAAGAATACCAAGATAAGTTCAATGATAACCAATTTCCATGCAAATTAAAGTTTCAATTTCCGTAGCATAGTGCAAATATCGATGTGGACTAATTTTACAGATCAAAGTTCTTACGACCATAACCAACAAAGACTGACGAGACCAGGATAACCTCAAATCCTTGAGAATTTAGTACTTGAATCTGCAATTAGGACATAAGTTGATCATTACAAGAATTTAAAGACATGCCATATATAGTTTTATAAAAAAAATGATTCAACAAAAACAAAAACATGACAAAAAATTAAGATAATACGGAAATGTAGATTTACTCAATTAGTAAGAAATAATACCTGCATACAAAGAGCTCCAAGTCTTCCAAGTGCAAGTCATCCGTCATCTCGGGTGATAAATACATCATCAACTTAAAAATATTAACAAGTTTATAAGCACAATTAGACAAACATGCCAACTTTTTTCACTTTTAACAAGCCCAGCCATATCAGTATCCGTAATTGTATATTTCAACAAATCTTGTCCATCTTCAGAACTTTGTTTTGCTTTTGGCACAACCTTATTTTCTAAAAGTCGTGGTTCTGATGCAAAAGTGTTCAGGACCTCTGTCAACGAGTCAAATTAACTTCCATTCTCTAAGCCCCTTCTTGAAAACTTAGCTACACCAGGAGGAAGAAAACCAAAGAATTCTTTAACTTTTGCAAGGTATAGTTTGTGTGTTGCTCATAGTGCCATCCTTTGGCCTTAAGACGAGGCCATACACCATCCCAGAAGACATCACTTCTGCATGGAACCAACTTGAACGACCATTTTTCTTGGTGTCACTACATTAGTTGCGTACCCACTTCAAGGTATAGTTGTGATAGGGATCTTGTGTCCTGCACGATGAGTCATTTTACATTGTTTTTCTTCTCTATATTATTAAAAATTGAAATACGATAACCATACACGTTGATGCCTTAAGATATGCAACAACGTAAATGGATGCACTAAACATACACGTTGATACCTTAATAAGTCCAACGATGCACTAATCATATCACTGATGCCCTAATATGTTCAGCGTTGCACTAAACATACAAATGGATGCCCTAGTATGAATAACGATGCACTAATCATACAAACCGATACACTAAACATACACACTGCTGCACTACACTAGTCATACTCACTCATGCCCTAATGTGTTCATCGATGCACTAAACATCCAGACAGAGGCCTAAGTATTTCCAACGATGCACTGAACTTACAAATAGATGCCCTACAGATGCCTTCATATGTCTAACGATGCACTAATCATACTTACTAATGCCCTAATCATACTGGTTGATGCTCTAATATGTTCAACGATGCACTAAACATACAAACATTCAATCTGATGCAATAACCACAAACACAAATGCAATAATACAATCTGGTGCCCTAATGTGTAATCTGATGCTACAAACATACACACAGATGCCCCAATATGTGATATCATTCAATATTGAAACACATATGCAGCAAATTAGTACATCGCAAGTATAAAATCTTATTTAGACATTTTATCAAACACCTTGTGAGCAATTTTAATAAACACATTTTATCTACACAGATGCCCTAATTTTACACATATTCACAAAAATACTAATTATGATATAATTTACCCAATGATGCACAAAATAACATAAATATTGAACAATTAATAATTAAAGACTTACTATTGTTCGATTTCATTGCTCTTTTTCTTTGTTCGTGGACTTTATTCGAGTTGCTGAGATTGAAAATTATACATAAATATAAAGTGTTTAATAAAAAATAATGGTGAATCTGAAAAATTAGGCCAGGTATGATTGATTCAAAAATTCCTTTTTCTTCATCTTTCTGATAGTATATTGCGAGTGTGTCACATAATCATTGGATTTAAATCCGAATCTAGGTTTTTTTTATCGGTTTTAATGGTGGTGGTGTGATGTTGACAGTGGTGACGGTGGTGGTGGTGACTGTGAGTGTGTGTGTGTGTTTGAATCGGTGTGTGTGTGTGTTTGTATCAGTATCAAAAAAAGACCAATCCTACTTTTCCTTTTCTTTTTTGTGTTTTTCTATTTTTACCCTAAACTTTCATGTGTTTACAGAATCTACCCTGTAACTTTTTTTCTCACTTTTCTCTCTAATTACATTTTTCTCTAGAACCGAACTATATATATATATATATATATATATATATATATATATATATATATATATATATATATATATATATATATATATATATATATATAGAGAGAGAGAGTTAGGATCAAATAAGAAGATTACTTAAAATAAGAAGGAATAAGAAGAACTATAACCGCAAATCCGAGATGCACCGACCTAAATTAGATGCATCCCTATAATCTTATATGCATTATAACGCTTCATAGTGTGTTTTCTAGCTTTTAATCAGATGCATATACATATATTATGCATTTCATGATTTCTCTTATTTTTTGTTCCTCTGCACGTGCCAAAATCATGAAAATCAATTTGCACCATCTATACATCAAATTAACTTTCGAAACTCAAGATGTTGCATCTATATAAATAGAAATGCATCTAATGCAAGTCGTTGCATCTCAAATGTGTGGTTTTAGTCACTTCTCACCACTTCTTATTTTAATTTACTTATCACTCGATCTCTACTATATATATATATATATATATATATATATATATATATATATATATATATATATATATATATATATATATATATATATATATATATATATATATATATATATATATATATATATATATATATATATATATATATATATATATATATATATATATATATATATATTATTCCATGATTTGTTAATAAGCACAATGGACAGGACTATAGGACTATAATCAATATCAAACTACCTTACTTATGAAAGTGATTCCCTTTTTATTTTTACGGTTGTATGTGATACTAAAAGTTTTATCTTTAAGGGTGTGTTTTTTTTGTTTTTTTGTTTTTAACTATCAGTTTTATGTTTGTGTTTATTTCTAGCTTGCATACTTATCGGTGTTGAAATTATCAAACTATGATGAACATATGACATTAACAGCCACAATTTAATATGGGTGAGCTAAAATACCTTTAAAACTCAATGTATTTTGACAAGGATTAACGGGTTTACACCAAGAACTACACCAAGTGGAGAGGCTGTGATCGTTTTTGCAACATATTGAAATGTACAGTTTGGGGTAATCACGGCTTAAGAATTCAAAACTGCTTATTAATGAATTTTATTTTTCCAGTGACATGTGATAAAGGTGAAAGCAATCCAACTCGTTTCAACACATATGATTCACTTATAGAAGATTTTTTACCAAAGCAATCCAAAATTTTGGCTTCAGTTAAGCCACTAATATTGAAATGATTCGCAGTACGAAATAGTTTATTATGATGCTTTATATGTTATAATAATGTTTGAACTTTATATAATATACCATGGCGTGTTTGATATAATTCAAGGAAGGGGTGTTACTTGTTATAAGTTATAATTGTTTCAGACTAGAAGAATAACTTATCAACAAGTGCACAAACAAGTATGAAAAGTTTAGGATGGTTTTGCAATTTAGTGTAAACCACAAGAACGATTTATGTAATTTACACTACAAACATTGATTTTGGTACGCAATTTCTCAGCTTTACAAACACTGTTTTATATATGGTGATAGATGAAAAAACTACCATGGAATTGTAAAATGATCTAACTGTATAGCATTTATTTCGAAAAATTGGCGCATTCCTCCCAAATGGGCTTTTCATGGGTTAAGGAATCCTGATTCATAAGTTGTTGGAATGATTCATTGCTTGCTTGTATATGTTGATGATTTGTTGCTTCAAGACCTCCAAATCTATGTTGCTGTTGTTCTTGCATATTTAGTGATCTTGATCCTCCAATGCCCAAAAAATCGACCGTCAATGGGTCATTCCCTGGCATAGGTCTTCCCAATCCCGAACTCCCTCTACCCTGAATGGAATCAGAATTATTATTTATTTGATGACCCTGCTCCATGTTCATTAACTCATTACTTTGATCCCCTTGTATAATGTTACTATAAATTCCTAAATCATTCATAACATGAGCCTCCAAAATATGTTTGGGCTCAGGCCCAGGCCCAAATGCATTTTGCGGGCTGGGCTTGTGCAAACCATTGTTTCCTTGCGGTTGTGGGCCCTGGCGATCAAAGTATGATGGGTTTAGCCGTGGCACATCAGAACTAAGCTGGTCTGGGTCAGCCATGCTAGTAACATAGCTCTTTTGCATCATTGGAGAATTTATGACATGACTTGCCGTAGCACCTATTTGGGCTGCTTTCTGAAGCAAGGCTGTTGCGGACATATGAGCCATGGGACCAGAAAGTGGGCCTCCAGCTGAATTGTCCTGTTGGAGGTTGCCAAAGCCCAATGGCCCATTTGATGAGCTGAGCTCTAGACCAGAAGTTGATGACGAAAGACCTCTCGGGTTGCTAAGTAAAGTACCTGAACTGCTTGAGAACAAACCCCCTGGCATGTTTATTGACTCAAATGGCATTTGAAGCTCTTGAGGGTGCAATTTGAGTTGGCTTTTCATGTTGTAATTGTTGAAATCAGGAAGTCCCATTGACATACCATTTCCGCTGTTCATTGGCATGGATGGCGAGTAATGATCAGGCATCTGTTGTGATTGTAGCATTCCTTGGCTCACCTTGTTGTTTTCTTCGGCCAACGCATCACAAAATGCTCTATGAGTGATAAAACTATCTCTTCTGTGATGACAAAATGGTAAATTCATTAGTAAATAACTCTTCAATTAGGTTGTTCTTGTATAACAATACTAGCTTAGTAGCAAACTGAAAAAATCATCCTAGTTATGAACTTGTTAATTTTGTATGCAAATATTATTAATTTTGATAAGAATTTTTCTGGAAATTTTTTAGACTCCATCCAGGCTGTCCTATATAGTCAATCCTATGCATTTGTGTTAACCCGCATAGACTATTTAGCCTGGCATAGGAGTATAAGAGAACGTGACCCTAAATCTAAATATAATGGTAACAAGATTCGTTAAAATATTAATCATGTCTCAGAATCTAACCTCGAAAAAATGGTGCCGCAATCACACTTATATTCCCGAGTGCCACAAGTTTTCTGATGAGCTTTCCAATCAGACTGAACCGCATATTTCTTTGAACACCTATCACATTTCCATTTCTTCTCACCATGTTTCCTGCTATAATGCTTCTTGATCCCAGTCAAATCACCAAGGGCTCGAGCTGGATTGTGATGAACACAAGACGGCTCAGGGCAAACATAAACTCTTTTACGAGTATCTGTGCTCGTTCTTTGTTTAAGCTTCCATGGTAAATTATGACCTCTTCGGTGTAACTGTAGATTTTGGTCTCTTTGAAACCCCTTACTACAAATCTCACACACAAATCTGTTCGTAGCCATTAATGTTGTTGGTGACAAAGCGATAACTTCAGCCGTTGGATCTACATATGTATATATACAAATTAAGAAGATTAAGCAATTTACCTAAATTTATTATACAAGTGTAATGTAAATTTATCACAGTTTAGATGTTGGCATAAACCATGAAAAAGTAGTTCCTATGTTGTAGTGACAAAAAGAACACAAACCTGGGGTTCCTGGCAGGTTTCGTTTTTTCTTAGCAGGAGGGAGTGAAGTCGAGCCATTGGAGCTTGAGTTTGCGCCATACAAGTTGGTTTTAAGCTCTGAAAGGTGGTGTTGGTTTTGGTTTTCTTGTTCACCGATGTTTCCTGAAGAGAAACTTCCTTCGTCCCCGGTGAGATTAGACATAAACTTAAGTAAGAATGTGTTTTCTTGCAAGAATTGGGTGTTGTTTTATGTGGAAGACAAAGAAGGAATTTCCAAAGTTTGTGTGTTTTGATTGATGAAATTAGGAGGTGAGGGTGTACGTATGTGGTAATATTTGGCTTATATAATTGTTGGATTCAAAGGGGTATCTAATATATTTATTACTTTTCATTAAAATGTTAATCTAGTTCAATGTCATAATAAGAATAGTATTGTTTTAGCAATGTAATAGTAACACTATGATTAATGACCAATTTTCGACATATATATATATTTTTAGAAATATGATTATTCATGTTTTAATCATCATCATCTAAGTGCTAGTTTAATTTGTTTTAAAGAGCTAAGCTAAACCTCAAAACTTTTGATGAATTTTTGCTGTTATTTTGTGGGAAGACAATGTCACCGCATTATACTTTGTGTATTGAATTTTTTTAATTTATTTATAAACATATGTAATTCCAAAACCCGTTTATCTTTTGTTGCAACTTCTTCATACCTATTATAGGGTTTCCATGCTAAAACAAGAGGTTACAGTTCTTGCTATTTGGAATAGCATGTACGGTGGTATATTCTACATAAATTCAAACCGAGACTAATCTAAATTTGAACCTCTGGCATGACAGTAATAACCAACGACCCTAATAAGTTTGCACGCTTTGTTACCAGGACAATATGTGGTAGACAATGTTACGACTCTTTCAAGAACATGACCTTGTTTCTTGCAAAGCTCTCTTATTTGAAACCAACTTAGCTTACGCATCTGAATGTTGTCTCTAAAATTAATACTTGTGGAGTTTGAACTTGGCCCTCTACTAGAGAATATCAAACCTTGTCACTAGATAGTTAGTTGCCATTCTAAAAAATAAATATTAAAGAAATAAATAAACTAGATTAAACATTTCAAGTTAAAAGAAATTGAAACTTTGAGTTTGATTCAAAGAAACTTTTAAACAGGATACCTAATTTTGGATTTTCGCACATTTCATGTAATTATATATTGTATAACTATATGAAAGATGGGAACTAGACAGAATTAAGAATATCCAAGAAAACGAGTGTAGTATTCCAGTCAATATTTCTCAAAACGAAATTACTTACTCTTCTCCTATTTATCAAACTCGGAAATATTAATAACTCTCACAAACAACTTCGGCATGGTTTTCATCGATCAATATCGATGTATCTGATGAAGAAAGACTAGCCAACTATACTAGGACAAATACAAGCTTTTCTGTCATCTTATTTTATTTGCCAAAATATATTTTCTTGATTTTACTTTTTGATAAGAAACAAAAACAAGGAGGCCAGTGAGGGAGACATATGCTACTCGACATAAACAAAGGAGCCCTCTATTCTCTTATATGCATAAACAAATCAACCAACAAGACGGCAAAGGGTTATTCTGTTTTTGAATGATAATTTTGCAAAAAAGAAACTATAATCTCTTCTATGATTATTTTGATGGTTTTAATTTTTGAATAAAGATAATCAATGAACAACATAAACGAATGTACTAGTCTTTCGATGATAACCCAAGTGAGGGACATGGAGCGTAAAACATATGTAATTAGTTGAAAACTTCAAATGCTGTTTTCGTGTCCCTTTAGTTAAGATATTAATCGATTTATTTTCCTATGTTGGTCATGAAAACGGTTATTGAGAGCCGCTAGAGATTTTGTTTCCCGTTGAATTAATTGTTTCTTTTTACTCGACCAACTAATACAAAACAATGACTTAAATTTGGTTTGAGGACTTCTTTATATATAGATCGATTTAAGTCTCTATCTAAAGTTTGTTAGTTTTGTTATTTTGTAGTATGCTAGTATATACTACATTTTATTTCTCCATTTAACTAGAAGAGCTCTTGAATTGCATTAGAAATATTCATGACGTCGAGAAATTTGTATTATCTTTTATCTAAGTTTATCCGGGATGTAATTTCAAGTTGTTGAATTAAAAGTCACGCATAATTAAATTGCATTAGATTCGAAAATTAGGATAGTTCTAGGATTAACGCGGTTCATGTTTGTTAAACAATTTAGAGGAATAGTGAAATATAGTTGGAACAACTCAAATAATCTATTATCAACAACAACAATAAAGAAGACAAGTAAATAGTGTAACGGAAGATAAAAGAGCTAGCATTATTCTTATAATGGTTTTGACCTTATCTGACATTTGCTCGCTAAGCTTTATATATAAGACCTTTAATCTATCAAAGTATGGCTGAATACAAACGAAACGCAACCACTCACTTACAATTGTAGCAGTAAACAATTTAAAGTAGAAGCTAATGAAGTTGTTTAATAAAGAAGAAGAAGCTAATTATGAAGCATAAGTTGGTAAATATATCATTCTCTTTGTCTCACTGTAAACTCTGATATAGAGATGAACAGAGTATCAAATACCAGAAAGATTTCACTAATTTGTGTTTAATGATCATAGGTTAACAGAGTAAAAAGCAAAAACATAAGTTCTGGCTCTCGCCTTCAGAAAATAAAAAGAAATATTTTGGACCTCTCATGTAATTGGGCTGTTTAGTGTTTTTAACAAGATGATATTTTTTATTTTTAAATATTCTGGAAAGTGAACTTGATCCTCCTCTGTCAGTAAATTACCCTTGGTGACAGAGACATTAATGCTCCCTAACATTTTGTCACAATCCGAGATTACCAAACTTGAGAGTCGTCATTCTTGTCATGGTGACACAAAGGCTGTTGATTAAATCTAGTATGACTATATGCAACTTGGAGAAGAGTTTAGTTACAATATGAGAATACATAATGCTTATCAGTTGTCACTAGCATTGATCGCACACTGCCGCTATGTTGGCAAAAGATCAAAATCCTACAAGTAGGACTCCTTCTTAATCTATTTATCAACGAAAGAAAAAATAAATAATACTCGGCGAATCTTGTGACAAAATCTGATGGTTGTCGATAAACATTAATTAACTTATAAAATAATTAAACTAAATATATATCATCTAATTTAATTAACTTTTAATTTTTTTTGAAATATAATAAGAGGAGAGTTATTTTATTTGAGACACTTTATTTTCTTCTTAAAAATTAAATACTACTAGGGATAAATCCTCACCATCCATCTAATCTAATCTAATGGTGGGATTAACACAAGATTTAATACTTAAACCAAGTCATGTTTTTATTGTCTTTTGTCTTTATTTTATTTACATTTTATTTTATTTATTTTTTTTGTCTTTTTATTAATTTCCTTTTTATATGAATTAACGTTTTTTTTTTTTTTTTTTTTTTTTTTAAATTCGCGTTATTCACGTTTTTTTATTCGCGTTTTTCTTGCTTTCATACGTTTTAAATGCTTTTCATCGTTTTCGTCCGTTTTCATCTGCTTCGTCCGTTTTCCAACGTTTTCTCCATTTTCTTACGTTTTCGTCCGTTTTCATACGTTTCGTCCATTTCATATGTTTTCGTCTATTTTCTTACTTTTTCGCTCGTTTACATACGTTTTCGTACGTTTTCATACGTTTTCGTCCGTTTTCTTACGTTTTCATGTATTTTCGTCCGTTTTTATACGTTCTCTTCCGTTTTCAGACGTTTTCACCAGTTTTTATACGTTTTCATCTGTTTTCATAGGTTTACATACGTTTTAGTCCGTTTTCATACATTTTCGTCCGTTTTTAGACGTTTTCGCTCGTTATCTTACGTTTTTGTCCATTTTCATACGTTTTTGTCCCTTTTTTTAGGTTTTCGTTTGTTTTCTTACGTTTTCGTCCGTTTTCATACGTTTTCGTCCATTTTCATACGTTTTCGTTTGTTTTTTTTACGTTTTCATGTACTTTCATCCGTTTCTATAAGTTTTATTCGTTTTCGGCCACTTCTATACGTTTTCATCGGTTTCATAGGTTTATTTACGTTTTCGTCCGTTTTTACGTTTTCGGTCATTTTAGGCGCTTTCGTACATTTCGAACGTTTCGTCCGTTTCATAAGTTTTATCGTTTTCGTTCGTTTTAAGACGTTTTGTCCATTTTCAATGCGTTTTATAAGCTTTTCATTCATTTTATATGTTTTTCCGTTTCACGTTTCGTCTGTTTTCATACGTTTTAATCCGTTTTTAAAGTTTTTACACATTTTCGTCTATTTTCATACGTTTTCATGCTTATTATTAAACTATATTATATTACATGTCTAATATCAATTGTGATATTTTATAAGAAAAAGTTAATGTCTAATATCACTTGTGATATTTCATAAACAAACAAGTATGTTTTTTAACCTTTAATATCACCGAGATATTTCATTGCTCGTATATTTTATATATTATCACCTATGTGTTTTCTAATATTTTATGATTTTCGATTACATGATAGTTTTTGTACCTTTCATCGCAATTGACAAGCGTATATTTTTTTAATGCAACCAGTGTTATCTATCACTTGTGATATTATACTCTTAGTAGAAATAAAATGGTTAAAGTCTCTTTAGGTGAATTCTTATTTTGTTCAAAAAAATGCTAATTTAATGCAACACTTGTTTGATTTTGAGAATATGTCAAGTCTCTATTTTCATAGTTTGCTTCCTTTTTATTCATTTTGATATTTTTAAGTTGCACTTATTTATCTCTTGTAATATAACACTGTAAGGAAGATGAAGAGTATTACATTCTTCATCATGTATGTGTTATCAGTTGTGATACTCAACTAAGAATGTGAAATATTACATTCTTACCAAATGTGATAAGAATTTAGTATTTTACCAAGTATATATGAAAGAAATAATAATAAACATCACTTATTATATTCTTGTGATGATTACATTCATTTTTATTTGAGCTTTTGAAAATATTTAGGAAGATTTTTGTGTTTTATGATAATATGAAATATTAAAAAGGTGTTTAGCGAAAACAAGAGATGTTATGATACTTTGGTTAGACTTGTGGTGGATTTTCTTTTAATAGATACATTGTGCATGTTTCGATGGGTTTTATAGAGGATTTAAAATATCTATCGTTGAATCAACAAACTAAAGAAGCTATGGTTGAAGAAAGCATCTTTATAAACAAAGCGAGCAAACTCAAACACCGTGATATTACATGATATCACGGTGATATCACCGCTGTGATATCATAGGTGATATCAGCGGTGTTATCACACATGATATCACGTGTGATATCATGTGATATTACAAGTGAGGTGATATCACATGTGATATCATGTGTGATATCGCGGTGTTTGAGCTTCTCGGTTGTTTATAAAGATGTGCTTTCTTCAACCATAGCTTCTTTAGTTTGTTGATTCAACCATAGATATTTTCAAATCCCGCTATAAAACATATCGAAACATGCACAATGTATCCATTAAATAGAATAATCCACCACAAGTCTAACAAAAGTATCATAACATCTCTTGTTTTCATTGAAAACTTTTCTAATATTTCATAATATCATAAAACACAAAAATCTTCTAAATATTTTCAAAACACAAATAAAAAATCATCGAAATATCACATTCTTGGTTGAGTATCCCAACCGATAACACATACATGATAAAGAATGTAATACTCTTCATCTTTCTTACAATGTTATATTACAAGAGATAAATAAGTGTCACTAAAATATCAAAATGAAAACGTCAAAACGGACAAAAGCGTAAAAATGTAATGAAACGGACAAAAACTTGAAAAGCGGACAAAAGCGTCTGAAACGGATAAAACTTATAAAACGGATGAAAACGTATGAAAACGATAAAAGCAGACGAGAGCGTGCAAAATGCGAAAATGTCTAAAATGGAAGAAAACATAAAAACGGACGGCGTCTAAAATGGTGAAAATACATGAAAACCTAAAAAGATGAAAACGTGTGAAAGCGAACGAAAACGTAAGAAAGCGGTGGCGAAACGTCTAAAATGGAAGAAAATATAAAACCGGACGAAAACATATGAAACGAACGAAATCGTATATAAACCTATGAAAGCGGTTAAAGCGTGTAAAAGCGGACGGCGTATAAAAAAGCGAAAACATGAAAACACAAAAAAAAGCAGGGCGAAAACGTATGAAAATGGATGAAAGCGATGAAACGGTCAAAAGCGGCGTAAGAAAATGGATGAAAACGGATGAAACGTATAAAAACACGAAACGTAAAAATGGATGAAAACGTATGAAATGGACGAAACGTGTAAACGACGGAACGGCGAAATGAAAATGAGCAGCGGCGGCGTAAGAAAATGAAGGAAAGCGTTGGAAAGCGGACGAAACGAGATGAAACGGACGGCGTATGAAAGCGAAAAAAGCGCTAATAAAAAGCGCGAATAACGCGAATTAAAAAAAAAAAAAAAAAAAAAAAAAAACGTTAATTTAAAAAGCGTTAATTTAAAAAAAGCGGGAATTAATGAAAATAAATAAAATAAAAATAAAACTAAAAAGGGGCATAAAAAGGAAGACAAAAGACAAGAAAAAAAACATGGACTTAGGTTTAAGTATTAAATCTTAGGTTAATCCCATCATTAGATTAAACTAAATGGATGGTGGGGATTGTCCGTTAGTAAGCACCAAAATAAGGGTAAGTAAAAGAAAATTCCTCTATTTTACATACCAAACTTTTCTTACATACTAAATGACTCATCTCCACCATCCATCTAAAAAAAATCAATTCATCGAGATTAAAAGCGTTTTATTATTTCACATATTTTTATAATTTAAATAGCTCTTAAACCGTTAATCGTTAAGCAAAAATAATTACACCATCGCGACGAGCATTTAATTATCTTTCATGAGACGGACACTTTGATATACTTTCGAAAAAGAAAAAAATCGATTTTTCACGTTTTTAGTCTTTTTTCCGTTTTCTTGAAGCTGGAAAATGCATGAAATATCATATATGATTTAACACTAATTTGAAGATCACATGTGATATTAGTGTTAAATCACATATGATATGTAATATCATATTGATACTAGTGTTAAATCATATATGATAAATCGCATATGATATACATATGATATATGATTTAACACTAATATCACATGTGGTATTCAAATTAGTGTTAAATCATATACGATTTTTTCATGCAAATTTCGATGCGTAAAAAACAAAAAACTTAAAAAGGTGAAAAACACGATTTTTTTTTTTTTTTTTTTTTGTCGAAAGTATATCAAAGTGCCCATCTATAGAAAGATAATTAAATGCTTGTCGTAATAGTATATTTTTTTTCGCTCGACGATTAACGGTTTGAAAGATTTTATATTTGAAAAAAAATGATGAAAGTGGGTTTTTTTAATTGTTGGATTAATCTCATCCATTCAATCTAATAAAAATGGAGGGTGGATATTGATCCCTTAGTATGTAAAAATGTTTTTGTCCTCAAATGATCTTAAATCATATAATAATTTATGCCTAGCGGGACAATGTGCATGTTTGCAAAACCCAAATAATACTTATAGCTTCAGTATTATATATTTTCATAGCTTATACAATTTCAAGAAACGGATAGAAGAAAAACCTCTAATAAGAGCAGTATGAAGAAGCGGTGAGGATAAGTGCATTGATTTCGAAAATTCAAAAGTCTCAAAGCATGAGATGATACACTTCATAAAAACCTAAAGCTCGCAACTCGATGAATGTTGTTACGGGGCGGAGCCGAGGATTTGAAGTTAGGGGCTTAACTTTGTTGTCCGATAGTAACAACAAATGGCTCGTGTTATTGTTATGTATAAGAGTTGTGAAAATCGGGTTTTCAAAGGTCTAAAACGAATTACTTGAATAATAGAAGGGTAAAAGAAACAAAAGTTATAAATAGTTTACATAGGGAATAGAAAAGCATTAAATATGTTTGTTAATCTCTTCTTTCTGTTCTTTCTTCTCCGATCAGTTCTTCACTTTTCCGGCAAGCAAAACTATTTACCTTTTTTATATTAAAATTACAAACGTGAATTGGTAGATTGAGGGGGGCCGATCATTAATATTTCTCAGAAAATGGGCTATTGGAATGTATTTTATTGTGTTTAGTGGCGAGTTGGGGGGGGCCTAGCACCCGCTAGCCACCCTATCAGCTCCGGGCCTGGTTGTTACAAAATCTGACGGTGGCCGATTTGCATATTTAGGTTTTTGATCTATTTTGTTTTATATGATCGTCATGACATTATGTTAGGATGATTCTTTCTTAATCATACAATATCTATAGTTATATGGTTGATGTTGGTTATTTTATCTTATTTGAAATATGAGGGGGTGTTTGGTTCACCGAATCCACTATAATTTTGTGTAATTGTAATTTGAATTCCAATTACATAGGGTGTTTGGTTAAATATTGGGTGGAATTGTAATTCTCTGTGGAAAACTAGAAGGGGGGTTGAATAGTTTTGCCAATTAAAACTCGTTTTAAACTATTTAGATCGACTTATGTCAATCTATTTGGATGTGTGTTGGATGTTGATAAACAAACATATAGAAATATAAATATGTAATGAAAAGATAAAGAGTAAGAAGCACAAAACCACAACGCGAGTATTTATAGTGGTTCGGCTACAAGGACACCTTCCTTGCCCTACTCCACTCCCCGAGTCACCTACTCGAGAGTTCGTAATCACTACACAACACCGACTCCTTATGGTGGAGAAACCTTCACAACGTTGCCTACTCTTTTTCCGGTACTAGGCTAACCACCGGTTCTTTCACACCAAGGTGAACCACACCTACCACAACGTCGCCTACCCTTTATCCGGTACTAGGCTAAGTACCGAGTTCCATTACAATGGAGGAACTACTACCCAACACTACACCAATTAACTAACCCTAAAGGAGATCAACTCCTTATTACAACATCATCAAGGATATCAATATCCTTGGATTCAATACTAATCTATCTTGTACGTCGAAACACACCATATCGAATGTACATCTTAGGCACCTTTCACTAATACCTTTGACTAGATCTTCAAGACACCCTTCACTAATGTCTTGTGACTTGACTTCTAGGCACCCTTCACTAATGCCTACAATACGGACGATCGACACCTTTCACTAATGTCTTCGTCTTGACACTTGAGACATCTTTCACTAATGTCTTCAACACTACACTTCTTAGAAGAAAGAAAAGAACCATCAACAAGAGGACTTGATGGTCTTGATGATGAGGAAGCATGGCAACTCATGGACTTGAGCTTGCTTGACTTCAAAGGTGGTGATCTCGCCTTTAAGAGGAACCTAGAGAATCACACAAAACAAAACTACAAACATAGATCACTTGGATCCGGGGTTAGAGAGTTTTAACTCAAGGAGAAAGTATGTGAGAAAGGGTGAGAAACAATGAAGAAATGGCTCACTATTTATAGAGAGAAAATGCCTCTTGTTCCCGGATCCCACGGATCCCTCCCACAAGGATCCGTCTAGCGTAAAGCTAGGGATCCGTGGGATCCGTGGGACTCTTTTGCCCATGGGTATTTTGGTTATGGGTCATGGGTCATGGGTTGATCCATGGGTCTTTTATTAGATACAATGTATCTCATGAGTGCAATGCACCTAGTCAAATGGGTATGGGTCAATACCATGGGTTATGGATATTATCCATATATGACATAAGCATGATGTCATGCAATGGGTTATGGGTCAAGCTCCATGGATATGGGTCATGGACTTTGGGTTGTACCCAACTACATTCAATGTATTTGGTCAATGGGTTATGATACTTAAGTTTCTACCCATTTATATTACCCAATATACTACATACTAGTTATGTGTATATTTTACCCAAATATGTAAACACTAGTTGTTGTACATATGTAATACTAAATCATAAAATCACTTATACTTGTTTTAGTGTTTTATGTGAAAACGTAAGTGTGTTAGAAAACTATTGGCTCAAACCATTTACGTATTTTATTTGTTTCGTTAAAATGATTTTACGTTTGTTATCGACAAAACATTAGAAGATCGTAAAATATAAATAAACGTTTTTACGGCTTATTTGTATTAACAATCTCCCCCTTTTTGTTGATGACAAAACATAAAATTATTTTAAGGAAAAGCTAAAATTGTAAAAGTTTGAATTTGTAGTTTTACTTTCTTCTCCCCTTTTGTCGAAACAAAAGAGCTTGAAAGGAAACTAACACATTGTTTTAAGAAAACATGTGAAAAATAGAAAAGAAAGAAAAAGTAGAGAGCAAGTAACGGGAAAGGATCTCGTCTTAACTCCCCCTTGACGAGTCCATCCCTATGTGAGGGCGTCAAGAAAAATAATACTAAGCTAGTTCATTTGCAACTAAGTTTGCAAAAGATTTCGTCTATGTGACGAATATGCTCCCCCTTGATGATTGCAACTTTGCAAAGGGACGTCATGAAATGTAATCCTAATATTGCAAGTGATTTTGCAATGTATTGCTTTGACACAAAGCTCCCCTAGCTTTAGGGTGTCAAAGTCTTCATGTGTAAATTGAATAACTACAAAACAAAGGTTAGAAAACAAGTATAATGCATAATTTCCTGCAAATATGACTCAAGTTAGTAGAAAAATAGTTTTCTGTCTCACGGATCCCACGGTTCCCTCCTTGTAGGGATCCGTCTAGGCAAATTAAAGGGATCCGTCTGGCTGATGACTGATTTCAGCAATGGTGATATAACAAATAATGTTAACATCAAAGTGAGATATGTATTATACAACATAATCATATACTCAGAAATATAGCAAGTAGCATGTAATTTCATTTAATAAAACTAGAGGTATGATATACATGACTCTAAAAACTAAGAAAATGAACGATACATGACTTGGAATTACTAGACTTATCTAAGTAACGCTTGATACTAGGACACCACTAAAATCCTCTAGCTCAAGTTTGTTTAGGTTTAATCTCGTCGAAACGTTCGAGGAGGTGATAGAACATGAAACGTTGATCTTCTCGTACTTCATGTATCAAACTTTCAACATGTTGACAATGATAACAATCTTTGTCATGGCTAGGTAGTGGTGGTGGAAGAAATGAAATTGCTTGATGCGAAGGATCAAGTGAAGCGGGTTGGGGAGCCTCAAACGACGGAGGGATTGGTGGAGGCACATTTGAAGATGGCTCGACCAAGAATGATGGTGGTGGTAGAAGTGTCAACTTCCATATGGTCGGGTGGTTGACTTTGATAATTTCTCATAATCCAAATGGGATTATATGATGGTGACGGCGAAAAGGAAGCGGAGCTAGTGTTGACTCAACACCTTGATTTTGTACCATTATTCCTCCTAATGAGGAGAATGTTGCCGGTGGAGGAGGATGAGACGGCCTAGGAGGCAAATCCTCTAAATTGTAGAGGTGTGGTGATGATAGTGGAGTTGTGAATGAGATAGCTCTAGGAACCAATGGTGATGGTTTAGTGGAGATGGGATTGTTTGGCCTAGGAGGTATGGTGGTGTTTGGCATAGGTAGTTTTGTGGGTACTATCCTTTTAGGGATTGGTTTGATTGGTGGAGGAGAAATCCTTGCATTTGTGGACTTGACCGAGATGATTCGGTTGAAGAGATTTCGTGTACAACACGAGCAATTTTCTTGGGTGGTTCTTTGGTTGATGAGTTACCACTTGGAGTTTTCCTCATGATGAGATGATTTCAAGAGGTTTGTAAAGATTTCTAAGTGCTGAAAATGAGGATGAAGATGATGACTTTAGAAGTCCTAACAATGTGGTTTATAAAGCAAGGGATTTGGCAAGTGCATTCAAGACTTAAGCCACTAAAATTCATTGGAATGTGATGATTAACATGCACAAGAGTCAACTTCAGAGTTGTACTAATCTAGGAACTCATTTAAGATGAGATGGAGTGTTCAAGTTAGCAAGATGAGCTTGAAATGATTGTTTTAGCTAGAGTTGACATAAATCATCATACGGATCCCACGGTTCCTCCAACGAGGGATCCGCCTAGGCTAATCCTAGGGATCCGTCTCTCAGCAGCTAAGAAAAGATAGCAATGATGTTTGTAAGGTCTAATGCCTATTTCTTCTTGAGTGTTTCAGTTCATCTAAGTGTCTTAAATGAAGAGGTGCTTAAGTACTTAAGGGTAATGAGTGATGTAGCTAATGATTGCCTTTTATGGAAGAAATTGGAACTTTCAAGAGTACCAATGAATGAACAAAGATGACACTAAAGATTTTGAGAGTGTCAAATGGAGCTAAATGATCCTAGAGATCAGATAGTGACTTAGGATAATGTTTTGGAGAATATCCTAAAGGCTTAAGATGGAAAAACTAGAATTTGATCAATTTTGACCAATTTTGAGGTAAAGATGAGTATGATCAATTTTGCCATAATTGAAAGATTTCCAAAGCTAGATGTGAGGGATCATGTGAGAAATGATGAGTGAGCTTGAGAGTGGAAGAGTAATGGGTTTAAGTGAAACGATAGATCTACAAGCGTCTTGAGTGTGATCTAGATGAGTTATGTGTGAGTACGAAAGATCTACTTAACTTGATAAGGACTCAAATTGCCTTAAGGCACTATGTCTAACTTAGTGTGAAGTGTTCTAAGGACATGTTTGAAATACAATGATTGCAATTGCATTTTATGTTTGCCGGATCCCACGGTTCTCTAAGAGTAGGGATCCGTCTAGCACAACCTTTGGGATCCGTCTATCTGCTAAGCAGAACCTTTACTAAAGGTATGCAATGATTTTGACAATGCATTATATTTCAAGGTTAGTTAAAGAGGTTCTAACACTAAGATATCAAATGTAAAATGTTTTATTTCATGAAAGAAATTGGATTACATTGATAAAGCATGAATACTAAGGATTGATCCTATTTGAAAGATTACTAAGTTCCTTGAGCGTTTTCGCTAGAAGGATCATCAAATGGTTGATGAGTGTTTGCTGATTCAGGAATGAAGAAAGTCTTCATGAGAGATGTGTTTAGAGGTTCCATCATCTTGTTCACAAGTACGTACAACGGACTTTGAAATTGAGGGTGGAAGTACATGATGTTATGATAAAGGCGCGTCAAGAACATTCCATAGGGGATGAGTTTGTTCTTGGAGCCTTGAAGATTTACAATTCGCCTTGCGAAGAAGTAGGCGAGATTGTATGGTTGTTGTGTTAGCAAACAATACATTATGTGAGCACAACAAGCGGGAAGGATTTCTCGATTTCCCCTAAGACTCCAAACATTTTCCGTAGGATGAGTGCAAGAGCCTTGTACTCTTCTCGGATATCCTTTGTATAGATAATGTTTGGATCGGAGTAATAGGGTCGAGGTTTGCATATTATGCGATTCAAGTCTTCCGGGAAGGTATGTGTGAACAATATGGACTATTTTCTTCACGAAAGTTGAAGAGAGAATCAAGAGACCAATCTTCGTGAAGGCACATTGTCCATGATTTAGAATTCGGAGAATTTGAGCAAATTGCCCAAGGGTTAAAACAAACTTTTGGTTTTTGATCCAAAACCAAAGAGATAGAGAACGATCCTCGTTACGAACGAGTTCGACTTGACGGAAGAATTCCAATACAAACCTTGGACATATTTTCTCGTTAATTTCGAGAAGACATTCCAATCCTATGGTTCGGAAGGAGGTATTGATACCTTCTTCGTATTGTGTCGACAATACGTCCTTCGTGGAAGTGACGAGTTTCGAGATTATTGAACCCACGGACATGATTGCCAGGTGTGTTGGGCTCAAGGGAGATGTTAGGAGTGTAGACGCTAGTGAGTAAAAAATCAAACTCATATTCATGCGACATTGCGAAACCTATAGGAAAGAGAAGTTAATAGGATGTGACGTATTACGGGTAAAACAATGATTACCTAACGTTTTTACAAGATGTTTATTAACAATGACATTTAACTAACTTAATGTTTGACATTCTAGTAGAACATTTCTTTTAGGAAGAAAGTGGTTTTATTTTGCATGGAAAATCATTATCCGAAGGACGGTTCCCACGGTTCCTTCTATAAGGGATCCGCTAGTATACTTGCGGGATCCGTGGATCTGTAGTAATGTATGATTTTTGATAAAAACATAAGTTTAATAGTTTTATACCAAGATATGTGTTTTAGCCTACATTTTCTTTTAGCATGCATTCATGGTTTCTAATGTATCACGAAAGAATACGAAAGATATAAATCAAAAGAAATGACAAACACATTATGATAATAATAACCTAGATAAACTAGACTATTAATAATATTTCATTTCAATGCTAAGAATGATACAAAGGATTGGGTATATAACCCCAATGTAGATTAACAACACAAAGTATATGTCTCCGTATGTGAACTTCATCATAGGGAACACAAGAGCGATGAGTGTTAAGGTGATGAGCACGAGGGCGATGTAAATCATGTTGATGACGAACCTTCTTTGTTTTGGTTTGAGATGAGATGAGATGAGAGGAAGATGAAGTTTTGAATGAGAGGTAATTTTGGAAAGTGGAAGATTTGAAAAAGTGGGGATTTTGATAGAGTGGACGACGGAGGGTCTTTTATGGGGAAGGAGGAATTTTTGATATTTTTGTTTTGTTTTATTATTAGAAAGATATGATTTTTGGATTAAGTGAAATAAAACACAAGTTTTATATACCACGACTTTAGACGAAAAAGTAACACGTATGTGAGAAAAGGCTTCCTAATGAAGCTACATGTAATACATGTATATGCACAAAAGATAATCATATAAATACCTATGTAGGCATACTTAATTATCAAGCTAATGTCATTTAGAGATAAGTAGAAAGTCATACCTCTAATGCACTTAGGAATGTCTTTACAAATGACACAACAAATGTCGGTGTAGACAATTCCGGCTCCTTTGTGTTTAAGATACCTTCTTAGGGAAGGTATTCTTGTTACCAAGCGATTCCTATGGCTTGGTAGGTATGAGCTTTGACTAAGCAATATGACAAAGAGGATTAGTGCAATTAAATGAAGAATAAATAATAAGAAAAATGTTGTCATCTAATCAACATCCAAACAAAGAGTTTTAAAAGACATGGTGTTTGTTTTTATGAAAAACCTTCTTTGTAGTTTTCAATTAACCATGGATCGTATCAAGTTTTTAAAGTACAATATACTTCAAGAAACTTGGTAACGAAGCTCTGATGCCAATTGTGGAAAACTAGAAGGGGGTTGAATAGTTTTGCCAATTAAAACTCGTTTTAAACTATTTAGATCGACTTATGTCAATCTATTTGGATGTGTGTTGGATGTTGATAAACAAACATATAGAAATATAAATATGTAATGAAAAGATAAAGAGTAAGAAGCACAAAACCACAACGCGAGTATTTATAGTGGTTCGGCTACAAGGACACCTTCCTTGCCTACTCCACTCCCGAGTCACCTACTCGAGAGTTCGTAATCACTACACAACACCGACTCCTTATGGTGGAGAAACCTTCACAACGTTGCCTACTCTTTTTCGGTACTAGGCTAACCACCGGGTTCTTTCACACCAAGGTGAACCACACCTACCACAACGTCGCCTACCCTTTATCCGGTACTAGGCTAAGTACCGAGTTCCATTACAATGGAGGAACTACTACCCAACACTACACCAATCACCTAACCCCAAAGGAGATCAACTCCTTATTACAACATCATCAAGGATATCAATATCCTTGGATCCAATACTAATCTATCTTGTACATCGAAACACACCATATCGAATGTACATCTAAGGCACCTTTCACTAATGCCTTTAACTAGATCTTCAAGACACCCTTCACTAATGTCTTGTGACTTGACTTCTAGGCACCCTTCACTAATGCCTACAATACGGACGATCGACACCTTTCACTAATGTCTTCGTCTTGACACTTGAGACATCTTTCACTAATGTCTTCAACACTACACTTCTTAGAAGAAAGAAAAGAACCATCAACAAGAGGACTTGATGGTCTTGATGATGAGGAAGCATGGCAACTCATGGACTTGAGCTTGCTTGACTTCAAAGGTGGTGATCTCGCCTTTAAGAGGAACCTAGAGAATCACACAACAAAACTACAAACATAGATCACTTGGATCCGGGGTTAGAGAGTTTTAACTCAAGGAGAAAGTATGTGAGAAAGGGTGAGAAACAATGAAGAAATGGCTCACTATTTATAGAGAGAAAATGCCTACTGTTCCCCAGATCCCACGGATCCCTCCCTTAAAGGATCCGTCTAGCGTAAAGCTAGGGATCCGTGGGACGCTCCTCTTTGCCCATTGGTATTTTGGTCATGGGTCATGGGTCATGGGTTATGGGTTGATCCATGGGTCTTTTATTAGATACAATGTATCTCATGAGTGCAATGCACCTAGTCAAATAGGTATGGGTCAATACCATGGGTTATGGATATTATCCATATATGACATAAGCATGATGTCATGCAATGGGTTATGGGTCAAGATCCATGGATATGGGTCATGGACTTTCGGTTGTACCCAACTACATTCAATGTATTTGGTCAATGGGTTATGATACTTAAGTTTCTACCCATTTATATTACCCAATATACTACATACTAGTTATGTGTATATTTTACCCAAATATGTAAACAATAGTTGTTGTACATATGTAATACTAAATCATAAAATCACTTATACTTGTTTTAGTGTTTTATGTGAAAACGTAAGTGTGTTAGAAAACTATTGGCTCAAACCATTTACGTATTTTATTTGTTTCGTTAAAATGATTTTACGTTTGTTATCGACAAAACATTAGAAGATCGTAAAATATAAATAAACGTTTTACGGCTTATTTGTATTAACAACTTTAGCGGTGATGGACGTGTAATCAAATTTCGTTGTGAGCATGCAACACATGTAATATCCTTAGTTTCAAAAATCTTATTGTTCCTTAAAGGATGACCACATGAGTTTTCAGTAATTTTCTGCATCATTGTTGACCCGAGATGGCCCAGCCGGTCATGCCAAACAATAACATTATCTCGGTCTATAAAGTTCTCATTTTTTGACTGCATTTGATTCAATTACATTAATCTTAGCGTAGTATAAACCGGAATAAAATGCAGGTAATTTCTCTAAGACATGCTTTTTACCCATAATCATATTTGTCACATGAAGGTACTCTATTTTTCCTTCACTTGTTGTCTCAATATGGTATCCTTTTCTACGGATATCTTTAAAACTCAACAAGTTCTTTTGAGACATTGGGAAAAATAATGCATTATCAATTTTAAACCGTGCTCCTCCCGGTAATAATATATTTGCTTTTCCCAATCCTTCGATCACTTTTGCATTACCAGATATAGTTTTAACATTCGGTTTTTGTATATTTATTTGAGAGAAATATTTTCTCTTCTTAAGAACTGTGTGTGTGGTTGCTTTATCCAATAGACACACATCTCCATCATCAGTAGTCAAAGTAGCTAGTTGATCCATGTTCTTCAAAAAAAAATAAAAAAAAATACAAAGAAAATAACTCAGGTATATTAAAACAGTGAAGCAGTTAAAAAAACTTTTCACTAAAACAAACATTTTATTAATAATCAAAGAATGAAGAAAAAAACATCCTAAGGAATTAAGAAACAAACTTAAAATGAAGATTATTATTCTTGGCATGAAATTAAACACAAGGTATTCTTAATGTAAAGCTAGAAAACATAAAACAAAGAGACTTTTGGATTGGTTGCTCAATCACTCGTTGGTAAGAAAGTCACTGACATCCAAATGGGTTGGATTAAATTGGTCTTCATGACCACTGGGGCTACCAACATTTTCATTATCATAGACAAAATTCGTTTACACCCCTTTCCCTTTGTTCTTTTGAGACTGTTGATAAAGGTCTACTAGATGCTTGGCCATACGACATGTACATGCCCAATGGTTTACAACCCCACAACGATAACATGTATTTGTTGTGACACTTCTTGATTTTTGACCTTTTTTATTCACCTTTCCCTTATCTTGCCACTTGTGTTCTTAAATTGAACACCGCGATAATTTCCTCGACCAAAACCACGTCCACGTCCACTGTAAGAACCACGAACGCGACTTTCATTTTGATTATTAATTGTTGCCACATTACCCTCAGGAAATGGTGCGGTACCAGTTAGACGAGTCTCGTTGTTCTTTATTAAGAGTTCATTATTTTGCTCAGCCACGAGTAAGCAAGAGATTAAGTCACAATATTTTTTGAAACCTCTTTCGCGGTATTGCTGTTGCAACACCATGTTGGATGCATGGAAAGTGGAAAATGTCTTTTCCAACATTTCTTCATCTGTGATCTAAGGTCAATTGAGAGGTGATTCGGAACATGGCCGAGTTATATTCACTTACTGACTTAAAGTCTTGTAGCCTCAAGTGAACCAACTCATAATGGACCCTTTACAAGATCACCGTTTTTTGATGGTCATATCTATCTTTCAAATTGTTCCAAAGTATGAGTGGGTCCTTCACTGTGAGATATTCAGTTTTTAAAGCCTCATGGAGATGATGGTGTAAGAAAATCATTGCCCTGGCCTGTTCTTGGACACTTGTTTCATTGCTATCTTTTGGGTTTTGGGTAAAAGGAAACTTCCACCCTGGTAAAATATATTAACCAAAAAACTGTTTAAAGAACAATGGAATGTGGCTGAAATGTCACATTAACCTCAAGCAACCGCTTGAACAACCACAAGATCATTTATGACATGACATGCCATAAATGAATAACTTGTTACCAAAAACTAGAGTAACCACTAAAAACATAAAAAGATATGCAAAAAAAATAAACAAATCCACATAAAAGATTACTTCCTCGAACGGCTTTGAAGCTTGAAATCTAACTGATTGTTAAATTCCTCAAATTGCCCAGGTAAGTCATAGACCTGGCCCGCATAATCATCCGAAAAATAGCCTTCAAGCTCGTTATGTCCTCCTGCTGATGAAAAGTAACTGCCTATAGGATCATTTGGCTCAAACACCTCATCATCACTATCTGAATCAACCACTTCACCTACCTTAGAGAATGGGTTGCCCTTCCTTTCACCATCAGCCACCGGAATAGGTTTACCATTATCATCTACAAGGGTAGCTTTGCCATCAATAATAAGCTTTTCAAGCTTCCCAATTTTGTCAGCAATAGGAGTGTTCTCCATAGTCGATGGAGGCGTATTTTTGGAAGAACTAGAGATAACTTCAGGAATACACATAGTGTCAATCACAGGTTCCAAAACCGAATCTTGTTCCATAAGCACATCAAAACTATTCTTCAAATCAACAAGATTGATATCATCCACCCAATTATTATTCTTACCTTGGTCATCCCGGGATGGAGTCGTACTACTAGTAGGATCAGTAGTAGGTTCATTACAAGAAGAACCTACATTAACCGTTGGAGAACCTGTATTCGATTGGACAAAAGGCTTAGACGATGCTCCTCCATTCTTTGGCTTAGTAACCGGCCTATAGTAATATGAAACTTTAGGCCTTTGAAAACGAATCCCATCAACCTGGCGATTAGTACCTGAAGCTTACCTTTTCCTTTCATCTTATAAGCTTCAACGAAACTCTCTTCATCAACCAACGATTTATCTTTCACAACCGGTTTCACTCTCTTAGGAAATCCATCATCATTGTGATCAAAGACTTTACAAGTCTCACATCTTGCTATCTTTAAATCGTATTGCCAATGCAATTAGCATTCAAGTGAATCTCAACATCCAAAACCCATGATAAACAATTTTTGCCAGTGATGTCTAGAGCCAAAAACTCAAGCTTTGCAAGGTTTGACATGATAAACTATAATATAGAAATTTGAAAGGTTAATACCGCTAATATGAAATACAATATAAGCAATTTAGACAGTGGCGGAACTTGGCCATTTATTTTGGGGGGGCGAATTTATTTTGGGGGGGCCGAATCGGAGATTTATTTATAACATCAACTAAATTACCCCTAAAACCTACAATATTTACATTAGGTGTCGTAAATTTTGGGAGGGCCGGGACCCTCCCCTGCCCTCATAAAGGTCCGCCCCTGAATTTAGATATATTGCATGCATACACAGTGAGTTTAGAAATGATGGTTGCCATATATAGCGAGTACAATGGGTATCAATATGTACAAAAAATAATGTTGATAAGATACCCTACAGGATCAAACAACATACACGCTAACTCTAAATAATAGTTATAAATGATTAATACTATACATATACCGTTGTATCATATATAGCTACACATAAATTCAGGGTGCGAAAGGGATAAAATAAATTAGCGGAAACATTAGCACGTTGTGATTTGAAACATTCAAGCAAGTACATGCATTATATTAAGCACATGTATTCACAGAACTAAGACAATAGTACTATATTAAGGAGTTTATATGAATTGTGATATGCTAGTGAAATGCAAATCATACTATTTTATAATGCAAAAATGCTTTTTAAAATTAGAAATACTTAAAATTCAGCATTGTTTATTATAGTAACATTCAATAGCTTGCATATAATTAAAACAAAATTAATGTGGTCAAGATATTTATTATAGTCAATTAATTAACTGGTTAATAAATATAATTAATGCAGTTATTAAAACACCCCTTAGATAAGAAATATAAATTATCAATAATATTGTACAACCACTAAAACACAATTATTAAATGTCACTAATACAAATAACAAAACACATTATATAAATATTCAATTTCGTACGGGCAACGAGCCAAACGGGCTCGAGCCCGAACGGGCACGGGTCAAACGGGCTCGTGCCCGAACAAGCACGGGCCAAACGGGCTCGACTGTAACACCCCCAATTTCGTGATACGCAGCGGAATTCAAACTGGTGTTACTTCATGGTCTAACATATAATAATAGAAAACGAACTCTAATGGAGTCGTTTTAAAAGATTTATCGCTCGATTTATATAAATATCGAGTTTACAAAATAAGGTCCCAAATGTTTCCAAATTTACAAAATACATTAAAATGGGTTTTCGAATGATAATAAAATTTATAACCTTCTTGAGTATCCGTGCTCCTCCGTGTCACCTCGTACAATATGGACTCGAAATACATGCTTAAAGCACAACAAAAGGTTGAGTGAAATTATAGAGTTTACTAAATCAGTTGAACACAATATTCGTAACGTGAGGTAATTAGTCTCACATTCATAGTTTAGAAAACAAACAGATATTATTGCACTAAGCTCATGACACCTAAACGTTAACAACTTTGATATAATAGTAACAGTTGCCCTAATAGGTAATTTGCCAATAAACCTATGGATCTTAAAATATAGTGCATTTGTTTACCGGACTTGGTCAAACAAACGGGATTCGTCATTCCCAATAGATCTATCCACATTATTTGCGTTCACCCGCAAGTGATTAATGGTTCATGATAATAGGGACTTTGGCAATAGTGGTACTTAGTGCAAATAATACATTCAAGTATAATTTTAAAGCAATGTGTTCAATTTAAAATAAAGCATGTATTTCCCCCAAGGGTTTGTAAAACATTTAAGTATTAAAAAGTGGGGCTATGAACTCACCTAGAGTTTAATGATGTTAAGTACTTTAACGGATGTGATAGATAAATCGGGAAACTTCTATGTGCAACCTAAAAATGGAATGTTGCGACTTAGGTTGGAAATAATGTTTAGGAAAAACATAAACATCCTATATATGTCTCTATGTTGATCATGATGTAGTCTTTTATAGTTTGATGTTTATAGTAACAGATTTAATATGTGAAAACGTATTTAGTTTATAGATATCGTACTACCGTTCGGGCCATCATAATTCAGAGGTCATGTAGTAAACGTTCGAGGAGCTAGGACACTTTAAATCGTAAATCCAGCAACTCGTCGATACGTTTGACCCAAATGAAACCCCTCACATGAAGCTCCCTACTATTGTAGCACTTTAGCAGATAACATATATAATTTGAGTGGGGATTATTATATTATAAAGTTTTATTATTTCTTTAGCAAACATTTAGTTTTTACAATTTCTCAAAGTTTACAAGTGGTCATAAATTATTTAATATAGTCAATAATAAAATTTTAGTAACAATTTAATATGTAACTAGTTATAAAAATGACATAGTTTTTATATTTTTAACTTGTAAAAATCCAATTTTTGCCTATAAAGACTATTTTACAAATATTAGGCAGTTAATGATATCATTTGGTCTTTTCAGGCCGAGTTCCTTCGCAATTGACGTAAAACATCGTTCCGAAAAACTTTCATGCTTTAATTTTTTGATGATTCGGATCAGAAGTACCACTTTTTGAAAAACAGATTCAGCAGTAATGAAAATGGTCATTTCTAGGGTTTTCTAACTTCTTTTTACCATAACTTTTGACTCGTTTGTCCGTTTTGGGTGATTCAAATTGCTATATTTACCTTTTTATTTTTTCTACAGTAGTATGTAAGTTACCAAGTCCATATATAGCTATTTCAAATGGTCTCAAATATGTAGAATACAAAATAGTTTACTAGTTTGTTAATTTTATGATAATATGTGAATTAAAACATATGTTTGAGTGTATGTACATCATGAATCAACATAGTAACCATATATATAGCATGTATTTAACAAGATTAGTAATAATAAACATGAGACAATGGAGTGGTGGTGGTGATAAGTTGCTTACAACTTTTGGCTTTCAAAAGAAAGGAGTAACTAGTAAGGATAGGACTTTCCACACCTTGGTACCCTTCTACACTTCTTGTAATAATGAAGGATTGGTGATGAAGTATTAAGTGACTTGAGTGGATTTAAACTAAAGAAGATCACTTAAACTTGCTAGAGATCTGATGTAGTAACTTGCTACTTTCAACCTTCTTAGCATCAACTTGGAGTCATGAATCAAAGTGTGAAATATGTGTTGGTGCTTTGATATAAATGACCAAAGAGGGGAGGATGAGGGTTTTTGTGAAGTCTTTCACTTGCTATTTATAGGAGGGAAAGTTTGGTTAACCATGTATTGGGTTAGATAATAACCATGGTTGAATTAAGGACACATGTATGAGATTACATGCAAAATAGATGAGATGATGCCAACACTATGGTGAATCACCTCATATGGGCGGTCATTATGAGTTAGTGGGCTAGGATATTTTGTTTTGGTAATATCTTGGTGTTATGATGTGTTTTGGTTCCGTTAAATGCTAACCGTAATTTGTTAAGCCATAAAACATAAAACCGGGTATCGTAAAAATACGAAATTTGCAGGAATGATGAGACTCGTCATTATACTCCATATAAAAATATAAAGTGAGTGATAAGTCTCATTGGGTGCTAAAACGCTGTCTAAAGCTGGAAACGAGGGTTAAAAACGCGTAAATCGCGTAAAACGCAGAACTGGAAAACGTAAAATTCCAACATTTGTGGAATTGACATAAAATGGTAGAATTACATATTTCTAATGTTTATAGTGTTTTATGGACACATCGGGATGTCCGAATGACGTTTAAACCCTAAAGTAGTTCTCAGACACGGTTTTGTGAAATCGGTTCTAAATGGATTCAACGTACGTCGTCAGGACGACTTGTCGAATTTTATTTATCTTGTCATAATGGTAAAATAAAAATAAAATTTTTTACGGGATGAATAATAAAAGTCAAATAGTCAAAAGTCAAAGTCAAATGTCAACTTTAGAAAGTCAAAGGGTAAAATAGTCATTTTACTTTATGAAAATTATGGGTTGCTACTGCCTCTACCCCTAAGGGAATTCCGTCTCGTAATTAGGTGTGTTTATCCGATGTTGAAGTGTCTAGGAAAATGTGGGTGTATGCTTGAATTCTAATCTTTATGCTCAAGTTTACGGTCATAGAATGTGTTATGTACCATTCTAAGTTTTTGGTGGTGGCTTAAGTTGATAATCTAAAGGGTTTTTAAAATCTTATAGAGTCTAATATACCTTAAGTTTGGCTTTTCCCGATTCTCAAAACGAATCATATGTTATTGTATCGAGGCTTTCAACAAAATCTTAATTTCTAACATGGAGTTTTTGTTAAATTTTAACGCCTTACATCTATGAAATTTTCATTTCTGGCGATAGTGTGCGGCATGCAGCCAAATTTGTGTTTGTATGGTTTCCTTAGTTGTTTCATAGGTGATCTCTGAACACCTTAGTCCAACAAATAGTTGGCTGACACTTTCGTCTATATAGTGCCTCAAGTGGAATAGTTTTGTTGTTGTTAGGGTAACTGTTGTTAATAAGAGGTGTAAGATATTATTGATGTGAAATGTTTTATAATGATGTGATAATTGTTGTTGTAGGAAAGTCTTGCTAGTGGCAAGTGGTTATCCAAACCATTTCCAAAGTTGATCATGTCTTAAGTAGTTTCGAGATGAAGGCTATATCGTATAGTGTTGATGTCTACTAGTGTTTGAAAGAAACGTGATACTGTGAAGTTTTACATACTGACTTATAATGGGGTTCAAATAATAATGTGTTATGTTTGATGATTTAGAAGAGTGTAGTGCATGTTTACCATTATTCTTAGGTAGAGATTTCTAGTTTGCTTTAAAATCATAAGTGAATTTTAAAGGATTATGGCGGAAAGATATCTTTGAAACCTAAACAGGCTAGTACTTCTAAGAAATGACGAGAAGATTTGATGACTATTCCAAGATAGTAGTTAGGATTATCTCATAAATGAAAACTTTCAAGAATGAAAATAGGTAGTATAAATAAGTGTTAAGATCTCGCTGAGTGGTAAAACACTATCGTGTCTCTAGATCTTTTTAATGAATTCTGGTGGTTTATCGAGTTTAAGTAGGAAATTAACCTGAATATAACCCTTGTATAACTATTCTCAATGTTTGAAAAATTTAAGTCGAACATAGTTAGTCAGACTATGTTCCAATGTCCCTAGGTTAAATATAGGTGACTAGACTATATTTAGCCGAGGTTCGATAAAATTTTCAAATACCTAAATTAGGTATACTCGTGATACGTCCATAGTTTTTGAGAAAATATCCACAAGGCAAAGGCGATATAATTAGACCCGTTTCTCTATAATTAAGGCTCTGATACCAATCTGTAACACCCCCAATTTCGTGATACGCAGCGGAATTCAAACTGGGTGTTATTTCATGGCACAACACTCATAACAATAGAAAACAAACTCTAATGGAGTCGTTTTAAAAGATTTATCGTTTATAAATATCAGCGTTTACAAAATGAGGTCCCAAATGGTTCCAAGTTTACCAAATACATTAAATGAGTTTTCGAATGATAATAAAATTTATAGCCTTCTTGAGTATCCGTGCTCCTCCGTGCCGACCTCGTACAATATGGACTGAAATACATGCTTAAAATCACAACACAAAGGTTGAGTGAAATTCATAGAGTTTAGAAATCGCTTGAACACAATATTCGTAACGTGAGGTAATTAGTCTCACATTCATAGTTTAGAAAACAAAATGATATTATTGTACTAAGCTCATGACACCTAAACGTTAACAGCTTTGATATAATAGTAACAATTGCCCTAATAGATAATTTGCCAATAAACCTATGGATCTTCAAATATAGTGCATTTGTTTACCGGACTTGGTCAAACAAACGGGATTCGTCATTCCCGATAGATCTATCCACATTATTCGCGTTCACCCGCAAGTGATTAATGGTTCATGATAATAGGGACTTTGGCAATAGTGGTACTTAGTGCAAATAATACATTCAAGTATAATTTCAAAGCAATGTGTTTAATTTAAAATAAAGCATGTATTTCCCCCAAGGATTTGTAAAACATTTAAGTAATAAAAAGTGGGGCTATGAACTCACCTAGAGTTTAATGATGTTAAGTACTTTAACGGATGTGATGGATAAATCGGGAAACTTCTACGTGCAACCTAAAAATGGAATGTTGCAACTTAGGTTGGGAATAATGTTTAGGAAAAACATAAACATCCTATATATGTCTCTATGTTGATCATGATGTAGTCATTTATAGTTTGATGTTTATGGTAACAGATTTAATATGTGAAAACGTATTTAATTTATAGATATCGTACTACCGTTCGGGCCATCATAATTCAGAAGTCATGTAGTAAATGTTCGAGGAGCTAGGACACTTTAAATCGTAAATCCAAGAACTCGTCGATACGTTTTACCCAAATGAAACCCTTCACATGAAGCTCCCTACTATTGTAGCACTTTAGTAGATAAAATATATAATTTGAGTGGGGATTATTATATTATAAAGTTTTATTATGTCTTTAGCAAACATTTAGTTTTTACAATTTCTCAAAGTTTACACGTGGTCATAACTTATTTAATATAGTCAATAATGAAATTTTAGTAACAATTTAATATTTAACTAGTTATAAAAATGACATGGTTTTTATATTTTTAACTTTTAAAAATCCAATTTTTGCCGATAAAGACTGTTTTACAAATATTAGGCAGTTAATGATATCATTTGGTCTTTTCAGGCCAAGTTCCCTCGCGGTAGACGTAAAACATTGTTCCAGAAAACTTTCATGTTTTAAGTTTTTGATGATTCGGAGTAGAAGTACCACTTTTTGTAAAACAGATTCAGCAGTAATGAAAATGGTCATTTCTAGGGTTTTCTAACTTCTTTTTACCATAACTTTTGACTCGTTTGTCCGTTTTGCGTGATTCAAGTTGCTATGTTTACCTTTTTATTTTGTCTACAGTAGTATGTAAGTTACCAAGTCTATATATAGCTATTTCAAATGGTGTTGGGAATTAAGGTAATCTCTCGATTACTGCCAAGCACAAACCACGATTACGCCAAGGTTCAGTTGAAGAGATTACGAAGAAGAACTGATCTTTGCCGGTTATACTTCAATGGTGATAAAGCGAGCAGGTGTGTTCTTCTTGAAAGTGGGAACCACGTGGGAGAGATAAGCTCGGTTTAGAGTAAAAGTCACCGTATGTATAGGTTGGCGCGTATTATGTGTAGAGCTTACTCGGAATAAACACGATGATTAACAAAACAATATGATTAGTTGCATGCTTGTCTAGTTGCATGCTTAGTCTAGTTTAGTAGAAGTAGCGTAAATTGTCAACGCTCATTGGGTTTCTTGCCTATATAAGAAACCATATTAGTTTGTAATAGATAAGTTTTTAAAAAGTTTCTCAAGTCTTGTATTCTATTCGAAACATAGAGTTTCTATAATCAAAGATCCATAGAGGATCAAAAGTGTTCTTAGTTATTGTAACTTGTATTTATTTTCCGCTACAATATCAAGTTGTAGAGATCTTCCATTAGTTTGCTTGTGATTACATTGGCAACACTAACGATCTCCGAGTGCTTAAGATCTATCAAGGTCTTTGTTTCTAACAAGTGGTATCAGAGCCTCGGGAAAGTCTCTACGATACTAAGAACCATTCTCACCCCAAACATCAAATATTCATTCACCATGCCCGGATCGACATCTTGAAAATGAAGTCACCAACACAAACAACACCAACACCAACACCACTTCCATGCAACAACTCGGTCTCACAAACAAGAATGGTAAATTCCCTTATTTAAAGAGGAAGAATATGAACTTTGGACTATGAAGATGGAAACCTGGATTTCCAATATTGATTGGAATCATGGGAGGTAGTAAAGAAAGGAAATAGTCTAAAGAAGATGATTCCCATGAGATGGAAGTTTATCATGGCTCCACCAAAAGCTGCTTGAAGAAGTCTTTGGCCATGCAGAGAGAGCATAAAGTGAAGACTATTACGCTTCAAGCCATACACGAAGATCATCTATGTGATTTTCATCATATGGATGATGCTAAAGATATTTGGATGGCTCTCAAAGCAAGGTTTGGTGGAAATGAAGAATCAAAAAGAATGAGGAAGTCCATGCTAAGACAACAGTTTCAGGACTTCAACATATCGGAAGAAGAAGGTATCCACAAGGGATAATGACGGTGTTCCATAGGATCTTGAGTCACCGAATCACCGAATGCTAAACCGGACAATGAAGATTGCAACTCAAAGTTCTTGAGGTCCTTGCCACCATCATGGTTGCATGTTAGTATTGCACTCAAGGCTAAAGGAGGGTTGGACATGCTCACCTTTGATGAGCTATACAAAGACTCGTAACCCTTGAACCGGATGTCGGGACTCCTACCGTACATCTTCTTCTAACCATGCGCTTTTGTTGGGACATCTCATTCCAACATGATGGTACAAGCTCCTAGCTCCAACTATTTTCCATCATCTCCTAGTTCCAACTACTTTCCATCATCATCTTCAACTCCCCTTCACCACATAACCCTCGTCCCACTCCACCAAGTTCTCAAGCTAGATCTAGTAGTGTGATGGAGGATGTTCTTCATTCGTTTGTTGTTGACTATGATACTCAGCGGTATCTTGCATATGAAGACTTTGATCGGTGGACCCTCTTGAAATGGAGGAAATGAAGCTGAAAATGCAGTGGCTTTGTTGTCGGTGGACATCAAAAGGTTTGAAGAGAAGGCTGGAAGGAAGTTTGTTTTCAAAGGAAAGGAACCACTCGCTTTGATAGGGAAAGTCGGTGCTACTCTTGTCATCGATGGGGCATTTCTCTAGAGAATGCAAGGATGAAAGAATGGAGATGGAGCCAAATATCTTTCCTATCGCCAGAAGCAGCAGGAAGTGGAGCTTCAACTCTCTCACCATGGATGAACAGGTCAACTGGATCGCACATGAACTCATTAATGAGGAAGCTCATGATCTTGACAAGGTTGGATGCTTGCAAGGTGCACTTGGATGAAAGGCATGATCGGTTTGCCTTAATGGGACTATCTCGGTACACAATTGTATATTTGGTCGTAGTCTTAGATACAATGAACTTAAGGAAGAATTTGATGCCATGAAACCTAAGTTTGATGCATGTTATATTGATAATGAAGCTCATAAACTAGCATTAAAAGCGTGAGAAAGACAAAAGTATGGTTTCGGAAGAATCAAATTGCTTATGAAGAAAAATAAAGGTTTTGAGGTTTGATCTAGAAGTTGCAAATAATTACTTAAACCGTGCGAGAAAGCAAAGGATGAAGTCGTAATCGAGAACCTAGAACTTAAGGCAAAACTAGCTAAGAAATTGATAGGCATAATGAATGGCAAATGTCCGGTAAAAGCTTAAATAGAATCATCTATACTAGTCAATCTCGGACATGTCCTATAGGTTTAGGTTTTCAAAAATATGTAGGTCCGTAAGCTAAGTATGATGGGCGTAAACCTACATCACTAGGGTTAGCTAATTATGTTAAAGAAGGTATAATGCATCTGTCCTCGGTCCCATTAGAGGTGAGTTCATGCCCACGACCTATCCATCATCGTTGACTTTGATGGATCACATCACTTATATGGCAAAAGTCAAAAGACTTGCGGACCGATACCTCATCTAATGATTTTGTCTCTTGCTCGACACGGTGACAATTCATCGGATCAAGGGTCTACTTCCTATGAAAGCCGTGATTCAAATGAGAAGTCGACCCTCCCAAGCTGAACCAACACCCAAGCCTGCACCCCGTCTACTTATGAGTCCTCTAGGAAGGCTGCCGAGGAATCAACTTCAAGACAGTTTCTCACGAAGACTTATCTTTTAAATGTTTTAATAATCATCTGTTAAAACAATTCCTTGAATGTATCTGTTTAAGTACTTCGCATGTAATCCAACATCTTCCTATTTGAATAAAACTTCTAAGAAGAAGACATGTTTTGTATGTGGCGAGAAATTTCATTTGATAAAGGATTGTGATTTTATGAACAAAGATTGGGTGCATGTGCTAATCTCGAGAAACACAAACCTAATCGGACCAATGTTGCTAATATCCCACCTTATGTCCCTCAGCGACAAAGACCGACTCTCATTGGAGAGGTTCGGTTAACGCACCGTATGTTCAACCCACTAGTTCATTCTTTAAACATGGTTATTGGCCTACATATGTTGACTCTATGTATCTTTGGGATGGGATATGGGGCACCGCCGGAAGCCCTCAAGAGTTGTTCTTGGACCAACAAGGGACCAAATTATCAATGGAGGACCAAGAGCAATGGTGGATCCTCTGAAACTTCATGCCCTAAACTGTGATCCATAAGGCGGTTCAAGTCGAAGAATGACTTGAGCCTCCTCTGAATACTAACTGCTTGTATATATATTTTTTTTTGTTTGTAGGATCATCCCTTAAGCATAAGAATATTGGTATTGTTGATAGTGGTTGTTCCGAAGCATGTCCGGGAACAGGATATGATGCACAATTTTGTCCCTATAGAAGGAGGAGGCAATGTAACGTTTGGAGGAAGTGATGGGAGTATCACAGGAAAGGCACCATAAAACACCTCATCCGGATTTTGAAAATGTGTATTTTGTTAAGGAACTTCAACATTTCAACTTGTTCTTTGTTTCACAAATCTGTGACACTAAGAACAAAGTTCTCTTCACCGAAAATGAATGTCTTGTCTTTGTCTAAAGACTTCAAGCTCCCGAAGAAACTTCAATTCTGTCAAGGTTCCTCGTACTCACAACTTATACACATTCAACCTTAATGAAGTCCAACGGTGGTGACCTCACTTGCTTGGTGGCCAAAGCATCTCTTGATGAGTCCACTAAATGGCATAGAAGAATGGCGCATGTGAATTTCAAGACCATTAACAAACTTTCTAAAATGGGTCTTGTTGAAGGACTTCCACCAAAGTTTTCACAAATGATCACAATTGTGTCGCTTGCAACAAAGGAAAACAACACGAGCTTCTTACAAGCTATCAATGCTATGAGCATCATTCTTGAACCTCTTCGCTTTGCTTCACATGGATCTGTTTGGTCCAACTCAAGTCGAAGCATTGATCATAAGTTCTTCTGTTTGGTAATCATGATGGCTATAGCGATTTTGTTGGGTTTTCTTTCTCGAACCAAAGATGAAACATCTCAAGTCTTGTTGAATTCATCACTCTTGTTGAAAATCGGTTGAATAAAAGGTTAAGGGTATTCGATGTGATAATGGGACGAGTTCAAAAATGCTATTCTTATAGAACTCGTGGGTCAAAAGGCATAAAAGGGACTATAGTAATCCAAGAACCCCACAACAAAATGGGGTGGCCGAAGAAAAATAGGACCTTAATAGAGGTCGCTAGATCCATGCTTGCAGACTCTAAATTGCCCACTATGTTCTGGATCAAGTCATAGCACTTTGCTGCTATGTGCTAAGCAGTGTCCATTACTGCACCACAACTCAAAACCCCATATGAACTTCTCTTTGGAAAGGTTCCCATCATTCACTACCTAAAACCTTTTGGTTGTCAAGTGACAATTCGAACACAAGTGATCCGTTGGGAAAGTTTGATGAGAAGGCCGATGATGGTTATATTGTGGGTTATTCACTCATAGTAGGGCCTACAGGGTGTATAATTTGCAAGCCAAGAAGATAGAGGAGACGTTGAACCCGAGATTTTTGGAAGACAAGCATAATGTTCAGGGCGGGGTCATGCGTGGTCTTTTGACCTTGACTACTTAACCGACTCTTTGGGTTACACTAGACACTTGGCTAATCAAAATGCGGGTTCTCAAGCTTCTCCAACGACAATGCAGTCCATTAGATGATGACTCGAAAATGAGTTTGAAGATGATGAGCAACCCATACTTGTGCCTTCTTTCTCTCCTAACAATGTTGCGGTACCACCACCAAGAATCTGCGATTTGACCGATGAAGATGACTCTCATTATCTTGAGGACCTTGCTAGGCTTCGACTCAAGAATTTGCCGCCACGCTTGAAGCGAGCGAAAGAAGGGTGGCTAATGAAGGTGTCGTGAGAACAATGTGTCTGGTTGACTCACACACACCTCCATCCCCAAATCTGAAGGCTATCTTTGTTCCTTCTCAAGTTTCTTTAGACTTTGGTGAACCCTATACACGCTTTCCAAAACCTTCGATCTTGGAAATCATCAACCCAAAGTGGCATCTTCACCTCACCCTCTTATGATGTTTGAATTTGAACCAACCATCACTAATCTTGATTCATCCATTGAAGTCAACCCCACTCGCTACTCGGAGGATCAATATTGCTCATCCTCAATCCAACATCATAGGTGATCTTCGGCACCGTCGAACTCGAAGGGCTATCACAAGTCCTCAATTTGGACAGATTGCCTTCTCTTATGTCTCCAACCAACAAAGAGACAATCACACGACTTCAAACATTGTCTGTTTGCTTGTTTTCTCTCAAGTGGAACCAACCAATGTATCTCAAGCTCTTAATGACTCAAGTTGGCTAGAAGCAATGCAAGAAGAGATGCAACAATTTCACAATCAGCGGTTTGGATCTTGGTTCCACTACACGATGGCAAATATGCCATTGGGACAAAGTGGGTTCGAAGAATAAGAGATTCTCGGGTGTTGTGATTAAAAACAAAGCAAGGTTAGTAGCACAAGGCTTGAGACAGAGGAAGGAATTGATTATGATGAAGTGTTTGCCCTGTTGCGAGTTGAAGCAATTCGCATTTTCTTGGCTTATGCTTCTTATATGGGCTTCATGGTGTATCAAATGGATGTCAAAGGTGCTTTTCTCGTATGGTGAGATTGAAGAAGAGGTTTATGTCTCTCAACCAAAGGGATTTGAAGACCCGGATCACCCAAATCATGTTTACAAAGTTGTTAAAGCTCTCTATGGCTTACATCAGCTCCAAGAGCTTGGTATGCTCGGCTTTCATCATTCCTGTGAAGCATGGCTATAGGAGAGGGCTATTGATAAAACTCTGCTCCTCAAGAAGAATTACTCCGACATCATTCGGTACAAGTGTATGTGGACGACATTATCTTTGGTTCCACAAATGAAGCTTGGTGCGAGGAATTCGAGGAACTTATGAAGGTGAATTTCAAATGAGTGCTATGGGAGAACTTACTTTCTTTTGGGTCTCCAAGTTCAAGAACAAGATGGCATCTTTATCACCAAGATAAATATGTGAGGGACATTCGAAGAAGTTTGGTATGGAAGGTGTTAGGATCGCCACCACACCTTATGAAGCTCCAAAGACTAAAGCAAATAATGAACCAGATCTACTTTGTGAATGTGCATCCAGACAGTCCATGATTGGTTCATTGATGTATCCGACGACTTCAAGGCCCGATATTACGCTTTCGTGAGTGTGTGTTCTCGACATCAAGTCACCCACTTGCTTCCCATCTCAATCTCAGAAGAATATCTTTAAGTACCTCAAAGGCCAACCTCTTTTAGGCCTTTGGTACCCAAAGAATCTCCTTTCAAGTTAGAAGCATATAGTGGCGGTGATTATCTTTGGTGCAAATCGGATAGAAGATCCACAACCGAGGTGCCAATTTCTAGGCAAAGGTTGATTTCTTGGCAATGCAAGAAACAAATCATTGTGGCCACCTCAACTCATGAAGCGAGTACGTTGTCGCCGCAACCTACGTGGACAAGTCCTTTGGATTCGTAACCAATTCTTTGGACTATGGGTACAACTTTATGAACACTACAATTCATATAGATAATCAAAGTACCATCCGCATAGTCAAAATCCAGTTTTCACAATGAACGAAACACATTGAAATCGTGCACCACTTTATAAGAGATGCTTATGAAAACATTTGATAAAAGTGGCTAAAATCCATACCGATAATAATGTGGCACCTATTAACAAAGGCTTTTGATGGACCAAGGTTTCAACACCTCGTGGTCAATATTGGAATGCTAAACCCTTGATTTGCATAGTTTAAGGGAGGCATAGGCCTCGGGGAGGCATATGCCTCGGGAGGATTTGTGCAAACTCGCAGATTTTTGTTTTATATTTACTCTGCAGATTTTTGGTGTGATTTTGGTTTGTTTCTATATTTTAGTTTGTACTCTAACACTAACTTCTAATATTTCTCTAGTTTGTTTGTTCTTGTTGTAGTGTTTGCTTAGTGTTTGTTTTGCGGTTATCATCATCGCATTTTGTCTATTCCTTATCCGGATTGCGCTTTATACATCCCATGATCAAGATCATATTCATCAAGAGTGGCTCATTAGTACATGGTCGATAGTGAAAAGTGTTGCTTGTTTCTTCGATAACAAATCTTGAAGCATACAATTTGATTCTCTTGAAGATAATCTTGAAAGAAAAGAAATTGAAGTCAAATTGTTCATTCATTCATTCAAGAAAGTTACTGACTTCTGACTTACATAAAGTCAACTTCTATTTTGCATCCTCAAAATACGAGTCAGACACTTAAGCTAAGCCTAATCTAGTGCATATCTTTCATTCAAATCTAATGGAATGTCGGATATGCCTTTGATCTTGGCTTTGCTTTGTGAGTCTTGCATAACCACCCATTCGCTTTAACCGGCTGGTTGGATATGCACGACCAAAGACGACGAAGATGCTAAGGACCAAAATGGAGGATGGATTGATGAAAACGATTGATGATGACGATGACCACGTGGGATGACGAAGAGAACTATCGTGTCCTTTGTGCTTCATCTATTCATTTCAACCAAAATGCAATCGATCCACCTCCTCAAGCCCTTCTTCTATACGATGGGTGTTGATGCACCAAAAGATGGTGCGGTGAGACCAAGAACCACCTCTCTATCTTTGGGAGTGGCGGATTCTCGCACGAGGTCTTTGTTGAGACCGAGGTCTTGGAGGTTGGGAGTAAGAAGTTCCTCCTTATAGGAGTCATCGAATCATCGCCAGATTCACTTGGATTCACTACAATGTCATCTTCGAAGAAGAAAGAAAGGTGATTTTTAGGTCTTGGATAGGGTTGAGGAAAGTAATGGAACCATGGGTTTGATTCACCACTTGATGATGATGAAGAGGATGAGGAAGTCGAGGAAGTGAGATCTATGATCTCAGGTTTGGAAGTCATAGTGCAATTGGGTTAATTGGGGTTATTTGGCTTCTAGGGTTTGTGGTAAATATTTGGGGATCTTGGTGAAAAGATGAGTTACATTGGGATCATTTTATAGACGGATTCAAGGTTCAACGAGTTTAATGCAAGTAGGTGGCACAGTAATTCTAGAAACTTACCGAAGATATTCTTATCTTTGATGCATTCTGCTGATGCCATAACCTCAGCAGATTGATCTTGTGATTCTACCGAAGTGTTATTTTGGGTTGGGTCAAAGTTGTCATACACGTCAGCAATGGTCAACCAAACGGTCCATTTTTCTTTGACTATAATTTGGGCAAAAACACTCCACCCACCATCACTCGCTTCAGAACAAACGAATTCCCTCCTATTCCACTTTCACAAACTCTCACCATTTCAAAATCATAATCCTAAACACTCATATCCCTCATGGCTCTTGAATTTAAATATGATCACAACAAAGTTGCTTTTCTGAGTAATGGCAAAGGTTATGAACTGTACGAACCAATGGTAGAATTCCTGAAAAGGTCCAAAATTTATTATGCTCTAACTCATTCCCCAAATGAGATATATGAGTCTCTAATCACTCAATTGGGAAACCAGCGAGATGAGGAACGAGACAGAGATTAGGGATGTGATTGATGAAAAAGAGTACAATGTTACAGAGGACCTGATTAGGAGGAAGCTTCACTTGGAAGATGCTGATGGAGTATTTTACTCTAATCAGGAAGATATGCTGAATGGACTTAGGACGATTGGGTATCGAGGCACAAGAACAGATATGTGGCTAAAGAAGGAACTCTGCCCAAAATGGAGGTTCCTGGTTCACACACTACTCCAATGCATGAGCAACAAGACCGGAGGATGGGACCGATTCTCTACCGACCGGATATGGTATTGTGTGTCTTTCTCAAGGGTAACTTTCAATTTTCTAAGTATATTTTCGAAAACATGGTTGAAAATATTCAAAAGACAAAGGAAAATTCTTAATGTACCCAAGATTTTTACAAATTATATTAGACACCTCTACCCAAGCCCAAGCTTTTATCCTATAGGTTCTTTGATCGCTAAACTGTTTGCAACCATGAAAACTCACTTTCGGGGAACATCATCCTTGCTAGCTGCCATGTTGCCCCAAGGTAATGAGGTCGCTAATGAGGAGAATGTGGCTCATAATCCTCCCACCTCACCTGTTGCTACCGATGGTAATCCATTGGTCAACATTGATGAGGCCCATCTTCTCTCGTTGAAGCAACTCATGTTGCTCCCGACCGACCACCCCGTCCCGATCCTCCACCCACACTTGATACTAATGTTGAGTCGATCTTAATAGACCTCCCACACCAAGTCCCGTGAGGATCCTCTTGATGAAGATCTTCCTCACACCGAGCATGACCATGATTCTACTGAAAGGTCCAATGAGGCTCCCTTACCACGAGCAATCTGTGGTGGGCCGAGGACCCCATTACACTCTCATCTGTATGCTCTTGTCAATGTGTATGCTTGCAGAGGTTAAGAATCAAACAGGAGCTTGCGAGACCAAGTCTTCTCTTGGAAGTAAAATTGAAGAACCAGAATCGATTAAGGTCTTAGAGCACAACCTAAAAGGGTCTTCCAAAAGGAAACTGGTGGTTTCATCGATGAAGAGCAAGAAGTTTCTCCTTTGGATCTCTAGAAATGTTGGTGAAGTGTCTCTCAATGACCCTTCATCGATGTCGCTGCCACTTCATCAAAGAAGACGAAACCCGCTCACGTACACCGAAGAAAGAGATCGATCTTCATAAGGTTTCTTCAAGCTTCGAGGAACCTGTGGTTGATAAGGCGCATCTATCGATATACAAATGGAGGATGCATCTCCAGACCTTGGACAATCTTCATCTGTTCAAGAACCATCAGACCCTTCACCTTCAGCAGATCTTCCTGATGTTGCTGTCTTGACCACATCAGTTGATAATCTACATCAACATGTTGATCTAGGTACTCCAGAAGAAATTCCTGTATTTGATCTTACTGAAGAAGAGTGTGCTAAGCAGCCTGATGATAAAGGGAAAAATGTCATCACTGAAGATGAGCTTGGTCCTCACCTAGTTACTGAGGAAGAAAGACTGGGTCAAGCAAGTAGATTGGCAGAGTTTAAGATGTCAAAGGAAAGTGTAGCATTAGCTAAACAACTTGGAACAGAGGAATTTTCATCTCTAACTCCTGAGAGAAGAAAAGAACTAGATGAACTGAGGGTTAAGATGCCTGCTGAACATTGGGATATCCTCACCCAGCAAGTCATTTCAAAACCTTCTCTAGCTCAAAGTGTACTAGGTGAAGATTTCCTCAGTGACAATTATGTGGAGCGAATGATGGCTCAGGGAAGACAAAGGAGGCAAGAAGCAATTGCACAAAAGAGGGCCATCCAAGCTCAGAAGGCCAAAAACAAACCTCCCACTAAAGATGAAATGAGAAGGGTGGTGAAAAACCAATACTCAATGTCCAACTCTGGCCTAACAATGAAGCAAGTCAAGGCTTTTCCTGATCATGTCCTGTATCGCAAATATAACCAAATCATGGAGGAAAGATCATTATCTTTAGCAAAATCTCTCAACTTAAAGAGGACTTGAGATCAAGTCGCTTGAAGCCAAAAGACTCAAGATCGATGATGCTCCAACCAAGGAATACTCTCCAATCATTCCTATCAAGCAACTTCAAGTTGCCTCCTCATCGCCAAGGGTCAATCTGCGAACCATCCTTCATTCCTCCCGATGCACCAAGCATCGCCTACCTCTCCTCAAGAATACCGATGGCACACTGGAAGATTCTAAAGCTAAGCAAGCTGATCTTGCAGAAACCAAAACAGAAAAGGCTATAAGGATATCCCACAGGATGAAAGCACTTCGTGCTTCAACCAAGTCTCCATCCACTGATACAAGTCCCACTATCAATGCAGAAGATGAAAATGCTCCCTCAAGGGACATATATCAGCCTGGGAGGAGGACGAAGAGAATGGCTAAAATATCTCCTTTGGATCTTGAAGCTGATGACTCAACATTCATTGTAGAAGGGTCTGCTGCTGATTTTCCTGATGGAAACTCAGATGGGGTGATAGAGTGGAAATTAAAGGATGATGAGATGAATGTTCTTCATCGAAGGGACTCCACTTTAATGGAATTCACCTTTCTAAAGGAAATTCTACACTTGATAGACAGGGCGTATATAATTTCTCTGTTTACTCAAGTTACCACCCATTATCGCAACAAGGAACCACAAGGTTCGGGATGTTTTACCAGAGATCTTCAAGTTCTCATTGAACTCCCACATTCCCAACAAAGAAAGCATCTTCCATTTGGGAAAACTCACATCGGTGGAAGCTTATATCTTGGAGATTCTATCCTCTCCTCGGGTTCATGTCCTTGAAACTAAGGGTGGAATCACTGTGCATGCATGTTGTCTGAAAGAAAGTACCCTCTGCCTCAAAGACTCATGGAAAAGATGTTTGAGCGAACCTGAAATTCCTCCGGATCCATGGGAAATGAAAGGCACTCTGCCTTAGCTCTGGTGGGATTGATCAAAACTCAACTTCAACAACTGCAATAGGCCTCTTCGTCATCCATATCAGATCACTTGGTACTCTATGCACTATCCTATTTTGTTCACTTTAGTTTGCTTTGTTTATGTTATTTGTCTATTTTTGTCTAAAGTTTTTAGTAAACGCTTTCATAAAAAGAAATCTCACAAAAACATCATTTTAAAAATAGTGATAGCGTTTATTTAATAAAAAAAAAATTAGGTCTTTAATTTTACTTCTCAACCGATTATTAAGCTTTTTCGTATACTAAACATTTCGTTTGTTCTTAGTTAAAAAAAAAAAAAAAAAAAAAAAAAAAAACTACTTTTAAGTAGAATTTTGTCGATGGTCTTTAACTCACCCGATGTACCTTCAGTATATCAAAGAGTTGGCTAGTCCAAAGTGCAGCTTTGGTAAAGACACATCAAATCATTGATAGTCGTAATGGTTTGCTCAAAACCATAGGGTTTGCAACTACCCATGCTTAATCTTGAGGGTTGTATGGTCATCAATTCACCATGGTCTATTCTGTTTGGAATCCAAGAATTGGCTAGCCCACATAAATATGGAATGTGGTAAAGGCACCTGACTCCATATTTGGTTCTCAATTCACCAATTCTAAGAATTGACTAGTCCCGAGCAAACGGCTACAGTAAAGACAAGACAAATCCGTTTATATGGTTGCTGATTTGCCAATAAATCAGATGGTTATCAATGTACCATAGTTTTCGAACTCAAACATGTGGCTACTCCAGTAGTAATGGCTATTGGTAAAGAGACATCAAATCCATTAATTTCAATGATTCACCTCTCACAGGAGTTAACACACCTGGAAGTGATGAGAATAGTATTGAACTTATATGTTTTGAGGTACACGATGTCATATGTTGCTGCAAAGATCTGGTGTTTCACATTTCAGTTGCTGATCCTCAAGATCCTGTCCACTCACTGCTCACACTACATTATGATACAATCCTCAAAGAAAATGTTACAATCCTCAACAGCATTAGCGATCTATCAAGGAAACCGGAACTTAACCTAGTCAAATTCCGCTTTAGGGAGGATTGTTGGGAATTAAGGTAATCTCACCGATTCGCCAAGCACAACCACCGATTCTCAAAGGTTCAGCTTGAAGAGATTCTGTCAAGAAGAACCGATGTCGCCGGTTATACTTGAAATAGGTGATAAAGCGATAGCAGGTGTTCACTTTGAAAGTGGGAACCACGTAGGAGAGATAAGCTCGCTTTAGAGTAAAAGTCACCTGTATGTATAGGTTGGCGCAGATTATGTAGAGCTTACTCGTAATAAACACGATGATTAACAAAACAATATGATTAGTTGCATGCTTGTCTAGTTGCATGCTTAGTCTAGTTTAGTAGAAGTAGCGTAAATTGTCAACGCTCATTAGGGTTTCTTGCCTATATAAGAAACCATATTAGTTTGTAATAGATAAGTTTTTTAAAAAGTTTCTCAAGTCTTGTATTCTATTCGAAACATAGAGTTTCTATAATCAAAGATCCATAGAGGATCAAAAGTGTTCTTAGTTATTGTAACTTGTATTTATTTTCCGCTACAATATCAAGTTGTAGAGATCTTCCATTAGTTTGCTTGTGATTACATTGGCAACACTAACGATCTCCGAGTGCTTAAGATCTATCAAGGTCTTTGTTTCTAACAAATGGTCTCAAATATGTAGAATACAAAATAGTTTACTAGTTTGTTAATTTTATGACAATATGTGAATTAAAACATATGTTTGAGTGTATGTATATCATGAATCAACATAGTAACCATATATATAGCATGCATTTAACAAGATTAGTAATAATAAACATGAGACAATGGAGTGGTGGTGATGATAAGTTGCTTACAACTTTTGGCTTTCAAAAGAAAGGAGTAAGTAGTAAGGATAGGACTTTCCACACCTTGGTACCCTTCTACACTTCTTGTAATAATGAAGGATTGGTGATGAAGTCTCAAGTGACTTGAGTGGATTTAAACTCAAGAAGATCACTTAAATTTGCTAGAGATTTGATGTAGTAACTTGCTACTTGCAACCTTCTTAGCATCAACTTGGAGTCATGAATCAAAGTGTGAAGTGTGTGTTGGTGCTTTGATATAAACGACCAAAGAGGAGAGGATGAGGGTTTTTGTGAAGTCTTTCACTTGCTATTTATAGGAGGGAAAGTTTGGTTAACCATGTATTGGGTTAGATAATAACCATGGTTGAATTAAAGACACATGTATGAGATTACATGCAAAATAGATGAGATGATGCCAACACTATGGTGAATCACCCCATATGGGCGGTCACTATGAGTTAGTGGGCTAGGATATTTTATTTTGATAATATCTTGGTGTTATGATGTGTTTTGGTTCCGTTAAATGCCAACCGTAATTTGTTAAGCCATAAAACATAAAACCGGGTATCATAAAGATACGAAACTTGCAGGAATGATGAGACTCGTTATTATACTCCATATAAAAATATAAAATGAGTGATAAGTCTCATTGGGTGCTAAAACGCTGTCTAAAGCTGGAAACACGGGTTAAAAACGCGTAAATCGCAGAACTGGAAAACGTAAAATTCCAACATTTGTGGAATTGACATAAAATGGTAGAATTACATATTTATAATGTTTATAGTGTTTTATGGACATATCGGGATGTCCGAATGACGTTTAAACCCTAAAGTAGTTCTCAGACACGGTTTTGTGAAATCTGTTATGAATGGATTCAACGTACGTCGTCAGGACGACTTGTCGAGTTTTATTTATCTTGTCATAATGGTAAAATAAAAAAAAAATTTACGGGATGAATAGTTAAAGTCAAATAGTCAAAAGTCAAAGTCAAATGTCAACTTTAAAAAGTCAAAGGGTAAAATAGTCATTTTACTTTATGAAAAGTTACTGGTTGCTACAAGCCCAACATGCAAGGGATAAACGAAATTTTTGATATCCGTAAATTTATTTTCAAAACGAATATAATAAACTAAAATACATGATTTACCGAAATTTTTTATTTGAAGTACCCTACTAGTAAGATACTATAGTGGTATAAGAAAAAAAATCAATTAATTATATGATATGATAATTAATATTTGTCGGTTTCAATTAAATATGAATTTAGAAAGAAAGGAAAAGATTATAAATTTGAATTAATGTAAGGCTATTGATGGATAATAAATTTATTTAATGAGTAACGGTTACGAAATTTGAAGAAGAATAATATTATCATCTTAATAATACTATTAAAAGAAAAAGAAAAAGGTAAGTTGAACGTTACGATTTGCAAAACGGATTCGCGGTTGAGACATGCAAAAATTTAACGAGTTTAATAGATCATACGTTTAAGAGAAAGATAATGTGTTCTATAATAATACATTTACTCAAGTAATCTTTAGCGCACATATAGATGTTATAAATAAACTATAACGTTATGTTTCTAGCATGTTGACAAAGAGGTAAATAAATAATACAACGAGGTAATAATAATAATTTAGATAAGAATAAATTTGACTATATTATAGAATCAAGAGAAAATTTATCTTTGAAGCTCGTAAAGCAATATAGACAATTCAACATATAAACTGATCATGCAATACACATAGACACGACATGCAACAATATAGACAATTAAATATAACATATAATCTGAATCATTTATTTTGCCGGGGCTGCTAGTTCCCCTTTCCCAAAAAAATATAATCTGAATCATGCAATACACATAGACATGACATGTATTTCATATCTTCTGAATTTTGAAAACTTAAAATGTAAAGTATACTTATTTGCAAAGAAATAAAAAACTTAAAAAACGAGGGTGCTGATAAAGTGTTGTATAACGAGCCTAGTAGCACAATATGAACAATAAACAAGTGAATATAAGAGAGTATGAAAGGGAAAGATAGAACTTGTTATTGGTGTGTTTTCACAATACATTAGGTGCCTCTAATTATAAAGACATTAACATGAATAGTATTAAGTACAATATTGGATGTTAAAAGACCAATCATAAAGTTGAGGTTACTAGTTAGGGGATAATGTGATGATTAATGTGCACAATCATTACAATAAATATTACAGTAATAACATGTTGTACTTTTTTCATTAAGACATTTTAGCATGTTCATGTTTACACCTGTTCTAACTTCTATTCATATTGATTAACAAATATTTGCATATGTTTTCTACTCATCTATTATATATAATAAAATAAGGAGTGAATTACATAAATCGTCCTTGTGGTTTGGTCAAAATAACGATTTTGTCCTATACTTTTTTTCAGTCGTTTCGTCCTCGTGGTTTACAAATCTTCGGATTTTGTCCCTCGTCCAAAATGTCCGTTAAGTGTTTTGCGTTGTTAGTCCTTCGTTAGTGCAGTTCGTTAAGTGTTTTGCACCGTTAGTCCTTATTTTTAAAATGTAGTTTTCCCAATTAGTCCCTCCGTTAATAATAGTTATCGCCCGATTTTTACGTTTTGTCCGCTTTTATCCGCTTTCATTCGGTTTTATCCGCTTTCCCCGTTTTTCGTTTTAATCCGCTTTTACGTTTTATCCTTTTCGCTCGCTTTTACGCTTTTGTCCGCTTTTGTCTGCTTTTATCCGATTTCACCCTATTTTTACATTTTTATTCGTAATTGCCGCCGCTTTTTACGTTTTGTCCGTTTTTTGTTTTACCCGTTGTTTTACTTTTTATACTTTTTCTTACATTTTGTCCGTTTTCTTATGTTTTGTCTCGTTGTTCTTACGTTTTGTCCGTTTTTAAACGCTTTTATCGGTTTTCGGTATGTTTTGTCCGTTTCAAAAAAAAATTGAATAAAAAATATTTTCAAATATGTTTTTTTTTTAAATATGTCCGTTTTTTCAAAATATTTGAAAAATATTTTTGTTCAAATTTTTTTTGAAAGTTTTATTCAATTTTTTTAAATTTATATTTTTTTTCAATTTTTTTCGAAATATTTTTTCCAATTTCTTTTTGAAATTTTTTAAAACGAAGAAAACGGACAAAATGTAAGAAAACGAAAAAACGAAACAACCAAGCGAAACGGAAAAAGCGGACAAAACGTAAAAACGGCGAAACGAATAAAATGTAAAACGGTCGAAATGGATAAAAAAGACAAAACGGACAAAAGCGTAAAATGTATTTAAAGCATATAAAAAGATTTAAAAGGGATGAAAACGTAAAAACGGATGAAAAGGAAAAAACGGGGAAAACGGATAAAAGCGAATGAAAACGGACAAAATGTAAGAAAACGAAAGAAAACGTAAAACAACGGCGAAACGGAAAAAACGGACAAAACGTAAAAACTCACGGCGAAAACGAATAAAAATGTAAAAAGGGTCGAAATTGGATAAAAAGACAAAAACGGACAAAAGCGTAAAAAGCGAAAGCATATAAAAGCAGACAAAAGGGATAAAACGTAAAACGGACGAAAACGAAAAAACGGGGAAACGGATAAAAATGAATGAAAACGGATAAAAACGGACAAAACGTAAAAAATCGGGCGATAACTATTATTAACGGAGGGACTAATTGGGAAAAACTACATTTTAAAAAATAAGGACTAACGGTGCAAAACACTTAACGAACTGCACTAACGAAGGACTAACAACGCAAAACACTTAACGGACATTTTTGGACGAGGGACAAAATCCGTAAGATTTGTAAACCACAGGGACGAAACGCACTGAAAAAAAAGTATAGGGACAAAATCCGTTATTTTGACCAAACCACAAGGACGATTTATGTAATTCACTCTAAAATAAGCTTTTGTACAAGCCTACTAAGCACTTTGCATTAAAAATTAGTTTAATGCACTACCTTATTTAGCTTCTAAGTACAAATGTTTTATGCATAAGGTTTTGAAAGTGAAAAAAACTTCTTCCACACGATTCATTCAATTACATTCAATGTAATTCACAAATCAGTTTCAAATCAATGCATTTAAACTCCTTTCATACGCATTCAAAGGGTGAGTTTCGGATCCACCATTTATTCACTATTTTTCTAAAAAACACCAAACACCAATTCAAAACACACAGATTCAAAATCAATGAAGAAGTTGTTTTTGTTATATCAGTGTGCCAGTGATTCATGAAAGATTATGTAAGTACCGATTTAATTATAATATTTATTGTTTCAAATTATTAGTTCTATATTGCAATGTAATTGTGTTTTATATGAACCCTAGAAAAAGACGATCAAGGTACATCAATCCATTTGTTTCAAATTATTAATTGGTAAATAATTTGTTTTTTTCATTCAATTATAATTCCTTTGTTTTGTTTTGTGTTTTTCTTACAGATTGTTGCAATACCGAGATAAATGACGATCAAGGTACATCAATCCATTTGTTGCAATACCGAGATTATTATCCGTTTTTGAATTTCATTTTGTGTTTTTCTAAGTACAAATGTTTTATGGGATATGAGAATATTAAGATTAGTGTTATTGTTTTCGTTTTTGTGGTGGCAGATGAATGTGGAAAAGCTACAGAAAATGGCCGGTGCGGTTCGCACTGGTGGGAAGGGTAGTGTGAGAAGGTTTGTTTGTTGCGTTGGTACTTTGTTGCAAGGAATTTGCATGATTATTGTGGGTTTGTCAAGCTTTAGGCATTCTGTAATCATATGATCAGAACGTCCGTTACATAAAAAGATAACTAGACTTTAAACGATTTAATTTGAGTCATAGGTGGATGTCGTGACTTTGGATTCATTTTGGTTGTTAGAGTGATAACTCATACTGATGGTTTAAATCTATCAAATATGGTTTGATTTTTAATTTTGTTTTTCTTTGTAGTACCATGAATTTGCTAATGTTATACGGAAATAAGACAATGCTTGACTAAAATGTGGTCGTCCATTATATTGAGTATTCTATATATAATCTCATCTGCGAAAGTAGTCTTCTAACAATATGAATCATAATTTTATTGAGTGAATATATGTGTTAATTATGAAATTTTTTGGCTTCCCTATTGGCTTAGAATGAACATGTTTGATACGCTATGAAATAAAGGACAACCTAGGACCGAACATATGCCACACAATTATGATAAAACATTCTAATCCTCGATTTTTGGTGTGATTTCTTGATGATGCCGGTATATATGTGTATTTCAGCTTTGTGCTTTGTGGTGTATTCGGGTTTGTCTCATCTCTTAATGTCAAAAGATATTGCAATTTTAATCATAAACTGTGTTTCGCTTGGTAGAGTAAAAGTGTTTGGATTAGCATTTTTATTCATATAAACCAAAGTTTGATAAATTGCTTATTTAAGGATTTAAGACATAATATAAAAAGAGATGAGAACATCTAATGAACTACATGTTTTAATATCAAGTTCGTCTCAACATAAAAGTATATATTAATGGGCAGTGATTTGCTGCAGATGGCGACTTGCCACTTATGGAAGATTGTTGCTGATGGGGCTTTCTGATGATCGCGGGTTGCTGGTGATGGCGACCCTCTGTTGATGGTGGCTTGCTGATTGTTGCATTAGATTGAAATGAGGTATTAACCTATAAAGGTATAAACTCTATCACCACCGTCAATAAGTTAATGTAAGATAAGTTTTTATTATAATTTATTCTCATTAATAGTTCTATTTAAGTCTTTTACTACTTCTTACCTTGCAATCAATCTTCTTACCTTATAAACAACTATTTAGATAAAATCCATAGTCCTGGCTTTCGCATATAAGCCTCTTCCTGAGATGGCGGTAAGCATTATTTATTTTCTGTCAGCACTCTATTTTATTATTTGTGCATTTTGTTCACAAGAAAGAACAATGCTAGAGACCAAGGCCAAGGTTATTCACAAAGCAATTTTAATGCGTGATGAATTGGTTATGAATTTGAAGTATGTGGGAAATGGTTAGAGTTATCAACATGGGTCCAATCATAAGTACAAACACTCCAATAAGTATTTATGGCTTGAGCAGGTTTATGTTGTGTATTGCTTACAATCAGGATGCGAGTGTACTTTTTATTTTTTTACATTTCAATGATAGTTTCTTGGCGCTATATTGACAACGCAAATTCATAACCGCACACTACTGCATTCAAACAAAATTATGAATTTCTACAAGAAAATTCAAAAGCTTTTGATGGCCTGGATGATTATGGAAGTGGTTTGAATTTGTTCACCGAATTACTTATTATATCATTTCTGCTATTCGGTTTTTTATTGAATCGTCATTTTTAATATTGTTTCAGATCCTATAAATAGTGCCGCATTAAACAAGAACGGAAGTGATGGTGGAAAGCCTCCAGTTGAGAAGCAAAACATAACCATGTGGAAAAAACTGAAACAGACTACTACTAACCCAAGTAAACCTATGTTTGCCGACCACACACCAACATGAGTAATAAACCGAATATGGACAGGTATATGCAAAACCATGATAAACCGTTTAATCCTAAGACACAAGTAGCTCCTCAAAAACGTTTAATTTACCATACTGAAACTATTTTTACACATCAACTTTACTTTTAACTAATTACTCTTTTTGGGTAAATTGAAACAGAAACCGACGTATTCAGATAGGGAAACTGTTCAAGACAAGCTTGAAGCAACAATGAAGAGCTCCAGAACATTATCAACAAGCTAAAAACGGTTTGTACTAATGATCTTATTTTCAAGAGTAGGTCTATAAGCAGTGCAGTGGATATTGAATTCTAACATATGAACTTCAACTTATCAGCTGCAGCACTAACAACTTTGTTCAAAGATTATTCAGTCACGTTTCCAATTCTAAGCTATTCACATGCGATTTCGTCTTTGGAGTTTTAGAGGTCGCAACAGATGGAAGTAACTGATTCCTTCTTACCTTATATTATCCTTGCAAGAAAAGGCGTTTGTTTGTGTGTTGGATTGGTATTCACATGCAGATTACTATGTGTTGCTACCTGGTTAGTTGTAAAGTAAAGATGAAAATAAATGAAAATAAGAAAAACAGGTGTCTTTTGTTACCTTCAGACTTGAGTACATTAGGACTTGCGTACTACGGTATATGATTCGGTATATGCTAAAATCTACCGTAAACAACCAATTTCCTTTTCAGGGCATTAACGTTTTGACTAAGAAAAATATGAAAAGTACTTTTGCTTCAAATAACACAATTAAAAAATATAAGAAATAATAATTAGAATACTGGTTAGAAATGGCAAATGGGCAGGACGTCGGGTTGGATCACTTGTCAATACCGATGTTTTATGTACATGTAGGCTTGAACTGCAAACAATTTTTGGTCCAACTTATAATGGATTTTTCATGAATAGCATATACTACTACATTATTTAAATAATACACAACTGGTAACTTTCAATGTGTTTCGACTGTTCAACCCATTTGGCACATTTACTTTTTAGCTAATTTGCTGCATGTTTTGCATAAATAAATGCATGTTCATGTCAAATTCATATTATAACCATGTTATAAGCTAACTTGGTTGACGTTGTAGTTTTGCTGACTTGGTTGAGGTTACATGTTAAAATGATTAGTCCATTTTGAGAATCATTGGTTTATAATTTAATGTGATTTGTGAACACAGTAACATATATGAAAAATGAGTCGGAATATATATGCAACATATGTCGTTTGCTCTGTTTAGAGTGTCTTTAAAGAGGTGATTTGAACACTCCCATAATTTATTGACACACTTAAATTTAGAGTGTCTTGACATATATATCCTCACATTACTTTTAGTCATGTTTATTATGTAAGGGTATAAATGTTTAAACACTCTAAATTTGAGTGTCCCAATCATTTATGAGAGTGTGCAAATTAACTCCCATATCTTTATGATTTTCAATTTATTGCATTCAACATATTTGACTTATTCATTATTTATTTTACGCGTAAAAAAAATTTGACAACAATTTTATGAAGCGTACCCGCCCATCGGGCGGGTCATGATTTGAGCTCCTAAACATTACTCCATCTATGGGTTACATCATAATAAATATTAAAGTAAACATAATTAAGTACATGATAAATGTAAGAGAACACATCATTGTTAATATTAAAGTAAAAGAATCTCAAAAGCTCATAGTAAGTTAGATGTTAACTTAAACTAAAATATCCCGAAACTACTATAAACGTTGTCTACATAGACGCACATAAATTATGGGAGATCAATGTTCAAAAGGTATATACAATATAAGCGTAATATATTTAACTGTAATGAAACGGGTTATAGGAGTGATTAAATGATTTAGAATATAAGCGTAAGATATTTAACTGTAATTAAACGGGTTTTAGGAGATGTTAAACACCTAAAATGAAACGGGTTGTAGGAGAGATTAAGTGATTTGAATATAAGCGTAAGATATTTAACTGCAATGAAACAAGTAGTAGAAGTGATTAAGTGATTTTGAATATAAGATATTTAACTGTAATGAAACGGGTTGTAAGAGTGATTAAGTGATTTTGAATATAAGTGTAAGATATTTAACTGTAATGAAAAGGGTAGTAGGAGTGATTAAATGATTTAGAATATAAGCGTAAGATATTTAACTGTAATGAAACGGGTTATGGAGATGGTAAGCACCTAAAACGAAACGGGTTGTAGGAGTGATTAAGTGATTTTGAATATAAGCGTAAGATATTTAACTGCAATGAAACATGTTGTAGGAGTGATTAAGTGATTTTGAATATAAGCGTTAGATATTTAACTTTAATGAAACGGGTTGTAAGAGTTGACGCGTTAGATACTTGCTTTATCATTAGATCTATACTTTCTCTACATCCATACGATTTCACATAATATCGAATCTAAAGTTTTTGAAACTAACTTAAAATCGGCAAAACTATTTAAGCGGGGTTTGAAGGTTGTCGTTTGTGATCAGGATGGTAATCTCTCCAAAACCACAACAAATGTCGTTTATAAAGAAGTACTTGAAGGTCTTTGAACAAGGTTCATGTTGTATCATGTATGTATCATTGGTGTAATCACGTTATATTATACTATGGTTCATTATTTTTAATGTTACAAGGTTTGTTAGCAACTCAATTGATCATTAAAATCACACATCATTTTATGTTCGAGTCAATCTATTTTAGATTGGCAACGCGATTGTTGTAAATCGATTGTGACTCACACATATTTTCAATTTAACAAATTTACGTTATTACTTTTATTATCATCTCATTTATCTATTTCTTTAAAAAATAACCCGGTGTCAACGGGTCTCTAAGCTAGTATGGTTATATACGGTGACTTTCATTTTTTTGGATAAGTCGCACCCACCCCAAGATAGGCCCTCATCCACCACATACCTAGACTATGTTGTCTTAACCGGGTCCACGCTGGCGCAGTGGGGATTTTTAACGGCGTCCGCCCGGAAAACCGTACTGCCTCCACACGATTATAAATCGCTGGAGTAACGGCCGGATGAAAACTGAGGCCGACTCGGATTTGAACCTGCGCAACTAATGGCTCACATGCTCTCCTCTTCATTGCCTAATATCAACAGAGCTTGTGGTCCACAAGTGAGAACTTCCCGGTAGGTCACCCACCCGGTACTACTCTCACCGTGACTCGCTTAATTGCTTAAGCATCTACCACTAGACCACAAGCCCCATGATTTTTGCACCTATTATATTCATATTAATTAATTTAGCACCTGATGCTTGGGGGGGTTGATTGTGTAAGCTCAATATTAAAAGCTTATGCATCTAAAAAAAATCCAAATTTGGAGCTTAAGCTTATTGATTTTTTTTTTCTGCGCAAATAAGATTTCTAGAGAAAGTTTACAAAGAGCAGACTTGAGCGAAGGCTTCAGGCAGTCTTGAGTTTGAGGAAAGGCCTCGGTCGGTCAAAAGGTATTTCACTTACATATTTTCTTCTTTAGCATGTTATTCACACAATCATAATCATTCGATCTTCCTATGAATTTGTAATGTCTTGTTTCATTTTGCTTAAATGCATTGACTTGATTTGATTACTCATTTTTATATACTGCGGTAACTGTTCTAGTAAAAAAAAAACTCATTAAACTAGACTATATATGTTAGTCCATTGTACTCTTAGAATGCTATAAAGTTTGTATCCACTTAAGTCAAATATTTGCACCTGTTCTACTCATATGGTTATATAACATTAATAACCATATATAAGCACTTTAGCACCTGATGGTTATATAACATTTTTGTAAAGTATATTCATATTAATTAATATAGGTATGACATGTATTAATCAAGGAACGACAAGTTCTAATCAAGGTGCGACAAGTGCTTATCAAGGTATGACAAGTGCTAATCAAGGTGCGAGAAGTGCTAATCAAGGTGTGAGAAGTGCTTATGAAGGTGCGACAAGTGATAATCAGCGTAGGACAAGTGCTAATCAACGTAGGACAAGTGCTAATCAACGTAGGACAAGTGCTAATCAAGGTGCAAGAAGTACTAATCAAGGGACGACAAGTGCTAATCAAGGTGCGACAAGTGCTTATCAAGGTACGACAAGTGCTAATCAGGGTAGGACAAGTGCTAATCAAGGTAGGACATATGCAAATCGAAACTATCATGGGTGGACAAGCAGTGAGGATGAAAAACTTATTGAGGCATTACTTCATACGGTAAACACAAGAGCATACAAAGCTGATAATGTGTTCAAATCAGGATATTTACAAATTCTGGAAACTGCACTAAAAGAATCACTTCTCAACTCGGGTATCATGGGTAAGCCACACATTGAATCACGTATAATAACTATGAAAAAATATTGGCAAGATGTTTATGAGTTTATGACATGCTGCATTTTAGTGGTTTTGGTTATGACGAAGAAAACAATTGCGCCACCACCGATGCTCCAGATGTATGGGATTCATATATCATAGTAAACGTTTTTAATATACTTTAACTGTATCAATGTGTTAAAAGTTTGCTAAATATATGATGTTTTGTATTTTGTTTTACTCTTGACATGTGAAATAGAGTAATCAAAGAGCGGAGAAGTTGAAGGACAAAAAGCTTGCTAATTAAGAATTATCTCTTATCTTTGTAAAATACCAAGCTCAAGATAATAAATCTAAACTTGTTACTGAAATGGAAGATGAAGTGAACACTGAAGAGTACGAGCAAAACTCAAATGATGCATTTGATAAAGCGAAAGCAAGCCATAATGCACGTACAAATACGAGTGGTGTTGAGGGAATTTCGAGTGTTCGTTCCAGAAAAAGGAAAAACATGGGCATCATGGCTTCTATAGCCGCGGTGGTCAGTGAAGCAGCTATATTACTTGGAGATCGAATTAAAGATTCATCAGCAGAAATGAGTGAAGGTATAAAGCTTGAAGTTGAGTTAAAATATAAAACAAACATCATCACTTATGAGCTTCAAAAGCGAGAATCATTGACTAAAGTGGAAAAGTTTAGAACAATTCGAAAGATAAAAAGTGAACCCGACAGCGTGTTGACCTTTTGGGATTGAAAGAAGACGAAAAGGAGGAGTGGTTGCGTTTCATGTTGTCGGAATGAGTTTGACTTTGGTAATCTGTAGGAATGATATGTAGTGTCGTTATTATACAATGTTATGTCTCTTTTTGGGTTTTAAGTCGGTAATGTATGAGAATGATTTGTAGTGCCCTTATTATACCTTTTTATGTGTCTTTTTGGGTCTTTAAGTTAGTAATGTGTGTGAATGATGTAGTGTTGTTATTGTAACTGGTACTGTGTGTCTTTGGGTCCTTTAGTTGCACTTTGTAATATGAAGTTATATTTAAGAACTTATGATCATGGTGATGAACCTTTTGTACTTAACATTTCGTAAAATTTCATTTTATGTTGATAGAATGTGTATGTAATCTTATTTTAAGCCACACTTTTATAGTCATGTATGACATTTATATTGGTTTAGTTGTTATTTAACATATATGACGGGCACAAAAAAATCACAAACATTAACGGGTGATTTTGTAAAATTTAAATTACTATTCCCTTCAAACCAAACAGGATTATGTAGATGAATTTCTACTCAATTACGTTACATTTTGCCAACCAAACACACGACATATTTAACAATTCAAATTACAATTTATCCGAATTACAATTCTTTTGACAAATGACAATTACATCAGAAACATTCAGCGAACCAAACGGCCCCTGACAGTTTAGAAATACATGCCTTAAATTAGTCTCGTCTTTTAAAACGCAAAATATATTGTTTACCACACCAAAAAGGGTTTATGCCTAAAAATATCGGAATGACCTATCAATTACGATATTGAGAGTTGATATTTTAATCGAGACATATATACTGTATGAGGAGAGTTATTTTACATACTAAAATTTTCTCACATACTAAGGGACTCATCCTCACCATTTATTTAGAAGGAAAAAAATTAATAGTTGATATTAAAAGCATTTTGATATTTCATCTATTTTTATAACTTAAATATATTTTAAACCGTTAATCGTTAAGCGAAAATAATTATACTATCGCGACGAGCATTTAATTATCTTTGTATAAACAGACACTTTGATATACTTTTGACATTTTTTTTTTCATTTTTTTCATATTTTTTCATATTTTTTTCGTATTTTTTCATTACTGAAGTTTGCATGAAAAAATCACATGTGATTAAATAATAATTTGAATATTCTAATAATGACACATGTGATATTCGTATTAAATCTCATATGATATGAAATATCACATGTGATATTAGTGTTAAACCACATATGATTCAGTGTAAAATCACATATGATATTGCACCATATCATATGTGATTTAGCAGTAATATCACATTTGATATTATTAGAATATTCAAATCAATGTTTTATTATATGTGATTTTTTTCATGCAAATTTCAGTAACGAAAAAAATGGAAAAATGTAAAAAAAACGTAAAAACGCGAAAAAAATTGTCGAAAGTATATCCAAGTGCCTATTTATTGAAAGATAATTAAATGCTCGTCGTAATGGTATATTTTTTCTCGCTTAATTATTAACGATTTTAAAGATATTAATATTTGAAAAAAATGATGAAAGTGAGTTTTTAAATTGTTGTTATTAATCTCATTCATTAGATAAAATAAAAATAAAAGAATAAAATTGATCCTGTGATATGTAAATGATCTTAAATTTATAATGCATTGATAGAGTAAGAGTTTTTTACTAACTAATTGCTTTTTTTAAAAATAATTACCAATGTATGGCATGTTGAATAATATTCGCCATTGTATAGTGTTTTTTTTATTATTCTTTTTCAATTTAGATTTTAACTCATTTATTTGATGCAAACTCATATGGTCGATCAAATGTGAACTTGCTACAATTTTAGTTAAAAAAACATCTCCTGTTCGTTCACATACATATATTCATACACCAATAGTAGCATATGAACTTTATTATTTTTTGAACTAAAATTAGCACATGAACTAACCAATCCAAACCAATTGGCTTAGCTCAGTTGGCCACCTTGGAGTCCTTAGGAGCTCTTGGGGGAGGGAGATCTTGAGTTCAAATCCTGCAAGGGGTTTGAATGAGGGATTTTTCTTCAAGGTAGTCCTTTAATGAAGGGTTTGGGCCTGTAACCCTGTGTTCGAATCTTGGAAAAGGCAAGGGTTTACCTCTATTAATTGTCGTGCCTTCGGATTAGTAGGGGGTTTTCCCCCCATTGGGTATTTGAAATAGGCATTTCCGCTTCGAGGGAGCTCTCTAGCGCGGACCCGGTTTAGACAACGTAGTCTAGACCTCCCGCTATCAAACCGCGACACGAAACACTTTATAAGAAATTCACCTTTAAAAAAAAAAACTAACCATTGCAAATACAGTGCACAGGCATGCATAAAGTAAGTACCAAGCCTCTGTTGTAGTATTAAGTTATTAACTGAAGTTGCGGTCACAATAACAACAATGCATCAGATAACAACGAGTCTTTATCAAAACAAAATCCAAAAGGTAATTAATCCAAAAACACAACAAAATAGATTCAAACAATAGTTTATGCCAAATAAAAAATATTGCAAATTATTTGTAGCATTAGTTCTTCATCGAGCAATGCTACTAACATCATTTAGTCACCTCCAACATGTTTATCTGTAAAGAACCATGTGAAAAGTAACTTAAGGGTCAAACAAAAGCTAAAAAAATGTAAGCATTTATTTATTTTATGAAAAAACTAATCAAATGCCTTGATAGCAAGTTGTTTAGTGATCAACATCCATTCTTCTAGGCCTAGAAGGACACGTTTTTCTATTATGACAACCTTTTTTGCAAATTCCACAAAGGTTATTTTTTTTCCTTCCTTAATGTCCATCACATTATGAATTCTTGATGAACGAGGACGACCTGATTTCACCCGTTTTAGATTTGAATTTGGAAGTAGTTCTCCAACAAATCATAATTTAGATAAACACACAACTATACAATATCAATTTAAGTAAATATGAACTGAGATGTATATTAAAGATAATCTATGTATGATGTGAGCAATTCACCTATGAAACGGTAGATGTAGAAGATTCTTTTCAATGAATGACTCACCTTGAATGAATGAATAGACGAGCAAAAGAACGGCTGAGTAGAGCTTCGCAGGGGTTTTGCTTTATTTTTATACAATTTGGCAATTTTAAAATTAATAATTAATAAAGTATATTAGAAAATAGGATATATTATTTGATATGGTAAATCATGCCATACAATAGATAATACTTTTAAACATGGCATACATTGGTAATTATTTTTTTTTTAAAGCAATTAGTTAGTAAAAAACTCGATAGAGTAAAGTTACTTCATTAATAGAGTAAAGTTACTTCATTAAATAACTAAAAATATTTATTGATTACATAAAAACTTCTAAACCATAGTTGAATGATAGCAAGGGAAAAAATACAACTGATTTTAGTTTTACAAAATAAAAACTACTACAAAAACTGGAAGCAACATTGACGGATCGGAACTATTCTAGATATTTCAATAATGAAAGTAATCTGCTTCATATCACACTAAACAAAAAGTCGGCTATATGATCAGATGGTACTATTATCCGATAGATTTGAACTTATCAGATGTATGTGTTATCAAATCAAGCAAGAAAATATAATAAATCTTATGTTTGACGTTTCTATAGTTACATGAAATATAAGAGAATTGAAACGGTTTTTGTTGTATTGTAGTATATATATATATTTTTTTTTTGGAATCCCGTTAAACTATGAGTATAGTATTCAATGAATCGAACTAATATCATCTCGAATTAATTATAGTGATTTGAATATTGTTTTATGGTTAAAGAAGAATTGAATTAAGATAAATGTTAAGAATTTGTGGCCTTACTATATATGTGCATTTCTGGTAGCCATAAAAACTATATTACAACAAAATGCTAGTAGAGGACCTTTGAAGTATTGCATATCACAAGCTCATTACTACAAAAAAAAAAAAAAAAAAAAAAAAAAAACTCATTACTAAAACTAAAATTGCTACATTAGACATCCGAGTTAGTAAAACTAAGATATCCATTGATGGTTAACTCTCTCAAACTTTGTTAAATTTGAGAAATTGCTAAAGAGTTTCAGTGTTCAACACATTTAAGATAAATGTGTTGCTAATTTATTGTGTAGTATTTTTAAAGCATTTAGTGGCATTTGCCGAAAAAAAGAATTAATTCGTTATTACTATTATATATACATAAATCAAGTAATATATATTATCCAAAATATAGAAAGAGATACAAAGAAATAGTTAATTATCAAAGATATGTCAATACATGGACACTAATGAACTCAGATCGTATTTTTTTTTTCTTCATAAAATTGCCAATTTGTAGAAATTACGAGTATTGTCTCAAAGTTGTTTCTAATAATGGATGGCTTGTTGCAAAGAGTATACGATATTATATACTAGTTTAGGTTTAAGTCCCGTGCAAGCACGAGATTTCATATGAATCAAATTTATTTTAAAATTTTAATTTAATATACGGACATATAATTTTTTTTTTGTGTTTAATGTTTTGTGATTGTGATATAAATAAAACTAATAATTATGCACAAGGTTTTACATAAACTTTTTATTATGTATTCATATGATTAATATTTTGTAAAATTTTTTGTTGGATGAAAGATTTAACTTTGTTTAACTGAAATATGTGTTTAGGTTGATGTTGTTGTTTAAATTTAACTATTGATAGCACATAATAATTGTTGATGAAGTTAATTTTTTTTTTAAAAAGTTGTTTTTTCGTATATCCATATATAAGCTTTAATAGGAATTGTATGAGTTATTGTTATAAGTAGAATCACGTATATTTATTTTTATATCACAGTAACCCGTGTTTACATTTGATATTTATATTCTCATTAATAATAATTTAGCGAATTAATTTTCAAACTTGTGTACATGTGTTAAACTTATAAAAGGGATTAACATGAGCCCTTATTGATCTCAAATAGTTAATTTTTTTTTTTTTTTTGATATCCTTACTTAAACTCATATAGAGGAATAACGTGAGTTGTTCGTATCACGTATAACCTCGAGTATTTATTTACGTACACAATAACTCATGTTTTCATTCGATATGTATGATCTCGTACATATACATGTTGTATTTTTAAAACAACATATATATTGTATTTTTAAAATATAAAGTCTAGGTGGTATAAAGTCTAAGGAGTTTTTGTTTATTTTTTAAAGTTATTAAAAAACATGAAAACATAGCTTTATATTAAACTCCATGTAATTTATTTAAAACTCAACCAATAAAATTTATTAGTTACCCTCTCTTCTTTTAAGTTTTTATTTTCTCAAATTTGACATGTATATTTTTATGTTTTTTTTTCAGCTTCCACCAAATTTATTAAAGTTTAACCATTTTTTTTTAATTTGACTTTCAATTGACGAATAAAAATGCAGGATTTTGCCACGTGTTAAAATAGAGCAACGTGATTGACCCGATTTTTTTTGTTAATAAAACTGTTTTAACAAAATACTTCCGAAATAATGTAATTCTTTTATTATATTAAAGATACATATGCTATAAGGACAAATTGATTAGGTAAAATGCTCTATAATAGTAGTTTTTATTATTCATTTTTTTGCTGTTAAATTTGTGTACATTGCGTACAAAAACATTGCATGAACAATTCACAATATAAGTTACATGTTTTTGCCATGATTAATTTAGCTCTGGTAATGAATCTATATCATATAAAAACTACAAAAATGAATGATAAAGTGGCCAATTCAATGTGAATTTAATCTAATTGTTTTCCATCATTTATTTGTCATAAACTCTAGGCAAATTGTCTAAAACTTCATACTTATCATCGTTTATAGTTTTGTGTACCATTGTTCGAATACGATTATGTTTGTGTGCATTTTTTAAAGTTTGATTATTATGTGTATCAATTCTTAAAAATTCTTGATTCAATTCTCAAATATCCGTGATTCGATTCCAAAAAATATGACACAGCATAATAAAAAATATGACACAGCATAATCAAAACTTAAGAAGATGTGCACGAGATAATTGGATTCGAACAATATATGGTACACTCAACTACAAAAAGTAGCAAATATGATACATTTTTAAAACAGTTAGCCCACATTCTAATCTCCTCCTCCTTTAAATAGAGACACTGCCTTCTCTTTTTCTAAAATATTTATCTTTCTAATTCACCTCTCTCAAGAATTGGGCTATGCACAATGGGGGAGGTGAACCGATTGGGTTGAGCAAGGTTGAGCAAGGTTGAGCAAGGTTGCCCCATTGTGGGGTGTTAGGTTGTATTCGGTTGAGGAGGAGAAAGCCACAAACTAGTTTGCATGATCGACCGAATTAAAAGCAAGAAAAGGGTAAAAAATCCAACCGTTTGGATTAAAAAAATCTCGGGTCACCACTGTGGCAACTAGATCGTCGTCAGGTCGTCGGAGAGAGAAAGCTGATGTGACACAGACGAACTAGTTCGCCACTGTGTTCAGCCTTACATTCTTCCTTGGTCAAGATAAATTCATTTGTTTCCTATACTTATTAAGGTATAAAGTTTCCATTAGTACATTGCATCCATTAAACTAGTAATCCACCTGAAAATAATAGTTTAACCTCTTTATTTTAACATCTCAAGTGTGCATGCATGTTGATGTCAGCTAGGTTTTTTTTTTTTTTTTTTTTTTTTTTTTTTTTTTTTGTTTTTTTTAAAAGAGAAGAAGATAGCAGTGTAAATGTTCTTGGTTTAAGAATAGATCTGAGCATGGCTATGTTGATTGCTTTTACCAATGTTGTGATATAAAGTTATCAAGTATATAACCAGGCAAGGTTGAAATTAGTGTTTGATGTGGTGAAAATTAATTCTCAATCACAATCGGGAAAGTATGAGTTCTGATAAAGGATTGTGAATTTTTTTCTATATCGAACAAGTTTGCACCGAATTGTGTTTTAATTTTCATTTGTTTGGATAGCTATGGTATGCATCGATAACTCCGCCTGCTACTAAAGCGTGATTATCATTCTGATTAAGTTTAGTGATCTTGATTGATTTTATATGGATGACGGCGATGATTTGCTTTTTAGGTTTTAGATACTATTGCTTGATTTATATTTTTCATGTTTAATAATCTTTTCCCCTTTTCCTGTTGTTATGATACTAATAAGTAAAAGGTGATTTACTGAAAATGGTAAATAGATTAAATATCATCAATCTATCAACATGATTGATTTTTTGTTTTGCTCATAATTTCTTGATCGTTTTCAAACAAATTGGTGATTTTCAGTCTGTTGAGCAAATGGCACCCAAGAAGATGAAAGTCAATAAGGTTTCCACACAGCTTCAATCTGAACGTTCTTCTGATTTAGCCGATAATGCAATTCGAGTAGGAGGTGGGTACCAGGCTATTCTATCTGAGACGGACGACTATGAACGCTCAGAAGTTTTTCGTGTTGGTCTTGCAATGCCAATTACATGGGTTCATGATGATGCTAAAACTAACATTGAAGCCTTTAAGTATAAATTTGAAAGCGTGAAGAAAATAAGTAAGCTTGATAAGTTACGTTTTGAGGTCGTGGATAGTACCGAGGAAGAAACAAAACAAAGGTGGGGAGACAGGGGTTTACTTCCGATTCCTGAATCATTTGGTGAATCATTGACCAATGCTGAACATAAGAGTTTTGTTCTTGGTCTATATTTATTTATCAATAACTTTTATTTGGTGAATGAGTTCATGGGAAACATAGGAATGGGAAGGGTACTCTCTCATTACTACAGTGAGTTTTATCATTCACAGGATTATCAGAGATGGAAAGATTGGAAAAAGGCTATGGGATGGTCAGCATGGAAGGATGATGAACGTATCACGATAGATTGGCCAACATATGCAAATATTTTTACTGATTCACGGCATAATGAGCTTTTATCTCGCCTATTTGCTAATGTGACAGATGAATGCAGAGAGAGATTGGCCGAGGTATTTCTTTAAATTAAATCGCTACTTTTCTTCCCAACTTATCATACATGAATTTCGTTTTTCGTAATATTTCCAAACCTCTAATCATGTTGAATAAATGTATTACTCTTGATTTGTAGAATTGTGGGGTTAGGGTTACAGAGTCTATGTTGTAATTTCTCTAGAGTATTGGATTAAATTTTGTGTCCATCAGATCAACAGAGTATAATTTCAAAACACATTTGCCTAAAATTTATATAACTTCAAACAACATGGTATAGTTTTTCTATTTAACTTCATAAAATTACTCAATTATAAAAGGCACGCGGGGTCATGGTGTTTCCGCCAATCTACACCTTTTTGTGGAATACAGCTAAAATATGAGCAAAAAGTGTTGATTGACAACCGCTCAGACGTGAGTGTGACCTTCTATTATTCGAAATTAGTCCATGGGTATTTCTGGTACTTTGGCTTGGCGAAAATAATTTTATATTTAGCTCAAACACTTGACCATCTAGTTACAACTTAATGAGAAAATTTCCTATTGCTAAACTTGCTCTAGTTGAATTTTGACAATTTATTTTGAATGAAAAATACTCATGACACACCCGTCTCTGGTGGACATAATTAACATGCAAACTTTTGGCCAGTAGGCAAATTTTGATACCACTAAGCTAAAGGCCATATTGGCAGTTGCTAAAGTTAATTAAGAAAATTATATTGTACTAGCTTGATCTAGTGTCTTGCACGCTGATAGAAATCAAAGTACATAGACATGGCCGAATGTTTTTTAATTTAAAATTTTAATACCAAGAAATTTCTGACATGTCTAGTAGTAGTAAGTATGGAATTTGAGGGGCCGGCCTAATCTATTTTTCTCACTTCATCACATTAAACATAACGTTTGCTGAACTTTAGGAGTTTATATAGTTAGTAGAAAAGCTTGATTCCAAGTACAACGTGATTGATCTATGATATATGTTTCAGGCTGGTAAAAGCTATTTACAGAAGAAAATTTCACTCAGAAAGTTCATTTTCACTCTAAGGGATATCGCCGGCTTGAATATGCTAGTAGAAGCCATCGCTATTGGCCAAGAAGGGCGTGATCTTTTACGGTATCTAGAACCTTGCTACTCATTCTATATCATACAAGATTTACCTTCCGAGCATTGTTCTCTTACAAAGCAAGAGATCATCCATATTTTGAAAATGAGAGTAAGTAAATCAAAGTCAAACGAGCTCTTCTGGAAATCAGTCTGGCCACGCCTTGTAAACAGAGGATGGCGTCGTGGTCAAACTTCGAAAAAAATGGTTTTTCTTGTACCTGGAGTTATTGAGCTGTCACTCCGAGAACTCTTCAAAGGAATCCACTATTTTGATTCTGTATGTGATGTCCTCAGTAAGGTCGCTCTAGAGCCTGAGCTTATTGAATTTGAAGGTTATCAAGATATCTCACAAATTACTCCAACAAGACTTGAACCCAAAATTTCTTGGTTGACGGGCAACTCACATGCCACTGAGCTAAAGGCCTTGGGTGATACCAGTTTGGATGTTGGCGTGGATGGGATTTCTAAAATTATGGAGCTAAGAAGTTCACCGTCCTTTGGACCTTCTTCTATAGCCAATCATGTGCCAGACGAGCCACAAGACAACCTTGAGATTGTGATAGACATGACCCTGCCTCAAATAAATCCAGCATCAGACAGTGGTGGTGCAGCAGCGGCATCAGGAGTGAATGTGGTGCAGCAGCAGCCGCTCCTGGTACCACAAAGACTTAGTAGGAGAAATCGAATGTTAACAACAAAAGCTTTTGAAGCTTTTTCTAATGGTTATTTAGGATCAAAGAGAAAGCGAAAAGGAAAACAGGAGATGGAACCAGCAAGAAGAGTTCGCATCCAGACTGATCTGGTCTCGAGTGATGGTGCAGTGGATGGTGCAATCAGTGGTGCAACTGATATGATCCAGGATCAAGCACAATTTTGACCTGTTGCTAGCTAATTCTAGATTTTATCAAACATGCAAAATGTTTTTCCCTTTTTCTTGTAAGAAAACTATAGTAGTGTTTAAGGTTTAAACAATAAAGATGTTAGCCGTTTCTTGTTTATGCATACATATTTTCTTAATTAATAGCGTATAGTCAGAATCATGTCCCCCGGCAGTATGCTATTGTAAGAAGAAACCCGGCATCACACTCAAATAGGACTGTGGGCACGCATATATACTATATTATAATTAGTAACAGAAATATAGTTGAACTTCAATATGTATATTATAGCCTCCTGGTTAGTTACTGCTTATTGCCTACATAGTTAATATTGAAGGATAATTGTATGAAACCTCTTTTTTTGAACTGTCAATATTATTAAAGGAGAGAGAAGCTAGCAAGGAGCTAGATACAAAAGGCCTAACTAATAGTGTCTATGCAAGCATCTAGAGGATTATCAATCCAAACATCCCAGATAAGAGACAAGTTTTTACGTCTACAGCTAATCCAATTGTAAGATAATTGTTGAATCTCCTTGAAGACATCGACACTAGATTGGGATTTATCTGTGAAGACCTTGCGATTTCTACTTCTCCACATAACCCATGCTGATGTGAACAAGACAGCTTCAAAGCATCTTTGTTAACGCATAATCTTACTCATTGCTTCTTTTGTAAATATTAATACACGAAGGACCAAACGTGTTAGTTAGAAAGTTTGTAACCGTTTGGTAGTTACATGGCGGTTACAAAATGGTAGTTACAAATTCGGTGATTACACCGAATGGGTGCAACGGTTCAAAGAACCGATTAGGAACTTATATATAGTTTCATATGTATTTCGTTTACAAGGTTAAGACAAATATACTTATTCATTTCACACACTTTGCAATCTACATATATTTCGATCTAGAGTTTTGGGACAACAATTGGCATCAAGAGCAAGTGGTTATACGCTTCATTTTGGTTACCAAAATACTAACGAGACAACCCAAGGGCATACGCTGTGAACATAACGTTCGATAGGCAGCAGGAACAGTTTTTTTTGTTTTCTCTTTTCTTCCAAGAGAAACAAGACTTGAATAAGGATACATAGAAGATAGTGCATGATCATTTACGTAGGGGATTGCAAACGTTCACATTAAACGAATTGGTGGGCAAAACTTTGTTGGTAACAACGAAGGGAAGGAAGGAAACTCTTGACGTAGTAAACATGGAACAAGAGTGGAAAGGTACCAAATATACTTTCTTTTGTGATTGCTTTAACGCGACATAGGCAAGGAAAGGGCAATTTGTTCGGTTAGAGAACGAGTGGGATAAAGACTTTGTGAAACCGGTTAGAACAAGACACAAAATAGAAGAAAACGCGGGGTATAACGCGGGAAACGTTGTTGTGGAGAAGGAAAATTGAAACGTACGTGACAAGGAAGAAAAAGAGCGCCCAGGATTTGTGTGGAGAAGTGTCGGGACGACACAAGGGAACAACAACAACGGGAAGAAAAAAAATCAGAAACATTTCGTTTCGGTGGAGGTTACCAATTTGGTACCAAATTTTGTACGTAGTAGAGTTTTTAGATTTCGGAGAAAAGGAAGAAATCAAGAACAACGTACAAGGAGGCAACATGTTTAGTGTGGTATAACAAGAAAGAAGATCAAGAAATTGTTTTGTTTTCAAAGGAATAAATTCGAAAAGGAAGACGTGTTTTTGTTTTTGACTCGTTGGGAAGGAAAGGAATTCGGAAAAAAGGAGGTCGAGACATTATTAGGTCGAAGGAAAATAATTCGAAAAGAAAAGGGTCGAGACATTTTTTGAAAAGGAATTCGAAAAGAAAAGGGCCAAGGGCACCTTTGGTTTTTGGTTCGAGACAGGAGTTCGAAAGAAAAGGAATTCGACACAAAGAAGTGGTGTATTAATTCGAAGTATAAAAGTTCGAGTACAAAGAACCAAGGATACAACGAGGCAAGGAAAGCTGATTCCATCAGGAAAACCAATGATAGAGAAGTTTGTAGTATACGGGTAACTCAAACGTATTAGGTTTGAGCACCGAGATCGTTCCGAACGAGGGTTGAATGGAATTTCCAACTCACGTCCCGATTTTCGGGATTTGAATAAGAGAAGGGGATAAAATGATGTTTTCTAAACTACGGGATAAGGAAAGTAAAAGGGACTAAAATCTATGGGAAAAACCTAAGAATTAAGGCAAACTACGCAAATCTATATTAAAATGCACATACGGGATTAAAACGAAACGCAAATAAAATGCAACTACGTCTAATCTAACTCCTAAAAATACCTAAAATTACTTTTATACTAAAATTGATATTTGAAAACTATTAAAACTATTTTTTAGGAATTTTCTGGATTTTATTAAAATTAAAAACTAAATTTTAAACTTTTAAAACTAATTTAAAATACTAAAAATTATGAAAATAAAGGGGAAAATGTGAAACTATTTTCTAAAAATCTAAAATAACTCAAAAGACTTTTTAAAACTAATTTTTTTATTTTTCTGATTAATTTCTATTTTCTACAAATTTAAAACTATTTAGATCTAATTTAAATTGTGAAAATACCAAATAAAAGGGAAAAAATAAGGAAAAATATTTTTATGCTTTTATATTTTTCTTAAACGGGAAAATTGAAAATTATTTTTGGAACTTTTCTTAATTATTTGCAATAAAAGCTATTTAAAATGCCTAAAAACTATTTTAAATTGAGAAAAATAGCAAAAGTGACCAAAAATTATGAAAACTCAGAAAATTCTAAAATGCTATTCTAAATCTATTAAAAATAAGAAATAAGCAGCTTATGTGTGTGAAACTATAAGCTAATAAGTGAAAATAGGCTACCAAACAGTTACTGAAGCTATATTATGCTAAAATATGCTAATTGCAACTGATTACACCTAATCCTAACAAGCTATAAGCTCAGTCTATTGATTTAAGCAAACTGCTCAACACTATCAAATCAGTAGTCTGGCCCTATGTTTGAGCTTATCCAAATGCTTATCAGAAGAGTTTGTGTGAAAACTAATTATGCAGTCCTCAAGACCACCTGGCAAGCTATATCTAAACCAAATTACAGGCTCTAACTACTTGAAATGAGCACTATGCAATGTCTGCAAGATCTGCAAAAATCTGGTTTACACATGTTTTGACTTATGAAAAACAGATATGAAACTTTGACTTAGTTGAGTTTTGATCCAAAGTAGTGAACTGATTTTGATGTTATAAGCTTAAACAAAGTTGTATGTAGCAATTCCAATGTTATAAGAACCTAAATCCAGCTTTTGATTATTCAAAATTCTAACAGATACTCAAATTTGAACTGATCTAAGATGATTTTGACTATATGATGAATACTGCTATAACAAAGACTTGATATCACTATCAATAACCTATATGATCATGTATCCAATATTCAAAACTGATTAACTAACTTTCACCACAAATTTACAATCAAATCCAAACACTAGTTAAACTAACTGATATGCAACTTACTCTTAAAATCCTTACAGCTAATCCATGAAAACTACCAAATCAGATCTAAATATCATTATAACAACTGATTAATGCAAGATCTACAACTGTAACTACTAATAATGATGAAACAGAAAAGACAGATTGATGCAGAAAAGACAGATTTGATGTAGATTGTGAAAACATATAAAAATGAGTAAAATAGATTCTAAGCAGAGATAAACTTCACCATTTAAACAACTATTGAACAATTATAAGAACTGATTAACAATTATGCTACTGATTCAAAGGATTTAGAATGACAGATGAACTCACATTGGTCCTGCCACTATGGCATGCCCTTGAGATCAATGAAACCACTATCTAATTCTGATATCCAACCCAAATCCAACTCAAATTCATCCTCAACCCATATCCATCACCATACAGCAATCCAGATCCTTGTTACCAATTAACTGCAACATTATCTTAATTTTGACCAAAGAGAAAGTTGAATAAAAATGAGCAGGATCTGAGTATACTTAGATAAACTCCAAATAAACTGATAAGAGCTTGTGAACCATTCATTAACAACTGAATTTAAGATGAAAACCAGAGATTAAAAATTACTTCATTAATAAAAATTTGAGTACAAAGTGATTCAAATACAGAATTTAAATGTAAACATTCAAATGATTTAAAACTGAAATTAAACTACTCATAATCTACTCCTAATACTACTCCTACACTACTTTATCTCACTACACTATCCATCTAAGCTGTGAATGCAGGGGTCTTTATATAGCTGAGGTCTTGAATGAATAGAAGAATCTGGAAGCTGGCAGTGTGCTTTCTTTGAGCCTTTCATCACCCTTGGATCGCCATCCACGTTTTTCATTCATTTATCACCATTGGATCAATTTAGCCACGCATCAAGGACCAATCAGAAGCAAGGAATGAGTGAAATGACACACGGATTGATGACATGGCATCCGTGTGTCAGTAAGTGTCAGATGAAAGTACACTTTTGCCCCTGATTTAAGTGAATTGCTCCAATTGATGAGAAGGGCTTTTTAGGGTTCTTAGTACCTGGGAAAAAGGGGAATAGCTTTGGGCGCGTGTATTTGTTAATATTATTTTGATATATTTGACCGGGTATAAGTGAAGTTTGACTCGGGTAAAAAGGCGGGTATACGGGTGTAAGTAAACCGGGTTGGCTGGGTATTGGGTTAGTGGTTGGATTGGATATTGTTTGGGCTTTTGATTTATGTTTGGGCCAAGGTTTAGTATAAAAGGATTTTGGACTAAAAGTGTAACCATTAAACATAACAAGGACCAAAAGTGTATAATCTGAAAATCCAGGGACCACAAATGTAAATCTGAAAATCTCTTCAAGGGCCTTACTTGTCAATCTCAAATAATCCAAGGGTTGATTTTGACAATTCCAGAAACTTGAGGGATCACTTTTGCCAAATGCTCAAAGATGAGAGACTAATCTTGACAATTCTTCAAACTTGATTATATCTTCTAAAAATCATCCTCAGAGAATAAAATCTTCAAAAATGCACAATCTCGACCTTCCGGCTCAGCTATAGCTCTCTTAATCTCTCGTGCTCGGATTTTCGTCTGATTTGGTTCCTTTTTGTGTATTTTTACATATCCGTACCTGCACAAGCACAAACTCAAGAAAACCACAAATATTAGCAATAAACGGCTCTTTCTTGGTTATTTTGGGTTTTATTAGATAAAGAAATGATATGTGTTTTCGCACATATCAAAAGCAAAGGGAACAAACTTGGGAATAACAACAAGATGTTGGTAAACGATATTACTAGCGCAAGACAAAGGGAATACATTTGTGTTCATCACAACATCGAGGTCATAAGTTAAACTTTTCTGGATTTCATTTATATTAGAATAGTATAGAATAGTTATTTTGTACTATTAGGAAATCCCGAGAACTATTTGTTGATCCCGTATTACTAGGATTCCCGGAAGATTAGATATTCCCATATTAGTAGAGATACCATACTAGGAAGGATAATTCCCATTAGATTAGAAAGTGAAGATAATAAGCACTTATAAGATGGCCAGTGATGAAGCAACAAACACATCAACTACACCAAAACTCGTAACACCTATTGCACAATATCAATGCCCTAAGTTGAAAACCACAAACTACACAGTTTGGGCTATACAAATTAAGGTTATACTAGAGGCACATGGTTTATGGGAAACAATAGAACCTAAGGAAGACACGCAAGTAGATGATAAGAAGGATAAGGCAACGACTGCCTTCCTATATCAAGCGTTGACCGAAAATGTGATTTTACAAGTTGTAAAACGGCTAAGGAATTATGGGATTCGTTAAAGAAAAGTATTAATACAAATAAACCGTAAAAACGTTTATTAATATTTTGCGATCTCTTTGTATTTTGTTGATAACACTAGACGGATCCCAAGTGGGAGGGATCCGTGGGATCCGGGGAAAAGTGGAAGATTTTGCCTATAAATAGAGAGCCATTTCTTCATTCTAACTCACCCCCTCTTCTTACTAAATCTCTCAAACACTCTCATTCTCTTCTAACATATAGATCACTTGATCTAGAGAGTTGTTCTTCTTTCTTTCTATTGTGATCCTCATATAGGTCCTTCTCTAAGGCGAGATCACGAGCATTCTACAAGTCATCCAAGCAAGGGGTCCTTGATTGATTTGTCACTCTGCAAGATTTCTGTAGCAAAGATCTTGTATTTGATATTTCACATATTTGTTGTGTAATAGTCGTGTTGGTTTGGTCCACCGTGTTACGGACTCGGTATCTAGCTTTGTACCGGAAAAAGTGTAAGCAACGTTGTGAAGGCTTCGGCCAAGTGAAGGAGTTTGTTGACATAGTGCTTGAACTCGAGTAGGTGACTCGGGGAGTGGAGTAGGGCAAGGAAGGTGTCCTTGTAGCCGAACCACTATACATCGGTTGTGTCTTTTCTATCCCTTTGCTTTACTTTATTTACTTGCTTTATCATTAGATCTATACTTTCTCTCATCCATAAGATCTCACATATTAAGGAATCTAAAAGTTTTGAAACTAACTTAAAATTGGCAAAACTATTCAACCCCCTTCTAGTTTTCCACAATTGGCATCAAGAGCTAAGTTTATAAAAGTTTTAAAGTAAAATTGTATTTAAAACTTTTCGATCACCATGGGTTCGAAAATTATAAGGAAGGGCAATCTATGCAACGACCACCACTACTTGAAACTAATGGTTTTATATATTGGAAAATAGATTCAAACATATGTGAAATCTAAATATATTGATCTTTGGTACATTATTGTTGAAGGCGATTTTGAGGCCACCTCAAAAGATGATAAAGGGAATGTAGTTAACATACCTCATGATAAACTAAATGATGAATTGAAGAAAAAGCTTTCTAAAAATAGTGAAGCAAAAATGGTTTTATATAATGCTTTACCGAAAAAGGAATTCGAAAGAATTTCTATGCTTAAAACCTCTAAAGAAATTTGGAATTCTTTAGTTGTAACTCATCAAGGCAACCAACAAGTTAAAAATAATAAAATTGATTTATTTGTTCAACAACATGAACAATTTTCAATATCGGATGAGGAAACTATAGATCATTCATTTGCTAACTTTAATACTATTATTACATCTTTACAAGCACTTGATGAATCTTTTCTAGCCATAACCATGTTTGGAGATATCTAAGGGCACTTCCATCAAGTGGAGATCCAAGGTGACGGTGATCGAAGAGTCAAAAGATTTGACAATCCTCACCTCGATGAACTCATAGGCAACCTAAAAGTCTCGAGCTTGTCCTTGCTAAAGACTCAAGCCTCAAAGGTGAAAGAAAACACAAATCTCTTGCCCTTAAAGCCAAAAAGGCTTCAAGCGATGAAGAGAACTCCTCTTTGAGTAGTGACGATGAGAGTACGCTATGGCGGTAAGGGACTTTAAAACGTTCTTTAGAAGAAAGGAAGATCGCCAAACAAGCTGTATGACGATAAGAAAGGCTTCGGAAAAGCAAAGAAGACGAGAAGCCAAAAGATGATCGTACTTGCTTTAAATGTGGGGACCCAAACCACTTTATTAGTAAGTGTCCCAAACGGGATGATCAAAAGCGTTCGTGGCGGCACATGGGGAATGAGCGACGAGGAGGACGAAGAAATTTGTCTCATGGCAAATGACGAGGTATGTCACGAATACTATAGTAGCTCATCACTTGATGACGACTCATTGCATAATGAATATGACAAACTATGCAATATTAGCTTAAAACTAATTAACAAAAACAAAGCTTTTAAAGAGTCAAAACCAACGTTTAGATAAAGAATTCATAGAATTAAAAGCAAAACTAAAACGTTTAGAAAATGGTAAAATAGCAAGTGGTAAATGTGAACTTTGCGTTCAACTTCAAACACTAGTTGATCATCTAGATTCTAAAATTGGTAGAATGAGTAGGAACACTTTAGATACGATATTAGATAGTGTTAAAACCGGTAACAACCAAAAACGTTTAGGTATTCAACAACTTGATCCCTCAACTAGTGAAAATAAAGAAACAAAATTTGTTAAGGCACTAGAAAAACCAGCCATTTGTTGTGGCGGATCCTCGGATCCCTTAATCGGGAACCGGCTAGTGTACTGACCGAGGATCCGTGGATCTCTTGTAGCAACGGTGGTAATAACGTAGCTTCTTCATCTAGAACTGAGTTTGTTATAGTTAATAGGAAGAAACCAACTCATGTCACCACTAGACAACCACCTCCAAAATATAATCCTACTTTTGCAAGAAACAAAGCTCCATCTTTTTCAAAACATAATCCATCTAGGAGACCTAATAACGTTTATCCAAGAAGTAACCATCAAATGGGATGGAACCCAAATATGCAAAATGGTTTTCCTCTTCAAAACTTTGCTCCATGGAATGCATACTCATCTTATCCATACATGTCTAACATGAATGGGATGTTTAACACTAATGGAACCATGAACAAATGGGGACCAAACTTTTGAGTTTATTATTGTCTTAGGTATGCTTAAAGGTCGACCTAGACCCGGATGAATGGGTCAAGGATTGCGGGTGCACGAGGCACATGACCGACAATAGAGATCTATTCTCCACATATGAATCCTTCAATGGAGGTAATGTGGTGTTTGGAAATAGCAAAGTAGAATCATCGGTAAAGGTACGATTTCTAACAAATCTCTAACCATTAACGATGTATGTCACGTGAAAACCTAAACTTTAATCTCTTAAGTATAGGACAAATATATGATAAAAGTGCAATGTACTTTTACGAAACCGTAGTAAGATATTAAAAATGGCATAATCATAGGAAAAGGAATTAGGAAACATGGAGTCTATGTCATTAAAATCGGTAATGAACCTAAAGACAAACTATGTCTTACCTCTATGGATGATACTTCGACCTTATGCCATCGAAGATTGGGTCACGCCAACATGCGACTTCTTCAATCGCTATCATCCAAAGATCTAGTAAGATATCTACCTAAGTTAAAATATGAACATCACTTTTGTGATGCTTGTAATGTAGGAAAACAAGCTCATTCTAGTCATAAAGCTAAAAACATGGTGTCTACAACTAGGTGTCTAGAATTACTACATATGGATTTATTTGGTCCATCCGCTATCCAAAGTTATGGAGGCAACTACTACACTTTGGTCATAGTGGATGATTACTCTAGGTATACATGGACAAAATTTTTAAAGAACAAAACGGAAACCTTTAATTATTTTGAAATATTAAGCAAAAAGATCCAAAGACAACTAGGAAGTCCTATAGTGTCTATTAGGATGGACCACGGTAGGGAATTCGATAATGAAGTGCAATTTGGAGCCTTTTGGCTTAATGGTATTACTCACAACTTCTCGGCTCCACACACTCCACAATCGAATGGGGTAGTAGAAAGAAAGAATAGAACCCTACAAGAAATGAGTCGAACCATGCTTAATGAACAATCCATACCTCAAAGTTTTGGTGTAATGCGTTGATACTTCAACGTACATACTCAATCGAGTCTTAATTAGACCAATCTTAGTTAAAACTCCATATGAGTTACTCCGAGGCAAAAAGCCTACGTTAAATCACTTTAGAGTCTTTGAAAGCAAATGTTTTATTCTTAACACTAAAGATTACCTTACAAAATTCGATCCTAAATCAACCGAAGGTATCTTTCTAGGTTACTCTCCAAATAGCAAAGCTTACGTCATATTAAACAAAGAAACAATGAAGGTAGAAGAGTCATTAAATATAAAATTTGATGAAAATCCACCCAAACCCTCTCCACCTCTTGTCGATGACGAGATTATAGAAAGTGAAGCTATAGTGATTAAGAAAAAGGTAAATGAAGAAGAAGAACCTTTAAATGATGAAGTCATAAACATTAAAGAGTCCAAAGATCACCCCGTAGATAAAGTCATAGGAAAGCTAAACGAACGAACATTAAGGTCTCAAGTTCAAAACCAAAGTAGCTTGTTTGGTTTCGTTTCAACCATAGAACCTAAGACTACACAAGAAGCCATAAAAGATGAGAGTTGGGTAATGGCTATGCAAGAAGAACTAAATCAATTCGTTTCTAATGATGTTTGGACACTTGTCCCTCCATCTAGTAATCAAACCATAATAGGAACCAAATGGGTTTATAAAAATAAATTAGATGCAAACGGAGTAGTGTCCAGGAACAAGGCTAGACTCGTTGCCCAAGGGTATAACCAACAAGAAGGAATAGACTTTGATGAGACCTATGCCCCCGTGGCTAGATTAGAGTCTATAAGAATACTTCTTGCGTATGCTTGTGCTAATGATATAAAGCTTTATCAAATGGATGTCAAAAGCGCTTTTCTAAATGGTTTCATTAATGAAGAGGTATATGTAGCTCAACCTCCAGGCTTCATCAATTTTGAAAAACCCAAACATGTGTATAAATTAAAGAAAGCCCTTTACGGTCTTAAGCAAGCTCCAAAAGCTTGGTATGATAGACTCAAGTCATTTTTAATTAAACACAACTATACCATGGGGTTAGTTGACAACACACTTTTACTAAGAAAGAGAGTCACATATAATCATAGTGCAAATATATGTAGATGATATTATATTCGGATCCACTTGTCAAGACATGTGTGATGATTTCTCTAAAATCATGCATGACGAGTTCGAGATGAGTATGATGGGTGAACTTAGTTTCTTTCTTGGTCTACAAATCAAACAAGTAGAAGATGGTATCTTCTTTAATCAATCTAAATACATAAAGGAGATGTTAAAGAAATTCGGTCTAGAAGAGTCGAAACCAATCAGACACCAATGTCATCCGACACCAAACTCACAAAGATGAAGGCAGCGAATCCGTCGATAATACTAAATATCGTGGCATGATAGGTAGTCTTCTCTACCTCACGGCAAGTAGGCCGGATATCATGTTTAGTGTTTGATTATGTGCTAGGTTTCAAGAAGACCCTAAAACATCACACCTAGAAGCCGTAAAAGGATATTTAGATACATTAAGGGTACAACACAATTAGGATTATGGTATCCTAAGTGCAGGGAGTAGAAACAATTGTATATGCTGATTCGACCATGCGGTGATTACGTTGATAGAAAAAGTACAAGTGGGGTATGTACTTTCATGGGATGTCGTTTAACATCTTGGTTTTCTAAGAAACAAGCGGCACTAGCAATATCAACAACCGAAGCCGAGTACGTCTCCACCGGCAAAGCATGCCAACAAGCACTATGGATGAAACAAGCGTTAGTCGACTCGACATTCATCTAGCGACATAGCCATCCTATGTGACAACAAAGGTGCCATCGACTTAAGCAAGAATTCGGTATTGCATTCTCGCACAAAGCATATAGAGATTCGTCATCACTTCTTAGAGACAATGTTCAAACGGGAACATCTCTATTGAGAAGGTAGCATCCGAAGACAACATAGTCGACGTCCTCACCAAACCGTTGAAGCGGGAACAATTCAACCTACTTCGTCTTGGTCTTGGTTTAATGGAACAAACGTCGTAACTTATTTGACTCTACAAGGTATGTAAACACTAGCCTTCTTCTTTACGAGTCTAGGATCTTTATTTCACGCACAACTCACAAACAATACGGAATTTTCAAAACCCAAGATAAGTTTTCCACTTATAACTTTCTTATTTTTTTTCAAGTTGCAAACACATAACTACATACACATTTTCAAAGAAAACCTCTTTTCAAAATGTTTTCTAAAAGGATGATACCTCCGTATCAATTTCACAAAAGCAATTTCTCACGTCTAGGACAAATCGCTTTTTCATTATTAATACAAAGTAAAAACCCGCTTTCATTGCATCTCATGTCTTTTGAATGCTAAAGGGGACACATAACTAATATGTGTTTTCGGGTACATTTATTTAAGCCACAATGAATTAGGAGCATTGATAACACTAAATTACGTACTCTCAAGTACTAAATATGTGTTTTCGGGTTATCTCAATAGGATTCTTTTCTACTTCTAGTTTATTTTTCTTTTTCTTTTTAGGGGTCGAGATAACCGCAACTCCAAATAGTTTGCATATAGGCACACACTAGGCAAAAATGCTTTTCCAAAAAGGAAAATTTTGTCTTTCGAATCACCGACCTATGGATCCCAAATTTCATCTTGGGCCGGATCCCTCGAGGAAGGATCCGTGGGATCCGTGAGATGAAGTGTTTTTACCTTCTATTTTTCTCACTTTGGATGAAAAATCCACATTTGTTTTATTTTTGGAAGTATGCTCTTTAATGCTTGTGTTCTCATGATCACATGCCTTAAATTCATATATAATCATTAGATTTTAAACCACATTTTGGGTCAAGCATTCATTATAATGCTTTGTTTTTCTATATATAGAACTCCCAAAATGCTTGCATAATCCATCTCATCCTCACAAACAGAATACACCATGTCATCCACAAATCCTTTAGATGAATCACCTAGTACAAACAAACATCTCCATGAAATCCAAACCTTTGTACTTCCACCTTACAAACAAACAACTCTTTACGACTCCAACAAGATCTCCACAGCAAAAGCAAAAAGAATTATCCTTTTTGATACCTCCAACTTCTCCAAACACAATATTCAATGATCTTGAACCATCACCACCTCTAGCTCCTATTAAAATACAAGAACATCTAGGTTCTTTTCCACCACCACTTCCAATCATTCCGGACTTTGATCCGTATTTTCCTATTTTTCCACCACAACTTCCGCAACTCACAAATCAAAACAAACCGAAAGATTTTCGTACTCATTACCCACATCACCTACATTGTGAACATTGCCAATCCACTAGGAAATTGCAATAGAAGTTAGGAAGAAATGCGATTCATACTCAACCTCATCCTTGATCGCATCAATACGTTACTCATCCAAACCTCCATCCATAACCTTATGCAAGCATGGAAGGAATCATTACTACTATTTTCTATTTTTAGTACTTTTCTTTTGAAGTCATTTTCAAGAACAAGTCTTGTTCTTATTTTACATGCTTGTAGGTGGCATAAATACCACTACAATTTGTTGTTTTATTACAAGGCCTTGTTTACATACCTTGGCTCCCAATCTTGATTCTCGGCAATCACAAGATTATTTAAGCATGTTAGTAACCTTTCTTTTTGTAGGATTTTTTTTATTTTTCTTCACTTGACGCCCCAAACTAGGGGGAGCTACCGTCAAGGGGGAGTTAGCGATACGTGGACTAACTTCTTCCAAGGGTTAACTTTGTGTTTCGACAAAAAAGGGGAAAAGAAGTAAAACTTAGGGGCTTTCAAAACTTACATATATTCTTAAGTTTTACTCATCATAACATTATGTTTTGTCATCAACAAAAAGGGGGAGATTGTTAATTCAAATAAACCGTAAAAACGTTTATTAATATTTTGCGATCTCTTTGTGTTTTGTTGATAACAAATATAATGTTATCTTAAGTATAATTATAAGGATACATGTTACTTTTGTAAAGCATTTACATATAGCCATTTAAATACAAAAATGTAGTAATTAAGCATTTGTTGTAATAGTTTATTAGGATGGGTAAAAACCACAACCCATGGATCATAACCCATACCCATGTTGGCTAGATACAATGTATACTTAGATACATTGAATCTAAAGAAAACCCATGGACCAACCCATAACCCATGACCCATAACCAAAATCCCATGGGCAAAGAGGCGTCCACGGATCCCTAGGATTACACTAGACGGATCCCAGTGGGAGGATCCGTGGGATCCGGGGAACAAGGGAAGATTTTACCTATAAATGAGAGCCATTTCTTCATTCTAACTCACCCCTCTTCTTACTAAATCTCTCAAACACTCTCATTCTCTTCTAACATATAGATCACTTGATCTAGAGAGTTTTTCTTCTTTCTTTCTATTGTGATCCTCATATAGGTCCTTCTCTAAGGCGAGATCACGAGCATTCTACAAGTCATCCAAGCAAGGGTCCTTGATTGATTTGTCACTCTGCAAGATTTACAGCAAAGATCTTGTATTTGATATTTCACATATTTGTTGTGTAATAGTCGTGTTGGTTTGGTCCACCGTGTTACGGACTCGGTATCTAGCTTTGTACCGGAAAAAGGTGTAAGCAACGTTGTGAAGGCTTCTCCGCCAAGTGAATGAGTTTGTTGACATAGTGCTTGAACTCTCGAGTAGGTGACTCGGGGAGTGGCGTAGGGCAAGGAAGGTGTCCTTGTAGCCGAACCACTATACATCGGTTGTGTCTTTTCTATCCCTTTGCTTTACTTTATTTACTTGCTTTATCATTAGATCTATACTTTCTCTTCATCCATAAGATCTCACATATTAACGAATCTAAAAGTTTTTGAAACTAACTTAAAATCGGCAAAACTATTCAACCCCCCCTTCTAGTTTTCCACAAAAGGATACGTTGGAGAAGATAGAGTGCAGCAAGCACGGTTACAATCATTAATGATTGGGTTTAACTCACTTTAGATGAAGGAAGATGAGACGGTGGATGCATTTACGGCTAAACTAAACGGCTATGTCACGAAGGCAAAAGAATTAGGGAAAACTTTGGATGAATTACTTTTAGTACGAAAACTATTAGACTCCACACCAGATAGGTTCATTCAGATAGTAGCATCCATAGAACAAACAAGTGATCTCGACGATATCACTTTAGATGAGATCACTGGAAGACTCAAGGCATTTGAGGAAAGGATAAAACTCCGAAAAGGAGGGCAAGTAGAAAGCCAGGAAAACTTATTATTCGCACATGGCGAACACTCGAGAAACAGAAAACGTTTTTATAAACGTGGAGGGAAATCAAATTTCTCACGAGGGAACTGGCAGAATAATAGAAATAGAAATAACTCACAAGGAGGGAACTCAAATCACAGAGGAAATTCAGATAAGAATAAAAGTGAGTGGGATTTGAGTAAAGTACGATGTTACAAGTGTCGAAACTTGGACATCTTAAGAAAGATTGTAGAGGAACATCGAAACTCAGAACAATCAAACCTTATCTTAGAGGACGATGAACCATCACTATTAATGACTATGCACCTAAACTCGAACACGAGGAAGTGTTGTTGATTGAAGGCCAAATTCAACCAGAAAATATACTCGGTGGGATACAAGCATATGGTATTTAGATAATGGTGCAAGTAACCATATGACGTGAATAAAGAGTCATTTTAGGGATATTGACGAAAGCGTAACAGGACGAGTACGTTTTGGAGATGGATCATATGTACAGATAATGGGTAGAGGGTCTATATTGTTAGGTTGTAGAAACCAAGAACAGAAGATAGTATCGGATGTATACTATATACCAAACCTCAAGAGCAACATACTTAGTCTAGGACAACTTACGAAGATAGGTTATAAGGTCATTATGGATAGAAACAAGTTGACTTTGTATGATAAGAGCAAGAAGTTGTTGATGAAGGTTGAAAGATCTAAGAATCAACTTTACAGTATTCAATTACAGATAGAAGCACCTATATGTCTCTTAGCAAATGTAGATAACCAAGCATGGTTATGGCATGCTAGATTAGGTCATCTGAACTTTGACGATATCAACAAGATGACTAGGAAGGGTCTAGCAGAAGGGATATCAAGAATAAATCATGCCAGACATATTTTTGATGCATGTTTATTAGGAAAGCACAGTAGAACACCATTTCCAAATCAAGCTAAATTCAGATCAAAGAACCCGTTGGACTTAATATATGGAGACCTTTGCGGTCCTATAAGTCCAGCCACACACTCTGGCAAGAAACTCATTTTCTTGTTAGTGGACGATTGTACACGTTTTATGTGGGCCTACTTTCTGACATCGAAAGACGAGGCATTTAGTACTTTCAAGGAATTTAGACGAAAGATAGAAATGGAGATGAGAATGAAATTAAGGATGCTAAGAACGGATAGAGGTGGTGAATTTACATAAAACGAATTCACAAAGTACTGTAAGGAAAATGGAATAGCACGACAGTTGACAACACCTTACTCACCACAACAGAATGGAGTAGTGGAGAGAAGAAATAGGACAGTGTTATCAACTACGAGGAGTATGATGAAAGCGATGAAGTTACCCTTAACTTTTTGGGCGGAAGCAGTTAAACATGCAATTTACATACTCAATAGGGTGCCTATGAGGGCCCTGGCAGATAAAACTCCACATGAGGCACTCTACAACAAAATACCGAATCTGGAAAACCTAAGAATATTCGGATGCACAACTTATGCAAAGATAACAATACCTCACTTGAAGAAGCTGGATGAAAGCATACCATCGATTTACTTAGGAGTAGAGGAAGGATCAAAAGCATGTAGGTTATATGATCCAATAGCCAAGAAGAAACATATTAGTAGGGACGTAAAGTTTATGGAAACAAAACCGTGGGATTGGAATAAAGATGAAGATGATACGAGTACACAAGACACATTTTGGGCTAGTTTTGTGGTAGATGGAGTTGACAATGAAAACCTTACACCAGTTAACACAGAAAACAATGATAACACGTATCAAGAACAGGATCAGATTCCTGATCCAGTTTCACCAATCACGCCACCAACATACAATTACGACCCACACATAGAAGAGGCTACTACTAGTTCTGCAGAGAACTCAAGAGATAGATTTGCTGATACACCAATACGTGAATACAGAGATATGACGGAAATATATAAGTATGAACTTAGAGTTGAACCACAAAGTTTACTATTTACGAAAAAAGAACCCCGTAACTATAAGGAAGCATCAACAGACGAGAATGGATTGAGGCCATGGATATTGAAATGGATTCAATCAAAAAGAATAATACATGGACTCTAACAACATTGCCAGAAAATCAGAAGGCAATAGGACTCAAGTGGGTTTACAAGACCAAGAGGGATGCAAAAGAAAACATCATCAAATACAAAGAACGGTTAGTGGCAAAAGGATATATACAAGAACAAGGAATAGACTTCGATGAAGTATTTGCTTCGGTTGCTCGGATAGAGACAATTCGGTTGATATTAGCATTAACAGCATATCATGGTTGGCAAGTACATCACTTAGATGTAAAATCAGCATTTTTACATGGAGATTTGAAGGAAGAAGTCTACGTTGTACAACCTGAAGGATTTACTCAACAAGGAAATTCAGGGAAAGTCTATAAGCTTAGAAAAGCTTTATATGGCGTAAGACAAGCACCAAGAGCTTGGAATGTGAAGCTTGATCAAACTTTAAAGTCTTTAGACTTTAAGAAGTGTAATCTCGAACAAGCAGTCTATACAAAGGGAAGCAAGAATTCTACACTTATAGTTGGAGTCTCCATAGATTTGATAATCACAGGCACTCCAAGGAAGGAAATAGAAGAATTTAAATCCCAGAAGAAAGATAAATTTGAAATGAGCGACTTAGGATTGTTAGCTTATTACCTTGGGATAGAAGTCACACAGACAAGAGGAGAGATTACAATCAAGCAGACATGTTATATTAACAAGATCTTGAAGGAAACAAGTATGGCAGATAGTAATGATACAAAGATACCAATGGATACCGGTACTAAGTTGGTCAAGGCGGAAGATGGAAACTCAGTTGACGCAACTTATTACGAAGCTTAATTGGAAGTCTCGGTACTTACTACATATAAGACCATATCTTAGTTACTCGATCGGACTACTCGTGATTCATGCAAGACCAAGGATCATCACCAAGGCGATAAAGCAAGTAATTCGATATATCAAAGGAACAAAGGAGCATGGCATAATATACAAGAAATAAAGGCGGTTGCAAGATTACGAGTTCTGATGACGATGGTTATGGAATCAACACGATCAAGGAAAAGGAACTACGGGATAGTATTTTATTTTGGAGAGTCACCTATTACGGTGTGTACTCGAAGCAACCAACGATGGCGCTATCATCATGTGAATCAGAATTTATGGCGGCTACTACAGCAACATGTTAGGCCTTGTGGATAAAATGACTGCTTAGTGAATTAACTGGATGGGAAGAGAAAAGGATAACGCTGAAGGTCGACAACGTTTCAGCAATAGCACTCGTCAAGAACCCAATTTTTCATGGAAGAAGCAAGCACACCGATATTCGCTACCATTTCATTCGTGAATGCGTCGAGAATGGGCACATCAACGTGGAACATGTCAGCGGAGAACTACAAAGAGCAGATATTCTAATGAAGGCTCTACCAAGATTGAAGTTCGTGACTATGCGACAAATGCTCGGAGTTCAAGACTTAGGACGAAGCAACGATCAAGATTAAGGAGGAGAATGTGAACGCATAATCTTACTCATTGCTTCTTATGTAAATATTAATACACGAAGGACCAAACGTGTTAGTTAGAAAGTTTGTAACCGTTTGGTAGTTACATGGCGATTACAAAATGGTAGTTACAAATTTGGTTATTACACCGAATGGATGCAACGATTCGAAGAACCGATTAGGAACCTATATATAGTTTCATATGTATTTCGTTTACAAGGTTAAGACAAATATACTTATTCATTTCACACACTTTACAATCTATATATATTTCGATCTAGAGTTTTGGGACAACAATCTTAACTGAAGAGGCTTAAAAGAAGCTTTTATTCTTGGGTTTAAATTCCGAACGAAATCAATTATGTTTAAAAAAGCGTTCCCACTCGTATGTTGTGGCAAACAGAATCCACACCACTGAAAAACCTTATTCCATATAGCATTAGACCAGGTACAATACGCCATCAAGGTCTCCATAGATTCAGTTTCAGAGTCACAAACAGGACATAAGATTGAATGCAGATCGATGTTTCTTGAATCGAGATTAACTCTAGGGGCTAACCTGTCTAGACAGGCTCTCCACACCATAATATTAACCTTCTTTGGAACCAACTTTACCTATCTAGTGAAGTGGTCAGAAGACTGAATGATTTGTTTCTTGATTCGAGAGCGAAAAGATTTAACTGTGTATTTACGACTTTTCAAGAGACCACCTCCATGAATCGGGAGATCGACACACATCATCTGAACCACACGAGTTAGGTGGCGGACTCGATATCTCCGCCCACTTCTTAAATCCGCCTCAATTCCAATTCCAAAATTGAGAATCACCACCAAGGAGTCTCTCACTTACAGAACAGTCCTTTTCAATCTCGAGAGAATACAAGCGAGGAAACATACTAGCAAGATTGAAATTACCAAGCCAATCATCTTTTCAAAAATTAAGCGAGTCTCCTTTACCGACTATTCGAGTGAAAGAGAGACTTTAGAGGGATGTTACGTTGTTGAAGCTCCTGATCAAGTTTTTTTATATTAGCCCAAGTAGCTTTTTTATAGTTTCTCCTTCGATAGGCCCATGGATCGCATGTGTAACCTATTTCGATAGAGCTAGATCTTCGGTTTTCCATCTCTACCACCACTTGGCTAAAAGACTAATATTATAAGCCTCTAATGACCCAATTCCGACACCACCTTCTTTTAAGGGAGCGATTACATCTTTCCATGAAATCCATGATATTTTTTTTCTTCGAGGCTCTCACCCCAAAAAAAATTCATTCGGATATGATTTAATGAAAAGAAGTAAACGGGTAGGTTCGACATAACATATTTAATGAGAACTAGTCTTCCTCCGAATGATAACATCTTTTCCTTCCATGAGGAAAGTTTTGACTGGAATTTAGATATGATCGAATCCCAACTAGATGCTTTTCTCATATTTGTACCGACTGGCAGCCCAAGATATTTGAATGGTAATACCCCTGTTTTGCATTTTAGAACCCTAGCAAACCTTCTGATCTCTTCCACCCTCGGACCCACCCCAATTAGGCGGCTTTTTGAAAGGTTAACTTTTAAACCCGATGCAACCTGGAAACATCTTAAGATTCTGATGAGATTTAGGACATTTTGCTTAGACCATTCACCGAGAAATATTGCATCATCTACAAATTGCAAGTGAGAAACACTAACATCAGTTTCCCCCAGTTTTATACCTTGGAAAATGTGTTTCTCCCTCGCTTCCAACATAGCTACGTGAAGAGCTTCGATAGCTATGTTAAAAAGGAAAGGAGAGAGCGGATCTCCTTGTCTAAGGCCCTTAGAAAGTTTAAACACTGGGGTTGGGCTACTATTAATGAGGATGGATGAAAAACCAGAATCCAAACAAGCTCGAATCCAATTTCTCTAGAGAGTACCAAATCCCATTTGCATCATGACATTGTTGATAAAGCCCCAATTTATTGAATCAAAAGCTTTTTCAAAATCAACTTTGATAATCAAAATTTTATGATTAGCTTTTTTAGCCCAAGAAATTACTTCGTTCACTATCAACGGTCCATCAAAAATTTGCCTATCCATAATAAATGCAGATTGAACGTTGCTAATAACAAAGTTTAGGACCACTTTTAATCGGTTAGCTAACACCTTTGAGATTATTTTATAATAACACCCCACTAGACTGATGGGACGATAATCTTGAGGATGAATTGGATTTAATACCTTAGGAATTAGAGATATGAAGGAAGAATTACACCCCTTTGCAATGGAACATGACGAGCCAAAAAACTTGATCGCTTGTAGAATTTCTTCACCTATGAGCTACCAGTAATGTTTTATGAATTTGAATGTAAATCCGTCTGGCCCTGGAGACTTGTCGCTTCCACAATCCAAAACAGCCTTCTTAACTTCAGACATTTCAAAAGGTCTCTAGGTTTAGACGTTGATATTATGATATATTCTTAAACTTTTGATTTTCAAATCGAGGTCTAGTAACTAGAACCTCCTTAAATCTTGAAGAAAAGGAATCATAGAAAAATTGTTTGATTAAAATCGGTTTGTAGTCCGCCCATTAAGCATAACACCATGTATCGATTGACGATATTCCTCCGTTGATGACCGAATGGAAAAACTTTGTATTCTCGTCTCCTTCAATAAACCACTTACATTACATCTAGCCTTATGTTTTAAAGATGATACAGTAAAACCTTTACAAATTAATAGTGTTGGAACAGAGATATTTTATTAATTTAGCGAGATATTATTATATCGATAAATTAATAATTTATTAATTTAAAGAGGCTTTACGTATGGCCATTAAATTTTCAAGTCTAATATACTAGCTAGTTACAATTATTACTCATTAGTAGGGGTGAGCATCGGGTCAAACCCGACCCGACCAAAACCGACCAAACCGAAAACCGAAAAAGTAAAAACTCAAACCAAAACCGAACCAAAAATATATATTAAAACCGAAACCGAACCGAATAACTCGGTTCGGTCGATTCGTTTCGAGCGAAAAACCGACAAAACCGAATCGACCGAAACCGAACGAAACCGACAAAACCGAAATAAATATACAAAACCGAAACCGAACCGAAAAACTCGGTTCGGTTCGATTCGATCGGTTTGATCGGTTTGTCGGTTCGGGTCGGTTTTCGGGTGGATTTGCTCAGCCCTACTCATTAGAGACGAAAAATAAATTTGAAAAACAAGTTCCAATTAACATTTTATGAATTCACATTCACACTTAATGAAAATAAAATTAAAACTTTTTGTTTTAATACGAGAAGACAACTCACCAACTCTTTAGTGTAATATGGAGATTTCAAGATAAACTCAATATAAATTTGAAGTTAAACAAAAACAAGTGACTATGGATTTATTTTTTACTAAACAATCTTATGATTTTGATGTGTATCTCTCTCACACAAACACAAACACACACACACACACATATATATAGAGTCAGAACGAACCGGACGAACACGAGCGAAGCCTTGTTCATGTTCGTTCATTTAATTTTAACCGAACAAATAACCGAACACGAACGCTTAAAGGGTCTAATTTTCTTGTTCATATTCGTTTGTTAAGAAAATGAGTTGTTCATGTTCATTTATGTTCGTTCATTAATAAGACACTAAACAAACTTAAATGATCGAACATCAATGAACATAGACAAAGAAACATAAACTTTATTAAATTATGCAAAATATATTTGTTTTATATGTGTTGTTTTGTTTAAACAAACCAATTATACAATTAAAATATATGATATACGAACATAAATAACTAATGAACATAAACGAACGTTAAAGAACGCATAATCGGACGTTCATGAACATAAATTAACGGACGCGACTCTTGTTCATGTTCGTTTATTTAACTAAACAAACATAAAATATTGTTCATGTTCGTTCATTTAATAAATGAACGAAAATAAACAAATTTTTTATCGAACGGTTCATGAAATGTTCACTGAACGTTCAGTTCGTTTATAGCCCTACATATATATGGAATTTTTAATAATTACAGTATTAATTTACAGTTTCGTTGGGACTAATATATATACACTGGGTTTTCAAAAAATTATTATCATATTATTTTATCGATTGGGGTCTAAATTTGTACTGGTTCTAAGTTGGGACTAAACAAATTATTAATTTTATCGAGGTTATTAATTTATCGATTATTAATTTATAGAGGTTTTACTGTATATTCTCATCCTCAAATTAAAAAAGGCATTTAGCTTTGGTTTCGGAAATTTACAAAATGGATTTCGATGGGGGAAGCCGAGGATTCAATTCTTTCTTTAATTTCATTTAAAGAAAGCCTAAAAAGGATTTTTGATGATAATTAAAATTGTTGGAAAAAATTCATAAACAAATAAACAACAAAAAGGAAGATCGGTTGAAAATAAAAAAATAAACATAAACTACTTTTGTTTATTATCAAAACACTCTAATGAATGAAAAATATTAACAAACATATTTATTGGATGAACAAATATGATCCAAATTGTGCCTTTTTTCAATTAAAGTTAATCGATTTTTATTCAATTTTATTCCTTTTTGTTGTGAACTCTTTCAAAATTTTCAACAAATTTATTTTGGTAATTAAAATTCAGTTTTAGGCTTTCTACAAATTTGGCGTTTTCTACAAGATCCTACCCATGTTGCCAGCGATTAACATTTCTCAAAAACTAGCTAGAAGGGAATTTATTTCCAGCCAATCATTTTAACGCAGATACGACGTTTTTGCATCGCTAGCTCCACAAGACTATTCATGATATTGCTGATGAAAAGTGAAAACCTGCAAGTTTCAGTTCCTTTAGATGGCCTATATCGAGATAAATAACATTTTCTTTAACTGCAAACTAGGTAAGCAACACACTTTTAATTTATCTATTTGGGTCGAACAAAACCATCACTCCAGCTTGTACAAATTTAGCTAGAAATCATAAAAGTATATTCCCATAATTGTTTCGTTTCATTTTAGGTTCCTTACTCAAGCCATTTATACACACTTATCTATTTGTAGTCGATACATATATGGACACCTTTGTATCTGATTTTATTTATACCGACATTTTTAAGTGTAGCACTAAATTACAGTTATCTAGTACTGAATAAAATATTGCACAAATTAATTGGCTTTTGTATAAGCGAGATAAAATGGACTCTCTACATGTTGCAACAATGAAAAACTGAATGTAAATGGAATGTTATAGCATATAGTGTCTCTCTCCTTCCGTAAAATTAGAATGTGCACAGTTCGATTTGGATAATCTTTTAGGCCGTAAAATCATGGAAATGCGGCTTATTTCCAGTTGTACAAACCCGATTATAACTTGGTCGAGTTGACACAACCAACCAAAATATGGTTTGGTTTAACAAATTAGACAGTTTAGGTTGAAATTCGAAATGAGGAGGATAAAAAGCCACATATTTATTCAATGTAAAAGATGAAGATGAAAGGGAACTTAGTTATTAACATACATAGAATCAGCTATGTTTCATACAGTTATCCTTCAATATTAACTATGTAGGCAATAAGCAGTAGTTGACCAGGAGGCTATTATATACATATTGAAGTTCAACTATATTTCTGTTACTAATTATAATATAGTATATATGCGTGCCAACAGTCCTATTTGAGTGTGATGCCGGGTTTCTTGTTACAATAGCATACTGCCGGGGGACATGATTCTGACTATATGCTATTAAGAAAATATGTATGCATAAAAAAGAAACGGCTAATATCTTTATTGTTTAAACCTTAAACACTTCTATAGTTTTCTTACAAGAAAAAGGGAAAAACATTTTGCATGTTTGATAAAATCTAGAATTAGCTAACAGGTCAAACTTGTGATTGATCCTGGATCATATCGGTTGTACCACTGATTGCACCATCCACTGCACCATCACTCGAGACCAGATCAGTCTGGACGCGAACTCTTCTTGCTGGTTCCATCTCCTGTTTGCCTTTTCGCTTTCTATTTGATCCTAAATAACAATTAGAAAAAGCTTCAAAAGCTTTTGTTGTTAACATTCGATTTCTCCTACTAAGTCTTTGTGGTACCAGGAGCGGCTGCTGCTGCACATTCGCTCCTGCTGCAGCTGCTGCACCACTGTCTGATGCTAAATTTATTTGAGGTAGGGTCATGTCTTTCACAATCTCAAGGTTGTCTTGTGGCTCGTCAGGCACATAATTGGCTATAGAAGAAGGTCCAAGGATGGTGAACTTCTTAGCTCCATAATTTTAGAAATCCCATCACGCCAACATCAATCTGGTATCACCCAAGGCCTTTAGCATAGTGGCATGTGAGTTGCCCGTCAACCAAGAAATTTTGGTTCAAGTCTTGTTGGAGTAATTTGTGAGATATCTTGATAACCTTCAAATTCAATAAGCTCAGGCTCTAAAGCGACCTTACTGAGGACATCACATACGGAATCAAAATAGTGGATTCCTTTGAAGAGTTCTCGGAGTGACAGATCTATAACTCAGGTACAAGAAAAATCATTTTTTGAAGTTTGACCTACGCCATCCTCTGTCTACAAAGGCGTGGCCAGACTGATTTCAGAAGAGCTCATTTGACTTTGATTCACTTACTCTCATTTTCAAAATATGGATGATCTCTTGCTTTATAAGGTAAATCTTGTAAATCTTGTATGATATAGAATGGTAAATCTTGTATGATATACAATTGTTCTCTTACAAAGCAAGAGATCATCCATATTTTGAAAATGAGATAATAAATCAAGAATCAAGCAACTCTTCTGAAATCAGTCTGTGCCTTGTAGACAGAGGATGGCGTCATGGTCAAACTTAAAAAATGGTTTTCTTGTGCCTGGAGTTGATTGAGCTGTCACTCCGAGAACTCTTCAAGCGAATCCATTATTTGGATTCGTGTGTGATCTCAGTAGGTCGCTGAGCTGAGCTTATTGAATTTGAAGGTTATCAAGATATCTCACAAATCTCCAACAAGACTAGAACAAAATTTCTTGGTTGACGGGCAACTCACATAGTCACATGCCACTGAGCTAAAGTCCTTGGGTGATACCAGTTTGATGTTGGCGTGGATGGGATTTCTAAGTATGGAGCTAAAGTTCAAAGTCCTGGACCTTCTTCTATAGCCAATCATGTGCCTGACGAGCCACAAGACAACCTTGAGATTGTGATGAACATGAACCTGCCTCAAATAAATCCAGCATCAGACAGTGGTGCAGCAGCTGCTGGGAGCGGTGGTGCAGAAGCAGGCTCTGGTACCGCAAAGACTTAGTAGCAGAAATCGAATGTTAACAACAAAAGCTTTGAAGCTTTTTCTGTGGTTATTGGCATCAAGAGAAAGCGAAAGGCAAACAGGAGATGGAACCAGCAAGAAGAGTTCGGTCCAGACTGATCTGGTCTCGGTGATGGTGCAGTGATGGTGCAATCAGTGGTGCGACAGATATGATCCAGGATCAAGCACAAGTTTGACCTGTTGCTAGCTAATTCTAGATTTTATCAAACACGCAAAATGTTTTTCCCTTTTTCTTGTAAGAAAACTATAGTAGTGTTTAAGGTTTAAACAATAAAGATGTTAGCCGTTTCTTTTTTATGCATACATATTTTCTTAATTGCATATAGTCAGAATCATGTCCCCCGGCAGTATGCTATTGTAAGAAGAAACACGATATCACACTCAAATAGGACTTTGGGCACGCATATATACTATATTATAATTAGTAACAGAAATATAGTTGAACTTCAATATGTATATAATAGCCTCCTGGTTAATTACTGCTTATTGCGTACATAGTTAATATTGAAGGATAACTGTAAGAAACCTAGCTGATTCTAATGTATGTTAATTACTAAGTTCCTTTTCATCTTTTACATTGAATAAATATGTGGCTTTTTATCCTCCTCATTTTGAATTTCAACCTAAACTGTCAAATTTGTCAAACCAAACCATATTTTGGTTGGTTTGCCAACTCGACCAAGTTATAATCAGGTTTGTAAAAGATTTTACGGCCTAAAAAGATTATCCAAATTGAACTGTGCACGTTCTTATTCTTATGCAAGGAGAGAGGCACTATACGCTATGACATTCCCTTTTACATTCAGTTTTTCATTGTTGCAACATGTACAGAGTCCATTTTATCTCGCTTATACAAAAGCCAATTAATTTGTGCAATATTTTGTTCAGTACTAGATAACTGTAATTTTGTGCTACACACTTAAAAATGTCGGTACAAATAAAATCAGTTACAAAGGTGTACAAATAGATAAGTGTGTATAAATGGCTTGTGTAAGGATTAAGGAACCTAGAATGAAACGAAACAATTATGGGAATATACTTTATGATATCTAGCTAAATTTGTACAAGCTGGCAGAGGAAGTGTTAGTTTTGTTCGACCCAAATAGATAAATTAAAAGTGTGTTGCTTACCAAGTTTGTAGTTAGAGAAAATGTTATTTATCTCGATATAGGCCATCTAAAGGAACTTAAACTTGCAGGTTTTCATCAGCAATATCGTGAATAGTCTTGTGGAGCCGGCGATGCAAAAATGTTGTATCTACATTAAAATGATTGGCTGGAAATAAATTCCCTTCTAGCTAGTTTTTGAGAAATGTTAATCTCCATATTTAGCAACGTGGGTAGGATCTTGTAGAAAACGCCAAATTTGTAGAAAGCCTAAAACTGGTTTTTAATTACCAAAATAAAGTTGTTGAAAATTTTGAAAGAGCTCACAACAAAAGGGAATAATAATTGATTAACTTTAATTGGAAAAAAGGCACAATTTTATTGGCAAATTGATAATTACTCTTTTCGGGCATTTTATTGGCAAGGGGGTTGCATTTCTCGTAGTTGATAACTACGTAAAGAACGCATGGAAGAAGTTTGGTGTGGTACGTTCTATGATGAATTCTAAGGGTTTATTTTTCTTCAAATTTGCCTCTATTGAGGGATTAAATGGAGTGTTAGAGAATGGACCTTGGTTTATTCGATTCGATCCGTTCCTATTATTTTGAAGAAGTGGACCCCCAGAACGAGTTTTTTTAAAGAGGATTTGGGTTCGATCCTTGTCTGGGTGAAACTACATGATATTCCTATTGCTGCTTTTACTGAAGATGGATTGAGTGCCATGGCTACCAAACTCGGCACCCCTATTATGCTTGATGCATACACGAGCTCTATGTGTTTGCAGTCATGGGGGCGTTTTGATTATGCTCGAGCTTTGATTGACATCAAGGCAGATCGGGAGCTTAAGGGGACAATGGTTATTGTTGTGCCAAGTTGGGATGGTGAAGGGGAGGTATTGCATACGGTCAGAGTGGAATATGAGTGGAAACCACTTCGTTGTGGTGTTTGTATGGTTTTTGGCCATGATGAGACCCAATGTCCCATTTTGGCCATGATGAGACCCAATGTCCCAAGCGTGTGCTGTTGACCTTAAACATCAAGCACAAAAGAATGATGGGTTCCAAATGCCTCGAAGGAAGGCGTTTCGTGGTATTGAGGTGGGTAAAGGGCTAAATTTAGCCCTTCTAAAATATAAGCGGTGTATCGACTGTGTCGAAGAAGCCGGATGCTACAAAGAAGAAGATTCTTGAAGTGGCTAGTACAAGTGGGAATGAATATTGCTACATCAAATATGTTTGATGCTCTTAATATGGTTGATCTTGATGAGGTGATATTCCTAGTGTTCTTTGTTGACTTGACCAAAGATGGTAGCTCTGCTAAGGGTGGAAATGGTAGCACTAGTACTACTCCTATTGTTGGAAAAATTGAGGAGTTTGAAAAGCTAATTATTGAGGGGAAAATTACTTTTGTGGATGATGATGGTAAACCTCTTAAAAAGGTTGATTTGAAAGAAAGGGCGCATGATACGGCTACTAAGCCTAGTTCTTATTCCTCTCCGTATTCTATGGTGGGTAACCCATTCTCTAAAGTGTGGGATGTGATTGTTTCTGACAGTGATGATGAGGAGGTGCTTGAGCCGAATAATCCTATGGCTAAATTTCTCGCATCAAATGGCGGCGGTCATGAGCTTGAAGATTATTATGATGATTATGCGGATCAGGTATATGATTTACCAGGGCAATTAGATGCTTTTTCTGACATGTATGATATCAAGCTCCAAGGTCGTAATAGTAAGCAATCTAGACGTTAGGTTATGCTTGGGTGTCAAATGTAATCTAGTGAGTAGTGGTTGTTTCTTGTTTTAAAGATAGGAAGTGTCTTGTTATGTTAGCTTTACCGCCTATGTAGCGAGTGAGATATGAGACTTCACTAATATCCTTTGTACTTAAATGTTTTTGGAGTAATATATTTACAGGAAACCTTTTACAAAAAAAAATGCACAATTTGGATAATTTTGTTCATCCAATAAATATGTTTGTTAATATTTTTCATTCATTAGAGTGTTTTATAATAAACAAAAGTAGTTTATTTTATTTTTTTATTTTCAACGATCTTCCTTTTTCTTTGTTTATTTGTTTATCAATTTTTTCTAACAGTTTAATTATCATAAAAAAATCATTTTAGGCTTTCTTTAAAGAAGGCGACAAAAAGAATAACCTTCTACCTAAAATCATCTACTTCAACCGGTTTTCTTTGTAATTTATCATAGCATATCTTAATTTGTCGTCTATTGCATGTGCTTCACTATATTGTCACTATAATTGGTCAATTTAATCACGTGGGTCTACTCTAGTGAATTTATTGATCATTGTAGGTTGTCGATTGTTTATATCTTTTCTTGAGAACCGTGGGTCGATTACTCATATCTAATTTATGATGTCCCTGCTCATGATTTAGTTCGTGCATTAATTAAGTTATAAACTTAATTATTGTGCGTACAATATCATGCATATACATTATTTAATTCGCATAAGATTGGGACATCAGATGGGTTAGTCTTTATTGCTCTTCATGATTAAAAACCCTAGTTATTAACTAGGGTTTTCTTAGCGTTGTTGAACGTGGTTCTGCTTCTTTGCGTGTTCTTGTGTGGTGATTGTGTTATTTAGGGTTGTCGTGTTGATGGAGGGTGTGAATGATGATGGGAATACTGGTCAGAACGAAATTCTTGGTGATCATATAGAATGTGATGGGGCGATAACGTGAATAAGGTTAAGGATAAGGTTGTTTTGGATAATTTGGAGCAAAATTGGCCTCTAATGTTTCAAAACCGCCTAATGTGGAGCAATTGATTGCTAATCGCATCGAAATTTGATGAAGCAATGAATAAAATTGACGATGATATTGCTAAGTTGGCTTCATCTTCCGATGTGAACAATTCGAGTGGGATTGGGCTTCAATCTAATTCGAATGGTACTAAAGTTTATTCAAGAATACTCCTCCGTCGAGTTTTGATGTCGCTATACAATCGGATGTATGGTACTAATCATAGTGTTGCTTGAGCCTAATGCACCCAAGGTTGTTACTTGCTTGGTAATGGAGTTAAGTCGGTTTCTTCTGGTGTTGCTTCTAATGAATCGAAAACATGTGTCTAATTTTCGGAGGTTAGAATGCAGCAAAAGAAGGATGATGTTGACCTTTCGGTCCCAATGAAAGTGGTGGAAGAGGTGAACATGATGTTTGAGAATACTCTCTACGGATACTTCCTTGGTCAACGGCTTGCTTTTCTGTTGTTGACTATTATGTTCGAAATCGTGGTAAGTATGGTTTACAAAAGGTTATGATGAGCAGCTAAAGGATTCTTCTTCTTCAAGTTTAATTCGAAAAAAGGCGTCGATGATGTTCTTGATAATGGTCCTTGGTTGATTCGTAATGTTCCTATTATTCGAAACCATGGACATTGAACACCAACTTGCTTAAAGAGGATTTGACTAACATTTCGGTGTGGGTTAAATTCCATGATGTTCCTTTAGCTATGTTTTTCGATGGCGGGCTCGATCTTCTTGCTACATTGATTGAGTACGCCCAAAGGTTAGATGCTTTTACTAGTCAAATGTGCAAAGAATCTTGGGGCCGTAGTAGTTTTGCTAGGTGTATGATTGAAGTGAAATCGGATGAGGTTCTTAGGGACAACCTCACCGCCGAGATTCCTTTACTTGATGGTGCAGGTTCGACTATTGAGAAGATCCGTGTTGAATATGAATGGAGCGCCTAGATGTGAGAAATGTCGGGTATTTGGACATACTTTGGTGGATTGTCCTAAGGTTGTGATTCCATTGCTCAACCTCATAAGAATGTAAGTGATGGTTTTCGATGTTAACAATAAGAAGAAGGGAAAGCAAGTTGGGCGAATCTGGGTGAGGAGGTTCTACTAAACTGTGGTGGGCAAGCATTTTAAATATCGCCCAAAAGCCTCCTCCTGAACCCAAGAAAGTAAATGTCGGTGAAGATGGCTTCGATGTGGCTAGTACAAGTGGAACCGGGATCACTACGTCTAATCGGTTTGATGCTCTTAATAGGGACGATACGGATGTGGATCTTGGTCGTACAATGGAGGTTAATGAGGATGAGTTGACTAAGGCGGTTATACATCACATGTACCGCTTGTGAGTGATTCAATGGGAACAATGTATGTTGGTTCTACTACCATAGTTGAGAAAATTGGTAGCTCGAAAAGCTAATTATTGATGGGAAAGCTACTCTTGTGGATGATGATGGTCAACCTATTCCGTCTACCTCTTCTACTAAGAGAGTTAACCCTTTTCTAAAGTGGGAGAGATTGAGGTGTCGATTACGAAGATGAGGTTGTTGCTAACCCATTTGATGAGTCTGCTAATATATTTGGTGGTGGCCAAGAGTTTGAAGATGAGTATGATGACTATGACTTTGATGACTATCAAAGCAGTTCGTGATCTTCCGGGAATTTGGATGCCTTTAATGCCATGTATGGCACAAAGTTTCAAGGTCCTAGGAAGTAATTTTATTTCGTTGTGTCATATGTTATCATTTGAGTAGTGGTTTGTTTTCTTGTTTAGAATCTAGGAAGTATCTTGTTATGTAAGCTTTATGCCTATGTAACGGGCTGAGATATGGGATTTCACTCATATCCATTGTACTTAAACGTTTATTTGGTTAATATATTTACCAGGGTGCAGGATTACTCCCCTTTACCCAAAAAAATAAATGAAATTAAAGAAAGAATTGAGTCCTCGGCTTACCCCATCGAAATCCATTTTGTCAATTTCCGAAACCAAAGCTAGTTAGGCATGATTTTTATGTCTCACACTCAAAATAATTTGTTATTAAACAAATTTCCACATATATGTCAAATGCTAAAACCACATAAAGGAAGAGAATTAAGCGTGATCTATAAGGGGAAATTTTATATAAAGATGCTTTTATATTAGGCATCTTTTATCCTTAATTACATGACGCATTCCTATTATAAAAATGCTATAGCTCGAAATAGTGATAAATGAAATTATTACCTCTATAATACCAGTGAATCAAATTTTTATTGTGAGATTAAGGAACGGTGATGTGATAACCTGAAATATATCTAAATAATTTGGATATTATCAACAACGTGCATGTTACAATTTTAATTATGATTTGGTAAAAAGTTTTCATATTGAACCTTATAGATTAAGAATGGATAGAGCAGAGAAAAATCATACGTTGTTAATCGGAAGAAAGATATGCATTAGCAATTGGTTGAATCATAATGCAGATCATATATAGATTATCAAGCAAGGACATTACACCTAATTACAGGAAGCAAACTAGTTCTAATGCACTATCATACATCAAAAAAAATTCACAAAGCCAAAAGGAAGGGATTCAAAGCCATTATTGATATTTTCGCATGAAATATAAATCTAAAAGTAACGGCAATATACATCTGAGATATGACAAAAAAGTACTACAGGATTGTTTCTCAAAATTTTCTCAAGCTACACATGTTACAACTGAAACATGTAATAGCGATGCAAATGCTATCTTAAACAAATGATCATGTAATTAGTCTATGTCACAACTTTAACATTACAAACACAAGTTAGAAAAACAAAACATGTCATTTTCACCATAAAAAAACTTCAATAACCAAATTTCTGCCTCATTTTCAATGAATTCTTTACAAATCTAAACCGTTTGTTTGATTCATAATTCATTTTACACATTTTGGTATAAATCTTAGATATTTTAAACCATTTTTTTGAAAATTTCATATTCACTCTAAGGGATAATGTCGGCTTGAATATGCTCATAGAAGTTGTAAGCCATTGGTAAGGAAGGGCATGATCTTCTACCGTATATAAAACCTTGCGACACATTTTATATCATAAGTGACTTACGTGCCACACAATCATCTCTTACAAAGCAAGAGATCATCGATATTATGAAAGGTGGAAAGAAAGTAAACAATCAAAGTCAAAAGAGCTCTTAAAAATCGATCGGCCATGCGCTATAGGAAGATGATGGTGACATGGTCAAACTTCGACATAAATGGTTTTCTAGTGCGTGGAGTTGTTCTATTGTCACTCTAGGAACACATTAAAGGGATCCATTATTTTGACTTTGTATGTGATGTCCTCGATAAGGTCGCATTAGAGGCAGAGTTTATTGAAGTTGAAGCTGATCGAACAAAATAGTTGATCTAGATATGAATTGGGGTTTGCAAATGCTTATAAATGTGGATACCAGTTTGGGTGTTGGCGTGATTAATATATATTTGAAATAACCACAGCAATATTGAAACTAGTATCCACATTGAACCTTTGCAAATCCTAATTCCTATCTAGATCAACCGTTTTATCTTGGTCAGCTTCAACTTCAATAAGTTGTGGCTCTAAAGAGACCTTACCAAGGAAACAACATACAAAGTCAAAATAGTGGATCCCTTTAAGAGTTATTGGAGTGACAATGTAACCACTCCTAGTACAAAAAAAAACCATTTTTGTAGATGTTTGGCCACACCACCATCCTCTGCCTATAAGGCGTGGCCGTACGGATTTCCAGAAGAGCTCTTTCGACTTTGATTTTCTTACTCTCATCATTTGTAATTTACCATCCACGCATTAATCTCTTACAAAGAAAGAGATGGTCATGCCATTCCTCACCAGTGGTGACAGATTCTGCGAGCATATTCAAGATGACATTATCCCTTAGAGTGAATATGAAATTTTCGAGTGAAGTTTGTTCACATAAATAGCTTTTACTAGCCTGAAACATACATCATAGGTTAATTATGTTATACATGGAACGTAAAAACTATATAAACACTTCCAAATCAACAAACATTATGTTTTACACTATAAAGTAAAAAACAAATGTGGCCACCCCTCCAATTTCGTAGTTAACACGCATGCCAAAATTTCCTTGTATTTAAATTATAAATCAAAAAAACTTTCAGCCATGTCTATGTATATCAGAATGTACGATGTTAGATCGAGCTAGTTAAACATAATTTTCTTTAATAACAATATGGCCTTTAGCTTATTGGTATCAAAAGTTTCCTACCAACGTGGAAGAAGCAAATTCTTGTTTTTTCATTCCAATTCCGTTTGTTCCTCACAACACCATCCCTAACGAAACCCAAAATCTCAACTTTATTTTTCCTAACGTCACTGGCATGATACCTACATTCAAAAAAATAGCATGGCATATTTTGGTTCCTAATAATCAATTTAATTGCAAGCTCAATCCTTTTTGGTAGATCTATCAGCTTCAATAATAATTCTAGCCATTTACTTAACAACATGATCATGAATAAATTAATTAATCAACACTCGAGTCAAAGTCGAGTCTCAAACAAATGTTTCTCAGTTTTCAAATAAACATCAATTTGCACCTTCTCAATTTTTCGAATCAAAATCTTTTATTTGAGATGGATTTGAGTATCAAGCAAAATTCCAACTAGGGTGGATGAATGTGATTGGTCACAATTATTCCATATTCGAGAACATGGGATCATAATTATGCTTTCTGTTTTTGTTGAACCTGAGATGCTCACGAACCCAACTCACAGAAAATGGGAGATCAAAAGAAATAATAAAGCTCCAAGCATTTATATTCTTCCACCATAGTCAAAACTTTTGGTTGATATACAACAGAACTCAAATGGCTGATTTTATAATTCTTAATAATAGTATGAATTGCAAACTAGCCCTCAAAATTGATTATTAAACAATATGATAAAAAGGAAAAAAAAGAAACAAAGACTCGTGTATAAAACATTCCTCTACGCTAGGGAGTATTGTACGAATGTTTAGTGACGTGCATGTCCTTCCCTAAGAAATCTTTCTAAAGCGAATATTACTTAACAAAGATCTATATTATCATGCAAGATCCATCAGTATGTACGTAGCGTTCATTGCAAGGGAACGTAAAATCATCAATTCTCCATTTTATTAAATTACCTAAATATTATACCTTCATATCTAGGTGGACATGCACTCCAACTCCGAGCCACTAGTTGCATCAAGCTTGCAAACCTAAATATCAACACGAAAATCACCATAATTATCACAAGTACAATCGTGTGTGACTGATTAAAGAATTAGATCAAATCATTAACGTTCACAGCTATAAAAAGATGTGAATCTAAGAAAGTTAACCTTATATTAAACTAATTAAAAAGTATATAACCAGACCTGATCGATGTTGTTGAGACTTGACCTTAGAACCCTTACACGAATTTAATCAGAGCTAGTACAGATAAAGATTAATTGATTAAATATGAAAGATGGATATGCATGATTGTGATGAAAGAAAACGATTTTGCTAATATTGAAATGGATTGAATTTGAAGGATGAAGAAATGTAATGATTTTGGGCTATATTTATAGTGGGAATGACCACTCAGTAGTGAGCTAGCAGTCTGGCACCGAGCTGACAAAGAAGAAACCCTAATTTATCCTATTGGCGGCCCCAAGAAAAGCTACTAGTAATAAATCTATATTGTGGGCGGCAGCTAATTGGCGAATTGAAACAAACCCTAATTATGGGGTGTTGATTGTGTGTTGACGTGGCACTGGTGCCTAATATCTGGATAAAAATATTTACACTGACTAGATTTGACTTGGGTTTTTTTTTTTTTTTTTTTTTTTTTCCAAAGACTTGGTTAAGTTATAACACATAATTTTTTTTTAAATAATTTTGAGTATGATGACATGCCGTATATCGGATAGTGTGAATGGACCGGACCAGCGTCGTGTTTCACCTCAACATGAATTATAAGGCGCAATCATTAGGACATTCGTGAATCACAATTACACTTAGAGAATACTGGAAGACACTTAGTCACGCAGTTTCCATTCCCAAATTCGTAATGGCCACGGGGCTATATGAATAGCTCATGCGAAATTGTCAAAGCACCCTTCTGCAATGTCCTTCACAGTCTTGATAATAAAATATGTCAGTACACGATAAAACAACTATACATATCTTACACGAGCTCACGGTGCTCTATTCAACATACCCTTGCTCTCCAACTCTTTCAAAACTGATGGTGTAGCCTAGCTACAACTGAAACCACCCTCTGGACACCTTACAATGATGCTCGAAGTGATTGTTGGAGTAAAGCCTACTAGGCTACCGTAAGGGGATCCACCAATACATAGGAAACCTATCTCAAGGAGTCCTAGCTTCCAAGGAGCTCAAGCCTCCAAGGACCCTTACTTTCTCAGTCACTAGAAGAGAAATATAGAACACTGCATGAGCCCAATTTAAGTGATGGGTTTCCAAAATTCTGGTAACATTCGACAGTTGCACATGTGCATGTCTCTTCCTAAGACAAGAAGGACAACGTAACCTCTGCACCGAGCCTTACCATTGGCGAGCACAAACATGCTTCCCACTTACCAATCAGGCTGAGACATGTGGCACAACCAAGAAAATTCCCTAGGGGTTGCCTATAAATACCAATATCATACGTACATTGCAAGTATGTTCTCTCTCACCCATACTTCATTTCTATATACAAATTATCCATAATCCGGTGACTTATTCTCATGCCAAAGCCAGTTCACAGGATCCTCCCATATGCTCCGAATGACGTAGCGTGTTTTCTTTGTCTTGTTTTGAGTTGACTTAACTCTTTAGAAGTACCCGGTCTACCATCCACGTAGGTTTTGACAAAGAAGTACAATTGTACGATAAAAAAAGTTATATGAGTCCTTATGTGATGGTTCAATTTTCTCCTCTAGCCCTACTAAATGAAACCGCGTATGATGTGTTACTTATGTAAGTTTTAAATTTATAAGAGGTGAATTACCAAATCTATTAATAACACATACGAGCAAGTATACTGTCCGTGGTAGTAAAGATTATGAAGGTAAGTCACGGATCATTCGCAAGAATTTGTGAGTGAATCGAAATAAGTGATAAAATCTATTATAAGCAATCCAAAGGTATAAAATAGTGCTCGTAAAGGCACTAAAGATGTTAACGTAAAGGTATAGTACTCTTTCTTTTTAGAGGATGGAAAAAGGTTTCTTCAACAACAATAGTGCTCGTAAGGGCACTAAAGATGTGGGTCTTCTACTAGTTTGGCCGATCAAACTAGTGGTGAGCAAACTATTGATGCACCACTAACTTGGCGATCAAGTTGGTGTGAATAAGGAATCGACGATGAACCCTAATAGTAGGAATGATGAGTTCTTGGTATTGCTTACGGTTCTCGTTACGATGGACAAGTGGAGCCGGTTTCACTTGGTTCAAGCCTCGATCATGAGGCACCTAGTCATGACACGCGAGGGTCATGATACTTTATTGAAAATTCGTGCTATTGAAAAACAAATCTTTGAGGAAAACTTATTCTTGTGGGTGACGATGGGCAACCATTAAAACCAGCCATGACGGTGGATGCTACTACTTCTCTGGGGCTAATCCAATTGAGCATCTTAAGGTGCCGCATCACGAAGGAGCTAGAGGAGATGCTTCTGCTATTAGTTATTATTGAAACCTCCTCAAGATACGAGTGGTCCTATGGCTTCTAATGTTAATGGCCATAATAATGCTAATGATAAGGTTGATATGAATGCATGGGGCTTTGGTATTGAGAAGGTTAGTGCTTTGAAACAACCTTCTTCATATTATCTTGGTGTTAATTCTCTTGAACCAAAGAAATACACATCTAACTTTCGTGGGTTGGAGTGTAGTAAGAAAGCTAATGGTGTGGATCTTTACGTCCCGATGAAAGTGGTTGAAGAGGTGAACACTAGGTTTGAGAATACTTTGTATGGGTATTTCCTTGGTCAACGCCTTGCTTTTCTGTTGTTGATTACTTTATACATAATCGTGGGCTAAGTTTGGTATACAAAGGTAATGATGAATGCAAAGGGTTCTTCTTCTTTAAGTTCAATTCAAAGAAAGGTGTTGATGATATGCTTGAAAGCGGTCATTGGTTGATTAGAAATGTACCTATTATTCTTAAACCATGGACATTGAACACCAACTTACTTAAAGAGGATTTGACCAACATCCGGTGTGGGTTAAATTCCATGATGTTCCTCTTGCTATGTTTTACGAAAATGGCCTTAGTCTCCTTGCCACATTGATAGGCACGCCTAAAGGTTAGATGCTTTTACTAGCCAAATGTGCAAGGACTCGTGGAACCGTAGTAGTTTTGCTAGATGCATGATTGAAGTGAAGTCGATGAGGTGCTTAGGGACGACCTTCTTGTTGAGATACCGTTACTTGATGGGTCGGGTTCGACTATTGAGAAGATACGGGTTGAATACGAGTGGAAACCACCTCATTGTGATAAATGTATGATTTTTGGTCATACTCTTATTGAATGTTCGAAAGTTGTTGAACCTCCTGCTCAGCCTACTAAGCGTGTTAATGATGGTTTCAAGATGGTCAATAATAAGAAGAAGGGAAAGCAAGGTGGTTCTATTCGAGTGAAAGAGAATACAAGCGAGGAAACATACTAGCAAGATTGAAATTACCAAGCCAATCATCTTTTCAAAAATTAAGCGAGTCTCCTTTACCGACTATTCGAGTGAAAGAGAGACTTTAGAGGGATGTTACGTCGTTGAAGCTCCTGATCAAGTTTTTTTATATTAGCCCAAGTAGCTTTTTTATAGTTTCTCCTTCGATAGGCCCATGGATCGCATGTGTAACCTATTTCGATAGAGCTAGATCTTCGGTTTTCCATCTCTACCACCACTTGGCTAAAAGACTAATATTATAAGCCTCTAATGACCCAATTCCGACACCACCTTCTTTTAAGGGGCGATTACATCTTTCCATGAAATCCATGATATTTTTTCTTGAGGCTCTCACCCCAAAAAATTCATTCGGATATGATTTAATGAAAAGAAGTAAGCGGGTAGGTTCGACATAACATATTTAATGAGAACTAGTCTTCCTCCGAATGATAACATCTTTTCCTTCCATGAGGAAAGTTTTGGTGGAATTTAGATATGATCGAATCCCAACTAGATGCTTTTCTCATATTTGTACCGATTGGCAGCCCAAGATATTTGAATGGTAATACCCCTGTTTTGCATTTTAGAACCCTAGCAAACCTTCTGATCTCTTCCACCCTCGGACCCACCCCAATTAGGCGGCTTTTTGAAAGGTTAACTTTTAAACCCGATGCAACCTGGAAACATCTTAAGATTCTGATGAGATTTAGGACATTTTGCTTAGACCATTCACCGAGAAATATTGCATCATCTACAAATTGCAAGTGAGAAACACTAACATCAGTTTCCCCCAGTTTTATACCTTGGAAAATGTGTTTCTCCTCGCTTCAACATAGCTACGTGAAGAGCTTGATAGCTATGTTAAAAGGAAAGGAGAGGCGGATCTCCTTGTCTAAGGCCCTTAGAAAGTTTAAACAGGGGTTGGGCTACTATTAATGAGGATGGATGAAAACCGAAATCCAAACAAGCTCGAATCAATTTCTCTAGAGTACCAAATCCCATTTGCATCATGACATTGTTGATAAAGCCCCAATTTATTGAATCAAAAGCTTTTCAAAATCAACTTTGATAATAAAAATTTTATGATTAGCTTTTTAGCCCAAGAAATTACTTGTTCACTATCAACGGTCCATCAAAATTTGCCTATCCATAATAAATGCAGATTGAGCGTTGCTAATAACAAAGTTTAGGACCACTTTTAATCGGTTAGCTAACACCTTTGAGATTATTTTATAATAACACCCACTAGGTGATGGGACGATAATCTTGAGGATGAATTGGATTTAATACCTTAGGAATTAGAGATATGAAGGAAGAATTACACCCTTTGCAATGGAACATGACGAGCCAAAAACTTGATCGCTTGTAGAATTTCTTCACCTATGAGCTACGGTAATGTTTTATGAATTTGAATGTAAATCCGTCCGCATACAGAGACTTGTCGCTTCCACAATCCAAAACGATATTAACTTCGGACATTTCAAAAGGTCTCTAGGTTTAGACGTTGATATTATGATATATTCTTAAACTTTTGATTTTCAAATCGAGGTCTAGTAACTAGAACCTCCTTAAATCTTGAAGAAAAGGAATCATAGAAAAATTGTTTGATTAAAATCGGATTTGTAGTCCAGTTTCCATTAAGCATAACACCATGTATCGATTGACGCATATTCCTCCCGTTGATGACTGAATGGAAAAACTTTGTATTCTCGTCTCCTTCAATAAACCACTTACATTACATCTAGCCTTATGTTTTAAAGATGATACAGTAAAACCTTTACAAATTAATAGTGTTGGAACCGAGATATTTTATTAATTTAGCGAGATATTATTATATCGATAAATTAATAATTTATTAATTTAAAGAGGCTTTACGTATGGCCATTAAATTTTCAAGTCTAATATACTAGCTAGTTACAATTATTACTCATTAGTAGGGGTGAGCATCGGGTCAAACCCGACCCGACCAAAACCGACCCGAACCGAAAACCGAAAAAGTAAAAAACTCAAACCGAAAACCGAACCAAAAAATATATATTAAAACCGAAACCGAACCGAATAACTCGGTTCAGGTCGGTTTCCGGGTTCCGAGCCGAAAAAACCGACAAAAACCGAATCGACCCGAAACCGAACCGAAACCGACAAAAACCGAAATAAATATACAAAACCGAAACCGAACCGAAAAAACTCGGTTCGGTTCAGTTCGGTCCGGTTTCGGTCGGTTTGTCGGTTCGGGTCGGTTTTCGGGTGGATTTGCTCAGCCCTACTCATTAGAGACGAAAAATAAATTTGAAAAACAAGTTCCAATTAACATTTTATGAATTCACATTCACACTTAATGAAAATAAAATTAAAACTTTTTGTTTTAATACGAGAAGACAACTCACCAACTCTTTAGTGCAATACGGAGATTTCAAGATAAACTCAATATAAATTTGAAGTTAAACAAAAACAAGTGACTATGGATTTATTTTTTACTAAACAATCTTATGATTTTGATGTGTATCTCTCTCTCACACAAACACAAACACACACACACACACACATATATATAGAGCCGTAAACGAACCGGACGAACACGAACGAAGCCTTGTTCATGTTCGTTCATTTAATTTTAACCGAACAAATAACCGAACACGAACGCTTAAAGGGACTAATTTTCTTGTTCATATTCGTTTGTTAAGAAAATGAGTTGTTCATGTTCATTTATGTTCGTTCATTAATAAGACACTAAACAAACTTAAATGATCGAACATCAATGAACATAGACAAAGAAACATAAACTTTATTAAATTATGCAAAATATATTTGTTTTATATGTGTTGTTTTGTTTAAACAAACCAATTATACAATTAAAATATATGATATCGAACATAAATAACTAATGAACATAAGCGAGCGTTAAAGAGCATAATCGGACGTTCATGAACATAAATTAACGGACGCGACTCTTGTTCATGTTCGTTTATTTAACTAAACAAACATAAAATATTGTTCATGTTCGTTCATTTAATAAATGAGCGAAAATAAACAAATTTTTATCGAGCAGTTCATGAAATGTTCCTTTGAGCGTTCGATTCGTTTATAGCCCTACATATATATGGAATTTTAATAATTACGATGTTAATTTCTGATTTCGTTGGGACTAATATATATACACTGGGTTTTCAAAAAATTATTATCATATTATTTTATCGATTGGGGTCTAAATTTGTACTGGTTCTTTTTTTTTTTTTGAACAGCAAGAGGAGAAAATATATAAATAACGGGCCACCTAATAAGACATTAGGAGCCGAAAATACAACGATTAAATACAATGGGCATTACATGGGTTATCGAACCAACTAATCCAATTTAAACGAGCCTTCCTATTCCTACATGAGATCCATTTAAGCGACGCGAGCTTGATATCACTAAGGATTAGATCCTTAGAGGGTCGTTTAGCGAAAACACATCTCATTCCTAAACCGCCATAAAAACCAAAGAGTTGTTTGAACAACAACATCAAAGGAGGCTTTAAGGTTAACAGAATGTTGACTCTTTCGGCTAAGTTGATAGCATCGAAAGAGAAGAGATTGTGACATTATTGATCTTCCACCATACGAGAACCTTGAACCAAGTGTCTTTAGCAATTACTTGCAATTAAAAGGTGTTCTTCATCTCTATATCTTCATCACAAGCGGGACAACGTGTAGAGTCGAGGTCAATTCCTCTTGATCAAGGTTGTAGCGTGTTGGAAGTCTCTTATGAAGGATCCGCCAAGATGAAATGTTGATTTTGATTGGAAGGATTTTGTTCCATTTGAATGGTTGTGGTTCGAGAGGGTGGAGGAGATTATTTATGTAAGTCCGCATACTCTTATGATGAATTTTCTCATCATCACTAACCGTGCATTCCCACATGTCTTGATCATTTGAGAGGCATAAGTTGGATATCGTGAACAAAGCTCTTGTAGTTCTTGGTGTTACTCGCTTACGAGCGAAGGGTGCGATCCAATCCCAGTGAAAGAGGCCCATGGGCAAAGGGTATGACCGGTGAGAGCTAAGTGAGTATGCGAGCGATTGCGATGGACAAGGATCAGTTAGTAGGTTGTGGTGCTCGATCACAAACATGACAATCTGCGTTCTTTTCCAAACGAAAAAGCCTCGGGAAAATGTTGCAAATAGGTGGGCCACCAATCCATGAGTCTAACCAGAATTTTGTTGTTAAACCGTTGCCAACCTTCTTTTTAAATAATGATGGGAGGGTGATTCCATATGCTAAAGATAATCTTTCAACTTCATAATTTGATACCAAGGTCCCAATTTATATGATGAAGAGGAACCGGTTGAGAGACCTCCTTGATGACCATGTATAGATACAATGATTTTCCTCCAAAGGCATTTTCTTCATTTAAGAAACGCCACCACCATTTCGATAACAAAGCTTGGTTAAACACCTTAAGGCTTCCAATATTAAGACCACCTTGATCAAGCGGAGCAATCACTTTATCCCAAGCAATCCAAGCCATCTTCCTTTCATCCGAATTACCACCCCAAAAAATTCCTACGAATACTTTCAAGCTTATTGATGATAGTTGTAGGAACTTTGAAGGATGAAAATAGTAAGTTCCTAGGCCACCAAGGACGGACTTGATGAGAGTTAGTCGCCCCCATAAGAGAGTGTCTTGCATTTCCATTTGGAAAGTCGATTATGGAATCGATCAATCGGGGATACCGGTTGGTACACCTTGACATGTTAGCACCAATTGGTAAGCCTAGGTAAATACAAGGAAGTTGAGATGATAGACACCCAATGGTGTTTGCAACATAACCGACTTCGTTAGAATGAACTCAATACCAAATAATTTGCTTTTATTGAAGTTCACTTTAAGCCGGATGCGAGATGGAAGCATGTAAGAATTCTAGATAAATTTCTTGCATTTAGGAGTGACCATTGACCAATAAAAATGGCATCATCTGCAAATTGCAGATGAGAAATGGGGACTTTGTCGACACCAATTTCAGCACCAATGAAAATATTCTTATTTCTAGCTTCTAAGAAAATAACATTTAGAGCCTCAACCGCTAAAATGAACAAAAAAGGAGATAGAGGGTCACCTTGACGAAGACCTTTCTCAATCTTAAATTCCTTAGTTGGAGACCCATTGATTAGGACAGAAGCATATGCCGAATCAAGACAAACACGGATCCAAGTTCTCCATTTTGCACTAAAACCCATTTGATCCATAATTGAGTCTAAGAAAGACCAACTCGAGTATCAAATGCCTTTTGAAATCGACTTTGAAAAGAAGAAGCTTTTCTTCGTTTCTTCACCCATGATAAGATTTCGTTAACCAAAAGTGGGCCATCATGAATTTGGCGGCCTTCGGAAAGGCCATTTGCACCTCTCCAATAACAAGCGGGATAACTAAGGCAAGGCGGTTTGCAAGTATTTTTGCAATGCTTTTATATTGGCAACCTATGAGACTAATTGGTGAAAGTCACCAATAATAATCGGGTCATCAACTTTTGGAATGAGGGTAATGAATGAAGAGTTACAACCACGCGGGATATGAGGCGAACGATGGAAATCATTGACATAGTTAACAATGTCAATACTAAGTAAATCCCAATATTTTTTGATAAGTTTGAAAGAAAACCCATCCGGGCGAGGAGCCTTATCTCCACCACAATCCCACACAGCTTCTTTTATTTCTTCAGGGGTGAAGGGGTTTTCAAGAAGAAGGTTGTCTTCTGGAGATATTTTCTTGAAAAGGTTACTACAAAATGTGGAGTCTGTATGATTTGTTTCTTTGAATTTTGAGTCAAAGGTATGGAAGATATGTGATTTAATGGTTGAAGGTGCAGATCCAAGAGCCATCAATTGCAAGACCATTTATTCTCGATCGGTTTCTTCGGTTGTTAATGTATCCGTGAAAGAAGCTGGAGTTTTCATCACCCTCTAGAGTCCATTTGACTTTGGCTTTTTGTCTTAGATCTTTGAGATTTTTGTGTTCCAAGGCTGTTAAGGATTTAACATTGTCGGTTCTGTTGAAGATGTGCATTGCGAGAGAGGAGTGTTCGGCTCTTAGATCAATCTCCATTATTTTTCCATGAATTCCATGGCAGCTGCTCTTTCAGTGGCAATCACTGTGGTTCTCCAAAGTTTAATAGCAAGTTTGAGCTTTTTAAGCTTGGCCTTAAATATGACAGCCGATAGATTCGAGTGACAGTCAATGGGAGAAGACCAACAGTTGGTGATAACATTGGTAAAATCCTCATGAAGCAACCAAGAGTTGTAAAACTTAAATGGGATAGGACCAAAATCGTTTACCGAATTAAGAAGTAGGAGTGGCGAATGATCCGAGAACTCCCTAGTTAGAGCTAAAATGTGTGAATTTGGCCATCTATCAAGGAAGTGTTTAGAGACCAAGATACGGTCTATCTTGCTCAACTTAGAACCCAAAGTATTCATACAGTGAATCTCATACCTCCCATGGGAATGTCAAGAAGACACGAAGAGGAGATGAAGTCGTTAAAGAATGAAGCACTCCTATGACAAAGTGTGATCCCATTCGTTCCGTAGCATAACGAACTTCATTGAAGTCACCCATAACGACACAAATTGAATTAGCCGAATCAACAAGGGCCTTAATATCCATCCACAACTTCTTTTTCCTATTTAACTCTTGTGGGGCATATACAACAACAAAGATACAATGAGCATCATAAGGAATCCATTTTCCTGATAGAGCAAGAAAACCTTCACCTATTGTGGAGTCGGACATGGTGAATTTTGATGGGTCCCAGATTGCCATAATTCCGCTCGACTTTCCGTCGATTTTTCACCGAGAAAATCAAACAATGAGTGACCCGCATAGGCGAACAATAAGGCGACTATCAACACGGACATAGTTTCTTGCAAGCCTAGGAAGTGAATTTTATTATCATAACAAAGTCTTCTAACCCAACTTCGTTTATGATCTTCCCGATCCCCAACATTTAGTGAGAGGATATTCATTGGAAACCATTTTAACTCCGATACCCAAAGCATGGGCTACGTCGATTCTTTCCGACCATATCGAAACCGGATCATTCCCAACATTAATTGTCTTATTAACTTCAAGGGACCCGTATCCGAAGAAGCGGTGGTGTCTGTTTCTTAAGGATTCTCAAGTTGCACCTATTAATTAAAGAAAAGGAGTGCGAAATCACGGTATTGGAAGGAAAGGATGTGGGTTTGATGGGTGAGAATTTCCTTTGTTTTGTGTTTTGGGTATTGGTGGGTTTTATTCTTGGTTGAGAAGCAAGGCCATTCGGAGGATCAATAAGGCAGTGATGCAAATCTCTTCCTCTGGTTAAGCGTGGTTGGTGGATGGAGGAAGTACATGGTGGGACAGTGGGACGTTTATTGTGTTTAAGTTTGGTTTTGGTTTTAGATTTAATTTTAGTAGTGGGCTTGATGTGGTTGTCTAAAGGTGTGGCTTGGTGGGGTGATTTAGGTGTAGGACATTGGGTAGTGTCAAAAAGCCCACTTGTGATATATTGGGGAGTTGGGCTTATAGTCACCGGTGGAGTTTGAATAGAAAAAGGCGGTTGACTTACTCAAACTATCACGATCAAGCTGGGGAGCCGTTGCGGGCATCTTTGTCACCATGTAAGGGTTTTGTCCCTGTCTCCATGTCCGAGTTAGATGTTGACCCTTCCTCGAATTGATGTACGCAATATTTTACGAATATGTGTTCCCCGCATTTTCCATATTAGAATCCACAATGGGTCCCGCATTATTTGTATCCACTTCAAGTTACCATCTTCGTCGGAACCGTCGCCGTCTATGCCGTCATCACCGTCGTCATCCCCATCGTCACCGGAAAGATCACCGATTCATCAAGCTGAACCTCCAGAAAGCAGCGAAGTTAATGTATACCCATTGAAGAGTGAGTCAATCTCCCATCAAATTCGAAACACGAATGATGTGGTTTTCGGTGCCTATAGGTCGAGCCGATTCTCTAATAAAGTCCATACGTTTGGTGAGGATACAAACCTTACCAGCGGACAGTTGAATTGTCTTGCACTACACTCTTGAGTAATAGGACTTGTCCCCAAGTTTCAGTGATAGCGAGAAAAGACACCGATATTCCACAAATTATTAATTTTATCGAGTTGGGACTAAACAAATTATTAATTTTATCGAGGTTATTAATTTATCGATTATTAATTTATAGAGGTTTTACTGTATATTCTCATCCTCAAATTAAAAAAGGCATTTAGCTTTGGTTTCGGAAATTTACTAAATGGATTTCGATGGGGGAAGCCGAGGATTCAATTCTTTCTTTAATTTCATTTAAAGAAAGCCTAAAAAGGATTTTTGATGATAATTAAAATTGTTGGAAAAAATTCATAAACAAATAAACAACAAAAAGGAAGATCGGTTGAAAATAAAAAAATAAACATAAACTACTTTTGTTTATTATCAAAACACTCTAATGAATGAAAAATATTAACAAACATATTTATTGGATGAACAAATATGATCCAAATTGTGCCTTTTTTCAATTAAAGTTAATCGATTTTTATTCAATTTTATTCCTTTTTGTTGTGAACTCTTTCAAAATTTTCAACAAATTTATTTTGGTAATTAAAATTCAGTTTTAGGCTTTCTACAAATTTGGCGTTTTCTACAAGATCCTACCCATGTTGCCAGCGATTAACATTTCTCAAAACTAGCTAGAAGAATTTATTTCCAGCCAATCATTTAAACATGAATCTGACGTTTTGCATCGCTAGCTCCACAAGACTATTCATGATATTGCTGATGAAAAGTGAAAACCTGCAAGTTTCAGTTCCTTTAGATGGCCTATATCGAGATAAATAACATTTTCTTTAACTGCAAACTAGGTAAGCAACACACTTTTAATTTATCTATTTGGGTCGAACAAAACCATCACTCCAGCTTGTACAAATTTAGCTAGAAATCATAAAAGTATATTCCCATAATTGTTTCGTTTCATTTTAGGTTCCTTACTCAAGCCATTTATACACACTTATCTATTTGTAGTCGATACATATATGGACACCTTTGTATCTGATTTTATTTATACCGACATTTTTAAGTGTGTAGCACTAAATTACAGTTATCTAGTACTGAATAAAATATTGCACAAATTAATTGGCTTTTGTATAAGCGAGATAAAATGGACTCTCTACATGTTGCAACAATGAAAAACTGAATGTAAATGGGAATGTTATAGCATATAGTGTCTCTCTCCTTCCGTAAGAATTAGAATGTGCACAGTTCGATTTGGATAATCTTTTTAGGCCGTAAAATCATGGAAATGCGGCTTATTTCCAGTTGTACAAACCCGATTATAACTTGGTCGAGTTGACACAACCAACCAAAATATGGTTTGGTTTAACAAATTAGACAGTTTAGGTTGAAATTCGAAATGAGGAGGATAAAAAGCCACATATTTATTCAATGTAAAAGATGAAGATGAAAGGGAACTTAGTTATTAACATACATAGAATCAGCTATGTTTCATACAGTTATCCTTCAATATTAACTATGTAGGCAATAAGCAGTAGTTGACCAGGAGGCTATTATATACATATTGAAGTTCAACTATATTTCTGTTACTAATTATAATATAGTATATATGGTGCCAACAGTCCTATTTGAGTGTGATGCGGGTTTCTTGTTACAATAGCATACTGCGGGGGACATGATTCGACTATATGCTATTAAGAAAATATGTATGCATAAAAAGCGGCTAATATCTTTATTGTTTAAACCTTAAACACTTCCATAGTTTTCTTACAAGAAAAAGGAAAAACATTTTGCATGTTTGATAAAATCTAGAATTAGCTAACAGGTCAAACTTGTGATTGATCCTGGATCATATCGGTTGTACCACTGATTGCACCATCCACTGCACCATCACTCGAGACCAGATCAGTCTGGACGCGAACTCTTCTTGCTGGTTCCATCTCCTGTTTGCCTTTTCGCTTTCTATTTGATCCTAAATAACAATTAGAAAAAGCTTCAAAAGCTTTTGTTGTTAACATTCGATTTCTCCTACTAAGTCTTTGTGGTACCAGGAGCGGCTGCTGCTGCACCACATTCGCTCCTGCTGCAGCTGCTGCACCACCACTGTCTGATGCTAAATTTATTTGAGGTAGGGTCATGTCTTTCACAATCTCAAGGTTGTCTTGTGGCTCGTCAGGCACATAATTGGCTATAGAAGAAGGTCCAAAGGATGGTGAACTTCTTAGCTCCATAATTTTAGAAATCCCATCCACGCCAACATCCAATCTGGTATCACCCAAGGCCTTTAGCATAGTGGCATGTGAGTTGCCCGTCAACCAAGAAATTTTGGTTCAAGTCTTGTTGGAGTAATTTGTGAGATATCTTGATAACCTTCAAATTCAATAAGCTCAGGCTCTAAAGCGACCTTACTGAGGACATCACATACGGAATCAAAATAGTGGATTCCTTTGAAGAGTTCTCGGAGTGACAGATCTATAACTCCAGGTACAAGAAAAATCATTTTTTTCGAAGTTTGACCACCACGCCATCCTCTGTCTACAAGGCGTGGCCAGACTGATTTCCAGAAGAGCTCATTTGACTTTGATTCACTTACTCTCATTTTCAAAATATGGATGATCTCTTGCTTTATAAGGTAAATCTTGTAAATCTTGTATGATATAGAATGGTAAATCTTGTATGATATACAATTGTTCTCTTACAAAGCAAGAGATCATCCATATTTTGAAAATGAGATAAATAAATCAAAGTCAAGCAACTCTTCTGAAATCAGTCTGGCCACGCCTTGTGGACAGAAGGATGGCGTCATCATCAAACTTAAAAAAAATGGTTTTTCTTGTACCTGGAGTTGACTGTCACTCCGAGAACTCTTCAAGCGAATCCATTATTTGGATTCCGTGTGATGTCCTCAGTAAGGTCGCTGAGCCTGAGCTTATTGAATTTGAAGGTTATCAAGATATCTCACAAATTACTCCAACAAGACTAGAACAAAATTTCTTGGTTGACGAGCAACTCACATAGTCACATGCCACTGAGCTAAAGTCCTTGGGTGATGCCGGTTGGATGTTGGCGTGGATGGATTCTGGAGCTAAGAAGTTCAAAGTCCTGGACCTTCTTCTATAGCCAATCATGTGCCTGACGAGCCACAAGACAACCTTGGATTGTGATGACATGAACCTGCCTCAAATAAATCCGGCATCGGACGGTGGTGATGCAGCTGCTGCGGGAGCGAATGTGGTGCAGAAGCAGCCGCTCTGGTACCGCAAAGACAGTAACAATCGAATGTTGCAACAAAAGCTTTGCTTTCTAATGGTTGTTGGCATCAAGAAGGCGAAGGCAAACAGGAGATGGAACCAGCTGAAGAGTTCGATCAGACTGATCTGGTCTCGGTGATGGTGCAGTGATGGTGCAATCAGTGGTGCGACAGATATGATCCGGGATCAACACAAGTTTGACCTGTTGCTAGCAATTCTGGATTTTATCAAACACGCAAAATGTTTTTCCTTTTCTTGTAAAAAACTATAGTAGTGTTTGGGTTTAAACAATAAAGATGTTAGCCGTTCTTTATGCATACATATTTTCTTGCATATAGTCAGAATCATGTCCCCGGCAGTATGCTATTGTGAAGAAGAAACACGATATCACACTCAAATGGGACTTTGAACGCGCATATACTATATTATAATTAGTAACAGAAATATGGTTGAACTTCAATATGTATATAATACTCCTGGTTAATTACTGCTTGTTGCGTGCATAGTTAATATTGAAGGATAACTGTGAAACTGGCTGATTCTAATGTATGTTAATTACTAAGTTCCTTTTCATCTTTGCATTGAATAAATATGTGTTTTATCCTCCTCATTTTGAATTTCAACCTAACTGTCAAATGTCAGGCCAAACCATGTTTTGGTTGGTTTGCCAACTCGACCAAGTTATAATCAGGTTTGTAAAGATTTTACGGCCTAAAAGATTATCAAATGAACTGTGCTGCGTTCTTATTCTTATGCAAGGAGAGAGGCACTATACGCTATGACATTCCTTTTACATTCAGTTTTCGTGTTGCAACATGAAGTCCATTTTGTCTCGCTTATAAAAAGCCAGTGTTGTGCAATATTTGTTCAGTACTAGATAACTGTAATTTTGTGCTACACAAAAATGTCGGTACAACAAAATCGGTTACAAGGTGTGCAAATAGATAAGTGTGTATAAATGGCTTGTGTGAGATTAAGGAACCTAGAATGAGCAGAAACAATTATGGGAATATACTATGATATCTAGCTAAATTTGTACAAGCTGGCAGAGGAAGTGTTGGTTTTGTTCGACCCAAATAGATAAATTAAAGTGTGCTTACCAAGTTTGTAGTTAGAGAAAATGTTATTTATCTCGATATAGGCCATCTAAAGAACAAACTTGCAGGTTTTCATCAGCAATATCGTGAATAGTCTTGTGGAGCCGGCGATGCAAAATGTTGTATCTACATTAAAATGATTGGCTGAAATAAATTCCTTCTAGCTAGTTTTGAGAAATGTTAATCTCCATGTTAGCAACGTGGGTGGGATCTTGTAAAAACGCCAAATTTGAAAAGCCTAAAACTGGTTTTAATTACCAAAATAAAGTTGTTGAAAATTTTGAAAGAGCTCACAACAAAAGGGAATAAAATTGATTAACTTTAATTGGAAAAAAGGCACAATTTTATTGGCAAATTGATAATTACTCTTTTCGGGCATTTTATTGGCAAGAGGGTTGCATTTCTCGTAGTTGATAACTACGTAAAGAACGCATGGAAGAAGTTTGGTGTGGTACGTTCTATGATGAATTCTAAGGGTTTATTTTTCTTCAAATTTGCCTCTATTGAGGGATTAAATGGAGTGTTAGAGAATGGACCTTGGTTTATTCGATTCGATCCGTTCTATTATTTTGAAGAAGTGGACCCCGAGCGAGTTTTTAAAGAGGATTTGGGTTCGATCCTTGTGCGGGTGAAACTACATGATATTCCTATTCTTGCTTTTCTTGAATATGGATTGAGTGCCATGGCTACAAACTCGGCACCTATTATGCTTGATGCATACAGAGCTCTATGTGTTTGCGGTCATGGGGCGTTTGATTATGCTCGAGCTTTGATTGACATCAAGGCGGATCGGGAGCTTAAGGGGACAATGGTTATTGTTGTGCCAAGTTGGGATGGTGAAGGGGAGGTATTGCATACGGTCAGAGTGGAATATGAGTGGAAACCACTTCGTTGTGGTGTTTGTATGGTTTTTGGCCATGATGAGACCCAATGTCCCATTTTGGCCATGATGAGACCCAATGTCCCATTTTGGCCATGATGAGACCCAATGTCCCAAACGTGTGCCTGTTGACCTTAAACATCAAGCACAAAAGAATGATGGGTTCCAAATGCCTCAAAGGAAGGCGTTTCGTGGTATTGAGGTGGGTAAAGGGGCTAAATTTAGCCCTTCTAAAATAAAAGCGGTGTATCGACTGTGTCGAAGAAGCGGATGCTACAAAGAAGATTCTTGAAGTGGCTAGTACAAGTGGGAATGAATATTGCTACATCAAATATGTTTGATGCTCTTAATATGGTTGATCTTGATGAGGTGATATTCCTAGTGTTCTGTTGACTTGACCAAAGATGGTAGCTCGCTAAGGGTGGAAATGGTAGCACTAGTACTACTCTATTGTTGGAAAAATTGAGGAGTTTGAAAAGCTAATTATTGAGGAAAATTACTTTTGTGGATGATGATGGTAAACCTCTTAAAGGTTGATTTGAAAGAAAGGCGCATAATCTGACTACTAAGCCTAGTTCTTATTCCTCTCCGTATTCTATGGTGGGTAACCCATTCTCTAAAGTGGGGATGTGATTGTTTACAGCGGTGATGATGAGGAGGTGCTTGAGCGAATAATCCTATGGCTAAATTTCTCGCATCAAATGGCGGCGGTCATGAGCTTGAAGATTATTATGATGATTATGCGGATCAGGTATATGATTTACCAGGGCAATTAGATGCTTTTTCTGACATGTATGATATCAAGCTCCAAGGTCGTAATAGTAAGCAATCTAGACGTTAGGTTATGCTTGGGTGTCAAATGTAATCTAGTGAGTAGTGGTTGTTTTACTGTTTTAAAGATAGGAAGTGTCTTGTTATGTTAGCTTTACCACCTATGTAACGGGCTGAGATATGAGACTTCACTAATATCCTTTGTACTTAAATGTTTTTTGGAGTAATATATTTACCGGGAAACCTTTTACCAAAAAAAAAAATGCACAATTTGGATAATTTTTGTTCATCCAATAAATATGTTTGTTAATATTTTTCATTCATTAGAGTGTTTTTATAATAAACAAAAGTAGTTTATTTTTATTTTTTTTATTTTCAACCGATCTTCCTTTTTGCTGTTTATTTGTTTATCAATTTTTTTCTAACAGTTTTAATTATCATAAAAAAATCATTTTTAGGCTTTCTTTAAAAGAAGGCGACAAAAAAAGAATAACCTTCTACCTAAAATCATCTACTTCAACTGGTTTTTCTTTGTAATTTATCATAGCATATCTTAATTTGTCGTCTATTGCATGTGCTTCACTATATTGTCACTATAATTGGTCAATTTAATCACGTGGGTCTACTCTAGTGAATTTATTGATCATTGTAGGTTGTCGATTGTTTATATCTTTTCTTGAGAACCGTGGGTCGATTACTCATATCTAATTTATGATGTCCCTGCTCATGATTTAGTTCGTGCATTAATTAAGTTATAAACTTAATTATTGTGCGTACAATATCATGCATATACATATTTAATTCGCATAAGATTGGGACATCAGATGGGTTAGTCTTTATTGCTCTTCATGATTAAAAACCCTAGTTATTAACTAGGGTTTTCTTAGCGTTGTTGAACGTGGTTCTGCTTCTTTGCGTGTTCTTGTGTGGTGATTGTGTTATTTAGGGTTGTCGTGTTGATGGAGGGTGTGAATGATGATGGGAATACTGGTCAGAACGAAATTCTTGGTGATCATATAGAATGTGATGGGGCTGATAACGTGAATAAGGTTAAGGATAAGGTTGTTTTGGATAATTTGGAGCAAAATTCGGCCTCTAATGTTTCAAAACCGCCTAATGTGGAGCAATTGATTGCTAATGCGCATCAGAAATTTGATGAAGCAATGAATAAAATTGACAGTGATATTGCTAAGTTGGCTTCATCTTCCGATGTGAACAATTCGAGTGGGATTGGGCTTCAATCTAATTCGAATGGTACTAAAGTTTATTCAACAAATACTCCTCCGTCGAGTTTTGATGTCGCTATACAATCCCGGATGTATGGTACTAATCATAGTGTTGCTTGAGCCTAATGCACCCAAGGTTATTCTTGCTTGTGGTAATGGAGTTAAGTCGGTTTCTTACGGGTGTTGCTTCTAATGAATCCGAAACATGTGTCTAATTTTCGGAGGTTAGAATGCAGCAAAAGAAGGATGATGTTGACCTTTCGGTCCCAATGAAAGTGGTGGAAGAGGTGAACATGATGTTTGAGAATACTCTCTACGGATACTTCCTTGGTCAACGACTTGCTTTTCTGTTGTTGACTATTATGTTAAAATCGTGGGGCGGTATGGTTTACAAAGGTTATGATGAGCGCTAAAGGATTCTTCTTCTTCAAGTTTAATTCGAAAAAGGCGTCGATGATGTTCTTGATAATGGTCCTTGGTTGATTCGTAATGTTCCTATTATTACGAAACCATGGACATTGAACACCAACTTGCTTAAAGAGGATTTGACTAACATTTGATGTGGGTTAAATTCCATGATGTTCCTTTAGCTATGTTTTCGATGGCGGGCTCGGTCTTCTTGCTACATTGATTGAGTGCGCCCAAAGGTTAGATGCTTTTACTAGTCAAATGTGCAAAGAATCTTGGGGCGTAGTAGTTTTGCTAGGTGTATGATTGAAGTGAAATCGGATGAGGTTCTTAGGGACAACCTCACCGTCGAGATTCCTTTACTTGATGGTGCGGGTTCGACTATTGAGAAGATCCGTGTTGAATATGAATGGAAGCGCCTAGATGTGAGAAATGTCGGTATTTGGACATACTTTGGTGGATTGTCCTAAGGTTGTGATTCATTGCTCAACCTCATAAGAATGTAAGTGATGGTTTTCGGGTTAACAATAAGAAGAAGGAAAGCAAGTTGGGCGAATGCGGGTCGAGGAGGTTCTACTAAACTGTGGTGGGCAAGCATTTTAAATATCGGCCCAAAAGCCTCCTCCGAACCCAAGAAAGTAAATGTCGATAAGAAGATGGCTTCGATGTGGCTAGTACAAGTGGAACCGGGATCACTACGTCTAATCGGTTTGATGCTCTTAATAGGGACGATCTGAGATGTGGATACTGGTCGTACAATGGAGGTTAATGAGGATGAGTTGACTAAGACTGGTTATACATCACATGTACCGCTTGTGAGTGATTCAATGGGAACAATGTATGTTGGTTCTACTACCATAGTTGAGAAAATTGGTAAGCTCGAAAAGCTAATTATTGATGGGAAAGCTACTCTTGTGGATGATGATGGTCAACCTATTCCGTCTACCTCTTCTACTAAGAGAGTTAACCCTTTTTCTAAAGTGGGAGAGATTGAGGTGTCTGATTCTGAAGATGAGGTTGTTGCTAACCCATTTGATGAGTCTGCTAATATATTTGGTGGTGGCCAAGAGTTTGAAGATGAGTATGATGACTATGACTTTGATGACTATGCGAAGCAGTTCGTGATCTTCGAGGAATTTGGATGCCTTTAATGCCATGTATGGCACAAAGTTTCAAGGTCCTAGGAAGTAATTTTATTCGTTGTGTCATATGTTATCATTTGAGTAGTGGTTTGTTTTCTTGTTTAGAATCTAGGAAGTATCTTGTTATGTAAGCTTTATGCCTATGTAGCGAAATTTGAGATATGGGATTTCACTCATATCCATTGTACTTAAGCGTTTATTTGGTTAATATATTTACCGAGGTGCGAGATTACTCCCTTTACCCAAAAAAATAAATGAAATTAAAGAAAGAATTGAGTCCTCGGCTTACCCCATCGAAATCCATTTTGTCAATTTCCGAAACCAAAGCTAGTTAGGCATGATTTTTTATGTCTCACACTCAAAATAATTTGTTATTAAACAAATTTCCACATATATGTCAAATGCTAAAAACCACATAAAAGGAAGAGAATTAAGCGTGATCTATAAGGGGAAATTTTATATAAAGATGCTTTTATATTAGGCATCTTTTATCCTTAATTACATGACGCATTCCTATTATAAAAATGCTATAGCTCGAAATAGTGATAAATGAAATTATTACCTCTATAATACCAGTGAATCAAATTTTTATTGTGAGATTAAGGAACGGTGATGTGATAACCTGAAATATATCTAAATAATTTGGATATTATCAACAACGTGCATGTTACAATTTTAATTATGATTTGGTAAAAAGTTTTCATATTGAACCTTATAGATTAAGAATGGATAGAGCAGAGAAAAATCATACGTTGTTAATCGGAAGAAAGATATGCATTAGCAATTGGTTGAATCATAATGCAGATCATATATAGATTATCAAGCAAGGACATTACACCTAATTACAGGAAGCAAACTAGTTCTAATGCACTATCATACATCAAAAAAAATTCACAAAGCCAAAAGGAAGGGATTCAAAGCCATTATTGATATTTTCGCATGAAATATAAATCTAAAAGTAACGGCAATATACATCTGAGATATGACAAAAAAGTACTACAGGATTGTTTCTCAAAATTTTCTCAAGCTACACATGTTACAACTGAAACATGTAATAGCGATGCAAATGCTATCTTAAACAAATGATCATGTAATTAGTCTATGTCACAACTTTAACATTACAAACACAAGTTAGAAAAACAAAACATGTCATTTTCACCATAAAAAAACTTCAATAACCAAATTTCTGCCTCATTTTCAATGAATTCTTTACAAATCTAAACCGTTTGTTTGATTCATAATTCATTTTACACATTTTGGTATAAATCTTAGATATTTTAAACCATTTTTTTGAAAATTTCATATTCACTCTAAGGGATAATGTCGGCTTGAATATGCTCATAGAAGTTGTCGCCATTGGTAAGGAAGGGCATGATCTTCTACCGTATATAAAACCTTGCGACACATTTTATATCATAAGTGACTTACGTGCCACACAATCATCTCTTACAAAGCAAGAGATCATCGATATTATGAAAGGTGGAAAGAAAGTAAACAATCAAAGTCAAAAGAGCTCTTCTGGAAATCAGTCTGGCCATGCGCTATAGGAAGATGATGGTGACATGGTCAAACTTCGACATAAATGGTTTTTCTAGTACGTGGAGTTGTTCTATTGTCACTCTAGGAACACATTAAAGGGATCCATTATTTTGACTTTGTATGTGATGTCCTCAGTAAGGTCGCATTAGAGGCAGAGTTTATTGAAGTTGAAGCTGATCAGAACAAAATAGTTGATCTAGATATGAATTGGGGTTTGCAAATGCTTATAAATGTGGATACCAGTTTGGGTGTTGGCGTGATTAATATATATTTGAAATAACCACAGCAATATTGAAACTAGTATCCACATTGAACCTTTGCAAATCCTAATTCCTATCTAGATCAACCGTTTTATCTTGGTCAGCTTCAACTTCAATAAGTTGTGGCTCTAAAGAGACCTTACCAAGGAAACAACATACAAAGTCAAAATAGTGGATCCCTTTAAGAGTTATTGGAGTGACAATGTAACCACTCCTAGTACAAAAAAAAACCATTTTTGTAGATGTTTGGCCACACCACCATCCTCTGCCTATAAGGCGTGGCCGTACGGATTTCCAGAAGAGCTCTTTCGACTTTGATTTTCTTACTCTCATCATTTGTAATTTACCATCCACGCATTAATCTCTTACAAAGAAAGAGATGGTCATGCCATTCCTCACCAGTGGTGACAGATTCTGCGAGCATATTCAAGATGACATTATCCCTTAGAGTGAATATGAAATTTTCGAGTGAAGTTTGTTCACATAAATAGCTTTACTAGCCTGAAACATACATCATAGGTTAATTATGTTATACATGGAGCGTAAAACTATATAAACACTTCCAAATCAACAAACATTATGTTTTACACTATAAAGTAAAAACAAATGTGGCCACCCTCAATTTAGTAGTTAACACGCATGCCAAAATTTCCTTGTATTTAAATTATAAATCAAAAACTTTCAGCCATGTCTATGTATATCAGAATATACGATGTTAGATCGAGCTAGTTAAACATAATTTTCTTTAATAACAATATGGCCTTTAGCTTATTGGTATCAAAAGTTTCCTACCAACGTGGAAGAAGCAAATTCTTGTTTTCATTCCAATTCCGTTTGTTCCTCACAACACCATCCCTAACGAAACCCAAAATCTCAACTTTATTTTTCCTAACGTCACTGGCATGATACCTACATTCAAAAAATAGCATGGCATATTTTGGTTCCTAATAATCAATTTAATTGCAAGCTCAATCCTTTTGGTAGATCTATCAGCTTCAATAATAATTCTAGCCATTTACTTAACAACATGATCATGAATAAATTAATTAATCAACACTCGAGTCAAAGTCGAGTCTCAAACAAATGTTTCTCAGTTTTCAAATAAACATCAATTTGCACCTTCTCAATTTTTCGAATCAAAATCTTTTATTTGAGATGGATTTGAGTATCAAGCAAAATTCCAACTAGGGTGGATGAATGTGATTGGTCACAATTATTCCATATTCCGAGAACATGGGATCATAATTATGCTTTCTGTTTTTTTGTTGAACCTGAGATGCTCACGAACCCAACTCACAGAAAATGGGAGATCAAAAGAAATAATAAAGCTCCAAGCATTTATATTCTTCCACCATAGTCAAAACTTTTGGTTGATATACAACAGAACTCAAATGGCTGATTTTATAATTCTTAATAATAGTATGAATTGCAAACTAGCCCTCAAAATTGATTATTAAACAATATGATAAAAAAGAAAAAAAAGAAACAAAGACTCGTGTATAAAACATTCCTCTACGCTAGGGAGTATTGTACGAATGTTTAGTGACGTGCATGTCCTTCCCTAAGAAATCTTTCTAAAACGAATATTACTTAACAAAAGATCTATATTATCATGCAAGATCCATCAGTATGTACGTAAACGTTCATTGCAAGGGAACGTAAAATCATCAATTCTCCATTTTATTAAATTACCTAAATATTATACCTTCATATCTAGGTGGACATGCACTCCAACTCCGAGCCACTAGTTGCATCAAGCTTGCAAACCTAAATATCAACACGAAAATCACCATAATTATCACAAGTACAATCGTGTGTGACTGATTAAAGAATTAGATCAAATCATTAACGTTCACAGCTATAAAAAGATGTGAATCTAAGAAAGTTAACCTTATATTAAACTAATTAAAAAGTATATAACCAGACCTGATCGATGTTGTTGAGACTTGACCTTAGAACCCTTACACGAATTTAATCAGAGCTAGTACAGATAAAGATTAATTGATTAAATATGAAAGATGGATATGCATGATTGTGATGAAAGAAAACGATTTTGCTAATATTGAAATGGATTGAATTTGAAGGATGAAGAAATGTAATGATTTTGGGCTATATTTATAGTGGGAATGACCACTCAGTAGTGAGCTAGCAGTCTGGCACCGAGCTGACAAAGAAGAAACCCTAATTTATCCTATTGGCGGCCCCAAGAAAAGCTACTAGTAATAAATCTATATTGTGGGCGGCAGCTAATTGGCGAATTGAAACAAACCCTAATTATGGGGTGTTGATTGTGTGTTGACGTGGCACTGGTGCCTAATATCTGGATAAAAATATTTACACTGACTAGATTTGACTTGGGTTTTTTTTTTTTTTTTTTTTTTCCAAAGACTTGGTTAAGTTATAACACATAATTTTTTTAAATAATTTTGAGTATGATGACATGCCGTATATCGGATAGTGTGAATGGACCGGACCGATAGTGTTTCACCTCAACATGAATTATAAGGCGCAATCATTAGGACATTCGTGAATCACAATTACACTTAGAGAATACTGGAAGACACTTAGTCACGCAGTTTCCATTCCCAAATTTGTAATGGCCACGGGGCTATATGAATAGCTCATGCGAAATTGTCAAAGCACCCTTCTGCAATGTCCTTCACAGTCTTGATAATAAAATATGTCAGTACACGATAAAACAACTATACATATCTTACACGAGCTCACGGTGCTCTATTCAACATACCCTTGCTCTCCAACTCTTTCAAAACTGATGGTGTAGCCTAGCTACAAGCGAAACCACCCTCGGACACCTTACAATGATGCTCGAAGTGATTGTTGGAGTAAAGCCTACTAGGCTACCGTAAGGATCCACCAATACATAGAAACCTATCTCAAGGTCCTAGCTTCCAAGGAGCTCAAGCCTCCAAGGACCCTTACTTTCTCGGTCACTAGAAGAGAATATAGAACACTTGCATGAGCCCAATTTAAGTGATGGGTTTCCAAAATTACGGTAACATTCGGCGAGTTGCACATGTGCATGTCTCTTCCTAAGACAAGAAGGACAACGTAACCTCACACCGAGCCTTACCATTGGCGAGCACAAACATCTTCCCACACCAATCGGTGAGACATGTGGCACAACCAAGAAAATTCCTAGGGTTGCCTATAAATACCAATATCATACGTACATTGCAAGTATGTTCTCTCACCCATACTTCATTTCTATAAACAAATTATCCATAATCCGGTGACTTATTCTCATGCCAAAGCCAGTTCACAGGATCCTCCCATATGCTCCGAATGACGTAGCGTGTTTTCTTTGTCTTGTTTTGAGTTGACTTAACTCTTTAGAAGTACCCGGTCTACCATCCACGTAGGTTTTGACAAAGAAGTACAATTGTACGATAAAAAAAGTTATATGAGTCCTTATGTGATGGTTCAATTTTCTCCTCTAGCCCTACTCGTCGAAACCGCGTATGATGTGTTACTTGCGTACAAGTTTTAAATTTATAAGAGGTGAATTACCAAATCTATTAATAACACATACGAGCAAGTATACTCGTCCGTGGTAGTAAAGATTATGAAGGTAAGTACGGATCATTCGCAAGGAATTTGTGAGTGAATCGAGAAATAAGTGATAAAAATCTATTATAAGCAATCCAAAGGTATAAAAATAGTGCTCGTAAGGGCACTAAAGATGTTGCGTAAAGGTATAGTACTCTTTCTTTTTAGAGGGATGGAAAAAGGTTTCTTCAACAACAATAGTGCTCGTAAGGGCACTAAAGATGTGGGGTCTTCTACTAGTTTGGCCGATCAAACTAGTGGTGAGCAAACTATTGATGCACCACCTAACTTGGCCGATCAAGTTGGTGTGAATAAGGAATCGACGATGAACCCTAATAGTAGGAATGATGAGTTTACTGGTATTGCTTCGGTTCTCGTTCGATGGACAAGTGGAGCCGGTTTCACTTGGTTCAAGCCTCGATCATGAGGCACCTAGTCATAACACTTTGAGGGTCATGATACTTTATTGAAAATCGTGCTATTGAAAAACAAATCTTTGAGGGAAAACTTATTCTTGTGGGTGACGATGGGCAACCATTAAAACCAGCCATGACAGTGGATGCTACTACTTCTACTGGGGCTAATCCAATTGAGCATCTTAAGGTGCCGCAGTCACAGAAGGAGCTAGAGGAGATGCTTACTGCTATTAGTTATTATTCGAAACCTCCTCAAGATACGAGTGGTCCTATGGCTTCTAATGTTAATGGCCATAATAATGCTAATGATAAGGTTGATATGAATGCACATGGGGCTGTTGGTATTGAGAAGGTTAGTGCTTTGAAACAACCTTCTTCATCGTATGCTGGTGTTAATTCTACTGAACCAAAGAAATACACATCTAACTTTCGTAGGTTGGGTGTAGTAAGAAAGCTAATGGTGTGGATCTTTACGTCGATGAAAGTGGTTGAAGAGGTGAACACTAGGTTTGAGAATACTTTGTATGGGTATTTCCTTGGTCAACGCCTTGCTTTTCCATTGTTGATTACTTTATGCATGCATCGTGGGCTAAGTTTGGTATACAAAAGGTAATGATGAATGCAAAGGGTTCTTCTTCTTTAAGTTCAATTCGAAGAAAGGTGTTGATGATATGCTTGAAAACGGTCATTGGTTGATTAGAAATGTACCTATTATTCTTAAACCATGGACATTGAACACCAACTTACTTAAAGAGGATTTGACCAACATCCGGTGTGGGTTAAATTCCATGATGTTCCTCTTGCTATGTTTTACGAAAATGGCCTTAGTCTCCTTGCCACATTGATAGGCACGCTAAAGGTTAGATGCTTTTACTAGCCAAATGTGCAAGGACTCGTGGGGAACGTAGTAGTTTTGCTAGATGCATGATTGAAGTGAAGTCGATGAGGTGCTTAGGGACGACCTTCTTTGTTGAGATACCGTTACTTGATGGGTCGGGTTCGACTATTGAGAAGATACGGGTTGAATACAGTGAAACCACCTCATTGTGATAAATGTATGATTTTGGTCATACTCTTATTGAATGTTCGAAAGTTGTTGAACCTCCCTTTCGACCTACTAAGCGTGTTAATGATGGTTTCAAGATGGTCAATAATAAGAAGAAGGAAAGCAAGGTGGTTCTACTATTCCGGTCAAGGAGGGTTTACTAAACTGTTGTGGGTAGCAGTTTCAATATCAACCCAAAAGACTCCTCCGAACCTAAGAAAGTGGAAGTCATTAAGAAGAATGCTTGATGTGGCTAGTTCGAGTGGAACAAAGATCTCTACATCTAATCGGTTTGATGCTCTTAATATGGATTATCTGAGATGCTTTTGGTATTCCTTGAAATGACACCAACAAGGATGTGGATTACAGTCGCACAATGGAAGTTAATGAATATAAGTCTACTAAGGCAGTACTACATCACAAGAACCCCTTGTGAGAGATTTAAAAGAGATGGAGTCGGGTGTGTCTCCTATAACTAGTGATTCTTGTATTCCGCCCACCTCTTCTACTAAGAGTTAACCATTTTTCTAAAGTGGGAGATATCGTGGTGTCGATTACGAAGATGAGGTGGTTGGTAACCCATTTGTGAGTCTGCTAATCTATTCGGTGGTGGCCAGAATTTGAAAAAGAGTATGATGACTATGACTACGATGACTATGCGAGCGGTTTACGATCTTCGAGAATTTGGATGCCTTTAATGCCATGTATGCACCAAGCTTCAAGGACATAGGAAGTAATTTTCTTCGTTATGTCCTCGTTATCATTAGAGTAGTGGTTTGTTTTCTTGTTTAGAAAATAGGTAGTATCTTGTTATGTAAGCATTATGCCTATGTAACGGGCAAATTTGAGATATGGATTTCACTCATATCCATTGTACTTAAACGTTTTTTGGTTAATATATTTACCAGGGTGCATGATTACTCCCCTTTACCCAAAAAAAGTATAAAAAATAAAGATGATGTAATTCAAATGATTAAAAGCTACACTTGCTTAAACTAGTTTTCTACATATGATGAGCACGATTGTGATAACTTTTTTAACATGTTGGTTGTGATAATTAGATGGTGTTCTAATCTATTGTTCTTACAAGTTAAATCTTCGTCAAGATTTTAGTTCATAAAAACAAGCTTTAAGTTTAACCAATCAATTCAAGATAAATTCAAGTTTTATAAGTTTATTCCATGTTAATTTCACAAACTTAAACACAAAAACAACTCTTTGTTTAATCAAATTCTCTTAAGAAATGGTAAATACAAAAGGTAACCAATCATAGATAAAAAGGTTACAATTGATTATCTACTACTAATCTTTCGACCACAAATAGTTTCAAATCAATCCGATTTGACAAACAAAAGCATTTTCATTACAACCACATTTAAGCTCATTTGTTTAATCAAGAATAATGGGTAAAAACAATCATACATAGACAAATGATTATAACTAGTTGAATAACAATAAACCTTTCGACCTTTAGAATTATGAACAACTAGTCAAGCTTGTTTAACAAATATAACTATAAAACTTAAACACAATTTGATCTTAAAATCAACTTGAAATTGAATTAAACATGTTATCACAATTATAAGCAAATCATAGTATAGCAAACATGAACAGAAATTCATAATTTTTAACATTAGAAATCATGATTGAAAGTCTTACAATGATTGGAAAGAGATTACAAATGATAAGGCAATGATACCATAAGTATTGGTGTCTCCTACTTGATGTTTTGGCCTCCAAATGTGACTCCTAGAACTTTCACACTTTCCTGGACTTCTAAGGACGAAAATTGAGAACTTGAGAGAGTATTTGAGAGTAGTTTAGGGATTATATAGATTGATGATTGATTGGTGTATGAAAACAAGCACAAATGGGTTCTATTCATACTACTCTCAAGCCTCTAGGGTATTAAATGCTCCTCCTTGGTCACTAAGCAAATAGAATGGACTAGAATGCTCAAAAGAAGGGGCTAGAATCGTTGATGGAATGTAAAATATCACACTTGGAACTTTTACCGAGCTGCCCAGCCGATCGGTTCTCAGTCCAGCCGATCGGCTGCCGATCAGGTTGCGGGTTGCGACCGATCGGCTGGACCTTTGCCAGCACCTTGATTTCTTGACTTTTCTTTGTCGTTTTAATTCCGTGATTGGAGCTCTTTTGTTCTTCAACCATATTTGGTATTTTCTCTGTCATGGACCCTTAGATAAGTGCGTTCTTGGATCTTTATTTACTTGGAATGTCTTTACGTGTGGCACTTGATACGGAAATCTTCAAATAATCGTGTAAACTTCATTTATTCGTCATTTCTTCCAATTTTTCTGCACTTGGCTACATATACTATGCAAACACACTTTTGGCACAATTAAGTAACAAAATCGCATAAATATGACCAAATACTATACACAAAAGTAAGGATAAAGCTACTAAAAACATGAACAATTTGAGCGTTATCAAATTCCTCCACACTTAAACTTTGCTTGCCCTCAAGCAAATCTAGAAGTAAAAAATATAAATCCACATGGTACATAAGTATGATTGAGAAAAAATTTAATGCAAATCTACCAAGTACAGTATAAGATTCATCATTTTAGCTTTAATGGTGAAAAATCAAGATGTTTGACAATACCCTAATGATTATCTTGCATGATGAACATTTTTACTCAACTCACGAAAAAGGAATGAAATATAATTCACTCAAATAACTTATTATTTGGTGGAGTAATTAAGAAAAATTACACTCATTGCTCAGTAATGATCTTAATATTACCATAATCTTGTACAAGAAACAAAATAACACCGACATGGCGTGGGCACCAAGCATACATATCAAAGAGATCTTTTATTTGGGTTTTACTTAAGGCTTAACTAGGCTAATATTCAAACATTACATACAAGATTATAATATATCGCTGGCGCGAATTCTTGATTAAGTCAAACAACGGATGGTCACTAGAGTATACCTTGGATCGCTGACACGTTATTTGCATAACGGATGGTCACCAAAAATATGCACTAGATCGCTGGTGCATCATTTAATCCTTTAAGAACCGGATGGTCACTTAAAAATATCCGTGCACTTCATATTTTCACAAAGCCAACAGGGAAAGGATAAAGCATGAGAATTATTTATGATGTGAAAAGAAGAATATAACATAGTCAAAGTCTCAAGTGTTGCTAGCTACTTCAAACCACTATTACATAACTTTGGAAAGTCTAATGCTTGATCGATTGATACATTCTTCATAGCTACTTATTCTTGTCACCATATAATTGCGATGACTTTTTTTTTTGTTTTTTTTGTTTTTTTTTTGAAAACAATCAACTTCTCAACAAACGACCGTAATTCCAACAGAACATCCATAGAGACATGGAGTTTGCAATTACCTCCAAAATTCAATTACTTCCCACATACTTTTATCTTGCCATGTAACAAGCAACCAACCGAGTCTTGACTATGGGTAAGGCTAAGGCTAAAAATGTAAAATCTTTTTGTGTTTTTTCTGAATTTATCAAAAATGAAAAAGGGAACATGCTCAGATGGTGAAACTAATGGTATCTAGCGCTAAAGATGAGCGCTAATAATTGGGTTTATAATGTAGAGAAACTAACCAATGCGGCCAGCTGAATATATGGAAAATGGAAAACGGAAGGCTATTTGGGTGAATTCCTAAGGTTGCTCTTATCACGTATATATACTTATATCACACAAGAGTTCGATCTCACAGCGGTCTCGTAATAATTTACAAGCACAAGTTCTAGAATATATAAAATCACCGGTTCACTCATAAAAAGATCTAAGTATAAAATATGTATGCTGAATACTAAACAGGCTCAAAAGGGTTACAAAATGTGCTAGCAAATGTTGTCGATCCCAGAATGAATTGCAATATTAATCGGGATACATGTCAATTTTTCAAAAATTACAGATTTTACCAGTGGATTGTTCCAGTTATTCTAATGTATTAATCCTAAAATCGTGAAAATAACTAGATTACAAGGGCAAACAAAAATTAAAAATTAAAAATTTACTCTTATTTTCCTATTCACCCCCTCCCCATACACACACACTTAAGTTGAACATTGTCCTCAATGTGATAAAAGGACTCAAAGTATTAAAACAGGGAAATGAGAATAACAACAGATTTTTCTGATGGTACTTCTGCTGACGTTCAAATGATCCAAGTGTCCATGAGAAGCAATCAATACCTGCAGTAATCTCAAACAAGACAAACAAACAAAACAAAAAAGTTTTATCAAAAATAGCGTCACACCCCACACTTAAGTTCAACCATCGGTTTAAACTTTGGGGCGTGACCACTGAAAATAAAAATGAACACGGGTTGCCTCCTGAGTAGCGCTTATTTTATTACCGAGTCATCAGCCTGACTCAAAGTTTCTTTTAATCACGTAGGTGCACTTTTTGGTTTCTTCCTCGAAGATTTGGGAATATACACTACGTTTCCTTTAATTATTCCTTCACCAGTATCATCGATATCAGATAGATTTGTAGCATCGTAGGATCCAGGGAGAACATCCCAGATAATCCAGTTTCTGCAGCCCAAGGTGTCTTCTTTTTGTAATCTACTGAAAAAGGTGCCATGAATGTAATAACTTCATATTCAGATTCAGGCCAAATTTTGTTGATTGAAATTTCGTTCATTTTCTCCTTATCATAGTACAACTTAATTCGGTGTCCATTGAAAATGAAACTTCCACCATGTTTGTCATAATGTTTGACATATCCGGATGGAAATCCATGTTTCACTATGTATGGTCCGAACCATTTTGGTTTGAGCTTAGGAGCTTTGAAATTATACTTCATATTGAAAAGCAGACTTTGTCTCTGGCTTAAGTTTTTTGTCATGATAATCTTTGGTTCTGGCTTTGTAAAGTTTTGAATTCTCATAAGCTTGGAGTCTCAACTCATCGAGTTCATGGAATTGCAAGAATCTCTTTTCTCCAGCTACTTTGAGATAAGTATTACAGCTTCTGAGGGCCCAGTAAGCATGATGTTCGACTTCGAATGGCAAATGAGAAGTTTTTCCATAAAGAAGTCTGTAAGGAGTTGTGCCAATTGAAGTTTTATAAGCAGTACGAAATGCCCACAGAGCATCATCAAGCTTTTTCGACCAAACTGAAGTATATCATTCATTGTTGTTTTGAGTATTCTTTTTAAGGCTCTGTTGGTATTTTCGACCTGGCCACTGGTTTTTGGATGGTAAGCTGTAGCAAAAAAATGATGAACTCCATATCGTTTCATGATTTTCTCCATTTTTCTGTTACAGAAATGAGTTCCTTGATTGCTTATTAAAGCTTTAGGAATTCCATAACGAGCAAAAAGCTTTTTGAGAACATTTATAACAACTCGTGCGTCGTTTGTGGGTAAAGCCTCGGCTTCGGTCCATTTAGAAACATAATCGATAGCAACGAGAATGTATTCGTATTTGTGCGATTTTGGAAATGCTCCCATAAAATCGATTCCAACAATATCGAATATTTCGCAGACTTGAATGCTCTTTTGTGGCATTTCATCTCTACGTGAGAGACTACCGGATTTTTAGCAAGCATCAAAGTTTTGAACGAGAGTATGAGCTTCTTTGAATATTGTTGGCCAATAGAATCCAGCATCAAAAACATTTTTAGTTGTGGTGGAAGGACCATAGTGTCCCCCCGTTGGGCCATGATGGCATTCATCAAGAATTTTTCGGGTTTCGGAACCAAAAACACATCTTCTGATCATTCCATCGGGACACATTTTGACAAGATAGGGCTCTTTCCAATAATAATGTTTTAGTTTCGAAAAGAATTTACTTCGTTGGGCATGAGTTAATCCTTTTCTGGGGATTTTTCAAACGAGATAATTTGCATAATCTTCAAACCATGGTGATTCTTTATCATCATTCATGTCAATCGTCATGAGAGTTTCATCCAAGAAGTAATCGTCGATTTCTTCTTCTCTCAGTTCCTCCAAATTCGGATTTTCAAGACGTGACAAATGATCAGCGGCCAAATTTTCTGCTCCTTTCTTATCTTTGATTTCAATATCAAACTCTTGGAGTAGTAAAATCAAACGAATAAGACGCGACTTTGCATCTTTTATACTTGAGTGCTGAATGATCTGTAAACACAATTATTTTAGAAAGCACGAGATAAAATATGAATTTCTCGAAAACAAAAACAATGGCTAATCATTTCTTCTCTGTAACCGTGTAATTCTGCTTAGCATTATTTAGGGTTTTGCTTGCAAAATAAATAGTTCGAAATTGTTTTCCCTCTCGTTGACCTAAAACATCTCCAACAGCAAAATCACTGGCATCACACATAAGCTCAAACGGTAGTGACCAATCCGGTGAAACCATAATTGGCGCACTAGTCAGTTGTGTTTTCAAGGTTTCGAATGCTTTAGTGCAATCTACACTAAAGTCAAAAACAAAATCTTTTTCAAGAAGTCTTGTCATAGGACAAGATATTCTGGAAAAATCTTTAATAAATCGGCGGTAAAAACCAACATGTCCTAAAAAAATTCTAACGGCTTTAATGTTAGTAGGAGGTGGTAACTTTGTGATAACATTGATTTTTGCTTTGTCTAACTCCATTCCTGCACTGGAAATTTTGTGACCCATCACATTTCCTTCAGTCACCATGAAGTGACATTTTTCTCAATTAAGAACAAGATGAGTAGATTCACACCTTTCTAGCATTTTATCGAGATTAGATAGACAAGAATCAAATGAGTCTCTGAAGACTGAAAAATCATCCATGAAAACTTCCATGGAGATCTCAAGCATGTCTTTGAATATTGCAATCATACACCTTTAAAATTTTGCGGGTGCATTACAAAGACCAAAAGGCATACCCCGATAAGCGTACGTTATCTTTGAAATGGTGTTCTAATCTATTGTTCTTACAAGTTAAATCTTCGTCAAGATTTTAGTTCATAAAAACAAGCTTTAAGTTTAACCAATCAATTCAAGATCAATTCAAGTTTCATAAGTTTGTTCCATGTTAATTTCACAAACTTAACCACAAAAACAACTCTTTGTTTAATTGAATTCACTTAAGAAATGGTCAATACAAAAGGTAACCAATCATAGACAAAAAGGTTACCATTGATTATCTACTACTAATCTTTCGACCACAAAGTAGTTTCTAATCAATCCGATTTGACAAATAAAAGCATTTTCATTACATACACATTCAAGTTCCTTTGTTTAATCAAGAATAATGGGTAAAAACAATCATTCATAGACAAATGATTATAACTAGTTGAATAAAACCTTTTGACCTTTAGAATTATGAACAACTAGTCAAACTTGTTTAACAAATGTCACTATGAAACTTAAACACAATTGGATCTTAAAATCAACTTGAAATTGAATTAAACATGTTATCACAATCATATGCAAATCATAGTATAGCAAACATCATTTAAGCAAGTGCACAAAGGCACTAGCCACTCATATCAAAGATGAACACAAACTCGAATTTTTAACATTAGAAATCATGATAGAAAGTCTTACAATGATTGAAAATAGATTACAAATGATAAGGCAATGATACCACAAGTATTGGTGTCTCCTACTTGATGTTTTGGCATCCAAATGTGACTCCTAGCACTTCCACACTTTCACGGTGATGACGTATAGTGCGGTGTCGGGTCATAAACCCGACTACGACCCGATACTTTCGGGCACAGTACGAGGCGGGCCAATATTAATACATGTTTGGGCTCACGAAGCCCAAGCCCATATCTATTCTGAATAGATATCCGATATCTTCTAAAACAAGAAGATAATCATTCCCAACCGACTTAGGCGGGATCGCCGAAGGTTGGGGAACCGAGAACCAACAAGGATTCCGTGCGTATATAAAGGAATCATATCCCTCGTTTAAGGTGCGATCTCATAACCCTAAAACTCCTAAAACCCTAAACCGATTACTCACTCTCACGCTGGAGGATAATCGTGGGAGACAATCCACGGTAAGCCTAACGGTGTTTCTTGTCTCTTAGTGCGCGGGTCTCAGCGGCAATTCTCAATTGAGTGCGAGGCAGGAGCTCCAAATCGAGCGTCCAACTTTTGTATCAACAAGTGGTGCCATCCGTGGGACCCTACACTAGGCCGACACTAGAATGACAAAGCACGGCAATCGGCGATCGCGGTCGGACCTTATGGGGAAGAAGTCGCAGTGGACTAATCCTAGCGAGACCCACAGGACAACCGGTATGCTAAAAGGGATCGGTCAAGACTTGATCTTCCTACGGTGGAACCGCACTCGGGAACAACCCAAGCCACTACAACCACCACGAGTGGAGTAGACCCATGCAAGACCGTCTTTACTACTCCCTTCCAATCGGTGCTAAGCCGGCGACAAAGGTACCGGAGGCACCGGTAGGGATAAGGGTAAGCGGCGAAACAAACGCACTCACCTCCGAGGAGTCGCTACGGAATTAGCACCGAAGTTTCGTATCCCAAAACTACGAAACATTAGCGCCCTCATGCAAGAGGAAGAAAAAGAGATCGGTCGGAACTTGAAGGCCCGACTCAACTTGATCTGAATCGAAACTTCCCCACTGCTGCTATCGTAAAGAAAAGCGCGGAGAGATAGCGGCCGACCCCGGTATTCAACGAATAGGGAGGAGAATTGAGGATGATGAGACATCTCACTCGCATGACACACAGTGATAGTGATAGAGAAGAGCGCGCCAACAGCGTATCGCTAGATGGGTAGCCGCAAAGTGCGTGACGGTGGGGCGAAAGCATTCCCAGTGAAAGTCCTTGGATCCGGACTACGAGTCGGACTTTGAGGACAGTAGGCATAGCGCCGTAAGAAGGTAAATTCATCTTGACAACTCCTCGGACAACGAGGATAGTGATCAGGGCATTGGAAATCCGAGCGGCCGCGATAGCGAGAGGAAGACATGTCTCCCATGGCGCCGTCGAGAAAGTGGATCGTTCACCAAGCGCATTAGTGATTTCTCCGAGAACAAGAAAAGGCGCATGCTGCAAATGTTAAAACCTATGATGGGACGGTGATCACGGCGATCACCTAAAATTTTGAATCGGCCGACCATTGAAAGCGCCACAACCATTTGGTGCCACATGTTTAATTCCACCTTTGGTGGGAAGCGCAGGAACTGGTTCAACAAACTCCCACGAAGGAGCGTGAATGGTTTTGAAGAGTTAAGAAAGGCGTTCCGCCTAAATTTTACTCAACGCAAAAGTGTGCTAAAAATCTGTCGAACTAGCCGGGGTAAAAGCGAACCGGGGAGAATCCATGAGCGCATTCATGGGCGCTTCAAAGATGAATGCATGCGGGTTAAAGCATGCCTCAAGTCTTAAAGATCTCGGGTTTCATGAATGGGATTAATAACCGAGAACTCATCAAGAGGTTAAACGACAAGATCCACGAGACCTTTGATGAACTCATGAAGCGCTCTCGGTCTTTTGTCCAGGGAGAAGCCGCGGCGAATAGCAAAAGAACCATTCTAGTTACTGGTCACGAGGAACAACACAGGAGACAATCCAACGACCGAGGTAATAACCGTAATAGGAGCTATCGCACGGAGGAGCGGCAGAGACAGAGATAATGACAGTATACTCCCACGATCAAAACCCCAAAGGAAATACTCGCAGCAGTAAGGAGCGAATTTCCCAAGACCGCCGCAGATGCGCACACCGTAAGATCGGCGACTGGAAATGGATCTTGTGACTACCACGCGCAAAGGTCACACCACTAACGAGTGTGTCCAATGCGCCAACTCATCGACAAGATGGTCAAGGAGGCGGTGGACCACCTAGTTAAAAACATTAAGGAGGAAGAGATAAGCAAAGAATGGAAGCAAGAAGGAGACACCCAAAGAGAGGCCGACACAATCTACATGATACAGACGCGGCAACGAACCACTAGACAAGCGGTCGGCAGAGTTTTCCAGAAGAAATGAAATCTCTTTCCTACTTTAGCTGCGGACAACGCAGCAGCAGAGCCCTCACCATTGAAATCGGTCGGGTGGTCACGACATACACGCATGTACATCGATGGTGGAGCATCGGCAAATATCATGTATGAGCATTGCTTTAGAAGACTACGACACGAAATACGTAGTCGGTTAAATCCGGTCAACACGGCACTCACCGGTTTCACGGTGAAAAATATAGCCCATGGGACGGTGCGATTACTAGTCGGCGTTAACGCAGACCACTCTCGACAACTGGATGGATTTCATGGTGATCAAATCCCTCATCATACAATGGCATTATTGGGAGACCGGGGATATCGACCATGCGGCGGTGCCATCAACAGCGCGCAGGATGCTTAAATTCCCGATGAAGGGGCATTGTCACTCTACAATGCCACGGTACCAAGCAGAGAATGTAACACGGTTACATGCAAATGGAACCAATCCCAGCGGTCTTGGCCAAAGTCCCCAACTTGAAGGTCGCAATTCACCCGAAATACCCGGACCAGAAATAACCATTGGAGGGTCATTGTCGGACAACCAGCAAAGCGGTGTGTCGCGCGCTCCTACAAAAGAACGTGGATATCTTCGTGGGAGCCCAAACACATGATGGAGTACCACGCTCGATCACGAGCATAAACTTAGAATCCGACAAGGATACTCACCGATCACGCCGAAGAGCGTGGCCAAGCTCCGAGAGGCGCGCAGGCGATTGGTGAGGTGCGTAGGTTGGTAAAGGCGGGAATTATCGTGAAGTCTATTACCACGGTGGCTTTCTAATCGATGGTCAAAAGCGATGGTAGGTGGCGAATGTGCGTGACTTCACCGACCTTAATAAAGCGTGCCACAGGATCGCTACCCATTACGAGATAGATTGGAAAATAGAGTCCTTGTGTGGATACCCGTTGAAGTGTTTTCTTGGCGCGTACAAGGGGTATCACCGAATCTAAATGGCCCGGAAGGCGAGGAAAAAGCGACTTTCCACACACAAGCCAAGGCGTGTCTTGTTACACAAAATGCCGTTTGGCTTGAAGAATCACGGTGCCATCTATCGGCGGTTGGTAGACAATGCCTTTGAAAAGCAGGTGGGCATGCAACAGAAGTCTATGTGGATGACACGGTCATAAAAAGTCATCTTGAAAATGAACTTGTGCGTGACATAGAAGAAACATTTAAGACTCTACGAGATCAACATGAAGTTAAATCTAAGAAATGCACCTTGGCGCCATCAAGGCATGTTCTTAGGGTACTTGATAGAACGATGGCATAAAACCTTGTCGGAAAAGACAAAGGCGTTAATAGAGCTTCCTTCCCACGCTGAAGGAAGTCCAATCCCTCAATGGAAAAGCTGGTGGCCTCAGCGGGTTCTGTCAAATCGTGAAAAGTCATTGCCTCTTTTCAAAACACTCAAGAAGTGTATAAAAAGGGTGACTTCGGTGGGCAGCGGAGGCGGAAGAAGCCTTCACCACACTCAAGCGACATCTAGCAACACTCCCAACACTCGTGGCACCCGACCAGGAAGAGCGATCATGTATTTATCGGAACTCATGGGGCGGTCGGTGCAGTGCTACTAATGAGATAGGGACTCGGTGCAAACCCCATCTATTTTGTAAGCAAAGCGCTTAAGAAGACGGAGGTGAACTATAGTGCCATGGAAAAGCGGTCTTGGCATTAGTGTTTGCCGCAGCGGCGGCTGCTTGGCCGGTACTCAGCGCACCGATAGCGGTAATCACGCATCAAGCCATCAGCGGATCATCTCCAAACCCGTCGTCGGGGCGACTCCAAGTGGAGTGTATTGCTAAGCGAACATAATATCTCTTCTGAGACCACGTACCGCAATAAAAGGACAAGTTACGCGGACTTCATCATCGAAGCGAGATCTTGACGAGTACCTACACCAAGCGAGCACTACAAGATCCATGGATTTTGTTTACGGATGGGTCCTCATGCGTGGATGGCTCGGAGCGGGCCTTATTCTCACAAACCCGGAGGAATGGAATTCACTTACGCCTGCGCTTTGAATTTACCTCGACAAACAATGAGGCGAAATATGAAGCCACGATCACGGACTACGCATTGCGGCTCGAATGGGTGTACGTAACTTGGAAGCAAATGTGGACTCCGACTAGTGGCCAACCATGTGTTGGGTGAATCGTGGCCAAAGAAGAAAATATGATTCAAGTATCTTGAGAAGACTAAGACATCGATCAAAGGCTTTGTGATTTACTATCAAGCAAGTCCCTAGAGGAGAAAATCGCAGCGGATGCACCGAGCAAGATCGCCTCGACAAGCTTAGCACACTTATCAAAGCAAGTCTTTGGTGGAAACACCGAAAAGCAAGTCAATATCGGAGATGGAAGTCTCCATGATCATAGAGGAGGATGGTCCTACATGGATGACACCGATTGCGAATTCTTAAGCAAAGGGACATTACCCCAAGAGCATGAAGCTCGCGAGAATCGGCGCCTGCGAGAGATTCAATGCGCGACAACATCTTTATGTCGGCGTTCTTTCCTCCAACCATGGCTTCGATCGTCGGCCCCTTACAAGCAAATTATGTCTGAGAAATCCATGAAGGTTCATGTAGCATGCACGCGGGACCACGATGCCGTTGTAGCACGCGCCATGCGATCGGGATACTCATCGCCAACCATGCATAAAGATGCGCGAGATTTGATAAGGAAGTGCAATGATTGCCAAGTCCACGGACCCGTGCGCGCCAACCACGGCATGAGTTAACACCAATCACGGCGCCGGCCATTCTACAAATGGGGCATTGATATCGCGGTCCTTTTCCAATAGCGGCAGCGGTCTCAAGTTTCTCATAGTAGCTATAGACTACTTCACCAAGTGGATCGAGGCAAAAGCGGTGGCGACAATTCGGGCAACCGGGTGAAACGCTTTATGCGGGACAACATAATATGCCGCCGGATTACACGGAGAAATCATCTCGGATAATGGGAAACAATTGCGACAACCCTTCAAAGATTGGTGCGAAAGTTAAACATCACCCAACACTTTGCATCGGTTCGCACCCACAAACCAATGGTTTAGTCGGTAGCGCAAATCGAAGTCTGGGTGAAGGAATCAAAGCACGTTTGGACAAGCACAAAGGAAGGTGGGTTGAAGAACTTTCACATGTACTATGGGCGCACCGCACCTCAGTTAAAACCAGCACGGGGGATACCCCCTTCTCTCTAGTATACGGGACAGAAGCCGTTATACCAACTGAGATCGGCATGCCAACTATCCGCACTGCGGAGATCAATGTGACTACAAACGGCGGCGAAGGCGTGTCGACTTGGACCCTCTTGGAAGAAAGGCGAGCAGCGACCATACGGGAGGCAAGGTCAAAGTCAAAAATGAAAGGATACTATGATGCCAAGGTACGCGGTGTTTCATTCGGACCGAGCGACTTTGTCTACCGCGCCAATGAGGCAAGCCACGGCGAAGATACAGTAGCTCGGACCAAAGTGGGAAGGACCTTATGAGGTTCTTGAAAGCAACGGCACAGCGCGCTGCACGCTCACGTGACCTACCGCACATGGAATATCGGCAACCTCAAGAGGTGCTACCTATAAGAATAGCTACTGACACAACACAGAGCGCTCCGCACTTCGTGCTCAATAAACATTCATGTACTCGGTTTTATTTTTCATATTTATCGTTTTCTTTGTTATTTCTTGATAAACTTGCAAGTATTAATAAAAGCGTCGCGGTTTCTAGCTAACTCATGACACATTTTAAGTTGTTATCTCCATATCTTGTATGTCTTAACAATTTTTTTATTTCTTGCCCACGATGGCGTGCATGCACCACAAATAAACCCACGATGGTAAAAGGATAAGTTGACCTACTAACTAACTTGTTGAGTAAGAGGGTTGCAAACCCATCAATCTTGGATCACGCATCCTTGTTAAACACCTTGTTCTCAAGGCGTTGGAATAAGATATGCGCACCCCACGGCGGGTGCGCAGACAATCTGCGTGCATGTTTAACAACTTTGGAGCCAAGACACTTGCTTCCTTGTCGATATTCTGATCTGGCTGTGAATCATAACATACACGATTATGATTAAAAACTTAGAATTATTTTCCAAGTATACTATAATTTTCATACACGACTATGAATTTCCTACATTTGCAGTGGCTTACACGTTTGTTTCTTCGGCAACACATACATCTTCCACACAAAGACAAACAGATAGGCTTACATTACACTTTTTAGTTATATCCACAGCGGCAAAAAGACCTTTATTTATAACTACGAGTTATTACAAAAGATAGCAAACATATCCTCTACAAGCTATTACAACGCCTAAGTGACGAAGTGCCAACATGACTTGTCGCATCTTTAACTTCGCTGATACTCTTCAACACATCTGCATCTTGATGCGACACGGTGGCCACACTGACTGGCACTCCATCAGACCTTGGCAAGTGGGCTGCACCAACCCCACACAAGATAGCTTTACCCGCAATACCTTTTTTCTTAGCAAGGCGGGTCGCATGCGCTTCCAAGACCTCCTGCAAAGATACCTCTTTTTCTAAAGCAAAGGGATTCTGACTATCCCTAGGTCGCGCAAACACAGGTACCTGAAGCTGCGACTCATGGGGTTTCAAAAAATAGTCCGGCTGTGTGTCGGCATCCTCAGCACGATGACGCGCCAATGTCAACCCTGCCATAATAACACTTATCGGATAATCTTGGTCGCGCTCAAGCTCCGAAATCATTGGGAGCTCTAAGTCTTTCATTCTCTGCATGGCAGCGACCAAATGATCATATGATTCAGCATCATAACCCGGTACCTTATCAATAGGTGTTTTCAACAGTTCTGCATCATGGAGTTGTTCAACTGCCTCTGATTTACCACGCTCTAGAGCGCACTGCACAACCTCTCCGAAGGCATTCACCACCTCGGCAATTCCGAGGTGCTAAGGCGACTAGGCGAAGGCCGTGGCCTATGAGCCACTGCGCTCCGCTATGGTGGACATGGTGAGGATACAACTCCTCGTCGTACTCAATGCTCATCTTGCGCGATTTAGCCTCCTGCACCTCCAATGACCAGCTCACGGTGGCCCCAAGCTCCCCAGTGCAAACAAACTTTCCTTGCCTGCTCTAGATGCTTAAGAGCCCAGTGACACAGACTTGTACTGGCAGCCTCGGTAGCGATCGACTTATTTGACACATTAGTGCCATCTTGTCCTCGGCTTTGTTTTGCGCATATGCGCTGAGATCACTAACCTCGCACGAGCGCCATCCGATTGCGCTTGGGTACTTGCACCGCGCCTCCAACGAGCTATTGTTTGGTCCTTCTTTGTACTTTGGTCCTCCCCACGGATACTCGATCTTCGACTTCACAATTAACGAAGCGATGGCGGAGACTTGAACCAATTCTTCAACTAATTGATCTAGGGCACATCCGCATCGGCTTGGTTTCATTATCCCGACTCGCGGCTCGAATGTCTTGTTGTATCGGACTACGCCTTGGGAGGTGACTACATGACTGCTCCACCCTGCGAATGATCACCGGTAGCAATGTTAGAATTACAACTAGCACATTCACCAACTAATGAAAGGTTATACATATATGGTTTTACTTACTTTGGCTCAGCGTCATCGCGAGATGGGTGCGACGGCGCTTCATCGATGGAGGACAACTCCAGTTTGAATCACGGGGCGTTTCTTCTGGAAGGGCCCGCACCATGATCTCCTCGGGTCCTTTTGCGACTAAGCGCGGCTTCCTTCTTCTTCCTCTTCGGATGAGCTACATTTCTGGCGATGACCGCGCCACCGGTAAGTCACCTCGAGATCGGGGCGGCTCTGCGGGCGTTGCCTCCACCGCAACGGAGGAACCGGTCCTCGTATCCCTGCAGTTAGTTCTATGACACGCCCTGCGATCGCAGCTAATATAGGCTCTCGTCATCCCTCAAAGGTCGTACTCTGTCTTTACGGAAGCGGGCTTCGCTAGGCTGTCTGACGGTGAATAGATCCATTTCGCAAGACAAGACATATCATAAACAAAGTTATATAATGCGCAACATAGGCGTAAGATTGTTCTTACATTATTTACACACATGTAAGTACGGAGGAATAAGTACCCACCACGGCCATTGGCGTCTAAAAGATAGGGATCTCATCTTGGGGCCAAAATAATTACGGTGATTCCATGTGCACCAAAATCCCTCGGGATACGCACTAATGGGGATGCGGTTAGCATTATCGAGTTCCCGCATCCTCGACATTATAAGACCCGAGCAATGGGCACTCATCCCTCTGTAATGCTCCCCGGGTATAAAACTCATAATTCCAAGGAAAACATGTATCATCTACCCAGAAGAAGTATTCCTTCCAATTCCTAAGGGCGTCTAATTTATCCGTATAAAGACTGCAGATCTACCGCGTTTGAAAAAGACACCCACCCATGCGCCCATGTCGTGTGATAAAAGGCGCGGAATAGGTGGATGGTGGGGTTAATCCCCAGCAGACGGCAATTTACTTCAAAATTGGTAATTTTAGCCGCGCCGATCTGGTCACGGTGCGATATGTGTACGTATAATAGTTTAACACATCGCACGAAAGCGTGATGAGGGCACACGTTGATTCGCAAATTCGAATAACCGTGTGTATACACCACTTTCCTTCGGAAATCGGAATCATGGCTTGCGCATCCGGACTCTACGGATGCACACCGGTATAAAGTAATCGAGGTAAATTCCATCGGATCGATCAAATTAAGATCGGAGGTGAAGTCGGACAATTGTTTAACCATGGTGATATAATTTTTGCTATATCGCACGCAGTTACCTCTGTGGTTGGTTACTTTTAGATTTACAACTCTTAAAATGCTTTAGAAATGGTGGATAGCGTTTTTTACTGTGAGGAATCCGGTGAAAATGAATCGCCAAGTTATATACTTCTCCTCTACCACACGATTGGCGACACGTGGATTCCACTAGTCTTCATCATGTGGTTGAGATGGCTTGATGTGACAACGGGGCAGTAACTTTCCCCCGATTAACGAGGCATTGACTATTCACATGGATGTCTCGATACATTGCACCTACGGGTCGGTGTATGGTTTCTTTCGTACGTTTGCATGCGTTTTTATTACGGTCATTAGTCTAGCACCCGAGATTCGCATCGCGCATACTAGACCGGGGACATGATGACGTATAGTGCGGTGTCGGGTCATAAACCCGACTACGACCGATACTTTCGTGCTGGTACGAATCGGCCAATATTAATACATGTTTGGGCTCACGAAAGCCCAAGCCCATATCTATTTACGAATAGATATCCGATATCTTCTAAAACAAGAAGATAATCATTCCCAACCGACTTAGGCGGGATACGCGAAGGTTGGGGAACACGAACAACAAGGATTCCGTGCGTATATAAAGGGAATCATATCCCTCGTTTAAGGTACGATCTCATAACCCTAAAACTCCTAAAACCCTAAACCGATTACTCACTCTCGCCGGAGGATAATCGTGGAGACAATCCCACGGTAAGCCTAACGGTGTTTCTTGTCTCTTAGTCGCAGAGGTCTCAGCGGCAATTCTCAATTGGTACGAGAAGGAGCTCCAAATCGAGCGTCCAACTTTTGTATCAACACGGACTTCTAAGGAAGAAAATTGAGAACTTGAGAGAGTATTTGAGAGTAGTTTATAGGGATTAGATAGATTGATGATTGATTGGTGTATGAAAACAAGCACAAATGGGTTCTATTTATACTATTCTCAAGCCCTAGTGTGTTAAATGCTCCTCCTTGGTCACCAAACAAATAGAATGGACTATAATGCTCAAAAGAAGGGACTAGAATCGTTGTTGGAATGTAAAATATCACACTTGGAACTTTTACCGAGCTGCCCAGCCGATCGGTTCTCAGTACAGCCGACCGGCTGGTGCCTTTGTACCATTCCCTAGCCGATCCGGTTGCGGGTTGCGACCGATCGGCTGGAGCTTTGCCAGCAGCTTGATTCTTTGACTTTTCTTTGACTTTTTCATTCCGTGATTGGAGCTCTTTTATTCTTCAACCATATTTGGTATTTTCTCTATCTTGGACCTTTAGATAAGTGCGTTCTTGGATCTTTCTTTGCTTGGAATGTCTTTACATGTGACACTTGATACGGAAATCTTCATATAATCGTGTAAACTTCACTTATTTGTCATTTCTTCCACTTTTCCTGCACTTGGTTACATATACTATGCAAACACACTTTTGGCACAATTAAGTAACAAAATCGCATAAATATGACCAAATACTATACATAAAAGTAAGGATAACGCTACTAAAAAACATGAACAATTTGAGTGTTATCAGCGTAATTTCTGTAAAAATCAATTTTAACGTCTGGAGGGTTATGAATGGTAGATTGGCAACTTGCGTTAATTTAAACCGACGAGGCATTAATCTTGACGGATGTCCTTTAGGCCATTGTGAAATTGAAATAGAAGATCACTTATTTATATTTATCCATTGTAAGATTACAAAGGAAATATAGTTTTAGGTCTTAAAATGGTGCAGGATACCAAATGCTACTTTCCATACGATGCACGAACTGATTCATTTGGTTGATCATAACCCTCTTGAAGAAAAAACTCATCTTATTTTGATGTGCTTGTTCAAACCACAGTTTGGTCGTTATAGTGGTATAGAAACACAATCACTTTCTTAGCGACATTAGGACCTTCACTTTTAATTGAATTGTAAGAAGAAGTAGAAGTTTTCCTTAAATTAAATAGAGTGGTTTACTTATCCTTTCTGATGCTCTATATCCTCCTTGTAATCTTTTCAACATGTTACTAGTTTTATCCCATTATTAGTTGTTAAAAAAGAAACTATGTGAACATGCGAAATGATTCTTGCAGCAAATCTTGATCACAAACTAAACTCAGTGGTGTCAATAACAAAATGTACTAGAGCTTTGCATTAAAGATAGTACATTTAATTTTATTAAAAAGATTACCATTTTTTGTAATAAATTAAGGTATTGTGATTTTGCTGTATTACTATTACTAGTTATATACATTTGTTGGGATTGCCAAGGGCAGATTTGTTGCTACCACACCCAATGGATGGCAAGTGAAGAGTAAAATTAACGGTCGTAAACTAATGACCGTTATTCTATTTTTTTAATATTTAAAAACTAATTAACGGTTGTTAGTTAACGACCATTATTTATTTATTTTTAATATTTAAAAGAAAAACCCTTACATAGAGTTTACGTAATTGATCTTTCATGTAACAAGTCCGTTGTAAAGTGATTCTTTTATTTTTTTGGGTAAAAAAAAAAGAAAAATAAAGTGATTCTTCTATGACTAAGGTGTCGTTTGTTTTTCAGAGCTTTTACTTCTTTATCTTCAAACCATGTCTGCAGAAGAAGGGGTACATCTAAATCTTCATCTACATGCAAGAAGAGTGTTTCTTTTTTGTGCTATTGAAGTTCTTCTTTATATTCTTTCTTTCTTTTTATATATATATATATATATATATTTTTATGTTATAAATCCTTTTGTCATATGGGTCAATGGTTTTCTTATGTTTTGGTAGTTTTTAGCGTTTTAGCGTTTTTTTTTTTTTTTTTTTAATACTTTTTGCCTGCTTTTTTACGTTTCGTTTGTTTTTTTAAGTTTTATTGTTTTTAAGTTCACATTTGTTTTTTTTCCATATTTTCCCATTTTTACGTTTTTGTTTGTTTTTTACGTTTTCGTTGGTTTTTTATCTTTTAGTCTGCTTTTCATCTGTTTTTTTACGTTTTCCTCCGTTTCCTTACGTTTTCGTCTTTTATCAGTTTTTTTTTGTTTTCGTATGTTTTTCACGTTTCGACCGCTTTTTTACGTATTCGTCTAATTTTTTACATTTTCAACCGTTTTTTATGTTTTCATATGTTTTTTTTACTTTTCGTCCGTTTTTTTACGTTTTCGTCAGTTTTTTAATTCATTCGTCCATTTTTTAAAATTATTGTCCATTTTATTACGTTTTCATCTGTTTTTTTACGTTTTCATCTAATTTTTTTACGCTTTTGTCTTTTTTCTTAACGTTTTCGTCTATTTTTTTAACATTTTCAACCGTGGTTTTTTACGTTTTCGTCAGTTTTTTTACGTTTTCTTTCATTTTGTTTGTTTCGTCTGTTTTTTTAACGTTTTAAATGCTTTTTTACATTTTAGTCTTTTCTTACATTTTAAATCATTGTTTATGTTTTCGTCTGTTTTTTACGTTTCGTCGGTTTTTACGATTTAAATACATTTTCACGTTTTCGGTCTTCCGTAACGTTTTCGTTTGTTTTTTAACATTTTCGTATGTTTTGTTTTACGTTTTTTTTCTTCGTATTTTATGTTTTCGTTCGTTTTTTTAAGTTTCTGTATTTTATGTTTTCCAAACCCACTTTTGTGACTAGAAATCAAAACTTAACCACAAACATAATCACGCTCACTAGTTTAACTAAAAACAGGAACACTAACACAAGCTTAAGCACACAAGGAGGCGTACAAACACAAACACTCTCTCTTATTGTCATATTTATTTACCAAGGCAAAAAACAATACACCCTCAGGTTCGTTGAGCACCGAGATCAATTTTAGTTAGATACGCAAATCAAAACCCAATTTGAATTAAAACCGTGACTTGTAGTCACGGCCCGTACTCTAACTTGTTTTAACTCGACCCGATACAAAATTATAACAAAAACAACAACAACGTCATCAAAACACAAATCAACTATGGGTCCGACCTGACCCTTGTTCAAATCGAAATCAAATGAGCATCTCTATAATCTTTGTAACACCACTTTAATAAAGGTTTTACCACACAAAACCCTTTTATAAAACATTTTAAACTTAATCTTAATCCACGTAAACATTACAAATTGATAATACGCATAAACGAATTTACCATGCGACCCGTTAACACTTCATACGTACAAACACGGATTTACCACACAAATTTGATATTCAAAAATAGTTTTAACCCATTTTAATATCCACGAAAATTTTAGAATGATTTATATTTGGTTTTAATAAAAAGAAACTAGCGAGGACAGTTTAAGATGTCGACTTACCCAAAGAACGTAGGAGAAAGAACGGAGCTGAGGCGGCTGCAGTGATTCTCAAACCAAAACAAGCCAAAAACTCTTCTTTGTCCCCCGCGCTTGTCACTTTCTGACCCGTAACACACGATCTCCCTGGCCTATTAATGGTGATGATGGCGGCGGTAAAAGCGGTGGTGTGAAGTGGTTGCCGCTGGTGATGGCCGGCGATGGTTCTTGAGAGAAGAGATAATGAATTAGGGCTTGAAGTTATCCCAAATGAAATGCAACCCTAAATTGCTCCTTTTTATACTTCGAAAGTATCAAATAAAAATTAAAGTTTCACCAAAGTTGAGGGGCGACTGTGTAACTATTACATAGGGACCATTTTCATAATTTATACAATCTTTCATGATTTTGCATTTCGGGACACGTTAGGGCTCGATAACGATCGATTCAAGGCACGAAAATAACGACATCGCGTTCAGAATAACTTTTCCAATAAATTCGAGTATTTGCACGACTAGTTTCTCGCAAATAATATAACAAACTAATCAAATTGTCGGTTGTGCTCGTACGCGTTGTGTGCAAATTCCACATTTTGCGAGATAACTTCTCGTTTTCATGTCAAATGAGCTCGGAAAAATTCTTAAATGAAATATAAGGATAATTCATTGTCAAAAAAATATCTTAAAAATCACGGGATGTTACACCGAAGACAAAGTTCTCTAAGGAAAGTTAATTCGTTCCATTCATGGTCAAAATGGTGGGCTCAGTGACTCTTACTCTATCGAATATAAATCGGGCCCTTGGTATAATATTGCAAAGTTAAAAGATGACTTCACTGAATATGGTATAGACCTCTCAAGCTTGCTTAGAAAGAAGATTGGCATGGGAAATCAACTTGTTTTTGGATTGACAACTGGGTGAGAGGTGGTCCTTTTTGTGACTTGTTCCCGCGATTATATCAATTGGAAGGAAACAAAAATTGTCTTGTGCAAGAGAGGTTACCTACTACTTCATCTCATACAACAACCTTCTCACGCCATGACACCTGTTGTTCTCATAATTACTCTTTTTCACCCTGACATTGCTCTCGCGAGCCTAATAGCTCCTAATATTCTTTATTTCCATTGGGCATGGACTCGTCCTCCAAGATCATAACTAAATAGTTTAATCAGTATTTTGTCTCATCATAGTCTATCGGATGCTCATGACACGTGGGAATGTTGTCAAAATGATTTAAGGGCTTTTCCGTTTAGCTCGATTCATCCCCATATTACTCACCACTCTCCTTCCATGTCTGATCAACGGTACAAATGGAACAAATTATTGCCGATTTAGGTAAACATTACATCTTGGAGAATTGCTAATTGAAGTTTGCCTACGCGTATCAACTTAGATAAAAGGGGTATTGATTTGAACTCGGTTAGATGTCCCTTATGTAATGAAGCTCTAGAAACGGAAGACCACCTATTTGTCAATTGCAATCTTGCCGTTAAGGTTTAGAAGGACATCCTAAAATGGTGTAACATTGATAATAAAATTGTAACATGCCTTGATGATGCAATTAACCTTACGGATAAGGTCAAGATCAAGGATCCTCTTACAATATCTTTGAGGTGGTAGTCCAAACCACCCTTTGGTTTCTTTGGCTGTATATAAATGAATTCACTATTGCTCTTAAAAGACCAAAGATCGAGCTTCTCTTCAACGGCGTGAAGCTTCATTCTTTTAACTGGATCACTAATAGGGACAAAAACTTTCACCTTAACTGGATTGAGTGGTTCGATAATCCTTGTAATTCTATTCCAATGTAATTGTTTATTGTTTCCCTAGCTCCTTGCTAGGTTATTTATATAAAATCTACGTTAAAAAAAATATGTGTTATCAAATCAAGCAAGAAAATATAATAAAGGGCAATGATAAAAAATGCATCGAACTTGACACTTTATGTGATTGTGTGTATAACTATTTTTTCTTATTATATACTTGAACTTTCAAATTTCGATCATTGTGTGTATTCTATGACTATTCTCATGTAAAATGACCATTTACCCTTCAAAATTTGAAAAAATTAAGGGTAAAATGGTCACAAAATACACACAATAATCGAATTTTGAAAGTTCGATACACACAATAAGAAAAAAATAGTTGACTACATCTGATTATAAAGTGTCAAGTTCGATCATTTTGTCATTCTTTCTATAATAAATCTTATGTTTGACCTTTCTATAATTGGACGAACATAAAGAGAATTGAAACGGTTTTTGTCGTATTGTAATATATCACATGTATTGCGTGCTTTCTTTTTTTCTTTGAACTTCATAAATCTATGATTATAGTATTCAATGAATGGATCTAATATCTAGAATTATAGTGATCTAAATATTGTTTTATGGTTAAAGAAGAATTGAATTAAGATAAATGTCGTTATGAATTTGTAGCCTTACTATATATGTGCATTTCGTCCCTTTGGGGACATCCGATAAAATTGGAACGATACAGAGAAGATTATCATGGCCCCTGCGCAAGAATGACACGCACAAATCGAGAAATAGTCTAATATATGTGCATTTCTGGTAGCCATAAAAGCTAGTAGAGGAACTTTTGAAGTATTGCATATATGGCAAATAAACCATTAATTATGTTCACAAGCTCAATACTACAACTAAAAATTGCACATTAGAGATCTGAGTTAGTAAACACCACTAGAAAAAATGTCATTAGCAACAATTAATTTAACAACAATAAATAAATCGTTGCTAAATTATGCATTTAGCATCTAAATTGCTAACAAAGTTGCAATTTGTTTAGCAACCAAAAATTAGTTGGTGTTTTTACGAATGACCATGAATATTTGTTGCTAATTTACCAATCACTAAGCAATTTCGTTGCATTCTCAAATTAGCACCGGTCGAATTAGCATCAATTGGTGTTAGTTGCTAATTCGACCGGTGCTAATTTTGGAATGCAACGAAATTTGCTTAGTCGTTAATAAATTAGAAACAAAAATTTATGGCCAATTGTAAAAATACCAACTAATTTTTTTGTTGTTAAAAAAATAGCAACTTTGTTAACAATTTCTAATAATGGATAGCTTGTTGCAAAGGGTATACACTGTTTTAAGTCTGTGCAGGCACGGGGTTGTATACGATTCAAATTTATTTTTATATTTTAATTTAATATACACATATATAATAATATTTCCGTGTTTAATGTTTTCTAATTGTGATATAATTACAACTAATAATTATGCATGGGTTTTTATACATAACATTTTTTAGTATTTATTAATACGATTAATATTTTGTAAAACAATTTATTGGACGAAAGATTTAACTTTGTTTAACTGAAATGGGTGTTGAGGTTGATTTTGTTATTTAAATTTAACTAATGATATCATATTGTATACAATATGCGAGTTTAATAGCACATAATGACCGTTGATAAAGTTAAAAAATATATTTTTTTAAAGTTGTTTTTCCGTGTATCCGTATATAAACTTTAAATAGGAATTACACGAGCCTTTATTATAAGTACAATCACGTATATTTATTTTCATATCACACTAACAAGAAAGATTAACATGAATCGTTATTGAACACAAATAGGTAAAGAAAAAAGTTTTTCAGTTATCCTTACTTAAACTCATAAAGAGGTCTAACATGAGTTGTTCGTACGTACAACCTCGAGTATTTATTTACGTACACAATAACTCGTGTTTTTCATTTGATATGTATGATCCCGTGCATATACATGTTATAATTTTAAAACACCATATATGTTGTATTTTTATAATATAAAGTCTAGGGGATATAAAGTCTAATAAGTCTTTGTTTATTTTTAAAATTTATTAAAAAACATGAAAACTTATAATTTTACACTAAACTCGATATAGTTTAATTAAAACTCAACTACTAAAGTTTTATTAACTACCTTATCTTCTTTTAAGTTTTTTTTTTTTTTTCCACAAATTTGACACATATATTTTATGTTTTGACTTCACCGATTTTTCTATCAAATTTATCAAAGTTTGTCCAATTCTTTTTAGTTTTGACTTACAATTGACCATTAAAATCTGAATTTTAGCAAGTGTCAAAATAGAGTAACTGGCCGGCTTTCTCAAGAAGATTGTTTTAACTAAATACTTACGAAATAATGTAATTTTTTATTATATAAACATAAAAGAGACATATGCTATAAGGACAAATTGATCAAGTAAAATGCTCTACAATAGCGAGGTTTTTTTTTTTTTTTTTTTTTTACATGACGTACAAAAACATTTCATGAACAATTTACAATATAACTTACATGTTTTTGCCGTGATTTATTTTAATGAATTTATATCCTATAAAACAATAAAAATGAATGATAAAGTGGCCAATTCAATGCGACTTTAATCTAATTTTTTCCATCATTTATTTGTCATAAACTCTATGCTAATTGTCTAAAAATGTATCATACTTGTTATCGTTTGTAGTTATGTGTACCATTGTTTGAATCCGATTATTTCATGTATAATTTTAAATTTTGATTATTTTGTGTATCGATTCCTAAAAATACTCGATTCAATTCTCCAAAATATGTCAATCGATACATAACATAATCAAAATTTGAAAAGATGTTCACGAAATAATCGGATTTGAACAATATATGGTACACTCAAAATAAATAAATAAATAAATAAAATAAAAAAGTGACAAGTATGATACATTTTTAAAATATTAGCCCGAAACTCTAATCTCCTCCTCTTGAAATAGAGACCATGCCTTCTCTTTTTCTAAAACCTTTATCTTTCTAATTCACCACTCTCAAGAATTGTTACATTCTTCCTTGGTCAAGATAAATTCATTTGTTTCCTATACTTATTAAGGTATAAAGTTTCCATTAGTACATTGCATCCATTAAACTAGTAATCCACCTGAAAAATAAGAGTTTAACCTCTTTATTTTAACATGTCAAGTTTGCATGTATGTTGATGTCAGCTAGCTGTTTTATTTTTTATTTTTAAAAAAAAGAGAAGAAGATAGCAATGTAAATGTTGTTGCTTTTGCAAATAGATCTGAGCATGGTTATGTTGATTTCTTTTTACCAATGTTGTGTGGTGTGTATATAAAGTTATCTAGTATATAACCAGGCAAAGTTGAAATTAGTGTTTGATGTGGTGAAAATTAATCCTCAATCAAAATCGGGAAAGTTTGAGTTCTGATAAAGGATTGTGAAATTCTTTCTAAATCAATCAAGTCTGCATCAAATTGTGTTTTGATGTTTTTTTGTTTGCATAGCTATGATATGCATCGATGATTCCGCCTACTACTAAAGCGTGATTATCATTCCGATTAAGTTTAGTGGTCTTTATTGATTTTATATGGATGACGGCGTGATTTGCTTTTTAGGTTTTAGATACTATCACTTAACTTATATTTTTCGTGTTTAATTATTGATCTTTTCCCCTTTACCTGTTGTTATGATACTAATTAATAAATAAAAGGTGATTTACTGAAAATGCCAAATAGATTAAATATCATCAATCTATCAACATGATTGATTTTGTGTTTTGCTCATAATTTCTTGATCGTTATCAAACAATTTGGTGATTTTCCTTCAGTCTGTTGAGCAAATGGCACCCAAGAAGATGAAAGTCAATAAGGTTGCCACACAGCTTCAATCTGAACGTTCTTCTGATTTAGCCGATAATGCAATTCGAGTAGGAGGTGGGTACCAGGCTATTCCAACTGAGATGGACGACTATGAACGCTCAGAACTTTTTCGTGTTGGTCTTGCAATGCCAATTACATGGGTTCATGATGATGCTAAAACTAACATTGAAGCCTTTAAGTATAAATTTGAAAGTGTGAAGAAAATAAGTAAGCTTGATAAGTTACGTTTTGAGGTCGAGGATAGTACTGAGGAAGAAACAAAACAAGGGTGGGGAGACAGGAGTTTACTTCCAATTCCTGAATTATTTGGTGAATCATTGACCAATGCTGAACATAAGAGTTTTGTTCTTGGTCTATATTTCTTTATCAATAACTTTTATTTGGTGAATGAATTAATGGGAAACATAGGAATGGGAAGGTTAGTCTCTCATTACTACGGTGAGTTTTATCATTCAGAGGATTATCAGAGATGGAAAGATTGGAAAAAGGCTATGGGATGGTCAGCATGGAAGGATGATGAACGTATCACGATAGATTGGCCGACATATGCAAATATTTTTACGGGGAAAATGACGCAACTGCCCCCGGCGCCCTAAGGCTAATCAATTTCCGGACCACTTTTTTTTTTATTTGAAAATGGATCGAGGGCAACCGCTGTCATAGGGCAACTCATCCACATTGCGACAAGTGTCCCGTATGTGTAAGGTATTATTTTTTGGGCAACTAAAGTGCGCTGGGCAACCGTATATTTTAATAAGGATTGTTTCGTCATTTCACATTACATAAAAAGTACACTTTTGAATAGTAACAGTAGAGTACATTTCTATTCAAACTCAAATACCCACTCGCACAAAAACATTCACAGTTACCGTTTTCTCTGTTTTTGCTTCTCGCTTAAAAACATACTTACTTACTTGTTTTCAGAAATCAAACCCTCTTCTTCGTCAGTCCCTCTCTTCCTTGTATCGTCAGTTATGTCACCATCTAGAAAGCTACACGGTTGATTGCAAACCACATTCGATTGATCAAGTTTTTTTCAAAAATGTGGCCAAATATGGTAGTTAAATATTTTTCTCGTTGTTTATTACATATGATTTATTTCTAATTGGTTCTATGTTATAATAAATCATTTTTGTTATTCGATTAATATCTATGTTAGATAGGTGTTAATTCCATTTTATAATCCATTGCTCCTTTTTTATATCTGTCTGATTTGTAATTATGTATAATACGTTAGATGTCGTTAGTTAGGTATGTAACATAACTTGGTTCATTAAAAATTTTAGTGGCAGTCTGTAAACTAATAAGGAGTGGTTTATATGCATTGTCTACGCACTTGTTTACGACATTGGTATAGATTCCTTCTATGGTCTGAATTAATTTTTTTGTTTTTGTTGACCCTTTTTAGGACTATGAAACTAAGTTAATCATTACGAGTAAACTGAACTACTTTTGGTTGATAAAGCAAAAGTTAGGCGCAAAACGCCGCATCTTGTTTAGGAATACCTGCTTTGGAAGATGGATTGATCTCTTGTTTTTGAACATGAAACGCACATCATAGATTATATGCTAAGGAAGCAACATAAAGTTGACGATTCTCACTATGATATGCCCTTCATTTTTACATTGAAGGGCATGCTTTACATTTAGGTCGTCGTGAGTTTTGTCTAATGACCGGCCGCGGTTTGGATCGTAAGCTTTGGGTTGTATACATCTGGTTCTCTAAATTTTAAATGGCGGGTATTTTCGACAAGCAAGGGTATATTCTAACCAACTTAGATGTTATTGGTGTTATCGAGGATGAAGAGCGGTTTCGACAGATATCTGATGAAGACGATGTACGTCTTTCTCTTTTGTTAGCCTTAGAGGTGATCTTTATGAGTCGTTTGTTGACATGCGGGGTGGATGATACACTGATGAGGTTAGTTGATAATCTAGATGATTGGAATGCTTTTCCATGGGGTGAGCATATTTGGACTCATTTATATGACCAACTTCATAATGTATTTGATAAGCACACGGATGACTACCTTTTAAGATTGAAGAAAGATCGAAAGCATTGTCCGACATACACACTGTCTGGATTTGTGTTTGGGTTTCAGGTATCCATTTTCCAACTTAACATTTTTACTGATTTCAATATTTAAAACTTTATGTATATATATTTTTTATTCTCATAGGTGTGGATCCTTGAGTCGTTTGAAAAATCTCATGCTTGGTGGATTAAACATCCAAATGTGATACCAAGAGCACTTGGCTGGTCTAGGAAGTCCATCTTTAAAAGAACTGATCGTTCGAACCTTTTTTCAAATGTAAGCCTGTTAAACTTTGTTGTTATTTATTTATTGTTTATAGGTAAAAAAGTAAACCTACACAGAAAAATAAATGTTCCATTTCCACCTATCTAAGCCCACAATACCTTATCAGACTCAGATTCTTCATCAAATGCTTTTGATCCGCTCCGCCTTCTTTTCATTCTACCTTGAGGCTTGCCTTTGATGGCCAAAGGAATTTCATAATCAACAATATTCTCAATCTTTCTGAAGTGGATGAACAATTAGATGAGTTGATTTTGTACACTCTGTATGAAGCTTAACTTCCAACATCCGTCTGCTCTGATCTTCATTAAAGGGTAATCTCACAACCAAGATGTAGATTTTCTTTTCTCAAGTCTTAATAAAGATGTACTCTTGGATAAGCATACAACATCCATTCTTCAACCACACAAGCTTCCCAACATTTATCTTCTGGATTGGGCTCAAACATGCACTTCAATGCAGTCCACATAGACCTAGACATGGTTCATGTTGGTCCAAGCTTTCCACATCTAAAAGAAATTACCTTCCACAGCTGCTCCAAATCATTTGTAGTAAAAAAGAATAACATATTCCCAAAAGTATAGTACCGACTTTTCTTTCCATCTCGTGTAGTAAGCTCAATACTGTCTCTTTCATCCACTGAGACAATCCTCCAATCTATGATAGGGTGTGTAGATTTTACAGGTGTAGGACTAATAGGATCTTCAGCCACTTTATCACTTACCACAATATACTGATTCAATCTCTCTTTATCATCCACCTTCTGTCTTTTTGAGCTTGACTCCTCTATCACACATCATGTTCTCTTTTGTCTATTCCTTAGCATCTCAGCTTCTTTATGAGAATTCATGAGGATGAAGTTATCACACCTTCTTATGAAAATCTTATCTGACTCCTCAAGTTTCTCATAAGAACAACTCTTCAAATTTATAGTTTCATATCATCCATGTGTTTGATAAACTTTATCATCGACTTCTTTTACGTTGCTTTGTTGGTGGTTTGTTCTTCTTTGCATGATGGTCTTTAAATTCCACATCTGCTTCATCTTCCTCGCCTTCTCAACCAGAGAACTTAGACCTTGTACTATGTCTAACTAACCCCATACATCCATAGTCATCTCATACGCATTTTCTCAGAAGCTTGAAAATACATCTGTTCCTTTTTCCACCCTTCTACAGCTTGTTCAGAGGCTTCTTCCTGCGCTGCCCTTTCCTTTTCTTTAGCAATTTCTTTAGCATTTAGTTCCATATATAATCTTTTAGAAAATTCTCCATCATAAGTTATCTGCTCCTCTCTATTTTCAAACTTCAATGTTGGCTCTGCAATCCCTTTACCCTTTCCAATATCAGGTTCAGTAACTACACCTTTCTGCACAGCTTCGCTAATATTTAGACTCTTAGCAATAGGTTTGGGTGCAGGGATAGGGTGAGATTGCTTTAGGTTGAGCAATTGTATGGCAATCTCATTCTCAGCCTTTTTTGGTTTTGGTGCTGGTGTTATTGTGGTGCTTATAATTATAGCAGTGGTTGACTCTGCACTTGAAACGTCTGAATTGGCAGTGGCTAGAATAATACCAGGAATTGTTGCGGTGGTTACTTGATTATTAGCGGATGGATGCGGCAACACCGCGATGATTGCTGCACCACTTCCTTATCCTTTTCTTCAACTGCAGCCTTTAAAGAATGATATAATACTGCTTCTTTACCTTCCATGTCAGCCACCAAATAACCTTCCCCATTGTTTCCACTGTCCAAATCCAAATCTACCAATGCCTCGTCTAAATTTGTACTCTCACTCCTCCCCTGTTTGGATGCATCCTCTAAACTATGAATCCTAGCGCAGCTTGCTTTCTTTCCCATTTTCTTCACTTTCCTGAATGCATTGACCCTTGGCCTTCTTAGTCTCTCCAAAACACTTACCCTGTGCTTCAACCTCCTGATTGTTTCAGCCCGAGTAGTTGTCAAATTTTGAAGACCAGTGATCTTTGACTCCATAGTTGTGAATCTATCCGTCAATTCAAGAATGAGTTTCATAGTATCCTCACCACCTCGACCTGTGTAACCTGTTCCGAGAAGTGGATCATTGGAAATGTCATCATGTACAAAGTCATTAGCCGTCAATTCATGTTGGTGTTCCAAACCACCCTCATCAATTTGAGCTGTGTTACCTGCTCCGACAGGTGAATCACAGGATGTGTCTAACATTGCATCAAACCTAGCCTGAACATCCATGTCCCCCAAATTAGCTAGTTGGCTGGGGATTCCTTCACCTGTGTTGAATTCCAAAGAACTCTCCACATTAGGAGTTGCCATTGGTTAGGTCTTACTTAGGTTTCCACTGCCCTACTCAGCTTCTAAGCCTGAGGCAGCATCCCTTCCAATCATGTCACCTACCACACCTGTGGCAGGCTCATTTCCTACACCACTAGCACTAGCCCGAGGTTTCTTAGTGCCCTTCTTCCTCCTATGGGTGACCAATATTCTGTGGGGTTGGGAAGTTGAGGGTAAAGGTTTAGCAGTGGTTATAGGGTGTGTTGTGGTAGTAGTGGGATCAACAGTGGAATTGTCAGCAGGGGTTTCGGTAGTTTGTGGATCACGTACTTCTACATTGTTAGGGATATTTAGCAAGTTAAGCATATGTGGAAATAAAGCAGTGACAGTCCCTGAAAATTTTTTGTTCTTCTTTTTCATATGAGTAAACACTTTAGGGACCATATGCAACAAATCATACATTCTCTGATGAGGTATGGGGTCTACTATCTGAGTCTCTACTAGCATCTGTATGAATATGGGATACAAGCAATATTTGCCTTCGTCCTTTACATGTTTTTGCAAAGCCTCAAAGAGCATTTTTGACGAATTAAAAACCCCTTGTTGAGTGAGGCAAATTATAGCAGTAGCAATCTTTGAAGGGAACTCATCAAAACCAGTGGTCTTGCTACTTAGGCACATAAGAATGGTATGTGTGGAAAACTAGAAGGGGGGATTGAATAGTTTTGCCAATTCAAACTTCCTTTTAAACTATTTAGATCAACTTATGTCAATCTATTTGGATGTGTGTTGGATGTTGATAAACAAGAAATATAAAAGTATATAATGAAAAGATAAGAGTAAGGAGCACAAAACTACAACGCGAGTATTTATAGTGGTTCGGAAACAAGGACACCTTCCTTGCCCTACTCCACTCCCCGAGTCACCTACTCGAGAGTTCGTAATCACTACACGACACCAACTCCTTATGGTGGAGAAACCTTCACAACGTTGCCTACTCTTTTTCCGGTACTAGGCTAACCACCGGGTTCTTTCACACCAAGGTGAATCACACCTAACACAACGTCGCCTACCCTTTATCCGGTACAAGCCTAGATACGGAGTTCCATTACAATGGAGGAACTACTACCCAACACTACACCAACGACTAATCGCAAAGGAGACCAACTCCTTATTACAACATCATCAAGGATATCAATATCCTTTGATCTAATGCTAATCTATCTTGTACATCGAAACACACCATATCGAATGTACATCTAAGGCACCTTTCACTAATGCCTCTAGTTAGATCTTCAAGTCACTCTTCACCAATGTCTTGTGACTTGACTTCTAGGCACCCTTAACTAATGCCTATGATACGGATGATCGACACCTTTCACTAATGTCTTCGTCTTGACACTTGAGACATCTTTCACTAATGTCTCCAATACTATACTTCTTAGAAGAAAGAAAATGAATCATCAACAAGAGGACTTCAGTAGTATTGATGATGAGGAAGCATGGCAACTAATGGACTTGAGCTTGCTTGACTTCAAAGGTGGTGATCTCGCCTTTAAGAGGAATCTAGAGAATCACACAAACACAAAACTACAAACATAGATCACTTGGATCTGGGGTTAGAGAGTTTTTAACTCAAGGGGAAAGTATGTTAGAAAGGGGTAAGAAACAATGAAGAAATGGCTCACTATTTATAGAGGAAAAATTCTACTGTTCCCCGGATCCCACGGATCCATCCCACAAGGGATCCGTCTAGCGTAAAGCTAGGGATCCGTGGGGCGCCCTCTTTACCCTCGGGTATTTTTGGTCATGGGTCATGGGTTATGGGCTGATCCATGGGTCTTATACTAGATACAATGTATCTTTTGAGTGCAATGCACCTAGTCACATAGGTATGGGTCAATACCATGGGTTATGGATATCATCCATATATGATATAAGCATGATGTCATGCAATGGGTTATGGGTCAAGCTCCATGGGTCATGGACTTTGGGTTGTAACCAACTACATTCAATGTATTTGGTCAATGGGTTGTGATACTTAAGTTTCTACCTATTTATATTACCCAATATACTACATATTAATTACGTGTATATTTTACCCAAATATGTAAACACTAGTTGTTGTACATATGTAATACTAAATCATAAAATCACTTATACTTGTTTTAGTGTTTTATGCGAAAACGTAAGTGTGTTAGAAACTATTAGTTCAAACTAATTACGTATTTTATTTGTTTCATTAAAATGATTTTACGTTTGTTATCGTCAAAACATTAGAAGATCGTAAAATATAAATAAACGTTTTTACGGTTTATTTGTATTAACAATCTCCCCCTTTTTGTATTAAGGAAAAGAAATAGAGAGCAAGTAACGGGAAAGGATCTCGTCTTTACTCCCCCTTGACGAGTCCATCCCTATGTGAGGGCGTCAAGATAAAAATAATAATAAGCTAGTTCATTTGCAACTAAGTTTGCAAAAGATTTCGTCAATGTGACGAATGTGATCCCCCTTTTTGATTGCAATTTTGCAAAGGGACGTCATAGAATGTAATCCTAATATTGCAAGTAATTTTGCAATGCATTGCTTTGACACAAAGCTCCCCTAGCTTTAGGGTGTCAAACTCTTCATGTGTAAATTGAATAACTACAAAACAAAGGTTATAAAACAAGTATAATGCATAATTTCCTGCAAATATGGTCCAAGTTAGTAGAAAAATAGTTTTCTGTATCACGGATCCCACGGTTCCCTCTTTGTAGGGATCCGTCTAGGCAAAAACAAGGGATCCGTCTGGCTGATGATCAATTTCAACAATGGTGATATAACACAATATGTTAATATCAAAGTGATATGTATTATACAACATAATCATATACTCAGACATATAGCAAGTAGCATGTATTTTCATTTAATAAAACTAGAGATATGATATACATTACTCTAAAAACTAAGAAAATGATCGATATATAACTTGGAACTACTAGACTTATCTAAGTAACGCTTGAAACTAGGACACCACTAAAATCCTCTAGCTCAAGTTTGCTTAGGTTTAATCTCGTCGAAATGTTCGAGGAGGTGATAGAACATGAAACGTTGGTCTCTCGTACTTCATGTATCAAACTTTCAACATGTTGACAATGATAACAATCTTTGTCATGGCTAGGTAGTGGTGGTGGAAGAAATGAAATTGCTTGATGCGAAGGATCAAGTGAAGCGGCTGTGGAGCCTCAAGCGACGGGGATTGGTGGGCGCATTTGAAGATGGCTCGACCAAGAATGATGGTGGTGGTAGAAGTGTCAACTTTCATATGGTCGGGTGGTTGACTTTGATAATTTCTCATAATCCAAATTGGATTATATGATGGTGACGGCGAAAAGGAAGCCGGAGCTAATGTTGACTCAACGCCTTGATTATGTACCATTATTCCTCCTAATGAGGAGAATGTTGTCGGCGGAGGAGGATGAGATGGCCTAGGAGGCAAATCCTCTAAATTGTAGAGGTGTGGTGATGATAGTGGAGTTGTAAACGAGATAGCTCTAGGAACCAATGGTGATGGTTTAGTGGAGATCATATTGTTTGGCCTAGGAGGTATGGTGGTGTTTGATATAGGTAGTTTTGTGGGTACAATCCTTTTAGGAATTGGTTTGATTGGTTGAGAAGAAATCCTTGCATTTGGCTTGACCGGAGATGATTCGGTTGAATAGATTTCGTGTACAACACGAGCAATTTTCTTGGGTGGTTCTTTTGTGGATAATTTGCTACTTGGAGTTTTCCTCATGATGATTTCAAGAGGTTTGTAAAGGTTTCTTAAGTGCTGAAAATCAGCATGAAGGTGGTGACTTTAGAAGTCCTAACAATGTGGTTTATAAAGTAAGAGATTTGGCAAGTGCATTCAAGCCTTAAGCCACTAAAATTCATTGGAATGTGATGATTAACATGCACAAGAGTCAACTTTAGAGTTTGTACTGATCTAGGAACTCATTTAAGATGAGATGGAGTGTTTAAGTTAGAAAGATGAACTTGAAATGATTGATTTAGCTAGAGTTGGCATAATCTGTCACCCGGATCCCACGGTTCCCTCCAACGAGGGATCCGTCTAGGCTAATCCTAGGGATCCGGCTCTCAGCAGCTATGAACGAATAAAAATGATGGTTCTAAGGTCTAAGATCTATACCATCTTGAGTGTTTCAGTACTCCTAAGTGATTTTAATGAAGGGGTGCTTAAGTACTTGAGGGTAATGAGTGATGTAGCAAATGATTGCCTTTTATGGAAGAAATTGGAACTTTCATGAGTACCAATGAATGAACAAGGATGACACTAAAGATTTTGGAAGTGTCAAGTGAAGCTAAATGACCTAGAGATCGAGATAGTGACTTAGGATAATGTTTTGGGAAATATCCTAAAGACTTTAAGATGGAAAACTAGAATTTGATCAATTTTGAGGTAAGGATGATCATGATCAATTTAGCCATAATTGAAAGATTTCCAAAGCTAGATGTGAGGATTATGTGAGAAATGATGTGAGCTTGAGGCGGAAGAGTAATGGGTTTAAGTGAAGCGATAGATCTACAAATGTCTTGATTGTGATCTAGGTGAGTTATGTGTGAGTAGGAAGGATCTACTTAGCTTAATAAGGACTTAATTTGCCTTAGGACATTATGTCTAGCTTAGTGTGAGGTGTTCTAAGGGCATGTTTGAAATACAATGTTTGCAATTGCATTTTCTGTTTGCCGGATCCCACGGTTCCCTAAGTGTGGGGATCCGTCTAGCACAAACTTTGGGATCCGTCCATCTGCTAAGCATAACCTTTATTAAAGGTATGCAATGATCTTGACAATGCATTATATTCCAAGGTTAGTTTAAGAGGTTCTAACACTAAGATATCAAATGTAAGATGTTTTATTTCATGAAGGAAATTTGATTACATTGATAAAGCATGAGTATAAAAGGATTGATCCTATTTGAAAGACTACTAAGTTCCTTGAGCGTTATTGCTGGAAGGATCATCAAATAGTTGATGAGTGTTGGTGGAATCAAGAATGAAGAAAGTCTTCATGAGAGATATGTTTAAGCGGTTCCATTATCTTGTTCACAAGTGCATACAACGGACTTTGAAATTGAGGATGAAAATGCATGGCGTTATGATAGGGCGTGTCAAGAACATTCCATAAGGGATGAGTTTATTCTTGGAGCCTTGAAGATTTACAATTCGCCTTGCGAAGAAGTAGGCGAGATTGTATGGTTGTTGTGTTAGCAAACAATACATTATGTGAGCACAACAAGCGGGAAGGATTTCTCGATTTCCCTAAGACTCCAAACATTTTCACGTGGGATGAGTGCAAGGGCTTGTACTCTTCTCGGATATCCGTGTAAAGATAATGTTTGGATCGGAGTAATATGGTCGAGGTTTGCATATTATGCGATTTAAATCCTCAGGAAGGTATGTGAGAACAATATGGACTATTTTCTTCACGAAAGTTGAAGAGAATCAAGAGACCAATCTTGGTGAAGGCACATTGTCCATGATTTGGAATCCGGAGGATGTAAGCAAAATGCCCAAGGTTAAAGCAAACTTTTGGTTTTTGATCCAAAACCAAATATATAGAGAGCGATCCTCGTTACGAACGAGTTTAACTTGACGGAAGAATTCCATTATGAACCTTGGACATATCTTCTCGTTGATTTCGAGAAGACATTCTAGTCCTATGGCTCGGAAGGAGGTATTGATACCTTTTTTGAATTGTAGAGAGGTTTCTACAATACGTCCTTCGTGGAAGTGACGGTTTATTGAACCCACGGACATGATTGCCGGTGTGTTGGGCTCGAGGAGATGTTTGGAGTGAAGGCGCTAGTGGTGAAAATCAAAATCATATTCATCGTCATATTTGAACCTATAGAAACGATGAATTAATAGAAGGTAATGTTTGTGGTCAACCAATGATTGTCTAACATTTTTACTAGATTTTTATTAACAATGGTTTTTAACAACAATGACACTTAACTCACTTATGGTTTTGACATTCTAGTGGGATATTACTTTTAGAAAGAAAATGGTTTTTTCTATGCATGAAAAACTGTTGTCCAGATGTACGGATCCCACGGTTCCCTTTCAAAAGGGATCCGGCTAGTATACTTGCCGGGATCCGTAGGTGTGTAGTAACAGAAACAAATTTGATAAAAAACATAGGTTTTACAATTTTATACCATACCAAGATATGTGTTTTAGCCTACATTTTCTTTTAGCATGCATATATGACTTCTAATGTATCATGAGAGAATACGAAATATATAAATCAAAAGAAATGACAAACATATTATGATAATAATAACCTAGATAAACTAGACTATTAATAATATTTTATTTCAATGCTAAGAATGATACAAAGGATTGGGTATGTGATCCCAATGTAGATTAACAACACAAAGTATATGTCTCCGTATGAGAACTTCATCATAGGGAACACAAGAGCGATGAGTGTTAAGGCGATGAGTACGAGGGCGATGTAAACCAAGTTGATGGCGAGCCTTCTTGGTTTCGGATGAGATGAAATGGAGAGGAATATGAAGTTTTGAATGAGAGGAAATTTTTGAAAGTGAAAGATTTGAAAAAAGTGGGGATTTGATAGGGTTGAACGACGGATTGGTTTATTTATGGGGAAGGAGGAATTTTTGAGATTTGTGTTTTGTTTTATTATTGGAAAGATATGATTTTTGGATTAAATGAAATAAAACACAAGTTTTATATACCACGACTTTAGACGAAAAAATTACACGTATGTGAGAAAAGGCTTCCTAATGAAGCTTCATGTAATACATGTATATGCACAAAAGATAATCATATAAATACCTATGTAGGTATACTTAATTATCAAGCTAATGTCATTTTAGAGATAAGTAAAGAATCATACCTCCAACGCACTTAGGAATGTCTTTACAAGTGACACAACAGATGTCACTTAGACAATTCCGGCTCCTTTGTGTTTAAGATACCTTCTTAGGGAAGGTATTCTTGTTACCAAGCGATTCCTATAGCTTGGTGGGTATGAGCTTTAACACAACGTGACAAGGAAGATTAGTGCATTTAAATAGAAAATAAAATAAAAAAAATGTTGTCATCTAATCAACATCCAAACAAAGAGTTTTAAAAGACATGGTGTTTGTTTTTGTGAGAAAAAAAAAATTTCTTTGTAGTTTTCAATTAACCATGGATCGTATCAAGTTTTTAAAGTACAATATACTTCAAGAAACTTGGTAATGAAGCTCTGATGCCAATTGTGGAAAACTAGAAGGGGGGTTGAATAGTTTTGCCAATTAAAACTTCCTTTTAAACTATTTAGATCAACTTATGTCAATCTATTTGGATGTGTGTTGGATGTTGATAAACAAGCATATAAAAGTATATAATGAAAAGATAAGAGTAAGGAGCACAAAACCACAACGCGAGTATTTATAGTGGTTAGGCTACAAGGACACCTTCCTTGCCCTACTCCACTCCCCGAGTCACCTACTCGAGAGTTCGTAATCACTACACGACACCAACTCCTTATGGTGGAGAAACCTTGACAACGTTGCCTACTCTTTTTCGGTACTAGGCTAACCACGGGTTCTTTCACACCAAGGTGAACCACACCTAACACAACATCGCCTACCCTTTATCGGTACTAGGCTAGATACCGAGTTCCATTACAATGGAGGAACTACTACCCAACACTACACCAACGACTAATCCCAAAGGAGACCAACTCCTTATTACAACATCATCAAGGATATCAATATCTTTTGATCTAATGCTAATCTATCTTGTACATCGAAACACACCATATCGAATGTACATCTAAGGAACCTTTCACTAATGCCTCTAGTTAGATCTTCAAGTCACTCTTCACCAATGTCTTGTGACTTGACTTCTAGGAACCCTTCACTAATGCCTATGATACGGACGATCGACACGTTTCACTAATGTCTTCGTCTTGACACTTGAGACATCTTTCACTAATGTCTCCAACACTATACTTCTTAGAAGAAAGAAAATGAATCATCAACAAGAGGACTTTAGTAGTATTGATGATGAGGAAGCATGGCAACTCATGGACTTGAGCTTGCTTGACTTCAAAGGTGGTGATCTCGCCTTTAAGAGGAACCTAGAGAATCACACAAACACAAAACTACAAACATAGATCACTTGGATCTTGGGTTAGAGAGTTTTTAACTCAAGGGGAAAGTATGTTAGAAAGGGGTAAGAAACAATGAAGAAATGGCTCACTATTTATAGAGGAAAAATTCTACTGTTCCTCGGATCCTACGGATCCCTCCCACAAGCGATCCATCTAGCGTAAAGCTAGGGATCCGTGGGACGCTCCTCTTTACCCATGGGTATTTTTGGTCATGGGTCATGGGTTATGGGCTGATCCATGGGTCTTATACTAGATACAATGTATCTTTTGATTGCAATGCACTTAGTCACATGGGTATGGGTCAATACCATGGGTTATGGATATCATCCATATAATATATAAGCATGATGTCATGCAATGGGTTATGGGTCAAGCTCCATGGGTCATGGACTTTGGGTTGTAACCAACTACATTCAATGTATTTGGTCAATGGGTTGTGATACTTAAGTTTCTACCCATTTATATTACCCAATATACTACATACTAATTATGTGTATATTTTACCCAAATATGTAAACACTAGTTGTTGTACATATGTAATACTAAATCATAAAATCACTTATACTTGTTTTAGTGTTTTATGTAAAAATGTAAGTGTGTTAGAAACTATTAGTTCAAACTAATTACGTATATTATTTGTTTCATTAAATTTTACGTTTGTTATTGACATAACATTAAAAGATCGTAAAATATAAATAAACGTTTTTTCAGTTTATTTGTATTAACAGTATGGATTAAGAACTTCTACTGTGGAGAAATTATACCTTTCTTAAACTTAAGACTATCACCTCTTCTCTGATACCCCATTTGCTCGAAACCATAAAAATCTCCTCATTTGACATATTAACCACTCCTTTAGCATCTTGAAACTTCAACACATTCCTGATCAACTCCTCTGTAACCAGAATCTCCTGGTAATCAACCACTGCCCCAATAACCTCTACTCCATTCCTCTCTTTAAGCTCTGCAGTCCACCAAAATTGATGAATATATGCTTTCAGAATAACAGGTGCAGCAGTCAATGCATAATGAATGGGGTATGTTTGATGAAATCTATCATATCATGGAAGCCTTCAGAGTGTTCATTCTTAACTAAGTAAGCAATCAGGTTTTGGGTAGTGGAAAATTCAGTCGGCAATGTAAGGTTAGGGTTTGTGGGATTGTCGAAATTAAGTGTTGTGCATGATTAGGGTTTGTGGTTAGCGCCAATTGAGAATGTTTGAAAGACCAATTAAATGATCGGCAGTGATTTGGGGAATAAATATGTTATCACCAGAAAGTTACAAAACAGCCCTTATAGTTTCCACAATCATCAGAAATTAACTAGTAGTGATTGCCCACAACTAACAGTTTTTTCAAGCAAGCTAGCAATGGAAACATTCTTTGCACTCCAATCTTGCAGTTTATGACTTTAATTACGAATCCCTTATAAAATGGTGTCTTATCTCAATATGTATTATTTGTGAATGATAAGCATTATTTTTTTTTGCACAACATTGTATGCAAACTTTAGTTATTCAACTCTTTATAAGCAAATGTTGCATCCTTATCTGTTTCTGGATTTGTTTTTTCCTTTTATCACTACAATCTAAAAACATAAGCAACAGTCACAAATAACTCCAGTGGTCATAAAATTGCCAGCAGTAGTCGTATGTGGCAACCATTTTGTTATTGATACACTAGCAGTAGTTTACCATTTGGTGGCAGAAGGAGATGATCCTAACAACAACTAGCAGTATTAACAATCCAATAGCAGTAGTTCAGATTGTACTAGCAGTACGTACGACCGATAGAGCATTTTCTTAGCAGGCCAAACTAACAAGTCAACATTCGTAATGTATGACTCCAAAGACTTTATATTAATTAAAGTAATTAACTACACCATATATTTTTTTTGGGTACCATTACTGAACTTTAGGATTCAACTACAATTACTGATCTGAGACCTACTATACATGAGTTCCAATCTGCATGGTGGATAGATAGCTAAGATTTTTCAATGACAACGTTCCCGGGCGCTGTCGGGGCCCAACAGAGCCTTGTCGATACCTACTTTTCGAAGTTGGAAAATTCACGACAACGTGCGAATCTGGTTTGAAAGTAAATTCAAAACAATGCAAGAGTGGAAGTAGTTCGGAACAAAAACCTTAAGGATTATGTAATTGCGGTCAGATCGCCAAGTTTTTAAATTTGAGTGTATTATTCAGGTTCTCTTTATATTCATTATAATATAAGAATACTAGACTCACTTTTTCTATAACATGACCTACCGGAATTTTATAACAGTTAAACCTTCACAGGTTCTTGCACATGATAGAACTGCCGGTCTGCGGGTATACTTTTCAACCAATCTATAGTTATTTCTCGCTGCCATTGTTTAATTTTAGAAATTTCATGCATTTTTTTATAGGACAAACTTGATTTTGATTCACATTTTCCAAACACAAGGACTGCCTTTTACGATTCACTTAACAACATTTATCTCAAATTGAGCGACTTGCGGAATCGACATAGGCGTTGGTCGGTTAATATTTCTTCTTTGCATTTAGTTGTATGGCGTTATATACACATGTAATCGGCGTTAGTCTGTTCGAGAGTATCTCCTTTTAGAGGAATTGAGATTGGCGTTGGCGAGAGGAAGAAAGGTTACAGATTGTAAGCGAAGAAGAATGCCGAGGCCAACATCTTAAGGTTGGAAGAGGCTAATAGGGTGCGGTTGGAAGAAGCTAACATGTTGAAGTTGGAGGAGGAGAAGAAGAAAAAATGACTCGCGTTTATGAATTCGTCACATTTTAAAAAGGCCTTAAGTCGGTTAGCACTCGACAAGAGGATTCTCATGGAACCTGTTTCGCCACAAAACAATCTGAAAGTTAAACGGCGTAAAATAAAAAAACACGGTCCTAACATGAACGATCCAAATATTACTGAGGAGCTTAAAAGAGTGAAACCTTGGGTAGAGGTATTGTGATAATTTTTACGAACTTGTCATTATACTTGGTTATCAATAATGCTCTGTCAAACTAATAAATTGAAGTTGTTTTGTAGGATCTAAGGAGATGGTTTCATTCTGTCGAAACTCTTTGGCTGTCTGATGAGATTGAAGAATTCCTTTGTGATCCTGAGAGACTACGGTGTAAATTTCCATGGTCAGATGATTATACTGTAGACCTAAATTTATGGCTTCGATTAGTTTGCTTAGACCACGCTAGAAAAGGTTGGCTAACGAGGAGGTTAGTTTATATCGTAGTCTTATTCACTTTTTTACCACATATTTGATTTTTATCATTTCTTAAAATGGTATTTTATTTACGGCAAATCGCAGACATATAGACCCATGGGTTGACTACATGTGGCATGTACGACCTCGTAATGCTAAGCGGGCGATGGTTAGTAGTTACTTTGTTCGATTCTTCTTCAAAATGGCATGCCCGTGTTTTATGCAGACAGACGAGGTATCCTGTGCCCCGGAATGATGTTGAACAGGTAAATACATTAACTTTTCATTTCGTGCTATTTTTACGGTTTACGGTCATTCAATAATCAGGTAGTTGATGAAAGGAACTTTAAAAATGGCAACTTTTAAAGAATGAACGAACTTGATATTTGCCCCTCAATCATCAACTTTCCTTTACGTATTAACAAACTTGATACTCTGTCTCAGACTCACAATCTTTATCTACAACTTTTGATCTATCAGCAGTTCTTCCATTCCCACTAGCCGTGGTTTATGTTAAAAGATGCGAGTTGTTCCATACTTTGAATAATTCGTCCAACAGAACCAAAAACCCAACAATCCTCCCCTAAACTTGATATTTACAATCAAAATCATCAAGTTTCTTCTTAATCACAAAGTTCCTTTTTTGCAGGGTGCTTCCAAACTGCTAGAATCTGTATGCTCCATCTCAGAATCTGAACCATAATCCACAGTTTTTTGACCTATCTGCCATTCTCTCCTTTCTCCTTTGAAGCTTATCCTTGATCGCTAAAGGAGTTTCAAGATCAGCAATCTCTTTTAAATCTGTTGACCCTTGGCCTCCCTTGTCGCTCCAAACCTCTTACCATGTGCTGCAACTTTCTGATTGTGTTATCCTGAGAAGAGGTTATTTGTTGTATGCTAGTGATCTTAGACTCCATTGTCATACATTTAGCCGTCAAATCCTGTATAGGTTTCATGGTATCGTCATGATAAACTAACTAGCAGTGTTTTCGTAAAACTAGCAGTTTTTTCATGCAAGCTAGCAGTTGGAACAACTTTGCACTCCAATCTTCCAACCAAATCCTCCTTTGCAAATGATTTGGCAATGCAGTATATCATGTATCTTTTTGAAGGAGAATACACCAAAATTTACACAATTTTATTATTATTATTTTTTTATGTTATTTATTTATTATTTTTTTTTATTTTTTTTTTGTTTTTTTGTTTTTTTTGACACTAAAAGGTCCAGCAGCAAAGTCCAAAAATTCTAGTGCTCATAAACAATCCAACAAACTATGTACGAATCTTCTTCAAAAACCTCCATGAGACAAATACAACCCAGAACTACACAACCTTTGTTAAGGTTAGACACAAAGTAGTTATAAGTGTAACACAAGCACTAAAACATGATACGCACTAGTAGAACTTAACAAAAAAGAACAAGCAGTGGAATCATATACACTAGCCGTACTAAGATTTCCAATAGCAGTACTACCTTTGTTACAAACTTTTACAAAAAACAGCTTGAGACTTAGAGATTGATCATACACTAGGCGAACTAAGATTTCCAATAGCAGTACTACCTTTATAACCATTTGAATTAACCTTTCTGTCATTGCAATCTCTAATAAAATGATGTCTTATCTCAATATGCTTACTTCTAGAATGCAAAACACGATTTTTAATGATGCATATAGTACTTTTATTGTGTATATAATTCTTAGTATGCATGAAAAGTTTAATCCAAAGTAGTTGATTTAAAGCCTTGGATGACTAGTCGAGCCTTGAACGTAGTTCTAGAACGTGCAGCAGCTACATACTCAGCTTCAGTGGTGGAATTGGCCACAATTGTTTGCTTCTTACACTGCCATGAGATAAGGCTACTTCCCAAAAACTGACCCCCTCCAGTTGTAGTCATTCGATCCCAGCAGTATATTGAATACCCTAGCAACAGTTATGGTAACACAAGCAGTAGTTAACAGTTGGAGCAACATATCAGGAACTACATAAGCAAATGAGTTTCCCAAAAGCAGTAGTTTCCATAAAACCCAACACCGTGCATGAAGACGTTCTCCGTTATCTAAACCGTCCATTCGCAAGTAACATAATGCTTACCAGCAGTAAGCTATGTCAACAACACAAATATGTTGCAACAGTTTACAAGACCATGATAACTGAAACAACACTTAAAGTAAGGTTAAGGTGGAGTTGACCACTTTGCCTTGCACTTGGTCAACTCCATCCCTGCTTTGAACAATGTTCACCACATTAGCTGACTTTTTAACATACAAACACGACAATTGTATTCTTGTATACGTTGACTAACTATATCCTAATACACCGCCAATTTTCTTTTAGGTTTTTATTCCTCTCAACGAGACTGTTAAACACTGGTGTCTTGCCCAATTTAACATACCTACAGGAGTGGTAACATTCTATGATAGCGGCGACACATGTGACTATGAGTCACGTGCATGGTATGTCCGTGTTAGGGAGTGCTTACAGGTATCTTCTTATTATAACACAGTCATATTATTACGTGTTTGTTATACTTTGTGACCAGATACCATGCTTGTTATAACCAACATATATAATACAATTACAGTCAACACATACATAAATAAACTTATAATTTGTTATACTTTGTGACCAGACACCATGCTTGTGACTAGTTGCCCATTATTTGTGTCTAGTTGCCCCATAACAAATTTATTGTTGGCCAAAGTTTCTTGGGTGTTGTGTTCTAGCAGTTTGAGTTTGAGTTTTGTGCACACTATTCCCCTACAAGTACATGCCACTATATACCACCATCATTTCCTTACATCTATTCACCATTAATAAACTGTCCTTCTTATTTTAAACCCTAATTTTTGTTTACCACAACCAACAACAGAGTATCTCAAAAACATTTGTCATACTTACTTGTCTATAGTAGTAACATCGAAGGAATACCTAGCGTACACCTAACACTAAAATGTGTAGGTTAACTAGAACCAACCCAAAATAAACAACATAAATCTGCTTGCTTCCGTATTTTAACAATTTATTTTCCTGATTTTAATTTACATTGTGTCTCGCACATATAATACGATTATAGGAAATACATACTTAGCTACCAAGCTTGATTACTTTTAATTTTTAACTGCACATAAGGTTCATGATTTAGTTGGGCCACATATGATTTAGTTGCCCATCGTATCTATGTGCTTGCCCAAAAATATTAACTTGTTCGACACAGGTTTCATTGTGCCTTTTTTGTGCAATACTTAAACTTGAAAATTAATGGACTAGTTCCTTCAAGTACATGCCACTAGCTAGCACCATCATTTCGATCGTCCTTTCCTCATTAATAAAGTTTGTCCTACTTATGTGCATCCCGATTTGGGTTTTTACAAAATATCCATGCAATATTGAAGATAGCACAGGCAAGTGCACACTTACTCAGACTTTATGATATAAAATGTAAGTTATATTATGGTAGTGTATTATTACATAAAATATAAAGTATATGTACACCTAATAATAACATATGTGTGATAGTTGATGTAACCAAAAACTAATCAACATAAACCTGTTTAATGGCGTTTATGTAAACAACATACTTAAGTAATTATTTTCCTAACCAAGGGGCATAAAATTTTGTTGCATTTGCAACTAAACAAAAGGCTAACTGGTTTAGTTGCCCCCAAATTGAAACTAGTTGCCCAAAATGATTATCTTGTGGCCAGGAATCGTTTGAGTACTAGAGAAGCTTCATTAATTAAACTTGGCCTAATGGGCAATTGTAATTACTTGACAAGACTCAACTATTCATCACTTGGCTATCCACATTAATTCAGATAGACTTCAATTCAAAATAAACTCTATGTCACCCCACCCCTCCCCCCCACCCCATTTAGGTTATATAAACAGACAAAGATATATTCCATTTTCATACAACTTTTGTCAAGGGACACACTACCCACCACACAATTTACTACAAAAGAAATGGATAACTTACTTAAATACATGGTTAACACTTTGTTTGTGCGTGACAATGAACGTGACTTCAATTTCTTAAGTGACATGTATGCAAAGGTGATCGACCTTACTGTCGTTGCCTTGTGAGGGTGAAATCATCAAGCTTGGAGTGCGTGGTTGGGTCCAGCTTGCACATCTTGTTTTGGAAATCCTGCATGAAATTCAGGATGAGGAGCTTGAGAAAAATAGGACGCTGATGAGGCTCATGAGTGAGACTCAGTTCGAAGTTCTCAAAAAAATCTCCTTTCTAGCAAAGATGCACAAAAATTATTAAACCTCTACTCCTAGCTTGTAATGTGCTCTCTCTCACGTTCTGTAATTGTCATATTTTGCGAGAAGATGATTAAGTTTTTTTATAAACATAGATTTTATCCTTTGTACTAACAGTTTTTAACTTATCTCCAACAACACTTTCATTGTTTTATCATGCACCATCTATTGATATATTCATTCACACATAAGACATTCATGACTAGACAATGGATTCATAACAAGTATTTACTATATTAAAGACGCTTATAACATGCCTACATAAACTAATAATGATACAATGCCTTGCATGCAGCAACCTTGGGTATGTGTAATATTCATTCAAAAAACAAGAATGGGAGACACGACGTAAAAGTATGAACACATGTTACATTTGAATTTGTTGAACAGTAAAGATATTATTTCTTTTTTAAAACTCCACAACTCTAATTCATTTATTCTTCATTTGGACGTCCATTTAATCAAAATAGACATTTGGCCGTCCATTCCAAAAAAATAAAATGGGTCACGATAGGTTTGTCAATTCATTAATTCCTATATCATTACACAAACACACTACACATAAAAACGTAAAACAAATTAACCAAAAATTTTCCCTATTACTATTTCCATATTAAAATAAATGGATCATAATTTTCATATAATATATAAGTACATTATTAATAGTAAAATAATAATACTACACTTCCTAATATATAGCAAATCTTCATCAAAATCACATTTGTACACAAGTCATGATGCCTATCTCCCAACCATCTCTTTCATCAAAAAATGCTGCTAAGCGTCCAGTTGCCTTGTTTGATTTCAAGCCAAGGTATGCATGCCATTACCTTTTGTGAATGTCACTTGCCCAGTTGCCCTTACTAGGTTTTTGTCCATACTTGCTAATATCATTTGTATACATTTATATACCTTTCTTACAAGACTACTACACGCTATGTAGCTGCGTATCCTGTATTTGAGATTCACTACGATGGTGAGTTCATTCGGTTGCCCAAATTAAGTTATGAGTATTGGCGAACCCTTGTGCATACGTTTAGTAAGTCCACAAGGATGAACTTTAATCAAATACTTGACTTTTTGGCCAACAAGTTTGAGTGTGAGATACGGGCTTTGTATTTTTGTAGGCCAAGATTTGCTCTGTCAACTGGTTTGACAATTGTTGAATGCGATAATGATATTAAAAGGATGTATGAACTTGCCGAGGAATATGGGTTAATCGACTTGTACATTGTACATAAACCTGATAACTTATCATGTTTCTATTATCGTAACCTAATTTTTAATCTTCTTGATGAGCAAACGCGTGCAAAGATAGCGATACATGATAAACATGTGGAAATTGCTACTTCTAAATCTGCCTCTGATATTCTTGCATGGGAGGAGGAAGAAAGGCGTTCACCTCCCCTAAGAAGCCCTTCTTTCCAAAGTAGAAGTAAAGGAATTGAATGGCAAGGAAAGAATCTTTTCATGGATTTTTTGCATAGCGAAAGTGTTCATGGTGACATTGAGTTCAGTGACGATGAATGGTACTATGGGGGATTTTTTGGGTCTGTATCAATGGATGTTGGGTGTTCTACTTCTTCCGTTCCACAAGAAGTAGGGACTAGTGTCAAGGACAGGTCTGGTCATAAGGTTTCGAGAAAACCGCATGCAAGGAGGCTCTGCTTTCAAACAACAAGAGTGGGTTTACGGAAGTTCAAGATGTCAAGGCATTTCAAGGCTCTAACAAGAGACCGGCGTCGAGGAGGTGCGATATTAAAAGCAACTTGGTTTTTAAGGAACGGAAGGTTGGAGTGTGGTATGTTTATGCAGCATGCTCATGCTGTCGATAACGTTTAGAAACTGTTGTGTTAACATAACTTTAAAGTAAAAAAGGTTTGTCTAGTGTAGCCTTTTTTGTAAGGCAACGTTATGTAATTGTTAAACATTTTTTTGTTGGTGCTTCTTATGATCACCAAAAAAAATGTTCAACATATACATAAAATTAAGATGCGATGTTTTTGTGTAACCATCTGGTTTGGGGTAATAGTAGTATGCACGTGTGTTTTGATGTACGTTCGATGTGCTTTTACGGAATATTATGTATGAATGCTTTATACTATGATGTATATCATGGCAACCTTGATGGGGCATCTCTGTTTTTGGCTTGCACCTCTATAGGGCAACGCTATTTTTTTGGGGGTCTGTAGATAAGTTTTTTTTGCCTTTCAATAGTCAGCATTTTTTGGTGGGTGTATATGTGTTCAACTATGTTTTGGCCACGTGCATGGTAACTATATCTTCCTGGTTTAGTGCTTATCCAGCCTTGTTTGTATTTACCCACTTTTACTTCAAAAAAAACATTTAAAAAAATGTATTTGACAGTTTTGCAGCTTGATTATACAGTTTGCATCTTGTTTATCAAGTGTTTGGATTTACCCATTATTTGCTAACTAAATAGGTGCTTGCATTGTCATAACATAACAAATACATTATACAATTTAGTCTACATATATTATGAAACACAACATAACGAGAATAGGTGGTAGCTCACTTGTTCAATGACTCGCATGTCATTCCCTAGGTGTATCAATTGCAGCTTGTTCAATTGGTCGTTCATTTTTGGGTGGTTCACTTGTTATTCGATTTGAAAGTGGTTAGGTTTCTTCATCACTAATGTCACTAGGTTCGGTACACATAGAATCATTAATTTCATCAGGTGTTGTTGTAGTCTCAGTTCTACCTCTGATACTCACTGAACCACCACATATAGAAGATGCTGCAACATGTAGCCCCGTCACACCATCACCTCTACAAACTGCACTTGTTTTTTCCCTTGTAACATGTACATCACCAAGTCCACATGCACCAACCCCACTATCAGTATTGTGGTCGCTTCCGTAAAAATTCATTGGACAACAATAACACATGATTTCTCTATTCGGTGGACGCCTTGCATCAAAGGTCAATCCAACCTTGTTTTCTCTTTCCAGCCAAAGACCCAATGCACATCATTTTCTCAACTGGTTTGACGTTATAAAGAAAAGAATAGCATTCACGGGTTATATAAGAACGTCTAATAGCATAACCATATTTATTTTTTCGCTTCATTTATTATACTTGAATGGTGTGCCATACTAGTTGGTTGGAGAATTTAATTGAAGATGTTAGGTCACTAGTTTTACAAACACAAGTAATATAGAAGGAGATAAGGCGGATGAACAAGTAAAACACACACACGATATAAAGTAAGACCGGTTACGCATAGAGTATGTGAAGAGAGAATAACTTGAACAACCAACCCTCAAATGAGGGTTTACAAGAGTATTTATAGAAGGGAAGCTAGGGCAACACTCCTAGTTCCCATCCTTTCTTATGAGGGCTTGGGACTAAGCTTATGGGCCTTCTACATAAGCTAGACCTAAAACAAACATAAAGGCCATAATAAAGCTACCTATTACATATGAAATATAAATACTTGAAATATCGTTTAGGAGTGATTCCAACAATCTCCCCTCAAGTATATATGAATGTAAACGGTGAAGGCGTTGATGTAATAGTAGCTCGACGCCTTCGACATTCTTTTTCTTGTGAGAGGAATTGCCTTGATTCGAACAATCTCCCAAAGGTAGAGAGATAGTCATCTTTGAATAGTTATGCTTCGACTTCATCATTAACTTTGTTCTTTAATCATTGTTCTTGTGGTGAAAGTGATAGTATGTTGTTGTCTACATCACCGCCTCGTGTTCCGCTTCACGCTTCCAAAGGTCTCCACGTCATTCTTCAACATGCTCACACGCCTTTGACGTTGGAATTCAACATCGATGAAGTTCTCTAAGTCTTTAACATTGTAGATTCTTTGGTTAGACTAAGAATCATTCGACGGTTGTGTTGCTTTTGAATAGAACTTCCATTAGTGATGATGTTGGCGTGAGCATGAGAAGAATCAAGACGATCATCCCGCCCGGAGCTTCCATAAGAAGAAAACATTTCAAACGGTTAGTAATAAGCGGTTTCCGCACTTACAAGTTTGAACTTCGAGAGTGTTAACAACATAGTGTGAAAACACAACTCTAATTTTACAAAGGCCGCTCTCGAACCGGAGTCCCACAAGTGAGATAACGCGATGTACCGGGCACATCTACAGTTCGATGAGTCGAGGTACACCAAGCATCACCTCACGAGAGACCGTTTGAGACACACTCCACGTAATCCACGGGAGTTACCGAAGTGACTCTGCTTGTGGCTGTTTGATGTTGACCACGGCAGAGTTTCCATTCAATCACCGAGATCACCGATGTGAACCTCTCATAAATGTTCTCGATGATTGCTAAGATCCGTGAAGGACTCGATATGAACCACCGATAATCTTATTTGGTGATCATCAAGTGATTAAATTTCAAGTGTTCCTAAGAGATCTTTTGATGAATCTCGTGGCTCTAGACTCAATAGTGCTTTTGGTTTTCCGAGCGGAGACTAGGAGGGTCTCCTTCTTCAATACCACCGATCTCTAAGAGAAAGCCAATAGTTTACGTAGGGTTCCCTGTGAGAATGAAACAAGCTTCGTTGAGAGAAACTTGAGTGGCTAAGAAGGTTTAGTGCATGCGCCATCGGGTCCATGACGACTTTTAATCTTCAATACCGTGTCACTAAGTGACAACCAAGAGTATATGAATTGAACCCGTGTCCGCCTAAGTTGAATAACTGGAGGGCTATTTCTTTTCACCCTTTACTTTGCATTTCTTTTGATTCTTCAACTCCTTCTTTCTCCGATTCTCATTTTCTCCTTTTACAATCATACCTAAGGACTTCTAAGTACTAACTATTTGTGATGTCCTTGGGTAGATCCCTCCGGCTCAAGCGGATCATAGGACGGTTATTCCTAACCTTAGTCACCTTATAACTCCATGACTAACCTATGTTGCCATTAAAACCATCATTATTGATATATCTCTCGATGGGTTTGTTAATGAAAATAATGTTTGAACCACTATGAGAGATAGGATTTTGCATAAATACTCCCTCCACATGTGCTTAATAGTTTTAACGGTTAAATGCACAAGGAGGAAAGAGCGCACATTTTGAATTGATCCACTCGAGATAGACAATCCCCGAGACACGGTTACGTTGCATAGTTAAAGAGTTACATTGTCGCTTTTAGGTGACAACTAGCTCTAATAACTACCTTGAAGGTGTAGACAAACCTCGAAAGGTTGTCATACCCGTCGAGTTCATGTCTACCAAGAGTGTCTCGAATGGTACTTTCTACTTGGACAAGTCCTTTATGAGACACGCTTACATTACTAGCGAACTAGCTTGAAATTATTACCCGTCCAGACAAGTCTTTTCGAGTTACTAACAGCTTTAGTACCGCTAATTTGTTGGTTAAGTCTCAAGTCCACAGATTCATTTGCATTTTGCACAACATATTTCTTATCACACAAATTTTCTCCCCTCAAAATGGCATATAAAATGTTATTTTGAACGGTTGAGAATAAATATGACCATTTCGAGTGTTGGGAAGATGACCACTATGAACAATTTGTTAACAAAGTTTTAATTAAATACTCCCCTCAACTAGTGATATAAACGGTTGAGGTTTTGAAAATCATATGGGAAGTACTTGTCTTTTGAGCAAAACCTTGAAAAGTGAAAGGTTTGATAGGTTTTACTCAAAAGTAAGAAGCTTTCGCTTTTTATAAGGATTGTGGCACCGAGGCGCACTACGTGGTCCTTTCTTGACAATTACGGGTTGTACATCGTTATGTGTGCACAAGCCATTGACATATTTCATCATACATCCAAAATTTTTAATGAAAGAACCAAATCAAGGAGTACCAGAAGTCCAAAGTGATGTTTCCAGAGTGCAAACACGGCGTTGAAAGCCGGTAATGTTCATCCCGGTCGACCACCAACAAAGCTCTCCAATCGTCTCGAATCGATCCCTTCGAACAACCTTTCATCAATCATTCGATGATCCTTCTCACATCCCTTCGCCCTTAGAGTTCCATCGCTTTGGGTTCCCAATCTTTTCATGTATATCCTTCAACCGATAAGCCAATCCATCCCGACCGCCTTCAAGGTGTGATCCCAAATTTGTGAAGATCGTCACACGTCATTAAGCGCTTTCATTGAAGTTCACCGCGTAAACGACGCCGAAAGGTTTGCCGATGAGCGTAAGTTGTGTAAGTCGGTTGATGTCGGAAGATCAAGCCGTGGTGAAGTGAAGTTTACACGCTTCGATATGATTCAACGGCAAGTCAAGATCTTCAACACGCTCTTTGATGACTATGCGTCTGATGAAGATGAGCAATGACTTGATGAATTCACGTTGTACTTCGCTTGAAATTGTCTTATGCGACCTTGAACTTTGGCAAGGTACATGTCTTCAATATCGTTGATGTTCAAATTCTCAAAGTCGCCTTCAGAGAATGCATAGTCCTTTTCGCCTTGTCTTTTGACCACAATCTTCTTGAGAAAAGTGTAATCCCATTTAGACGATAGACCAACATGTTGGATGGCCACGATACTTTTAGTAATCGAACACCGCATGTTGAGACTTCGGACCAAGCAATCAGTAGTAGATTCTTCGCGCTCGCCAATGGTGAATCCCATACATTGCATCTTGGTCATATGCTACCACTTTGTCGGAGAACATGTGGGTAGCACGCCTCGATGGCTATACAATCGAGTATATGGCAGCAGGAATGGAAGTGTCGAGATGTAGCGATTTCCTTGAACCATCGCCACCGTGTTGAAGAAAATCTAAGTCTTTGTTGAAGAAATGTCTCGAAAGGAATCCTAGGTCGATCAAGTTGACCAATGGTAGGTAGAGGTCGAGACCACCGGTGTAATATGGAGGATTGTCCCGCTTGGTGAAGTCGATGTTTGCTTCGGGTTGAGCCAATCCATGTTATTAGACATGGCTCGAGCAATGTTTTCAAGGTGATATTCAACCTCGATTGCACTTTCCGAGCTGTCTTCCAAAGTAGGAATGCATCATTCTTGATGCGCTCAATTCGATTTCGCCATCTTCTTCACCCGAACCTTTCTTGCAAAATCTTTGCATGCTCCAAGGTACTACCGCTCACCAATTCTTGACCATCTTCGTGGTAGGAGTGTTGTTAACAAGTGTAGCAAACCATTCAAATTCTTCGCTTTATCGTCATCTAGCCATGATACGATGTCGAATGAAGCGCCTTCTTCTTCTTTTCAAGGCTTAGATGATGATCCCGGTTTCGCCCTTGTTTGGGAGAGGTGGGTTGTTGTTGGGGCTCAAGGACCTCTTCATCGTCACCACCCGTATATTCAAAGTGATCACCGCTTTTTGAGTCCGGGTGGTAACTCGAATCGCCCCGAGGTTTATCGGTTGAAGAACGAGGAGGAGATCTTCGCGAGAAGGAGTCCGTGAGGTGGGGTTGATAGACGAAGATTTACCGATTGCTTCGACGCTTAGATGCGTAATCCTTGTCCTTATCATCGCCATCTCTTGGCCGTTTGGGTTGATCGGTGACTCCTTGCATGATGATCCGAGTTGAAAAGCAAGTACCTTCAAAAATTTAGCTTCATCCGAAGTAAACGCTCCGATCGCTTTGACATTTGCATCACTAGTTTAGCGATTAACCTCCATTCGTAGAGATCGCCTTCTTTGGCCATTGTATGTTTAACCAATGCGACGATGTTAGGGGTGAGTTGTCCGAAAATACTTTTCTAGTCACACCAGTGACAATGTCGAGAAGAAACTTGTGAGTATGATCTCTTGTCGCCTTCTCTAGTTCCATTTGGACTTTAGGAACGATATCCTCAAGGTACTTGTTAGTGTAACCTTCGATCATTTCGCTCAGCCTCTTTACGATGACTCTTCATGAACTTCTCAACAAATTCCCTTTTTCAGCATCTTGTCTTTCTCATCATTTAAGTATCAGATTTGGTCAAGAAACCAATTCGCTTTTCAGAAGTATGTCCTTCTTTCCGACTAGTTGACAGCTTTTCACAATTCTTTCATGAGTCCGAGAAACCAAAATTTAGGTGGTTTCTTCACGGATTTGGATGATGATTTGGTTGACTTCTTAGATGGTGGTTGTGATGAATGAGATGAAGAGTCCGATGATGAAGATATGTGAGGAGACTTTAGGTCCTTAGGAGTTTCGAGGTTTTCCTTTGAGTGTGTTGGATTGCCTGTAAGAAACTTTGTATAATCATCATCGCCATCTCTAGACTTTTCTTTCTCGACTTCTTGTTTCCGGTTCCTCAAAGTCATATCTTATAGTATCCTCCACTAGTCGTTGTTGTTGCGTAAGAGTGGTGGTACCAGCCCCTTATCGGGTTGATTAACCGCATCGGAGATGGTTCGAGTGGTAGCACCACTGAGCCTCCGGTCCACCCATTTGGTCTTTAGCAAATTCTTCACTTTGTGTTGGTGTCTAAGGTGTTTGATTGTCTTCTTGTACACAATTTCCGTGGCTCTTCATCACTCTCCGAGCTTTCATCATAAGGAACAATTATCGAGTCTTCCTTTTTCTTGGACAAATTGAGGACTTGAGGTTTTGCTATCGAGGCGTGTTTCGTTGCGCTACATGAGTAATGAACCTCTTCATCAGACAAGATCTTCGAGCTCTCGCCCACAAGCTTTCTTTGCGGTTCAAGTGTGGAATAGGTTCGGCTTCCTTTACGGGAACAATCCTTTTAGAAGGAGGATTCCTTTAGGAAGGTTCCTTTGACTCACAATACTTGTTGCGCTTCCTCGCACTTCCTCTTCTCGGTTCTCCTTACCGTGTTCCGTAAGATTTTTCGTCGAGATGACCAACTTTGCCTTGTCTAACCGCTTCCAGATACCTTTTGTACGCTTCGAGCTTTCGACATCTTCGCTAGAAGGAAATCGCAACACAAAGACCTTGTTTCTTTGTAGACGATTCCTTGATTCCAAAGATAGAATAGGCTCAAACATATCGTGATTGTCGGGTCATTGAGCCTTTGGGAATATCGTGATGAAACCAAGTGCTCGTCATTGTGTATCCGATGGGAATCTTTGAGCCAAGCTTGTTGAGAAATGACATCATGTCATCCCAAATCGAGCTTCGATAGCGATGTGTTTCATGTTGACCAATGCCCAAAATATTTGCGCTCCATGAGCTTAGGATGCTCATAGCCACCGCCACGACCGTAAATGACTTGGTGATGATCATGTAGAGAGTTCTCCATGGTTGAGGAATACTCTAAGCTCTACGTGAGAATGCTTGGTGATTACTCCCGTAGCCTCGCCATAACCGATATCGATTAAGAATTGGAGAGTGAGCTCTTCAAAGTGTGGCATATAGTTTGGTTGGTTCGACTGTGAATTAGAGTACACCTTTAAGTCTCGCAGTGTAATGGTGACTTGTTTGTGATTCGTAGTCACCGCCACAAAGATCCGTCTTTGACCCTTTCCATAGTGTTCCGTAACCGCTGGATGTAGATCTCGTGAACAGCTTGCAGAGTGAGTGAGCATATTCTAATACGGATGAGTCCTCGAATATCAATAGCAATTAGACACGAAGACTCGAGCAAGTGAGGGTGTCAAAGTCAACACGGAGATTATTCTTTCCTATCTTCATTGGATAGCCATAAGGATAGATATCGAATGGAGAGAACTTCGATGCATCCACATTCATTTGTTCACCATGTCGTGATCTCGAAATAACATTAGCCAAAAGAACCAACATATCGAAGACATAATGTTAGTCAATGAAGGTCTTATTGTCTAGTTATTGAATGTACAGTGTTAATGATTGTTACGAGTCCTAAGTCACTTGTTTGTTCAATAGTCTAATGACGCCGTGAAATGTTTCGTGAGTTAGTTAACTTTAAGTTTTAAAGTTTATGTTATCACTTATTGTTCACAACATATCAAACTATTAAGTTTATTAGTGGCATTATTGGATTCGTGACGTTATGATTAGTGTATTTACAAGTTTGTACACGAACAATTCATCATGAAAGTCAATCCGTGTTGCGTAGTTTGGCAAAGTTGCGTAAAAAGTAATGAGATATGCGAGATGAAAGCTACGCGTAGGGTCCTAACTTATGCGTAAGAAATGTTACGCGTGAGGAACAGGGACCTTATGCGAGCTTACGCCAGAGGCGATATATACCTTACGCGTAAGGCGCACTCGTAAGAGTAGACCTTATGCGTAGAGGTCATCGCACGCATATCCTTCACTGTGATACGCCAGAGTCCATTGTAGAACCTTACGCCAGAATCGTTATGCGAGGAATATTCTTACGCTGTAACATGACTACGCGTAGGGTAATCCTTATGCGTAGAGTTGCAAATGACCTTGATTCTGAAAGTGTTAAGTGTAGCAAAGCTCGAAATAAGTTCATCAAGTCATCAATATTAACACAGCATCATTGATAACGCCAAATTGTGCATGTTTTTAGTAGCGTTATCCGTGCTTTTATGTGTGTTATTTGGTTATAATCATATGCTTAATCGCATAAAAGTGCTTTGCTAGTTCATTTGTAGCCAAGTACGTGAAAGTGGAGAAAAGGCGGAAAAGAAGTAAAATACTAAGATTTCTCCAAATACTAAGAGTTCCCGCAGATAGATAAAGTCATCAAGTTAGTGGTCCAAAGACTCAAGAGTTGCAAATGACCTTGTTCCCGACACACCTTCACCATTTCGCCATAACTTTTGCATGTTACCCCCGGTTCATGCCACGCTAAGAGAAAGATCTACAACTTTCGTGCAAAGCCCAACCGATCGAAATAAGTTCATCAACCGTCATCAATATTAACACAAAGCATCCTTCCTACATGGTTTCTAGTCCTTCCAAGCTCCTTGGCCTCCAAGAAATGCATTGAATACCCTAGGCCTTGGTTCAAGTATAAATAGAGGCCTTGCTACCTCATTTCATACACCACAACTTGAGAGATCTTCTCACACCTCCTACCACCACCGCCTCCTCTCTAGGTGTAGAATTCAAGCCTCCACCCTTAAGGACGAATTTCCACCCAGAGAGCAAACCATAACTCGAGAGAACACAACCACTCTCAATACCTTCACCAAAGGTGTGAAACTCAAGCCTCCACCCTTAAGGACGTGTTTCCACCGAGAGAACACAACCACTCTCAATATCTTCACCCCAAAGGTGTGAAATTCAAGCCTCCACCCTAAGGACTAATTTCCACCAATTACACCAACTTATCTTCCCAAAAGACCACCAACCTCTCCATTTCCGTAGTAGTGCTCATGTGTTGTCGGCGTTGACATCATTTTCCGCTTGGTAGAACTATTGTATTTGATTGGAGGCTTGAAGGAGTGCTATAATCCTTCATCTTTGCCTATTGTAATTCATACTTTGGGTAAACCTTGTTACTTTTCTATTTAAAGATGTTTGTTATTGATATGATTATTGAGATTTTGTGTTTGATTGGAATAATGATGAATGTCTTGATATCGCTTGTTCTTATATTGCTTTTCTTGTTGGTTTGATACGTGACAATCATAACCATCAACTTGTTACTTGTTCTTATAATGCTTTTCTTGTTGGTTTGATCCGCGACAATCATATCCATCAACTTGTTACTTGTTACTTGCTTAAACAAACAAACGACACTTGTAGTGCAACCAAGTCTCTTGGGACGACCTTGATTTACCATATACTATACTACAACTTGACTAGGTATACTTGCCCAATGTGTTCCTAGTTAACCTGTAATTTTTGTTACAAATTTAAAACCCTGGAAGCACATCAAGTTTTTATGCCACCGCGGGATTTGGTTTTTGTTCTTAGGTGTTTGTTTGTTTGCTTGTTGAATTGATTGCTCTTGATGTTTGCTTGAATGCTTGTCATTAAAATCTCTAATTTCTCATAATTGCTCAAATGATCTTTGCATCAAAAATCAAGTTTTTGATGTTGGGATTTCGTTTCATGTGTTCTAAAAATGCTCATTTCAAAGATTGCTTTCTAAATGTGTTCAAAAGTTCTTGCGAAAAAACCACCAAAACCACCCAGATCACTCTAACCGAATCGGTTGGCACTCCAACCGGATCGGGTTGAAGCCTCAGATTTAATAAACCACTACAACCGATCGGTCACTACCCGTAACCGATCCGCTTGTGTTCTAAAAAAAAAAAAAAAAAAACCATTTTGTGTGTTTCTTGTTTCTTGTGTTCTATGTTTTATATGTTATATGATCTCTTGCATGTCTCTATGTTATTTGTTTTTGTTATTTTTGTTTATATTAGTTTCAGATAAATTTTGAATAAGACTATCTTGTTTGATTTGTTTTACATTTTTCGATCGTGAACAACATTTTATGGCATGAAACACTTGGTGCTTACGCCACGCCGGTGGAGTTTTGTTTCTGTACAAGCCTATGGTAATATTTAGATCATGACCGAGCAATTTTGTTGAGTGAATTATACATCCGCTCATTTTCGTGAGGTGCTTAGCCATGTTATCAAGCAAGAGAATCCATGAGGTATTGTCAAACATCTCGATTTTTCACCTCTAAAAGCTTAAAATGATGAATCTTATCTCGTACTTGTACTTGATAGATTTGCATCACATTTTTCTAATCATTTTCATGCACCATGGGATTTATTTTTCTTAATTTCTAGATTTGCTTGAGGCAAGCAAAACCTTAAGTGGGGGAGTTTGCGCCATTTTTCGCTTATTTTATATTTAAAAAAATAAAATAAAAAAATATATATATAAAACCCAAAAATATTTTTAATTTTCTTTTCGCTTTGTCATTTAGGTTTGTCTTTTAATTTTCTTTTTCTTAGAAAGTCATGTGTGTTATTTGGTTATAATCATATGCTTTTGATGCTTAATCGCATAAAAGTGCGCTTGCTAGTTCATTTGTAGCCAAGCTAAGATTTCTCCAAATACGAAGAGTTCCCGCCAAAAGAAAGACTTGTGGAGGTCAAAACCCACGGAAAGCTAAGAGAAAGATCTACAACTTTCGTGTTTATGGGTTGAGATTTACTCCAAACGTGTTCCAAATGATTCTAGTCCCTTCCTACATGGTTTCTAGTCCCTTCCAAGCTCCTTGGCCTCCATCACTTTTAGCCATGGAATTTGCACCATATTAATTCATACTTTGGTAGTTCTAAGATATGTTGAGAGTCTATAAGCCAAGTTATAACACTTAGTTTGTTGAGAATCAAAAACTACTTGTTACCAAAAGTAGTGCAACCAAGTCTGAACATTAAACCCTTGACTAGGGTATACTTGCCCGAATGTGTTCCTAGTTTCAAAGATTTACGCGATCACTTTTAGCCATGGAATTGTTAACCAATTACCCAAAAGTTTTGAACATTAAACCCTTATTTCAAATTGTTAACCAATTCGTTTCGTGGTTAGAAACCTTGGAAATCATCAATTCAACAACACAAAAGCATAACCCAACAATCTTTTGACCAAAACACTTCAAATTTAAAAGTACCCAATTGACTCATAAACCCTAATTTCCAAAATTCATCAATTCGTGTTTCGGGTGGGTTTTGATGGTTAGAATGGTATTAATGATGTATTAGGAACGCTTTGACACAAACCATTTCACCACAAAATATACTTACATCGATTGTGTGTTCATACGATACGCAGAGAACACATAATCACTCACATCATTAGTTTTAGCCATTGGTTTTCATGAAAATCAAAACCATTGTTTGTAATCACGCTTAGATAACGAAAACACTTACAATATGATGATCTAAAACACGGATATGAATCTTGATTATTAGGCGAGGATGAGATAGTTTAGAGTAATAAATGAAAAGTGAAATGTTAGGTGGAGGATATTTTATTCAAAATATCTTTAAGGTTTTGACAGCTTTGATCCCTCCACCTTTTCCTTTTTCAAACAAAGCCATTTAACTTCCATTTTGGTTACCAAACAAAGTTTTTAGGAAAGAAACTGACGACACCCCCGACTTAAGAAATAATGAAAGGTTATAAATTTAGTCCGAGGAGTGTCATTTAACCGAAACTTCACCACCATTGTTAAAAGAAACAACCGGATATGATAACATGCAAGTACACGATGTTTTGAAACGGTTAGAGATTATTTTTCCCCTCAACACTTGATCGGAAAAATATCGAATTTTGAAAGATTAAAGTGTTGACGGAAGAAATGTACTTGCCATGTTGAAAGAAAGATAGCTTAGGAGAATATTTTTGTTGTTTTATCGGATTTTATATTTTTGTATTTTGTTTTTGAAAAAATATTTACAAAAGATGTTTTGGTGTTTGACAGTTTTTTAAGACGTTTAAGAGGTCATCCAATTCCTCTTGAGTCAACACCTCATACCAATCCGTGGACCAACTCATTAAACCTAGCGGGAGGCAAGGCTTTGGTGAGTAGATCCGCCAATTGGTATTCGCACCACAAAGTATAATTCAACGGCACTGCTCCACGTGGTCCTTGATGAAATGATAGCATAGATCGATGTGCTTTGATTTTGAGTGCCGAATCGAGTTGCACGATATTGCAATGGCACTCGATTATCGCAAAGACATCGATTTTGTCAAATACGTAACCATAGTCTTTGAGTTGTGTTCTCATCCGATGACTTGAGCACAACACGCGGACATGGCTACATATTCGCCTTCGTTGATGACAACATGTACAATCCTCGCTTTGATTGCTAAGACACCGCTTATCATCGAGAAATTGTAGAGCTCCCGAGGTACTTTTCCTCGAGTCTAAGCATCCCGTGTGTCGGCCTCTGGCGATTAGTTCAAAACCGAATCCTTCTGATACCGATCCCCAAGTTAATGGTTCCCTTGATGTATCGGAGGATTCTTTTAGCCTCGTAGAGGTGGGTTTCGCTTGGTCGCGATCGATAACGGGAGCATAGATAAACCAAAGACAATATTAGTCTCATAGTGTTAGATACATGAGGGACCCAATAATACTTCTGTATTTGGTAGGTCAACTAATTTCCCATGTAAATCAAAGATCTAGCTTCTTGGTATGAGTCATTGGTGTGGCATAAGTATCACATGTTTTCATTCCAAATTTGTTTAACAATTCAAGGGCATATTTGGATCGACTCAAGAAAATACCACGGGTGATTGATGAACTTGTAGTCCTAGAAAGAACGTGAGTTCACCCATCATGGACATTTCAAAATTTTTCTTCATTAGTTTTGCAAAAGCGGTTGAAAACTTTTATGTGTAGACCCAAAATGATGTCATCCACGTAAATTTGAACAATTAAGATATGTGCCCCGTGATATTGTATAAAAGAGTTGGGTTAACCGAGCCTTTGGTGAAATTATTGGCAATGAGGAAAGATGATAGCTTATCGCACCATGCCCGAGGGGCTTGTTTGAGACCATAAAGAGCTTTGTTCGGTTTGTAGACATGGTTCGGCAACTCGGATCAACGAATCCATCCGGTTGGTCGACAAGACCGCTTTTTAAGTTGTCCATTGAGAAACGCCGCTTTGACATCCATCCGATAGACCGTCATATTCATATGAGCCGCGAACGCGAGAAATATCCGAATGCCTCAAGACGAGCAACCGAGCAAAAGATTCTTCAAAGTCTATTCCTCTTCCCGACGATAACCCTTAGCAACTAGACGTGACTTGTTTCGAATGACGCCCTTCAAAGATCCAATTTGTTTTTCCAAATCCATTTTAGACCAATGACGAGACCCTCGCTGGTCTTTCAACCGCCCCCATACTTCAAGACGCTTGAATTGGTTGAGTTCTTCCCGCATGGATTCAATCCAGCTTGTCTTTTGTCATTGCGCCTTTAATGTTTTTAGGCTCGATTGGCGAGACGGTGAGTGCATAAATGCAATGTTCACCATCTGTGCGAAGACGTTGTCTCGTGAACGACCGGTTGATTCGGGTTGCCAATAATGTTAGCTAGAGGATGGTCTTTGTCCATCGATGTGTAGGGTTGATGTTGGTATACATTGTGCGATTCTCGAGGATTCAAATGGTTTGTGGAAGATTCTCGCGACATCCGTGCAACAGCCTCATTAGCAAACGGGTTGAAGAACGATTTGGATCAAAATCGCAGTGGGGTACTTCATTCGTAATATCATCACCGGTTCATCATTGTTGGAAGCGTGTGTTCAATCATTGTGTTTGAGTTAATCGTGTAGGTGCATCTTCAACAATAGTTGTTGTAGCAGTGTATCGTATAGGAATATTATCGTTGTGCAATGGAAACAATGGATACACCGAGCACGCTCATCAATATCGCCACGTAAAATAGGAGCAAATAACATTTCCATTTGTTGACGAAGTTAGTCGGGGCTTTGTTCAACCGATGATGGGGTTGAGGAAGTTTAAACGGTTGTGACCGGTTCTAAGTCGTTATACTCGTAAGCCATCTCCGTGAGTTCATCAAATGAGCATGAATCGCTTCCATTACCTCCTTAGTTCGACGATTCCGATTCGAAACCTTTAGAATTGTCGCAGATCCAATAAAGACTCCAATATCGCTTTGGCTTTGAGCTTTCCAAAATCATCACGATCATTATTCGGATAGCAAAGGGATCCAAATACATGAAAGTATTTGAGGTTCGGTTTATAGTTGTGCACAAGCTCGAAAGGGTTTTGTTGTGGCGCTTGTGATCATAGAACGGTTTTGAGTATAGCATGCAGATACAACGCCCATAAGTAACTGGAAGTTTAGCATTGATTAACATTGTTCTGCGCCCACTAACGCTCGGTTTCGCTCTTCAACAACTCCGCTTTGTTCGTGTGTACGTGCAATAGATGTTTGATGTCGAATTCCACTTTCTCATAGAATTCACGAAGGGTTTTGTTAACAAATGCAGCCTTTGTCTGCTCGATTATCCCGACGGTGTTGCGGAGTCAACCCAGATTTTTGTGAGAAAGGTGATGATCATTTGTGGAGCTTGGTCTTTGCTTCAAGAAAGTAGACCCAAGTCCATCGTGAGTAGTCATCAACAATTACTAAGATGTAGCGTTTGCCATTGATCGCTTGCACGCCGCATCGGGCCACACAAATCCATGTGAAGAAGATGAAGCACATGCTAAGAGTCAGGTTCCACCTTTGAAGGAAAATGAGCACGAGTGCTTTTCCTTGTTCACAGTCGAGCAAAGGTGATCTTTTGAATACCGGAATCGTGGGAGTCCTTCAACGAGTTTGTGTCGAGCAAGGTTGGTGATGGTTTGAAAGTTTAGATGTGAGAGACGACGGTGCCATAGCCGTGATTTTGTAGATGTTGCCTTTGAAAGTAAGCGAGATGGGAGAGGAAGCAACCATGTCTTGCATAGAGATAGTGTAGAGACTAGAATTACGCGAGCCGACATAAGGTCATTTCCTTGTAGATCACGAATGAAACAAGTTTTCTCCCGAAAGCAACCTCCAAATCTCCATCACAAAATTGACCCATCGAAAACAGATTGACCGAGGCCTTCCACATAGTAAACCCCGCTTATTTCGATGTTCCCATTGACATAATCTCCGTAGCCCATGATGGTCGCGGTGATCGCTCCCGAACCCGACAAAGCCAATGAACTTTGCAATAAAGTTTGATAACAGCTTAAGATTGCTCGCTGTGTCGGAACATCCGCTATCAACAATCTAGAATGATCAGATCACCCATTACACACACATTTACCACACGATGGAATATAAGTAGATGTGGAACCCGAAATGTTGAGGGTTCCATGCGTATATTAGACATACACACATTAATAATTTTAGGCATCCATTTAAATCCTAGTGTGTTATATATCCATTTCGCCATCTATAACTACTCTTTGCTTTAGTCTTAGTGAATGCACTAGGTGGTACTACATTCTTAGGAGGTGAAACTGAGCTACAAGTGACAACAATGCTTGCCTTAGAATCTAAAGAAGGCGGTCTACCAAGCACGACTTAGAATGATTAGTGGGCCTAGAGGTATTCCGGTTCTTAGGATTCCGTAATCGAGATGATAGCTTTAGCAACACATTTGTCATGACAATCGAATTCATACTTTTACGACAAATATCACAAGGTGCATCGATCAATATCAAAAGTGCTCAACGGTTTAGCATTCGTTACATCACTATTTCTATTACATTTGCCGACGCAACATCTATAGTGGAAGCAACATGAGTCTTATTCGAGTCCTAGGGTGTTCTTCACTTTAGGATTCGTTATTGATCTTTTCTTAGGTCGCAACTTCCTATTCTTCGATTGAGTGCTCTTAGGTCGCTGGAGTGCGGACGCTTGGAAAAGACGCAACTATTCCTGCTTTCAAGAGAGGAAACACATTAGCAACTTGTGATTTTGAAGTAGGGATTCTAGGTTCACGATTACTAAGTGTGACCGGTGCTAATCTCTTAATCATTGTAGGCGGAAGTTGTTCATACTTTCCTAACATTTCCGTAACTTAGAGATAGTGTGAATCAAGTCTTGATTTTCGTAACTAATATTACCAAAGAAAATTCATGACTTCTCTAGTGTGAGCAAGATAGTTATCAAGTTCGTTAGATGCTTCATGACGAGTCTTATTGAGCAAATCAAATATGACACCATATTCTGCTTAACTTTTGAAAGTTCTTGTTCATATTTTGAGATTTGACTTTTCAAAGACACGCTTTGGTCATCCAAGAGTTCAATTTTAGGATCGAAGATTTTGCACTCAACCGAGCGATTTTCTTTTGAAAACTAAGTTGATGATTGTGAATATCTTTTCACACCAATGAAGACGACGATTTGCATTGTAAATGTCGTTTAGTAAACGCTTATTTTCGCCTTTTAAAGACTCGATCCAAGCACATTATCGGTGTTCTCAACAGCTATAACATTTTCAAAGAATATCGCAGAGATATAATCGATGCATATGGCAAAGAATGAAACAACACAAGATTATGGACATCAAGACATATAAGGTCTTCCAAGAGTCGATCAACATCTTTTCTCAAAAGTTTCTTTTACGCTTCGTATTGAAATAGATGTTTCGCTTTCTCGAAAACAACCTTCATAGTTCCAAGTTCCTTATGAAAATCCTGCTCCTGTGCTAATGCACAACTTTTCAAGTTTTTAACATTAGGTAAAAGATTTTTCGAAAATGTCTCTTTGTTCTCGCGCCGAGGCGATTGAAAGTGTTCAATTTTGATTTCGAACGATATTCTATCTCATGTTGTAAAATTTTGAGGTCACCATGAAAATGTCAAAATATCTAAGAATATTTTGATTTTCGTGTTTTGAGTTTACTTCACTAATTGAAGGTAAAGGACCATAAGTTTGTGCATAACTGCTTTGGGATTAACATTAGAAGACTCGTGTGTTTTGATGATGACCCTTGGTGTGTTAGAAGAATCCGTTGATGTGACGAAGTGACCGCTTTTTATAATTAAAAGGTTTGTTGTAAACAACATTGTTTAATTTTGATCGACTCGCCTTCGCATCAAATTCCTCTTGACGATGATATTCAACAACACTCATAACAAGATTATCAATTTTGTATTCTCACTAGAAACTTTAGGAGTTGGTTTGAATGTTTTAGTGAAAGCTTTGGTTTGTAATCACTAGATTTTAAGTGAAAGCTTTGGTTTGTAAACTTTTCAATAGTCATATCGATTCACCATGTTTGTAAACAACAGCTTTAAACTCTTTAAGTTTTTTTTGCAAGTCGATAATTTCTTCAAGAAGGTCATCTACCCGATTCGTTGAATGCTTTTTGTATGCGGAGAACTGCTTTTGACAATTTAACAACTCAAATTTTAGCTTTTTGATTTTCCAAGGTGAGAGCATTAATTTGCTTTTTATGTTCATGTTTCAGCTTGTTCTAATTCGCATAACAAAGCATTCTTCGAGGCGGCTAGATCACGATCTGCTTCTCTAAATATTTTTCGCTTTGATGAGATTTTGCAAAGCGGCTTCAAAACCTTTTTCACGGTTTTCTTGAGTTTTGAAAAGTTGAGTTGCATTTGTAAACATTCAAAATCCTTGGTTAACAAAGGCATTTTTACTTTTTAAGGTTTGATTTAATGCAACACATTCAAAGATTTGGGATTGTTGGTCTTAAATAATGTAACAAGATCCGGATGAGGCAAAGGTTCATCGTGTTCAACGTGAGTCACAACATGATCATTATTTAGATCCTCATGTATAGCCACATAGTCAATTTGATTATCAAGGGAAACCATAAGGTCATCTTGATCGTCAAATGTAACCACTGTGGTTAACTTGAAAATCATCGAAAAGATGTAGAAGACTCATTTTGAATTCCTAATCCGTCTTGATTCGATATTGATGGAGATATTAGTTCGATATGATGATGGTTTGTTCGGTACTGAGACAAGCCATCGTTGTCATACATCGGGCCAGATTACTCATGTGCAACTCATGCATATTAGCCATCAACATAATAAATGATTAGCCTGCAAGTCCTCCATATCATCATCCGAGTCTCAGATCCGCCATAAAGCTCGTTTTTGTCCGTAAGAGATCCACCACTTCATCCTTAAGAGCCAAAAGTAAAGCCTCTTTGAAATAAGCACCGCCCTAGTCCTTGGCTTTGGGCATGCATTAGCCAGTGTCCCTTCTCATTGCGCTTGTAGCATCTAAGACCATGTAATTGATTCTCGAGCATTTCTGCTCCACCACTTGAGCTCTATTGTTATTCCTACCCACAACATTAAACCCTTGACCACCGCCCATCCGACGACCATAATCACGATTCGAACTTCAACACGCCCATTGTTCACAATAGCTTGAGTCCGTGTGTTAGATGAGGAACGAATACGATTGTTGGATTTGTTGGTGTAACGCCAAAAGCATTAGCAATCATCACAAATCCTTGTTGCAATGCTCGAACGGATCGATTTCCTCGCCGCTTCAACGACATATGCTTGAGCATTGTTGTTGTTGTATGGAACCGCTTGATTTTGTTGAGGTTGTTGTTGTGAAGGTGTGTTTGAAGCGCTTGGTTGAGTTGTCGGTCGAGAGGATAATTCGCTGAGCATACAAGGCAAGTTGTTGATTATCCGGATGTGACTGCTTAGCAATTTGAGCACGGAGAATCCTTTCCCGATCAACTTCCTTTTCATGAGGCTTCAAGTAATCGTACAACAATCCATAAGTAGAATGATGCATATTCTTCGCTGACGGAGAAAAATGACATACTTCTCCCATTCGACCAAGACTACTCAGAACTTAGTATTCACCGCAATTCTTGGCATGATGATGTTGTGTTTATCCAAATCATTGATGATGTCCGAAAATCGATGATGATATGACTCTAGTGTCTCCGTGTTCAATCATGAAGTGTTCATAAGCCAAGTAAATTTTGGATTCCAAATCCTCCCGATTGAGTATGATCCTTCCATAAGAAGACGAATATGATCCCACATTTTTGTGCGCCTTTTGAGCATCAACACTACGAAGAATTGGGTTTGGTAATCCTAAGAGGATGTATTCCATTGCAAGTTCATCGCCTTCATAGTGTAGATGTTCGTAGCATTAAGATCCGCAACAATAGCAATGTTGGTTTGTTCATCTCTTGGTGGAACAAAGATTAGGATCTCCGCACAATGACAAGAGGGCATCTCAAATGGACCTTCCAAGATAACCTTCTTTAAGAACTTTCCATGTGGCTTCTTCGCATCACAAAACCTAAAGAACCTTATCACCCATTGATCGTAGTTACCTGGAGTGAGCATTGGAGGTCTATCAAGTGATCCAACTTCATGAATTGATTGTTGGTTGCTTAAAGCTTCACACATCTTTGCAAACCAAGTGGGTTCCTTCATAGTGTTCCTTGATGGATGTTGATTGAAATCGTTTGTGTAGGGTTGAACTTGAAGGCTTGGTGGTGGTTGAACCATTTGTAGTTGTGGAATTGCACCAATTTGTGGAGTATGTTGCTGATTAAATTGTTGTTGATAAATTGCTTGTTGTTGATTCCATTGTTAATGTTGTGGAGTTAATTGTTGTTGTTGTTGATGATTATAAGTGTGAGGAAATAGTTAGAGTATGGTGGTTGAGACATGTTGAAAAACTTGTGTAGTAAAATGGATCTTTGTAGTCGAATGAACCTTTGTTGATGAAGTGTCCTTAGGCGAGAAAAGACAAGAACCAAGTAGCACTTATGCGTAAAACACCAAAAGTTACGCGTAACAATAAGGAGTTACGCTGAGGTTTTAGCTACGCGTAAGTAGGAAAAACACTAAAGTTATGCATAGACAAAAGTTAGGCGAGGATTACCTTGTCGTGAGACCTAAGTTTACGCAGTAAAGTGAATCTTATGCGTGGGATTTCTACGCGTAAGTCGATGCTTATGCGTAAGTTTAGGGTTTTGCCCAAATGATCTTTTACACTATCACAAAGGCAAAAGATATCCAAAGTCGACGTATTTTCGCACTTATCCAAGTAAGAAAACACGGAATAAACCAGAAAATGAAGATCAAACCAAGGATAATCTTACGCGTAATTTTAGGGTTTCAATACGCGTGGATTACTCGTAACTTTGATTTTGTCCAAATGTGTTTCTAAACCGATTTTTGTTATGGAATAGCTTCAATAGTACCAAAATAACACAAAAGTGTGAAACTTGATGTACCAAAACGCTAAGACGGGTTACGCAGAGAACGACACCCAAGAACAAAAACAAGCTTAAAACGATATCCACGCCAGAAGGTTGAAACTTTTGCCAAAAACAAGTATTTTAACACCTTAAAACATTGAAAGTACAAGAATCTTGGATTAAAAGTGTAAAAACTAGTTTTTAAGCGAACCAAAGTATCACTCGCGTTTACGCGTGGGACCAAAACCCACTTTAAAACAAAACGATTCACCCAACTAGTAGGCGATTGATACCATCGTTAGGTCACTAGTTTTACAAACACAAGTAATATAGAAAGAGATGAAGGCGGATGAACAAGTATCACACACACACGATAATATGAAAGACCGGTTACGCGTAGAGTATGTGAAAAGAAAACTTGAACAACCAACCCTCAAATGAGGGTTTACAAGAGATTTATAGGAGGAAGCTAGGGCAACACCCTAGTTCCCATCCTTTCTTATGAGGGCTTGGGCCTAAGCTTATGGGCCTTCAACATAAGCTAGACCTAAAACAAACATAAAGGCCATAATAAAGCTACCTATTACATATGAAATATAAATACTTGAAATATCGCTTAGGAGTGATTCCAATAAGACTAGCAATCCTACCATGAACTAGCGCTTTTAGTCATTAGTGTGACAGCCGTAAGATACATGAGGGACCTAGAATGACAAACACTTAAACCTTTTTTACCCCACACACCACCTATCCTTTTATGGTAACAACCACACATCAGTTATCCTTATGGTCCCAACAATCAACATCCCCACGTTCCTTCTTATACTCTAGGTCACTTTCATCGAAGAATCCAAATAAAAAAATCGTTGTCCTTTTCTTCTTTTTTTTAGAAACAAATGCAAGTTTGTTGTACTCTCCCGTATGTACTTTGTTACCTTATTCGTTCATATAAATAACTGTGTAGCTTTATATTTTATATTCTATTAGTAAATTTTTATTTAATTCAAAGTTATTAAAATTGTTATTAGGGTTAATGTTTTATAGGTATGGTGAGTATACCCCTTTAAGTCTAGTGGTTGATTCTAATTTTTATTAGGGTCTATGTTTTATAGGACATGGCGGAAACCAAAGAAGTCATATTTAAAGTTCACCACAATGGGAAATTTGAATTTCAACCACTCCGCTATGTAGGCGGTCGCCTTGCTGATGTCTGGTGTTTTAGCTCCACCAGGGGTGCATTTACCAGGGTTCTTGATCATGTTTTCAACGATATTGGAGGGGAAAAATGGGCTTTATTTTCTGGTGCACCAAACAAGGCACTCAAGATGGTTTAACATTGTTAAGACAGACAATGACATTCGACGAATGTATGACCTTGCGGATGTTAATGGATCCATGGATCGCCTACATTGTGCACAAGCAACATGCTTTGTCACAATTTTATTTCAAAACATGGTATGGCGGGAAGAGGACGCCGGCATGCGCTATGGTAGTGCAACACCTTTCAAAAGAAGGAAGCTAACAAAGCGTGTTTCTATCACGAAAACTGAAAGAGGGTTCGAGATCAGAGAAAAAGGGGGTAGTGCACAAGGAAATGAAAGACTGTTGCAACAGGAGGGTGTGGAACTCCAAACTGGAAATACCGCCGAGAAGGGAAAAGAGAAACTCTTTTATGAGGATGTTCAGGAAAGCAAGCCAGGGCATGGGACTGCCAAAGGAAAAGAACCAGTTGTTGAGCAAGAGGGTGTGCCAAGAACTGAAAAAGGGTTTCTATAACCACTTACAGGAGGGCCATACAGAACGGGAAAGCGATCATGATGGAAGTCCTGGATGCCTGAATGATGGTTTGGTACGTTTGTTGACTACGTTTTATATATTCATAGAATATGTTTAAACCACACTGATGCACGACCGATATTAGATAGCCACCACATGACACAAATAAGTAGTAGTTTAATATCCATTAGTTATTACAAAGCCAAATACACACAAACGTTATCCGTACACAAAAGACAGTATAGTAGGACGTAGGTAGTTAATGCATTAATAAAAAAATGTTCCCGCTTACTTTTAAAAGCTACTTGGCGTAGGGAAATCAGATAGAAGATAAAAGCTGTGTGGAGCGGACGAGTTTGGTTGTTCACTAGTTTGACTTGAGTTGGGGTGAACTGACGCATTAATCACCCCATGATTAGAGTTTCCGTTTGTCTCGGTTTGGCTTTTGCTAGTTAATTTAGATGATTCCCCCATCATACGAGCCTTTTTTATTTTGAACCTGATGTACCTAGTGTGGCCTTTCGTTTGTTACCAACCATTCTCTATACATGTGCAACCATACATGTTAGTTGTCAATTAACAAAAAAAGCCTTAAACTTTTGTTACAATTGAACAAATACGTACTTATCTTTTCACCATAGGTACTCTACATGTTACCCAGATGTGGCCTTTTGTACCACACCTTCACAATAGTTGCTCTTAGGCGCCTCACCTTGAGATGGTATTTGGTCCTTTTTTTTAGGCTTGCATGAATTACGCTTACCGATAACAGGGGGCAACACATCTTCTATGTTCACTGCAGAGTCCCACATCGTCATATCCTTTAATGGATAAATGATTTCTTGGTACGTCTGTTTAATAGTGGTATTATAAAACCAATATTTTGCCAATTTCTTAACATTGGTCACGCCTGCAAATCTACCTACAGCACAAACATGTCCGCAAGGTAAGCCTGAAAGCTGCCATTTTCGACAACTGCACTAACTTTACCAAATCAACAACATGATGTTTTTTTGTGTCGTTTACTTCAAACACTTTGTCCTTATGTATCCTCAAAACTTTCCAGTTTTAACCTTTTTCCATTCTGTCTTTCACTTTGTCCTTAAGTTTACCTGTGGCTTTAAAAAAAAAAAAAGCCACAAGAAAATCAAGAACCAATATTGTTGAACTATTAGATGCTTTTTTATAAGACATCAACCTTATGTAGAATACAAATCTATGTGTTATAAAATAGCATTTAATAGACCAACAATATTGTGCTCTTGTATTTTATATGGCGATTGGTTATGCTACTGATATATTCCTGTGAATAATCATAATAAGGTACTGCAATTTTTCCAACCACACCTGTTATTGATAGCTAATATCGAGTATAAAAAGAATATTATTTGTTTATTTGAAAATTTACATTCCCATATGCATATTTTAATAATGCCATTTACTTTCATTAACAGGTAAACAGGTCCACAAAGACAGCCGCTTAAACAGAATTAGTCTTGAAACAATGGAGGCGGTATTCTTTTAGAATGGATCATGAGATGCAGGCACAATAAAAGGTGACCATCATATAATTATTTAACAGAAACCCTGGCATTTATTTATTCAAATATTTTACAACCATTTGCCAAAGCGTAGACCCACATTTCACAACAACACTCAAACTAAAATTCACCATAGATACATGACTACAAATACAAATATCAACATAAACAAGACATCATCACCACCATAAGAGTCGAAGATCTGTGCACACACGCTTACCAATCCATTAAGCCCTCAAGTTTCTGGATAAACAAATTATTGTTACGATAGTTTAGTTCGAGTTCAGCTGCCAGAATGCGCATTTGCATGAGTTTTTGTTCATCTCTTGCTTGTACTTCTCTTAGATATTCTGCAGTTTTCTGGGCATAAACATTCCCGACTGTTTCCAGCTCTTGAATAAAAGTAAGCCTCTCACGAGTAACACTGACCAACCTAGCGCATAGGCCATTAATTTGCCGTGACATTTGAAGATCTTGGCCTGCAGCTTGGCGACATTACAACACTAGCATATCAGACCAGTTATTTGAATTTGCTTCACTTCTAAGCTGATCACACTTAGGCCGCCTAGGCATTGTGTTTGCTTACTTCTTTATTACAAGTTATGACCAAATAGATATCCACTTAGCCTCTCTTAAATAGAAAAAAACAAGGCTATATCTTTTGTATAATGACAAACACAATGACCATATGTTTACAACATCATTACACATTGAATACTATTTGTATAAAAACAAAACACAGAGAATCGATACTGTTTTTTCAGACTTCTACTTTATTTGCTTGGATGGTATCTAGCACAAATAATTCATGCTTGTCTTTTATTATATGTTTGCTTGGATGGTATCTATTCACTAATGCCAGTTGACATGCCAAATCCTAGCAAACAATTTTAACATAAGGTATTATAGATATTAAGAAATTATTATTGATTAATTTAGCTTTATGCTATACTAACTCCCTCTTTATGTTTTATATCGTAAGACTATTGATGTATTCTAAAACCAAATCTGATGTGATGCTAAACAGTGCGTAACTACAACACGCCTATACCAAGACAACAATCTACAGCATATATCAAACAAAGGTATGTTTCAACAAAATGAATATGTCACCATAAACCTTAGATTCATTAGTTACTGAAAGATTAAAAAAAAGAAAATAAAAAAAGATTTCAAAAACACCAAAATAAACCGAATCAGTACACCATGCCTTTCAGCTTCTCTATGAATGACAGAAGCTCCTGGGCTCGCTTTTGCTTCTTCATAACATTGACCAATATCATTGCGGCTTCTGTCAGATCTTCAGTTTGCAGCTTGGTTAATTCTAAAATACTTTCTAGACATGAATCAAATAGGTATAAAAGCTCCAACTCTCCAAGAATATAATCCCTTTCAGCCACACGAGCCTTGATTTCTTGCGCCTTCTTCATGAACTCTGCTTCATCCACCATGACAACACTCACCTCTCTTCGAAAACGAACAATCATCATATCTCTAAAAAAACTAGATCCTGCAACAACAACAAGTTCTTCACAAAATGGCATAGGTGTAGTCATCCTTTTTTCTGTTTTCTTTTGTATGTTTTATTCCCCCCCCCTTTGATTGCTATGTGTGTGTTTTAAAGAGAAGATTAAGTTTAAGTTATAATATAATTAGTGTTATCTCATTGTACAAAACTGATGCGTCCTTTGAGTTGACAACCACCCTAGCCACCAAAGGCAATGGAGAATAATGATGCATTTTGTCTTCCACAAGGAGTAGCATTAAATGACCAACTTTTCACATACTTGCCTTTTCTTATTTTCCCTTTTTATTGTTTTCCCACATACAATTCCATATATTTCAGTTTGCTACTAAGAAAAAAAACGAAACCAGGTAAAACAAATTATGTGTATATATATGAAGAAAAAAAAATATTGGAAACATGAGACATGCAGGATTTACCTTACTTTTTTTTAATGACACTTATTCATATTCTATGCTTACTTGCAAAATGTAACTTTTTTTTCCTTGAATTTTGCAGGTTTGATTTTTTGGGCATAAGAAAACAAGAAGAGGGAACATGGTATAAAACTATTCCAAACGTTTACACATTAAAAATAGTTCGCTACCTATATTGTATGTTTGTTTTATCCAATGTGTATTGTTGTTAGCATAGATGGAACAAATGGTGCCACAAACATTATAAGAACTACTGCACATCGTTAAGTCGTATTCATTTTTATGTACACATATGTGACCAATCGAGGCAGTGCCAATTGGTTCTAATGAAGTACACCTTGATTATAAAAAAACACATGCATACTAATCGTTTTGATAATATTCTAAATAGAAATGATAAGATTCTTGCAAAATATCCAGAAAATTAAATATATATATATATATATATATGTTGAAAAAAATGAAGAAACAACTCACGGGTCGAAATGGTGTTCCTATTTGCACTTCTTCCTCTATTTTTTTAATCCATGAACCCCTCTCAAAATAGTTCGATTTTAATTGATGTTTCACCCACTGTAGAAAATCACCCACACATTTCTTTTACCCAATAAGAATAAGGTAAAACATGCCTTAGATGCATGGTTGCACCTGTTATGAATGTTTGTTTCTTTAAAAAAATATAAGTTTATGGTGCCAACCATGAGATAGTGCTTCTATGCACAACTTACTGCTGTTAGGTTTATGCTGTTAAGTCTATCATATTTGATTATATGGTTAAGAATTATGGTTGCCCGATAGTACAAGACGTATTGCCCAATTATGGCATTTTGTTGCCCAGATTGCAAATTAGACGGTGGCCTGAGGTTCAAAAGAAATTGGCCAATTACATAAACTAGTTTCCCAGATTACATGCAAACATTTCGCCTACAATGCTAAGCAACTCGACTGGTCCGACTATATTATTACAGCATAAAAACGTTTCCTGCGTTACAAAACAGAATGGACAATTAATTAAACCAGTTCCCCACATAAGGGGTTGCCTGATGTACATAAGGAATTGTCCAAATAACAAGAACAGTTGCCTAGTTTGCATTTGAAACTGTTGCCCAATGCACCAAAAACATTTCGCAAGGTTTGTAACTAGTTGCCCGAAAACAATGTAGCGTTGTGCACAGGAAATGTTTGAGTATTAGAAAAGCTTCATTAACTCAATAAGTAATAAATAAGAGTATCGACCACTTGAGTACATCGACATTAATAAAATTTGATCGAATGCAAATTAAATCCATTCAATCCCCACCCTTTTGCATACATCACCATCGACTAAAAGTACTATCGTAGTTGCCATTAGTACACTATTTAGTTGCCCAAAGTACCATTTGCTAGCTATGCACTAGCAAACTCGTCATAAAAATAGTTTAAAAAAATAGGAAGATGTAAATTAAATCCATTCAACCCCCACCCCTTGTTGCATACATCACCACTTGAATAAAAGTACTATAGTAGTTGCCATGAGTACACTATTTAGTTGCCCAAAGTACCATTTGCTAGCTATGCACTAGCAACGTTGTCATAAAAATAGTTTAAAAAAATAGGAAGATACCATAAAAACATATTTTGGGTGGGTACTTATTTGGGTTGTGATCCACTTGTCCATTGAAAATGCATAATTGTCATAACTAGTATGTCGAATTTTCGTGTCTATATAATAGATGACGATAACGGTTACGTTTGCTGATTATATATGTAACAAAAACACTTTTTGTTATCTCTATTAGTGAGAGTCTTAGAAAAAAAACATAACAATGTCTGCTGGCATGGTTTTATGTGATGAATTACCAATGGTTGGTGGTTCGAAATAAACATCAATGGTTCCTAAGTCTTTTGTTGCAACTCACAACATGGTTGCTTTTTTGGAAAAACCAAGGGAGGCTACAGGGTTTGAACAAATTCTTAAGTATGTTCATATGTAAATGCGCAACCACTGCTACCGTCGATGCAACAACTGCTAGTGTCGCAGGAACCACCGCTAGTGTCGACGCAAATATCATATTTGTTTGTGTTTACAAAATCAATTATATTCAAAAAGTCCCTAAAGTACAAAATGGTATTTGCGAATTAAAAGGTGGACTGGTTGCAGTTTAAATTTTAAAAGTGAAATTTAAAGCGCCGATATGAATGTTTGACTACAGTTTGTCAAACCTACATAAGCAACATTTCCAAAAGCAAAAACATATGTGGAAGCTACATTTGACCAAAATAATGTATATACAGACATAGCAAACTTTCTGTACAAAAACTTAATTGACATATGGCATTCAACCCATACATAAAACTACAAACACTATGTAAATAAACAGATAAATTCAAACTGTTTATAATTATGGATAAGGATTATCCAAATACTACCAAAAAGGAGAGAAAATCTGCAAGTAAAGATTCATGTTCCTACCCAAAAAATTTTATGTCAAATATAGCAAGAAAAATAGATGCCCAGGCTAGGAGCCTAGGCACGTGCCTACCCACAAAACAGTTAATGAAAATTAATGATAACGCGTGCACGAACAGTAAAATCCTCGCTATAAATACGCGAGGTAAATCAAGGGGAAAGTACATAAAAAGCAAAAAAGGAACCATTTCTTCACTAACAAAAAGATTTCGACCTGCACATCAGGCAACAAACAATTTTTGGAAACACCGAAGAGAAGTTGAAGATGTTATTCAGAAAAAGAACATGATGGTACACAGTACAAAAAGAATACATCCGGACATCAACAACAACGCGTTTCCCATGCACGGTCGTTTCCAAAAAGCCCATACATAGCCTAAACCTTTACCCCAAAAAGAAGCGCAAAGCAGATGTTGCGACCACTGAAACATGTTCTTAAATGACTACTAATAACAGTTAGTCATTCTAAAATGACGACTAATAACCCATCTCTGCGACTATTCACAACATTCCTTCACCCAAAACCCGTGTCCATTGAAGTTTGTGGATGCCTGCTCAGACCATATGGCGACTAAAGGTGGGAGTTTAAGCCGATTAGACTCTCATCACCATTTGGGATCTTGAAAGTGCATTTCTTCTTTACCTCGGCGCCCCGAGCGGAAGAAGGAAATAAATCATGGGAATTGGGTCATGGGAGTGATAAAATATGTTCAGCAGTTGGGTCCCTAGGGAAGGGCGACAAAAGGAAGTTAGGGGCAACATAATACATAAAGTAGCCCCTAATTAACAAGAAGCTTCCCTAAGAAGGGCAAACAACAGAGGATGAAAACTATGCCCTCCTTCCTCTGTTGATGCAGCCCGGACCCCAAGCAAGTGTGCGTCTACTAATCCAGGCATATCGGGTTGGATAGACTAGGTTTAAGGTAAAAATGACTAGCTTGCGGGAGCCGGGATAAAATTAAAGCTGCGCGGGTGGAAAAGCTACATTACTAAAAGCCCTTCCTATACCGCGCAGAGGGGCGTATTTAGACGGGAAACCCCTTGAAAGGCCTATCGAACTTGAAAGGCCTATTGAACTTCTCAGGGAATCCCATTGGGTGAATATGGCTGCCCCACGAGGAAGCAAGCCACCAGAACTCCTTCAAGAAAAGGATAGCATATAAGAAGAAGGATTCCGAACTCAGAAGAGAAAGGAAAAATACCCGCACCAGGAAAGCCAACAGAAAAAGACAATGTCAGCAAAAGATAAACAAGTGCTAGTAGAAGTCGCCTACCACTGCTAATGTAGTTGTCACTGCTAGTATGATTGTGTGGGTTTAATATGTAATATTCTAGAATGTCTTAGGTAGGATGTTTTGTATTAGATAAGTATGGTAAGTATATTTATCTTGTAGAGTACGTACTGTATATTGGAAAGGACTCCTTAGCCTATTAAAGGAGGTCCTAGGTTTGAGTTTGATATAAGTTTTGGTGATATCTAAAGTCGATACACTTCAAGGTTGTTAACCCCAATACTATTCAGAGTATTCGTGTATTAATAACATATCGAGGTGTTTAGTGAGAATAAATGTTTGTTAATTATTATTCTTCTTAAGGTTAAGCACTAGATTCCGCATAGTGTTTAATAGGTTGTGTTTGTTTAGTCAGCTTCTATACTAGATTGTTTGCTCAACTGGGATCTAACATACATTTTTATGTCAATGGACGAAACTATTTTATAGACCATCACTTATTCTAAAAACATCAACATCTTCACTTGGACGTAAGCACATAACGACATCAGGTTATCAGATGTGTAGAGTTACATTCCTTTGAGTTGATTATTTTGAGCTTTATGCGACATTTATAAACGTAAATAAAATGCTACAATGCTTTTATGCTCGATTACTTAAATTAAATATCTCAAATTATAAAATGAATTGGTTGTATACTTACAACTGACTACTGCTAGTTATTTTGACTGCTGCTAGTAAAACTGAATTGGTTGTATACTTACAAGTGCTATTAGTATACGTACAATTGCTAGTTATTTTAACTACTACTAGTGATAGAAGACATCAACTAAATGATGCCACAGTCGTTGATGTTGTTGTGTATGGCCGTGTTTCTACTGCCCGTGTGTAGGTGCTGCTGTTACAATTATGGGCCCGAATAGGCACATGCGGGTTTACAGATGCTAGCAGTATACGCACAACTACTAGGTAAGTTTACTACGGCCAGTGATAGAAGAAATCAATGAAATGATGAAACAGTCGTTAATGCAGTAGTGTATAGTCGTGTTTTTAGTGCCCTTGTGTAGGTGTTGCTCTTACTATTCTGGGCCTGAATAGGCACATAGTCGTTTACCACTGCTTGTAGTAAACTTACAACTGCTAGTTAAATTGTACTAGTGTTGAATGTTAAATCTGTTTTTTGTAAGTGTGCATGGTCACTAGTTGATAGTTATTAGTAGCTTGTAGAATACGAAATGTACGTCTAGAAGGAGTCGTGGGTTTATAAAAGTAGTCCTTAGGGAAAAGAAGTTGCCCTAAGTACAACTGTTAGTTGCCAAATTTAATTTTGGTAACAAATACTAGTTGCCCAGATTAAATAAACATGGATAATGGGATAACATAACAGATGAAATAGTAAATACGTTGAAATACAACGTTTGATACAGACAACCAACTACATATTACGATTACTACATATTTATAAGTTTAATTGTTACATATTATATAACCACTTGATTTATAACATTCAGCGAGTACGAAAAATCTGACCACTCCATGCTTCCTTCCCACACAGACAACGTACTAAAACCAGAAAGCTTCATTACCATTAATCATGATCCCTAACTTCAGCCGAACAAACCTATTGAAAATGGCATTGATATATCATTAACCAAATAAAGTGATAATGTTTAAAAGGAACATGAATATAATGGTAAGTTAAAAATAAAACATACTATAAACATCACGGTCTGTCTGATTTAACAAAAGAAGAAATTCTTTGTATGGGGCGACGTAGAAAGATCCTGTATCTCCTAACATTCCCATGCTGACAAATAATTCAAGTTCTTTGTTGTACACAAATACCGAGTGACCCAAATGGTTGCCGCTGTACGCTTCCACTATTGGAGCCTGATCCTTTGTAAACCCAAGCAAACAAACATATAATAGGGTGGGGATGGCAAATAGGCTTATAAATGATCTTATGGCGGAACCATTCACGTCTAACAACCATCCACAAAACAATAGCATATCTTCATCAATGATCATCCCAAAAATCACTAGAGATATTCCAAGATCGAAAACATAGAATGGAACTGGAGTTCATTTTTTAAAATCTGCACTAGGTCTATAACTTTAAATTGGTTGGTTACCAAATCAAAAGAAATCAACATATAAATCTTGTACGTAACACCGTCCCCATTAGTTAACTTTTCACTCCCAGTCCAATAGATAAAACGACCTACAACCGCTTGACTTTGACGTTTCAATTTGATAGTTTCACGAGGGGTGGAAATTTTCAAGGAGTGTCCACCTTAACGAGTTCAAAGAAAAGATGTATACATACCGTAAAACCACTTTGGAAAACAGATAGCATACCTTCACGATCTTCAGTCAAGAGTGTCCGGACGGACGGCAAAACAAAACAAATCTTTGACATTCAATTTGATGCGTAAACGGGACATGTATCGTAAGTGATTTTTTGATTGCCGTGTTCCAAATAATGTATAATAGATTAGAACCATAAACAAAAAACAAAAGACCATTAGAATTGCCAACTGCAATCATAGATGAAAGCATTAAATCTGTATGCAATACGGTAGCGATCAGGTGTTCATCAAAAGCTAACATAAAACCTTGGTGACCCTGATCGAATGTTATCGTAAAAAAACACTCATCATTATGACGAACACCATAATTAAAGATGAAGATTACACAATCTATACTAGCCTTCCATAACTTGCAAACACTACATAGCTGGAGTATAGACTTAGGAGATAGCCAACAAATGATATCTAGTTGAACATCCAGTGGGATATAGTCAGACATTTTGTTAAACAAAAGCAGAAAGATTGGGATAAAGATATGAAGTGAATAGACCAAAAGAAGAAAGAAAGATTTTGTTAAACAAAATAAGAAAGATTTGTATTGAAGAAAGAGATTGGGAACAAAAGACATTAAAGGACATGTACCGTGATGTACTTTAGGGCAACCAAATATTAAATTCTGCTATATACCAAATATTAATAAAGTATACATAACCCATATAGAAGTGGTTTGCAAACCATAGGCCTTTTTGTGTATGTGCACGGGTATTAACAAAAGAAATGCCGTTGAGTTACAAAAAAAATATAATAATCGACTAATATATAACACAAGTAAAAATACCTGCAGTAAAAGTTGAAAGAAAATTACTTCACAAGTCAACATTTGACAATAATTATGGGTCAAATGGACATTAAGGATCGTACCTTGAAAGACCGCTAACAATTTTTGTATTCAACCTTGTGCTTCCAGAAGTATTCAAGCATCCGTGTACGGTAAGCTAACGCTGTTTGAATTCAACCTTGTACTTCCAGAGGCTGGTTACAGAGCAATCTGTATAAAATAATGCACACCCATACTCCGCAATCGACATATAATTCTAATTGTTGTGGGACCTTTGGATACTGGTATGTGATTATATAATCCCCCGGTGATATGCCCTTACTATGGAATACCCCAGCCTTTGAAAGGTACAATTTAAGATGTGTTTGTAACTTTCTCTTCAAACCTCGCAACCACCGTGCACCTCCTACGGCTGACCCGAGAGAGTCATAAAGTTAAACAACTCTAGTGCGGATATGGAGCACACCGAGTACCCAGTGTTTTTTATTTTCATTCACGAGAAAATACACCTGATATATAAAATAATCGCAGAATATTATAAGTTGTTTATAACAGTAGTGGTATATGTACGGTAAGAGTATGCCAAACTGACCTTTTCAACATCTCGCCAAGCCACATGGTATGTTGTGCCATCTGAATAAATGGTAGGCATTTTGCCATCTAGGATTTGAGTGCAGAAAGTACACCCTGCCAAAGCCCAATCTGCATCGGCTGGTCTAAACAACTACATCAAATCAACCCATACATCCAAGTGCTGTGGACATATAAAGCATATCAAAATTGTAAACATTCGGTTCATAAGTAACAAAAACAAATAATAAACAAGTGTAGTAGACCAGATAGGCATCGTGTTTACTCAGTAAGTCATTAAGCCACTCGCGGGTGCAATCTTCAACACATGCCAAGGCTACCCAAAAACCCCTATAAGCAACAACGGCACCGGAGCCCCAAGGAAACCTATAAAGTAATTGTTTTTTAAGCTTGAAATAGTTGCGAAGGTAATCAGGAATAGTAACCTTCTTCTTGTTACATTTCGGGTGTCGTATAAGTTCCTAAACAGTAAAAAATATATATATTGAATAACATACACCCAATGATAATGATGTTAATGGATTAACAAACATAACTTACCTCTACAAATGGTTCAATTGTGGGCGAATAGAAGTGACTAACTGGATGCGTTTTGGGGTTTCCGGATGTTTCCTGAAAACAAACTTGAAAAATAAGTAGACAAACAAAAAGTATTCATTTCCGTTACAATTTAATAAAGTGCTTTAAATCTGAACTGGCAGCTCGGATAATAGCCTCATGAATGACACCATGCGATCTTGTAAGACGACGGCAAGGAGTAGCTAATGTTTTTGATACCCCATTTGCCGAATTGACAGCCCCAGCCAACTTCGTATAATTTTTTACAATGCGCCCTGTTTTACTGAGGTTGTCGTTCAATTTTACTCTCTTTCTTTTGTTCGTATTCTTATCGGAGAAAAGATCTTCCAACGGAGGTTTTTCATTAGGACCTACCACATTTGAAAATGACACTTTGTTGGGTTTAACCTGAGATTCAGGGGCTTCAGTGTCTTTCTTTGTTGGTGTTTCTTCTTGGCTAACCACAGCAACATCATTATTACTGGATTGAAGGCCAACAAATGAATTTTTCTCAACCACATCCCCTTGTTGATCATCACAATCTATTAAATCTAAAGACGGAACACACAATGTTTTATCGACGCTTTCATTGAAATTATCTTCGGAGGAAACAGGTCCCAACATAGGTGTGTCATTTTGGCCAACCACATTTACATATGGCAGGTTGTTGTCTTTAAACTGAAATTTGAAAATATAGTATGTTACAAAACAACACATTAAAATCTTTTATTTATCGACGTTGTTTTACTGATAATGTACATACCTCAAGAGCTTTGTTGGTTGGTGTTCCTTCTTCTGTCTGCACACCAACAATATTGTTAACAGGTTCAGGTTCCCCAACCAATTGTTTCTGAACCATATCTTGCTGTTCATTATCACAATCCATTGCATGTACAGAATTATCACCCGAAACTTTATCATCTGTAAGACAACCAATCGTTACCACAATCTGGTTCCTGCTGAATTTTAAATATATATACATAAGTAGGGACGTATGCTATAGCTAATATTTAAACTGTAAGTGAAATATAATATACAATAATGGGGTCACCGGGTGTTTTATTTTCCTCGTTAGGTGCAACTGGTTGAAGTTGAGTACTACTTTCACCTCCATATTGCATAGCAGGACATTTTTGGGTCATGGTACAAGCTTTCACAAAAATACCAAGGCTACATGGTTGCGTTTCTTTAAGCCCATCCTCATTGTCAATGTCCATTGCATGGTCCGCATGGACGACCTTATCCACGTTTGGGCCTAGAATATGACACGACGTGGCCTGTATCGACCAAGGTTAGATATAAGTGTAGACACGAACGATTATTTGAGTTTGGTATAAACATTGGAGGTAAACTGAAAAGTAAATACAAAGCTTCGGATCTCAGGATTAACGTCAGAGTCGTTTGTGGTGGCACAACTTTTAGATTGATCAGGAACAACAACATCATTATTAAGACCCAAAAGTTGTTGTACTTTTGAAAGTATGCTTTTCACAGACGTAAACACATCAAGTACAACTAGTGTGTTTCTGACCGAATGAATGCCGTTTTCTATCATCAATTTTTTTTTATTCAAATCCACTAACTCACAAAATAGAGCCCTTGTCGAAAGAGTACTCCCCGTTTGTGCAACATTTAAATTGAAATCGTCCATGCACAAGTGTAAATTGAAATCGTCAGTGAATTCATTCGAATGCTCTGTAGTCTTCTCACCAGCATCTGTGTCTGGAACAGACAAACCATCTATAAATTGGACGCTGGCAATACACCACGGTTTCTTCATTTCAGCTTGTGTTGCGAAAGTTCAAGAATGGGAGTTGAATCCTAACAACCAAAAAGTGTACAATTACCGATATTGTGAACAAAATCGGTACAAGTTAGTGTGGTCAAGATTGTAAGACGTGTGATGCATACCGCTCCAAAGAGGTTACAACAATCCGCTCGAAACTTTGAATGTCCCGACCAAGCAAGACCACGTGAGAATGACCTTATTGTCTTTCACCCACCAAAGTGAGCTTTTAGGATAAGTCTCCAAAATCTAAATCAGTAATAGCCACAACTGTCATCTTTAAAACGTGTACTTATGCAAATTATCGCTTTTGAAAATGTTTCAAGGTTTACCAAAGTAAAGGTCACCTATTTAGGATGAAACAATACCTTTATGGTTACAATTTAAAAAAAAATCACAAACTAAAAAGTGTTATAACATTTTTGTAATCTAAATTACTAGTAACTTTTATATTACTTGTATACAGAACAAAACACCAGCATTTCATAACAATAAAACAACAACATTATTTATAGGTACTTTTGAAATGAATAAGTAATAGCACAAGAAAATAGAATCAAAAGCTTTTAATAACCTTTTTATAAAGAAATATGTTAACAAAGTTAGACATTCATACATTAGTGCAAACTACTAAAAATTCTAACCATGAAAGCCCAAGCGAACCCGTATAGATTGTATGTGGTACTGAACTTTTGGTTCTTTTTCAATTTTAACAGATGATCTTTTATGTGTATATGAACAATATTGATGATCCTTTGATAAAATTTATGCCACATATATTCACCCCAAGGAAATACATTCCAGCTTCAAAATCACAACCAAGGTCAATAAGTGTTTATGGATGCAATTCGTGTTCTTTTCCCATTAAAACCGTGTCTGCACTACCAATGTACACACCCTAACAAAGATCCTCATCGAAAGAGATAACCACCTTTTTCCATCCTTTTTTCCGTCATTAACTAGTTCCAACAATTGCGTGTGCATTTGTTATACCATTACTCTTTTTTTCAGGAAATACACGATCGAGAAATGCGCATGTTTTAATCGGTTTTGAAACTTTGCCAAATCGAAACCCTGTTATCAGACAAAATTCTTTCCAGCCAAACCTTAACTATTAGGATTTATAAAATTCAGTTGTTGAAGTGTCGGTCACCTCAAGTATATGTAATCGTTAGAAAGCTCGTAGTCGTAGTTATTTAATGTTAGTTAGTACTTAGTTAAGTAACACCGTGGAGGACGGACGGTCTTACCAACCGTATGCCCGATCCATAGCCCGTAGGTGGCGCTTATGTAAGTACTATAAATACCCTCTACCTCCCAAGGTAGAGGGTTGGAGCTCATATTAAGATTTTACTTTCTCTCTAAGTTCCTAAACCTCTAAACTTTCTCTCACTAAAACCTTAAAGTGTACGCCCATTAAACATGGTTTGATGTGTTTGTGAAATCCAATATGTAACAATTGGTATCGAGCTGTGTTTGATCATCTCTTACATGTTCTTGGATTTCTAGTGGTTTTATATGGTTTTGGGTTTGAAAAGTTTAGTGGTATTTGCATCATTTGGACCATTTCTAGTGTTAAAGTTTGGATTTTGATTGTACTTTGTTTTTAGAATCATTATAAGTGCTTAGGCTTTGATTTGGAAGGCTTGAATCAAAGTGGTTGAGTTAGTTTTGGATTGAAAAGTGTTGTTTTTGAATTTTTCTAACTAGCGACTTGTGTCACGGACTAGAGTTCTTCGAGCGACTTGTCTCACGCTTTTCAAATGACTTGTCTTTGTTGTGTGAAGCGACTTGAGCACTAAGCGATTTGTCTTTTGAGACAAAACGACAAATAGTACAAAGTAGTTGTCGACTGCTTTGTCTAGCGAGTTGTCACTAGCGACTTGTCCATATAGCGAGTTGTTTCTATAGCAACCTCCTGTTCAGCGACTTGTCACTGCGATTTGTCTTCATAGCGACTTGTGTCACTAGAGACTTGTTCTTCTAGCGAGTTGTTACCTAGCAACTTGTTATAGCGACTTGTGTCACACAAGCGACTTATATCTCAGCGACTTGTCCCTTGAGCGACTTGTATACCCAGCGACTTGGTGACTAAGCGACTTTGTCTTCAAGGTTTGAGCGACTTGTTAAATTATTGTTTCGACACGGTTTTCTCTTGATTTTGTAAAATCATGTGAAAGAATCTATTTCCGGTTTAATCATAGAGTTATAAAATCCGTGAAACTGTGAATCATGTCTACCAATGCGCCTACAATTATCTCTTCTCAAGTTGAGGACGCCAAGCAACCGGATCGATACTCGCCCACCCATGCTTGGCAAACCGACATGACTCATGGGCTCAACGAATTAGGTTGTACTTGCTTGGGAAAGGAAAATGGGTTAACATTCTCAAGTCAATTGATGAAGGACCTTATCGATTGAGACTACAAGAGACACACTTGAAAATGTCATGGATGGTACAGTGATCTTAGGTTTAGACGCACCAAAGACGTATGATGAGCTCAATGATAAGGAGAAAAGAGATATGATGTCGATATCGTGGCTTCAAACATTATACTTGTGGTCTTCCAAAAGACCTCTACAAGTTAATCAATCACAACACCGAAGCCAAGGCGCTTTGGGACATTGTTAAGATGCTTCTCTCTGGTTCTGAATTGACCAAAGAAGACAGGGAATCTCAATTGTTTGATGATTTTGAGAACTTCAAAATGAACCCTAGAGAAAGTGTCACTGAATACTATGTGAGGTTCCATAAACTTGTGAATGATATGAGGAATATCAAAATGACCATGCCAAATATTCAGCTCATTTCAAAGTTTGTGAACAACATGAATCCCGAATGGCACAAATTTGTCACCTCAGTTAAGTTAACCAAAGGATTAAGGAACACCAACTATGAGCAATTGTATACTTTCCTACTTCAGAATGAGAAGCATGCTATGTTTGAACGAATGATTCTTGAAAAGTTCAACTCTAATCAGGGAGAGGCAAGCTCATCAAATAACTCAACAGCATTCTACACAAATGTAGGAATTACCACCAAAGCCTCTCAAGTCATACCAACGGTAACGGTAACTACAAGCTCATTCCGATCCAAGATATAAGCCTCCGCACTCAAACACAATCATGGAACATTTCATCAATCAACTGCTCTTATGGTAAAGCAAAATCAACCTTACTCCACACACTAACAATGAGATCGAATCGATCCATTCTACACAATCATGCTATTGTCGAGATGGTAAGATCATGGTACAACCAGTGCAAGGAAGATAGTATGAACAAGGAAAAGGTGGAGTAGGTGGAGGTATGTGGCTAATCGAATCGTAGAAGGAATGGAAATCAAGGACAAGGAAAGCTAATCAAGTGCTACAACTGTGGTGGTGAAGGACATATTGCAAGGAACTCGCACATCTCCAAAACGCCTCAAAATGCGTAGTATTTCAGTGGACAAGATGTCTGGTGCAAGCTCAGACAATGGAGCGGTTTGAATGAAGAAGAGTTGTTGCTTTCTTCCGAGGAAATGCCAAAACATATGATGTCGATGTGGATGAGCACCAATTCAGAAATAGGTCACAATCATCAAAATGCCTTTCAAGTTGCCGATGTGATGCATATGACTGATGTCGATGATGAACCTACCGCTTAGACAATCTTCATGGTTAGCATTTCACCAATGGTCTCTCCAAAGGTCTCATCACAACAACAGTCGGTCCATCCAAAGATTCAATCATTTCAGAGGTATTAAAACTATACGATGAAGTTGATGAGCAAAAGATACATAGCAAAGTACAATCACTTGAAACTAATGAATCAGATATAGATAATGTGGATAATAGTAATATTGCCCCATATGATCAATATGTGATACAAAGTGAAAGTGAGATTGTACCAAGTGATGCATCTTCTGCAGTCAATGACGACTAAATTTTTGATGAATACACTGCATGTGCCCCTGATGATCCTGTTATCTCTCGAATCGAATGCCTATAAAGAACAAGTTGCCATTTATGAACAACGTGCTAAGTTTGAGCTAACTACCCGTGAGCGTGAAATGGATGACCAAATGCATACAATTATTAGAAAAAGTAACTTTAGGAAGAAATATTAAAAGAAGAGCTAGATTCCTTAAAAGACAAACTAAATAAAACTGCATAGCAAAACCAAGAACTTCAAGAAAATGTTAAAGTGCTTAAACAGAATTTAATGCTAAGGAATCAAAACTTTAACGATTTTTCCAACCTAAAACTTTGAAAACAAGCTTGAAAATAAGTTGTACGTACAAGGCAATACCATTCAGACTGCTCACATGATCACTAAGCACAAAGTCTTAAGCGATAAGCATAGTATTCCCCTAGTAGAGGAGCCAAATCCCGAGTACTGTAAAAAGGCTAAAGCTTTCCATACAATTGTATATGATGGTAATGAGATCCTCAAGCCTAGGCAAACACCATCATGTATTGGAAGCACGGAAGAGGATGGAAAATTAGAAGATGTCTCTAGGGAGAAAATGGATAAGAAGCTAAAAGATCCTGAGTGTAAAAAGCAAAACATAACGATCAAACCCCATGATTACACAAAAGAAAATTGATTTCCTTAAACAAGTTTAAGCCTCAAACTCAATTAACCCCGAACAAGTTTTTGGAAAAAGACATGGATAAGCAAAAGCAAATGTACTTGTTGAAACAAACACTCCCTTAGGAAAGTGCCTCCACCACTGCTTATCCTCCGAATACACCAATGCATTTAGTTCATAGAACTATTCCCACTAAGAGCAAGACCTTAATCACCTATATGTTGTTTATAAACTATTCGTTGATTTTGAAAAGACATGTAAGAAAAGAATCACACCTACAAGGATAATTGAAGGGAGAGGGTTTTGAGCAAACTAAAGAATGCTATTTAATCAAGTCATGCCTTTCTTTAAACAATTAAAAATCAATTTGATAGTCTTCAAAAGGGATAGACTCGTAGATTAAAGAAATGGAAAAGAATTTGATGCAATGATAGTTGAGGTCAATAATTATGAACGGAACTTAAATATAATGAAATTGAAAGAAAGAATCAGATATCTTAAATGAGAACTTGATTTCGAGTTGTGTTGCTCAAGATGTGTTTTATATCGTTACTAAGTATTCTATTATCGCTTCTCAATTTCATGAATTATCTGTTGCTTTGAAAGTTTCCCATGATCGTGTCATTGAGCTTGAAAAGAAAAACTCAAAACTAAATGAGAAAATTGACCAGGATGATCACGATAATTTGGTAAAACACCTTTCTAAGTTGGAAGTTGAACATTTTGATTTGCAACTAAAATATCAACATCTCAAAGAAAATTTTAAAACCTCAAACATCAAGATATCCTCGGATGTTCCGAGTTTGATGCGCTTTTGAAATAAACAAACGTGATGAACAGATTCGAGCTCACCGTAACACGATCGAAAAGTTAAAACCCAAATTTCACAATTAAAGGGTGAAAAGAACAATGTGATCGACTCCTATATACCTCCTCCTTTAGATTCTCAATTTTCTCAAAACTTTCATCTTCAAAACATCATTAACGATTTACAACAAGAAATGAGAGTTTTCTAAAAGAAAATGAAAAGGTCAAACGATACTTCAAAGAGTTATATGATTCAATGAAAGTCACTCGTGACAAAAACAATGAAAAATAACTTCACATACAAAGGAAATTGAGAATCAAGAGTCGTAAAAGGAAAATGCCACTTGTCTTTAATGAGAATGTTGCATCAAAGTCATCTACAGATTCTAAATATACTGTGACTGTTAAATACATCCCTCCTCATCTTAGAAATAACGAACTTATGTTTCAAAACTATTTCTGTCACCTTAAGGATAGTCTAGAATGTCTCCGTGAGATTGTAGAAGAGGATCACATAAATAAGCCACTTGAGAGTGAAATTAGGTATGCATGCTTATATGCCAAACGATCTCAGGAGCTGTTAGAATGTTTAAGAACAACATGACCTAAATCCTTATGTGAGAAAGATAAAGCTGTGATGCCTTGTTCTATGCCTAGTGCTAAGTATGCAACCCATTCTATGCAAAAAGCCAAGCATGTGAGCTTTGATGTGCCTATAAGTAGTTTAGATCCCACTTCTAAACCCGAAATGCAAAAGTAGCAAAATCAACTAATGTTCCCATTCCCTACAGTGAGTAAAAATGACACCAAAGCGAAGGTGTCAAAGCCTCAAGGCAACACAAAGAATGATAGGACCTTGCAAGCTAGGAATGTTCAATGGAAGAGAGTGAAAGATCACCTTAGGAAGAATGAAACTATGTTGAATAAAACGAATCGTGTTGATTCTAGTGTTAGCTCTAAGCATGCCGTAATTAATGCGACTCGCTACTTTTGGCAAAACATGTAATGATGATTGCTTGGTTTCGCTATTAATCATGTATGTGGTGTGAATGATTTGATTAATTTCGTTAAATACCCGCTTAAAATCGTTAATGCCAACAATCATGTTAAGAAGGCTAGAAAGCAATGGTGGAAGAAGGTTAGAAAACATTGGAAACCCATGGAAGAAAATTTAATAACGAGGTTATCAATGGATACCCATCGCCGCAAATTTAATCTTAATGAAGCCCTAAATTATCAAGTCAATGCCCATTAGAAATGGAGGCCACCGAGAACTATTCCTTTAAGAAGTGAACACACTTTGAATAGGTCTAATGCGCACACTAGCAATGCATCTATTCCTAATGATTCCATTGATTCGCTCGATGCGGGTGTTCCAATCATCACATTAACCAAATGGAACCCATTCTTGCATGGGGATACTAATTATCCAGCTATCCATTCTTGTCTCCGTGTTCAACCGCAGTCGCTCAAATTGTTCTGTGGTACTTGGACTCAGTCGCTCCAAGGATATGATCGAGATCGCTCACGGCTCATGAACTTCGTGAGTAAATTTATTGGGACCGTTAGATTCGGAATGATCATTTTGGTGAAATTATGGGCTATGGAGATTATGTTGTTGGTGATAGTGTAATTCCGTGGTATATTATGTTGAAGGTCTTGGTCATAACTCGTTTTCTCACAATTATGTGATTCCGATCTAGAGGTGGCTTTTAGAAAACATACTTGTTTCGTTAGAAAACTTGATGGTGTGGAACTTTTAAGAGGAACACGTGGTTCAAACCTATACACTATCTCTATCGAAGACATGATGAAGTCTTCCAATATGCTTATTGTCAAAGGCTTCAAACAAAGTCATGGTTATGGCATCGCTGCCTCAATCACTTGAACTTCGCACCATTAATGATCTTTCCGTAAAGGACCTTGTAAGAGGCTTACCCGGATTAAAGTATGAAAAGGTCATCTTTGTTCAAAGATGCCAATTAGGAAAAGGTGAAATATGCCCAAAAACCAAAACCGCAAACTCGCTATGGAAGTTCTTCATACTCTTCATATGGATTTATGCGGACCTCGAGAGTGCAAACGATAAATGGGAAGAAATATGTATTAGTCATTGTTGATGATTACTCTCGATTTACTTGGATTAAGTTTTTGAGGACAAAGGATGAAACTCCGATATCATCATCAAACTTATCAAACAACTTGTTTCGACTTAACAAGATCGTAGAATTATTCAATGTAAAATGGCATGGAGTTTGTTAACAAAGACCTAAGTCAATTTAATGAAAGCATTGAATCACCATCAAAGAAGTGTTCCACGACGCCTCAATGTAATCAAAGGTAGTTGAAAGACTAAATCGGACCCTTGTTGAAGCCGCAAGAACTATGCTAATTTATTCAAAGGTTCCAATGTTTCTTTGGGATGAAGCCATTGCCACCGCTTGCTACACCCAAAATCGCTCCTCAGACACACCACTCATGGAAAACTCCATACGAACTTATCCATGAACGACAACTCGATCTCTCCTACCTTCGTGTATTTGGTGCTTGTGCTATCCAACGAATGAAGGTCAAGATTTTTAAGTAAATTAAGAGTTAAGGCGGACGTTGTATTTTTTGTGGGTTATGCATCAAACAAGAAGGGTTACCGAATCTACAACAAAAGAACTCGAGATATCATGGAAACTATTCACGCCACGCTCGATGAGTCATGTCGGGCAAATGGCTCTAGGACAATCAAGTTCTGCACCGGATCACAACCTTCATCAAGTAGTCTCATTAGTTTTCTCTTGTACAAAATCCTCACCGCTACTCCATATGTACCCCTTCGTAAAATGATTTGAAGAAATTGTTTGATCCAATATTTGATGAACACTATGAGCCTATTGCTAATGATCACCAAATCCATCAACAGAGGCGCCCCTAACCCACCAACGAGATAACCCTTCAATTTCTATGTCATTAAGTCATGATGCGCCTCCGCAGATCACTCATCCTCATCATCAAATCCTCAATCATCAATGTTGGGTTTTAGGTTCCTTGGATAAAGAATTACTCTAAGTAATGGAACCACGGACAGCTTGATGTAACCACGGATCAAGAGTGTAACCACGGATGAAGACAACCGCGCTAGTAGTATTATGTAACCACCGATAATATATAGTAAGCAATCGCTAGTCTTGTATAGTCGGTTAGTTTATTGTATTAGATAAATATGGAAAAGATATTTATCTTGTAGGTTACGATTGTATATTGTATAGGACTCCTTAGCCTATAAAAGGAGGTCCTAGGTTAGGTTAGATATACGATGTTTTATATCTAAGGTCGATACACTTCAAGGTTGCAAAACCCTAATACTGTAAGAGTATTCAGATTAATAAATAATATTGAGGTGTTGAATGTTAATTGTTCTTCTTCTTAAGATTAAGTATTAAATTCGCGTAATACTTGATAAGCTTTTGTTACAAGTCGGCTTATATTAGATCGCTTGCTCAACTGGGATCAACAAGTGGTATCGAGCTTGTGATCTAGAAACCGTAACCAAGAAGAAGTCTGTTAATCTTTACTCAAGTAAGTTAAGATGTCTCAAGAAACTCACATGGTGATCGCTTCAAAAGTGCCCATGCTCAAACATGGTGAGTATCAAACGGAGGATGCGAATGAGGCAATACATTCGTATGATTGATTATGCTCTATGGGATGTTGTTGAAAAGGAGACACTCTTCCTTTGAAGGGTGTGGATGGTAAGGAGGTTGCTATTATTAGTGAACCCGATAAAGCTAAGAGGAAGATGGAGATCAAAGCTCACAAGATTCTCTCATGGGAATACCTAATGAGTTTGCATTGGACTTTGATCAATATGAGTCTCGCTAAAGAATTATTGGATGCTCTTGAATTAAGGTTTGCCGGTAATGAAGCTACTAAGAAGTCAAGGATGAATATGCTCAAGCATCGCTTGAAACCTTCAACGCTCTTAGTGGAGAAAAGATTGATGGAACATACAATAGACTTCAAAACTTATCACCAATCAAGGCAGCTGGTTACAAGTTCCTTCAAGAAGATATTAATTTGAAGTTCATTAGAGCTTATCATCCGATTGGGCTATTCATACAATTGTGTGGAGAAATAAGACGGACTTTGCTACAATGACTCTAGACAATCTCTTCAATAACTTGAAGGTTTATGAGTCCGAGAATAACTTTTCTAACTCGCCTTCTTCTAATCAAAACATTGCTTTTGTATCCACTAATCACAAAAGCTCACAAGATGTATCCATCGCCGCTTATGGTATAACCACGGCTATTGCAAACAATACCACCGTTAGTGATAATGTCGATGATGGTGCAATTTGTGCTTTTCACGATTTAACTACTAGTGTTGATGTTTTGAATCAAGATCTAGATCAAATTGATCCCGATGATCTTGATGAAATTAATCTTCAATGGCAAATGGCAATGCCGACTCTCCAAGCAAGGAAGTTTCGAGGAGGACCGAAGACATGTTAGGTATGATGGTCAAAGGAGAGTCGGATTCGACAAAAGCAAGATGGAGTGCTTTAACCGCAAGAAGAAAGGTCATTTTGCTAGGGAATGTCGAGCTCCTAAAAGAATTGAAAGCATTAAGAAGACAATGTAAGAGCTCGCTACTTCTTCACTTTGGTTGCTCGTGATGGACTTGGTGATTATGATTGGAGTGATCGATTGAAGAAGGTCCAAATGCAGCTTTTCTTGCTAGTGAAGCTTCAAAAGAGCATAACTTTGCTCTAATGGCCTATGCTTCATCTTCCGTTCGATTCGAGGTATCTAATGATTCTAAAACATCTACTTGTTCTTTTAAATCATGTTCGATAACTTAGAGTCTCAAAAGGCTATCACCGAGAGTATGAGAAAAGAAGTAGAGATTGACTCTAGATAACTTAGGATATAGAGTTGGTTTAGAGGGTGTGGAGAGAAGCTAAAATTCAGATTAAATGTGAGTTTGAGTATGTAGAAAAGATCAATATACTAGGTGGTGAAATTGATCTTAAAAACAGAGAGATTAAAATGCTTAAAGATAAACTAGCAGAGGCGTAAAGTGTAAAAATACAGCCCTAGATGAAAAAGAAAACATGTTGTTAGGGTTGCTAAAACACAATATGCTTCGATCTAGTAAAGAAACCAATAGGTCAAAAACTGCTCAAAGATGGTACCGGTTTAGGATACAATGATATGCCACCACCCCTTTGATGAAACATGCACCACCGCTAAAGAACTGCATTTAGTAGTGAATTCGCTTTAACAAACCTGTTGAAGAGATAAATAAGATTGAAACACCTAAGATAAGTTCGATAAGTTATCCGATGCTCCCATAATTGAAGATTGGGAATCGATTCGAGGATGATAGAACCGAATCAACTAAGTCCGAAAAGATAGAGACAAGCTTAAGAAAGTTGATTCTAAGCAAGTCAACCTTGTACCTAGATTTGGAGCTAAAGTTACCAAGAAAGTTGTAGAGTACAGGAAATTCCTAGGGACCGATGAAACAATATAAACCTAGGGGTAATCAAAGAAGCTTAAATGGTCTAATTTCTAATGATTAGGTGATGAGTTTCAATGTGTTAAAAGGCTTGTTTTGTGTGTGGTAGTTTTGAACACTTACGAGAAATTGTCATAAAAATGCACCACAAGTTTGGAATCATTGGAGGAGGGTAAATCATCAAAACTTTTCAAGAAAAACAAACCCTCATCCTAACAAAGAATATGATTCCAAGAGCAAGGTCGATGAGGAATGGGAATACAAAATCTATTGTCACCGCTTCACCTAAATGGGTTCCAACCATCGCTAAGCAAAATGTAAACACGGCTAAGCAAGGTCAAACCATCATAAGCAAAATATCACCACCGATTCAAAAGAAGTTTTAAAATTCCAAAGGTGATAACCGATATGTTGGTTGGAAATCATTTTATGTCATAAGGCCTCAAAGAAGTTGGCAATGGAAGCCTAAGACCAAGGTTTTACCACATGTCAACTGTGCATCAATGGACCTAAAGAAATTTGAATATTTTGATGCAGGCGCACTCCAAGTCAAGATCGGCTTGGGTCCACAAGAGGAACTAACTTGTGTAATTTTATGCGGGCAATCTTCAAACCGAGCTAAAAGATAAAGGAGTTTTTGATAGTGGTTGCTCGGGCACATGACTTGGGATGGAAGCAATTGGAAGATTTTGAAGCTTATGATGGAGGATATGTGGCATTTGGCAATGATCCAAAGGGAGGAAAGATACTTGGCAGAGGCACAATCGTAATAGGAATCTAGACTTTGAAAAGTCTATTTGGTACAGTGGACTTAAGTACAATTTATTCAAGTTTTCTCAAATGTGTGATAAGAAAACTGGGTACTTTTGGGAAACCGAGTGTGTGTGTTATCTCCCGAGTTTAAGATGCCCGATGAGAAGTTTATACAACTTAGGGTACCTAGGAAGGAAAATATATATTGTTTTGATCTTAAAGATGTTCTTCCTAATAGGTCCTTATGTTTGTTTGCTAAAGCATCCGTTGATGAGTCAAAATTGTGGCATAGAAGGCTAGGTCATCTCAATTACAAAACAATCAATAAACCGGTAAAAGGAAACTTAGTGAGAGGGTTACCTTCAAAGGTTTTTGAGTGTAAGGAACTGTGTAGCCTGTCAAAAGGAAAACAACATAGAGCTTCTTGTAAGACCAAAATCAGAACACCATAACACAACCATCGCTTATGCTTCATATGGACTTATTTGGACCTACCTTTGTTAGAAGCTTGAACCATAAGCGATTTGCCTAGTTATCACCGATGATTATAGTAGATTTTCTTGGGTATACTTTTGGCTACTAAGAGTGAGACTAGTGAGATTCTTAAGAGTTTCATTACTAAGATAGAAAATCTAGTAAATCATAAGGTCAAAGTAATCGATGTGATAATGGAACCGAGTTTAAGAATGATGTGATGAATCGCCTGTAGCTAAAGGTATTGAAAGACGCTTTAGTGTTGCTAGAACACCACAATGTAATGGTGTAGCCGAAAGGAAAAATAGAACACTAATTGAGGTCGCTAGGACAATGTTGTCGAGTCTAAGTTACCAACTACCTTTGGGTCAAGTCGAGGAATTGCATGTTATGTGCAAAATGTAAGTAAGGTAGTGAAGCCTCATAACAAGACCCCTATGAGTCGTTACATGATAGGAAGCCAATGATTGCATTCCTAAAACCTTTGGGTGTCCTGCTACCATTTTGAATACCATAGACTACCTAGGCAAGTTTCAAGAAAAGCGATGATGGATACTTTTAGGCTATTCCACAAATAGTAAAGCCTTTAGAGTATACAATAGAGGACTAGACTTGTTGAAGAGAACCTACATGTTCAATTCAAAGAAAAGACTCCTAGTGTTGAGACCAAAGGACCAGATCGGTTGTTTAACATTGATATGCTAACCAAATCTATGAATTATGAGCCTATCATTGCAGTGAACTTCCACTAATGCCGATGCGTGTACACAAAAGGATTCTCAAGTAGATACATCTTCAAAGGAAGTCGATTCTCCAAAGGAGTTCTATTTGGTTGAAAAGTGGAAAGTCGGTTCTGCTCCTTCCATCATACACAAGCAAGGTCCCTCCGTGATGATGTATCAATAATCGGAGGCAATGTTGATCATCATCAAGATAAGGATGAGTTGTTGCAAGATAACTCAAAGGTCGGTAGAAGAAATTGAAAAGAAGAAAAGCAATCAAAGCAATCGCTAAGCCACCGAAAGTGCCGATAGCCATCCAGAACGCCGACAAGCCATCTTCTACCACCGATAGTTCAAGTGAAATTCGCCACAAGTATCGGAGATAGTACTTTCTTTGGACCTAATCCAAAGCCACTATTTGGTGATGAGGAGTATCCACATGATCCTAATATGCCCGATTTAATAGAGATTGATACTCCCATCGATGATGAAGACATGGATGAATTCTTCAATGCTAATTTGACTAATTTGGAAACCGTAATTAATGAAAGTCCAATTACTACTACCGTAATTCACAAGATTCATCCCAAGGAATGATTCTTGAAATTTGAATACTCCAGCTCAAACAAGAAGGTGGTAAAGAACAATGAACCCTTTCCGAATATGGGTTCTTTGCAAGATCTCTTCACAAAAGAAACAAATATAAAGATCTCGCAAAATTGCTTGTTTGCTTGTTTTCTGTCTCAAAAGGAGCCCAAGAGAGTGGAAGAAGCTTTAATGTAAGAAGGATGGGTAGAATCAATGCAAGAGGAGCTTCTTCAGCTCAAACTTCAAGAGGTTTGGACATTGGTTGATCTTCCAAATGGAAAGAGGGCTATTGGGACTAAATGGGTGTTCGTAAACAAGAGGATGAAAGAGGAATTGTAGTGAGGAACAAGTCAAGGTTGGTTGCTCAAGGATACACACAAACCAAGGTTTGGACTATGATGAAGTATTTGCACCAGCTTGCAAGGATAGAGGCTATTAGATTGTTTTTGGCTTATGCTTCATTCAAGAATTTTGTTGTGTATCGATGGATGTTAAAAGTGCATTTTATATGGCACTATTGATGAGGAGGTTTATGTTTGTCAACCTCCGGTTTTGAAGATCCCGATCATCCCGACAAGGTTTACAGGTGAGGAAGGCTATGTATGGATTGCATCAGCCCTAGGGCATGGTATGAATGCCTATCTACTTATTTGATGGACAATGGGTTTAAAAGAGGACTGATTGATAAAACTTTGTTCATTAGAAAGCACAAAGATGATATTTTACTAGTTCAGTTTATGTAGATGACATCATCTTTGGTTCTACTAACAAGGAGCTATGCAGAGATTTTGAGAAACTTATGCATGATAAGTTTCGATGAGTTCTATGGAGAACTCACTTTCTTTTGGGGCTACAGTGTTCAACAAAGGACCGATGGTATTTTCATTAGTCAAGACAAGTATGTAGCGATGTGTTGAAGAAATTTGGGTTTCAAGATGTAAAGAGTGCAAGTACACCTATGGAGACTCGTAAACCTATGCTACCGATGATGGAAGTCCCAAAGTTGATTTGAAGTTGTATGATCCATGATTGGATCTTTGATGTATCTTATCGCATCTAGGCCGACATTATTATGTTCTCGGATGTGTGTGTGCAAGATTTCAAGTAACACCAAATACCTCACACATGAATGTCATTAAGAGGATCTTTAGATATTTGAAAGGTCATCCTAAATTGGGCCTTTGGTATTCTAAGGATTCCCTTTGATTTGGTGGCCTACATCGATAGTGACTATGCCGGAGCTAGTCCGATAGAAAGTCTACCACCGGAGGATGTCGCTTCTGGGAAGCGACAATTTCTTGGCAAAGTAAAAGCAAACTATTGTGGCTAATTCTACAACCGAGGTCAATATGTGGTCACCGCTAGTTGTCGTGGTCAAGTTCTTTGGATTCGTAATCAATTGTCGGATTTTGGGTACAATTTTATGCATACTAAGATTTACATTGATAATAACAAGACACAATTTGCATTATCAAAAATCCTGCTTTACATTCTAGAACTAAACATATTGAGATAAGACATCACTTTATTAGAGATTGTAATGAGAAAAGGTTGATTCAAATGGTAAAATCCATACCGATTTCAATGTTGCCGATCTTCTCACCAAAGCTTTTGATGTGGGAGGTTTCAGATCTTGTAGTTAGTATTGGAATGATTAATCTCTAAAACTCTCAAATTGTTTTGTATAAGTTTGTAAAAGTATTGGCCTGTTATTATGTAATCTTAGTATTGCTATTTCTGTTTCTATCCACTGATAGTGTTGCTTCTAACCATTGATAGAGTTGATCTATCCACCGCTAGTTGTTCTGTGTTTCCACTAACCATTGTGCGATAAATGCAAGTCATTATAGAGATTCAAGAAGCACCGGGTTACATTGTTCATTCAACAAAATAGTTTACACCATACCACAATGAAACTTCAAGTGCTACTTAAAGACTACATCTATACATGATTTTCTACTAATATTTCTACTACTACTATCCTTGCTTATATCGCTTGAATGTCGGATATGCATTTATCATATGCAAACCAAGACAAAGAAGCGCCTAAGGATCAAAATGGAAAGGATGGATTGATGCAAACGAAGAAGTCAAGTCGATTGTGGCGTATAGATGGATGATATGATATTCTTCTTGTGCTCCATCTTCTTTCCACCATTCAAAGAACTTACTCCATCTTCCTTTTCCTTCCTTGTTACGATGTGTGAAGAAGCACCACGACTTGGTGCACTAAGACCAAGAACCACCTCTCCGTCCTGGGAGTGGTGGGTTTCTTGCTCGTGGTCTTGGTTGGGGTTAGATGATGAAGGTTTGGGGTTTGAAGTCCTCTTCTTAGAAGAGTCATCGAGTCTTCGAGGCATCACTTGATTCACCACACTATCATCTTCGATGATGGGAGAAATGGGATTTTCTTGGTCTTGGTTCTTGTGGAGGAAAGTAGGTCACCATGGGTTTCCATCTTCACTTGATGATGAAGATGATGAAGAGGATGAGGAGGAGGTTAGATCAACCACTTCGGTTTGTTCCAACTAGGTTCCACATTTTGATTGTAGTTGATTGGGGATTTTGGAGCAATTAGGTTTTAAACTTTGATTGGTTTGGGCGTTATGTGATATTTGGGTTCTTTTATAAGCAAAGTTTGAGTTATGCAAATAAATGAGGGCGTGTTAAATGTGGTTGAGGAGTTAATGAGGTTCTTGGCGCTGGCTTAGATAAGTTCTAGAAGTTGACTATATTGACTTTACCGTGGTAACCACGGATAGGTCTTTTGGAACCACTTCGTATTTCTAACCACCGCTAACTCTAATCTTTGTCTCGTGTTTGTTTTGTGTTTGTCTTGCGTGTAAGAAGGATTTGTGCAAAAGGAGCTAGTGTGTTTGCTACTTGTGTTTGTATAAAAAAAAAAAAAAAAAAAATATATATATATATATATTATATATATATATTTGTGTAATCCTTCATATCTTGTGAGATCATTTTTCAATTGGCACAGATTTGCTTGCTCTAATTTGGACAATTGGGAGGAGTAATCATCTCAGATCCACCGATGGTTAGTTACAATCATGGATAGTTGTTATGGAACAATGGATAGTATGATCCTCTGCTTTGGATACTACAGGGTTGTTTCGACACTTTGGCAAAAGTATATATCTCTCCCAAAATCACGGATGGATCAATTTATTTGATCTTCTAACCACTTCCAATTGGCAATACCCTTAAACCCTAATCACTTTCTTTGGTTTATTCACAAACCCACTTCATATACATCATTAATCACAATGGTCGAGACGTATTCCACTTCACATAACCTTGTTGTCAGTACTCACTAAGGATGCTCGATCCAAGGGTTTCATCAAATGATTGATTTCCTAGTTCACATCCCATTCACTATGCTTTAACGGTTGAACCTACCATTCTTAAAGCCTACATACATCGCTTTGGAGGAATGCTAAACTTGAAGAGGTTGATGGCTTGGAGGTGTTTAGTATCGTTGGATGAGAATGCTATTTCGCTTCGAGGAGATCATTAGAGAAGTTTTGAGGCTTGATGATGCCGATGGTGTTGATAATCTTCGATGTTGAGATTGTTGCCGGTTTAGAGAGATTAGGATATACATACAGAGGTGAAAAGGTACAATTTTTAAGAGTTTGTTTTCACAACAATGGAAGTTTTTGATTCACACTTTGTTGATGTGTATGAGTAACAAGACCACGTGCTTTAATGACTTTCCTTCCAAAATTGCTACCGCTATTATTTGTTTGTCCGATGGAAGGAAATTTAACCGGTCTAGGATGATTTATGAGGGTTAGTTCGTAACATTGGAAGAAGGGTAAATACTATTTGTATCCTAGGTTTGTTCAACTGCTTGTGGAACATCAAATAAAGGAACCTATGAACATGCTAGAGTATGAAGTACATCATATGCTTCCTAGAGTTTTTGCTCATATGAGGAATCACCACGTAATGTTGTCATTAGAGATGTTCCTTTATTTCCTCACATGCTTACTTTGCCTACCGATTCGAGTTTAATGAAGGTCTTGCATCATGGACTAGGAGAACACAGGCACCAAGCTTCCTCAAAGCTAGTGTTAGTGGTATGGTTAATGAGGTCACACATGGAGTGGAGGTGACATGATTGGAAGGGCTTCCACCATCGATTCATGCTTTGATGTCGGTCGATAGTGGAAACATCAATAAGACCCAACCTTTGGCAACTCCTAATGTGGAAAGTTCTTTGAGCTTAACACAGTGGAGGTATCCCTAGCCAACCGGGTGCTACAGGTACATAGATGATCGTGCTCGGTCGGTGCTATGTCTTCTATATCCAAGGATTCACTCTCTGAGCGCTTAACACAACCAAGTGATGAGGATAGATTGGAACCCGACATTGAATTGACGGTTAATGACTTTGTACATGATGACTTTTCCAATGAACCACCTCTCTGACCGCCACACAGTCGGGTGGGAGGATATTCTTGAACGCTTAAATGAATTGACGGTTATGTGCTAAACCGAGGATACAATTTCGTGTCTACAGAGTTATCTGTGCTTCAGGTAAGGATATTCGGAGGTTGAAGCATAGGGTATTGGTTTTGGAGAAAGTGAAAAGACCCGAGTTGCTGCTTTGAAAGCTATGCGACGAAAGAAAAGAAGGTGGACTCTCTACCGCTCGAATGTGAATGATGTATCCAAACAGGGAGGAGTGATGGCATGAATTGTGGGAGGTCAGGATGTATCTCGTTAGTGTACCTATGGAAGAAGATGTTGATAGTGGAGATCAAGATTTTTGGTTTCGATAAAGATGGGAATGAGGTTGTTCTTGAAAATTGAAGAATGTTGAAGTAGTGCGTAACATAACAACCGATAGTATACCGAAACCATGGTTAGTACTCTTGTAACCACCGATGCGCTTCGCACTTGGCTATTGTTCCTACCATCGTCACACCCATCGCTATCATAACCACTTCCATCGTTGTCACAACTCTCTATAATACCACCTAAGCCTAAAGAAGTAGAGAAAGAAGTCGCAAGTACATTGATTAATCTGAGCAAAACATCATCTATACCTACACCTATCATTGCACTGCTTTATCTGCTCACCATCGCTACTAAACCCGAGGTAAAAGTTTGGTTATTGGTGAACCTTTGAAGAAGAAAGTGGTTAAATCTAATGTTGGAAAAGGTAAAGAGGTAGTGTCAAGTTTAAAAATAAAGGTAACAAGAAGCTTATGATGCGAGTATGCTAAAAGTATTGAAGATGAGGATAAAGCGCTTTTGATGAAGAGAAAGAAGATGAAGAGGAAGCTAGTCGAAATTGTTAGCTACATGGTATGAATCACAAAACTATCTTGAAGCTTCTTTATTAATAAATGATGAGTATATCGTACAAGAATGGGCTTTGTTTGATGATGAAGAAAAAGCTAGACTTTTGGGTATATTGGCAAGGAAGGTTAGTAAAGAAAAGAAGCAAGTTATAAGAAAGAAACCTCCTACTATTGCTCACCGAGGAATGTATTGATGAAGATTATCAAGAATTCGCATATATGTTTCGATAATCTTAGTAGGTGTTCATTTGAAAGAATTTTGAGATTTATGAGAGATGTATGAGGATTAATGATGATTTCATCCAATGAATTCTAAAAAGGAAGAAGAGTGGATTAAAGAACATGATGAATGGATGCAAAGTAAAAGAAAAGAAAATCGAGGTTCAGTGTGACATCCGATTCTAAAAGATTGAAAGTTGTTGAAGATGTAAATCAAATCATTTCTTATGAGTTTAAGCTTTTAGTTGAAGTGAAGGAGTTTGGAAAATTCAAAGACTCAACAATGAAGTTTCGAGTATAATAAATTTTCACAAATGCTTCAAGATTTTGATAGAGATGATTTGATGAATCTTTGGATACTTTACAAGAATAAATTTGGTGAAGTACATCCAAATGATTATCATGAGAGGTCGGTGTATCATAATTTGAAGATTCTATTTGAACCTACTCATGATGAACCCGAATGGCAAGGACTCTACAATGGTCAAGTTACTAGATGGTTTTTATATCAAACTTGTGGAGTTCATGTTTTAACTGCTTCGAAAGGTTATTCATATGCTTGTAGAAGGTGATTATCCTCAACCGAATAAGCATCCGTGAATAATTGCTCGATGTTGAAGCCTCGTTGTATCAAGATGTTAGTATCTTATGATGGTCAAGCTTATGATTTGTTGAAGAAGTATGAGAAGATACTTAAAGCTAGTAAGTGTTTGGCTACATCCTCCAATTCGTATGTTTTGAGTTTAAAGAAAACTTGAAGAATTCGTTGGAATTTATCAAGTTTAGGGAGGATTGTTGGGTTTTAGGTTCCTTGGATAAAGAATTACTCTAAGTATCGGAACCACGGACAGCTTGATGTAACCACGGATCGAAGAGTGTAACCACGGATGAAGACAACCGCGCTAGTAGTATTATGTAACCACCGATAGTATATAGTAAGCAATCGCTAGTCTTGTATAGTCGGTTAGTTTATTGTATTAGATAAATATGGAAAAGATATTTATCTTGTAGGTTACGATTGTATATTGTATAGGACTCCTTAGCCTATAAAAGGAGGTCCTAGGTTAGGTTAGATATACGATGTTTTATATCTAAGGTCGATACACTTCAAGGTTGCAAAACCCTAATATCGTAAGAGTATTCGATTAATAAATAATATTGAGGTGTTGAATGTTAATTGTTCTTCTTCTTAAGATTAAGTATTAAATTCGCGTAATACTTGATAAGCTTTTGTTACAAGTCGGCTTATATTAGATCGCTTGCTCAACTGGGATCAACACATGACCATCCATTGGACAACATCATTGGAAACCCTTCTCGCTAGTATCCACTCAGTAAACAACTTGCAACCGATGCCTTATGGTGCTTCTTCAACTCCGTACTATCCAAAGTCGAACCAAAAGACGTTAAACCGCCATGAATGAAGACACCGGTTCAATGCCATGCAAGAAGAAATCCATGAGTTCGATCGACTTGATGTATGGGAATTAGTACCGCCCCGATCGTACTATGATCATTGCTCTAAAATGGATCTTCAAAGTAAAACTTGATGAGCATGGTGATGTGTTAAAGAACAAGGCTTGATTGGTTGCAAAGGATACCGTCAAGAGGATGGTATTGACTTTGAAGAATCATTTGCTCCAGCTTGCACGTGACGAGGCAATCGAATCTTCCGCTAACGCCGCAAGTAAGAACACGGTAGTCTATCGATGGATGTAAAGACGGCTTTTCTTAATGGAGATCTTAAAGAAGTCGACACGCCGCCCAACGTGAATGATGTGCTACGTGTGTACAAGTTTTAAATTTATAAAAGGTGAATTACCAATATTACCAATAACACATACGAGCAAGTATACTCGTCCGTTATAGCAAGATTATGAAGGTAAGTCGGGATCGTCATAGGAGGATTTGAGTGAATCTAAACACAAGTTTGAATTAACGGAGAGTCTATCCAAAACATATAATAAAGCAAATAGATATAATGAAATTCAGATGATTAAAACTACACTTGCTTAAACTAGTTTCATATCATAGATTAATGTGATTGTGTTAACCTCTTAACATGTTGGTTATGATAATTAGTTGGAAGACTAATCTATTGTTCTTACAAGTTAAACCTTCACAAGATTTTAGTTCATAAAACAAGCATTACGTTTAACCAATCAATTCAAGATCAATTCAAGTTTCATAAGTCTACATACATAAACTTAAACACAAAAACATCCACTTGTTCATCAAATTGCTTAAGAAATGGTCAATACAAAAGGTAACCGATCATAGACAAAAGGCTACAATTGATTCTCAACAACTAATCTTACGACCTTTTAGATGTTTCCAACCAATCCAATTTGATAATCAAAAGCGTTTCTATTACAACCACACCTTAGTTCCTTTGTATAATCAAGAATAATGGGTAAAACAATCATCCATAGACAAAATGATTATGACTAGTTGAATAACAATAAGTTCTTTCGACCTCAACGATTACTATCAATTAGCCAAACTTGATTAACAAATGTCACTATGAAACTTTAGCACAATTGGATCTTAGAATCAACTTGAAATTGAATTAAAACATGTTAACACAATCACTAACTAATCATATGATAATCAACATCATTTAAGCAAGTGTATAAAGAAACTAGCCACTCATAGCAAACATGAACATAAACTCGAACTTTGAACATTAGAAAACATGATTAAAAGTCTTACAATGCTTGGAATAAGATTACAAATGGTGAAGTAATGATTCCCAAAGTATTGGGGTAGACTTCTTGGTGATTTGGCCTCCAAATGTGGAACTTCGAACTCCAAACTTCCCGGACTTCTAAGGACGAATTTTGAGAGCTTAAAGCTTTGTTTGATGAGTAGAGAGATTTGTATTTGAGGTGTGTCTCATATGCTCACAAATGGCCTCTATTTATACTAATTCCAAAGCCTAGGGTATTAATTGTTGAACTTGGCCTCCAAGGAGTAAGGAAGGGACTAGAATACACCAAGAGAAGGACCTAGAATCGTTTGGATGCAAAGGAGAAACTTAGTGATGAAGATTTGGCAGATGCAGCTTCTCCAACCGGATCGGTTATATGACCAACCGATCCGGTTGGTCTTCTACAAAAGGGCCAACCGTTCCGGTTGCGGGTGGCGACCGAACGGTTGGTGATGGTCATAATGGCGTTTCTGGTCATATTCCAACCGATCCGTTACATGATTTGTAACCGATCCGTTGGATTTCCGAGTTACGGAAACTTGATCTTTTCTTCTCTTTATCTTGTAGAACTTGGTTCTTCAATCACTATGGTCTTCAAAGGTCCTTGAGATACTTGATTTAGGCTTCATGAAACGGAATCTTCTATTTTTGTGAACATTTCTTTATTTTCCTTCCGCTTCCTCGCACTTGGTTATAAACACTAGACAAACATCTTTTGATGCGTTTAAGTACTATAATCACGCAAATATAACCAAATAACATATATAAAAGCACACATAACGCTACTAAAAACATGCACAATCTGAAAGCGTTATCAAATTCCCCACACTTAAACTTTGCTTGCCCTCAAGCAAATCTAGGAAAACATCCACCGGTACAAGATCGTGATTATGAAAATGTGATGCAAATCAACCAAGTATAAATACGAGAAATGATTCATCAATTATGCTTTATAAAGGTGAAACATCAAGATGTTCGACAATATCCAATGATTTTCTTGCATGATTAACATTTCAAAACACCTCACGAAAAAGGAACGAAATATAATTCACTCAATCACTCATTTTTAGTGGAGTAACAAGATAAATCACACTCATTGCTCACCATGATTAGATTATTACCATAAGCTTGTACAAGAAACAAAACTCCACCGACGTGGCGTGAGCACCAAGTAAAAACATCTAAAGAGGGCTTTTATTCGGGTTATAATGATATGGCTAAGGGTTAAGGGTATGGATAAGGCATGGAGATGTTTATGAAATTGGTGTTAAAATAAAAATGAAATCAAGTCTAATACCCGTGTTGCTAGCTACCAAACATTCCACGAACCAAATAAATGATTATAGCTTCAATTTCTTCTTTCCCGCTTTCCACAGCTTTTTGCTTTGCCATGACAATTGTTCTTCGATCATAGCACATTGGCTAGTATTTTCATACTTTCAACATATAACTTTTTTTTTTTATTTTTTTTTAACATAATGCACGGCTCAATCAATCTTACAGGATGTGGTACTCATAATCATTTGAACAATCTTCACTTTCCGGTGACTAGCAACCAACCGCTTAGACATTGATACGGGATAGGCTAAGGTTTAAAGTGTAAAATCTTTTGTATTTTCCGGGTGAAGCAAAATGAAAAGGATGGCTCGTAGGGTGTAACTAGGGGTATCTAGTGCTAAAATGAGCACTACAAATGGGTCCATGTGGGTGGTTAACTAACCAATGTGGTTAGCTAATATATCATTAGATGTAAAATGGAAGGCCATTTGGGTTAAATCCTAAGGTGCCTCTTTATCACACGAATTCACTTATATCGCACGAATGCGATCTCACTGCGGTCTGGTAATGATTTACAAGTACAAGTTCTAGAATAAATAAAATCACCGGCACACTCATAGCAAAAGATCCAAGCATAAAAGATGTATGCTAATTATGAAATAGGCTCAAATCCTCACAATTTAGTGGAAAGGGTATAATATGTGCTAGCAAATGTTTATCGATCCCGAATGGATTGCAATAGTAATCGAACACATCTCAAGTTTCAAATATTACCGCTTTTACCAAAGGGTTTGATCCAGCTTATTCTAATAGATAATCCTAAAAGTGTGAAAACAACTAGATCACAAGGGCAAACAAAATTTAAAATTTAAGCATGAAAACTCTAATTTTCCTATTCACCCCCCACACTTAAGTTAGACATTGTCCTCAATGAAAACGAACTTCAAAGTATAGAAATAGGGAAAATAGAGATGAAACCAGATATGTCAACGAGTTTATCGACTTAAAATTCTTTCTTCATTCCTAGCGCCCATTGGAGAAATCATTACCGCACACAATCTTATAAACAAACAAAAGGTTTTATTAAAGGTGGCACCCCCACACTTAAGTTCAACCAAAGGTTTAAACTTTGGGAGTGACCACAGAAAATCAAATCAAACACACGGGTTGCCTCCCGAGAAGCGCTTGTTTTATTACCGAGTCATCACCGACTCGAATCTTCCCGGTTAGGATACTTTGACCATACGGTTCAAATGGGGAATTTCACTCTTAAACGTTGAGGGTATGGAATCTTTGGTTTGTACTCCACAATGGATGGGAATACATTTGATTCTTTTGGTTTGACCATGTTATAGTCTCTTTTCGTTATTTCAACGCTTGGTCAATTTCATTAGAAATGAGGACAGTGGCGGATCTTTTGATTTTTCAAAGGGTCATTGGACTTTCCACTCCCAAAGAATATGGCATCCACATTCTCAAGGTGAGATGTAGGAGGTGGCTTAGTCCTTTGATTTAAAGAAACTGGATTTTGTGGTTCGCACCATTTGTCTATCTTTCTTTCCGCTTCTCCATTCCGCTTGCCACCGATTTTGTTGAACTTTTATCATCAACATGATTTGGAAATACATTGTGTTCAGAACCTTTAATTGAGTCATTGGGATATGCATGGTGCAATCCTCAAGAAAAGGTGACACGGTTGGTGAGTTAGACATGATTTGGTTCAGATTTGGCGTGGTTGGAATGTGCTCGGTCTCGTCCTCTTCGATAAATTCAACCTCACCCTTATCGTTCTCGTTTTGAATTGAGGGTGGTTTGTAGACAAATTCATGTCTCGAGTTGGAATCTGTGGTGTAAGGAAGAGATTCAGCATGATGGACTTTCTGTTCCTTACTTAATCTTTCTATCCTCCTCTCCAAGTCTTGGCTTATCGCTTGTTGGTTCCTTCTTCCTTGATCGACTTTATGTTCCAATTCAACCAACAGGTTCGTCATATTCTCATTGGCTTTTGTTTGACTGACCATCCATTCTCTCATCATCTCCTCCGGTGAGGTTTTAGGTGTATTGAAATGTTGTGATGGATGTGGTATTGTATTCCATGGCTGATATCGAGGATATGTTTGGGTTGGGTTGTGGTATGGAAAGGAGTACGAATTTCTGGAATTTTGGTCATAATATCTGCCGTGATATCCTGGGTGATATCCTTCATGTTGGGCGTGGTTCGCTTCCATGGGATCACACATCGGCGTGTCATCCTCAACATCGTGGTTTGAAGCGTGGTGATTATTTCGCAGTTCCATCATCTCCCTCCGTATGCTTATGAATTGGGTATCGATGTTTGTGGAGAGAGCTTCCAATTTCTCGATCAATGAGGCATGATCGGTATTGATGTTGCTTCTACCGGCGGAAACAACGGCTTTCGGATTGGAATCGCTCGAGACCACTTCTTGTGAAGATAGCATTGACATATTCGTTTCTTGTTTGTGGTGGACTGACGCCTTATCATTTGATGGTTTTGGGTTGGATTGGGTATTACTTGGCAATGAACCGGATGGTCTAGAGGAATGTTGGTCGAAAGTCTCGCTAAACTTGTTTTCAAGATCTTGGATAGATGCTTGATGATTTTTCTGTCCTTGCTCAACTTTGGCTTTGAGATTGAAAAATTGATTTTTGATAAAATCATTTGCGGATTTTTGACCGGCTACGAATTCTCTCATGGTTTTCTCGAATTCGGTTTCTTCCATCTTTTTGTCGGGATTTTGTGGTGGTGGATCGTCAGTTCGTGGTTGAGAATCACGGTTGTCATCCCTTGGTCGGCGATCTTGCCAATTTCCAGAATTTCGACCGTAATAATTACTACGATATCCTCCTCCACGGTATCCTCCTTGAGCGTAACTCGCTTCTCCTTCCTTCGGTCCACCCATAGGTTTATCGTCGCACTCGGACGATGGATGATTTCCTCCACAATTGTTGCATCCGTCTCGCATTTCCTTCATTTCATCTTTGATATCTTTGTACTGCGAGTCGATTTTTGAGGTTAACGCCCATCTTCTCCATGAGTTTTGAGGTATCGGTGTTTTCGACAAAAGCAACGGTTTTCGGAGAGGTTTGGTTTTGGAATCTTTGGACCAATCAAGTTTGAGAAGTACTCGATCTTCGAGCAATTGATGTGCATCGTTGGGAGTCTTATAGAGAAAATTCCTCCAAAGATCAAGGATGCCTTGAGAGATTTCATCTAGTCCATGGTAAAAGATTTGGATAATGGTTCCTTTGGATAGTCCATGTCCATGACAACTACGGCAAATCTTTCATTCGCCAAGCTTCGACAAGTGATTCGTTGGGTTTTGGGTGAAAGACGAATTTCTCCCATTAATCGATCAAACATGGCGGTGGAAAGAATCGGCTTACAAAAGCTTGCCTCATCTCCTCCCAAGTATTGATGATTCCCGGGTTAATTCATTGTACCATACTTTAGCATCTCCGGCGAGTGATGATGGGAAAAGTTTGAGTTTGATGGCATTGACATCGGTGTCGCCATAACGGAACATGCCGCAAATTTTGATGAATTCGGCAATGTGCTTGTGCGGATCGGCCCGCGCACGGCCATCGAATTGACGGTCTTTGATCATAGAAAGGTGATGTCCCTTCACGGTGAAGTTGTCACCAAGATTGACAGCAACAATAGCACTTTCGGGGGTTGGTGCTACGGTTCGGTTGGTTCCCCACATGGGTTGATCGTCCGCCATGGGAAAAGGTAAATTGGTGAAAGGGTTGTAAACAACTTTGGCTTCTACGAGGTTATCAAATGGTGGGTTTGGTACTCTTGGTACACGATTTTCCAATGGTATGAAAAGTGTTCTTCTTCTTCTTCGAATCAAACGTTCGGGGTTGGTAAGAGGTGTAATTGGTTCTATTCCCACTGCTCGAGTGTTCATACAATGTCCTAGAGAATCCAGCAATATCTAAACACACGGACAAACAACGAAAACAGCTTTTATGGGTCGAGTAGTAACCGGATCGGTTGCGGGTTGCACCGATCGGTTAGACCATTGAGTTATGGGTAAAATCGTAACCGATTCGGTTGAAGGACAACCGGATCCGGTTAAGGTTTCGAGAGAAAAATTTTGGTTGAATCGACTCGAGGAAATTCAAAACTTGTTGAAACACAATCAAATCCCGGCGGCGCCAAAAACTTGATGTGCTACGTGTGTACAAGTTTTAAATTTATAAAGGTGAATTACCAATATTACTAATAACACATACGAGCAAGTATACTCGTCCGTTATAGCAAGATTATGAAGGTAAGTCGGGATCGCTCATAGGATTTGAGTGAATCTAAACACAAGTTTGAATTAACGAGTCTATCCAAAACATATAACAAAGCAAATAGATATAATGAAATTCGATGATTAAAAACTACACTTGCTTAAACTAGTTTCATATCATAGATTAATGTGATTGTGTTAACCTCTTAACATGTTGGTTATGATAATTAGTTGGAAGACTAATCTATTGTTCTTACAAGTTAAACCTTCACAAGATTTTAGTTCATAAAACAAGCATTACGTTTAACCAATCAATTCAAGATCAATTCAAGTTTCATAAGTCTACATACATAAACTTAAACACAAAACATCCACTTGTTCATCAAATTGCTTAAGAAATGGTCAATACAAAAGGTAACCGATCATAGACAAAAGGCTACAATTGATTCTCAACAACTAATCTTACGACCTTTTAGATGTTTCCAACCAATCCAATTTGATAATCAAAAGCGTTTCTATTACAACCACACCTTAGTTCCTTTGTATAATCAAGAATAATGGGTAAAACAATCATCCATAGACAAAATGATTATGACTAGTTGAATAACAATAAGTTCTTTCGACCTCAACGATTACTATCAATTAGCCAAACTTGATTAACAAATGTCACTACGAAACTTTAGCACAATTGGATCTTAGAATCAACTTGAAATTGAATTAAAACATGTTAACACAATCACTAACTAATCATATGATAATCAACATCATTTAAGCAAGTGTATAAAGAAACTAGCCACTCATAGCAAACATGAACATAAACTCGTAACTTTGAACATTAGAAAACATGATTAAAAGTCTTACAATGCTTGGAATAAGATTACAAATGGTGAAGTAATGATTCCCAAAGTATTGGGGTAGACTTCTTGGTGATTTGGCCTCCAAATGTGGAACTTCGAACTCCAAACTTCCCGGACTTCTAAGGACGAATTTGAGAGCTTAAAGCTTTGTTTGATGAGTAGAGATTTGTATTTGAGTGTGTGTCTCATATGCTCACAAATGGCCTCTATTTATACTAATTCCAAAGCCTAGGGTATTAATTGTTGAACTTGGCCTCCAAGGAGTAAGGAAGGACTAGAATACACCAAGAGAAGGACCTAGAATCGTTTGGATGCAAAGGGAAACTTAGTGATGAAGATTTGGCGATGCAGCTTCTCCAACCGGATCGGTCATATGACCAACCGATCCGGTTGGTCTTCTATAAAGGGCCAACCGCTCCGGTTTGCGGTGGCGACCGAACGGTTGGTGATGGTCATAATGGCGTTTTCGGTCATATTCCAACCGATCCGTTTACACTTGTAACCGATCCGGTTGGATTTCCGAGTTACGGAAACTTGATCTTTTCTTCTCTTTATCTTGTAGAACTTGGTTCTTCAATCACTATGGTCTTCAAAGGTCCTTGAGATACCGATTTAGGCTTCATCAAACGGAATCTTCTATTTGTTTGAACATTTCTTTACTTTCCTTCCGCTTCCCCGCACTTGGTTATAAACACTAGACAAACATCTTTTGATGCGTTTAAGTACTATAATCACGCAAATATAACCAAATAACATATATAAAAGCACACATAACGCTACTAAAAACATGCACAATGAAAACAAAAGGTTTATAGTCATTTCGCATATACCCCATTTTTAAAGGAAAGAATAGAGCCATGCTTTATCTTATTTTTCAAATCTCATGCTCGATTCTTAAAACAAATGTTTGTCACCAAAAGACAATGTTTCCTTCACAAATATTTTTCTTCTATAAATTCTTCTCGAAAATATTTGTTATCTAATGAAACTAAATAGCTTTGAAAACAACTCGGACTCAATTTTTGAAAATCATCCGACTTGACATTTGTCGTACTTATCTCTCAATCAACAACTTATGTCATTGATTGAGGGGAGAATGATTTCAATTAAATCCAAAAGGTTATTTGTCAAACAATTGCAAAATTGGTCTGCACCTTGGCTAAATTTATGTTTTCATAAGATACTTAAGCATGTTTGAACGTTGGAGTTTAAAGTCTCAATATCTGATTCTTATCAGTTAAAATATTTTTCAAAAGCAAGTCACAATTCTCCTCCAAAGTTCTATTTAAATCAATAGAGATCACAAATCTCAATGGATTTGAAAATTGCGATCGGGGGAGAATATTGTGATTTAAATTGGATTTAAACTGATAACTCGATAAACGGTTTTGTAAGTGATTAACAAGCTCTCCTCCATGCATGTGCCAAACGATTTCAAATATTCCATGCACATGTTAAGGGGGAGGATCTATATCAAACCAAAAATGATTGAATCGTGATTGATTTGTCTCAAAGTGCAGGATTTCCCTAATATGTGCAAAACACTTTCGAATCTCGATGCACATATTGAGGGGGATCAACTTTTTGAAAACCACATCCTTCCCAAAAATATATTTAACTAAGTATGAAAAATACTAATTTTGATCGAGAAAGTGATATAGATATTTTTAGAAAATGTTAATCAAAGAAGTGAATTCTTCCTCTTGCCTCCATGTGCCAAAACGATTTCAAATATACGATGCACATGTTGAGGGGGAGCTTGTTCTAAAATATCAAAACAATTCGTATAAAATGCTTTGATATGTTGGATCGATATACTCGACCAAACTAACTATGTAGCTTGTAAGGGTTTAGCAACCTTGGATAAATCCTAAATTACTAACAATGAAACACCGATATTACTCTATTAAGTATGCGAAACTACTTCAATAAAGCTAAGAAGAATAACTTTAAACTTCAACGATTATATTAAAACTTTGAACCCGCTTGATACACGATTCACTAACAACCCTAATAACTCTAATATCGAACTTGCATGTAAGTCGATCTCTAATATTCTCTAATGTTGCGTATCTCTAATGCCAATCTAGGGTCCTTTTATAGGCATAAGGAGTACCCTAGTCGGTTTACAATTACAATCCTTGTACGACAAGTAATACTAATTCTAAACTAAGAATATTCTAGAATTACATAGCTTTCCATAAACGATATAGCATAGCGCCTTTAGCTTTGCAAGATTTTGACACAAGCAAGATTTTGACTTTCATTAAGCAAGATTTGACTTTCTTCAAGACTTTGACTTTCTTCAAGACTTTGTCTTTATATCCCAACAATCCTCCCTAACTTGAATTCTACTTGCTTGATTTCAAGTTCCTTTGTATCTTTAACTTTAACATCTTTGTCTTCAAGGAAAGATTGTGTCTTTATCTTCGATTTGTCTTGTACTCTCGTGCTTGTATTATCATCATCAAAGTAGTCTTTATAAGCAATCCTTTTCAAAGAATCATTATCAAGAACCTTCATCTTTTCACTTCTCAAGAACATATGGCAAATTGTACATCGATCATAAAGTTTCATACTATTCTCATCACTTCCGTGTGTTAACTCCCGTGAGAGGTGAATCATTGAAAATTTAATGGATTTTGATGTCTCTTTACCAAAGCCATTAACTCGAGTAGCCAATGTTTAGGTGTGTAAAACCATGGTACATTGATAACCATATGATTTTTAGCAAATCATCGCCTATCAACGGATTTGTTAAGTCTTTACCAAAAGCCGTTGCTTTTGGACTAGTTAGTTCTTACAACCATGGTGAACTAATTACCATATAAATGGTTTTTCCACGCCCTTTACCACAAGCCATTTTCTTGTGGGCTAGCCAACTCTTCACTATTACGATATGGTGAGTTGAAACCATACAATTTTTAGTAAATTGTCAACTAAAAACGGATTTGAGAATCACACCGAGCCGCACTGCTCATGATGAGTCAAACTCTTTCTTGTTTATTAAACATGGTGAGTTGATTACCTGTGTTGTGTTAGTGCAAAGCACTTTTACCAAGTTGCCATCTCAAAACAATTTGTTGTCGTTATTTTGTGCTTCAAAAGTATTTTGCACTTTACAAAATTGCTTATTTATTTTCATTAAAAGACTTTTATCGGTTTTAAGTCGCAAGCAAGATTTTTGATAAAGTATCGTTTGTCCAAAGAAGATTTTGAATAAAGTACTGATTTTTCAAAAATTTATATAATTAAGAACCATACCAAGATTTATGCATCATCATCACCATAGTTGTCCATTTGATAAACAATTCAATGACCATAAGAGTTGTTTCATTCTCCTGCTCAACCTCCATACCATGATCTAGCATTCGATCATAAGATCTCTTGTCGGTGGATATCTTCTTTCGCTAGCATGTGAATCATGGTCCCATCTTCTAACTCCAAAACATGCACTCCTGATTCTTCAAAGAATCTCCAGCTAGTAATCTCCCAAACTTCTTGGTTGTTCCAGATTGCATCAGTGCTTGTTTCTTCTGTCTCCCAGATAGTTATAAGATCTCCCAGCAAGACTAAGCCAACTCCAGTTGATGGAATATGCTCAAAATATTCTTGCACTAGTTGATACAGGTGAAACAGATCTTCTCTATCTATCATATGCAGTATATCCCATAACAAATTAAATACTCTAAAGCTTTCATCTTCTCTATGGAACATAAGATAGTCTCCTTCCTTTGATTCTACAACTTCAAATGTAGACATCTTAGACTTCTTTACTGCAACTTCTTTAGACTTAGGATGCTCAAAATCTACAACTCTTAGATAATTCCTCACCATCAACTCAGATCTGTTCTCAATTGTATCTTCTTTGATAGTTGTTCATCATCGCTTGTTCTCTTTCTCTTTAAACTTCTTTTTCTTGCATCCTCATTCTTCTTTTCATCATCAAAAGGAATAATACCTTCACTTCCTTTTGATAAGCTTCTCTAACAAAGATCATACAAATCTTTCATCTCTATATACTTCAACTTATGTAAACCAAGATATCCTCTACCCTTCGGATAAGCCATCATAGCATTCCTTTCTTTAGCAATACTTTGAGGTCTTCTAGGTATAACAATTCGCTTCTCCGTAGAACAATCTCAAAGATCTAATTCACTTGTAGCTTTCTAGCGCCTTCTTCATTTTTAGCCACTTCAATAGCTCTTAATTCGCCAAAGTAAGCTTCTTCTTTTCTTTGTTTCTACCAGTTTACCTTTTCCTTTATCTTTAGGATCTAAAGTAGGTTGAGAAGATGATTGCAAGACTTGAGGTTGTTCTTCAACCCGTGGATACTAACACCTCTTGGTCTTGACATGTTGAGCATTATCTCGAGCAATGGTCTCATCATCACTAGCAAGATGTTCTACTTTAGATGTACCACCTTCTTCTTCATGTAAGACCTGTTGAAGGACCAACTTCTTCTTCAAAATTTAAGGTTCTTGGTGTAATGAGCTCTTGCCTAAAAGTTCCTTGAAGAGCAAGACCTTGATCACCAAAGACCTTGATCATCAAGACTTTGATCACCAAGACTTTGTACACCAAGACCTTGAGGCTCAAGACTTTGGCTCAAGACTTTCAATATTAACTTGAGCTCAATCATCTCAAGACTTTGATCATCAACATCTTTATAAGTTTCAAGATCCGGTTCTTCATAAGGTTCAAGATCTTCATTCAAATTCTCTTGCTCCAAATTCCTCCCCAATTGGAATGAAGAATGCTTGTGAAACTTCTTGCCTTTAGAAGCCTTCTTAAACTTCTTACCTCTCTTCTTCTGAGACTTGACCCACAATCTATGATGTTGAACTAATGGCCAGACAAATTTCTTCAATCTTCTAAACTTGTTGTTCAACTTCATAAGTTGTGCAGCTTGAGCTTCATAATCTTTCTTCAATCTCAAAAGTTCCCTTGTCAAAGCATAGTTATCCAGAACCTTACCCTCAGTAGCCATATCTCCCTCATCTCCTCCAGATGTTTGAGACCCATCTGTGGAAGTATAATCATTGGGAGATGATGGTGGGTTGACCTCTGGTTCTGAATCATCATGCACAATATCTTGCAAAGATGCAAGATGTTGAGATGCAAGACTTCCTTGAGATGTTGAGGCACTTCATGTTCGGGAAAGCAAGATGTTGAGAAGCAAGACCTTCCCTTGAAACCAAGGCTCATGATCTTCACTTGAGCGACTTCATCTCTAACAACTTGTACTACCTCCATCATGTGAGCAGTTAATGGTGTATCCTCCCGAAAACTTGTCACTCTTTCTAGCCATGAAAGTAAATACCTTTGGTGGAAGTACTACAACAGTAGCAAGCTAGAAGGTTTAGGGACATCCTTGTCGCTTTGTTCAAGAATACTTGAACAAATCGAGGGTACATTAGAAATGGTGAACCATTGGAGATGTGAGATAGCATACCATCCAGAATCATTCTTGAAAAGTTAAAGAGGTGATTGGTAGCTAATCCCACTAAGGCAGAGGCTATATTTGATCCAAATTGTTCCCATGAAATACTCTTGGGACTTAAGAAATGAAGCAAAACATGAACTAGATACTTCCATTGAGGACTAAACAAGGGTTTCTTAAAAGTTGTTTCAGTGAGAGACCCTTCATACCCTATATCTCTTAATGTATCCCAAAGCACTTGTTTGTCAAAACGAATAGCCCCTTCTGCATCATCAAACAATAAATCTTCCCTAATGGTGGCTTCACTAACTCTAACTATCTTCCCAGCAACCTTAGCCTGAATATAGGATTCATCATCTTGCATATGAGATCTAGCAGTAGCCCAAAATTGTTGAATCCAGGGTTCAATGATGTCAGGTTCGACCAATAGAGCATAATTGATGGAAGATCCAGTTAGGAAATCAATTATGTCATGAAAAGCGACATTGGATGGTGTCTTGTCTAAGTTAGCAACCATGTTGTGCTTACTAACAGTGTTACGATTAGCCATTGTTTGTTGTTATAAGAATTGATGAAACGATGAATAGTGAATATGATGAGAAAAGAGAGATGGATGGATAAGTATAAAGATGAGAGGAAAATCGGAGGGTAGTTATTTATAGGTAAGATTTAAAAATCACAGCCCAATTAATAAAGTTACCGTTGTTTGAATTTTACCCCATCTTTTGACCGTTGGAACAAGACGTTGACAAGATCAGCAAGTGCTTTCCACGTAAGCAAGATTTCAAAGCAAGATTTTCGAGCAAGATTTCGGATAAACTCTAAGCAAGATTTTCCATCCTTTTCTTCACAATGGCAAAACATCAAAAGCATTGTATTGCCTCCCTTAAACAATGCATAGACTAACTAACTAACTAATAAGTCCTCCCTTAATTGTAGCTTAATAGTTAATCATACCAATACTCACCACTAAATGATTGAATCTTGAAACATCAAATCCCTTTGTGAGTAGATCAGCTACATTGTCATCTGTGTGGACCTTGACAACATTAATGAGCCTATGCTCATAACAATCTCGAATAAAGTGATGCCTAATCTGAATGTGCTTGGTCTTGGAATGATAAACAGGATTCTTCACAATGCAAATTGTACTCTCATTGTCAATGTTGATAGGAGTATTCTTAAAATTGAATCCATAATCCAAGAGTTGATTCTGCATCCACAATACTTGTCCACAACAGCTTGCAGCAGAAACATATTCTCGCTTCAAATGGATGATGTTGTCGCAATGGTTTGTTTCTTACATTGCCATGAAACTAATCTTCTTCCAAGATATTGGCATCCTCCAGTGGTTGATCTTCTATCATAATTATCACCGCATAATCACCGTCTCAAAAAGCTTCCAAGTGAAAAGGTGAATCCTTAGGATACCACAACCCTAACTTAGGTTGTTGTTTCAAATAACTAAAATCCTCTTGACCGCATTCATATGAGAGACCTTGGGTGAGACTTGATATCTTGCACATAAACATACAAAGAAACATGATATCGTGTCTAGATGCGCTAAGTACATAAGACAACCAATCATTGATCTCAGAAGCTTGACATCCACAACTTGTCCATCTTCATCCTTTCCTAATGAGTTGATAGCTTTGATAGGTGTGGTGACAGGCTTGATAGCATCGGTTTAAACTTCTTAAGAATGTCGGTGACATACTTATCTTGACTAATGAAGATTCCAAGATTTGATTGTTTAACTTGAAGCCCCAAAAGAAAGTTAATTCACCCATGGAACTCATTTGAAATTCTTGTTGCATGAGCCGCTCAAATTCTTTCACCATTGATTGTTTTGTAGCTCCAAAGATAATATCATCTACATATACTTGAACAAGCATTATGTCCTTTTTGTCTCTCTTGATAAACAAAGTCTTATCAATTGCTCCTCTCCTGTAACCATGTTGCAATAAGAAAGTGGAGAGTCTTTCATACCAAGCTCTAGGAGCTTGATGAAGGCCATACAGAGCCTTAACAACTTTGTAGACTTTGTTTGGATGTGCAGGATCCTCAAAACCAGGAGGTTGTTTTACATAGACTTCCTCTGTAATTTTGCCATAAAGAAAGGCACTCTTGACATCCATTTGATAAACAGAAAGCCCATATAAGATGCAAAAGCAAGGAATAATCTAATGGCTTCAATCCTTGCTACAGGAGCAAACACTTCATCATAGTCCACTCCTTCTTCTTGTCTATATCCTTGTGCAACTAATCTTGCTTTGTTCTTGATGACATTCCTCTTTCATCTCTCTTAACTCTGAAAACCCATCTTGTACCAGTGACTTTCTTTCCATCTGGTAAATCACATAGTACCCAAACGTCTTGAAGTTTGAATTGAAGAAGTTCTTCTTGCATGGCTTCAACCCAACTCTCTTTAGTTAATGCTTGAGCTACAGTCTTGGGTTCTTCTTGAGAGATAAAGCAAGTGAATAAACATGTTTGTTGATCCTTATGATTCATCCTGTTTTGTTTATATACAAAGCTAAGTAAAGCATTATGTGGCTTAGAGAAACCTTTAGCTTTGGTTCTTGTGAGCACTCCAGATGTAGAAGGTCCAATGATTTGACCAAGCAGGATGATCTTTATGAACTCTTAATGTAGGAGTCTTGTGGAACTTCAAGATCATCACCCAAATTTGTGAAATCGCCTCCTTCATTGGAATTTGAGAAAATACCTTCATCATCTAATTCATCATCGTGTCTTCTAACCCGGCATGTTAGGATCATTCAAATCATCGGCATCATCAATTGGTGCAAGAAGATTTTGATCCAAAGTACTCGTGATCTAAAGTACCGTGAGAGTAATCAGACTTACCCTTTTCTTTGCTTCTTCATAAGCTCTTCTTTGATCATCCTCATAAGATTGTGCTATTGTTTCTTGAAAAGCATCCTATTAAGCTCATCTTGAATAGCTTGATCTTCATCGACAAAGTGGATTTTGGTTCATCAAGATTTTTCTCCTTCTCAATAGATATAGGTTCTTCATCGTGAACAACATCGTCTAATATTGACTCCATGAACAATGTATCAGAAATCTTCTTCTTTGTGAACAACTTGATTTTCTTCTCTACAGAAACATAGTTCATAGAAGGAGTCAAAACATCAAGATCAAACATCCAATCGGGACCTTTACCCTTTTGATTTTCTTGATCTTCTAAAAATTCAACATGAAGACAATCTTGAACCTTTTGGTAACCTTGTTGTACACTCTAAATCCTTTGCTATTGGTACAAGAACCCAATAAGTATCCTTCATCCGACTTGCCATCAAATTTTCCCAAAGTATCAATAGTATTGAGAATAGTCGAGGACATCCAAAAGGTTTCATAAAACGAATGTTGGGTTTGTTTCCATAAGCAACTCATAAGGTGTCTTCATCCGAGGTTTAGTGATCGATACTCTATTCAACACATAACAAGCAAGACTTACAACTTCAAATTTCAAAATTGAATAGGTAATAGAGAATCTGCAAGCATTGTTCTGGCTGCTTCTATCAATGTTCTGTTCTTTCTTTCTGCAACACCATTCTGCTGTGGAGTTCTAGCAATGCTAAACTCCCTCTTAATCCCTTTCTTGGCACAAAATTCATCCATAAACTTGTTTTTGAATTCAGTCCCATTATCACATCTAATACCTCTTACTTTGAGTCTCAATTGATTTTCAAGGGCTATTATAAGATCATGAATAGCATCAAAGGTTTCATCTTTAAATCCCAAGAAAAAGACCCAACTAAATCTACTACAATCATCTGTTACAACTAAGCAAGATTTCTTGTTTAAGCTTGCAATGTAAACAGTCCAAACAGATCCATGTGCAACAACTCTAAAGGTTCTCTAATAGTTCTTTCCTCAATCTTCTTGCATGAAGCTTTGTGTTGTTTACCCTTCTTGCACGCCAAACATGAATGATCATTCTTGTATGTTTTGGAAGGTAAACCTCTAACTAAATTGCCTTTAACCAACTTGTTGATATTCTTGAAATTCACATGTCCTAATCTTCTATGCCATAGATGTGCTTCTTCAAGTGTTGCCTTTGCTACTAAACATGTTGCTCTTTCAAGAGAGTTAAGATTCTTCATATCTAGATCAGACACATCATTGGTTCTTGGTACTCTCGGTGTTACCAAGTGATCATCAACAAGCTTGAACTCGGGGAAAGAATAAGACATTCTGTGTCGTTGAATAACACAGGTGCTTCTTGTCACAGATCCGAGATATCGACAAAAGGTTGAACTTGAGCTCCTTCACATAACGAACATTCTCAAAATCTATGCTTCCCGCCTTGATGGTTCCTTTTCCAAGAATTCTACCTCCACTAGGATCATTCCCAAATGCAACTCTTCCTCCAAAATAAGATCTAAAATCGATGAAATCTCTTTGTCTCCTGTCATGCTTCCAGAGCAACCACTATCAACAATTAAATGATCTTTAAGCTCCTCTTCCGGGTTGCCTCGCACAAAGATGAAAGAGTTAGTTAATTTTAGGAACCCAAGCCATTATCGACTTGTGTTCCCTTGTGAGTGACATACTTAAATTCTTTAAGTATGTAATCTCCACTCGCTTTTGAAAACATGATCAATTATTTTCGTTTGTTCCAAAACATGTGTTGGTTTTTCAACAAAACTCTCTTTTCATCAAAATTCTCTTTTCTTTTCAACAAAATTCTTTTTTCATCCTTACTTGCTGAAAGTACTGTTTGTTCCCATCGATTTTCTTTCTTAACCCAGCTTGGTTTTAACTTTTGTGTAGATTTCTTTGATCTAGGTACTCTATTTGAGGTGTAACGCCTTCTAGGTTGATAGTAATTGGATCTCCTAGGGCTTCCATTCCAAAAAGTGCTAGCAAGACCTTGATTGGGTGAAAACCTAGCAAGACTTGAGAAGGTACCGCTTGAGAAACTTTTGACTTACCAGTACCTTGAAAAGTGCTTGAGGGTACTGGTGGTTTTGAAAAAGGTCTTTTCTGGTGAGGGTACCTATAGTCTTTTGAGAAATTACTATGGTTAACCCTATGTGAATGATTCCAAACTGGTTTATTCTCCCTTGGCTTATGGTTGGTAGATGTGGTCTTTGGGAATTTGCTTAAATATTCTGAGTGAAAGTCACAATCCTTAATCAAATGATCAGGACTATAACAAACAAAACATAATTTTTGACCCATACTCCCAAAATTTCTTCCTTTAGTTCTATGACCAAAGCTATCCTGACTTTTTGGTGAATGATGAAAACTATCCTGACCAAAATTATTCCCAAAAGATTTAGCAGTATTTTGAAAAGTTTTTCTTGAAGGTATCATTGAATGTTTAGCAAGATTTTGAGTTGAAGGTACCGCAAAACTCTTAACATTATCATCCTTAGGTTTCTCAACTGCTTTTTTGGGGATTCGTAACTAGATGGACCCGAATTAGATTGACCAGTAAGCTTTTTCCTAAACTCTAAATTGTCTACTCCAAAACAAGAAACATCTGTCCTAAGTGGTTGAAAACTACCAGTGGGTGGAGGAACTGCATTATAACCCTTGTCTTTCTTAAATTCAGGAGGTGTTTGACTAATTGATTCCTCATTACTAGATGTGTTTTCTTCTGAGCTAATGAGTTCATCATCACTAGTTGTTATCTCCTCTGAATCAATTTGTTCCTTATCACTAGGTGGGTTCTCTTCTGTACTACTAAAATCCATACCAAAACCTAGGCCAGTTTTAATGTGTGCTCTTTTCTGTTTTTCAACAAAACTAACATGTGAAAGGCCAGATTCTTTCCAACTAGCAAATTTTTCTAACAATTCATCCCTTTCTTTAGTCATCTTTTCAAGTTCAGAAACCTTACATCCTAACTTCCATTCACTCAATTTTAATTGATAATCTTGTTGCTCATATTTTTCTGCCCAAGCCATTTCATTATTTTCATGAGTGATTATTTTGGCTTCCATTGACTCTAAAGTTATTTGATAACCACCTACCTCGCACCTAGCCCTTCTACAATTATCTCTTTCACCACATAATCTTTAAGCACTTTTGATAAAAATCATTACACTTAGAACATACCTCGTAGATAGTGGGTGAACTTGGTGAAGTAGCTACCATAGCAAGCGTAATGTGTTCTTCTTCACTTTCCATGCTCCAATCAAAGCTTCCAAGACCATCTCTTGATTCCAAAGCAAAGAAATCTCGGTTCCTCATCAAAAGTCGTGCTCCAATCAAACTCTTCCATTGCACCATAGAGTAGGTTATTGGTTCATCATCAAATTCAAGACTCACCAACCTCGATAGATTTTCTTGAGCAACCAAAGCTTTTGGTTTTGTTTCAAGAATAGGAATTTCCTTTAGTTCAAGCTTGGGTTTTCAATCATTCTATTTGCACGATATTTAGCAAACTTGCATTCTCTTGCAAAGTGTCCAGCCTTTGACAATTAAAGCATTCAATCTTGGATTTGTCAAATGTTATACCTGTTTGGGTTTGAAGTCAATGCCTCTTCCTGCTTTCTTCATGAACTTCTTGATCCTTGCGTGATCATGGCAACTTGCCATCTTATGTCAATTTCTTCTAGAGCATCCTCTTCAATTTGTGACAAATCTTCTTCATAAGTAATGTAAAGTGGCTTGTTGAGCAAAGAAGGAACATACAACTTCATCGAGTGGATGGTGTTTGTTGGTGATGAGGTAGGGTAGTCATGGTTGTGTAAATATTCTGTTTATCACCAACAAGATTTTGAGCAGGATAAGCAAGACTTTTAGTGGAAGTACCGCTTCTTTTTCGTAAGACACAAAAGCAATGTCTGTGAGATTTTGAACTTGTTTGGCCATTCATCTCATGCTCATACACCTTTAAATGGTTGTAGAGATCATCAAAGTCCATAGTGTCCAAACCAGTTGTCCTCTAATCATAGTAGCAATCACATGCCATACGGATGGCAAACTTCTTAAGAACTTCAAATTTGCATCTTCAACAGATACCTCTGCTTTGTATAACTCTAGCATACTAAGATGATTTTGGAATCAGTCATAGGCAACATCAAGACCTTCTCTTTCACCAAAAGTGAATGTTTCAAACTGTTGCTTCAACAGATTTCTATGCATCTTCTTGGAAGCATCATTACCTCCAAATCTTGTCTTGAGAGCAGCCCATAGTTGTTTTGCATCCTTAGCATCATGAAACTTTAGTAGTGACCATCGTGAATAGCGATAACAGATGTTGAGAGCCTTTTCTTGATTTCTTTTGTAGTCACCGCAAGGTAGGCTTAGGTGGTTTAGGTTGTCCAGAACTTCTACAGTGTTCTTCAAGAACTTCATTACCATTGACAATCACATCCCACAATGCATGGTCCGTAATAGCAATGTATCGCCTCATCTTCATGCTCCGTAGATCATATTCTCCTTCTTGATGATAGGAATTCGAGTGAGGTGATGGATGGGGTGGTGCAACTTCAATGACATCTTTAGGGTTTGTAGTTAAATCGGTTTTAAGGGTTTCTTCTTAATCAGAGTTTCCACACAAGCTCTGATACCACTTGTTGGATCGATATACTCTGACCAAACTAACTATGTAGCTTGTAAGGGTTTAGCAACCTTGGATAAATCCTAAATTACTAACAATGAAACACTGATATTACTCTATTAAGTATGCGGAAACTACTTCAATAAAGCTAAGAAGAATAACTTTAAACTTCAACGATTATATTAAAACTTTGAACCTGCTTGATACACAGATTCACTAACAACCCTAATAACTCTAATATCGAACTTGCATGTAAGTCGTATCTCTAATATTCTCTAATGTTGCATTTTCTAATGCCAATCTAGGGTCCTTTTATAGGCATAAGGAGTACCCTAGTCGGTTTACAATTACAATCCTTGTACGACAAGTAATACTAATTCTAAACTAAGAATATTCTAGAATTACATAATAATCCATAAACGATATAGCAGCCCTTTAGCTTTTTGCAAGATTTTGACACGAGCAAGATTTTGACTTTCATTAAGCAAGACTTTGACTTTCTTCAAGACTTTAATAAATAATTAAGCGAATTAAATGCGTAACATACCTCTTGCAAATGTCGGATCTCTTGAACAAAATAGAAGAAGTGGTTTAAAGAGTTGTCACTTACCGTTTACAACTCAAACCAATTAGGTGTAAGAATAGTGTCTTACTACCACGGTTTTGTACACACGAATTAACCAACGAATCAAGCGATTGCTAGATCTAACACAAGTCCTTGTTTTATGAAAAACAAAACCAAAACACCCTTGGAGGAGGGTTTCGGCGAAAGTAAGCAAGAGAGAGAGAGAGAGATCTAGGGTTAATTCAATGCACAAAGTTATGAAAAACCCTAAGCCCTAGCCTTTGTATATATAGTGAATGGAAATCTTGAAAAAAAGTTAGGGTTTAGGGCTTGGAGAAGCCCCCTATGGCGGCCACCCTAAGAGAGAAAAAGAGATTCGAAATCTTTTCCATTTTCAAGATATTCACCATATATTCTCCCATTTAACATTTAACGGTCGTTAGTCATTTCCGTTAAATACTTAACGATCGTTAGACGGACTTTATGTGTAATAATTAATCGTAAACATTAACATTAATTATTTAACTTTAATTCTCATTCGCTAATGTGTGCAATCCCGTGGTCACGAGTTCGAATCCGGACATTTACGTATTTATAAATATATACATTTCCAACAGCTCCCACTTGGATATGTTTACAAAACGTGAAATGACATTGGTTAGCGTCTAGCAACACGCCAATGCCCGGTACAACTCGTGTATGGTTTTCGGAGAAAACCAAGTTTCGATGATTCATCATCATATTCATCCTTTGTTTCTAATACCATGTTAATAAGAATATGGATCTCACTCATTTCTTAATTAACTATTACATTTCTCGCTTTATGTGATTGATCAAGATTACCAATTCTTACGAACATATTCCGAAGACCTTGGGCATGGCCATGCAAACATCTTAACAACCCTACGAGGGCCCAACGATATTATACTTCAAAATAAATTTGAAGGAAACAAATCCGTTTTGACTACAAGCGAATTCATAAATTTCGCAACACTTACGAAAACAACCCTTATAACTACCGATTCGTATAGCGTTAGATTGCTTCACAAAATGCACTACATCCATGACATATCTACGGTATCTCAAGTCGGAGGATAAATATTCATGATATACTTAATGACAAAGATCCATAAAGTATCATCATGTGGGTGGGATAAGTCCTATACTCGATTCATTGAATATCATCGAAATTAGTCATGCTACGCATCAATATACTTTCAAGTATATTCTAACTAATACTCAGTTTGTCTTAATTCAATATCATTCCCATGTTATTGATTGACAACGGACTATTTAGAATAACTTAAGTTATTCAAGGATTTAAACATGCAAATATAGGATAACATCATAATAAATGAATAATAAACATAACAAAATACTTTATTTCATTTCAATAATAATGTTTACAATATCCTTTTATCTAAAATACTTAGTCACGAGATGGGCATGAAACTACTAGCTAAGCGAAGTCCAAACTTATCGGACAAATGATTAAGTTTTTCACCGGTAAGGCCTTCGTTAAAGGATCGCTAGGTTATCATCTGTGTGAACTTTGAGCAACTCAATTTCACCTATCTCGACTTGTTCTCGAACATAGTGATATTGTCTAGGATAGTGTCTGGTGCCCTTCATGACTCGGGTTCATGGGCAAAAGTAATTGCGGCGAAATTGTCACAATATACTTTAATAGGATTTTCAATCGACGGCATAACACCAAGCCCGAAACAAACTTCCTTATCCAAACGGCTTCCATGGCGACCTCGAGGCGCGCTATGTACTCACTTTACATAGCGAGACATCGCAAGTGTTGTCATTTCTTGCTCTTCCAATCCACAACACCTCCATTGATGACAAATATGTAACCCGTCGAGACTTCGTATCATCTTTGTCACACTTCCGGGATGCATCGCGATAACACATAACAGACGATTACGCTTGGGATTTCCCCATACACTATGAACATATCTCTTGTAGCCCTAAGGTACTTGAGAATATGTTTAACAATGATCGATGAATTTCACCGGATTACGTTGATACCGATTGGTCAAGTTTTGAGCAAACGCCACATCGGGCCTTGTGCATCGTACCGCATACATGATAGATCCTACAACCAAGCATAAGGAACTTTCTTCATCGCGCCACCTCTGCGGTGTTGAAGCACACCTTGGCTGCTCAAACCATGATTTACTTGCATTGGCAAAAATCCCTTCTTGGAATTTTGCATATTGAATCTCTTCAATATTTTGTCAATGTAAGCACTTTGGCTTAAACCAATTAGCCGCCTTGATCTATCCACAGTAGATCTTGATTCCAGTATGTATCTTGCTTCCCTAAGTCCTTCATCGAAAAACATTTACCAAGATAGGCTTTCACCTCATTTAGACTTGGTATATGATTTCCCATGATTAATATGTCATCGACATACGAACAAGGAAAGTAACATGACTCCCACTAGCTTTGTGATATACACATGGCTCATCAAGATTCGAGTAAATCCAAAACTTTTGATTTCTCCATCGAATCTTTTATTCCATTGCCTTGATGCTTGCTTGAGTCCATAAATGGACCTTTTAAGCTTGCATACGGTTAGGAAATAATGGATTCACAAACCCCTCGGTTGTGCCATATAGATGTCTTCATCTGAGCGACCATTCGAAAAGCGGTTTTGACATCCATTTGCCAAATCTCATAGTCATAGTGTGCGGCTATAGCTATGAGAATCCTAATAGCTCTTATGTCCGCTACGGGAGAGAATGTCTCCTCGTAATCAATGCCATAGGTTTGAGTAAAACCTTTAGCTACTAGACGATCCTTGTAGGTGTGTACATTGCCATCCATGTCGGTTTTCTTTTGAAGATCCACTTACTTCCAACGACTTTAGCATTGGGAGGAAGGTCAACTTCAATCCAGACATCATTATCTTTCATGGATTGCATTTCCCATTCATAGCAATCGCCATTTATCCTTTTCGGGATCGACCATGGCGACCTTATAGTTAGCGGGTTCATTAAGATCCCCAACCATATTTTCCTCCACCTCTACGTTAAGACATAGGCGGTCGGTGCACGTATAGTCCTTTCGGACCTACGAATGGGAACAACTTGGGAGGAGCGCCTAAGCTTTCGGCTCTTCTTGAAGTTGGCTAGTATTTTCGAAAGGTGTTGTATCTTCTTGATCATATTCGGATCATATACTCTCCCAGCGAGTTCTTGAGATATGAGATTCCTTTCAAGGAAATCTCCATACCTAGCCACTATGACTTTGTTCTCGGTGGGTAGTAAAAGTAGTAACCCATAGTTTCCTTAGGGTATCCTACAAAGATACACTAACGAGATCGGGTTGGAGCTTATCGGTGAGTCACGTTTAACAAGCGCCTCACATCCCGGACCTTTAAGTAAGAAAAGTTGGGAGCTTTTCTGTCCATATTTCATATGGAGTTTTAACAACCTTCTTCGTTGGAACCATATTCAAAATGCGAATAGCGGTTTCAAGGGCATAATCCCAAAAGTAAAAGGAAGAGTCGTAAGTTCAAACATTGATCGTACCATGTCAAGTAAAGTACGATTTCTCCTTTCGGATACACCATTTTGTTGTGGAGTATAAGGAGATGTGAGTTCTTGGATAATTCCACACTCATTAAGTAATCTTTGAACTCTTGACTTATATACTCACCACCTCTATCGGATCGAAGAGCTTTAATCTTCTTACCGAGTTGTAATTCTACTTCACTTTTGAAAACCTTAAATGTTTCAAAGACTTCATGTTTATGTTTAAGTAAATAAACATAACCATAACGACTGAAATCATCCGTAAAGGTTAAGAAGTAGGTAGCACCACGTTTTGACACATGTCTAAGTGGACCACACACATCAGTGTGTATCAATCCAAGTAGATCAGAAGCCCTTTCCACTTGTGGTGAAAAAGGTTTCCTTGTCATCTTCCCAGCTATGCAAGACTCGCATTTGTCAAATGATTCATCATCGACCGTTTGTAAAAGCCCATCGTGTTGCAGCTTTTCCATGCGTTTCTTGCCTATATGGGCAAGGCGACAATGCCAAAGATAAGAAGAGTCACAGTTCAACTTGCTCTTCTTATTGCTAATGCTATACAACAATTATTTTCATTGGATACACAACCATCCATATCAATTTCAAACACACCAAGCATAGGAATTGCATTAAAATAAAAACATTATTTAAAGCGAAATTCCATAAGCGGTAAAAGTGTGCACAAAACCAATATCTTTTAACAAAAGCGAAATAACACCCCTAACAATGGAGGGTGCATAATGACAATTATTTAGTTCCAAAATTAAGCCGAAGGCAACACTAAATCAAAAGTCCCTATGGCTTCGACAACTGCACGCTTTCCATTTCCAACGTACAAGTATCTCTCTCCACAGTCGACTTCCTTGCTCCTCTAAGTCCTGCGATGTATTACGGATGTGAGTACCACATCACGTATCATATATCCGAGAATTTTGCTTATGAGGAAAAGAAAATAATTCAAACATAAAAATACACGATGAGCTAGGCACCATCTTATTTTTATTACGAAGGCACTCATTCGAGATAAACTGGGCAGTTCCGCTTCCGGTGACACAGTGAGTTGCGATGGTGGCAAGTTAAATCCTTCTTAGGATTCTCCTTTTCTTTGCGGGGTTCTTCTTAGGAGGTGGTGGGATGACAACTTGTTTCCCTTTCCTTTTCCTTTCCCTTTCTTATCGCTTGCGGCTTTGGCTTATTCACCCTACCACCTTGTATTGCTAGTACAGCAGGTGTAGGAGCCTTCTTTGGCAATCTCTTCTCGAAGTCTACAAGCATTGCATGTAACTCATTCAATGTCTTCCCCGTGCAATGCATGTTAAAATTTCGGACAAAATCACCAAATCGTTCCTGATTAAGGGAGTGATTGATGAGGCCGACACATACATCATTCGAGTAACCACGGTAGAGCTTCTCCAATTGGTCCAAGTGATGTTTCATCTCAAGGGCGTGGTCGGAGACAGTTGCCAACCTCACCTTGCGGTATGAACCTTTTCAATTAGTTCATACGATTCATTGCGGTGGCTTCTCAAACATACGTTTGAGTTCATCTAGCATGCTCATAGGCGGATAGTGCTCAAATTGTTTTGCAATTGAGCGAGACATCCCGAAAGCATTAGACACGCCACATCATTGTGCTTCTCATATTCAACACGATATGCCTCTTGTTCAAGAAGCGATGGCCGTGTCGAGAGGAGCATCGAGCGGAGGTGTAGTCAAAATATCAAGTCTTTTGGCAACACGAAGGATGATCCTAAGTGCGATGCCAATCATTGAAATTAGGGCGGTCGACTTGTCTCTTCCAATCATATCTTTGAAAGCGAACTCATTAAGCTCATAGTGTTTTCGGGTTGATGAGCCATCTACGAGAAAAAGTTCAAAAACCATAATTAGTATTTTGATAATTTTCCTTTTCAATAAACAATTAAATACCCAAGGTTCATATTCATATAACCAATTAATTATTATTGAAAACTAGGATCCAAATTGTCATAATCTCATCACGTCGATTGATCGCTAGTAATGAACCTTATACAAAATGGTAGAGCTTTTGCTCAATTGCCAATTTCAATTGCAATTCCTAGATTTATGGGATTTACATATAGCCAATTTCAATTGCCATGTAAACATGTTTTATCCCATCTTATGCCTTGAGTTGCCGGTTCTCACCGCCTAACTCAATTAAGTTGTCCAACTTAAGCGCAAAATCGTCCATGCCCGTTCTCACGACACGTGGACATTTTACCCTTTGATTACGATCTAAGTCACGTTCTCACGCAAATAAAGGTAATCTTAGGTGTTTCCGTTTCGTTGGATGGCATATAACTTAAATTAAAGGGTAATAATTTTGATGTCAAATCAAATATGTACAAAGATGTCATGCATTCATCTTCGTAGCATAGTTTTATTAAAACATTTATATCCTTGTTTTAATGATTTAAGCTTTTCATCATCAAACTTTAATCGAGGTATTGGATAACCAATTAAAGAATCACCTTAATTACCACTATATCCTACTCTTGCATGAGTCATAAGACCCAAGTTATTCGGATAATTACCACAAAAGTGGCGTAGAAATTAAAGTAATTCACCCTTAAGATTTTATGCACATATAGGAATACTTGGTAGCTCCATTAAGGCGCACAAGCGAGGCGGAGAATCGGTCGTGTGAAGCATATTAAAAACCCTCATCTTTAGGGTCACAATTTAATGCGTACCCTCCTTGTACCCATCACACAGTTTGTCATTAATGGGTGAGCCGTTCTAACTATTTTGTGCAAAAAATCAATCAATTAAACGATTATGATTACTATGCTTAAAATACATGTTTCACCATTGTTTAGGTCAGTTTATTTTTCTTGTAAAAATACCCTTGTTACACATAACAAACAAGCAAGTATTTAAAAAATAAACAAATAAACAATGAATGCATAACATAATAATAAGTCATGCATATCAAATAGCCACATGCAAACCTTTTTGATAAATCCTATTAATAATCAATTCTAGATCATCAATATGTATATGTTTAATTAAGACTTTCACCCGTTTTCACTATGTACAAGGTGAGCCACATGCATCGATTCATCGATTGCGTAAGTCAAAATTAAACACATACCACATAGCACATAATTGATTAAATAATAATGATTGAGGTCTTCCCAATTTTAGATCTATCATAATATTTAGTGTATATCACTTAACCAAGTAAAACATACAATAAAAGCGGATCCATGATAAAACATGCATGTAATTATCATGGATATAAATCACACTTAACAATTAATGCAATTAAGCGAGTTACATAATACACATAAAATTGCATGCAACCTAGGGTTTCTAATCCAATTAAAACTTTAGTTTACAAAACCTAATTAGGGCACCAAAAAATGCCCCCAAAAAAAATTAGGGTTTAGGTTTTGCAAACCCTAGATCTCGCATACAAATAATAACACAATCATGTTTATTTTATTTATGTGTTTGATAATTAATTACTTGTTATACAAGGCTCGTGATGCCACTGTTGAGTTTATAATACATGAATACAATAAAACATGTAGACACCACAGTACACGTGGAAGACTTAAGATCATAACAAATAAATAATTAAGCGAATTAAAAGCGTAACATACCTCTTGCAATTGTCAGATCTCTTGAACAAAACAGAAGAAGTGGTTTAAAGAGTTGTCCTTTACCGTTTTACAACTCAAACCAATTAGGTGTAAGAATAGTGTCTTACTACCACAGTTTTGTACACACGAATTAACCAACGAATCAAGCGATTGCTAGATCTAACACAAGTCCTTGTTTTTATGATAAACAAAACCAAAACACCCTTGGAGGAGGGTTCGGCGAATAAGTAAGCAAGAGAGGAGAGGAAGATCTAGGGTTAATTCAATGCACAAAGTTATGAAAAACCTAAGCCCTAGCCTTTGTATATATAGTGTATGGAAATCTTGAAAAAAAGTTAGGGTTTAGGGCTTGGAGAAGCCCCTTGGGCGGCCACCCTAAGAGAGGAAAAGAGATTCCAAATCTTTTCCATTTTCAAGATATTCACCATATATTCTCCCATTTAACATTTAACGGTCGTTAGTCATTTCCGTTAAATACTTAACGATCGTTAGACGGACTTTATGTGTAATAATTAATCGTAAACATTAACATTAATTATTTAACTTTAATTCTCATTCGCTAATGTGTGCAATCCGTGGTCACGAGTTCGAATCCGGACATTTACGTATTTATAAATATATACATTTCCAACACTTGGGTGATACCAGTTTGGATGTTGGCGTGGATGGGATTTCTAAAATTATGGAGCTAAGAAGTTCACCGTTCTTTGGACCTTCTTCTATATCCAATCATGTGCCTCACGAGCCACAAGACAACCTTGAGATTGTAATAGACATAACCCCGCCTCAAATAAATCCAAAGATCGAGACGGTGGTGGTGCGGCGAATGCGGGAGGCGAATGTGGTGCAGCGGCGGCCGCTCCCGGTACCACAAAGACTTAGTAGGAGAAATCGAATGTTAACAATTAAAGATTTTGAAGCTTTTTCTAATGGTTAGGATCAAAGAGAAAACGAAAAGGCAAACAGGAGATGGAACCGAGAAGCGAGCTCGTGTCCGTGATCGATCGGTCTCGAGTGATGGTGCGGTGGATGGTGCAATCAGTGGTGCGACTGATATGATCCAGGATCAAGCACAAGTTTGACCTGTTGCTAGCTAATTCTAGATTTTATCAAACATGAAAAATTTTGTTCCCTTTTTCTTGTAAGAGAACTATAGTAGTGTTTAAGGTTTAAACAATAAAGATATTAGCCGTTTCTTTTTTATGTATACAAATTTTCTTAATAGCATATAGTCAGAATCATGTCCCCAGGCAGTATGCTATTGTAACAAGAAACCCGGGATCACACTCAAATAGGACTGTGGGCACACTGTAAGATATTGGTTTTCACATACACATCAAACCATAACACAAAGTTGGCGTATAAGTGGAATTCTAGAGAGAAAGTTAGAGGTTTAGGGAACTTTAGTGAGAGAAAGAAAATTCTTATTATGAGCTCCACTCTGTACTTGGGAGGTAGAGTATTTATAGTCTTACATAAACGCCACACAACGGTGTGGGATCGTGGCATACAATAGGTAAAGACACGTCCGTCCTCCACGGTGTTACTTAACTAAATTCTACTTAACATAAAATAACTATGACTACGAGCATTCTAACGATTACATATACTTGAGGTGACCGACTTTTAATACCGGAATTTCTAATTCTAACAATCTCCCTAAGGAGGTCACCTCAAACATATACGAAAATTACATTGAATACAAACAGATATTACATTAACAATTGTTCTTGTATTCTTGATGTAGTACTTTGCTCAAGCTCGTAGTCATTGATTCCACTCATTGCATGTTTGGTTAATCCAAGTGGAGGTCTTTTCTTGATCCACGTGATAATAAATTTGAGCCAGCATTTGAGATCATCGCCTAATAAAAATCTCGAGACATCCATTGTGGTGTTGGTATTATGTGATGTTGTGACTTTCGGACCGACATGCTCACATTCGGATCATGATATCTTCTCATCGAGTAACAGAAGCTTTCGTTGATTCATGATATTGGCGGCGAGTAGCGAAGCATGGAGTGAAAATATCGAGTCATTAATGCACTAATCATGATTTCTTTTGAGATGAATGTGTTAAGTGAGCATGCGGCTATGGATTGACCGCTTCATTACGATCACCAGAAGCGTCGGGTGTACCGCATAAAACAGTTAGCAATAAAGCGCACGAAAAGTGTCTTTGATCACTTTCGTTGAATTGAGGTACACGGCCCACGGTTCCCGTTGATCAAGATGGTCTTGCTGTGATTAGGTAAGATTCAAAGAATTTCCTTGATGTGGTTTCGCTTGTGCTCTAGTCGTTCTCAAACCGAACGTTCTCAAAGAAGACAACACGGAGTGAGTGAACCAATGAATATAAATTCAGCGATTGATGAAAAGATATTTGAAAAACAATCGTGTATTGCTCAATAGAAATTGTTTTTGCAATACAACGAAGGTTTTATTGAAAATCAATTATCAATCATAAAACACCTTTTGATTTGAAATATCCGTACATGGTCGATTTGCTAAATAAAAGAGTTTTTAAGCACAACGACCGGTTTTCAAAGGTATCCGTCAATCCATAACTTGAACCGTGATTGATTCAAAGATTGAATCTCCCATTGTTTACATTCGGTTGTCACATGGTTGATCTATTGATTAGATCTCACATGCCACCCACCGGGAGCTTGTTTGATGTTGGCTACGAAGGCTTTCCATCTTCATTGTGAATATGTTAGCATATCACTCGGATGTTCCGCAATACCACAAGGATAATGCGTAGGACTCAAGATATAATCTCTCTTCCACATTGTGTGAAATGTAGAGTCTTCATTCAAAGTGTCCTAATGAGATTTATTGATGATCTCGTGGCTCTAGACTCAATATGTGCATATTTGGATCCCGTGTTGGAGACTGGGAGAGGGTCTCCTTCAATATCAACAATCTCTAAGAGAAAGTCGATAGATAATGTCGGTTCCTCGTGAGAATGAAACAAGTCCTTTTAAGAGGAACTTGAGTGGTTTGGAAGGTTGAAGTGCGGTCGTCCTTTGGGTCCATGACGCCTTGTCTTCAATACCGATGTTACCATCAAGAGTATATGAATTGAACCGGTTTCGCCTAAAGTTGAATATATGGAGGGCTATTTGTTTTCACCCTTTCTCATTCAATTCCTTTTAATTCTTCAACCTATTCGAAGCTTACCGAGACTTCATAGCTAGAACCTTGTTGGGTTTATTCCAAGACTAGCTCGGTCTCATCCGCACTCTTCCCATATCTCATTTTTCTCCTTTATCATCATACCTAAGAACTCTACACTAACAAGTGGATAGTCCTCGGTAGATCCCTCCGGTTCAGCGGATCATGGGAACAAATACCTAACCTTATCATCCTTATATCACCGTACATAAAGTAAAGTTGGTCGGTCTATTTGGTATTGTTCATCCGCCATTTGGAACCAATTGAAAACCATTTGAAAATCAATCCGATACTTATGATATATTATCAAAGCATTTTGTACCGAATTGTTTTTATATTTTTAGAACGAGAACTCCCCTCAACATGTGCATCAAATATTTGAAATCGTTTTGCACATGGAGGCAAGAAAAGAATTAACTTCTTTAATAACCATTTTCTAAAGATATCAACATCACTTCCCTGATCAAATCAAGTAGATAAAGCATTTCCGGGAAGGATGAGGTTTTCATAAGTTTGCTCCCCCTCAATATGTGCCTCGAGATATGAAAAGAGTTTTGCACATACTAGAGGGAACCTGCACATTAAGATAAGTGATCACGTTTCAAATCATGGGTTTAAGATAGATGCTCCCCCTCAACATGTGCATGGAAAATCTTGAAATCGTTTGCCACATGTGGGAAGGAGAGCTTGTACATCCTTATAAAACCATTTACCGAATTATCAGTTTAATTCCAATTTGAAGCACACATTCTCCCCCGATCACAATTATCAAATCATTTGAGATTTGTGATCTCTTATAGATTTAAATTGATTTTGAAAGTTTTAAGGGGAATTGTGTCTTGATTATGAAAGCGTTTTAACTGATAAGGATCGGATTTTAAGACTTTAAAACTCCATTGATAAAACATGCATGTATATCTTTTGAAAACAATTTAATGCCAAATAACTTTTAATTTTATTGAAATCATTCTCCCCTCAATCAATGACATAGGTTGTTGATTGAGAGATTGATATTGTGACAAATAAGTCCGGATGATTATCAAAAATAGAGACGAGTTATTTTTCAAAGCGCTTAGTTTTCAAGAGATAAATGTTTATAGAATCGAGCATGGAATTTTGAAAAACATGATAAAGAATAGCTCGTTCTTTCTTTAAAAGCGGTTCTTGCTGAAATGACAATAAACCATTGTCTTACTTTCTCTCAAAAATAATTTTTGATTTTTTTTTTTTTTTTAAACATTCGAACAACATCTAAAGTCCGTGTCATTCTTTGAATGACATCACAAAGACCGTAGATATTATCGAATCGAGGAAAACATGACAAAAGACAATATTTTTGGAATTTTTCAATATTTTACAATTTTATGGATTTTGAAAGTTTTATATTTTTCTATTTGCTTTTTGAAGGTTTTGTAATTTTGTATTTTGCTTTTCGAAAAGATATTTACAAGAGATAGATGAGCATAGACCTTTACTCCTCGCCTTCCTCCACGAAGACGTTTGAGTGTTCGGTTGAAGGCTTTTCAAGCCTAGTCGTGGAAGTATGAACTCAAAACGTTCTCTTGGAAGAGCTTTGGTGAAGATGTGCGCTAACCGGTATTGAGACCTCACAAAATAGAGTTCCACCACACCTTTTCCACTTGTTCCACGATGAAGTGATGTCGAATGTCGATATGCTTTGCTCTTGAGTGTTGAACGTTGTTGCATGAGAGAGCAATAGCACTTTTATTATCACGATGATGTAGGATTTTGTTGAATTCAAAGCCATAGTCGGATAATTGAGATCTCATCCATAAGATTTGAGCACAACAAGATGACATGGCTATGTATTCGACCTCTCGTAGAGGAAATAGAAGTACTCATTTGCTTCTTTGAAGACCAGCTCACAAGCTTATCACCGTCAAGAGGAGGGTATTGACTTTGAAGAATCTTTTGCTCCACTTTGAAGATCCATTTTAGAGCAATAATCATAGCACACTCTGGAGCAGGTACTAACTCCCATACATCAAGTCGATTTCAGCCCAGAGAAACAGCGGAACCTTTGAGTAAATCAGCATTGTTCTAGCGGCTTCTACAAGAGTTCGATTTCGTCTTTCAACTACACCGTTCGTTGAGGAGTTCGTGGAACACTTCTTTGATGACTGATTCAATGCTTTCATAAAATTCACTAAGTTGTTTGTTAACAAACTCGGTTCCATTGTCTCGTCCTGATAATTCTCGACGGTTTTGTTAAGTCGGACTTGTAGGCATTTGATGAGTTTGATGATGATATCGGAGTTTCATCCTTTGTTCTTAAGAACTTGACCTGTGAATCTAGAGTAATCATCAACCACAACTAACACATATTTCTTCCCAAAGATATTCTCACTCTCATTGGTCCACATAAATCCATATGAATTGTATGAAGAACTTCGTGACGAGTTAGTGGGTTTGGGTTTATGGGCATACTTCTTGCTTTTTCCCAATTGACATGTTGAACAAAGATGATCCTTTTCATACTGAGTCTAGGTAAACCTACAACTAAGTCCTTTCGGAGAGATCATTGATGGTGCCAAGTTCGGTGATTGAGACGACGATGCCATAACCATGACTTTGTTTTAGAAGCCTTTGACAACAAGCAAATTGGAGAAGACTTCATCATATCTTCGATAGAGATGGTGTATAGATTTGACCCACGTGAACCTCTTAAAAGCTCCTTACCATCAAGTTCTCTAACGAAGCGGTGTGTTTTCAAGGCTACTTCTAGATCGAGAATCGCAATTGACCAACAGAGAACAAGTTATGACCAAGACCTTCTACATAGTAAACCACGGAGATAACACTTTTGCCAACAAAATAATCTCCATAACCCATAATAGCACCGAAATGATCATTCCGAATCTAACTGTCTCGATGAATTTGCTCACGAAGTTCATGAGCATGACCGGTCGCCATCATATACTTGGAACGACTGAGTCCGGTACCACGAATCGATTTGAACGATCTGCGGTTGAACACGTACAAGAATGGATAATCGGATAATTGGGATCCCATGCAAGAATGGGTTCCATTTGGTTAGTAACAATGGTTGGAACACCCACATCGAAATAGAAGCATTCATATCGTAAATTAAGGCAATGGAATCATTATGAATAGATGCAAGATTAGTGTTCAGATAGCCCTATTCAAAGTGTGCTCACTTAGGGAATAGTTCTACCAAGAGGCATCCATTTTCTAGTGGGCATTATCGATTAGTCTTATGACCAACGGTATCAATGATAGCCTATCTTACTAAATGTTCTTCCTATGGGTTTCCACTTTGTTTCCTAACTTTCTTATGTTTTATCTTTTAGCCTTCTTAGCATGATTTTTAACATTAACAATATTAACTGGACAATTAACATCATTAGGCAAAACATTAACAACACATTCATGATTAGAAGCGAAATTCAAGCGCACATCAATACAAGGTTTTCAAATAGTATCGAAATTGAATTAACTACATGACGCCTATGGCTAATACTAGAATCAACACGATTCGCTTTATTCGCTCAAACTTAAAGTTCCTAGGTAGGTCTTCTACTCTTCCAATGCACATTCTTAGCTTGCGGTCGTGTCCTTCCTTGTATTGTCTTGAGACTTTGACACCTTGCTTTAATGTCACCGATTACTCTGTGGGGAATGGGAACATTAGTTGGTTTTGCTACTCTTTGCATCTCCTGTTTAGATGTACCGGGATCCGAATTACATGCGAGCACACCAAGGTTCACTTTCTTAAAACTAGAAGTCTTTGGGATTTGTACTCCTAGAAGGCACACTAGAGTTTTCTTTCTTAGCATTGACGGATCTGGAATCGAACTACTTAAAGGCACACTAAGGTTCACATTCAAAACATTGGGCATCGAATGAATATCATACTTGGCACTAGGCATCGAACATGGAATCAAAGGATTAACTCTCTCACCTAAGGACTTTGGGCATATTGTGATTAAGCATTCTAGAATTTCTTGAGATCGTTTGGCATATAAGCATGCATGCCCAATTGTATTGTCAAGTGGTTTCTAATTTATCCTCTTCAACAATCTCACGTAGACATTCTAGACAATCCTTAAGGGATGAGAAATAAGTTTGAATATCAAGTTTGTTATTCACGAGATGAGGGGAACATATTTCAAAGACAAAGCATATTTATTACAAGAGTGAACCTTTGATACACCATTCTCCCCATTGGTCATTGGCATTTTCCTTTTACGACTCTTGATTCTCAATTTCCTTTTGCAATGAAGCTATTTGTTCGTTATTTTTGTTACGAGTGACCTTTATTGATTCAAATAACTCATTGAAATGACGCTAACCTTTCATTTTCTTCTAGAAAACTTTCGTTTTCCTTTTGTAATGCATTTACCAAGTTTTGAAGATGAAACGTTTGAGAAATCGAGAATCTAGAGGAGGAGGCATTTGGGAGCTCGTCATATTGTTCGTTTGACCCTTTAATTGAGAGATTTGGGCTTTCAACTTTCGATCGTGTTGCATCGAGCTTGAATCATTCATCACGTTTGTTAATTTGAAAAAGCGCATCAAACTCGGAGCATCCGAGGATGTCTTGATATTTGAAGTTTTGACATTTTCTTTAAGATGTTGATATTTTAGTTGTAAATTAAAATGCTCAGCCTCTAGTTTAGAAAAATGTTTAATCAAATTGTCGTGATCATCCAGTTCAATTTTCTCATTTAGTTTGAAATTAGTCTTTTCAAGCTCAATGACACGATCATGGGAGACTTTCAGTACAATGATAATTCATGAAATTGAGAAGCGTTAATGGAACAATTTGTAGCAGTGAAAAACATATCTTGAGCAACACATTCAGTAATAAGAGTCTCATTCAATGTATGCAAGTTCTTCCTCTCAATCTCATTATATTTTAGTGCACGCTCATAATCACTAACCTCAACTATCATTGCATCAAATTCCTTTTCCATTTCTTTAATGTCTAAATTCATTCCCTTTTTAAGACTTTCAAAATGGTCTTTTAGTTGTTTAAAGAAAGGCATGACTTCAGTTAGATAACATTCTTTCGTTTACTCAAAACCCTTTCCCTTGATAATTCCGATGGGTGTGATTCTTTTCTTGCAAGTTTTCTCAAAATCAACAAATAGTTGAAAGATAACGTATTGACCGATTAAGGTCTTGCTTTTAGTAGCAATAGTTCTAGGAACTAGATGCATTGGTGTATTAGGAGGATACACAGTTGCTTTAGGCATTTTCCTAAGGGGAGGGTTTGTTTCAACAATATTTTCCGCTTTCTGCTTATCTAAGTCCATTTTCCAGAACACTTGTTCGGGAGTCAACAATGTTTAAGACTTAAACATGTTCAAGGAGATCCAATTCTCCTTTTTGTAGTCATGGGGAGTGATAATTACTTTCTTCTCTTTGCATTTAGGATCCTTTAGTTTCTTATTCATCTTCTCCCTTGTGATTTCATCTAATTTCTTATCTTCCTCTGTGCACTCAAAGCAACTAGGTTTTTGTCTAGGTTTAAGAATCTCATTGCCATCATAGATCACACTTTGAGTCGCTTTTGCTATCTTCCGTACTCGGGGTTGGGTTTATCTATAATGGGAACACTATGCTTATCGCTTAGAACTCTATGCTTAGTGATCATGTGAGCGATCAAATGGTGTTCCTTGTATGTACAACTTGTTTTCAAGTTTGTTTTCAAAGTTTTCGATTAGAAAAATCTTTCAAGAGTTTTGATTCCTTTGCATTAAATTCTTGCTTAAGCATTTTCATATTTTCTTGAAGTTCTTGTTTTTGTTTAGCGGTTTAGAAAGCTTTTCTTGCAAGGAATTTAACTCTTGTTTTAATACTTCTTCTCTAAAATTACTTTTTCTAATGATTATGCGCACTTGGTCATCCATTTCACGCTCACGAGTGGTCAACTCAAATTTTGCGTTGTTCATAAATAGCAACACGTTCTTTATAGGCATTTAGTTGAAACTACGAGAATCATCGGAGGCACATGCGGTGAATTCATCAAAACATAATCATTATTGACTACGGAAGATGCATCACTTGGTACAACTTCACTTTCACTTTGTTTCACATATTGATCATATGGGACAACATTGATACTATCCATATTTTCAATATTTGATTCAATAGTTTCGATTGATTGTACTTTGTCATGCATCTTTTGCACATTAGCATCATCGTATAGTTTTAATACCTACGAGATGAGTTTGTCTTTGGATGGGCCACTTGTGGTGAAGATGAGACCTTGGGAGAAACCATTGGAGAAATGCTAGCCATAAAAATTGTGTGTGCGGTGGGTCCATCATCCACATCAGTCGTATGCATCACAATCGCCGACTTGAAAGGCATTCGATGATTGTGACCTATCTCTGAATTGGTACGCTCATCCACATCTGCATCATAGGTCTTGGCATTGCCCTCGGCAGAAACAACAACTCCTCTTCATCAAAGCGGACCATTATCCACGAGCTTGTACAAGCGACATCTTATCTCTGAAGTAATCGACGTTCGAGGCGTTTTGGCGATGTGCGGTTCCTTGCAATGTGTCCTCACCTCCACAATTGTAACATTTGATTGGCTTTGCTTGACCACGATTTCCATTCCTTCCTCTATTCGATTTGCGGCATAACCTCTACCGGCTCCACCTTTTGCTTGTTCGATTGTCGTTCTTGAACGGGTTGTACCATAACCTTCCATCTCGGCGGTGGCTTGATTATGTGGGTTGGAAGCGATTCGAGATTGTTGTTGGTGTGTGGAAGAGTTCATGTTTTGACTAATCGAAGAGCCGATTGATTAATGATGTTTCCAGCGTGTGCATCGGCATCGGCTTGTTTGAACATAGGATCGGGAATGAGTTTGTGATTACCATTACCCATGGGTATGACTTGTGATGCTTTGGTTGTGATTCGATGTTTGAGTAAAATGCGTTGAATCATTTGATGAGCTTGTTTCACCACAGTTGGTTTTGAGCGATTAAGAATCATTTTTCAAACATAGCATGTCTCTCATTTTGGAGAAGAAAGGCATCTGATTGCTCATAGTTTGTATTCTTCAAGCCTTTAGTGAGCTTCACGTAGTGACAAACTTGTGCCATTCGGGATTCATGTTGTTCACAAATTTTGAGTTCAAATTGAATGTTAGGCATAGTCATTCGATGTTCCTCATATCATTAACAAGCTTGTGGAATCTCACATAGTACTCATAAACACTCTCATCCGGTTTCATCTTGAAGTGTTCAAATTCATCATAGAGTTGTGATTCTCTGTCTTCCATAGTTAATTCGAACACGAGAGAAGCATCTTAACATTATCCCACACCGCCTTGGCTTCGGTGTTGTGATTGATCGACTTGTAGATATCTTTTGGAAGACCTTGAAGTGCGATGTTAGAAGCCACGATATCGACATCGAATCTCTTTTTCTCCTTATCATCGAGCTCATCATATGTCTTTGGTGCATCAATTCCATAGACCATTGTTCCATCTTCAATTTGAATCAATTAAGTCTCTAGTTGTCTCAACCCAATATGGTCCTTCATCAATGGATTTGAGAATGTTGACTCCATTTTCCTTTCCAAGACAAGACAATCGATTCGTTGAGCCCAAGAGTCGTAGTCGATTACATCAAGCATGGGTGGACGATATCCAAACCATTGCTTGAACATCCTCGACAATGATGGAGATGATTGTAGAAATGTTGGTAGACATGATGACAAATTAAGCGGGATTTTATAACTCTATGATTAAACCGAAATAGATTCTTTCACGGATTTTACTAAATCAAGAGAAACCGTAGAAAATCACCCAAGTCGCTAGAAAATTATGCACCAAGTCGCTAATTACTAATTCGCTATTCCACCAAGTCGCTAAAGTCCCAAGTAGCTAAACAAAAGACAAGTCGGCTAAATAGCAACTCGCTAAGCCTCTAGTCGCTAGCAAAATTTTGGCGAGAATTAAGCTAAGATACAAGTCGCTAACGAATCAAGTCGCTAAATAGCAACTCGCTACTTACCAAGTCGCTAACACCAAGTCGCTACCGTAGTGGAGAATCCACTACTTGTACTATTAGTCGCTAAGTCTAAGTCGCTAACTCCACCAACCGTAACTCGCTACAAAATGTAAAGCAAGTCGCTAGCAAGAAAAGTAATACGTGGGTCAAGTCGCTAGCAAGAAAACTTCACAAACATCACTTTTCAATCCAAAACAACCCAACGAAGATGATTCAAGCTTACCAAATGAAAACCTAAATACTTGTGATGATTCTAAACAAAAAGTACTAACAAAATCCAAGCTTTAACACAAGAAATCAACCAAATGATGCATTAACCACTAAACTTTTCAAACTCAAAACCACCTAAAACCACTAGAAATCCAAAGATGTGCAAGATATGATCTAACCATGGCTCTTGATACCAATTGTAAGATATTGGTTTCACATACACATCAAACCATAACACAAAGTTGGCGTATAAGTGGAATTCTAGAGAGAAAGTTAGAGGTTTAGGGAACTTTAGTGAGAGAAAGAAAATTCTTATTATGAGCTCCACTCTCTACCTTTGGAGGTAGAGAGTATTTATAGTCTTACATAAAACGCCACACAACGGGCTGTGGATCAGGCATACAGTGGGTAAAGACCCGTCCGTCCTCCACGGTGTTACTTAACTAAATACTACTTAACATAAAATAACTATGACTACGAGCATTCTAACGATTACATATACTTGAAGTGACCGACTCTTTAATACCTGGAATTTCTAATTCCTAACACACACATATATACTATATTATAATTAATAACAGAAATATAGTTGAACTTCAATATATAATAATGTCCTGGTTAATTACTCCTTATTGCCTACATAGTTAATATTGAAGGATAATTGTATGAAACCTAGCTGATTCTATGTATGTTAATTACTAAGTTCCTTTTCATCTTTTACATTAAATAAATATGTGGCTTTTTTTTCCTCCTCATTTCGAATTCCAACCTAAACTGTCAAATTTGTCAAACCAAACCATATTTGAGTTGGTTGTGTCAACTCGACCAAGTTATAATCGGGTTTGTACAATTGGAAATCTGAGTTAAGCCGTATTTCCAAGAATTTACGGCCTAAAAAGATTATCCAAATTGAACTGTGCACATTCTTATTCTTACTGAAGGAGACAGAGGCACTATACCCTATAACTTTCCCTTCTACATTCAGTTTTTCATTGTTGCGACATGTATTGTAGAGAGTCCATTTTATCTAGCTTATACAAAAATCAATTAATTTGTGCTATATTTTATTCAGTACTAGATAACTGTAATTTAGTGCTACACACTTAAAAATGTCTGTATAAATAAAATCAGTTATGAAGGTGTCCATATATGTATCGACTACAAATAGATAAGTGTGTATAAATGGCTTCAGTAAGGAACCTAAAATGAAACGAAACAATTATGGGAATATTACTTTTATGATTTCTAGCTGAATTTGTATTGTTGGAATTATATAACATGACAATCAAATAAATAATCACAAAACATCAAAGTATTCAAGCGAAGCATATAGGATGTATTAACAAATAATTAATTAACATAAAAGAATATGCGTACATTTTCTTGATTCTAGCCGAACAAGAATCAAATCCACAAACTAGCAACGGATGAACCCTAATTTGATTTAATTAGGATTATATGAATTACCCCTTACCGTTTTGTAATTCAATCCAAGAATAATAACAAAAGTATGTTATTACCACGTTCTTGTACACACGTACTAAACCGAATTAAAGTAATGCTAGTTTTGATAAAACAAATAACTTGTTGTGGAAAAAGAAGTGGATCGACACCCTAAAGAAGGTGTACGATCGTTTGAAGCAAGAAACACACAAAAACAATTTAGGTTTAAGCTTATGAGTACAAGAGATGCAAAACACAAGACCCCTAGCCTTGTATATATACTCATCTAAACTTGGTGAACAAGTTTTAGTCAAGTTGGGTTGGGTTTCCTTTGCCCTTGGCCGATCGGTTCTCAACCTCCACAAGGGGTTCCGGAATCTTCCCAAACTTTGCATTCTAGTCCTTTTCCAAATACATTTAACGCCCGTTAGTCCATTACATTAATTACTTAACGTCCGTTAGTTATTTCGTTTAATCAATAAATAAATATAACATTTATATTTAATTATTAACTTTAAATTCTCATACGTAAAGCGTGCAATCCGTGGTCTCAAGTTCGATCCGAACTCACGCCTACTAATTTATATCCATAAAACTAACGACTCCCACTTGGATATATCTTAATAGAGTGATCACATCGGTTAGCGTCTAGCAACACTTCGATGCCTCTAGTACAACTCGAGTAAGGCTCTGGAAAAACCTTTTAATGATTTCTCATTATTATTATCCTTTGTTTCTAATACCACGTTAAATAAAGATATGGTATTAAGTCATTCTTTATAAAACTATTATGTTTCTCGTTATAAGTGATTGACCAAGATTACCGAATCATCTAAACATATTTAGGGAGATTTGGGTGCGGCCGCACAAACATCTTGTCAACCCTACGAGGGGCCAAGAATATTAAACTCCAAATAAATTTGAAGGAACAAATTCTATCTTGACTACAAGAATAACCCACAAACTTTGTAACATTTCGAAAACAACCCTTATGACTACCGGCACGTATAGCGTTAAGTTGCTCCACGAAATGCACTACATTCATGACACTTATCCGGTATCTCAAGTCCGAGGATAACTATTCATAATTTACTTATAACAATATCCACAAAGTAAATTATGTAGTTGGGATAAGTCCTACATTCAATTCATTGAATATCATCTGAAATTGGTATGCATTCTCATCAATATACTTTCAAGTATATTCTACCACATCTCTCAGATTTGTCTTAATTTAATGATACTCCCATATCATCAATCGACAATGGACATTTAGAATAACTAAGTTACTCATGGATTAAACATGCAAATATAGGACAACAAATATTATAAATGAAAATAAACATAATCAAAACTTTATTTCATCAAAATAATAAATGTTTTAAAATATCCTTTATCCAAATACTAATCACGGTTATGCATGAAACTATTAGCTAAACGAAGTCCAATTCCATTGGCAAGTCTAATAAGCTTGTCTTTAGCTAAAGTCTTAGTGAACGGATCACTAAGTTATCATCTCATGTGAACTTTCAATAGATTTATTTCACCTTCACGGACTTGTTCCCGAACATAGTGATACTTAGTAGAAAATGTATGGTGCCCTTCATGACTCTGTGTTCATTGGCAAATATGATTGCGCATAATTGTCACAATACATATCAATAGGCGATTCAATTGAAGGCATAACACCAAGCCCATAAATGAATTTCCTAATCCAAAAGCCTCCATTGCGCTTCCAAGCAGTATGTATTCGGCTTCGCAGCAGACATCGCATCGACTATACTTCTTGCTCTTCCGATCAATCGCTCCTCCATTGATGACAAAGACATAACCCGTCTGAGACTTCGTATCATCTTTATCACATCGCCAGACGCATCACAAGAACTCAGTAACACCAAGCTCGTGTCCGGATTTCCACCATACACTAAAACATATCTTTAGTATTTCGAGATACTTGAGAATATGTTTAACAAAGAATCCAGATGAAGTTCACCCGGATTTTGTTGATATCGATCGGTCATGTTTTGAGCGAACGCCACATCCGCCTTGTGCATCTTACCGCATACATAATAGATCCTACACCAAGCATAAGGAACTTTCGCATGCGTGCCACCTCAAGCGGTGTTAAAGCACACATATCGCTACATAAGCCATGCTTTACTTCCATCGGCAAATATCCTTTCTTGGAATTTTGCATCTTGAATCTCTTCAATATTTTATCAATGTAAGCGCTTTGACTTAAACCAATTAACCGCTTTGACCTATCTCGGTAGATCTTGATTCCCGAATGTATGCGAGCTTCTCCTAAATCCTTCATGGAAAAATACTTCCCAAGATATGCCTTAACATTTTGCAAACTTGGAATGTCTTTCCCATAATTAATATGTCATCGACATAAAGAATTAGGAAAATTACATCACTCCCACTAACTTTATGATATACACATGGCTCATCAAGATTTTGAATAAATCCATACCTTTTGATTTCTTCATCAAATCTCTTATTCCATTGCCTTGATGCATGCTTCAATCCATAAATGGACCTTTGAAGTTTGCATACACGGTTTGGAAATTGTGGATTCACGAACCCCTCAGGTTGCTTCATATAGATGTCTTCATCTAAGCGACCATTCAAGAAGGCGGTTTTGACATCCATTTGCCATATCTCATAGTCATAGTATGTTGCTATAGCTATGAGAATTCTAATAGCTCTAATGTCCGCTACAAGAGAAAAGGTCTCCTCGTAATCAATGCCATAAGTTTGAGTAAAACCTTGCGCAACTAGACGAGCTTTATAGACGTGTATATTGCCATCCATGCCAGCCTTAATTTTATAGAGCCACTTACTTCCAACCACCTTGGCGTTTAGAGGTAAGTCAACCTCTACCCAGACTTCATTTTCTCTCATGGATTGCATTTCCCCATTCATTGCAACCTGCCATTTTTCCTTATCGGGACTTGCCATGGCGACTTTATAACTAGTAGGCTCTCCAAGATCTCCTAACATAGTTTCCTCAACCTCTACGTTAAGACATAGACGTTCAGTGCACGTGTAGACCTTACGGATCTGAACGGAATCACTTCAACTTCGGTGGAGGACCCGGACTATCGTGTTCTCACCGAAGTGCGTTAGTGTTTTCGAAGGTAATGCATCTTCATGATCATCTTCCGGATCATAAACTCTCCCATTGAATTCTTGAGATACGAGATCTCTTTCAAGAAAATCTCCATACCTAGCAACAATTACTTTATTTTCGGTTGGATAGTAAAAGTAGTAACCCATAGTTTCCTTAGGGTATCCTACGAAGATACACTTTACAAATCTTTGTTGGAGTTTATCTGTTGAGTCACGCCTAACATACGCCTCGCAACCCCGCACCTTTAAATAAGACAGGTTAGAGCTTTACCATGCCATATTTCATATGGTGTCTTATCAACCTTCTTAATGGGAACCATATTTAGAATGCGAACAATGATTCCAAAGCATAATCCCAAAAGGATAAAGGTAGAGTGGTAAGATTAAACATAGATCGTATCATGTCCAACAATGTACGATTTCTTCTCTCGATACACCATTTTGTTGTGGAGTATATGGAGAAGTGAGATTCGGACAATTCCATTCTCGCCTAAGTAATCTTTAAACTCTTGGCTTAGATACTCGCCTCCTCTATCGGATCGAAGAGCTTTAATCTTCTTTCCCAATTGCGCTCTACTTGACTTTGAAAACCTTAAATGTTTCAAACACCTCATGTTTATGCTTAAGTAAATAAACATAACCATAACGGCCGAAATCATCAAGAAGGTTAAGAAGTAGCTAGCACCTTTCTTTGACACATGTCTAAGTGGTCCACACACATCAAGATGAATAAGACCAAGTAGATCGAAGCCCTCTCCATATTGCTATGAAAAGGTTTCTTCGTCATCTTCCCGGATATGCATGACTCACATTTATCAAATGATTCATCATTGATATTTTGCAAAAGCCCTTCTTGTTGCAAACTTATGCATGCGAGCCTTGCCTATATGAGCAAGTCTACAATGCCAAAGATAAGAAGAATTCAAGTCTAACTTTATCTTCTTGTTAATGCTAAACATCGAATTATTATTATTGTTAGATTCATTTCCAATCACATCAATTTCAAACACACCATTCACAAGAATTGCTTTAAAATAAAATACACCATTTAAAGAAACATCAATTCCATTACGTGAAATAGTATGAGTAAAACCATCATCCAACAAAAGCGAAAGGAAACAACACCTCTAATTATAGAAGGTGTGTAATGACAATTGTTCAATAACGATTACTAAGCCCAAGGCAATACTAAACTAAACATTCCTATGGCTTCAACAATGCATGTGCGCCATTTGCCACGTGTAGATATTGTTCCCCCATAGGCAAGCTTCCTCTCCACTCTAAACCCACAGAGTGTATTACAAATGTGAATACCACAACCAATTATCATATACCGTGAATTTTTATGATTTAGAGTAAATAATTCAATGACAAATAAATTACACAAGGACCGGCCGAGGACCCGTCATACTTCATCTTATTTTCCCGCAATTCATCAAGATAGAGAGCACAATTTCTCTTCCAATGCCCAACTATCTTGCAATGGTGGCATGCTTGATCCTTTTAGGATTATCCTTCCTAGGAGTAGGGTTCTTCTTGGGTTGAGGTTGATAGGCCATAACCTGCTTTGCCTTTGTCAACCTTACCCTTACCCTTCCCTTCCCTTCTTGTTGTTCGCATGCGCGGTTTTGGCTTATTAATCCTTCCACCTCAATAGCAAGTACCGGGAGGTAGGAACCTTTTGAGGCAACCCTTTCTCATAGTCAATTAGCAATGCGTGTAGGTCAAGAATCGCCTTCCCACGCAGTGCATATTGAAGTTTCGACAAAACCATTAAAATCCTTGTTAAGGGATCTATTATTCGATTCACACCATGTCATCATCATAAGTTTTTCCAAGTGCCTTGAGTTGATCCATGTATCCTTTCATTTCCAATACATGAGCACTTACGGGTTTACCCTCTCCCCGCCTACCGTGTAATGCGTCGGTCAAGTCATAAATCTCGACTCAACACGGTTTCTCAAACATAGTTCAAGTTCATTGAGCATATTATATGGGAAATAATGTTCGAACGCTTTTGAAGAGCGATTCCATCGCTCCCAACATAATACAAGCCACATCATTATGACGCTTATACTCAGCCCACTCGTCCTTTTCAACGAGTAGTTGTAGGACCGATGGGTTCAAGCAGGCAAGGTTCATAAAGATATTTCAACCGTCAACTGAACAATTCTAAAGAGCGGTGCCAATCATTGAAATTCTTAGAGCGCGACTTTTCTCGATCAAAAAGTTTTTGAAACCTAGAGCGATGTTAGTGTTATCGTTGTTTTGAGCCATTTCTACGTAAAAAGTTCAAGTATTAGTATTTTCGATAATACAACTTTTCAAGAAATAAATATACCCAAGGTAATATAAACATATAACCATATAATTTTCTTGAAAACTAGGATCCAAATTATCATAGATTCATTACATCGCTTGATCCGCTAGTAACGAAAGCACATAATAAGGTAATCATCAAACATTAATTGGCAAACAATTTCCAACTCCTAGATCATTATGGGATTTATATTTTCCAACGCTATTGCAAATATAAACATGTTTCATCCCATCTTATGCCATTGAGTCCGTGTCTCACTTCCTACTCAACTTAAGTGTCTAACTTAAAGAAGCGCAAATATGTCCATGTAAGGTCGACTTTACATAGAGATTTACCTCTCCATCACAATCTAGCCAAATCTTGTCATGACGTAAATTTCAACTTCAAGTGTTCCTTTTAATTAGATGGCATATAACTTAATTCAAAAGGGTACTAGTTTTGATTTTATGTGGTCAAATCAAATATGTACAAAGATGTCATGCATTCATCTTGTAGCATAATTTTAATAAAAACTTTTATTACAAATTCATAAAGATCAAATTATCAAAGTCTTGACCGAGGTATTGGGTTCACCAATCAAGGAATTTAGTGTTAATTATCGTCCATTATACCGTACTTTTGCATAAGTGTAAACACTTAGTGTTTCGGTAATTACCACCAAAGTGGCGCATGGAATTAAAACTAATTCGCCTTAAGATGAGTTTGTACATTCTATGGCTTACTTAGTAGCTCCATTCGAACTTACAGGGGAGGACCGGTAAGCGCAAAGCATAACCTAAGACATCCTTTCGGTGTGATCATGCACTTCTTTATTAACCCTTTATAGTTCATTCTAGTGGGTGAGCTGCTTCGCACCATTTGTACCAAAGTCACCAATCAATTAAACTATTGAAAACTTAACTCTTCCAAAACAAATCAAATTTCACCATTGTTTAGTCCGTATTATTTTTCTATTCAAAATTACCCTTTGCTTAAAACTATCTAACATAATAAACAAACAAGTAACAAATAAAAATAAACTACTAAAAAAACAATGCGCATATAATAAACAATTTATACGTAAACAAGTAGCCACATGCAACTTATTCGATAAAACCCTATTAATAATCAATATCTAGGTTAAATTAATGCATATATTAATTAGGGCTTTTACTCTCTCAATTGAGAGTGAGCCACATACATCGACGAATCGATTCGTAAACCCATAATTTAATAATATACCAAATTGCACATAATTGATTGATTAATATATATAATTGGAGTCTTTCTCAATTCAAGATTTATCGTAAATAAGTATTCTTAACAATTAAACTATATCAAAGTAACTTATCCATGACTAACATGCATGTATAATCATGGATATCTTAACAATTATACAATTAAGTCACAAGATCGCATATAAAAAATTCCATGACACATAACAAATTATTCACGAATTAATCACGTAACTAATATATTAATTCTAGGTTTAAATAAGGTTATCAAACAATTTTCAAAACCTTAAAAAAAATTTAAACATGTGTCGACAAAAAAAAAGGGGTACGCCCCAATTCTTAAAAAAATCGACCAAACAAAAAATTAAACATAAACCCTAGATTAACATATCAAACAACATACAATTATTTGTTTTATTACGCTTTTATGTAATTAATTACTCATTAAAACCAATGACTCGTGATGCCACTGTTGGAATTATATAACATGACAATCAAATAAATAATCACAAAACATCAAAGTATTCACGGAAGCGTATAGGATGTATTAACAAATAATTAATTAACATAAAAGAATATATGCACCTTTTCTTGATTCTAGCGAACAAGAATCAAATCCACAAACTAGCAACGGATGAACCCTAATTTGATTTAATTAGGATTATATGAATTACCCTCACCGCTTTGTAATTCAATCCAAGAATAATAACAAAGTATGTTATTACCACGTTCTTGTACACACGCATTAAACCGAATTAAAGTAATGCTAGTTTTGATAAAACAAATAACTTGTTGTGGAAAAGAAGTGGATCGACACCATAAAGAAGGTGTACGATCGTTTGAAGCAAGAAACACACAAAAACAATTTAGGTTTAAGCTTATGAGTACAAGAGATGCAAAACACAAGACCCTGGCCATATATATACTCATCTAAACTTGGTGAACAAGTTTGAGTCAAGTTGGGTTGGGTTTCCTTTGCCCTTGGCCGATCGGTTCTCAACCTCCACAAGGGTTCCGAATCTTCCCAAACTTTGCATTCTAGTCCTTTTCCAAATACATTTAACGCTCGTTAGTCCATTACATAAATTACTTAACGTCCGTTAGTTATTTCGTTTAATCAATAAATAAATATAACATTTATATTTAATTATTAACTTTAAATTCTCATACGTAAAGCGTGCAATCCCGTGATCTCAAGTTCGATCCTAACTCACGTCTACTAATTTATATCCATAAAACTAACAGTCTTGTGGAGCTGCCGATGCAAAAATGTTATATCTGCATTAAAATGTTTGGCTGGAAATAAATTCCCTTTTAGGTAGTTTTTGAGAAATGTTAATCACCATATTTAGCAACGTGGGTTGGATCTTGTAGAAAACGCCAAATTTGTAGAAAGCCTAAACTGATTTTTAATTAGCAAAATAAAGTTGTTGAAAATTTTGGAAGAGTTCACCACCAAAAGGAAGAAAAATGAATAAATCGATTAACTTTAATTAGAAAAAGGCACAATTTGGATAATTTTTGTTCATCCAATAAATATGTTCGTTAATATTGTTCATTCATTAGAGTGTTTTGATAATAAGAATCTAAATATCGCAAGGGATACTCAACATCATTTTGAAAATCCTCATTGAAAATATCGCAATCCGAACCGTCACAATCAAGGTCTTCCTCGTCATCGGTATCGTTTTTTTTTTTTGTGGAGTTGTCATCGACAGCTTTATCAACTACCTTATCCGGGACCCAAATCTCATCGCATTCTCCCACTAGCTCACGTATCCTAACACATACGTGAATCCCGTCAATGATAACCGGCAAGTTGTGTTGTATAAGTTCCATGCATCTTGTTCTTATACAAACTTTTCCAGCAACTAGGTTTATCTTTTTAGTATCGCAAGTTTCCGGGAATATGACTTTTCCCCATGTGCTAGCAATTCTAGTGAAGGCAGCCTCGTGCCAAGCTTGGGGAGGGAGTCCCTCAATGGCGATCCAGGCTAATCTGTTTTGCAGGCAAAATTTGGAGGTCCAAATTTTGAGATTTTTAAAGGTGTCGGTGAATGTTTTGTTTGATAGGATGGCGTTTGTGTTGGTTTTCGGTTCCATCTCAAGAAGAACATGTAGCCCCCCAAGGTATTTGATTTTTGAAACGGGTATGTTAGATTCGATGCAAATGGTGTGGAAGTTAGGGAAGGTGTCAATGGTGGTAAGTTCCCCTATTAGGGAGTTGGAGAGGGTAGTAATAAGGTCTGGGCATGGGTGAATAATGAGAGGTGTGGGTGGTGTGGGTAGAGATTTGGGTGGGTTTGTGTTGGTGATGATATTAGCATAAGATTTGGCGTAAGGCTGATTTGTCGAGTGTGTGTGTGGTTTGGGACGGTTGACAGCGTTTTGGTGGCTGTGATTTTCAGGATGGCGTGGTTGAGGTTGGGTGGCGGTGGTGGTTTTGGTGTTGATACGTTGGTATCTAGCGAGGTTTACATGGAGGTGGTGTGTGCCAATGAAGATGGAGTCGAGAGTGTTTTCAAACGACTTTGGGTTTTGAATGTTAAGGAATCTAGCAAACCCAAAATATTTACCGTTAACAGATTTCTTTTTTGCCAAGTAGATGTCGGAAATTCTACCATACCGAGCAAAAGCTTTCCAAAGTACGGTTTCAGTAGTTCCAGTAGGAATATTGGTGAAAAAAATAAGATATGGTGGTGGTGTTTGGCTGTGGTGCAGGTTTCTTTTTTCTAGTTACAAAGGTCCAACCGTCTCCATTGTTGTTTGTTTCCTCAGGGAAGTTGGTTTTGGTGGTGGTGTGAAGTGTTTCATCTTCTCTCTCCATTGAACCCAGGGAGAAAAAAAAAGTTACTATTACTTAACTACATTTGTTTATTATCAAAACACTCTAATGAATGAGAAGCTTAGGCGTAATATTGTTCTAGGTGCTCTTGGTACATATTTCTTCTCTCTTTTTTTGGCTCCTAAATGTGTGATTTTGCATCTTGAGAAGCTTAGGCGTAATTTTTTTTGGGGTGGTTCACTTGAATCTAACAAAATGGCTTGGATTGCATGGGACAAAACTTGTTCTTCTGTCATGTGGTGGTTTAGGGATAGGAAGCCTTCATGCTTCAAACCTAGCCATGTTGGTAAAGTGGTGGTGGCGTTTTCATACAGAGAACAACTCACTTTGGAAGCTTTTAATCACATCAATCCATGGCCCAAATGGTGGTGTTACTGGTTCCGATCCTCTTGGCTCAACTTCATCTAGCATGCCATTAAGTCCATGGAATAAAATAATGAACTTGAACAAACATATGGTGTACGCGGATATTAATCTTCAATCCGTGTTTACCAGAAAAGTGGGTAATGGTTCTTTATTTTCCTTTTGGAAAGATGCATGGTTGGGGGAACAATGTCTTCAAAACATTTTCCCAAGACTGTATGCATTAGAACAGTTCAAAGAATGTAAGTAGTGGATCGATGTAACATGTTATATGGGTCGAAATCTAGAAGTTGGGGTTGGAGAAGAGATTTACGTGATGGACTTGAAAAAAATCAGCTAGATGGATTACTTTATCTTTTGCGTGACTTTGACCCAAGTGATGTAGACTCATGGGTCTGCTCCCTAAATTCTAATAATGCCTACACTGTGTCGTCAATGAGGAAGATTATTGAAGGTAACCTTCTGCCCTCCCAGGAAGATAAAATTCGTTGGAATAGATATCTCCCAATCAAGGTAAATATTCTATCTTGGTATCTTCGTTTGAACCGGTTACCTACCCGTTGCAACCTAGACCATCGTGGGATTGATCTACACACCACTAGATGTCCCTTTTGGAACGAGGACCTTGAAACAAGCCAACACATCTTTGTTGATTGCCCGATAGCTGTTGATCTTTGGAACCGCATATCGCGTTGGTGGGGTATGGTGAGCTGTCCCAAAACCCTTCTCGACATATCTTCTTGGGCGGATTCTACGAGTCTTAACAACCGTGTAAAGTTGTGTTTTGATGTGGTTTTGCAAGCAACTTTTTGGGTTCTATGGAGGTATAGGAATCGAGTTAGTTTTGATTTAAAACCACCAAGGAAGGATACTCTCATGGATGAAATCATGGTTTATTCGCATTCTTGGATTTGTCATAGAAGTAGGAATCTTGTACCCAATTGGATAGATTGGACGGTTGATCCTATATCCTCTTGTATGAACTTATTGTAATTCCTTTCTAGCGCCTTGCTAGTTTTTTTATTTAATGTGCTGTTAAAAAAAAATAAACAAATGTAGTTTATTTTATTTTATTTTCAATTTTCAACCGATCTTCCTTTTTGCTGTTTAATTTTTTTTTCAGTTTTTTCCAACAGTTTTAATTATCATAAAAAATCCTTTTTAGGCTTTCTTTAAATAAAATTAAAGAAAGAATTGAATCCTCGGCTTACCTCATCGAAATCAATTTTGTCAATTTCCGGAACCAAAGCTAGTTAAGCATTATCTTTTATGTCTCACACTTAAAATAATTTGTTATAAACAAATTTGCACATATATATCAAATGCTAAAAACCACATAAAAGGAAGAGAATTAAGCATGATCTATAAAGGGAAATATATTAAAAAGATGCTTTTATATTAGGCAGCTTTTATCCTTAATTACATGATGCATTCCTATTAAAGCTATAACTCGAAATAGTGATAAATGAAATGAGTTTTTTTACCAACTAATTGTTTTAAAAAAACTTATTTACCAATATGTGGTTTGTGTTATAATATTGACTATAGTATAGTGTTTCCTTTTACATTTCTACCTTTTTATATCAGTCTTGATACGATCGATTAATGGAACAAAATGAAGCCTCTTATTCTGTTAACTGCCAATATATATGGTACAGCAAAAATATTAGATGGCCTATTGAAAAAATAATTAGAACATCTAGAATATATATCTTAATTACGTACTGTATAAAACACGGACTAATGTTCACCAGATATATTGGAACAGGTAAGTGACGCCACAATATAGTCAATATTTTTGAATTAACCATACATTGGTAAATAATTTTTTCAAACACTATCAGTTGGTAAAAAACTCATAATACCAGTGAATCAAATTTTTTTTGTGAGATTGAGGAACGGTGATGCGATAACCTGAAATATATCTAAATAATTTGGATATTATCAACAGCATGCATGTTACAATTTTAATTGTGATCTGGTAAAAAATCATCATATTGAACCTTATAGATTAAGAGTGGATAGAGCAGAGAGAAAAATCATATGTTGTTAATAAGAAGAAAGATATGCATTAGCAATTGGTTGAATCATAATGCGGATCATATGTAGATTATCAAACAGGGACATTACACCTAATTACAGGTAGCAAACTTGTTCAAATGCACCATCATACATCCAAAAAAAATCACAAAGCCAAAATTTATGGATTCAAAGCCATTATTGATATTTTCGCATGAAATATTAATCTAAAAGTAATGGCAATATACATCGGAGATATGACAAAAAAAGAAGTACTACGGGCCAAAGAAACTAGGAAGCAAAAGTGCCAACACTAGCCGGTAACACCCATAAACTAGATCCCCCAAATACACACCACCAAAAGAGGACCCGTAAAACACTAAAACTCAAACCATGTACAAAAAATAAAGACAAAAGATGTCATGAATAGCAAAATTGCCAACTGCCCACAAACTAGATTCCGGCCCCCAATGCACCACCAAAAGAGGACCCGTAAAACAATTGAAGTCAAAGCATGAACAAAACATAAAGGCAAAAGTTGTCATGAAGTAATTTAAGATATATAGCATGTTAAGTGTTGACACGAGATAGAAACATGCGTACCTTCATCTGGGTTTCAGCTTTTGGTCTATGTTTTACTCACTTAGGGTTAATCAGCTTTTGGGAAACTCCCAGTTTACCATAAAACGAAACACTGTTTATGTATGGGCAAAAAGGGGTGAGGGTTGTTTTGAAGCAATGTGGGACCCTTCATGACGAGGAGCTGCTACATGATTCAACAAGAATAAAAATAAAAAGAACTGCTGGGAAGTGCCCAAAGAGAAACGGAGTTCATATATGCACAAGACAACATGATCGAGAATAATATCCAATTGATAAATTACTTGCATCAACATATGTGATTATTTATAAGTTTTTGTTATTAATCATACTCTGTGAGTCGTTACAATGTGATACATTAAAATCATTAACGATTACTCATTAGTATTTCAAGAAAAATATTTAGACAATAAATATACAGCTCTGACTTTCAAAATCCCCTTGATCATTTGTTCTTGCAACTTTGACTAGCAACATTTTGGATCAAGCTGATTTTCCGAATCATTGTTTATGACCTAAGATTTTGTTGCTTGGAAAATAAAAAACACACAGCTGGCTGATCTCAACCTACTGACTACTCATGCTCATCAGGCTCTTTTTTGGATTTATAAACACGTTCAGGAACAAGAAAACTTGCGAGCTCTATCATTTTTAAATTCCACTCATAGCCATGAATCCATGATCTATCGACAGTTGTAAACAACTCATATATATCTTAAGTGCTTTGAGGATGATATGAACTGGATCGATGAGATACACCAACTCCCAATGGTTTATGTTAGTGGATAAACCAACCCCCGCCCGATTGATATGAAAATCAACACTTAATTATATTCCACATATTGAATCATAAGACTTGTAAGATAAATAAAAGACTTACCCAGTTCTAATAAAACTACAACTCTTAATATTTAACTAAATTAAAATAACTAATTAATAAATCATTTCATATCATTACCCCCCACCCCCCACCAAAATCGAAACCGACACCTTGCCCTCAAGGTGTGGATTTGAATTCTCTTCTTAATTGGCCTTAAGTGCATGAGCCCATGGTTTGACTTGAACATATGGTTCATTCGTGTCATCACTATCGTCAACAATCATCACTTGCAAGGTGTGATTCGTACACCGATGGCCTGGCTTGAATTTCTCTTCGCAACAGAAACATATTCCTTTAGTTGTCCTTACTTCCAATTCCGACTTGGACATTCTTTGAAAGGGCTCTCTAGCTAGTGCTTGTTTTTCTCCCTGTCGTGCTTTGCGAACAAACACCAATCATCTTATTTTCATCAATCATTAAAGCTAGTTTCACGGCATGATTCAAGCCTTCAGGTTGTATAACTCAGATCGTTGATCGCAATATAATTTTTAACCCTTTAATGAAAGTTCCCTCCTTGACCAGCTCATAAATTCCAACCAGTTGTCTTGTTAACGTCTCAAACAAGCTTACATACTGGCGGGCAGAACCTTCTTGTGCTATCGCCAAAAATTTCTCATACAAAGTACCCTCCGGCTGAAATCTCTCCAACAACCGTCTCTTCGATCTTTCCCATAAGCGAAATGGTGATCTTGCCTCACTTTAACAAAACCAAGATAAAGCTTGCCCTTCCATACACAAAACCACTGCCCTAAGTTGCTCACCCTGTTCAATGTCTTGGACTTCAAAATACCTCTCTACCTTGTAGATCCAGTCATGATAATCCTCTCAATCAAATAATAGCATCGTTAGCTTCCATATATGATAATTGGACTTGTGAAAATTTCCCTATTGCCATGATGTAGCGTGCTTGAATCCTCACAACGAACATAATCCTGAAAATAGTTATCATTCCTTTGACCCTCATCCCCACAATTTTATCCCTCTGGTTTTTCCTTGACTGCAGGAAAAGGAAAACCCAAGTCGTCTAACTTTGTAGAAGAATGCTTGGGAACCTCGTTGACCTATATGTAAGCCCCGATAGAACCCACCTTTGGGGAGCTTTGCTAGATAGCTTGATGGCTGATAAAATCTTCATCAACTCTGAAAATTGATGCTCTATCGCTGCACTTAATTCTTATTTCACAGCTCCTACTTTTGATGTAACAACTACCAATTCTATTAAAAAGTGAAAAGTGATTATGTATAGCAGTTAATCGTTCGTTGAGTGGATTCTTTTTGTAATTGATTAAATTCGTTATCAAGATTAGAAATCTTCTTGTTAGTCATGGTGGTGATTTCCAAAATTTTTTTAACTTAAAAAAGGATTTTGTCGTCGATTAACAATGCCGATGAAGTGAACAGTAACTTCGTTTTTCTAAACCATAGAATCGAACAGCTCTGATACCAATTTGATATGAACCGGATCGATAAAAGAGATGAAAAAGACGAATAAACAAGATAAAGGTCTATTTTGATGAAATAAATCAACCCCTAATGGTGTATGTTAATGGGATAAACTGACCCCCGATTGATATGCAAATCAACTTTTAATTATATTCCACATAATGAAAGTTACATCATTAATGCCATATTTAATTATAATAAAAGATAACTTAGGAGGCGTTTGGTATGCTAATAGGAATCACTATAGATATGGGTTTGATTTATGGGTAGAATGTGAATGGGTATAAGTGTCGGTATCATATTGAATAATATTGTTTGGTTTGATTATGGAATGGGAATCATGTTATCATTAATGTCTTCAACCTCTCGAGCTAAAATTTGCAGAAACTAGTTATATTCATTTTATACTTCATGGTTCTTCCTTTCACTTCCAACCTCATAAAAAATAAAAACAAAAACAAAAAACTTATGACAAATCAATATGCTTCTTTATCTATAAAAAGATTTAAAAAAAGAAAAAGAAAAAAAAGGTTATGTAACATATACAGTATCTTCGTAAAATGAAGATAGCAACACATCTTCCTGTTCTAATCATTCCATATTAAATCTCAACAAAAAAAATTTCTTTCATCATTTCCATGGATCACATCATGAGGAGTAGATCAAGAGCATCGAACAAGGTAAACCCACAATTATTATTATTATTATTATTATTATTATTATTATTATTATTATTATTATTATTATTATTATTATTATTTTGCTTTAATAATTGGCTTTCATGAAATGAAGCAAAACCAGAATCATGGAGGTAGAAGAACAATGTTGACTTGTCAGATTTTAAGTTTTTAATGAAATGAGAGAGAGAAGGTAAATAAGGAATGATTATTGAAAGGCACCCTCACCCTCTATGGTTCTATGGGCATACTGACACATTTTCATTCCCATAACAATGAACTATTATTAACCAAACAGATGTATCATTCCTTGATTCCATTCCTTGATTCCATACCCCTTAACCAAACAGGCCCTTAATCCTATGACTTGCAAGATAAGTAAAAGACTTACCCAATCCTAATAAAACTACAACTCCTAATATTTAACTAAATATAACTTAAATAACTAAATAATAAATTAGTTCATATCAGAGGACATCTGTTTGGAGGCAATTATGTTGATCTTCCTTGTCCGAGTATTAGCTCAAGAGCTTGAATTCGAAGATACTTTACTGAAGATAGTGGTCACAAAGTCTGTATAGTAATGAGAGCTTGCTACAATGAGAGCTTGTCACAAAGCATTACTAGTAGATAAGGGCACACTGCACTCGTCTCGGTTGAACTTAATTGACCTGCAACTTCTTGGTTGGTAGGAAACTTTTAATACCATAAGCTAAAGAAATATTGGTTGTTTCTAATGTTATTAAAGAAAATTATGTTTTACTAGCTTGATCTAATGTCGTACATGTTGATATACACAAATATGTTTTTTTTTTCTTTTCTTTTCTTTTTTTTTTTTTTTTTTTTTTTTTTTTTTTTTGACTTATAATATAAATACTAGGAAATTTTGACATGCCTATTTACCACGAAAATTGGATGGAGCGGCCACATCTTGTTTTTTTCTTTATCGAGTAAAACATAATGTTTGATGATTTTTAGTTGTTTATATAGTTTTTCAAAAAACTTTATTCCATGTATAACGTGATAGATCTTCGATGTATGTTTCAGGCTAATAAAAGGTACTTACGTGAAAAAACTTCACTCAAAACTTTCATATTAACTCTGAGGGATAATGTCGGCTTGAATATGCCTGTAGAAGTTGTCGCCATTGGTAAGGATGGGCATGATCCTCTACGGAATATAAAACATTGCGACACATTTTATATCATTAGTGACTTACATGCCACACAATCATCTCTTACAAAGTAGGATCGATCATTGACATTATGAAAGCTGGAAAGAAAGTAAACAAATCAAAGTCAAAAGAGACCTTCTGGAAATCAGTTTGGCCACGCGCTATAGGAAGATGATGGTGACATGATCAAACTTCGACATAAATGGTTTTTCTAGTATGTGGAGTTGTTACCTTGTCACTCTGGAAACACATTAAAAGGATCCACTATTTTGACTCTGTATGTGATGTCATCAGTAAGGTCGCTTTAGAGGCAGAGTTAATTAAAGTCGAAGCTGAGGAGAACAAAATAGTTTATCTAGATATGAATTGGCATTTGCAAATGCTTACAAATGTGGGTACCAGTTTAGGTGTTGGCGTGGTTTATGTATTTGAAATAATTACGGCAATATCGAAACTGTATCCACATTGAACCTTTGCAAATCCTAATTCATATCTAGAAAAACTATTTTATCTTGGTCAGCTTCAACTTCAATAAGCTGTGGCTCTAAAGCGACCTTACCAAGGCCACAACAAACAAAGTCAAAATAGTGGATCCCTTTTAAGAGTTATTAGAGTGACAATGTAACCACTCCTCCAAGTACCAAAAAACTATTTTTGTAGATGTTTATCCACACGACCATCCTCTGCCTGGTCAATAGAATTTCCACAAGAGCTCTTTTTACTTTGATTTTCTTACTCACTTGCCACCATTAAGAATATCGACGATCTCTTTCTTTGTAAGAGATTAATGCATAGAAGGTAAGTCGCGATTAATATAAAATGTGTCGCAAGGTTTTGGATTTCATAAAAGGTAATGCCATTCCTCGCCAGTGGTGACAGCTTCTACGAGCATATTCAAGCCGACATAATCCCTTAGAGTGAAAATGAAATTTCCGAGTGCGTATATTCACATAAATAGCTTTTACTAGCCTGAAACTTACATCATCGGTTAATTATGTTATACATGGAAACAAAACAATTATATAAACACTTCCAAATCAACAAACGTTATGTTTTACACGACAAATTTTAAAAAATGTGGCCACCCTCCCAATTTCGTAGTTAGCAGGCATGTCAAAATTTCCTTGTATTTAAATTTATAAATCAAAAAAACTTTCAGCCATGTCTATGTATTGTATGATGTTAGATCGAGCAAGTTAAACATAATTTTCTTTAATAACATTAGAAACTACCAATATGGCCTTTAGCTTATTGATTTCAAAAGTTTCCTACCAAAAAAGAAGAGGCAAATTCTTGTTTTTTCATTCCAAATGTTGTTTGTTCACAACACCATCCCTAACGAAACCCAATATCTCAAATTTATTCTTCCTAACGTCACTCGCATGATACCTACATTCACCAAATAGCATACCATATTTTGGTTCCCAATAATCAATTTAATTGCAAGCTCAAACCTTTTGGCAGATCTATCAGCTTCAATAATAATTCTAGCCATTTACTTAACAACATGATCATGAATAAATTAATTAACCAACACTCGAGTCAAAGTCGAGTCTCAAAAAAATGTTTCCCAGTTTTCGAATAAACACCAATTTGCACCTTCTCAATTTTTCAAATCAAAATCTTTCAGTCAATTTGGACTTGAGTATCAAGCAAAATTCCAACGAGGGTGGATGAATATGATTGGTCACAATTATTCCATATTGGTCTCCATATTCTGAGAACATAGGGTCATAATTATGCTAAACCAACAATAAATCTGTACTCTAACTATGCAAGTGGGAAAAAAACACGTAAACTCGACAAGTTGGGCTTTAGGGCGGACAATGAGGAAGAAACATATACCGAAATGGAAGACGGGGGTTCACCTCATGTTCATGATGATTCATTTGGTGAATTATATTTCGGAGCATTATTGAGCATCGTAGTATCCTTTTTGGTCTATATCTATTTGGGAAGAACTTCAATGATGTGAAGGAGTTTACGTGGAACCGGAGTGTTTATATGTTTCCCGTTCCTTTGTTTTCAAAGACTTTTGATATCAGAAATGAAATTTTTTCCAGAGTAGATATATCACAATGCTCAACAATACTCCATGACTTACTAAATGGACCACACACAAAATGTAACCCCGTCTCTTTTGATTACAGATATGTTGCTTGCACACCATCGCCACACAACCCAAAAAGCTAACTTCACTCTGTTTTCAAATCACTTGCATAGCAAAATATGACAGAAAATGGGATATCAAAAGAAATAATTAAGCTCCAAACATTCATATTCTTTCACCGTTGTCAAACTTTTTGGTTGATATACAACAGAACTCAAATGGCAGATTTTATAATTCTTAATAATAGTATGAATTGTTAACTTAGCCCTCAAAATTGATTATTAGATATTATGATAAAAAAACAGAAACAAAGACTCATGCATGTATAAAACATTTCTCTACCACTAGGGAGTATTGTACGAACGTGTAGTGACGTGCATGTCCTTCCGTAAGAAATATTTCTAAAACGAATAATATTACAGAACAAAAGATCTATATTATCATCAGGGGCGGTACCACAAAAATTTTCAAGAGGGGGCAAAAGTTAAAAGTGAGTGTCGGACGGGTCACGCCATCGAACGCGACCTATGTTGCTATAATGAAATCGATTTGATTGAAAGTGATTTTTTGTATTTGTTTGCGCAAGAACCAAAACTAAGAATTGGTGATGATATGCACAATTGTTAAAGATATACTTACTTTTTAATCGATATTAACACAAGTAGTTAAAGCAAAATAAAAAGATGGGTAACAATAATTCACAAAAATCTATAGAGTAACGCAAAAATCGAACATTAATCTCCACGAAAGTGCAAATGTCCTTAACCACTTGACTATGATACAACTATTTTATAAATTTTCATCATTATACTATTTACCCCAAAATAAAAATCACTGGCCATCTTCAGAAAATCGACACTACCTGAGTGAACTTTGCGGGGGCAGTTGCCCTCACTGCCCCCATTGTGGTACCGCCCCTGATTATCATGAAAGATCCATCAGTATGTACGTAAACGCTCATTGCAAGCGAACGTGACATGGGTCCTTTATATCTAGGTGGACATGGGCGCACTCCAACTCCGAGCCACTAGTTGCTTCAAGCTCGCAAACCTAAAACACGAAAATCACCATAACTATCACAAGTACAATCATGTGCAACGGATTATTATTAGTATCAACAAAAAGTAAGTCTGTTTAATCTAAACATTATGAGGCAAAGTAATAATTGATAAGATCAGCTACGTTCACAGCTATAAGAAAAAAAAGAAGAAGCACTCCATGAAAATACATTATACTACCATACAGGGCCGTCTCGTGGATTTTTGTGGCCCTGTGCCAATGTGACAAAGTAGGCCTCTCGCACAACACGATTTTAGTTATATGTTATATAAAATTTTAAAAAGACAAAGTATTCGTAAACATAAAAAAGCTGTGTATAACATGTCTACGTTAATTGCAGTATTTTATTGACAACATATAAAATCATTTTAAAAAGTGTATATAACAATGTTTAAAAATAATTAGACTAGTTCTAAATTTTTATTTAAACTTGGGTTGAAAGTGTAAATTTGTAAACTTATTTGTACTTTTATTCAAGCATGGAACTAAAAAGGTGTGAAATCTATAAACCTTAGGGTGAAAAAGTGAATACTACTCATACTAGTTATTTTCCTCAACCGTCAGGTCTGAACTATGTTTCTTTTCTTTTTCTAAATCGGCTGGAACTGATATGTGTTCCAATTATAACGCAAAAATCTTATTTTCTAGAATATAGTTTCATCAGTAATACGTTAAACAATAAATAAAATCAGCCATGCGTTTACGGCATCGGGGCCCTTGAAAATTTGGAGGCCCTGTGCGGTTGATCACTATGCACACCCTAAAATCCGGCCCTGCTACCATAAAAACAAAAAGTTAACTAAAATCAATAGCGATTAAGAAATCAACAATTTAAATCTATTAAATTCAATCCTATATTAAACGAAAGAAAAAACTATATAGCCAGACCTGATCGACGCTGTCGAGCCATGACCTTAGAACCCTTACATGAATGGATTTTAAAACCTATAACCAGCCGCGATTTGATCAGAGCTAGTACTGATAAACTATGATTAATCGAATATAAAATATGGATATGCATAATTGTGATAAAGAAAACTATTTTGCTAATATTGAAATCGATCGAATTTGAAGGATGAAGAAATGTGATGATGTTGGGCTATTTTATAGTGTGAATGACCACTCAGTAGTGAACTGGCACCGAGCTGACAAAAAAGAAACTCTGATTTTTCCTATGGGTAATGATATGTACACATAGTATTTTACTTTGCACACATTGAATTAATGAATAAGACAAACATTACCCCCCATGTAATTTTATGTAATTTTATGTGTGCAAAGTAAAATTACATGTGTACATATCAATTCTCTTTTCCTATTGGCGGCCCCAAGAAACCCTAATAAATCTATATTGTGGGCGGCACCTAATTGGCGAATTGATACAAACCCAAATTATGGTTTATTGATTGTGTGAAGACGTGGCAATGGTGTCCAATACTTGGATAAGAATGTTTACACTTTTACCGTATATTGATTTGGTTAACTTATTTTTTTTTCAAAGACTTGGTTAACATATAACCATAGTTTGTTTCTATTACTAATTTTGAGTATGATGAAGTAGGGGTGAGCATCAGGTCAAAACCGGACCGGACTGGCCTAACTCGACCTGGACCGAAGACCGAGAAGACCAAATCATAAGGACCGAGACCGGACCGATAGCCACTCGGGTAGGTTCGGTCTTACCTCGGGTCAATCGGTTTGGTCCTCGGTTTTGGACATGATGGACTGAGGATTTACTTTTGCACCTTCATACAGTTCACAGTTGCTTGTTCAATACGTTTGAATATACATTTAATAATTACTTGTTCACTAGTTCACTGCAACTTCTTGTTCAATTGCACTTTGAAAGTTTGGATATACATTTAATAATTACTTGCATACTTCTTGTTCAATACGTATTAAGTTTTATGTTTTAACCTTTATGTCGTGGACTTGGTTTATTCAATATGGCATTGACATCGAGCTGTAAAAATTAAGAGTTGAGAGCTGTCGACTATCGTTATTATTATTATTGTATAATAGTAGCAAATGACCCATTTGACCAAAGTCCTAAGTCCTAACATAGTAGCAAAATAAACAAGAGTCTCACAATAGCATTTTTCCACATTAACCAAAAGAAGTCGTGTCACACTGTCACAGTAGCTTTTTCCATCTTCACCAAACGCACTAAACGCATTCTTCTCAATCAAGCGATATGCCTTTTCCGTTTCCGTTATCTTCCTTTAGTTTGTCCAACACCTCTTTCATTTCTAAAATAAAAGAATTACAAGACATATGACATTAACAAAACAAATTATTTACTATATATCAAGTGATCTACATATCATTTACTATACCTTTGATAACATCCTCATCTTTCACAAGATCTTCTAAATCATCCATATAAATTCTTTTTTTTTGATGTACAAACCCAACTTTGAGTGCATATCAATGCTTCCACAATTTGCGGCGATAAAGCATTCCTATACGGGTCCAAAATACGACCACTTGTGCTAAAGGCGGACTCGGAAGCAACGGTAGATATTTGGATTGACAAGATATCTATACAAAAGGAAAAAAAAAAAAAAAAAACATATAAGTGGCTAATTTATCAAATGTTTTACATCATTAAAGGATTAAGATTTGTTACCTTTTGCAATCTTTGAAACGATTGGAAATCTTGGACTATTCATTTTCGACCATGAAAGTATGTCAAATTCTTCATCATCGTCTAACTCAAGTGGTGGTTCTTTTAGATATTTTTTCAACTTGTCGTCAACCCCACTCGATCTACTTGAGTTTTGGCGCTTAAACGAATTCAAGAAAGTATTACCACGTCGACGAGTTGTGTTGCTACTTTGAGTAGATGATTTTTGCACGTCACTTGAGTTGTGTGTTACCTTTGTCCCATATTTTTAATTATATAATGCAAACAAAACTCCCATATTAGTCTCAACCTCATAAACCAAATTCTTAACCTTATCCTCCTTCTCATAATCTGTTAAAAACGCCAATGGTGTATCTACTTCATCTTCATTCTCCTCGGGTATACAACCATTATCCATCAAATGCCTAAACCCGTACCTAAGTAGTTCTGATTTCATGGTTGGATCTAAAAGCACCGCAAAGTACATATAATGGTTGATTTTTCCTCCCAATACTTGTCATACTTTAAACGCATTTTTTCCACCATTGAATTGAACTTTGGAACTCGTTCCCACTCACGTAGATGCTTATCAACATCAAGTATCTCACTATAAAATAAATGAGCAACAGGACTCGATTGGGTTGATACTAGTTCGGTTTTATCTTTAAAAATTTCCAAAAATTCACAAACTTTTTCACAAACATCAAAGTCGGTACGACGAGGTATTGCCCTAAGGTCAAGAGAAAAAGAAGTGTTGCTCATACTATAATTGTAAAATGCTTCTTCTAAATCAATGGCGGATTTCAACATATCATATGTTGTATTCCACCTTGTCGGGCATTCGGCAATCAAAAACCGATTTGAGTCACAAGTCTTTTTAACGCTCGTTTTAAACTTCTCAATTCGTTGGCTAGAGCTTTTTATGTACTTAACCGCCAAACCTATGGTCTCAACTTCCTTTTCGTGAACCTTTAAACCATCTTTCACAACTAGGTTTAGAATATGTGTCATACACCTTATATGAAAGTGCTTACCATCGTCATACATACTTGGGAGGTGCTCTATCAAATAACTAATTGCATTATCATTTGAAGTAATGTTATCAATCATAACATTTTTAGTCCCCCATTCATTTATGCACTTTAAAAGTTTCCTCCCATTGTCTTCTCCCTTATGACTATTAATTCTTTTGAAATTTATGACACACTTGTGCATAACCCAATCATCATCTATAAAATGTGATGTTATCACCATATAGTTAATCTTTTGACAAGTAGAAGTCCATGTATCCGTTTTTAGGTGGATAGTGTGATTCGGGTTACCTAAAAACTTAAGTAGTCTCTTTTTCTCTTCTAGGTAAAACTTAGAAACATCCCTAAAGATAGTGAAATGGGATGGCAAGTTATACTTGGGTTGCAAGTTCTTTGAGTATTTAATAAAGGCCGGATGTTCGACAAACTTAAAGGATAATTCGGCTAAAACAATAAGTTTAATCAAAGACTTTTTTATCGTTTTCTCATCATACTTCCAATTTTGCAAAGTCCCACCATCCCCATTGTTGTCTTTCTTTGTAAAACACAACTTTTTTTGTTTTAGACTTTCCTCATTCATAGGGTTGAATTTACAGCTAACGTAATGCACATTCATATTTTTCGTACCGTTCTTAACACTGTCGGCTCTATAAACTTGAGGAAAAAAGTTACAGTATGCCTTCTTAATCAACTCACTTTCCGGTCCATCCGGTCGTTCCATCTTTGGAGTAAAATACTTCCAACATTCGACTTTTTCGTTTCCTATTCCACTTGGTCTCCTTTTACGTTTGTTGGCATTCTTTCTTTTTTGGCTATTTTCTTGTTGTTGTCGTCATCTTCATTTAATTCATTGCCAAAATCATCACTGTTAAGGTTGATAGTTTGGTCCTAAACAAACAAATAAAAATAAATAAATACACATGGACTGATGGACAATAATAATAGCAATGGAATGTTGAAAATTTTTGTATAACTTGTTTAACACTTTAACAGTATACAATTTCTAAATTCTAATCACTTCCATTTAAGTAATTCTTTAAAAGTATACAATTACTTATCATCCATGTAGAGTAGTTAATATATGTTTTTGTCTTGTACAATACATGATAAAATATGAAATCAAAGTATGTCGTCATCATTTATAAGATTTATATAAATGAATCTTATACACATGCAACTTTTGTTATATAAATGAATATATAAACTACAAAGAAACACACTTACTTCCATTGGAGAGTTTGTGTTAATGATGACTGTTGATTATGATGATCGCAACTCGAAATGGTCTTCTGGATGTTTTTGATTGTAAGTTCTTGTTGATGATCGCAACTCGCAATTGGTAGGTAACTGAAACGTTATCAAATATTTTTTACTCTAAAAGAACTAAGATTAGCATTGGGCCTAAATTTTACTCTAACTTTAATCCCAACTTAAAAATAGGGAGGGTTTGAAATTTCGGTTGGTCCGGGTATATTGCCGATCTTTGTCGGTTTTGGACCGAACCGACCCGAGACCGATAAAACCATAAACAAGGAACCGAGACCGGACCGGCTTTCCTTCGGTCCGGTTCGGTTTATATCGGTCCGGTCCGGTTTTTCGATCCGGTCGGTTTTCGGATCTGCCATGCTCACCCCTATGATGAAGTGTTGTATATCGGATACTGAGATATGGACCGGACCAGGGTCGTGTTTCATCTCAGCATAAATTATAATATATAAAGCAATTTACCGAGCGTATGTTAAAGTATTAAGGCGCAATTTATCCATGTCTACTTTCAAGTACTAGCTACGTTCAAATTATACTTACAGAACATGTTAGAAGAAACACAGTCACACAGTTTCCATTCCCAAACTCGTAACGGCCATGAGGCTATATGAGTAGCTCATGCGAAATTGTTAAAGCACCTCCCTGCAGTGTCCTTTACAGTCTTGATAATAAAATATGTCAGTACACAAGACAGCAACTATAAATATCTTACACACGCTCGCGGTTCTTTATTCAACAGAACCTTACTCTCTACTCTCTTTCAAAACTGATGGTGTAGCCTAGCTACAACCGAAACCTATCCGCCGGACACCTTACAATGATGCTCGATGTGATCATCGGAGTAAAGCCCACAATACCATAGGAAAATCCACCAATACATAGGAAGCCTATCTCAGGGAGCCTTAGCTTCTAAGGAGCTCAAGCCTCCGAGGACCCTTACTCTCTCAGTCACTAGAGGACAAATACAAAACACTGCATGAACCCAATCTAAGTGATGGGTTTCCAAAATTCTAGAAACATACGGCAGTTGCACATGCGCATACTACAAGAAAAGAGGGCTTATAGGACGCCTGTTAGTGTCCTATAAAATTAGTTTATAGGACCTTTAACCTAATAGGACCAAACTAAAAGTGTCACATAGGAAGCGGTTGTAACAAATATTGAGGACATTTATCGGAGTCCTAATAACCTCGAACATCTTAAAACTAATTATTGGGTCCTATAAAAATGTTTATGCAACCAAAATGGTGTCCTAATAGACCACATTATAAGATGCTATCCGGTGTTCTAATATATGCTTACTTGTCTGTTATGTTTTGGGACGCTTTCATATGTCCTAAAACACATTTTCATATGATCAAAACATAATGGATAAAGTTTTATTTTAGTACCAAGAAACGGGTCCTAATACATAGGTGTTTTGTTAGGACCAAATTTGATGTTATAAAATACGTTTTGTCCCATATTTAGTTAATAGAATTAGTGTCCTAATAAGTGACATCATAAAACACTTTGTATCTATACAACATATTTAACATTACTTAATTTTAAAACACAAAACAATCAACTAAACAAAATTTGAAGCAAGTAAACAAAAGGAACATAATTCAATAAGCAAGAAAAGATTTCATTTCCACAAGAGAAGTTTTCAACCAAGTTATATTAACATCCAAGATAAAAGTCTTACAAAATTCAACATAAATACTGGGATAAATGAAAACTACTCAAATGACAATAACTCAAGATAAATGAACATATAGTTTTAGTAGATACAATGGCGTTAGCAGCTTCTTCATTTTGTGTAATTCCGTCTTTAGAAAAGCAAGCACAGAACAACTCCTTTCTAGTTGGCTCATGTCTCAAAATTACCTGTTTTAACAAAAAAAAAAAACATATTAAAAAAAAAGTATATATGCAAACAAGTGTTAATGCCCAATAGCCCAAGGAATCATCTATTGCATAAGTATAAAACACAAAGAAAGGGTGACCACTTGAAGATAACTTGCCATGTTATACGCCACACTAACATGCAAAAATAAGTACCCATTTCAAGATGAGAAATTGCAGCCATTTTAAAGGTAAAAATATCACAGAACAATTTTTTTTTTGTTGATTATCAACTACTATAATTGATGCCGTGAATGATGAAAAAAACACATGATGTTTGCCATTTGAGTTATCGACTTTTAATGACATAAAAATAGAGGACAGTGTAAATATTTGTTGGTTATCAACTACTACTACCTATTAATCAGTGATGTCACGAATGAGTTATGGACTTTTAATTAGTGATGTCACGAATGATGAAAAAAACACTGGTAGTAAACAAGTAGAAATGTCAGACTTAAAATGTTTAGATACAAAGAAAGTGCTGAATAACTTGGTTTTTTTATATTCGAGAGTATTTGATCAGGATATCAACTAATTTCTAGGGGAGTATGCAATAGTTTGCACACCAAAAGACCAAATTCAGAAGCACCTGTAAAACAATATTTTCTTTACGAAAAACACAATCCTAATCTGGACTTATATTCTTCATAAGAACCATATCACGTATACAAACAAGCAACAACAAGGCAAAAAAAACATCCTACATTCCTACCACCAGATTCATTGTAAAACCTGAAAATTTAAAATCCGAATAAAGACTAAAATACCCTTGGAACTAAGAATTTTAAAATACGTAAAATATATTTCTAATACTTAAAGAAATAAAAAGATTAACTTGCGAATATTTAAAAACCTAACTAATGTATATTACGTAATTGATTTTGGTACGACGAAGAATTAATGTTTTGTAAATGATTTGGGTCGTGTTCTTTTGTATTCGTGTGGACAAGGGCCGAAGCCCAATGGTGGTGCGTGTGAGATGGTGTGACCGGTTGGACCAAACCCAAACCCAATTACTTTCCTAGTTAAACTCAAATACTACAACTATATATACCATACATAATCATAAGTTTGGAACCCTAGTTATTTTGCTCTTTCTTTTTTCTTTTTCTCCCTATTCGGCCGAGACTCAACAAACACCCTTGGTGTTGAATTTTGCTCAATCAAGTTAAGGTATAACGTTTAATTGTCTTCCTTTAACGTACCTTACTTGTTTATGTCAAGTTATATATTTGTTTCGCGCGTTTTCTTGTTTTCTTTTGTGGCCGAGTGGTGAACCAAACAAGGAGAAACCCTAATTAATCTAACTAGTAACTAATAAGAGACATGTAACGAAGATGTAATATTGAATCGGGTCATGTTTGTGTTTATTTAATGAGGGCCGAAACATAGTAATTAGGACCGAACCATATTTAGTTTTTGAATAATGAATATAACTTAATAACTTGAATATGTGAAGTAAGAAGATGAGCTAAGAGTAGTGTTGAACCCTAATATGCGAAAACCCTAATAACCGAAACATGTATATGAGATTTGAAGATGCATTACTTAAGTAAAGGTTATGTTAAACGTAAACCCTAGTTTTGATATGTTAATTTAATAAGTTATGCTAAACCCTAATGGAGTAAATGCATAATTAATACGAGTAATAAGTAAATTATATGTCACATAAAATCATAAACATGTACGTTGAAACATAAAAAGGAAAGATTATTCTTGTGACGTGTTAGGTTAAGTAACGAGTCATTAAAAGACGTAACATGTAAGTTAATGCATATTAATGAGACATTAAAGAATGAGAAACCCTAAACTTTAATAAAAGACGTATGAAACCCTAATTTACTATATTAATATTAAAGCATTTAAGTCTCATCTAATTATGGAAACCCTAAAATATTAACGGATCATTTTGACAATTATGGAATCATTAATAATATATACGACATTAATGTATATAGGTTCTGTGAAGAAGGAGTAATTCTTTGCTTCCCCATTTCGACTTTTGATCTTTTGCTTTCGAATAAGGTACGGATATTCTGACCTTTTCAGTAAAGGTTTCGTATACGTTTTATTTTCGTTTTCATATTAGGATTTCCTAAGCCTTTGCTATGAACCCTAATGTGTCTATTTGAGCTGTTGCTTATCTGAACTTTGATTTTTGAATCATAAACCATTTGATTTTGAACTATATGATAAGAAGACTTTGATTTTGAAAACATGATTAAACATTTGATAAAATATGATCTATGTCATTTATGACATTCTTATTTGACCTCTGATAGTTGACACCCGAGCCAATATTTCACTAGTCATGGGGGTTCCATGTCCGTGTCAGCAAATGCACTTCTGACATGACTCTAGGCGAGAGTGATGTTCGCCACGTCCCTTATCTCGTTATCCGAATGAGCTCAATTTGAATTATATTATGAATATCCGTCTGGGGCGATGGATGCATCATAGATCCGTTATATGCCCTATATTATCTCGTTATATGCTATTTGTTATCGATGATTGATGCTGCGCGCATGCACGCCCTTCATAACTCGGTAGGTCTCCCTACAATTGTTGCCTTATGTGATTATGATATGTTTCGATATGGCATATGTGTGCGGGTTCGAGGTAGTTAGCTATAAAACTTATTCAGATATTCCGAATTATCTTTTGAAATAAATATGATTTCACCGTTTTTCTTTCACTTTATTTGGTATTCGTTATCGTTTCGTATTCTTTTGTTTGTATATCCTGCTCACCGGCTTTTGAAGCTCACCGCACTTTCTTTTCTTCCGCGGTATCTAAGCATTGAGCCGGGTTTTGCTTTGGGATGAGTCTTGAGTGGACTTACCTTAGAGATTTAGCTTTGATATTATGATGCCATTTAGACTTTATGTTTTAGACATTTCTTTGGAGTTATTTTTCCGCTGGGACCTATGTATTGAAATCTTTTGACTTGGATTATTTCCATATTTATGTTGAAGATTTCTTTTGGTTATTATGTTTTGCTTTGATATGACACCATTACTTGTGATTCCTTTACCCTTGTGGGGTCGGGGCGTTACAATTTATGGTATCAGAGCCAGGTTTACGACTTGTAGTCAGGACCTGTGACATATGGAGCCTAGGTTTCGAGACCTTAGAGTTTAGGATTTGACCTGTGAGGATTTGGGTAGACTTTAGGATTCCTTCGTATTTCCATTTCGTACCTCACCTTGTTCTTTTGCTAATCGTTTAGATGGTTCGAACTCGTACTACTGGTGGCGCGGATGGAGACGATGATGTCGTTAACTTGGATGTCTGCGATTGCGAATGCTCTCAACTCTCTTTTCCTGGTTTGACTACACCGAGATGATGGAGCGGTGATCAACAACATTCGTGAATCGAATGGTGCTTCGGTAGTGGTGGAGGAAATCAACCCGTCGGTATTCATACTTGGCTCGAGCGTTTGGTAAGCTTAAGCCTCTTTCGCTTAGCACCGCTTTCTACTCCTACCGAGGCCGAGGACCGGATCACTCATATTGAGAAGTCGTTTGAAGTCTTGGGTTGTGGAGACGCGTTTAAGACTCGTTTGGCTTCATTCAAATTGGAAGGTGATGCTTTGAGTTGGTGGAAAGCATTGAAACAAGCAAGAGGAGGAGACGCTTTTCTCGTGACTTGTACATGGACCGAGTTTCGGACTATCTTCTATAACCACATTTCCGATCTTTGAACAAAGAAAGGTATGAGAGGATTATCAGCGATACACCGGTTTGATCATGAGAACTCTAATGAGTACATGAGTAGGTTTATGAGGTTGGTGAGTTTTGTTGGAGTGATTCTTTGGAGATGGTAGGCGTCAAGCTAAGCACTTTAAGTGGGGACCAAGAAGTGGGTATTGGACCGATTGCTTAATATTGAGTATGAGAATGTGTCGGCTGCAATGACGCACTCGTAACATTGAGATCTTTCATGAGGTTTCGGTTCTAACAAGCGTAATCGCGATGGTGATCGGATTCAAGGTAGGACTCAAGGTAATAACTATAAGGAAACTCGGTAGGAGTTATGATTCGAGAGGTCAAGTGGATAGGAGTTATGATCGTGGGTCGGTCGGGAAGGAATGTTGACACCGGACGCTCGAGACGAGGGTCAAGATAATAGAAATCTTGGTAGGAATGGAAGTGATCGTCGTAACCAAGGTAACAATAACCAAATATTACAACAGGGATCACCACTAGAGGAACAAATCGTGTCGTGCTTCAGATCTTCTAGTCGTGAGAGGACACCGAGGTTTTGCCACCCCACCTATTTGTACTACTTGTGGAAAGGCTCATCCAGGCGGTGTTTCAAGGCCACCGGTGGATGTTTTGGTTGTGGTTCCACTACTCACAAGATTAAGGATTGCCCTAAGAAGAATCCGCAGCCTCGGAAACTACATCAAGCCGCCAACTACTCACCGGACGTGTCTATGCTACTACTCGTAATCAGCGGAGCGCACTTCGTGTACCATTACGGCACTCTTTTCATTGATGATTTTGTTTGTCTTCGCTTTATTTGATATCGCGCCACACACTCCATTATATCTATCACATCCGCTAAGAAACTTAATATGAAGCCCAAACCGTTAACAAATCACTTATCGATTTCACGCCTATGAAAATCATGTGATCATTGATCGTAAATATGTTAAGTGTCCTCTTCGTTTGATGATAGTATTCGCTTTGCAAATCTGTATCCTCTCAATATGGTCGACTTTGATATCATTCTAGGCATGGATTGGTTGGCTTACCATAGAGCTTCAATCGACTGCCATGCTAGAACGGTGATCTTTGGAGACGTAAAACATCCTGAATTCGTTTATCATGGTTCTCAACCCCTTAAGTCTGTTAAGCTCATTTCCGCTATGAAGGCACGGATCATGATTGCTCATGGGTGCCAAGGTTTTCTAGCATCTGTTAAGGACACATCTTTGGAGAGTCCTAACATTGATAATCTTTCGGTTGTTTGCGAATTTGCTGACGTTTTTCCGGATGAACTCCCGGACTTCCCCACCGAGAAGTTGAGTTTAGCATTGAGTTAATTCCCAGTGCCGAACCGATTTCAAGGCTCCGTATCGTATGGCACCAGAACTCAAGGAGTTGAAGGAGCAACCGCAAGAGATGATAGAAAGTGGATTTATTCGCCTAGTGTTTCTCCATGGGGTGCACCTGTCTTGTTTGTGAAGAAGAAGGATGGAAGCATGCGCTTATGTATCGACTACCGCGAACTCAATCAGATACCATTCGTAATCGTTATCCTTTGCCGCAGATAGACGATTTGTTTGATCAACTACAAGGAGCTAAGTTCTTTTCAAGATTGACCGAGGTCCGCTACCATCGCCACGTGTGAAGGAGCAAGATGTTCCTAAGACCGCGTTTCGTACGGATATGGTCATTACGAATTTCTCGTTATGCCTTTTGGTTTGACCAATGCGCTCTTTGTGTTTATGGACTTGATGAATCGTGTTTTCCATGAGTTTCTCGACAAGTTCGTTATTGTTTTCATCGACGATATTTTGGTTTACTCTAAGTCCAAGAAGAGCATGAAGAACATCTTCGGATAGTTTTGGAGATTTTGAGGAAGAAGAAGTTGTACGCCAAATTTTCAAGTGTGAATTTTGGTTGAGACAAGTTGCTTTCCTTGGTCATATCGTATCGGTGATGGTATAACCATGGATCCGTCTAAAGTTGAGGCTATCACTAAATGACCAAGACCTACGACGGTGGATCGAGGTCGAGTTTTCTTGGACTTGCTGGTTACTATAGACGTTTTGTTGAAGGTTCCTCTCGTCTAGCTTTGCCTTTAACCCAACTGATGAGAAAAGGTGAAAAGTTTGTATGGACGGATGAACGAGAGAAGAGTTTTGAAGAGTTGAAGCGGAGATTGGTGTCGGCTCCTATTTTGACTCTTCCAACTGGTTCAGGAGGATATCAAATCTACAGCGATGCATCTAAGAAAGGATTAGGCTGTGTTTTGATGCAACATGGGAAGGTAATAGCTTATGCTTCGAGGCAGCTAAAACCTTATGAGGAGAATTACCCAACTCATGATCTTGAGTTAGCTGCGGTGGTTTTTGCGTTGAAGATTTGGAGACATTACTTGTATGGAGAGACGTGTGATATATTTATCGATCATAAGAGTCTCAAGTATATTTTCACCGAAGGAACTTAACATGAGACAAAGAAGATGGTTAGAACTTCTTAAGGATTATGACACTAACATTCAAGACCATCCGTAAGGCTAACGAGTTCTCGACGCACTTAGCCGAAATCGTGCATTCTTGCAGTATCAAGATTGAGCCTAGGATTTTACGTGACTTAGAGAGTTTGGATGTTGAGATATGTGTACGAGGTTTTGATGGATACCGGGCTAGTATGAAGGTGGAGTCGAACCTTATCTCGCAAATTAAAGAAGCTCGTAAAGATGACGGTGAGTGTGGGCGTGGTGCAAAATGTTGAAGAAGGTAAGCGACGGAGTTTAAGGTTGATAATGGCGGTATTGTATGGTATGAAGATAGGCTTTGTGTTCCCAATGATCGTGTACTTCGTGAGAAAGTTATGACCTAAGCTCATAGTTCTCCTTTCACTATTCATCCCGGTTCTACCAAGATGTATAGGGATTTGAAACAAGACTTTTGGTGGAACGGCATGAAGCAAGATGTGGCGACGTTTGTGTCGAAGTGTATGATTTGTCGTGAGTTAAGATTGAACATCGAGGGCTAGTGGATTGTTACACCATTGGAGATTCCAACATGGAAGTGGGATAAGATATCTATGGATTTTGTGACCGGATTACCTCTTACTAGGAAGAAGCATGATGCGATTTGGGTGGTTGTTGATCGACTAACCAAATCTGCTCATTTCTTGCCAATCAGAAAGGATTATGGTATTGGTAAATTAGCGGAGATTTTTCAGCAAGAGATCGTTAGACTCCATGGTACTCCGACATCTATTGTGTCCGATAGAGATCCGCGTTTTACTTCTCGTTCGGAAGGGTTTGCGAAAGCTTGGGGTACTCGACTTAACTTTAGTACGGCATTTCATCCTCAAACGGATGGTCACCGAGAGGACTATATGCACCTTAGAGGATATGCTAAGGGCTTGTGCTTTAGAATGGACAGGCAGTTGGGACGAATATTTATGTTTAGTAGAGTTTGCTTATAACAACAGTTGGCATGCTAGCATTAAGGCGGCGCCGTTTGAACTTCTTTATGGAAGGAAATGTAGAGCACCTATTTGTTGGGATGAAGTAGGTGAGCGTTTGATTGAAGGACCGGAAATGATCGAGATCACTAATGAGAAAGTAGCTGTGGCTAGAGAGAAATTGAAGGAAGCTAGGTCTCGTCAGAAAAGTTATGCTGATAAGCACCGTCGTGATTTAGAATTTCGGGTTGGAGATCGTGTGTTTTGAAAGTTTCGCCGCTTAGAGGTGTGAAACGTTTTGGAATCAAGGGCAAGCTTAGTCCTCGATTTATTGGACCGTTTGAAATTCGGAACGATAGGAGAAGTTTCGTATCGTTTAGCACTTCCGCCCGCTTATCGCATGTTCATGACGTTTTCATGTATCACCCTAAGGGATACAACTATCATCCGTTACACGTTGCTTCTTATCCGCTTGATCAAATTCAATCCGATATGTCTTTATCTGAAGAACCAGAAGCTATTCTGGAAAGACAAGAAAGAGTTATGAGGAATAAAGTTATTCCATTCGTTAAGATTCTTTGGAAGAATCATCCTGAACGTGAGGCTACTTGGGAAACCGAGGAGTTGATGCGTGCTAGTTACCCTCATTTCTTTGAATAGTTTGGTATGTTCTCATTTCGTTTTGTTTTCATTTTCGTTTCCTTTTTCATTTCGTTTCATTCAATTTTCGAGGACGAAAATTTTTCTTTAGAGGGGAAGAATTGTAAAACACGAAAATTTAAAATCCGAATAAAGACTAAAATACCCTTGGAACTAAGAATTTTAAAATACGTAAATATATTTCTAATACTTAAAGAAATAAAAAGATTAACTTGAATATTTAAAACCTAACTAATGTATATTACGTAATTGATTTTGGTACGACGAAGAATTAATGTTTTGTAAATGATTTGGGTCGTGTTCTTTTGTATTCGTGTGGACAAGGGCCGAAGCCCAATGGTGGTGCGTGTGAGATGGTGTGACCGGTTGGACCAAACCCAAACCCAATTACTTTCCTAGTTAAACTCAAATACTACAACTATATATACCATACATAATCATAAGTTTGGAACCCTAGTTATTTTGCTCTTCCTTTTTCTTTTTCTCCCTATTCGGCCGAGACTCAACAAACACCCTTGGTGTTGAATTTTGCTCAATCAAGTTAAGGTATAACGTTTAATTGTCTTCCTTTAACGTACCTTACTTGTTTATGTCAAGTTATATATTTGTTTCGTCGCGTTTTTCTTGTTTTCTTTTGTGGCCGAGAGTGGTGAACCGAAACAAGGAGAAACCCTAATTAATCTAACTAGTAACTAATAAGAGACATGTAACGTAAGATGTAATATTGAATCGGGTCATGTTTGTGTTTATTTAATGAGGGCCGAAACATAGTAATTAGGACCGAACCATATTTAGTTTTTGAATAATGAATATAACTTAATAACTTGAATATGTGAAGTAAGAAGATGAGCTAAGAGTAGTGTTGAACCCTAATATGCGAAAACCCTAATAACCGAAACATGTATATGAGATTTGAAGATGCATTACTTAAGTAAAGGTTATGTTAAACGTAAACCCTAGTTTTGATATGTTAATTTAATAAGTTATGCTAAACCCTAATGGAGTAAATGCATAATTAATACGAGTAATAAGTAAATTATATGTCACATAAAATCATAAACATGTACGTTGAAACATAAAAGGAAAGATTATTCTTGTGACGTGTTAGGTTAAGTAACTAGTCATTAAAAGACGAACATGTAAGTTAATGCATATTAATGAGACATTAAAGAATGAGAAACCCTAAACTTTAATAAAAGACGATGAAACCCTAATTTACTATATTAATATTAAAGCATTTAAGTCTCATCTAATTATGGAAACCCTAAAATATTAACGGTCATTTTGACAATTATGGAATCATTAATAATATATACGACATTAATGTATATAGGTTCTGTGAAGAAGGAGTAATTCTTTGCTTCCCCATTTCGACTTTTGATCTTTTGCTTTCGAATAAGGTACGGATATTCTGACCTTTTCAGTAAAGGTTTCGTATACGTTTTCTTTTCGTTTTCATATTAGGATTTCCTAAGCCTTTGCTGTGAACCCTAATGTGTCTATTTGAGATGTTTCTTATCTGAACTTTGATTTTTGAATCATAAACCATTTGATTTTGAACTATATGATAAGAAGACTTTGATTTTGAAAACATGATTAAACATTTGATAAAATATGATCTATGTCATTTATGACATTCTTATTTGACCTCGATAGTTGACACCGAGCCAATATTTCACTAGTCATGGGGTTCCATGTCCGTGTCGAGAAATGCACTTCGACATGACTCTAGGGCGAGAGTGATGTTCTCGCCACGCCCCTTATCTCATTATCTCGAATGAGCTCAATTTGAATTATATTATGAATATCTGTCGTCAGGCGATGGATGCATCCTAGATCTGTTATATGCCCTATATTATCTGTTATATGCTATTTGTTATCTGATGATTGATGCTGCGTGCATGCACGTCCTTCATAACTCTGGTAGGTCTCCCCTACTATTGTTGCCTTATGTGATTATGATATGTTTCTGATATGGCATATGTGTCTGGGTTCGAGGTAGTTAGCTATAAAACTTATTCGTATATTCTGAATTATCTTTTGAAATAAATATGATTTCATTGTTTTTCTTTCACTTTATTTGGTATTCGTTATCGTTTCGTATTCTTTTTGTTTGTATATCTGTTCACTGGGCTTTTGAAGCTCAGCCGCACTTTTCTTTTCTTCCGCGGTGTATCTAAGCATTGAGCCGGGTTTTGCTTTGGGATGAGTCTTGAGTGGACTTACCTTAGAGATTTAGCTTTGATATTATGATGCCATTTAGACTTTATGTTTTAGACATTTCTTTGGAGTTATTTTTCCGCTGGGACCTATGTATTGAAGTCTTTTGACTTGGATTATTTCCATATTTATGTTGAAGATTTCTTTTGGTTATTATGTTTTGCTTTGATATGACACCATTACTTGTGATTCCTTTACCCTTGTGGGGTCGGGGCGTTACATTCATATACAAAAAACCAATCACTTAAGCTTAGTAACTTCAAATTGTTAATAAAGAAGAAAAATTTTCACTAATGTACAGTCATTTTCACTAATGTACAATCATTATTAACCCATTCACAAAACACGGCTTCAGCACAATTCCTATCATCAACGGATTAACAAAATGCGGCTTACATGAGTTTTCAACACGATATAATTTCACATAACCTACTGGTCCATACCTTAATGGTAGCACCATTTCTATCATCATTATCACACAAATATAAGAATCAAAGATTTTTAGAGGGCATTTGGATTAGCTTATTTAGCCACCATTTCTATCATCATTATCATATAGATATGAAGACAACTTCTCGCCTGTGTGCAGTCCTTACTAGAAAGCGTTAACGATTTCCTGGGTCACTGTACTTTGTGGAAATGTTCATTGTTGTCATTCTACTTTTCTTTTTCTTTTTTTTTTGTTCATTGTGATCATAATTTCCTACTAATATGATGTTTTAGTCACTAGCCTACAAAAATTATACATTAAATTCACTACACTTTTTAAATTACCTTTTGTTTAAGGCTATCAGAAGATTATTTTAAGGCTATTAGAAGATTATTTTCATAGTTGCACCTATGCATTCTCTTAATACATATGCATATGTTGCATAAACAGTTGCACGAAAATATTAAATTACCTTTTGTTTTTCACGAACTTGAGCATAACTTGTTTTACCCGTGACCCTCTTCTTTTTTTGCCCTATTGGCCTTATTTTTTTCACTGATTCGCTGAAGTAAAAAAATAAGGAGTTAAACCAAAAATTAAAATTTTTAATTGAAAGCTGAGACGCGTCTCTATTGGCCTTAGATTTTCCTTTATTGGCCTTAGATTTTCCTTTATTCCAAGACTTGACGAGTCTCTTCCACTGAGACGCGAGTACTCGTTTTGGCTTGAAGGTAATTTGTTCATGAGATGACAAAGTCGGATCATAGTAGTCCTTTTTAACTCTTGCCCTCTAATTTTTCACCTTCCTACCCAAAAGATTTCAAAATACAGTCATTAGAACCTGGGGGAGATCAAAATTGTCCTGAAAAAAAAATATGTCTGTCACATGAAGAAATATTTATCTTAATCAGTTAGAAATGTAATTATTTCTGTCATACATTCATGGTGTCTAGCAAGATTTGTTTCTTGGCATTTTTAACTTTATTTCATGGTTTGTGAAGCTTGCAATACTTTCCACTCCTAGCAAGCGATCCTATGAAATGGGTCAATGCGCTAGTTGTATTCTTGTCAACGGGTTGCCCATATCCATTAAATTGAACGATAATACGATTCTCTTCCGTGGTCCAAACTTATGGCATAAATGTTGGTCCTCTAGTTCTTTTCCGCGCATTCTATGGAACTGCAAAGAGTAAACAGAACTTGAAATAGAAAAATAGTCTAACAACCTAAGGAACTATGGTGAACCAATTAAACAAGCCAAAAAAAACTATATACCTTGAGCATTGTTAGGTTGGTTAAAGCCTGCTTCATTCACATCTTCAGCTTCTTGGCTATTGTTACGACCTCTGGTGCTAACTCCATTATTCCTCCTTGACGGCATTCCTAAGTTATAATATAAAGATGAAAAGACAACAAAACTTTAGTAAATTTTTTTCCACAAAAAGGCAGCTATTATAACACAAGACCAAATAAAAAGAAAATTTTACAAGGCTTCTGATATGTGCTTAAACACATATCTTTTCATTATCAAAACTGACCCAAAATAACCAAGAAAGAGCCGTTTATTGCTAATATTTGTGGTTTTCTTGAGTTTGTGCTTGTGCAGGTATGGATATGTAAAAACACGCAAAAAGGAACCAAATCAGACGTAAAACCGGGCACGAGAGAGAGAAGAGTGCAGAAGCCGATGCTGGGATGATATTTCAGGGATTTTGATGCTCAAAAGATCAAACTACGGAGTTCTGGACATGATTTGGGAGATTTCATTGAAAACCCGTCATTATATCACATTTTCACAATTCACCCTTTCACTTTCCAAAAATTACACTTTCAACCCCTCAACTTTCACAAATTGTCACAAAATACCCTTCATTTTTCCATAATTACCCAATTTACCCTCCACTTTATCATTTACACTTTCACATTTTCCAAATTACAACCTTGGTCCCGAAAAATATGAATTTACATGATTGGTCCTTGTGATAATACATGGTTACACCATTACTCCAAAAATCTATTAATAATCCTTAAACCCAAAACAATATACACTACCCAATCCTTCAACCATTTACCCAACCCAATCCATCCCTATACCGGGTTAGCCAACCCGGTCCCTTTGATATCACAACCTGCTCCCACCCTTCAACCCGGTCAACAAAACAAACCCAAGTCAAATTAATATAAACAAATCCATTTCCAACCAAACGCGCCTAATCCACCCATTTTCACTTTGTTACCATCCTCAAGCCTTTTACCCTTGCTTCCCAACCTTTTACCCGTATACTACACACTTCTCATCTATTATTGGTCAGTGTCTGAGCCGTTTTAAGTTTCTTACGGTTAGTCATTCACAAGTGGCTAGCTTGTGTGAGTTAAGCTTGACGTGTTTCTTTCACTGTGATATCAATTTTTGGCGCCGCTGCCGGGGAGGGCTTGTAGCGAGTTTTCGTATTCCGTCTCGAATCGTGTGCATTTGAAGATCCTTCCTCGTGAAGTTATCGTTGATATTTGTACATATCCCTTTTATAAAAACCCAAAAAGATTTTCCTTTTCAAAATATGTTTTCTAAAAACCCAAAAATATTCTTCTTTACCCTCTGATTCGATAATTCTTCTCTTTTACCCTCTATATGTTTAATTCTCATGGATTCTCAAAATTTCTATCAACCCTATTGCTTTAATTGTAGAGATTTGTTAAACGATGATTCATTTTGTGAACGTTGTTTTTGCAAAGGGTGTGGATTTTATCGCGAATCTTGTATGTGTCGCCCTTTTGAAGAACCCACCGGGGGTCACGGGGACGTTTCCATCGATTTTGAAAAAAGATTTGAGCGACGTCAAAACCGCATTGAAAGCATGCTTCAAACTTTATTAAGCCGCATTCAAGCTCGACAATGTGTTAATGAGGAACCCGTTCAAGTTATGGAAGACGATCACACTATTCCGAGCCACCAAGAACCCACCGAGGGTCACGGGACGATTTCTTTGAACGTCGTGCTTTTCGAACAACATTGAAAACTTGAAGCCTTATCGAAAATTTTGAAATATAAGCTTGATGAACCTTCGATTCCTACTCCCTCTCCGTGAGGAGATGGAACATGTTTCGAACCCGAGGTGATTCCGTTTGTACTCGACTCTAATCCGAAGAAGTCTAGAATCGATCCTTATCTTTCACGATTCACCGTTACGAGTTCGTCAAGTTACAACAAAACGGAACGAAATTATGAGCTTAAAATGATTTCTAAGCAGAAAGAACCGGAGACCACAGCGGAAGTGGTGGAACTTGCTAGCTCTCAGAGCACACCATTTGTCCCATCTCCGGATTCTTCTTCTTCTCTTATTTCTAAGCCTTTCATTTCCGACTCTTCCCCTTCACTCACGCCGGTTGAGAGAAGTGACGTTCTTTTGGAAGAGGTCGATGATCATGTTTCTTCAAAAATTGTTGAACCCGTTGACTCTCTCATAATGGGGGACGAGCATCTTAGTACTATTCCGGAAACGGAAACGTCTAATGTTGAGATCCTTATCCCAATCCCAAGAGAGTCCGAGTCTGGGGTTGTTAATATTTGTGATGAGCCTTCTCTTGATAATTTAAATGATCATGTTGAGATGTTCTTCGATTCCGATGATGATTCTTATGGAGACATCGATTTCGTTGACGATTTACCTTCTGAGCCCGATATAGAAGAGGATAATGATTTTGAGCCAGAAGAGGAAGAGATTGAGCCCGATGATATTGAGATCAAGGATCCAGCATTACGTGAAACATTGTCGAGAGTTTATCTTCTCATTTCCAAAATTGAAGCATTGAACGATAATTCGAGTTCGCATCCTATCTCCGTTAAAGATAGTGAATTCTCTCCCGAGCTTGAGACTTTCCGATTTGATGAAGAGATTAGTGGCAATCCCACTATTGATGATGTTTATCCTCCGATTCTTGAGCGATTCTATTTTGATATTGATGAGAACAAGGTTTTGAACGAGATTTCCGATACTCCGATAAATGACCCGATCATTGAGGATGCTATGGATGACCTAATACCACCGGGTATTGAGGATGTTATGAATAATCCTGATGGGGATACAGTTGTTCTTGATGGTTCTCTTGACTCCCCTTCTTTTGATGAGTCCACCATCACTATTCCCGTTGAGCCTTTATGTGAAGACAAGATTTTTAAACCCGGGATATTAAACATAGATGAGCTTCTTGCTAAAACCATTGTTAGAGAGAAGGATCCTCTCTTGGATGCCTTCATTTGTGAGCCTACACACCTTACTCCTTACCATGAGCTCCCGTCTTTCTTGGAGTTTTCTCATTCTGATCCGTCATCCCTTCGTCCACCCGCAAAACCACCGGATGATGGATCATTCTTTCATGTTATACCTTATGTGCTGAAGCCCGACATTTTCTTCCACACCCAACCCACCCAGTCTCATTCCTTCGGGAATGAGGACACCGTTTTTGACCCTGGTATCTCTACCACTTTCTTCCCCAAGGACAAATGAATTCGGGGACGAGTCAGGCTAGCGACTCGGTAACCAAAAACAGTAGCGCTTCGTGGGAGGCACCCCATGCTTATCTCTATCTTCTTTCTCATTTCTAATAAGTGACATGAAGGGGTCTGCCTCTTCGATTTCTCGTGTTTGGTTGTTTGTGATGTTGTGTGTAGGATGTTCCCGATATGAAGACTCTCGTGCTCGAAGTTTGTCTTTTCTCCACTCGAGTTTCACGATCGATGCTGATGGAAATCCGATATCCTAATCTTATCGACTAACGTTTATCTTTGAGCATACTTAATAAACGGCTTTTAGATTTTCGTGATACCCTTGCTTTAAACATTGAGGACAATGTTTCATTCTAGTCTGGGGTAGGGTAATCTTCGATTTGATTTGACCGCACTTGCTTATTTCTCTTGTGTTTCTCTCAGAACCCGCTTTTCCTTTTAAAATAAAAAATTGTGCAAAATGAGCAAAATTTTAAATTTTGTAAGCTTTTGTTAAGTCTTTTGATTGAAAAATTTTGCTAGTCTCTTAGACAAGAAGCTATAAAAGCAGAATTCTAGCTCACAAGGCCAAGATTTTGCAAAGTTTCGAGTGACTTTAAATATGCATAACTTGATTTCATAAGACGAAGCATTTGCTAAATGAATATATACGTTTGACACCTTGTTGACTTTCATTGGTGAGAGTAGGAATGGAATTACGACTTGACCGGCGTGTTGAGCCTAGCTTATTCCTTAACCATAGATAATCTAAAATTATCGGCTAAGCATCTGCGGATCTCATTATTTGGGATTTTAAATTTGCGAGATCGAGAAATGATAGAGTTACTTATGAGTTTAGATGCTAAGCATGGAGTAGTTGGTTCTCTTTAGAGCCCATCGAAGGTACTTATGGCTTTTTGTTCCCACAAAATTGTTTCACCCATATCCGTCTAATAATAATTAGAGATGTCGAGTTTTTGGCGATAGTTAGTTCTTTATCTTCTTAAAAGAATATTTGTTTTAAAAATTGGGTACACATCAAGGATCCGTAATAAATAAGCAATAAGTGATAAGTGAAAAGTAATAAGTAAAGTTATGAGTCATGGTGTCGAGATCGGACCCTTGGATCTTTAGCCGGGATTGAGTGAGGTCTTAGCCTAGCCACCGGGATCCTCATTTCATGAAGCCTATAGTCTTGGAATTACCCGTGAAGCTCCGTAGTTCATAGCTCATTAAAAAAAAAAAATATATATATAAAAATAAAAATAAAATAAAAATTGATTGATGAAAAGTGATGAAAAAAAATTAAAAATATAAGTGAATAAAAATTCCTTGATGTGGACCTCATTTTTGGGACAATGGTTCTTGAGAGAAGGCGGATAACTAATTATCGACTTAGCTTTGTATCTTTATCGGAATAAAAATTATCGAAACGAGAAATTTGAAGAAATTCATTTCTCACAAAAATAAAATAAATAGAGGAAAATAGGAAAATGGGAACAAAAGGTAATTACACAAGTAACTTCCATGGGTAGTGTTAGCATCTAGAATCATATTTAACAATGATTTCGGTTTTACGCTTAGTTTGGGAACTTGTGAAAATCGTGACGATGTATTCTATCCAGATGGTCACTTCACCGTGTTGTGTTTTCTACTCGTGATCCTAACGTGTCGTTTGAAAATGTTGGAGTTATTGATCGACATGAAAGTTCAACAAACCGTCATTCATAACCGGAAGTGCTTAATCATAATATCTATACATGAGAATTAAAAGGTAAACGGGGCGTTTTTAGAATTAAGGTTTCTTAATCTCTTTTGAGGAATCTTTGCTACTTCTTCATAGGTTTAGTAGAAAGAGATTGAAATCCTTGGTTTTAGAAGCGTGAGTTGATTGCATTGCGTGAGGACACGACAATGGTCTCGTCTGGGGTATTTTGATATGTGCTTAAACACATATCTTTTCATTATCAAAACTGACCCAAAATAACCAAGAAAGAGCCGTTTATTGCTAATATTTGTGGTTTTCTTGAGTTTGTGCTTGTGCGGTATGGATATGTAAAACACGCAAAAGGAACCAAATCGACGTAAACCGGCACGAGAGAGAGAGTGCGGATCTTGGGATGATATTTCGTGGATTTTGATGCTCAAAAGATCAAACTACGGAGTTCGGACATGATTTGGGAGATTTCATTGAAAACCCATCATTATATCACATTTCACAATTCACCCTTTCACTTTCCAAAATTACACTTTCAACCCCTCAACTTTCACAAATTGTCACAAAATACCCTTCATTTTTCCATAATTACCCAATTTACCCTCCACTTTATCATTTACACTTTCACATTTTCTGAAATTACAACCTTGGTCCCTGAAAAATATGAATTTACATGATTGGTCCTTGTGATAATACATGGTTACACCATTAGTCCAAAAATCTATTAATAATCCTTAAACCCAAAACAATATACACGGCCCAATCCTTCAACCATTTACCCAACCCAATCCAATCCCTATACCCGGGTTAGCCAACCCGGTCCCCTTTTGATATCACAACCCGTTCCCACCCTTCAACCCGGTCAACAAAACAAACCCAAGTCAAATTAATATAAACAAATCCATTTCCAACCAAACGCGCCCAATCCACCCATTTTCACTGTTACCATCCTCAAGCCTTTTACCCTTGCTTCCCAACCTTTTACCCGTATACTACACACTTCTCATCTATTATTGGTCAGTGTCTGAGCCGTTTTAAGTTTCTTACGGTTAGTCATTCAGAAGTGGCTAGCTTGTGTGAGTTAAGCTTGACGTGTTTCTTTCACTGTGATATCAGCTTCGGCACTAACTCACAATAAAAACAAGAAATGACCCTACTTGCTCGATCGCATATGACAACTTCAAACACACTAACATAAGAAGTTTAAAGCAATCATCAGACAAGTAACTCACTGTCACCAAGCAGGGATATAATTCAAGGTTGGTTTGAAAAGTCATCCAGCTTGGTTTGAAACACATATGTAGTCAGCTATCTTTGTGTTAGAGCATAATTCCACAAACAGAGTGAAATTAGGAGAGGGAACTTTTACCAAAATAATGTATACGATGGAGGACCATATATAATGTACAACACAACATCACAAACTATCCATATTCGACATAAACATAAGGATAACTGTTGATACTCGCAATCCAAATCATTCAAATGCCACTTGTTCCAAGTTGTTCATAAGGAGTATGCACAAAGTAGTGGACTATAACTCAAAATTATCTCAATCTGAATTCAACTTATACAAGTTGTTCAATGAAAACTTATAAGAGTATAATAAACATGCTTGAACCTTACATACTTCTACGCATTTATATTATTCGCTTGAAATTGACGATTTGTAATTGGATTTGCCAACTTTTGGTGAAACAAGGCTTTCGACATAGGCACATTTAACCATCCAAAGATGCATATAAAAAATATCAGCAGTTTGACACAAAGTTCCTTCTTCAAGATCATATATCCACATTTTTTCCGGTTTACAAAAAAGTTTTATGTTGTCATAAAAATTCTTGGGTAATTTCATTAAATCCATGGACTACATTATGACTTGTCCCTCTACTGTACCAAAATATTAACTAATGATTCGGCTTACTTATACGACAATGATTTATAGATGTTAGATGTCAATTCAAAACATTTGTGCATATAACCAAACTTATTGAGATTACTACTAATAGTAATACCAAACATAATTATTTAATTCAATTTCACACACCAATACAAATTCACATACCTGATGAACTCAATTCATAACAAATTGACAAAGCTTACAAAGTAAACAAGGTTATACAAAGAATTTAAACTCGAAAAAGAAAAGTTTACCTTCAATTTATGAAGACAAAGTGAAACCCTAGCTTCAATTTGAGGTTCAACTTCTAGACCCCAAACCGTTTTTGATTTTAACATTTAGATAAAATCAATAAAACCTAAACTTAAAGGTGGGTGAAGAACGTGGTACCTTCAATTTCGTAGCGCCAAAATCAGTAAACTCTTCGAATTGCAGGTTATAATTTTCCTAAATTAATTAGCGGGTTTATATTCCCCCCACCCCCAATTTTGGGGAGTTACTGAGTATTGTAATTTAGAAAATAACTCCTTATGTTACCTTTTGTCACATTTTTTAACCTCCGCATAAAAATAGGGGTGTTAAAAAGGCCGAACCGACCTGACCCTAACCCGATTAATCCTATTCGGTACAGGTTAATCGGGTCAAAAAATTTATTCGGGTCAACCCGACTTACCCAAGTTCTATATAGGGTCATGTTCAGGTATTTTTTTTATAATGTAACATTGAATATGCACAGCGGAATCAATAAGAACATCAATGTTACTAATAAGGTTTTCTTTATTAATTAAAACAAAGAAACTAATACTACTATTACTACTAATATACACACGCTATAATCATGTGTTTAGAATCTCATTTGAGAAGTCTACTATGAATGATTGAGTAAACCTAGACGCCCTACCCTCTTTATATAGTAGAGGGAGGTTACATGAAACCCTAATATTAGCTTACTAGTAAAGCTAACTATTTAATTACATAATAGGCCCTCATTGTTTCTTCTTTCTTCATTCTTACTCGTGGGTTTTGTAATCATCAAATCTCTAATTCCCAACAATCTTCCCCTATTTGATATTAAAAAACAACCTGTATGAAGAAACAATGCTAAAACATGTCATCACAAATAATAACCTGCACATCATGAATCTTCTTCCCCTTTTTGTAATCATCTAATAGGGGTCTTGTGAAACTCGTAGACGATTCCCCTCAAGTGATGCATGTAGATGGTAAGTATAAGCTTCCCCTTAAAAGTATATCACACCCCTTCACTAACACTAAGCACTACAATGTAACTCCTTAAAGTGTTAGCAAATGTGCGCATTAAGTACCTTTAGTCTGTAGATCTCACCCTTTCGCTAGATTTATCAAGTCTTTGTCACACCATTAAAGTACGAACAAGTTATCTCAAAAGTGCCACACTCACTTTGAGATATGATAAGACACGCACCTGATCAACCAGTAGGAACTCCAGAAAAACCAGCAGAATCAACCAGTAGCAACCGATCAGCAGAAACCAATACTACCAGCAGGAACCGAATATCAGCAGGAACCGACCAGTAGGAATCAAATAATAACCAGCAGGAATCGAAGCTACCAGCAGGAACCAATCTTAGAATCAATTATAACCGAACAGTGAACATGCAGACTTTAAACAGTACTCGACCAATCAAACATGTCAGCCCCATATGAATTAAAATACAAAACAGTACAAGAAAAACAAGAAAAATACATATCAATACAAATCAATGGTACCAACAGTCTGCTCCAAATCTGGTCCACGTGATCAGCACCAATAATATTCCATCCAATTATACGAACCATCCAAATATGAATTACAATTCGGGCCAATCAAATACATGTCCACCGTAACAACCATACATGAATTTCATGATAAAATATCACGTGATAGCCCCACATCATATAGCATACTGACAATCATCAAAAGTAAAATAAGAACCTCGTTTGACCAAATACATACGGGCCCCACCACTAATATAATATGAATGAGAGACCCACCAATTCAGTACCACGAATATATTTTAGCCAATCAATGTTATGCCCACCGTATCCTCCATTCTCCTTACCACACTGAATCGGATCCCACATGAATACCAACCTTTAGATGAGACCAGTAAAAACAATTCATTCACCTCATCTCAGTGAATCCTATCTCATCGAGAGAACAATCAATACCAGTGGGAATCATTGCTGCTGTCAACTATGAGGGACCCACACGGGACCACATGAAATAACCATCAACATCAAAAGTACGGTGACCCCACCGACACTCAAAGTATAAGACCAGATCCACAATAATTAATGCCAATCAATATGAGGTGAATAAATTACCTTCCAACCATGCGGATCAATGAAAGTGATCAGTATAATACCACGTGCTCCATGGGTCTTTCAACATAACGAGAAAAACCGAATCTGATCTTCAAACTGCTACTCGCCATTAAATTCTTTAAGTCTGCTACCTCTTTTGTTTTTCAGATCTGCTGCATAAATCAATTAGGGTATAAACCCTAATTATAGGAAAACCTTATAAACCCTAGATCGAAAGCCACGAGGCTCTGATACCAATTGTAGAATCCATAGATCTGGACTCAACTAGGGTATCAATAACATTGAATATGCACAGCAAAATCAATAAGAACATCAATGTTACTAATAAGGTTTTCTTTATTAATTAAAACAAATAAACTAATACTACTATTACTACTAATATACACACGCTATAATCGTGTGTCTAGACTCTCATTGGAGAAGTCTACTATGAATGAATGAGTAAACCTAGACGCCCTACCCTCTTTATATAGTAGAGGGAGGTTACATGAAACCCCAATATTAGCTTACAAGTAAAGCTAACTATTTAATTACATAATAGGCCCCCATTGCTTCTTCTTTCTTCATTCTTGCTCGTGGGTTTTGTAATCATCAAATATCTAATTCCCAACAAGGTTGAAGAATGTAATTATAAGTTCAAACATATTCTATTAAAATAATCATTACACTAGTTATCTAATGACTTCCAATTAGATAGTAATGTTGTCAAATCATATTGCAATCAAGCATGACACAATAATTTGTCTATATAACATGATGTACATGAAAAATCTTTAAGTCAAACTTAGATTTCATTCATGTTCTATTTTATCAAAAGATATATATCCATTTAGACTTTCTAAATGATATTTCATGTTCTATTAGATTTATTTAATTTTACAACACATGTTTATAATAATAAACATATATACCAAGGTTGTATATTTTATTTCTTAAATCTTGCAAGTGAAGTTTCATTCTAAGTTAACATTTAACTTATATGAAATGTTACTATTCATATGTTATACAACATATATGATTTAAGAAAATAAACATAATACTTCCACTAGCTTCAGGAATACATAGAATTTATCTTATTTCAATTATAAATCAAAACTTGGATTTAATAATTAAAAATAAGAATAATTTCTTAGATTGCATGCATTTATCCATTCATGGATTATTGCACTTTGTACACATCCAAAGATTATATGAATTCAAAATTCCTTTCAATTACTTACCATCTTCGCTCAAGTAATTTCTCAAGAAAGAGTTTTGATATTCTATTGTCATTTTTCATATTAATGAAAATAAGTATGACAATAATCATCTTTATATATCTAATGTTCTTAGGAAAGAATATTCAATCACAGTTAATTGCTTAAGTATGATTAATAATTTTGTCATAAGACATGCATTAAATATGTGTATAATATTATTCATATGATTTCTACACAGAAATTTAAACCACTAGGGTTTTCCATCTCTTTGAAAAACTCATCTTCATTCTCTAATCTAACTATTCAGATAGACCAAGTTTACAAAATTGATTATCTTTATGGACAACATCTTTAACATTCATAGTATGAGTAATTTACCCAATTCAATATTTACATTATAATGATTATCATGTTTACCATACGCCTGTAACTCATATTTCTCAGCATATAAATCAAATATCTAAGATATCATTGCAGATCTATGAATGATAATTCCATCATTTTGGGGCTAACATTTTATGTCTAGCCTCATCTTGATATTTACTAGTGTATTTCAGAATATTATGTATCTTGTAATATTATCTTTTCAAGATAAAACTCCCACTTGTCTTTTGTAATTTAGAGGCTATCTATAAATATTTAGCAAGTAGAGCAACAATATAATGTTCTCTTTTGAGACATTACAAATACACATTGACAGTTCTTGACTCTTGTTTGTTAATAATCACTCTTCATAAGAAGTTTAACAATTCAGGACTTCAATTTTAAAACTTAATATGATTCATCACGTCCATAATAAACTGGTGTCTTATTAATCTTCTAGGTTGAAGTCTTAGTGAGTATATTCAATCTATACACAATTTTCTAACCTTGATTACTTTTAAGAAAAAAGTTATTGTTATCTTGAATCAAACAAATCAAATAGAGTTTGATTCTCCTAACTTAACATACCACTAGTTTATGGTATTTTATTATAATTAATATTTTAAGACAATCTAACAATATGTAATATAAACATATTTCTTTTGGCTTACCTATTTACCAACTAAGTCAACTTAATGGTACAATAGACTTTCCAAGCCAATTGCATGCTTTATAACACAAGTACTCTTTGACCAACTCACTTCATATCCATGTCTCATCAAGAAGACATAAACTATTATAATCTCATTATACGTTATAAATCATTGATCTGCTCAATGACTTCTTGTATATGTCTTAATTAAAAAAACATAACAAGTTAACATCTTATTTTATTATAAGTCTTGTAACAGTTAAAAGACTTCATGTTTGTGATTTTACAATCAAACATAAACATATTAAACTAAAGTATTTATGAACACTACCAATTTAGTTTCATTTGTAATTTCAAGTTAATCAATTACTTCATTTATTTTTGTCATTCCAAAAATATTGAAGTATTTTTTGTTATTATCTTGGCACATGTTATAAATAATTGTCTAATTTAGAAACTGTAAATTTATTCCACATATGGTCTCACGTAACATGGAGATATACCTTGTTGTTGGAATCTAGCTAAGCTCTAACATAAGATAAATTGCAACACCAAGTGTTTCTTGGATTAGATATGTATAAATTATATTTAGAACTTTAGTCTCTTACCTCGCAGTGAAGAGAATCCTTTAAATCATATTCCTATGTGTTATACCTTGCACACAATAAAGATTTCTCCCACTTGTGCATGGAACAACATCATGTAGCTATTAAAAAACACAACACACGTTTGTTTATGTGATCAATATGACTGTGTCATAGATTTTAGCATAATTGGTATATGTAGAACCACTTCATTGTCTAGTAAGGAAATATACATGACTATCCTTAAAAAAACATAAATGTCTACAATTTGAAAGTAATTATCTTAAGACATTCTAGAGATAATCTGGGTTACTACCAAGATGACAAATCTTGTAACTCCAACTGAATTTCAAGTCATTACAATAATTATTTATTCAGTAATACACACAATGCTCCCCCTGGATTTGACAACATTAAAAGTGTTTCATAACCAGTGAAAACAAATAGTGTACTATTTACTTTCCTACATCTTTAAGACACCCATACGTAACAGTTACTTAGGTATAAAAAGAGTGTATTCTACTATATAAATGATGGACTATCCGTCAATGCCATTAACTTGAAAAATTATGCATGCAATTTCTTTCTTAATAGGTCTATTATTTCAACAATTGTATGTAGTATCTTTAAATGGTCAAAACATAACAACTAGATAAAATATAGTAGTTTGTCTTTTACCAATTTTGCAGTAATTTAGTCTAACTTTTCATTTTAATAACTCATAAAGTGTCATACATATATTCCTGTTAACCAAATATCATATTTGTTACAAAAGAATTTAATAACCTAATAAGGGTGATGAAATCTCTATGGAAAATATGCAATTCTCTGCTGTTAAAGTCTGCTATAAATTATATTAGAATTTAGGCAATTCTAATGTTCCTATCATACATTTCTCATTTATGAAAAAGAATAGGATTAAGTCTCATGCTTCTCTCATGGAAAGGAGACCAAGTTTATTCTTTTAGTAAAGTTGACTATAGCCAAAAACCCAAACGGGTGTAGATCAATTTACCAATAAAAGAATAACTTACGTTTACGGTTTAACGTTGCATTAATACATTTAAAAGAATTAAAAAAATCAATTTCAGTATTTTTGATAATTAGATCTTTAAGAAAATAAAATACCCATTGGTAAATATTCATATAAACCATAGTATTTTGATTATGCTAGAGCCTTAATTGACATTAAGGCGAATATGGATTTAAAGGATAAGATTATTGTTGTTGTTCCGTGCTGGGATGGAGAAGGAGAGGTGTTACACACTGTGCGTGTGGAATATGAGTGGAAAGCTCCTCTTGTAGTGTTTGTATTGTTTTTGGCCATGGTGAGACCCAATGTCCCAAATGTGTGCGTGTTGACCTTAAACAAAAAAGCCAAAAAAATTATGGGTTCCAAATGCCTTAGAGGAGGCGTTTTATGGTATTGAGGTGGGAAAAGAGGCTAAATTTAGTCCTTCTAAACCTAAGAAGCAGGCGTATCAGCCTGTGTCGAAGAAGCCGAATGCTACAAAGAAGAAGATTACTGAAGTAGCTAGTAAAAGTGGGATGAATATTGCTACATCGAATCCGTTTGATGCTCTTAATATGGTTGATACTGATGAGGCTGGTAATCCTAGTGTTACTGTTGATTTGACTAATGATGGGGCTACTTTAGATTTTGGTAGTAATAAGTAGGGGTGAGCAAAACAAACCGAAAAAACCGAAACCGAACCGAAAACCAAAAAAACCGAAACTAAAAACCGATGGTTCGGTTTTTACTTTTCCAGAAACCGAAAAATGCGGTTCGGTTTCGGTTTTCATCCAAAAACCAAACCGCAAAAACCGAACCGAACCAAACCGGTTTTATTATATAATAATATCTAATTAATATAATATGATTAAATAACTAAATAAATCAAATTTATAAATTCATATTCATTTTGTGAGTGGATTTATGATATATTTATCTTAACGTTTATATTTATATGTGTGTTTGTCGTGTCGCGTGTTTTGTGTAAATGTATCAATAAGTATTCGATAATGATTATACTACGTGTATGTTCACTTGTATGTGTATGTCTCATTTATATGTTTGTAATTGTAGAATTATGCAATAAACATTATTATGCTTAGATTGAAAAAAGTAAAGAAGAATAACTAATTTTGTACGTAAAACAAGTTTGTTGGTATAATTTGGCCATACCCAAATATTAACGGTTAGAAACCGAAAAACCGAAAACCGAACGAAACCGATAACAAACCGCAAAACCGAACCGCCAAAATCGAACGGTTTCGGTTTTGGGTTCTAAAAACCGAACATTGTTGTTCGGTTTCGGTTTTAGCCAAAAACCGACCCAAACCGAACCGTGCACACCCCTAGTAATAAGGAAGCTAAGGTGGTGGAAGAGGAAAGTTCTACTCCTACTTTTGAGAAAATTGATAAGTTTGAAAAGCTAATTATTGAAGGGAAAGTTACTTTTCTGGATGATGATGGTAAACGTCTTAAAAAGGTTGATTTGAAAGAGAAGGAGCAGGTTGTGGCTACTATGGCTACTAAGCCTAGTTATTCTTCTTATCCGTATTCTAGGGTGGGTAACCCATACTCTAAAGTGGGTGAAGTTGTTGTTACTGACAGTGATGAGGACAAGGTGCCTGAGCCGGATAACGATATGGCAAAGTTTCTTGTTTGTGGCAATCTACAGCTTGAAGATTATTTTGATGATGATTATGCGGCTTAGGTCTACAATTTACCAAGGCAATTGGATGATTTTTGTGACTTGTATGATGTCAAGCTTCAAGGTCGTGGTAGGAAGAAATTTTTATGTTTTGTAGGTCATAAGATTGGCATGTCTTTCTTATGTAGTGATTTTGGTTGTTGCACATTTGGTGGTTGTTCAATGCCCATGTAATGGGCCGAGATGAGAGACTTGCTCTCATCCGTTGAACTTAAACATTTTTTTGAGTAATATATTTGCCAGTGTGATCCCCTTTTACCAAAATAAATAAATATAAACCATAGTATTTTCTTAAAGCTAGGATCCTAATTGACATAGTTCTATTACATCAGTTGATTTGCTAGTAATGAAAGTATTCATCAACAAGGAAATCTGTCGAACAATGATTGGCAAACAATTTCTAATTCTTAGATCTTTATGGGATTTACATTGCCAAACAATATTGCAATGTAAGCATGTTTTATCCACATCTTATGCCTTGAGTCCAAACTCTCACTTACAACTCAATTAAGTTGTCTAATTTAAAGAACTAAATTTTTTTCCAATTGAGCTATCACACAACATGAAGATTTACCTTTGCATTACAATCTAGCCAAGCTCTTACATGACGTAAATTGCAACTTCAAGTGTTCTTTTAACTAGATGGCATTAACTAGAATTTTAAGGGTACTAGATTTGATGTGTATAATCAAAATATATACGAAGAAGCATGCATACAACTTCTTATAAATAGTTTTATTAAAAACTTTTTTATTAACCAATTCACTAAGATTAAATTAGCAAATAATTTACCTTTAATTATCGTCCATTATATTGTACTTTTGTATACGTCCAAAGACTTAGTATTTCGGATAATTACCACAAAGTAGCGCATGAAATTAAAGCTAATTAACCCTTAAGATGATTTTGTACATAAAATAGTCATACTAGGTAGCTCCAATTTGACGCCCAAAGAACCGGAGAAGCGGGTCCGCACGAAGCGTATTAAAAACCTTATTCTTTCGTGTCACGATTTAATGCGTTCCCCTCCTTATACCTCTTTTATAGTTTGTCAAAATTGGATGAGTCGTTCTTACTATTGGTACAAAACTCATCGTTCAATTAAACTCTTGAAAAATTTAACTCTTCAAAAACCAAATCATATTGCACCATTATTTAGTCCGTACTATTTTTTTATTCAAAAATTATCTTTTTTTTATAAACATGTCTAACAAAATAAACAAAAACAAGTAATAACAAAAAAAAATAAACAACTAAATAAACACACATAACATAACAATTATTATGTGAAAACATGTAGCCACATGCAAACTTTATTCGATAAAACATATAAATAATCAATTCTAGGTTTATAATGCATATATTTAACTAAGGCTCCCACTTACAAAGGCAAGTGAACCACATGCATCGATGTATCGATTGCGTGAACCATAATTAAATATATACCACATAGCACGTAATTGATTAGTTAATTAATTGGAGTCTTCCACAATTCGAGATTTATCAATAAAATACATGTGTAAAACTTAACAATTAATAATACAACAACAATAATCCATGAAAAACATGCACATTCTCACGGATTGAACATAACAATTATTCATATTGTCACAAGATCGCATACATAAACACATAAACTTAACATGTTAATCGTAGTGTTTCTAATCAAATTAACTTACCAAAACCAACCCCTAAAAAATGAATAAGGGAAATAGGCCCTAATAAAAAAAATTGGTTTTGGTTTGAAAACCCTAAAAAACCGACCAACATATATATAACACAATTCAAGATTCATTTTTTATGCGTTTTGGTAATTAATTACACATTATCCAAGGCTCGTGATGCAACCGTTGGAATTTTAATACATGACAATCATAATTAAACACATAAAAGAATCAAAGTAAACATGCGGAAGCATATATATCATATAACATATAATTAATTAACCAAACATAAAATATGCGTACATTTGATTCTAGCTAAACAAGAATTAATTCCAAGGCTAGCAATTGAAATGAAGCCTAATTAGGGTTTATAAGGATTATAAGAGTTGCCTCTAACCGTTTTTGCAATTCAATCCAAGATACTAACAATAATGTGTTAGTATCACGTTCTTTTACACACGTACTAATACCAAGTTAATGTTATGCTAGTAATGAAAACACAAAACTAAAACCAAACACTTTGTTTTATATAAAAATTCTAGTCGACCCTTTGGAGGGTGTTTGTTTGATCGGCTACAACCAAAAGAGAAAAAAAGAAAAGTTAAGGTATTGTGTGTGTGCACAAAAAGTACAAAACAATGACCATAAGGTTTGTATATATAGCATGACTAACTTGGAGGACAAGTTGGAATGGCTTTGGGATTCCCCTAGCCCATCCGATCGGCCATGGTTCCCCAAGGGGTTCCGGAACCTTCTTTTCCTCTAATTTCATCTATAGTCCTTCCTTTTATTATTTAACGGTCGTTAGTCAATTATCGTTAATTACATAACGGTCGTTAGACATTTTGTGTATTTAATAATTAAATATAACATTTTATATCAAATTATTAATCATTAACTCTTCATACGTAAAGTGTGCAATCCTTTGATCTCGAGTTCGATCCTAACATACATATATTAATTTATGTCCATAAACTAACAGCATGTCTCTTCCTAAGCCAAGAAGGACAACGCAGACTATGCATTGAGCCTTCCTATTGGCGAGCAAAAACATGCTCTCTACTTTTCAATCCGGCTGAGACATGTGGCACAACCTAGAAATTCCATATCGTTTGCCTAAAAATACCAACATCACATGTACATTGTGGGTATGTTCTCTCTCACCCATATTTCATTTCTCTAAACACATCATCCATAATCTCATGACTTATTCTAACGCCGAAGCCGGTTCACAGGGTCCTCCCATGCGCTCAAACTAATGTAACGTATTTTCTTTGTCTCGTTTTGAGGTGACTTAACTCTTTAGAAGTATCCAGTACCATCACACATGTTCTGATCAAGAAGTGCAATTCATTGTATGATAAAAAAAAAAGTTATACGAGTCCATATGTGATGGTTCAATTGTCCCCTTTTAGCCCTACTCGTCAAAACCGCGTAATTTCTGTAAAAATCAAATTTGACATCTTGAGGGTTATGAATGGTAGATTAGCAACTCGCGTTAATTTAAACTGACGGGGCATTAATCTTGACAGTGTGAGATGTCCTTTATGCCTTTATGAAATTGAAATAGAAGATCACTCATTTATCCATTGTAAGATTGCAAAGGAATTTTGATTTGAGGTCTTAAAATGGTGGAGGATACAAAATGCTACTTTCCATACGCTGCACGAGCCGATTAATTTGGCTGATCATAACCCTCTTGGAGAAAAAGAAAATCTCATATTATTTTGACGTGTTTGTTCAAACCATAGTTTGGTCCTTATGGTGGTATAGAAACACAACCACTTTCTTAGTCAAGAGCGATCAAGATTTTAACGACATCAAGACCTTCACTTTTAATTGGATTATAAGAAGATGTAGAAGTTTTTCTTAAATTGGATACAATGGTTTAATTATCTTTCTAACACTCTATATCCTCCTTGTAATCGTTTCAACATTTTGCTAGTCTTAAGCCATTAGTCGTTAGAAAACAAACTATATAAACATGTGAAATGATTCTCATACAGGATCTTGATCGCAAGCTAAACTCGGTGGTGCCAGTAACAATTTACTACCTCCTATCTCATCCAAAGACCTTTCCATATGATTGAAATGTACTAGAGCTTTGCATTAAAGATATCAAAGTTGCAAAAATCGCTAGGCGGTAGTTGGGCAGTCGGGTTGCGCCTAGTGATTAATTGGTTAGGCGGGGATTAATCGGATTAGATTTTTAATATATAAAATTATAAAATTTGGAAACTATATGCCCGATTTGGCCGATCTAGCCCTTTTTCTGATTTTGTTCGATTTATGATTTGGCCAATTTTTATTCGTAACCGAGTTGGCAAATTTATCCGATTTTTGTCCGATTTGACTGATTTATGCACGATTTGGTCGATATGTATCCGATTAATCGGTATGTTGACCGATTTTTTAGCAAACCAATTAATAAGGCCGATTAGTAAAAATCGGGGCGGTTAATCCCCGCCTAGCAATTAATCGACCGCATAGACCGATTTTTTCAACACTGAAAGATATTACATTCAATTTTATTAAAAAGATTACCTTTTTGTGTTAATAAATTAAGGTACTGAGATTTCCATGTATTTGTATAGATTTTTCAATTACTACATTTATTTCAAAATTATAGTCCTCATTTGACTTTTTTAATTAATCTTTTTTAAATTTTACCTTAAATATTTTTATTTGTGTTATAAAATAGTTGATGAAAATTATAACAATGAAAATACATTTAAAACCCGATCCGTGTATATATTTTGCATCAAGTATTATATAACACAAAGAAAAATAATTAATGTCAAAGTTGTAAAATAACGAAAAAGTTAAAGAGAAATATAATTTTGAGATGGATGAAGTACGAAGTTATGGACGTATATTGTACCTTGATATTTAAGTGAGTGGGTTTGTAATGAGCGGTCACACTTTACGCATGATTGCATGAATAAATTTTAAATGTTATCCCCCCTTAAACGGAGTCTTGCTGCGCACACGATTTTAACTGTAAAGATTAATTAAAAGGTTAACAGTGTTTTAATACTTCAACTTCTGGTCAAATATTGCTTTAATCACTTGAGATTTTTGGAAATCCTTGCTTTTGTTAGACCGTATAATTAAACACCTTAAAACTGTTAGCCCGTATAATTTAACAACTAAAACCTTTTTTTTTTCCTTTTTACCATTTAGTCATACAATTAACGATTTTATGCGGTATTTTTATTATGTGTTCTAAATGCTCTATTATTATTATCATTGCGACTTCTTAGTTCCTACTTGAACTAGTAACATATAACCTAGACAATTAAAACCAAACGACCATATATCTAACGGTTATACTTGTAACGCAGATCAAGATCACTATTTGAGAGGCGAGGTTGATCAAAATAGACATACTTTCCCTTTACAGATGGACCACTGAATTGCACCATGTAGGATACTACCTTAGGGGAAAATAGCTACTGTTTGATAATAGCCTAAAAACTGCCCCGCTACCTCAACTAGATACACATGATCAATTTTAAACTTAAACAAAAGGTAGAGATGCCCCAAAATACTAGCGATCTGCATTGAACCACTTAACCCAAACACCCTTTTATTCATTCTGAAATAGCCCGGTTTCACCACTTTGGACCACAGTATTGTTACAGGACCACAGTATTGTTACATGCATATGCATTTCCATTTAATCTTCCTAAATTAAAGTCATGTGGCATCATTCTTTATAGGCATATACATTTTTCTTTAATCTTCCTAAATTATGCTAAACGTATATGCAGTTTCATACCCATCAGGGACGGAACCAGAGGGTGTCCGGGGTGTGGGACACCCATGAATATTTATGTCGTAGTGTTAATTTTGTTAAATAATTCTGATTGTTTTGAAATGCACCTCATCCTTAAAAATTATATTTATAGTATTGTTTAGTTTATTTCAAGTACACCTAGTCAGTTTAGGTCCATGTTCCGTCCCTAATCCCCATACATAAGAAAACATATCAAAACATATATAGGGACACCCTCCTAAACCATAATGCACAAACTAACACTAGTAAAACATGCTACAATTACGAAAATCAAACTAAGCCAATTTAAAACACATAAAGGAACTAAAAGACATAAACATACCAACATCCAAAACCCGTTGCATACTTCCACTACCAATAGGGCTTCCACTCTTTTGTTTTGGCGTGAGTGTACTCGGGTTAGGGGATGCAACCGAAGGCGCAGGTAGCGAACCGTATTTCCTAGGCCTCCCTCTCCCTCTGTTTTTCTTTACCACAACCATATTCCGGCTTCCAGTTCCACCACCATCTATGTTTAAAAGTTAAGGTTTGTGCAGTGTAAAAAAGCAATTAGGGTTTATGTTTGTATGTGTTGGACGAATAAACTATGTGTTTATGTTAGTGCCAGCTGTTAGGTGAACAAAGCGACCCCAAATGAAGCAGTTTATATGAAAATTTTATCGCGAATTTTGTCCGTCAAGAATTGAAAGGTCAATCAGTCATTTCGCATATTTGCCGGAAAGTAATCATTCCACGTGACCACTAACGGAAAAACTTAACGAGCGTTAGCAAAAAAACGAGTTTTTGCAACTACAGAAACTCTAAAGGGGAATTTCATGCAAAAAAAACTCAAACGTTAGGTATATAACTTGCAATTTACTCTTTAATAAAAGAACATGAATAGTAAAGATTTATTTATTCGATCTTTAAAAAATGGGTTTTTCTATCTTGTGCTCTATGGGCACAAGATAAGAAGTAAGAAAAGGATATTATTAAAACTTAGACTCATAAAAAAAATATTTTTTTAAATACTTGAGTCTTCTTTTTATGGGTCTCTAAGTACTTTTATGCCTTTTTTACTTTTTTATCCTATATTCTTAGAGCACAAAGTAAAAAAAAACCTTTAATAGATCTATGATTTAAGTTAAACTTTTTTCTTTAGCCTTGAGTAATGTGTCATGCCAACGTGTCTAAACTTTGAAATGTGAATTGAATATATTTACATATTCTTTTTTATCTATAATTCTTCTATTTTGGTCATTTCACTTTTTTTATTGTGAAATACTATATATTCTAGGTCACGGTTCGTTAACCTCAGATGAAATTATATTGTTGACAATCATATTATGAATGACAAAAGTTTAATATAAATCTCAAATTTACCATAAATCTAATGAAACAAGCATAATCTTTCATTTTTCTAATAAAAATAATAAAATAAACTTTCACCTTTTTTTTTAAAATTAAATATCTCACAAACCGTTAATCGTTACGCGAAAAAAATTATATTATCGTGACGAGAATTAAATTATCTTTTATAGATATGCACTTTATATATTTTTAACGATTTTTTTTCAAAATTTACGAGAAAATCATATATGATTTGTGAAAATCATATGTGATTCGATTTTTACAAATCATATATGATTTTTGCAAATCATATGTGATTTGCAAAAATCATATATGATTCGAAAAAATCACATATGATTTGATTTTTACAAATCATATGTGATTTTTGAAAATCATACTATATGATTTTACAAATCAAATATGATTTTTCTGGTCGTAATTTTTGAAAAAAAAAATTTATCGAAAATATAGAAGTGCATTTCTAGAAATATAATTTAATTCTCGTCATGATAGCGTATTTTTGTAGTTTGAAGATTCTGGTTTCAAGTTATGTTGTTTTTAAAAAAATGTGAAAATGATATTTTATTAATTTTGATCTAAAATGGATGGTAAGATTGATTTATTGAATCTATGTGAATATGAGATCTATATGGATCTCAACTCTATTATGAATTGAGCCAAATTTTACTAATATTAATATTATGAAATAGTTAATGACTTATTTAATAATATAACTTAGGTTATGATTCGTTAATGTCACATGAAATTGTTGATAATCATATTATATATTAAATAAAATTAATATTAATAATATCATTAACATTAATATTAAATATTGATATTAATATTAATATTAATATGATTGGTAAGTTAAAAGAAAAAATGGTGATCTGGTTGAAATTAAATTATAAAGACGGAAGAAAATTGGAGGCCCTATAGAGTTGTGGGCTTCAGCATATTGCTCATTTGCTCAAGCCCAGACCGTCACTTAAGGTGTGGTTTTAGTGTGTCAATGTAAATATTATCTATTGAGCTTGGATCAGATTACATATCCTAAATTTCAAATCATCATTTAAAAAATGCAGGTTAACCATGTCCATGTGAGGTTGGTGTTTCGTCACTGTGTTGTGGAATTTAAAAATTCAAAATCACCCAAAGATTCTAAAACATGTTCTACATAGCAAATGTTTGGTGTGAGCGGTTAAAGTCACTCAAAGATTGAAAAACTCGATACATCTCGCACATATATTATTTTTTGCTTTCCATATAGTGTAAAAATATTGTGGTCACAACTATACTTGAAGAATCAACATCATTGATTCGGTCACAAATCTATTTTTTTTTTAAATAATCATGGTTTAGGCCTTTGTGGCCACGTATTCATATATGTATTTACATTCGAATAAACAGTACCTGGAGAATGTTATTTGCCTCTTACTCTTAGCACTATTAGCATTTCCATACTTTTTATTTGTTTTTCTAGCTGTTTAATTGAGCCCTTTTTGGCTTTTAACTTGCTTTAATCCTCTGTCGTATTTCTACATTCTTTTCCATAATAAATTGGTAATCAACTTTTAAATGTATTGTTTAGGCCAGTCCATCTTCATGTTCATCTCTATTGATATAAATCATCATAACATTTATGTAACCTCGTGGATGACTGGTCATGTAAAAAACACAGAGTGAACATGTATTTAGACTTTGACGATGGCTATTTTGGATGTCTAGTTCACGGTAAAGTGATCTAGCCTCATTTATTCCTCTTTCACAGCAAATGGTGTGGCCAAAATTGATGTGATGTGCCATATAGATCAGGCTTATTACATGTGGTTGAAGTGTGCTCAGGATTATAATCCAGATCCTTAGGTTATTTCAAGTTTACCTAATCATATAGATTTCATAGTTTGAAGATCCACTTAATTTCTTTGGACCTTATCTTAAACCGAGTATGATTGTTTAAGGTATTCTAAATTAAGCTGATAGATTAGGACCTTCAGAAACTGAGACAGAAACCAAAATCTAGGAATGTACTTTACTACTTTAACAACGGGTATGCACATGCTTATCCACTAAGTCATTGTCATCAAACTTTCTTACGTAATAAAGACTGATATCTAAATGTTTTGTGATAATAGTGCATAGCTACGTTGAAATTTCTAGATTCACCTCCTTTAGCAAGATCCTGATTCACATAAACACCAAAAAGCGTAAGGTCGTGTTCTATGGTCATTCTCTTATACATATCAAGCGGTTTGAAAGGTCAATCGACGCTTACATCTTCTTCTCTCTTTTTGGAAGCGGGGATGACCTATCCATTAGCCGAAGATAGATGGGTGCAGGGAGGGGTCATGGCCCAACAAAAATTAGGAGTTATATTAAACGTTTTCTGTAAAGGTTTAGGTCATAAATGTATTTACCCTCATATCCGGTCTTAAAACCTGAACTAAAAGTGTTATATTTTTCTGCTAATTAATAACTTTCGAATTTTGTTCCAATATGCACACTGCAACTTTTTTGCCATATACTTTTTTTTTTTTTTTTTTACCTATTTAACCATCCACGTCGTCTTTTATCTTATGTGGCATCCACGTCAATCACAAGAAGTGTTAGTGATAATCGATTGTAGCAAGACATGTTAGTATTTACTATTTTTTGACTTTAATTTGTTGATTTTAATCCTTATACGTGATTCAGGTTCATACGTTAAAAATAATTTGATAAAAATACTGAAGTTTTTGTGATTTTTCCTTATAGAATGATGCAGTTAACACTTTAATAGATCACGTGAATGCCACATGAGATAAAAAAAAATGATGTGGATGGTAACGGATAATGTATATGGCAAAAAGATTGTTACAATGTGTATATTGGGACAAAATTTGAAAGTTTGTAACAAAAAATTTAACACTTTTTAGTTCATGTAATAAGGTTGGACATAACACTAATTAAATGAATAATTAATTTCTGACCTTGATTAAACAATTATATGCATTTTACCGTTTAGCCCTTGATTATTAACAACAAAAATACCAAAGTTGAACGAATCAAACTTCAAAAAATTAAACACTACTTATTGTTTGTGTTGTCTGCTATGTCATGGTTAGACACTTAGATCATTTTTTTAAGTTGATTTTAGATTTTTGTTGTTCTTTGCTAACACATATTTGGTCTTTAACGCTGTATTCTAAATAAATAAATAAATCGGAAGAAAGGGAGTGTAAAAGGAAATGAAGGGCGAGTAGAGAAGTGGAAAGGAAGAAATTTTGTGTATTGGTTTATGTTCTCTAGTTGGGATGAAAGTCAAAGAAAGACGACAATTTATGTATTTTAGTTAAAAAAAAAAAAAAAAAAAAAAAGCTAGAAAATACACTTATGTCCTTCAAACTCACCCTTCATAGCCATAAAAATGTTACGATGTGTATATTAGGACAAAATTTGAAAGTTTGTAACGAAAAATGTAACACTTTTTAGTTCATGTAATTTGGTGGGACATGACAGTACTTAAATGACTATTTTATGAGCTTATTATATGCATTTTACCGTTTAGCCCTTGATTATTAACAGCAAACACCAAAGTTGAACGAGTCAAACTTCAAAAAATTAAACGCTACTTACTGTTTGTGTTGTTTGCTATGTTATGGTAGACACTCACTACAAGAATCAGAAGAACAGTAAAATGTCGACGCTACTTTGGTGTCGGCGCTAATAAAAACCAATGTTTTGAAACCCGGGTCGATCCGGCCGGGTTAACCGATTGGACGGTTCCGGCAAAAACAGGTCAAAATAACCCGGGTTTAAAACCGGGTTAACAAGTTAGACCCGTCGGGTTTTGAGTGACCGGGTCAACCGGTTCTCGAAACCCGTAGGGTTTGGTTTTCAATTTTTATATAAAACCGGGTTGACCCGGCGGTTGAACCGGTTGACCAAGCGGTCAAACCGGTTGACCCGGTTATTTGTTTTTTTATATTTTTTTAATGGAAAACCGGGTTGACCCGGCGGTCGAACCGGTTGAACCGGTTGACCCGGTGACCGGTGACTCGACCGGGTCGATTATAAACCCGGTTTTCAAAACATTGATAATAACGCTTGACCAAGGGAGAGGTGCGTTGAATTTTTTTTTTTTTTTGGGTAAAGGGGAGTAATCCTGCACCCTGATAAATATATTAATCATAAAAATGTTTAAGTACAATGGATATGAGTGAATTCCCATATCTCAGCCCGTTACATAGGCATAAAGCTTACATAACACGATGCTTCCTATTTTCTAAAAAAGAAAACAAACCACTACTCAAATGATAACATAGGACATAACGAAAGAAAATTACTTCCTAGGACCTTGAAGCTTGGTGTCATACATGGCATTAAATGCATCCAAATTCCCTGGAAGATCATAAACCTGATTCGCATAGTCATCGTAGTCGTAGTCATGATACTCATCTTCAAACTCTTGGCCACCACCGAATAGATTAAGACTCATCAAATGGGTTAAAGAACCACCTCATCTTGAAATCGAAACCACGATCTCCCACTTTAGAAAAAGGATTAACTCTCTTAGTAGAAGAAAGGGCGGATTACAAGAATCACTAGTTATAGGAGCCACACCGACTCCATCTCTTTCAAATCACTCACAAGGGTTCTTGTGATGTAGTACTGCCTTAGTAGACTTATCTTCATTAACTTCCATTGTACGACCAGAATCCACATCCTTGTTGGTGTCATTAGAAGGAGTACCAAATGCATCCGTATGTTCCATATTAAGAGCATCAAACTAGTTAGATGTAGAGATCTTTGTTCCACTCGAACTAGCCACATCAGAAGCATTCTTCTTAGTGACTTCCACTTTCTTATGTTCAGGAGGAGTCTTTTTGGGTTGATATTGAAACTGCTTACCCACAACAGGTTTAGCCACATCAGGTGCGTTGAATTTTTTTGTCAACATAATGTCGACGCCATGGCGTCGGCACCAAAAAAGTCAAATTTTACTTTGTATTTTCAGGCAATTTTTTGGCGGGATCTTTTGGCGCTCACATCTTCCCGACGCCCAGTCGTCGGGAAGATAAATCCATATACCCCCTGCGTCTCCGCCTTCATCTTCGTACGACAAAGAAAAGATTAATGAGATGATGGCCGCCAAAGACGAGAAGATCGTAGACCTTCAAAAGAAGGCAAAGGACGCGGCGAAAGAGTCGAAGGCCGTTCAACGCCAACTCAGTGAGTTCTTCAAGGTTGTACAGAGTCAGTCTCCCAATCGTTGGTCCGAGCTTATGATCCAGATTTCTTCGAGATCTGACGTCGGGTCGAGGAGTGACGCTGGTGGTAGTGGCGGAGGCGGTAGTGGTGATCTTGACGAGGAGGGCTCGGATCATGATGATGCTGACGAGTATATCGATGGAGGTGTATTTACGGGTTATTTTGTGTAGATGTATAAACCCGTTTAGACTATGCTTTTGATCATCTCATCCTTATGTTGGCTACTGTACACTTTGAACATTTTGGTGACTTGAACATTGGTGATTTAGCAACTTTTGTGTATGTTTAAGCTAGATGCGTAGTTAATATCACCCGTTTTGTATAATTTGTTACTTTTTAGCGATTATATATGTGATTTAGTTGTTGTGAGTTGTTTTGGGATATCGGCATATTGGTTTAGAGGTTTTGGTTGAAAACAGCAGGTGCAGGTTATATAGATTTTTTCCGGAAAATTTCTAAAAAATTGTTGCAATGCATCAATTTGTGGCACATGTATGCCGACGCCCTGTCGTCGGCAACATATGGCCATTTTCCATTAGATAACGTATCATCCCTACGATATGGCGTCGGGAACAAACTAAACTGAATGCTAGTTTGCATAGAATCCCGACGCTATGGCGTAGGGATAGTACTTAACTTAATGTAAGTTTAATATGGTCCCGACGCCGAGTCGGGAAAATATTATAAAATAATATTATTATGTTACGATACCGACGCCATGGCGTCGGGAATAATTTAATGATGTTTTAATTTGCTAATTAATCACATGATTGGTAATATGGTGCCGGCACCATATGTTTTCTACTACAAAAACCTTTGATCATAAATCAATGTGGGTCCCACTGTGGCGTCGGGATGGTTAAGATTTTGGCATCGGGAAGGATTTTCCTTACGAGGCTCAGCCGACCAACGCTTGGCTACGCCTAGGCGTCGGGAACGTATGACACCGACGTCCAGGGACGGAGCCACTATAGGCTTGGGATGGGCCATGGCCAACCCATGATACCTTTCATTTGTATAAAACATGTTTAACATATAGATATTAATATTTAGTTTGATCTACAAAATACTTAAGGCCCATCCAAAATGTCAAAACAAATAGCTTTACTACTTTTTATTGAACTTAATAGCTTTACTACTGAGAAAACTCTTTTTACAACCATATATTTTCAGTTTTTATATCTAAACAAGTCGTCCCACAAGGTAAAATATATACATTGGCATCACGATTAAAGATTTCGAACGATGTAACTAATCAATTCTCATGATTTTATTTTAACTATGCAATATGCAATAATATTCATTTAAAGCTGAACTATTTTGGCCCACCCGGATGATAAATCCTAGCTCCGTCACTGCCGACGTCAGGGCGTCGGGACGGGGTCGAAAAAATCGTAAGCGAAAGTGTCGATTGTACTAGTGACTTGGATCATTTTTTTATGTTGATTTTAGATTTTTGCTGTTCTTTGCTAACACATATATATTTGGTCTTTAACGCTGCATTCTAAAAATAAATTCGGAAGAAAGGGAGTGTAAAAGGAAAGGAAGGGGGAGCAGAAAAGTGGAAAGGAAGATATGCATGTTGGGATGAAAGTTTAAAAAAATGATACTAGTAATTTATGTTTTTTAGTTCAAAAAAGAGAAAGAAAGAAGCTATCAAAAATACACTTATGCCCTTCAAACTCACCCTTCACAGCCATGTTTCAGACTTACATCATTTTGCAAAAATTTCTAATGTATCTTGAATTGTCTTGTTAAAAACTGTTATAATAATTCTTAAAAGATAAAGCTTGAGGTTGGTAAAGTAAATGAACTGAACGTTTTGGGGTACCAGAAGTCCACAATCACGACTAGCATTTCGTTGTTTACAGATTATAATGGGGTGTTTAATTAAGCTTATATGTGGCCTCTGAGCTTATAATTCTGTTTCGACTTATATTTCATATTTCTCGCTTATTTTGAGACTTCTAAGCTTATATTAATTTATTATGATATGATAAACTTATATAAGCTCATGAGTCTCAAAATAAGCCAGAAAATTAGGGCTTAGAAATTATAAGTTAAAATCAAATAAGCTCATAAGCTTTACATATAAGGTTGAAGCATCTTGACTTTGATCAAAACAGATTAAATGAATTAACCGGAAAACCATATCAATATATACATAATTTAAGAGGTAAAAATTCATGGTTTACATTGGAACGCCTTTTTGTCGACAATACTTGGCTATAACATTGCACTTGATTACAATTAAGTCAGAGAGGGTTCTGGAAAAAATAATCTAATAATTTTGTTATATTGAGGCATTCTGGAAAGATGTCTTGGTGTTTTTGTTAAGGTATTCTACATTATCACTTTGTTTATTAATATTTTCATTGTACCTTCTCCAGTACATTTAAACAATATAAAACAAAATACTACGTAATGAAGCTTCATTTCTTTAAATAGAAGCCGCTCGGTTATCAATTCTTACAACTTACATGTTCTCTATTTAATTAGTGATCTAAATAGTCGCATTTTTTTTTTATCAGACAACAATCACGTTAGTTTATAATCATATCTATGTCATATTCTAAATGATTAGTTCATCTATTTTTCGTTATAAGGTTTATCTTGTGAAAATGAAGCGAGATTTAAACTGAATGACGTGACTATCGTCAAAGTAAATAACAAAAATGAAAGATGGAGATGAAAGAGAGCTAAGGTTAATACACACAAAAATAACTGAGTTACTCAAATTACTGAGTTGCTAAACTTTTAAAACCCGTCATTAAGTGTACTATTATTTTTAAGAGGCAATTCCATATTTACCCAATTTAAACATGATAATGTCATATTAACCAAAACATGTTTTAAATGCATTGTACATCATGCATTTAAAGTTGTATTTTGGATATAAATATATGACATTTTCATGTTTATATTAGGTAAATATGGAATTATCCCTATTTTTAACTTATGGTTTTCTTTCTAATTAAGACACCTGATTCGTTCTCTTACTAAATGTATATATCTTTCACTTCTCTTTTTCAAAGATAATAATCACAAGATCCACCACCAGATCCATCACCAAGAAAAAGAAGTTAGAAATTATGTAAATTGGCGGAAATGGCAAGGAGATAAGGTGGTTATGACATGGATATGAGGTGGAATAAGTTCTACCTTAAAAATCTAACGTGGGCAAAAGAAACCGTATGACAATCGGTTCAAGACCTAACTTAACATACACGCCTTATTCAATATCGTAAATTGTTGGAACATATTAGCGTCTAGCAGACTTTTAATAGATTTAAGCATAAAATAGCCTAAGTATAACTTAGTCGCTGAAAATTATTCAAGATAACTCCTTTTGAGTTCTTAAAACAAAGAGTCTTCGCCGGTGCCAATTGTTAATACAAATAAACCGTAAAACCGTTTATTAATATTTTGCGATCTCTTTGTGTTTTGTTGATAACAAATATAATGTTATCTTAAGTATAATTATAAAGGATACATGTTAGTTTTGTAAAGCATTTACATATAGCCATTTAAATACAAAATGTAGTAATTAAGCATTTGTTGTAATAGTTTATTAGGATGGGTAAAATCATAACCCATGGACCATAACCCATGGATCTTAACCCATACCCAAAGAGACTTGATACAATGTATACTTAGATACATTGAATCTAAAGATAACCCATGGACCAACCCATGACCCATAACCAAAAACCCATGGGCAAAGAGGAGCGTTCCACGGATCCCTAGGATTACACTAGACGGATCCTTGTGGAAGGGATCCGTGGGATCGATGAAGGAAGGAATTTGCCTATAAATAGAGAGCCATTTCTTCATTCTAACTCACCCTCTTCTTACTAAATCTCTCAAACACTCTCATTCTCTTCTAACATATAGATCACTTGATCTAGAGAGTTGTTCTTCTTTCTTTCTATTGTGATCCTCATATAGGTCCTTCTCTAAGGCGAGATCACGAGCATTCTACAAGTCATCCAAGCAAGGGGTCCTTGATTGATTTGTCACTCCAAGATTTCATAGCGAAGATCTTGTATTTGATATTTCACATATTTGTTGTGTAATAGTCGTGTTGGTTTGGTCCACCGTGTTACGGACTCGGTATCTAGCTTTGTACCGAAAAAGTGTAAGCAACGTTGTGAAGGCTTCTCCGCCAAGTGAAGGAGTTTGTTGACATAGTGCTTGAACTCTCGAGTAGGTGACTCGGGGAGTGGAGTAGGGCAAGGAAGGTGTCCTTGTAGCCGAACCACTATACATCGGTTGTGTCTTTTCTTTCCTTCGCTTTACTTTATTTACTTACTTTATCATTAGATCTATACTTTCTCCACATCCACAAGATCTCACATATCAACGAATCTAAAAGTTTTGAAACTAACGTAAAATCGGCAAAACTATTCAACCCCCTTCTAGTTTTCCACAATTGGCATCAAGAGCTAAGTTTATAAAAGTTTTAAAATAAAATTGTATTTTAAAACTTTTCGATCACTATGGGTTCGAAAATTATAAGGAAGGGCAATCTATGCAACGACCACCACTACTTGAAACTAATGGTTTTATTTATTGGAAAAATATATTCAAACATATGTGAAGTCTAAAGATATTGATCTTTGGTACATTATTGTTGAAGGTGATTTTGAGGCTACCTCAAATGATGATAAAGGAAATTTAGTTCACATACCTCATGATAAACTAAACGATGAAATGAAGAAAAAGCTTTCTAAAAATAGTGAAGCAAAATGGTTTTATATAATGCTTTACCGAAAAGGAATTCGAAAGAATTTCTATGCTTAAAACCTCTAAAGAAATTTGGAATTCTTTAGTTGTAACTCATCAAGGCAACCAACAAGTTAAAAATAATAAAATTGATTTATTTGTTCAACAATATGAACAATTTTCAATATCGGATGAGGAAACTATAGATCATTCATTTGCTAACTTTAATACTATTATTACATCTTTACAAGCACTTGATGAATCTTTTCTAGCCGTAATCATGTTAGGAGATATCTAAGGGCACTTCCATCAAGTGGAGATCCAAGGTGACGGCGATCGAAGAGTCAAAAGATTTGACAATTCTCACCTCGATGAACTCATAGGCAACCCGAAAGTCTACGAGCTTGTCCTTGCTAAAGATTCCAAGCTTCAAAGGTGAAAGAGAAACACAAATCTCTTGCGCTTAAAGCCAAAAAGGCTACGACGATGAGGAGAACTCCTCTTGAGTAGTGACGACGAAGAGTACGCGATGGCGGTAAGGGACTTTAAAAGTTCTTTAGAAGAAAGGAAGATACGTCAAACAACCATATGACGATAAGAAAGGCTTTGGAAAAGCAAAGAGGACGAGAAGCCAAAGGATGATCGTACTTGCTTTAAATGTGGGGACCCAAACCACTTTATTAGTAAGTGTCCCAAACGGGATGATCAAAAGCGTTCGTGAGCGGCACATGGGGAATGAGCGACGAGGAGGATGAAGAAATTTGTCTCATGGCAAATGACGAGGTGTGCTTAAAGGTCGATCTAGACCCCGATGAATGGGTCAAGGATAGCGGATGCACGAGGCACATGACCGGAATAGGATCTATTCTCCACATATGAATCCTTCAATGGAGGTAATGTGGTGTTTGGAAATAGCAAAAGTAGAATCATCGGTAAAGGTACGATTTCTAACAAATCTCTAACCATTAACGATGTGTGTCACGTAGAAAACCTAAACTTTAACCTCTTAAGTATAGGACAAATATGTGATAAAAAGTGCAATGTACTTTTTACCAAAACTGGTAGTAAGATACTAAAAAATGGCATTACCATAGGAAAAGGAATTAGGAAACATGGAGTCTATGTCATTAAAATCGGTAATGAACCTAAGGACAAACTATGTCTTACCTCTATGGATGATACTTCGACCTTATGACATCGAAGATTGGGTCACGCCAACATGCGACTTCTTCAATCGCTATCATCCAAAGATCTAGTAAGAGACCTACCTAAGTTAAAATATGAACATCATTTTTGTGATGCTTGTAATGTAGGAAAACAAGCTCATTCGAGTCATAAAGCTAAAAACATGGTGTCCACAACTAGGTGTCTAGAATTACTACATATGGATTTATTTGGTCCATCCGCTATCCAAAGTTATGGAGGCAACTACTATACTTTGGTCATAGTGGATGACTATTCTAGGTATACTTGGACAAAATTTTTAAAGAACAAAACGAAACCTTTAACTATTTTGAAATATTAAGCAAAAGATCCAAAGACAACTAGGAAGTCCCATAGTGTCTATTAGGACGGATCATGGTAGGGAATTCGATAATGAAGTGCAATTCGAGCTTTTGTGACGCTAATGGTATTACTCACAACTTCTCGGCTCCACGCACTCCACAATCGAATGGGGTAGTAGAAAGAAAGAATAGAACCCTACAAGAAATGAGTAGAACCATGCTTAATGAACAATCCATACCTCAAAAGTTTTGGTGTAATGCCGTTGATACTTCAACGTACATACTCAATCGAGTCTTAATTAGACCAATCTTAGGAAAAACTCCATATGAGTTACTTCGAGGCAAAAAGCCTACGTTAAATCACTTTAGAGTCTTTGGTAGTAAATGTTTTATTCTTAACACTAAAGATTACCTTACAAAATTTGATCCTAAATCAACCGAAGGTATCTTTTAGGTTACTCGCCAAATAGCAAAGCTTACGTCATATTAAACAAAGAAACAATGAAGGTAGAAGAGTCATTAAATATAAAATTTGATGAAAGTCCACCCAAACCCTCTCCACCTCTTATAGATGACGAGATTATAGAAAGTGAAGCTATAGTAATAAAGAAAAGATTAGTGAAGAAGAAGAACCTCTAAGTGATGAAATAATAAACATTAAAGAGTCCAAAGATCACCCCGTAGATAAAGTCATAGGAAAACTAAACGAGCGAACATTAAGGTCTCAAGTTCAAAACCAAAGTAACTTGTTTTGTTTCGTTTCAACCTTAGAACCTAAGAATACACAAGAAGCCATAAAAGATGAGAGTTGGGTAATGGCTATGCAAGAAGAACTAAATCAATTTGTTTCTAATGATGTTTGGACACTTGTCCCTCCACCTAGTAATCAAACCATAATAGGAACCAAATGGGTTTATAAAAACAAATTAGATGCAAACGGAGTCGTGTCTAGGAACAAGGCTAGACTCGTTGCTCAAGGGTATAACCAACAAGAAGGAATAGACTTTGATGAGACCTACGCCCCCGTGGCTAGATTAGAGTCTATAAGAATACTTCTTGCGTATGCTTGTGCTAATGATCTAAAGCTTTATCAAATGGATGTCAAAAGCGCTTTTCTAAATGGTGTCATAAATGAAGAAGTATATGTAGCTCAACCTCCGGGCTTCATTGATTTTGAAAACCCAAACATGTCTATAAATTAAAGAAAGCCCTTTACGGTCTTAAACAAGCTCCAAAAGCTTGGTATGATAGACTCAAGTCATTTCTAGTTAAACACAACTACACCATGGGGTTAGTTGACAACACACTTTTACTAAGAAAAGAGAGTCACATATAATCATAGTACAAATATATGTAGATGATATTATATTCGGATCCACTTGTCAAGACATGTGTGATGATTTCTCTAAAATCATGCATGACGAGTTCGAGATGAGTATGATGGGAGAACTTAGTTTCTTTCTTGGTCTACAAATAAAACAAGTAGAAGATGGTATCTTCTTCAATCAATCTAAATACATCAAGGAGATGTTAAAGAAATTCGGTCTAGAAGAGTCAAAACCTATTAGGACTCCAATGTCATCCGACACCAAACTCACAAAAGATGAAGACGGAGAATCCGTAGATAATACTAAATATCGTGGCATGATAGGTAGTCTTCTACCTCACGGCAAGTAGGCGGATATCATGTTTAGTGTTTGCTTATGTGCTAGGTTTCAAGAAGACCCTAAAACATCACACCTAGAAGCCGTAAAAGGATATTTAGATATATTAAGGGTACAACACAATTAGGATTATGGTATCCTAAGGGCACGGAGTAGAAACAATTGTATATGCAGATTCGACCATGCGGTGATTACGTTGATAGAAAAAGTACAAGTGGGGTATGTACTTTCATGGGATGTTGTTTAACGTCTTGGTTTTCTAAGAAACAAACGGCACTAGCTATATCAACAACCGAAGCCGAGTACGTCTCCGGCAAAGCATGCCAACAAGCACTATGGATGAAACAAGCGTTAGTCGACTACGACATTCATCTAAGCGACATAGCCATCCTATGTGACAACAAAGGTGCCATCGACTTAAGCAAGAATCCGGTATTGCATTCTCGCACAAAGCATATAGAGATTCGACATCACTTCTTAAGAGACAATGTTCAAAGGGAACATCTCTATTGAGAAGGTAGCATCCGAAGACAACATAGCCGACGTCCTCACCAAACCGTTGAAGCGGGAACAATTCAACCTACTTCGTCTTGGTCTTGGTCTAATGGAACAAACGTCGTAACTTATTTGACTCTACAAGGTATGTAAACACTAGCCTTCTTCTTTCTGAGTCTAGGATTTCTATTTCACGCACAACTCACAAACAATACGAGAATTTTCAAAACCCAAGATAAGTCTTCCACTTTTAATTTTTTTAACACATAACTACATACACATTTTTAAAGAAAATCTCTTTTCAAAATGTTTTCTAAAAAGAATGATACCTTCCCAGTATCAATTTCACAAAAGCAATTTCTCACGTCTAGGACAAATCGCTTTTCATTATTAATACAAAGTAAAACCCGTTTTCATTGCATCTCATGTCTTTTGAATGCTAAAGGAACACATAACTAATATGTGTTTTCGGTACATTCATTTAAGCAAAATGAATTAGGAGCATTGATAACACAATATTACGTACTTATGTACCAAATGTGTGTTTTCGGGTTATCTCAATAGGATTTATTTTTCTCTAGTTATTTTCCTTTTCTTTTTAGAGGTCGAGAAAACCGCAACTCCAAATAGTTTGCATATAGGCACACAATAGGCAAAAATGTTTCCAAAAGAAAATTTTGTGTTTGCTGAATCACTGACCCACGGATCCCACCTTCATGCCGGACGGATCCCTCAAGGAAGGATCCGTGGGATCCGTGAAGATGTGAAGTTGTTTTAACTTCTATTCTTTTCACTTTGGATGAAAAATCACATTTGTTTCATTTTGGGAGTATGCTCTTTAATGCTTGTGTTCTCATGATCACATGCCTTGAATTCATATCTAATCATTAGATTTTAATCCACATTTTGGTTCAAGCATTCATTACAATGCTTTGTTTTTCTATATATAGAACTCCCAAAATGCTTGCATAATCCATCTCATCCTCACATACACAATACACCATGTCATCCAAAACCCTTTAGGAGAATCATCTAGTACAAACAATCATGATATCCAAACCTTTGTACTTCCACCATCCAAAATACCACAATCAAACTCTAGGATATCCGCACGGATTAGTATCCGATCTTGTTGCTTAGCAAAACAACCTCAAATGGTTCATCCTCAACAAATAACTCACCACAAGATGCTTCCATAATAGCACCTCCTCATCTCCAACAAGTACACCAACCTCATCACCACCCAAAGTCACTCTTTTGGAACTCCTTAAGACTCCAACAAGATCTAAACAATCTAAACAAAAAGAAATAGTCTTTTCAACACCACCCACATCTCCAAATAATATCTTTCAAGATCTTGAAACATCACCACCATTAGCTCCCATCACATTACAAGAACATCTAGGTTCTTTTCCACCACCACTTACAAATATTCTGGATGTTGATCCATATTTTCCTATTTTTCCACCACATCTTCCGCATAACTCAAATCAAAACAACCCGGAAAACTTCCGCACTCATCACTCACATCACCTACATTGTGAACATTGCCAATCCACTAGGGAAATCGCAATAGAAGTTAGGGAAGAAATGCAATTCATACTCAACCTCATACTTGATCGCATCAATACCATCACTCATCAAAACCTCCATCCATAAACCTTATGCAAGCATGGACGGAATCATTACTACTATTTTCTATTATTTTACTTTTCATTTGAGTCATTTTCAAGAACAAGTCTTGTTCTTATTTTTACATGCTTGTAGGTGGCATAAATACCACTACAATTTGTTGTTTTATTACAAGGCCTTGTTTACATACCTTGGCTCCCAATCTTGATTCTCGACAATCACAAGATTATTTAAGCATGTTACTAACCTTTCTTTTGTAGGATTTCTATTTTTCTTCACTTGACGCCCAAACAAGGGGAGCTACCGTCAAGGGGAGTTAGTGATCGTGGACTATTTTTTTCCACACTTTTATGTTTATTTCTTCCAAGGGTTAACTTTTGTTTCGACAAAAGGGGAGAAGAAGTAAAACTTAGGGGCTTTCGGACTTTCAAAATTTACATCTATTCTTAAGTTTTACTCATCATAACATTATGTTTTGTCATCAACAAAAGGGAGATTGTTAATACAAATAAACCGTAAAACCGTTTATTAATATTTTGCGATCTCTTTGTGTTTTGTTGATAACAAATATAATGTTATCTTAAGTATAATTATAAAGGATACATGTTAGTTTTGTAAAGCATTTACATATAGCCATTTAAATACAAAATGTAGTAATTAAGCATTTGTTGTAATAGTTTATTAGGATGGGTAAAATCATAACCCATGGACCATAACCCATGGATCTTAACCCATACCCAAAGAGACTTGATACAATGTATACTTAGATACATTGAATCTAAAGATAACCCATGGACCAACCCATGACCCATAACCAAAAACCCATGGGCAAGAGGAGCGTTCCACGGATCCCTAGGATTACACTAGACGGATCCCTTGTGGAAGGGATCCGTGATCCGTGGGAACAATGAAGGAATTTGCCTATAAATAGAGAGCCATTTCTTCATTCTAACTCACCCTCTTCTTACTAAATCTCTCAAACACTCTCATTCTCTTCTAACATATAGATCACTTGATCTAGAGAGTTGTTCTTCTTTCTTTCTATTGTGATCCTCATATAGGTCCTTCTCTAGGCGAGATCACGAGCATTCTACAAGTCATCCAAGCAAGGGGTCCTTGATTGATTTGTCACTCCATAAGATTTACGTAGCGAAGATCTTGTATTTGATATTTCACATATTTGTTGTGTAATAGTCGTGTTGGTTTGGTCCACCGTGTTACGGACTCGGTATCTAGCTTTGTACCGGAAAAGTGTAAGCAACGTTGTGAAGGCTTCTCCGCCAAGTGAAGGAGTTTGTTGACATAGTGCTTGAACTCTCGAGTAGGTGACTCGGGAGTGGAGTAGGGCAAGGAAGGTGTCCTTGTAGCCGAACCACTATACATCGGTTGTGTCTTTTCTTTCCTTCGCTTTACTTTATTTACTTACTTTATCATTAGATCTATACTTTCTCCACATCCACAAGATCTCACATATCAACGAATCTAAAAGTTTTGAAACTAACGTAAAATCGGCAAAACTATTCAACCCCCTTCTAGTTTTCCACAATTTTTGGTTGATGACAAGGTTCTCTGGACTTAAGTTTGCTAAGTATTTGAATTATTGAAATTTAGTTTGTTTGAAAAAATGTAAAAAAAATAAAATTATAGTAGGTGGGGCCTAAATGACATGTTATGAGTAAAAAGGTGTTTTGATGTGTGAGTGTTAAAAGTGAATATGTTAAGGTGGTTTTGAGGTAGCATTGAAAATAGAAAAATGGCATGCCATCATACCTCATACTCTTAGAAAAATATAATAAGTAGAGACAAATTTTCTGGTTTTGGGACGTTTAGCCCAGTCAGAGTCACCATAGCAAACATTTCATCGGTAGAAGAGATAGAAGAGTGATCATGCATGAGGCCCTTACCTAGCGAGCCCTTTAAATATCTCAGAACATTTAGAGGAGCTTGCAAATAGGATTTAAGAGGGGCATGCATGTGTTGAGATAAACAGTGAACATAGTATGATATATCATGCCTGATGTGAGTCAAGTAAATAAGCTTTTCAACAAGTTTTTGATAGCCAGTGATGTTGTCAAAAGAAGGAGCATCATCACTAATTTTAAAATTAAGCACGATATTGGGTTCCATGGGAACAGAGGTGGGTTTAAAACCAAGCATCCCAAACTCATGTTGTAACTCAATGCAATATTTCCTTTGACTGAGACAAATAGCATTATCATGTTCAAGAACTTCAATGCCTATAAAATATTTGAGTTTTTCTAGATCCTTAATTTGAAACTTGGAGCTCAGAAAGTTTTAAACATGTCAATCTCATTTAAGTAATTTCTAGAATTGATGATATCATCAACATAAAACAAGAGAGCAATAAACGTATTATTGAGTGACTTAACAAATAAAGGGTGATCATTAACACTCTGAGTGAATCAACACTCAGATAGCATACCAACCAGTTTCGCATTCCATTTTTTAAGAGCTTGATTTAAGCCATATAAAGATTTTTTTTTTCTAATTTACAAACTTTATTTTCATTAGACTTAAAGGCATATCCTTTAGGAATTTTCATGTAAACATCTTCTTTTAATTCACCATACAACAAAGCACTGTTAATATCTAATTGAAAAGAGAGCCACTTATTATAAACCACAACATCAATTAGACATCTAAAAGTAGACATTTTGACTACATGAGACAAAGTTTCATCATAATCTATCCCTTGCCTTTGAGAAAAAACCCTTAGCAACAAGTCTAGCTTTGTAACTTTCAATTTCCCCATTAGATTTATATTTTATTTTGTAGACCGATTTACACAAAATGGGTCTTCTTCCTTTAGGAAGATCAGTGATTTCCCAAGTCTGGTTTCCATTAAAAGCTTTTATTTCACTGTTTATAGCTTCAACGTAGTTATTGTCATTAACAACCTTTTTGTAGTTAGTGGGTTCAAAGCTTTTGTTTAGAGTGGTAGTAAATCATAAGTTCTCACCACATAATTAGAGTAATTAACAACGCTATTTAATTCAAACTTAACCTTACTATAAAAAACATAGTCATTAAGATCAAGGGGGAGTTTGGTTTGTTTAGATGAGTTTTTAATAGGCTCAGTCACATCATCATAGTCAATAAGATCGGATTGGTCAATCTCTTCCTCATTTTCTAGGAGGTGATTAGTCTTACCTTCATTTTCAATGGACTGATTTATTATCAGTATTGCCCTTAGGGTGTGCATTATCCTCTATGAATAGTCATCAATAGGGTTAGATTATGTGCTATCATTATTAAAAGGCACTCTGCCTTCATGACCGGGTCTTTTAGGGTTAGGCCTATTCATAAAATTGACTGGTACTACCTCCGTTTCATATTAAATGTTCTGTTTTGACTTCTGAAGTATTATTTTTTCAAATTTGACCTTAAATATTTTGGTTTGTGTTGTATAATATTTGACGAAAATTATACCAATGAAAAATACGTTTAAAACACAATTCATTCATATATTTTGCATCAAGTATTGTATAACACAAACAAAAATATTTAATGTCAAAATTGATAAAGAATGAATTTGAAAAGTCAAAGCGGACATTTAATATGGGACGGAAGGAGTATTAAAAAAGTTATATGGTTAAAGTCTTAGATCACACCAGTTTCAATGACAAATTCTTTTGCTTTATTTTTAAAAGAAAAACAACTTCATTAAAATTGACATCTCTTGAAAATGAAATAGAATTCGACTCGAGACTTAACAATTTGTAACCCTTTTTTTAAGTTTGTGATTGAACTTAAACGTTGCATATGTTTATCAACGAGTACATCCAGATAAAATGGACAATAAATGGTATGAATAAATTTGAGAAGAGTGAGAAGATATAACACTTAGAGCATTCTCATCAATAATATGAGTTATCCTTTAACACCGGTCACGTCAGCGCCACATCAGCTTTAACATTTCATATTAACATCCCCAAAAAACACCCACATCAATAACTAACACCCCAAGTTAAAATTTAACTCACCAACAATTTATAAAAACAACCCCTCATTTAGGGGCAGAAATGAAAAAAAATATATATATAAAATGCAATTAACGCCCGTTAGGGCCATAACGCAGCCGGACTAACGCTGAAATAACGCCCCCCCTCCAACGGGTTAACTCCACTAACGCCGTTATTTTGGCCTCTAACGGCGTTATGCCGTTATCAATGTAAATACTCTTACTCTCAATAAACATACTTTAATATGGAGATGTGTGAGGTAGTCATGTGAGGTTTTTTCAGATGTGTAAAATAAAGTACACCTCTTATCGAATGCTTCTATTATTGGGAAGGGTCAAAATCTACTTCAGTGATTAGTGTTCGCAATTGTTCACTAATCTTTTATCATTTTCGCTCTTGCTTACTTTATCACGCTCTTTTGATTTTGGATAGTCATTTCTAAATTTAATTAACAAATTTGAAATGTATAGTATCTTATCACGGGCTCTAATAATATATTGACTAAAATACACGGTTGGTCCCTAAATTTGGTAAGACGCATCGTGATGGGACAAAACTCGGCCTTTTCATCGTTGGGGGTCCCTATTTCAAGGTTTATACTCGCTACAAGTCCTTTGACCATATTGCCTTTAGTCAAGGACATCTTATGGCGTTAGATTTGTCTTTAGTCCAAGGGCACTTTTGTCAATTCCATATTTCAATTAAAAATTTCTTAATTATTGCCACATGTAATGTAACCCTCTTCCCGCTCCAATGAACACATAGTCTCTATTATTATTCGTCCCAGAACTTTCGTTACAAGAATTATCAGAATTCACAAACCCTAATTGCAAGTCACAAAACCCCTGTTTATCAATCATAAAACCGAAATATGGACTTTACTCTATGGAAAGTAAGAAGACATCCAAGTTATCCGGTTGATGATACCGTCTGTCACGACTCGCTAAGAAGAAATACTGACCTTTTTTTTTTTTATTAGTCATTGGAATTTGTAATTGTGGTATTTATTGTTTCCCAATTAAGTTTTTAGAATGCTTTAAACATATATTGACATGTTTTCGGTGGTAGATCTAATATGTTTAGCATGAGGGTTCATCACAATGGTGTCTTTAAATCTTGGCCCAGTAGAATATACGTTGGAGGTATGGAAAGTTTAGTTGATTTGGTTGATGTTGATAGCGTGTCGATTGAAGAGTTGAATGTTCTTATGTATGAATTGGGTTATGAGCTCGGTTCAAAAATTATTATTACTTTGTTAAGCCCGGTAGTAATTTAGATGATGGTTTGTATAGCTTAAGTGAGAGTGCTAATTTAGAAATATTGAAAGATCTTGTTGATGACCATAAGATGATAGAGGTTTATGTTGAAAATGGTAAGACAACATTGGACGTTGATCAAATGTCACCAAAGTCAATTAGGATAGTTATTCTTGATGTGGATGCAACAAAGAAAAGCGACTCTTGCTATTGTTCCATATTGCTCAAAGAAATTATTCTTAGAAAACATTGTTAATAAATCGTGGTAGAGGATATATGTGAGGTTACACATCAACCTTTGAAAGTCAATACTTTGGTACAATATAGTCGGATACCGTATGTAACCCTTGTTTCCATCTGTAGAGGTCTGTCAGATCAAGATGTTGTAGGTGATGTCAACCAACATATAGATAAACATGTTGAGCATATCCAAATAGATAGTCCCGAAGAGGTATGTCAAAATGATCAAGAGTTAGGTCATCATGAGGAGGAAACATGTAATCCCGTGGATCATATCCAAAAGGTAAATCTATACAGTGTGAAATCGATGAAGCTTTAAGTGATGACAATGTGAGTGAGATGACAGTTATATGAGTGGCGATGATGATATTGAGAACAATGGTGATGGAAACACGGTTGTCGATGAGGCTAATACTTTTGAGGAGCTGATTTTGATGTTAACTGTTCAAAGTGACCGAGAGTACTGATTTACCATCTATAGGTACCACCGACCACTACCACATGATTTTTTAAGAAAATGAGTTGGATCTGTTAGATGATAATGATTTTGCAAGTGGTTACGAGAATGAGGATTAGTATGTTATTAGGAGGAACAAATTGAGGGCATACAAGAAACAAAAGTTAAGTGAGCAAGCACAAATAGAGGACGATTTTTTTTACGTGGTCAAAGTTTTGTAATCGCAAAAGAAGTGAAAGATAGGATCTACATGCTTTCAATAAAGACTAGGAGGAAATTGCAACTAATTAAGAATGACAAAGAGAAGTAGGGTTAGGTGTCTTGGACAAATACTGTTTGTGGAATAACAGAAGGTTCGAGTGAGGAAAAGCCCCAAAGAGGAAATATGGTCCGATAACTAGAGGCCTTGGTAGGGATGTATATTTGCGAACACACAAGGAGCAAGCAACAGATTGTCCATGGTTGTTGTATGTAGCCAAAATTACAGATAAAGATGTATGGATTGTTCGAACTTTCAGGGATGAACACAAATGTTTGCAATCAAAAGACATTAAAGCATGTGACTACAAGTTTCTTTCAAGCAAATAGTTGACCAAGTTCAAGTCAATCCAGATATTCCAATCGAGGTTGTTCAAGATCACCGATGCAGTTTAAAGTTCGGTGTCTATGCAAAAAGCATTAAGGGCGAAAAATAAGGCGAAAAATGAGATTAGGGGTGATCATAAGCAATACACCCTTTTAAGACTATGTTGAAGAGTTGCGAAAACTAACCCGGATACAACAGTTAGGATAAGTGTACAAACCGCAATGATACAACAAGTCCAACTAGAATTTTCAAGAGAATGTATGTATGCTTAGGCGCTTTGAAGGAAGGATATAAAGCTTGTCAAAGAGAGTTGTTGGGTTAGATGGTGCTTTTATGAGGGTCCTTTTCCGGCGACTTCTTACAAAGATCGGTATAGACATCAACAATGGAATATACCCTTTAGCCTCTGCGGTTGCAAAAGTCGAAAGCAAAGACTCATGGATTTGGTTTCTTGAATGTCTAAGAGATGATCTTGACTTGCAACCAAACTCAAACTACACTTTTATCGTGACGGGCAAAAGGTGATTTTACCATTTTGTTGATTAGATTCACTTGTATTTTCGTTAAATGTAAGTTTTATTAGTAAGGAATTGATGTTTATTTGTGCAGGTATCATTCCGGCGTTAGCAGTATATCCCTAGTCTTGAACACATATATTGTTTGAAGCACATCCATGATAATATGAAATTGCAATGGAATGCTAAAGCATACAAGGAACATTTGTGGAGATGTGCGGCAACAACCGTCCAACAATTTGAGGCGACCATCTTTGGCATTCAAGAGGTTTAGCAAACACCCCATGCTTGGTTAAGTAAGATACCACCAACCCATTGGTCAAGGTCGCATTTTCGGTACCTAACCAAATCTATGTCTACTTGTACATCTTTTGTTCTCGACATTTTCGGTACCTAACCAAACATGTTGTAGGGAGGGCTCATTCGATGTGCTACTTAATAACATGTGTGAGGTGTTCAATGGGAAACTAGTGAGAGGTAGGCACCAACCCATCATTCTTGCTTTGGAATACATTAGAGAGTCTTGTATGAAAAGAATAGTGAGCGTTGTGAATGTGATTCAAAGTGTGCGGACCATTAACACCAAAGGCAACACTCATGTTAGATGCAATCAAGAAAGAGGCTTATAAGTACACCGCTACGGGTTGAAGGAGAAAAGTATGAGGTCGGTGGATGGGAGATAAGTGTATTGTGAATGTTGAAGCTAGGGTGGTACATGTAGAAGATGGGAGCTTCTGGTATGTCATGTAAACATGTTGTTGCTACCCACGATGTATGAGGTTGAATGGAATGCTAATAGGATCTGTTGAATCATGGGTGCATCCATGTTACTTGCTTAAGACTTGGGAAGAAACTTACAAACACCACATACAAACCAATAAATGGTTATGAGAATTGGTATAAGTCACAGTGCCTACAACCATTCTTCCACCTAAACATCATGAACTATTAGGTAGGCCACGAAAGAAAAGAACCGGGCTTTTCTTGAAAATGATAATAGTGACAAAACCAAGAACTTGTCACGGTTTAGTAAGAGTGTGGTTTGTGGTATTTACGCAATCTTGGACACAACAAGAAAACATGTCTTGGGCAAGGAGGTGTAACAGAAGTCAAGGCACTACAACGATATCAAAAATAGGTTCATCTCACCAAAAGTTACTGACAAAGAAGAAGGCAAAGGTTACGGTGACAACTATGAATGTAATGATCAACCAAGTGTGGTCCGATCTCAATCTGGAAGTCAAGTTGATGCTGCTTCTGGTGGGTCTCCAAAATAATTTTGGACTAAGACCAAGATTATAGCAGCAAAGCTTTCTTCACCACAAAAAAATGATGTTTAAGCATATGAAAGCCAATGTTATCCATCGAATATGTAATCCCTTAAACATTATTTGTTGTGTTTAAACAATGCATGTTTCTGAACTTTGTAGACTACAAAATTTTATGCATTTGGAAATATATCCATTTGCGTTGTGTATGAAATCATGTCATGTTAGTGCATGGGTTAAATTATGTTTTTATTGTATTGTTTTTATAGAGTCTTCATACATCTGTGTTTTGAGTTGGATACTGTTATTCTATTATCACAAACACTAATGAAGGATCAAAGATGGATGAACAACACCATATCAAGTTTATGTTGATACTCGAAAGTGGTGTCTGTTCTTCCATCCCTCATCATTCATCCATCTTTGAAACTCGTATCTCTTTTATGAGTTTGACCATTTGTGTGGCAACTGGCAAGTGATATATAAATTCTTGGGGCAAAGGACCTACTAGTAAAGGCAGCACAATATAAGGACCAAAGCATAAAAGAAATATATTAACACTGTACAAGGACCAAACATTATATACTAAAAGACTATTCTTAGTCAACGTACTCTAAAACTTCTTAAACACAACTAGACCATCTACCACCGATTCAAAACACTAAAACTAGTACCTATCTAAACCCTATAGAAGAACCATAGAAAACCAAGAAGATGACTATCCAAGACAACACACAAAAGTTCCCGAGACGGCAAACTTTCTCCTTCTCAACAAGGAGATCGACCAGGCGCTTGGTGAGCGACCTCTAGTTCGTTGCCGGTCACGGCGTTGACCGCCTCCATAGTCTCGAGAAATGAGGGTGACTTCGTATTCTTGTAATGCCGCCTCATTCCTGTAGATTTTTCTCTGCAAGTAGATGATCACATCTCTTGCTCTCATTTGCATGGGTGGATCGTACCACCCAATGAATGGACATGTTGTAGCCTATAATTGATAATCAAAATGTTAGCATCTGCTTGCCTCATAAACACCAATTAAACCCACTTGTATAAAAGCACAATTATAATAAAACATATATACTATCATAATCAACACATTTTAAGGTAAACCACTACATGCCAACTTTAATATGAAATAAAATTAAGTGTCCCAACCTGTCTTGGACAGGCATAGAACCTCCTGCCGGGGTTCGTGTTGTTCTAGCATGTTCTAATGACGACCCTTCATTGCATGAACACACCACCATTTTTCGATTTTACCGTCGGTGAAGAAGATAAGATTTTAGTTGTTAGGAAAGATAAAGGATGAGTGGTGATAAAATGTCCCTTTTATTAGCGAGGTTTTACTGTAGCGCCTCTGGTTAAACAAGTGGGCTGACACGGTAATTAATGGACAGTGGTAAAATGACAAAAGTGCCCTTGGACTAAAGACAAATCTAACGCCATAAGATGTCCTTGACTAACGGCAATATGGTCAAAGGACTTGTAGCGAGTATAAACCTTGAAATAGGGACCCCCAACGATGAAAAGGCCGAGTTTTATCCCATCGCGATGCCTCTTGCCAAGTTTAGGGACCAACCGTGTATTTTAGTCTAATATATTAAATTAAGTACTTTATTTGCTAGTAACTCTCAACAAGATAGAGTGTATCTTTAAGATATTATCTATACTATATATAATGAGTGTAAGGTCAAAATTTGAAAAGTGAAATCTTGAAAGTCAAAGGTGAGAGAAATACATAATATAAATAATACTCTTATTAAAACAACACATTACTTAAAAGTACAATAATTTATTCACATTGTACAATCAAATAAAAGCATATATACCAAATTAAAAACAACCAATTAAAACACCTCTTATTAAAAAGTACAATAAAATTTTCACAATGTACAATTTAAACAAGCTACAACATAATTCAAAATATAAAATAATTAAACACACTAATTAATATTATTTTTAAAACACCTTAAAATAAAAAGTACATGTCATTATACACATTATACAAATTAATAAAACACACAAAGCTTTATACAAGCTAACAAGTTATAGTATATATAGTTTTGAAAACCGGACCGGACCAAATGGTTCAACCAGGAACCGGTGTCGCCACCGGTTCCGCTAAGCAATAAAAGCCATCCGAAAACGAGCCAGAGAGGACCCGTTGAAACCGATACAAACAGGTGGAATTAGGTCTCATCGAGATCTATTTATCCAGTTAACCGTGACAGGGTACCCCCCGTCAAAACGTGCTGGTACCCTGCTATACTATATATAAAGGAAAAACCAAAAAGTAAAAACTGAAAAGTTGAAACAAAAAAAAAAAGAAATGTTGAAAACATATATTTCAAAATGAAACTATTAATACACATCGAAAACCGGGTTAACCCGGGACGCTTCAAACCCGGCGGGTTGACTCGGTTTAATTTGACCCGTTTTCGACCCAACCCATCGGGTTGACTCGTTTAAATCGATCCGTTTTTAGGCTAGAACGGTTCAACCGGTTGAACCAGGTTTCAAAACATTATGTTTAATCCCCAAATCTTCAACTTTTATTATTTTTCATTTATCACCTACAAACTTTTTTTATCACTAAACGAACTTTCGCTATAAAATCTCGTTGTTATGCACGGGTATTCGTCTAGTATCTCTAAATTCACCCAAAAACCATTGAAGACTGAATTAACTCAACACCTCAAAACGACAAAAACTATATTCTCTTTCTATTAATGATATATAAAATACATAAATGGTAAATTTTTTCTAGTGTTTCTTTTTATCATACTTCTTGCCAGGGGTGTCCAAAAAAATTGAGGAAACAAAAGAACCGAAGAACCGTACCGGTATCGACCGAGAACGAGACCGTATATTAGGACCATGGTACGGTTCTTGGTTCCTAAAATTCCAAAATTTCGGTTCTCGGGACGGTTCGGGTCGGAACCGTCATGTTCCGGTACTTTCCCAAAAAAACGACTTTTATATAAATATGTAATTTTATAGGGTTTATTTGGGATATTGTGTAAATGCAAGTATGCGGCCTTTTAAGAAAATAGAAAAAACCATACCTAAACCTAAAAACCCATAAACCTTAACTTTTAATCCATTGATGCCATTCGAAGATTCAAACATCATTCATCAATATGAAAGTAAGTTTTTTCTAAACTTGAATATCGAGTATGCGCATAGCCGCATATCGAACAATTCTGTGTTGCTCAGTAACAACTAACAAGAAGTTGTAATTAACCATTGGTATTTGTTGTTCATTAAACTTAATGATAAAAGTCGAGAAACAATTAACGATTATGGCGTCACTGCATGATATATTATCACCATGTAAGTTATTGTAAGCTAGTCACCATGATTGATATATAATACTCTCAACGAGTTTGCAATTATTTTCATGGATAATGAGTTTGCTATTACCGGATATATGTTTTTTTGTTTGTTTGTAAGTCAAGTTGTGGAATGCTATTAAGGCTGTCAACTTCTTTCGAAGTTATACGAACCGAGTACCGTAAATTCACATCCATCCAAACATATTTTTTTAACACTTTGGTACTCATGGGAATTACCGAAAATTCCCGTCCCGGAACCGAACCCGAAAACTTGGGAAGGTTCTTGGTTCCACTTTGTCCTTATTTTCGGTTCTCGGTTCTTTTGGTTCAGGACTGTTCTAGTATCATGGACACCCCTACTTCTTGCTAAAGGTTGATTTTTTTGGGTAAATGGTTTTAACCCCGTAAATATATTAATCCAAAAAAATAGTTAAGTACATCGGATGTAAGTGAATCCAACATCTCAGCCCGTTACATCATAGTTGATAAAGCATACATAACAAGATATAACTACTCCTAGGAAAAAACCATTAAAAACTAGCTTACATCTGAGCCATAAAGTCTCCAAATATAAACAATCGTCTAAATTGACCTCGAAGATTAGTATCTATTGTGTCACAAAATGACATAGTTGTTAAGATCCCGATCTTGATCTTGAATCTTACAATATTACGATACTATAAAACCAAAAATGATCCTGATCTTACATAGGATTTTTGCGGGATAAGATCTTAATAGGATCCCCATTTTTACTATAGGATCTTAAGATCTCAATTGATCCGATCTTAGTTTTCTCAAATCACAAGCTAAAAAAACTACAAATTTATGTATTAAGTTTTTTTAGAATATTAAAAATAAGAGGTTAATTGTATAAAATAAACTTTATAATCGTAATTTTGACATGCATTTTCATGATAAATGATATATAATAATATGTGGATTTTCATAATTTTACAATGCCTATTAAGAAAATGACACTATAGTAGGATCTTAAGATCACGATTCGATCTTACAATCACGATCTTGCAAAGACAAAAATGATCCTAGATAGGATCCCAAACTAAAAAACTTTTTTTTGTAAACCCTAAAGGTTTGATAAGGATTTAAAACATATGTTTTAAGGGGTCATTTAAGCCCTAAATCGATACATTTTATATTCGTTACTACTTAAAATCGTTCATTTTCATATTTTAGGTCTTTTGGAAGCAAATTGCTGGAATAAAGCACTTTTGGACGAAAAAGAGCGAAAACATGAAGAAAACGACAACGTCAAGAATTCAAGGCTTAATTTTGCACCCGACGACGTCTCAATCCATAGGGCGACGCCGTCGCTCACAAGGTTTTTTAAAAAGTCTCAAGCGACGGCTCAGGTTACTTTTTGGTTTTACAACATGACGACGTCACGCCTTATTCCAGGAGGGCGTCACCCTTTATTTTACACCAGACGACCAAGACCCATTCCAAGGCGAAGTCCTTATTAAAGCCAGACGGCGTCACATTTCCTCAACCGACATTGTCCCAACGATGACTTGTCGCAAACAAAACCCTAATGATGACCACACGGCGTCACCATCAAAAGGCGACGCCGTCACAAGTGTATATCTATATACAGAGTTCGACTTTTCTGTATTTTATGTGTAATATTTTGGAGAGCAAACCCTAGTTCGTTTATAGTCCGACTTGGGAAGTATTTTAGGGTTCCAAACCCTTCTATACACTCAAAGATAATTTTGTTAATCCATTATATTGCCATGATTATCCTATGTTCAATTGTTTGCTTGTGTTCATGCTTTTCTATCTATGTAGCTAAATTATTTTTGTGTTTGCTTAGATCTATTAAACCTAGTTGTTGATTATTGTTAGGTTGTCTCTTATTTTAATTGTTGCGAGCTTGAACGTCCTAAATAGCATAATGCTTGAGAGTGCACTTGAGCCATCGTTGTGTTTATTGTGTGAGTTGTAGCTCTAGGTTAATAGAGTATTCGAGGGAGATACTACGGTACTTGGCGATCCCGGATAGTCTAAAAGAGAGTTACAATTCATAGAACTAGGGAATTAAGCACCCCCTATGACTAACACGGAATACAACGCACCAATTAAAATGAGGATGTGACAATTCAACCGACCAATAAGAGATAACTAGGGAGTAAGAAAATCTAAGTAAACACGCTTTTAATTATCATAAGAACACATAAATCAATCCATAACTTATTTTCCTTTTCATTAGTTTTAGTTTAAATTATTAGTAGTTAAAATTGGTAAAAGTACCACCCCTCACTCCTAAACCCCGAGATTTTACCTGTTTTCCTAAAAAAAATATAAAAAGCTAAAAAGAATCATCATCAACCTCAACTTCTCGTCATACATCTCTACTAGCATCTATATTCCCCTAAAGAACAATCAACCCCCCCTTGGCTTACCTATATTAAACTGCATCGATTAGGTACACTGCCTAGTGGGTTGTAAAGCTTGCTCGTAGGAAAGGAAGTCTTTCAACCCCGAACTCTCGCTATCAAGTTTTTGGCGCCGCTGACGGGGAATAGAATAGCTAGTTAGTTTTCTATCTTGATTAGGTCTACTCGCTTGATTCCTATCACGTGATTTTTTTTAGCTTTATTGTAGTCTATCCTCCTTCTTTGTGTTTTTGTTTGTAGCCTTGTCGCTTTTCATCATGGTAGGTGATAATCCACCCAACCACCACTCGACCCGCCAAGAGGCCGTGTGCTTGGTGAATACTCTAGACCGAGCCATCAAGGCTATAGGAACACCATTGAGCTTCCACATCAAGCTCAAACTATGGCCCTGTGATCCGAAACCATCCGGTTGGTGCAATATGGATGTGCATTCCATGGACTTTGTTCCGAAGATCATAATTAACATCTCAAGGATTTCCTTAAAATCATTGACTCCATTGACTTTGATGCTACCACTCGGGAGACCACGCGATTGCGTCTCTTCCAATTCTCTCTACGGGACCAAGCTAGTAATTGGCTTGAGCGACTTCCCGCCATCTCAAGTTGGGATGATCTCACCACCCGTTTCCTCGCCCAATTTTTCCCACCGGGGAGAACCACCAAGCTTAGGAATGATATCTTGATGTTCCAACAACGTCAAGGTGAAACCCTTTATGAGGCGTGGACTCGATTCAAGGACTTACTCCACAAAGTCCCTCACCATGGCATTGATCTTTGGCTCATAGTGCAAATCTTCTATGATCATGTCAATCTCTCCACAAGGCAAACCATTGACCAAGCGGCCGGTGGTAAGCTTAGTGAATTAACTGCGGAAGAATCGTGGGGTACTATAGAGGACCTTGCTCTCTATGACAACGAATGTTTGAATGAACCATATGAGTTGCCCAAAACCATAAAGGTAATATCCTTGCCTTCAAACGACTTACAACCTTCCAATCGTAGGATGCTCGAACTTGAAGATCAAGTCAAATTTCTAATGAGTTCCTACGAAGCTCCGAAACCTTCACGCCAAGTAAACAAAGTCTGTTCCTTGTGTGAGTTATGTAGTGGTCCCCATGACACTCGTAATTGCACGAGACTCCCCGAACAAACTTCCATGGACTACGCATCTACGTGCACCAATGGAGCGGGAGGAAGATTCCCGATGACCCCCAGACCTAAGACTTTCAATGAAGCTCGAGAGGCATGGAAGGGCAAACCCGACTTTAATTGGAGTCAAACCAAACAATTCATTTCTAATGACTTCCCATGGCCCCAACAATAGGATTTAAGCCCTCATGGTCCTAGTCAACGTAACTTGGAAGGGATGATGCTGAACTTCGCAACATCTCAAGAAGCCCAAATAGCCAAGCTTTCGGATCACTTTAACCAACAACAAGACGAGATGGATAGGAAGATAGATAACCTCTTGAAAGCTATTAACAATCATGTTGATAAGACGGAAACTAGGAAGGTTAATGCCATCTCAACTCATTCCTCCGAAAAAGCTCCTATTGTAAAGATTAAGGACCCAAGCAAGTTCTTCGATCACTCGCAATTAGGCAATGAAAATAGGGACCCGTCTTCATCAAAGCATGTTCACTCTGTCAATGCCATCACCCTAGTGAGACCAAATAGGAATAATGATGAAGCGAACCATGAGACGGTGCTTGAGGCTAGTGAGACTCCTAAGGATGAAACAACTAAAGAAGTAGACGAAGTAGGTGACGAACACTTCAACAAGTTTCCTACAGAAGATGAACTTTTATACTGATGAGTGTCTAAATACTCATCATTTTTGTACAAAATAAACTGCAAAATCATCTGAAAACACTCAGAAACACATCAAAATGATCAAAATACCACAAATCGATGTTTTATGTGTTTTAAATGCAAAATATCAAAATCGGATGAAAAACATATCAAATTTACAAAAATTGCGTTCAGTCCCCAGTTTCTAAAATTGTCGAAATAGTCCACGAGTCAAAATTTCAAAGAAAAGTCACCAAAGGTCCTTTTAAAATCAAAAGTTGTCAAATTTAGTCCTTTGGTGAAAAATATAAAAGTTTGAGAAAATTACAAATTGGTCCTTTAAGTTTCAAAATTGGCGGAATTAGTCCTGGAAAATTGCAAAGTGGCAATTTTGGTCCTTATACTTTTTGAGAATGTCACTTATAGTCCTTGGAAGAAACTTTGCATAATTGGCAGCTTAGGCCCTTCAAGTTTCAGAAAATATCACAAAGGCCCTTGGATTATTAATGCCTTAAACCCATTTTGACCCTTCCACCTCTTGGACCCCTGTCACTAAACATTTTGGACCCCCCCTTTTTGTGCTAATGCCTGGCCAGTCAAACCACCAGGTCAAACCAACCCTTTTGGCGCCATTGTCTTCTCCTCCCCACTTGATGCCTATATCCCTGAAATCACTCACCATATCTCAACCCCCCTCCTCACATTTTCTTCTCCTTGTTCCCCCACCTCAACACAAATCCAAGAATCATTTAATGATCCTTCAACCCCTCTACTCTACCCTCCAACTGTCAAAAAAATCCAATTGGCGCCAAAATGATCAAATGGTCAAAAATGTCCCAAGCCATCCAATGGTTCGAATTTAAGTGGAAATGCTCGAAAGTCAAGGGAAGCATTTGGAGTATAAAGAGAGAGAAGAAAGCAAAAGCGATAGTTAGTTTTGTAAAATTTTACTTGTGTCGTTTTTTTTATTTATTGTCTTAGGTTAAGTTAAAATTGTGTAATTTCAGTTTTATTGTATCAGTTTCAAGTTTACTAATCTTTGTAAGTCACTTTTAAGTATCAATCTAAAGTTTTCATCTAAATTTCACATTTTGTTGTTTACTGTTGAAAAGCTTCATTTCAAATTCTCACAGTTAAGCTTTAAATAGCTTATTTAAAGTTCATACTAGTTAACTTAAGCTTGTTACCACTTTTGATGAGCTTTGGAATCGCTTTTAAGCAATATTGCTCCACATCAACAAAAGTCAACTGGTGGCTCAAATAGCTATGGAATTGGAAATGTGGGTGATGCGGTTTGGTTTTGGGTTGGAAATAGTTTGATACATTGATCTTGGGTTTGTTTTAGCTTGCTATACCAGCTGGGCTCATAGGAGTAAGTTTCCAACTTTTCAAGTTTTAAGTCAGATTTTGCATTTTATGCTTGTTTATGAATTTGTGATCACCATTAGTTTAATCCAGTCTATTTAGCTTTATTTATGATATTTAAACTTAGATTGATCCTTATTACAAGTTTGTTTAAGGGTTTAGCTCATTTTGATTGCAACACAGGTAGCTAAAGGGGTGTTTGGCTTGTTCAGTTTAAATGTTTTCAGAGGTGTTTTGATAAAAGCTTGTTGTTGCTTTAGTCTCTAGTATCATTAGTCTATCCATTTTAGTCAATTTATTGCATCAAATAACACCGAAAGTCAAATTTTGCTTAAAAGCTTCTCTTGATTGATTCATTTGTTGGAATCATCAACTCAAAACCAATCAAATAGATCTAAAATTTGTTAAGTTTGCTTGATAAACTTTCATTACATCATATTTAACCAAGATCAATCTTAAATTTGCTTCTAAATCTCAGGTTTAGTCAAACCTAGTTTCATTTTTAAAAGTCAAAATTGAGTTAAAAGTCAGTTTTTCTCCAACCTTGCGAAGAATCGCAGTGCTTGGTTTTAGTTTGTCTTGGTCTCAGATTTGGCACATTTGCAGTAGGATAGGTGGTCTTTAAGACCACATTTCTGGTTTTAGCATTAGCTCAGTGAATAAGCTTGTAAATAAGCTCAAACAGTTACTCATCATATCATTTCGCATTCTGCGTGACCATCGATCCTTTATGCCATTTTGTTTTGATCAATAACTTCTTCATCTATAGTCCATTTTAGCTGTAATTTTGGATAAATGATCTATGGTTGGTGGTCTTGAGATATCCACCTTTGGTTTGCTCTTTAGCTTATTGAATAAGCAGTTTGCAGTGGCTTGAAGTAGGGCATAAATCTGTTTTGGCTTATGTAGCAGTTTAGCTAAATCATTGGTAAACTGATGATTAGAGGTTAGGAGTAGTTTTAATAAGTTGCTTTAGAGTAGTCATAGGATATTTTAGCTTCTGTTATCAGTTGGTGTCATCTAGTGCTTATTTGCTTATCTTCAAGTGCTTATTTCCTTACCTTTTACACTGCAGCTCTTTATTCTTCCATACAAGCCCTGGTTTTTCTATTTTTCCTAGCTTCTCTATATTATTTTTAACTTTTCCTGAAATTTTCAGATTTTTCCAAGTTGTTTTGCTATTTTTCTGAATTTAAATTAGTTTTTAATCCTTTTTAATTAGCTTTAAATACAAATAATTAAGAAAAGGTTCTAAAAAATAATTTTTCATTTTCTTAAGTTTAGATAAATGTAAAAGCTTAAAAGTATTTTTCCTATTTTTCTCCTTTTATTTGGTATTTTAATAATTTAAATTAGTTTTAAATAGTTTTAAATTAATAATAAATATATAAAAAGTCAAAAAAATATATTTTCAGTTTTAAAATTAGTTTTATCATATTTTAGATTTTTCTAAGTCTTAATTTCATTTTTCTAGGTTAATTTTGTATTTTCTTGTATTTTAGTGCATTTTAAATACTTAATAATTAGTTTTTAATTAATAATAATTAATTAAATAGTTATAAAAATAATTTTCTTTTTCTATAAATTTTCTTTTATCATTAGGTTTGTAAAAATGTATTTTTCATATTTTTAGGATTTATATTATATAAGTTTCACGTTTTTATTTGTACGTTTACGTAATTTTAATTTAAACGTAAGTTTTACGTTTTTGGTTTTAAACGTTCATCACTTTAAAAATAGTGATAGCGTTTATTTAATATCTTTTATCTTTTTAATTTTCTTAATTTGCATTTAAGTCGCTTTTATCAGTAGTGTAATTATCCATTCAAATCCTTTCTGATCGCTATCATTAGTGGTCATTCTATCGTCTGATCAAGTGTTTAACACACCATTGAGTCTCCGTGGGACATAACGACCCGGGAATCCCCTGTATTCTCTGATCTTCATTTGCATTTGTGTCGAGCGGTTTTAAGTCTTTTGACTTGACTGCTTGTGAGATCAAAATTTTAGCCGCGCCGGGAGGCTTTAGCGTGTGTTTAGCCTTTTCGGATCCACTCTTGCACATACCCGCCTTTTGTAAAAAGTTTTTGTAAAGTTTTCAAAATCCAAAATATCCATCCTTTATCCTCCAACTGCTTTAATTCTACATTTCTCTATCCTCAAACTGTTTAATTCTCCATTCCTTATCCTTCTTATCGATAATTCTTTCTCTTATCCTCTATATGTTTAATTCTAATGGCGGACACGCGTGCGATATTGGAAATGCTCCAAGTACCGCCGAGGGTTACGAAGATCTTTGTTGTTGTCTGGAGATTCTTTCCGAAAATTTCGAGATACAAACCGGTTTAATTCAACTAATTATGTCAAATCCATTCTATGGTTTCGAGAGGAACGATCCCTATGCTCACATCCGATGGTTTGATAAGTTAATTTATTGTCCAATATAAGGATGTTCCTCGTGACACAATTAAGTTGATGTTATTCTCATTTTCTCTCGAGGGGTAGCCGGAATTGGCTCGATAAAGAACCCCTCGATCGATCACTACTGGGAGGATCTCGTTTCAAAATTTGTAAATCGTTTCTTTCCTTATTCTAAAGCGATAAATCTTAAGAACGAAATTACAATTTCCAACAACGTTGTGATGAAAGTTTTGGTGAGGCATGGGAAAGATTCAAAGATCTCCTCCGAAATGCCCACATCATGGTTTCTCGGAATTATTCGGATCGATATATTCTACAATGCTTTAATGCAAACCGATCAAGATTCACTCAATCTGACGCGGTGGCAATATCTTGTATCGTGCCCGAGGATATATTGATTATCATCGATAACAAATCGAAAGTTCCGACATCAAGAAACAAACCGATTGAGATGGTGAGCTTCGCGATGATATTCGATGCATGAAGCAAAAATCGAGCCCGTTGATTCCGTTACCAAAAGATGTGATTGTTGTGGTGGTCCCCATCCTTTTACGATTGTCAAGCCTCCGATGACGAGGTTTATAATGCTACACCAGCCCAATATCGCAAGACTTTCATTTCGATGATGAAGAGGATTCCATTCAAATGAAGGAATATTATGAGAGCTTGTCAACTAAAATCACACCCGTAGCTCCATTGACTCTTTCATAATGGGGGCGAGCCTTCTAGCACTATTCCGAAATGGAATCGTCGGTGTTGAGAGCCTTGTTCCAACCCCAAGTGAGTCCGAGGTTATCTCCGGTAATATGTGTGATGAGCCTCTTAATGATGATTCTTCTCCTCCTTGACATTCCATATGATCATGTCGAGATGTTCTCCGATTCGATAACGATTGTACTGCGTTTGACGATTCTTTATCCTATGGAGACATCGATTATGTCGAGGAGCTACCTTCGAGCTAGTTAGCTTAGAGGAAGTGAGAGATTCGATGATCCGGAAATTGAGGACGAGATACTTCGTGAACAATTGTTCAATATAAATCTCCTCGTTTCTAAGATCGAATCATTTTGTGCTAAGTCGACTTCATCTCCTATCCCGTTGTGGATAGTGACTCTACATTGGACAAGCCCGAGCTTGAGGCTTTTCCAATGATTCTCTTCATGAAGAGTTCTCCGGTGAACTCTCTCATGACATATCTCCTCGGAATATGATCATTTCCATTTTGATCTTGAGGATGATATTGGCTCGGAGGAAGGTGTACTCTATCATAAGAGTTTGCTTATCGATGATACTACCTTCACCCTTCCTCCCGACATGTCTACATTTGAGGATGAAGAATGGATCCTAATTGTTATAAACATCTTCCTTCCATTCCTCACTTATGATGTGACTTCCTCTCTTCTTCACTCCTTTGGGAGTGAGGACACTATCTTTGATCCCGGCATTTTCATTCACCATTTTTGAGCCGGTTCTCTCTATATCTCATCGGTGTGGAACTTTCAACACATTCAATGTTTATACAAATATCTTGAATGAAAGTCCGATGAGATTGTATCTTCCACTTGCTTCCCCATGAACCAATTAATGCGGGGTCGAGTCAAGCTAGCGACTGAAATCAAAAACAAGAGCACACACCATATGGGTTTTCACCCATATTTACGCCTTCTTACCCCTTCTACCACCTAAGTGTGGGGTGATGCCCACATGTTATATATATATATGTTTAAAAAAAAAAAAAAAAAAAAAAAAAACTTTTCTAAATAATGGCCGTAGTATTTCCCTTTACGTTCTTTGTTTCGGCATAACCATGGTACTTTGAATATCGAGGCGATATTCATTTCTAAGTGTGGGGAATTCTCACGAATTTTATCATATAATTATACCAATTCCCGTTTTGGCCAAAATTTTTTTGGAGTAAGTGTTTACACTTTCTCATTTGGTTATCGATCCGCCATGTCTCAGAAGACAAAAGGATTAGCTAATCCAGAGCAAACGGCTCTTGGTAAAGATTAATCAAATCCGTTTATATGGCTTGCAATTTGCCCAAAATTGTATGGTTCTCAACTCACCATATCCTAAAAAGTGAAGAGTTGGCTAGCCAAGGTTATGGCTTGTGGTAAAGGCGATGGAAAATCCATAATTGGTAATCACTCACCAAAGATAATATTGATAATTTATCTAAGAGTTGGCTAGTCCGGAAAAGTGCGGCTTCGGTAAAGACAAAATCAAATCCGTTGAAAGTCGGTGGTTTGCTCAAAATCACATGGTTATCGATGTACCATGGTTCTTACTTGAACTGAAACATTTGGCTACTCCGAAGTAATGGCTTTTGGTAAAGAGTTTAAAATCCATTATGTTTTCTCAAATCATTGCTAGGGACTAGCAATATCTCGATGTGGGGGATTGATGAGTGTCTAAATACTCATCATTTTGTACAAAATAAAGCGCAAAATCATCTAAAACACTCGAAAACACATCAAAATGATCAAAATACCACAAATCGGTGTTTTATGTGTTTTAAATGCAAAAATATCAAAATCGGATGAAAAACATATCAAATTTACAAAATTGCGCTTTACCCCCCAGTTTCTAAAATTGTCGAAATAGTCCACAGTCAAAATTTCAAAGAAAAGTCACCAAAGGTCCTTTTAAAATCAAAAGTTGTCAAATTTAGTCCTTTGGTGAAAAATATAAAAAGTTTTGAGAAAATTACAAATTGGTCCTTTAAGTTTCAAAATTGGCGGAATTAGTCCCTGGAAAATTGCAAAGTGGCAATTTTGGTCCTTATACTTTTTGAGAATGTCACTTATAGTCCTTGGAAGAAACTTTGCATAATTGGCAGCTTAGGCCCTTCAAGTTTCAGAAAATATCACAAAGGCCCTTGGATTATTAATGCCTTAAACCCATTTTGACCCTTCCACCTCTTGGACCCCTGTCACTAAACATTTTGGACCCCCTTTTGTGCTAATGCTGCGGTCAAACCACCGGTCAAACCAACCCTTTGGCGCCATTGTCTTCTCCTCCCACTGATGCCTATATCCCCAAAATCACTCACCATATCTCAACCCCCCTCCTCACATTTTCTTCTCCTTGTTCCCCCACCTCAACACAAATCCAAGAATCATTTAATGATCCTTCAACCCCTCTACTCTACCCTCCAACTGTCAAAAAAATCCAATTGGCGCCAAAATGATCAAATGGTCAAAAATGTCCCAAGCCATCCAATGGTTCAGAATTTAAGTGGGAAATGCTCAGAAAGTCAAGGGGAAGCATTTGGAGTATAAAAGAGGAGAGAAGAAAGAAGCAAAGGCAGTAGTTAGTTTTGTAAAAATTTTACTTATGTCGTTTTTTTTTTTATTTATTGTCTTAGTTTAAGTTAAAATTGTGTAATTTCAGTTTTATTGTATCAGTTTCAAGTTTACTAATCTTTGTAAGTCACTTTTAAGTATCAATCTAAAGTTTTCATCTAAATTTCACATTTTGTTGTTTACTGTTGAAAAGCTTCATTTCAAATTCTCACAGTTAAGCTTTAAATAGCTTATTTAAAGTTCATACTAGTTAACTTAAGCTTGTTACCACTTTTGATGAGCTTTGGAATCAGTTTTAAGCAATATTGCTCCACAGTCAACAAAAGTCAACTGGTGGCTCAAATAGCTATGGAATTGGAAATGTGGGTGATGCAGTTTGGTTTTGGGTTGGAAATAGTTTGATACATTGATCTTGGGTTTGTTTTAGCTTGCTATACCAGCTGGGCTCATAGGAGTAAGTTTCCAACTTTTCAAGTTTTAAGTCAGATTTTGCATTTTATGCTTGTTTATGAATTTGTGATCACCATTAGTTTAATCCAGTCTATTTAGCTTTATTTATGATATTTAAACTTAGATTGATCCTTATTACAAGTTTGTTTAAGGGTTTAGCTCATTTTGATTGCAACACAGGTAGCTAAAGGGTGTTTGGCTTGTTCGGTTTAAATGTTTTCGAGGTGTTTTGATAAAAGCTTGTTGTTGCTTTAGTCTCTAGTATCATTAGTCTATCCATTTTAGTCAATTTATTGCATCAAATAACACCGAAAGTCAAATTTTGCTTAAAGCGCTCTTGATTGATTCATTTGTTGGAATCATCAACTCAAAACCAATCAAATAGATCTAAAATTTGTTAAGTTTGCTTGATAAACTTTCATTACATCATATTTAACCAAGATCAATCTTAAATTTGCTTCTAAATCTCAGTTTAGTCAAACCTAGTTTCTGTTTTTAAAAGTCAAAATTGAGTTAAAAGTCAGTTTTTCTCCAACCTTGCAGCAACTGCACAGGCTTGGTTTTAGTTTGTCTTGGTCTCAGATTTGGCACATTTGCAGTAGGATAGGTGGTCTTTAAGACCACATTTCTGGTTTTAGCATTAGCTCAGTGAATAAGCTTGTAAATAAGCTCAAACAGGTTACCTGTCATTAGGGGTGGAAATGAGCCGAGCCGCTCGTAAAAAGCTCGGGATCGGATCGGTGAAAAGCTCGAACGAGCCGAGCTTAAACGAGCTCGAGCCCGAGCTCGAGCCTAAATTAAAGCTCATTTAATAAACGAGCCCGAGCTCGAGCTTTATATACAGAGCTCGATTAGGCTCGCGAGCCTAAACGAGCTCTAATATATTTTGTGTATATATACATATATAATACATATAAACGTATATGTATGCATACCAAACAAATCATTGACCATGATAAGATCTAACCGAACACACACATAAATTAAAAAAACACATTGGTCTAAAAAATACAGCCTCCATCCTCCTTTTTTCTTTCATTTCATTTGCATAACAACAAATCTACCACTATCAACCATAAAAAACTAAACTTTAATCTTTCCTACTGCTTAAGATCTAACCGAACACAAACAAACTCCTTTCTTCTTGTTATACGATTGAAAACAAAGACTCAACAAGGTCACGGCTATGAACACCAACACACGAATAGAATCAAACCATACAACCCCTTTTACTCCTTTTGTTTCATGTTTTTCGAAGATCAGTAAGACCATGATAAGATCTTTGATAGATCTCGGGTAGGTATGGTTATTGTTCTTGGTTTGTTCATTTAGATCTATGATGATTTTCTATCGAGTTGTTAAGATCTTGAAAGATCTTAAAGCTATCTATGATATATGAAAGAAAAACTGAGATCTCGTTTTCTTTCTTTTTAAGTTCGAGTCTTGGTTGTTTATTGTGGTTGTTTATTGGTTCTTTGGAGTTTTTTCGAGTCTTGGTTGTTTACCACAACAGAACATTCAAATTGCAAATATATGTTTGGATTGTTTATTGTGGTTCTTTCTTTTTAAGTTCAGTTTTGGTTGTTTTCTTTCTCAATAGCCACAAGCCAAACTGATAATTTTTGCAAATGAAATGAAATGAAAGAAAAAAGATAGGATAGATTTGTTTGCAAATGAAACGAGCTCAAAACAAGAGCCGAGCTCGAGCTTTATATAAGCGAATCATAAACGAGCCGAGCCCGAGCCGAGCTCGAGCTTTATATATCATAACACGAGCCGAGCTCGAGCTCAAGTCTTAAGGCTCGAACCGAGCCGAGCTCGAGCTCGAGCTTTCTAAAATATAAACGAGCCGAGCTCGAGCTCTGGCAGGCTCGAGCTCGGCTCGGCTCGTTTCCACCCCTACCTGTCATATCTGTTTCTGCGCATTCGACCATCACCCTTTATGCCATTTTGTTTTGATCAATAACTTCTTCATCTATAGTCCATTTTAGTGTAATTTTGGATAAATGATCTATGGTTGGTGGTCTTGAGATATCCACCTTTGGTTTGCTCTTTAGCTTATTGAATAAGCAGTTTGCAGTGGCTTGAAGTAGGGCATAAATCTGTTTTGGCTTATGTAGCAGTTTAGCTAAATCATTGGTAAACTGATGATTAGAGGTTAGGAGTAGTTTTAATAAGTTGCTTTAGAGTAGTCATAGGATATTTTAGCTTCTGTTATCAGTTGGTGTCATCTAGTGCTTATTTGCTTATCTTCAAGTGCTTATTTCCTTACCTTTTACACTGCAGCTCTTTATTCTTCCATACAAGCCCTGGTTTTTCTATTTTTTCTAGCTTCTCTATATTATTTTTAACTTTTCCTGAAATTTTCAGATTTTTCCAAGTTGTTTTGCTATTTTTCTGAATTTAAATTAGTTTTTAATCCTTTTTAATTAGCTTTAAATACAAATAATTAAGAAAAGGTTCTAAAAATAATTTTCATTTTCTTAAGTTTAGATAAATGTAAAAAGCTTAAAAGTATTTTTCCTATTTTTCTCCTTTTATTTGGTATTTTTAATAATTTAAATTAGTTTTAAATAGTTTTAAATTAATAATAAATATATAAAAGTCAAAAAATATATTTTCAGTTTTAAAATTAGTTTTATCATATTTTAGATTTTCTAAGTCTTAATTTCATTTTTCTAGGTTAATTTTGTATTTTCTTGTATTTTAGTGCATTTTAAATACTTAATAATTAGTTTTTAATTAATAATAATTAATTAAATAGTTATAAAATAATTTTCTTTTCTATAAATTTTCTTTTATCATTAGGTTTGTAAAATGTATTTTCATATTTTTAGGATTTATATTATATAAGTTTCACGTTTTTATTTGTACGTTTACGTAATTTTAATTTAAACGTAAGTTTTACGTTTTTGGTTTTAAACGTTCATCACTTTAAAAATAGTGATAGCGTTTATTTAATATCTTTTATCTTTTTAATTTTCTTAATTTGCATTTAAGTCGCTTTTATCAGTAGTGTAATTATCCATTCAAATCCTTTCTGATCGCTATCATTAGTGGTCATTCTATCGTCGATCAGTGTTTAACACACCATTGAGTCTCCGTGGGACATAACGACCCGGAATCCCACATATTCTCGATCTTCATTTGCATTTGTGTACGAGCGGTTTAAGTCTTTTGACTTGACTTTTTGTGAGATCATATACCACCCACACCTAGTACGCGGCCTTCGTCCCTTTTATGTTATAAGATCCCCACACATCACCATTGGAAATCCTAGAAATCTCAACATACCATGTTGTATAGGGCAACTCTTCATGGCAAAAGCCTACATCGATTGCAAGTCCCCAATAAATATCATGACTAGAACTGTAACGTCCCGACCCGCCAAGGGTAAAGGAATCACAAGTAATGGTGTCATATCAAAGCAAATCATAAATAACCAAAAGAAGTCTTAACATAAATGCGGGAATAATCCAAGTCAAATAATGACTTCAATACATAGGTCCCAGCGGAAACATAATAAACTTCAACATAATATCCGAAATAAATAAGTCTTAAATGGCATCATAAGAAATCAAAGCTAAAAACTCTAAGGTAAGTCCACTCAAGCACTCATCCCAAAGCAACCCAGCTTCCAATGCTTAGATACCGGCCGCGGAAGAAAAGAAAAGTGCGGCTGAGCTTCAAAAGCCCAGTGAACAGATATGAAAGCAAAAGCGAATACTAAACGATATCGAATATGAAAATAAAGTGAATGAGCGATAGCAAAAATCATAATCATATTCAAAGTATAAAATCATAATTTTCAAATAAAGTTTATAGTCAACTACCACGAGCCCAGAAACAAATATCAGATCATAATCATATTCTCATAAGGCAACATTTCTCGTAAGGCAACATTTTTGTAGGGGAGACCTACCAGAGTTATGAAGGACGTGCATGCACGCAGCATCAATCATCGAGATAACATATAAGATAACATATAATGGATCTAGGATGCATCCATACGCCCCTTCCTACATATTCACAAATATGCTTCACCATCCGAGACGTGGCGAACATCACTCTCTCGCCCTAGAGTCATATCGAGGTGCATCATCGATACGGACATGGAACCCCATGACTAGTTAAATATTTGGCTCGGGTGTCAAACTATCTTAGGTCAAATCGAAATGTGATAACCGACACGATCATCTTTATTCGAAAATCATTCATATTTCCAAAATCATAGTTTTCATATCGGATAGTTCAAAATCGGATGTTTCATAATTCGTAAATCGAGTCCGGATAAGCAATAGCTCAACAAATCGATTGGGATTCATAGCAAAGGCTTAGGAAACCCTGTCTGAAAGAAAACGTTAAAGGAACCTTTCTTGAAAAGGTCGAATATCGTACCTTATTCCAAAGCAAATGATCGAAAAGCGAAAGACGGAAGGCAAAGGATTACTCCTCTTCTCGAACCTATAGACATTAACGGTCGTCCATGTTATTTATGATTCCATAATCGCGAAATGATCTTTTAATATTTGGTGTTCATACTTAATGTATATTAATGATCTTCATACTTTAGGGTTTTATTAAATGAGACTTAAGTATTTTATAATTAATGTTGTAGATTAGGGTTCGTTATATCATTTATTAAAGTCTAGGGTTAAATGTGAAAATAGTTTATAAGTCATAACTCACACATGAAATAACGAATTACTATATTTAGCTCAAACCCTAATCGACTCTCATTTATGTTCTAGGGTTTCCTTATTCTTTAATATCTCATTAATATGCATTTACCTTACATGTTACGTCTTAATGACTCGCTACTTAACCTAATACGTAAATGATAACAATCTTTCCTTTTATGTTTTGCCATGTACGTTTATGATTTTATGTGACATACAAGTTACTTGTTACTCGGATAAATTACACGTGTACATAACTACTAGTTCACTTGAATTAATATAACGCACACAAAAGAGACACGTTCACAAACATTTAGGGTTTGATATACTTTATTCGCTTTACATATTAAACTAGGGTTTATGTTTACGTGACCCTTACTTGTTTATTACACGTTCGAAACTTATATATATATGTTCGGTTCAAACTAGGGTTTCGGCTAGTAAGTTATACGCAAGTCCTAGCTCATCTAAACAAGTTACATATTCAAGCTATTTGGTTTTACTCCTTAGCCGAATACACATATGGCTCGGTCCTAACTCATGCATGCTTCGGCCCTATATCATTCAACATATACATGACCCGATTCAATATTACATATTCGTTACATGTTCTTTAATAGTTACAAGGTTTAATTCGTTAAGGTTGCCCTTGTTTTTGGTTTACGGCTCGGCACAAGAAAAAGCAAACAAAAACTCAACTAAACAAAATATAACTCAACATATACATGCAAGGTACGTCAAAGGAAGACGAGAACATGATATACCTTAACTCGTTTGAAGCAAAACTCGACACCAAGGGGTGTGGTTCTCGGCGAATGGAAACAAGGAGAAAAGAGGCACAAAACTCAAACTAGGGTTTCAATTCAATGATTATGTCTTGTATTTATAGTTAACATTTTTAGTTAGGGCTTAGGAGGGGGGTTTTGGGTTCGGTTTGGGTCCAACCGGACACACCAAACGCACGCCCAAATTGGGCTTCGGCCCTTGATCCATTTGACACAAAAACAAACGCCCCGTTGGGCTCTTCTTGGTTCTCGGCTTGGCGCAAGACAAAACAAAACAAACGAGCCCGTCCAACAAATAAACGGCCCATTATCATTAGCGAAACGTTTAGGTCCTCGTCGTACTAAAGTCGTTTACGTAATTATATTCGTCACGTTTTATTTATTAGGTTTTTAATGTCGTTAATTTATTATAAACGGGTTTTACGTATTTTATTATTCTTGGTTCCAAGGGTATTTTCGTACTTATATATGTTTTAGATTTTCGGGTTTTACAAGAACCTACTATAATTGGGGGATGAAAAGACCTATCCCAAGTAGGCAAGATCCCGATGATCCTAGATAAGATGTAATTTCCTCAGTAGAGTTAAGGGATTGTCCGTTTATGTAAGAAGCTTCACGTACCTAGCGGATTTCGTGATTGTGGAAGATATTAGTACGACTATAGATCCTAGCTTGTCCCATGTAATTCTAGGAAAACCATTCATAGATAGCTCCGGAATGACTTATGACCCATCATTAGGGATAGTTAGATTCAAGGACGAGACCGATGAAATTGCCTACCAAATGCCATTCAAGATTGAGCAATTCTCGTCACTATCCAATAATGAGAAAGAACTTAATATATCGGTTTACTTTAGGAATGAGGAGGATAGAAGGAGAGGAGTAGATTATGTGATGAGTAAGATCGATATTCGGATTCTATAAAGAATGCGTCAAGCTAGGACCAGAATATAGAAGCAAATGGGGGGCATGATGATTTCCTAGAGAGATGCACAATCGGACATAGCTATGCTATGGAAAATCCCAGTAGAAATCATCATGAGAAAGAAGATGATGAAAATGAAGTCACGTAGGGTATGAATTCGAGTCTAGCTACAAGACTAATAAATAAATAAAAGCTCTTCTTGGGAGGCAACCCATGTTTAATTGTTTGCATGTTTGTTTTTCATTTTTTGTTTGTGTGTTTATATATCTTTTTCATTGTTGTTTAATTCTCATGTTTATTTTGTAAAGATGCTTTATCATGTTTTTAACTTCGTCTTAATTACATGAACATGAGATTAACAATAATTGGAATTGTATATATCTGTATGTTTGTTAGAGTCAAATTCTTGTATCGAGTCATAATGGATATTTTGCAGGAATTTTTCTAGGTCCTTAAAGAAGTAAATTTTTCAGAATTTTTCCGGAAAATGCACCAGACCCTTTTTGTCAGAACAACCTGACGGCGTCGGGACTAAAGCCCGACGGCGGCAGGCAATGTATAAACAGATTCAATGTTTCGTTTTCTGTCTAATTTGTGATTTTTGGAAACTTCCAATTCTTAATTTTCAAGAAAATCTGCAAAAATCCATTCCACAAGCATTATATCTTACTTGCTTTCTAATGTAGTTTTGTTTTTATGTATAGTTTATACCGTCGATTTTACGCGAGTTTTCGTTTCGTTTTCTTATAAGTGTGCAGGTTATATTAGACAAGAAAAAGAAGTACATGATGGAAGTAACCCTTATTAGTTGCTCATTCTTCTTGGAGGAGGATTTAACCACAACTTTATACATATCCTACAGAGCTAATCAGGGGAATACTAGTTTCTTTCTTTTTTATTTACCTTCCTTTATCATAACTTTGATACTTTCGGGGAACATTGGAGACAATAGTTTAAGTGTTGGGAGAAAGATTAAAACGGGAACTTAGAAACTATTCACTCACTTGATTTTTGTCTTGTCCTTGGTAAACTGTGTAATAAGCTATGAGAAATATTTGTTAGGGTAATTTTAGAACTAAATTTAAAATTTTTTATGGCACTTACGAGTAAAACTTTAGTCTTAATAAAGCGTCTCATGGATAGGAATTATATGACTAGCACAAAAACCGTATACCACTCAATTTCCATCCCAAAAATATGAGGTTCGCCCCTAGATCTTTCGGAATAAAAGCAATCATCTTTAGTGCTTAGTGAGTGTGCTGGTAGTATAATAGATTCTAGAACTTGTTTTGTGATGCATTCTGAGATCGCTAGCGAGACTACATTCGTGTAGTTAGGATTAACTAAATGATAAGAGGCATTAGGATAACCCTTGTTTTAAACCTGTAATTTAATTACGTCATCCTCATCGGTTGAGTAATTTTTCCCACACCCTTGCGATGTACTCATCTTTAGTAAACAATATCCCTAGTTAACCCTTCTGAGCCTATCCTTTTCGCGGTTCTCGTGATGTTCCGGTTTTCGGAATATCAATGAAGAGCATTGTTTAAAATCCACCACCAAATGTTTCACCAAAATCGGCTTAGCCCACCTTGTATGCACTCATCTTTAGTGCATTATTGTAATCATTGTTTAAACCCTTAGTTTAGTTATCTAGTTACTTGCATGGTTGCTAAGTCAAGTCATGTCCTTTGTACACAGGTTTGGGACGATTGGGACTCATGGGGTTAAAGTAGTATTTTATAGAGTAACGGGAAGAAACGATAAATTCAATTTCCCTTTGTCTACGTAATTAAGTACTCCAAGTGTTTTGATTTTTTCAAATCAGGTCAATTAGTGTTAGTGGAATAAAAACTCAAGTGTAGGGATGCTTCTATAAATCCCTTTATTTTGATGTTATCTTAGACGTTGGTAGAGTAAAAAGGTATGAAAAAAAAACGAGAAAAAAAAAGAAAAACATACGGGCTACCATCCTACATCTATCTTTATGTTTTATGTTTTAATGTTTTTAAGTTTATGTCTTTTAATTTTGTTTCAAGTTGTTATCTAGTGTTAGTGAGTTGAGTCTTGACTTATCAATGCCGCGTCTTACATGCTTGTAACATAAGATTTTTTACTTGCCACCACTAAATATCCCCTTATCCAACAAAACACTTTATTTTCCTACCCAAAGCCTAACATTATAACCCTTTGTAAAGACCTTTTAGATAGTTATTCCTAGGTGCTTATGCCAAAGTGGTGGAGGTTTGATCTATTCTCAAGCCTATGGTAATCTATGTACTATGCCATGTAGTGAGTGTTTATATTCTATTTCCTTACATGTTATATTTCATATAAACCCGAGAAATGAGAGAATCCAAACACCAGTTGTGAGGTGCTAGTGTATAAATTCCGTGCTTGTTATGACTATTGTGGTGCTTGTACTTGTTGTAAACTATTTTAAACCAATGCTAAATGACCCATAACTTATAAATTGATTGGCCAAAAACACATCTGCTTGAGGACAAGCAAATTCCAAGTGTAGGGATATTTGATAAGGATTTAAAACATACGTTTTTGGGGGTCATTTAAGCCCTAAATCGATACATTTTATATCCGTTGCTACTTAAAATCGTTCATTTTCACATTTTAGGTCTTTTGGAAGCAAATTGCTGGAATCAAGCACGTTCGGACGAAAAGGAGCGAAAACATGAAGAAAACGACAACGTCAAGAATTCAAGGCTTAATTTTGCACCTGATGGCTTCCCAATCCATAGGGCGACGCCGTCGCTCACAAGGTTTTTAAAAAAGTCTCAAGCGACGGGTCAGGCCACTTTTTGATTTTAAAACATAACGACGTTACGCCTTATTCCAGGAGGGCGTCGCCCTTTATTTTACACCAGACGACCAAGACCCATTCCAAGACGACATGCTTATTGAAGCCAGACGGCGTCACATTTCCTCAAATGACGCAGTCCCAACGATGACTTGTCGTAAACGAAACCCTAATGACGGCGACCAGACGGCGTCACCATCAAAAGGCGACGCCGTCGCAAGTGTATATCTATATATAGACTTCGAATTTTCTGTATTTTATGTGTAATATTTTGGAGAGCAGACCCTAGTTCGTTCATAATCCGACTTGGGCAGTATTTTAGGGTTCAAAACTCTTCTTTACACTCAAAGATAAGTTTGTTAATCTATTATATCACCATGATTATCCTATGTTCAATTGTTTGCTTGTTTTCATGATTTTCTATCATGCGTAGCTAAATTATTATTGTGTTTGCTTAGATCTATGAAACCTAGTTGTTGATTATTGCTAGGTTGTCTCTTTTTTTTTTAATTTGTAAACGCTAGAGTAAGGAAAACTGGCTTCTTCTTTAATTGTTGTGAGCTTGAACGTCCTAAATAGCATAAAGCTTGAGAGTGCACTTGAGTCATCGTTGTGTTTATTACGTGAGTTGTAGCTTTAGGATAATATAGTATTCGGGGGAGATACTACGGTACTTGGCGATCCCGGATAGTCTAGAAGAGAGTTACAATTTATAGAACTAGGGAATTAGGCACCCCTATGACTAACACGGAATACAACGCACCAATTAAAATGAGGATGCGACAATTCAACCGGCTAATAAGAGATAACTATGGAGTAAGAAAATCTAAGTAAACACTCTTTTAATTATCATAAGAACACATCAATTAATCCATAACTTATTTTCCTTTTCATTAGTTTTTAGTTTAAATTATTAGTAGTTAAAATTGGTAGAAGTACCACCCCTCACTTTTAAACCCCGAGATTTTTACTTGTTTTCTTAAAAAAAATATAAAAAGCTAAAAAGAATCATCCTCAACGTCACCTTCTCGTCATACATCTCTGCTGGCATCTCTATTCCCCTAGAGAACGATCAACCCCCTGGGCTTACCCATACTATACTGAAACGATTAGGTACACTACCTAGTGGGTTATATAGATTGCTCGTAGGAAAGGAAGTCTTTCGACCTCGAACTCCCGCTATCAAGGTCATAACTGTCATATATGTCATAATCTTCGTCCTCATATAAGCTTGCATCAATTGCATCTCCGCTAGCCATGAATTGAGTAGTTTTATCCTAAACATCCTCAACATCACTATTACTCTCTTCCATAATCTTTTCCGCATCCTTAACGTTATTACCAATATTTCCAGTAAGAAGTACCCACATGCTCTTATATCTTGTCATTTTCCTTCAACGCTTTAAACGAATTCTTAAAAGTAACCATATTTACATCATCCGAATTCACAAGTTCCATATTATAAGAACTTGAGGCCATATTAGTGGTATCGATTTCGAGTTCGTAGCCCCATTCATTCCCCCACTTCCTTGCTTCTTTGACATTCCACACCTACTAGGGGTAGATACAAGACGATACACAAGTGTACACTTATGTTTAAAACTTATTGACCAAACATCGAACAACTACCACGTCTTGTTGGTTTCCACTCATATTCCACCTTACTTGTATACAAATAAGAACCCGAACCCTCAAAATAAGGAATAGCAATCACCATATTATCTTTGAGAGGACGATCAACCCTTATGTCAACAAATGCACGTGCAAAATCCAATCTACCCCAAGAGTCAATACACATAGTGCTCGTATAAGAATCGAGCATTATTGGTGTACCCAATCTGGTGTCAATAGCACTCAACCCATAGCGGAAGAGATTTCACTTTTTCTTTTAATAAGCACTCATTAGGATACCACTTCTGAAGAATATTTAGGTCATTACGTATCAGCCATGGTCCATTTTCCAATACTCCATCCCCACCTACTGCCAAATCAAATTTAAAAAAGAAGAACCCTTTCGAATTCATCATTGCTTTAACATTATCAAACTTCTTCCATATATTCATCACATAATGTACAACAGGAAAGGCAATTCTTTTGCCAAGAAAATAACCATATGACGAGTTCTCATACCCAGCATTGGCCTCCAAAGCCGAAGATAAAAGAATAAGCACTTTAGCACTATCACCAGTTTTAGAACCCGTATCTAATGTATGAAAGTTTACCTCCCGTTTACTTGATTCCGGATTGACAACTCTCACGAATGATAATGGAACATGTTACTTCTATGACTCATTTCTTGCTACATCTACTTGCACTGCAATATTATCATCCTCGCAAGTTACATAAACCCTTCCCTCACATGATTTTGGGAACTCGATGTTTCTTGTTCCAGAATGTATCCCAGTAGCATCATCATGGTGATGGTGATGGTTTCACTCTAGTTGAACTACTAGGTTTTAATGGTATGTTATATTCTCCCAAAATCACAAGTTTCCATCAAGCATTTGTATTACAAGATCACTAATCTTAGCAGACAGACAACTAGGACTTGGAGTACCAAAAGGATTTGATAAGCTCGAGAATGGTTCAAACATGGTTTCCAAGGTTATAGCCTGTTCATGTTAGTTAAGTTCAAATTAGGCGAATTCCTACTAGCCAATTTATCCTAATTAATAGCCCTCGAGGAATTACTCGAGCTATCCCCACAAGTTATTTTACTAGCATTCAAACCATCCTTCTGTTTTACACCCCTTCATCCGTACTAATTAAGCCACTTTTCATCCTACATGCGCTCCAATAACCTTGGCATATAACGATCGCAATACTAGCACAAACAATTAACACACAAATCTCCTAAACAACAGACAACCATGAACAACACACAAGAAGATTAAACAGAAATAAGCACCCACAACCCTAATAAATTAGTAGCACAAAAATTAAAACCCTACAAATTAGGGCTTTGATCAGCCACTAGCACTACATTAGAAGAGATGGATAAAACGAAACACAAACCAACCAAGGATCGACTTGAGTTCAATAAGCAACGATCACACCTCCATGATCTATGATAAAAACAGGACGTGAATAATAAACCATAAATCGGATGTAGTATTCACAAGAACGAATAAAATAGTGCCTTTGGGAATAGAATAGTGGATGAACGAACGATCACTAACGTGAATAACAAGAGATTAAGCACAACAGACTATTGAATGAAGAAAACAATTAGGGCTTTGTTTTCTCCAAAAGTCACCAGAGAGTTTTAGGGTTGGGATTTTCTCTTTTTCTTAAAGCCTACGGGCTAATTCTCCGCAATATAAAAACCGATTTTTTTGGTTAAAGGGGATACCCTTGGTAAATTTTATTACTCCAAAAAGACATTTAACTACATAGGATGTGGGTGAATCCCACATCTAAACCAGTTACAAAGACGGAAAACTAACACACCAACTGTGCTTCAAACTAAAACTAACATAAGAAAGACAAACTAATCTTTTGAACAACTACTATAAGGACAGAAAATAAAGCCAATGTTTAAACTAACCACGAAGATTAATATACATCGCATCACAAAACGCCCATTGTTCTGGAGTTAAACCTTAAAGGTCATAACTGTCATATAGATCATAATCTTCATCCGTATGTAAACTAGCATCATATGCACATCCACTAATCATGAAGTGAAAAGTCTCGTCATAAACATTTTCGATTTCATCACTATCTGAGTCTTCCCCTTGCATTTCCATAGTAGAATTAGGTCCATAGACCGATGTCACATTAGCCTTCTTTTGCACAGGAGTCGGCTTCCAATCATCACCTAATAACATTTAATGAATTTAATATGAAAAGACGTTTTATTTATCACAACCATGTCTTATGTTTAAGCATTATCATTTGTGTAAAATAATATTTAATGAATTTATTATTTTTATATTTATACATATATAATATTATAATTATAGAATATGTTAAATATGAGTGTTTCATGTTAATTAATTATTGGTTTTTCAATTAAAGTAAGCTTAATCACAACCCATAGAGTGTTGTGGTTAGCAAAACCTAAAAAGACATGCTAATTGTTTGGATCAAATAATGAGAGTATACACCTTTGCAAACTTGATTGTATCAAAATCACAGCTAGCCAAGAGCGGACCTCTTTGAGGGCAGGGGAGGGTCCCGGCCCTCCCAAAATTTACGACACTTAATGTAAATATTATAGGTTTTATAGGTAATTAGTTGAAGTTACAAATAAATCTCCGATTCGGCTTCCTCTCAAAATAAATTGCCAAGTTCCGCCACTGATCACAACGGTTATTATTCATTATGCTCATCCACCATCATCTTATATTTTTCTTGTTATGACTTACATCCTAGCAAATATTAACCATGATACTAGTTGATGAAACGTATAAAAATGTTGCTTACCATAAATACAGCTTGCATGATATATTACGATTGCGTCAATATTATAGTCCAATTACGCCTGTAAACCACTATTTTCCTGCCCATTCACCTAACTCTTCATAAAACCAATATCTTTTTGTTTGTTATTGATGGTAAATATAATATAATAAAAAGAAACCAAAACCCTCTTTGTTTATTGTCGACCATTCTTGAGTAATCTTGACCTTATCTTACTAATAGAAGTAATATTACGACACTGCATACTTTAAATAGTATAGTTTTATAGTTGTATTACGTATACGGAGTATAATATATAAATTAATTGTGCCTAATTGTCCAACACAGAAGTTGAGAAAATGCCTTCCATAACCCGACAGTAAGCAACTACAATATCTAGCTAGAAAAGCCTACTAATTAGGCGTTCCATTTTTAGTCTTTAGTTCCTCAATATATGGAAATTCCAGGGTCAAAATTTCTCTCTTTTTTCAATGTTTCTCCCCCACAAACGCACTAATTAAAGTGCTTAAAAATTTATAAATTACTACATTACCATTTTATTTATCATACAACGTGAGCTTTACTTTCTGTAAATATATTCTACGGTAAAGTACAGATAATAATTCGAACACACAGTTCGAGAGGTTGTGTAACAATTTTCAAAAAATGATCAACTAGCCGGTGTATATTTGTGTAGTTTTTCCCGTCGTTTCAAAATAAGTGTTCGATATTTTTCTTAGTTTATTTCAAACTAAGTATAAGCACTCAAACTGAAATACCAAGGTCTGTATTATGACTTTTATTAGTGGCGGCAATTTGATACAAAAATAGACGACATAGGATCATGAATATGTTTACTAGCACACCTCTACAGACGGTTTCGATCCTTAGGGTTAAGTCGACATTTTTAACTCCATTTATTATCCATTAATTTGCTAAAAAACATACAGTTAAAAAATTAAGTATCACACTAACATATCCAGTCTAGTTTTAATTTCCCAAATATTTTTTGTTTATGGCACCTTTAAAATGTTCTAAAACAAACTTAATATTTCGTGTGTACCTTTTAGCTTAGTTCGATTTATAAACCAGTCAGCTTAACTAACCAGAGTAATGAATTTGTTCCAATTTAAGTTTTATTCTCTGACAAGTACAAGCATCCAAATATATATGAACCTGTAATCCCGAACGTGAGAATTCAAACACAACACGTATATAACAAAACTTGACATTCTATTATTAAAAAACATAATGATCGTAATTTACCGGATTCACATCTTATTTTGAGATCAAAGGACCGTGACCGGGGTTTAGTGGTCTAGTGGTATCTCATATTATAGGAATGTTTCAAGCCAAATAGTTATATGTTCAAGTCGTGTTTACAACATGTAACATTCACTTGTGATGCGTATATTGTGAAGTAGCCAGATTTTCAAAAAAGGAAAAAGAAAAAGAAAAAAAAAAGGATATAAGAGAACTGAGTTAAAATTATCAGCACTAAAGAGAAAAAAGATAGATGAGTTGAATTTAGAAAACAATTTTTCTAAGAGTTCACTAGAAGCAAAGATATTTTCCAACAAGGATAGGGATTGACACAAGTGTTTAGACCTTAGATTATAGGTAATCCTGGCAACCTAAGTTTTGTAAACCAATGGTATACAAAGCTTTAATTAATCCTTTTTAGGTTTTTGTTTGATAGCACTCATGCTCCGAGGTGGACACGTGCTTCTCCGTATATCAAAAGCATTTTAATACTCTTCTAAAACCAATAATTATAGTAGACACCATTACCAAAATTTACAAATTATATTAGTGACCTAATTAGCGGGGACCATTAATTGCTTGGATGTTATTGCCAGTCATTTTCTCTATTTTTGAGTTTAATAACATGGCCCTTCTAATTTGAATAAAGCATCTAAATTGCAAAAGTAAAATAATTTGTAGTACCATCTTATAGTTTTTTTACTTGCTGGTCTCTGTTGCTTTTATTAGATTCGTTATTCTTTAGTTCTAGTTGACAATGAAAAGCTATCACGAGAAATCGTTGTTAGTGGTAGTAATAGATTAGGTTTTAGTGGTGGGTCGACACCTCATAACGTCACCAAGTTATAATTATTTAATTTACGATAAAGACGGCAAGATGACCTGATTAGAGAAGTGTAAAAGAGCCGAATCCACTATATATGAAGGTTGATACTATAAATACAACTTGTGTATATAAAATGGTAAACTAGCTGATATAAAAGAGCAACGTGTCTGTGTTTTAGAGGATCAAGATTTACTTAACCAACATGGTTCATAATATAGGATCCAACCAAAGTGAAGTGTTTAATTTCACATATGATACTACCACTAGTGCTTCACAACAAGAGCTTAGTGTGATCAAAGAACAAGATCGGTTGCTACCGATTGCTAATGTAGGGCGTATCATGAAGCAAATTCTCCCCCCAAATGCAAAGATCTCAAAAGAAGCTAAAGAAACCATGCAAGAATGTGTGTCCGAGTTTATTAGCTTTGTGACGGGTGAAGCTTCAGATCATTGTCGTAAAGAGAAGAGAAAGACTGTCAATGGAGATGATGTTTGTTGGGCGATGTTGAATCTAGGGTTTGATGATTATGCAGAACCATTAAAGAAGTACTTGCATAAGATTCGAGAGCTTGATGGTGAAAGGGCTCATCAAAATAAAGGGGCTAGTAGCAGTAGTAACGAAGAGAAGGATCACATCCGTAATCCTCCTCAAGAAACTACTTCGAATTACAGATCTTCAGGTAACCAAGTTCCCCGAAAAGCAAATGTTCCACCCTCCCCAAGTCATTTTAATTTCACCGTTATTGATAAAAGAAAAAGCTTTTAGGGTTCTTGTTCTTACTTCTATGAGTTCAGAATTAGGCGTTCTTAGATACATGATGGTAGATTCAAATACTTGTATGATAAATGATATGATACGAAGTTACTATTATCGTGACTCAGAATAAAACGAAAAGTTCAAGAGGAGGTTCACCAATTTGGAAGATCTTGTGCGCTCTTCAATCAGCTAGGGTTTATCTTCTTCAGTTTATGTCTACGGTTAGGAAATGACCCAAAATAATAACAAATTAGATCTGATTGTGTGCCTCTGTGGATCATACGGTTAATGTATCATATTATTTGCTAATGTATTTCTGATGATATTCGAGCTTATTAATGTATCAACGTTATGAATGATGATTCTGTACTTTAACTTAGAACTGATTTGAACAAAATTATGATGTTAGGGCTTATGTTCCTATGGTCTTTTTTGAATGGATAAACTTTGTTCAAGAAACAATATGTGTCTTTAAATCATGTTTAAAACTCCACAAACATGTGTTTCCAGGAACTTATTACTTAAACATCAAATATTAAGCATGTGAACTTGAAAATGTTTCCAAGGTGAATAATTCAGATAGATGCAACTTCCTGCAGGCCAAGCTTCTCACTTGACTTCATAATCATAGCCTAACTTAAATACAATGTATGGTGTCCGCAGTTCATCTGTCCTAGCTCCCAATTGCAGGCTCATGAGTTGTTGCTTGATTTGCTATCATATACTTGTTAACATAACCTGAAAATAAACAACAAAACCTTGACCCTGGAATAGTAATCCTTATTGAGGTTAACTCCCTTGTCCCCGTACAATAACCTAAGTAGCTACTTGTCAAATGCAATTAGCAATCAGAAATATGACAAACATTGACAGTCTGCAAATCTTAGACAAAAAAGAAAGTTCTGGCCTAGAAAACCATAACATCTGATATGATGTATTCTTGGTTTAATTGGCTTAGAAATCCTTCGGTTCTTAGGTTTCTTAGTCTGGTTTAGGCCTCAGCTACATGTTTCGTACGTCTAGCTTCTCCCTAGCTAGCTTTGTTAATGATATCTGGCTTTTTTGTTCAAAAATTGAGAAAGAGCCTATCCAAGGCTATAACTTTCGGTTTTCATATACGGAGTATATCAATGCATTAATAATACTAGCTAACTGATTTAATAATACTTTTGTTTTCAGCCATGGGATTAGACAAATACTACTAGCTAGTATCGTAGGAAATGGCAGTAGCAAGTTAGCAACAGATTACAGTGATGTTCCAAAAACAGAAAAAGCAACACCTACAGTATATATGGCATGGAAAAACGTTAATTTCAACCAAAAACTACGAAAATAAGTACTTAAATGATAGAGTTGCACGTGTTACATGGATTGAAACACCAATCTTGCCAACTTGTTTGAAATTTCTCTAGTGACAATTGATCCACATGAAAGAAGATGATTGAATCTAGTAAAGGTCAAAAAGTATTTCCAGCCGCTGTGGGTTACTATTCCAGGGCGATACACACAACTCTGTGGGTTCTTATGTTCGTAAAATTGGAGTATCCTTCAATTTAAAGAGGCCCAAGACTTATACTCCAGGAGATGGTGAAATCTTACACACTTTGATTTGGATCTCGATCGACTAGGTGCAAAATAGTCTCTTGCTAGATTGCTAATGAACTTTGCCTATCTAACAAGAGACAGGATTACGTCGAAGATCTTTGGGATGGCATTAGCATTGACCGAAATGCTTGTAAACTCTTGCTCTCCATTACACAAGATTAAACCCATCTAAGCTACAATAACTGTAAAGTTAGAGCAAAAAAACTTTACCCAAAAAAACTGTTAACTTAGAGCAATCATATGCGAAAAAATGCTTTTAGCTTCCCGTTAGCTGTTAAACTGTTTTCGTTATTGTTTACAATTATTAGAAACTTGAAAAATCCAAATAAGAAACCAATCAACAAGTAGAATTTTACATGCTGTTTGCATATGGTGCAAAATGTGACAAATGAGTTTGATTCGAATATAGAAGCATTTTTTGTGTAGTAGGAGATATATTAGAAGGAAATTGCTTGTGTACTACAAGTGTGTTTTGGGGTTAGGGTTCTTGTGAAACCCTAGATAGCAATTGGACATGCTTTATTCATATCTATCATCAAAGAAGTGAAGAATAACCCATCTGCCAACACTTCTTCACACACAACAAGGAAAAAAAAAAATGGCTAACGGTTTAGTCTTATAGATTTTTATGATGTACATTACATAAGTTTTCAGTAATGGATTGATGTTTTGATTGTGTAAGACTTTTTTTTATGGAGCCATTCCGGGAGAAAAAAGAAAAAAAAAAAAGAAAAAAAAAAGAAAAAGCATTTTGAAAGGTAGAACAATACACCGATATATAACTTGTGTCTAATTGTTCTTTTTCTTGCATGATAGCTCAAGTTTTATCTTACAAAAACTAAAAGTAGATTCTACAGATAAGATTAAATTAAATTAAACAAATGCAATTGGATCATCTATCATGAACAAAGGAAATGGCTCATATTTCAAAGCCATTCAAAGTCTTCACTGTATGCATGTCTACATGGAAAATATTTTCTCCTTTCTTATTTTAAAGTTAAACAAGTTCCGTGCACGCACCGAATTTACACATAAATCAAATTTATATTAAAGTTTTAGTTTAATATACGGGTATATAAGAATATGTCTGTATTTATTGTTTTGTAACTATTATAAAAGTACAACTAATTATTATGCATGAGCTTTTACATAAACATTTCATTATGTATTAATATCGATTAGTATTTTGTATAAAGTTTTGTTGGATAAAAGATTTAACTTGGTTTAAGTGACATGGCATTCGTGTTTATATTATTGTTTAAATTTAATTATCGATATCTTCTTTTATATAATATACGTGTTTAAAACATTTCATGACACCTTGATGAAGTTCAAAGTTAAATTTTTTATTTTTTTTATTTTTTAAATTCAGATATATTTATTTAAGCTTTAAGTAAGAATTACATAAATCATTTTTATAAGTACAATCCCGTATATTTATTTTCATATCACAGTAACTCGTGCTTATATTTTGATATTTATATTTTCGTTAATAATACTTTTAGGCGTTTTTAATTTTCAAACTCATGTACATACGGGTTAAACTTTTAAAAAGGAAGCACATAAGTCGTGATTGAACACAGAATGTAAAAAAACAATGAAAAAATAAATAAATAAAAAAAATATTCTTACTTAAACTTATAAAGAGAAATAACATAAGTTGTTCGTATATGTACAATCTCGTGTATTCATTTACATATCACAATAACTAGTGCTTTCATTTTAATATTTATAATCTCGTGCATATACATAAATTTATATCTATTGATAATAATATTTATAAACAACAACATATATGTAGGTACCCATATATGATCAACTTAAACCCAAATCATGGAGACTAGATGGTGGTGGTGGTGATGTCAAGAGATAGAGAGGAGAGGATGGAAAGGGAGAAAGGGATAAGGATTGGATTTTATACTTAACTTCACCTACAAGCACACACGCAAAAGTGAGGGCACATAAGTGGGCTTGGGCGTGGGTTTTGGTTCGTAGCCTTTGGATAAGGATACATAAGGCAATGTAAACTAATATATGTCCTATTAGACTATTACATTTACTATAACAACGTTACATGGTTCCTAACGAGAGAATGATCATCACTTCTATCGCTATAATTAATGCTAACAATCTCCCCAAGGATGTCATTCTTTAACTTCTCCGACGTGATTCGATCTTCTTTTGTTTTGATCTTTGAACCTTGATTGTTGTAATAGTTTAGTCTTGATTTTTGTTCCTTTATGCTTTATGATCTTGTGATATAAATCTTTCATCTTTTCTTGTCTTTGATAAGAATCTTCAACTTGTTTTTGTTCGTTCTCTCCATCATACTCATACGTCTTGTAAGACTTTGATCTTTATACTTAAGCTTTCCTTACAAAAGCAAACTATTTGGTATTGGGGTCTCCAACACCGAATTAAATGTTGTTGCCTCAGCGCTTGGTTGTCTTGTTTTGCAATTTCCTTGCTCTTACTTGGGTCTTCCCATTGGTTCTCAAATGTCAAGGTGTGCTAGTTGGAATCCCTTAGTCGACATGTTTCAAAAGAGGCTTTCAAAATGGAAGGTAACACTCTTTCTATTGGTGGCACCACACTAATTAAATCCGTTCTTGGTAGCTTGGGAGTTTATTACTTCTCAATATTCAAAGCTCTAAGAAGGTCATCCAAAACTTGAAAGTATTCGAGAAGATTCTTTTGGGGTGGAAATTCGGATCAAGATAAAATTTCATGGATTTCTTGAAGAAAGTCATCTCACCTCGTAAAAGTGGTGGTCTTGGTATTGGTAGTCTCATGGATAGTAATCAATCTTTGTTAGCCAAATGGTGGTGGAGATTTCGTAAAGAAGAAAATGCCCTTTGGTGTAAAGTCATTCGCTCGATTCATGGGTCTTCGAGTGGCATGCATAATGCTCCTGAGCCTAAAAAATCATCAGGTACATGGTCTCAAATTATCAAGTTAAAGGACGATCTTAACATCATTGGAATCAACCTCGAAATGTTATTTAAAAAGAAAGTGGGAAATGGGATGACTACGAGTTTTTGGTACGATAACTGGTTAGGCGGCCCATCTCTTCAAGAGACTTTCCCACGATTATTTCGACTAGAAATGATGCCCAACTGTCTTGTATCTGATCGTGTCCCTAGTTTTTCGTTTCCTGCTACAGTAACCAACAATACTTCTGCCCACCATTTGGTTCATCCCACGGACACAACACCAACCACCACGGACCCAGTTATTTGTCCTATTTCATCGAGAGACTTTGTTGGGTTGTCCTTCTCTTGGGCTTGGAGAAGGGTTGTTCGGTCACAAGACGAACTATTGGAGCTTCGATCTTCAAAACTTGATAATAAACCTTCATCTCACTATGGAACAAGATACATGGAATTTACCCCGAGCCATCAAGGTTTTCAAGGTCAACACAATGCGTAGATCATTTCAAATACATCGACCGATCGCCTCTCAACAAACGAGATGGAGCAAGATCCTTCCTTCAAAAGTAAACATCCTTGCTTGGCGTGTTCTACTCCATAGGCTTCCAACTAGGGTCAACCTTGATCATCGTGGGATAGACCTTGACTCGGTTCGATGCCCCTATGCAATGATGATATTGAAACGGAAACCCATGTTTTCGATTAATCGCTCACTTGCACGTTGCATCCGGAAAGACGTTTTCTCATGGTGGCAGCTCCGGATACATCCATCACAAACTTAGATGATCCGCTTCTCGTTGCCCGATCGTGTTACCATAGAATCTAAGCTCAAGCCTTTCTTTGATGTAGTAGTGAACGCAACTGTCTGGTCATTGTGGAGCTATAGGAATAAAGTGGTTTTTAACATCAAACGGCCTCAAAAAAATCTCATTTTCAACGAGATTATGCTTTTGTCGTTCAATTGGATTACTAGTAGAAGCAAACGGAAAGTTTCTTTTAGTTGGTTAGATTGGTTTAGCAATTAAATTAATACTCGATAAATTAATAAACTCAATAAAACTAATAATTTGTCCGGTCCCAACTTGGGACCAGTCAAATTGAACCCCAATCGATAAAATAATAAGATAATAATTTTTTGTAACCCGGTGTATATATATTAGTCCCAACGAAACTATAAATTAATAATCACTAAAAATTCCATAATATATATTATATATGTGATACACTTCAAAATTCTAAGATTGTTTAGTAAAAATGAATATATAGTCACTTGTTTTTGTTGAACTTCAAATCTATATTGATTTCATCTTTAGATCTCCCTATTGCACTCAAGAGTATGCTTGGAACAAAAAGTTGTGAAGAGTTATTGTTGTAATGCTTCTTTTGAGTGTTGGTTACAAAGCTATTGAATCATCCTCAACTTCATCATCAACCGGATTTTGAATGGTATCCGCCACAATTTCTTCAATTCCATTTTGTTGCATACCGTAATTAACCATCTTTAAATTAATAATTTATTAATTTATCGATAAAATAATATCTCGCTAAATTAATAAAATATGTCGAGTTTTTACTATTTGTTTTCCTAGCGTCTTGCTAGTTGTTTAATTAAATCTTTGTTCCAAAAAAATTAACTTATGTAATCCGGTTAACCCGATATTAGACTATTACATTTACTATAACAACGTTACATGGTTCCTAACAAAGAGAATGATCATCACTTCTATCGCTATAATTAATGCTAACAATCTCCCCCTAAGGATGTCATTCTTTAACTTCTCTGACGTGATTCGATCTTCTTTTGTTTTGATCTTTGAACCTTGATTGTTGTAATAGTTTAGTCTTGATTCTTTGTTCCTTTATGCTTTATGATCTTGTGATATAAATCTTTCATCTTTTCTTGTCTTTGATAAGAATCTTCAACTTGTTTTTGTTGTGTTCTCTCCATCATACTCATACGTCTTGTAAGACTTTGATCTTTATACTTAAGCTTTCCTTACTTAATACTTGAACTTGTTCTTGATGTTCTTTGATTAAATCTTGACTTTGGTGTAATACATGATTAGATCTTGAACTTACTTAATACTTGAACTTGTTCTTGATGCTCTTTATCCTGTTTTTGTTGTCTTGAACGCTCTTGATTTGAGCTTTATAGAGGATTATATGCGTAAGTATAAGTATGTGGAGGTGAAGATATTGACGTACATGGTGGTGCATCACGAGTGGCATACATCATTGGTTACTGCACAACTAAGGTAGATAACAATAACGTTAGGCCAATCGATCATTGTGAATCTTTTCTTAAAGAATTGATCGACTACAACCGTTCTCTTCTTTGAACGTCTTGATCTATTTACCTTGGTCCCCGTCCGAATCTCGTTAGGGACAATTATCAATACATTGGATAACTCCAAGTAAAGACTTAAGTCTTCAGGAGTCGATTCGTGAAAGGAATCTCCTTAACATAATTCGTGAAAAGAATCTGATATATGATGTATTTTTGGTGTGATTGGCTTAGAAATCCGTTTAGTCTGGTTTAAGCCTCAACGTACGTATTTCGTACATCTAGCTTCTCCCTAGCTAGTTCTGTTAATGATATCTGGCATTTTTAATTTGTTCAAAAATTAGAAAAGAAACCTATACTTGATCCAAGCTATAACATTCGGTGTTCGTTATTAGTGCAATAATAAAACTGATTTAATAATATTTTTGATACCGGCCATGGGATTGGACAAATACTACTAGCAGTAGGAACATTCGAGTGATGTTCCAAAAAACAAAAAAAGTAACACCTACAGTATATATGGCATGGAAAAACGTTAATTTCAACCAAAAAAACGAAAATAAGTACTTAAATGATAGAATTGCACGTGTTACATGGATTGCAACACCAATCATGCCAACTTGTATGAAATTTCTCTAGTGACACTTGATCCACATGAAACAAGATGATTGAATCTAGTAAAGGTCAAAAAGTATTTCCAACCGCTGTGGGTTACTATTCCGGGGTGATACACACAACTCTGTGGTTTCTTTTTTTTTTTGAACGGCTATTTAAATAAAAGAAAGCTAGCAAGACGCTAAGAAATGTTACAAGATAAGGAAAGAGCGTTACATGGATAAATAATCTATTCTAACCAATTTAGACATGTTTTTTATATCTAGAAGAAATCAATTGAAAGACATAAGTTTAATGTCGTTGAGGAGAGGTCTTTGCTTGGGCAATTTTTGAGAAGACCATGTTGGAGTATCCTTCAATTTAAAGATGCTCAGGACAAATACTCTAGGAGATCGTGAAATCTGCTTACACACTATGATTTAGATCTCGACTAGGTGCAAAATACTTGTTTTAAATTCGATTGATTGGTCTTGTTGGACAGATTGTGTTTAGAGCTTGTAATGTGCTTATATGCGGGGACGGACCTACATGGGAGTCGGTGTGTACAGGCCACACCGATTTTGAGTCATGAAACGTAAACTTTTTCGAAAAGTGTCATTTTGTGGTATCGTAATATATTTGCCCTACTTACTTTCTTTATAGTGTGACTTTAGTTTAGTCCAAAATTCTTAATGATGCAAATTTTAGTACTATGATAAAGAAGAATTGTACAAGACCCTTAAGAAATTCTTTGTGCAACATCCTCTTAAGAATCCGGGGTCCGTCCCTGCAGTTATATGTGAATAGTCTCTTTTTTTTGGGTAAAAGGGCCATAAAACCCGGTAAATATATCCAAAATTCAATGAAGTACAATTGACATGGACGTACATTCCATGCCCTTTGCCCGTTACATAGGCGATATGACTCTACATATGTAACTAAGCTAAACAAGCCGCTAATCGCAAAGAACAAACACTAAACTGCTTTAACAAACGAATAGAAAACAAATTACATTCACTTTAACAATCTAAATGTAACAAAGTCCGTGTTCAAAGAACCACTTCCATAGCGTCAGCTCAGTCTTCAATCACCATTAGTTGACGTCCGAGTACAACACTAACTTCCATGCCATTAGACAATACCCACACAAAGAGGGCAAAGGTCCGAGACAACAACAGTGAGAACCGACCACCACAACTTATCGACCACCATAACCATGAACTTGCATCTCTCATACCCACATGCCATAACAACGAACATGAACATGTAAGATACATGAACTTGCGAAACCTCAACATAACAAATAGGACCCATCAAAACGGAAAATAACGAAACCCTAATAAGGGTTTCGTTCTTGAGCACCCTATCCAAACGATCGATCCATAATAAATGGATAAAGGCGGTTAGGGAGCGGTTTTAGATCGCCCATAGCAACCGAATAACGATTAAAAAAAGATAGATCATAGCACAAATCGTTAAATGGTAACAAAGAAACCCTAAAACAAAGACATCAGCTTAGGATTATCTTTGTTCGTAGCAGTATACTAGCGATTTATAAGATTAATCTAATAAAGCCACCGGCCGCCACCACATGTACAACACCCCCTAACTCGATTGCATACCAGTTAACAATGAAAAGATCAAACGTTAAAAGGCAGAGAAACGATTTTGGGACTGTTTTTGGCCGGAAGATATAGGTGGCGGCGGCCGGAAATCGCCAGACCTAGAGAGAGAAAAAATATATGTGAATAGTCTCTTGCTAGTTTGCTAATGAACTTTGCCTATCTAACAAGAGACTGGATTACGTCGAAGGTCTTTGGGATGGCATTAGCATTGACCAAATACTTGTAAACTATTGCTCTCCATGGCCACAAAATTGAACCCGTCTAAGCTACATTAATAATCATTAAGTTAGAGCACTCGTGTTGTAATGTATGCGAATAAAACTTTAGCCTCCGTTAGGTATTAATTGTTTTCGTTATTGTTTACAATTATTAATAACTTGAATAAATCTAAACAAGAAACCAATCAACAAGTAGAATTTTATATGTTGTTTGCATATGGTGCAACATGTGACAAATGAGTTTGATAAGAATATAGAAGCATTTTTTGTGTAGTAGGAGATATTAGAAGGGAATTGCTTGTGTACTGCAAGTGTGTTTTGGGGTTAGGGTTCTTGTGAAACCTGCTTTATTCATATCTATCATTAAAGAAATGTAGAATGACCATGGATCTAAAATGTTCGCAAAGGCCTCGTAAAGGCGCGAGACTTGATTATATTGTCACGCCGTCTTATGTCACGTTTTTGTAAATTCGATATATATAAAATATGATATAAATATATAAATATTTTGTGCTGCCTTATGTCACGCTATAAGCACAAAAGTTTCGTCTTGACTGCAAAAGCGTGAGGTTTGGTTATGCCGTCACGCCACGCCTCGCGCTATTAATAACCTTGAGAACAACCCATCTGCCAACACTTCTTCACACACCAAAAAAAAAAAAAAAAAAAAGATACCTTCTTTGAAGAGCGTAGTAAACGGTTCAGTCTTACAGATTTGTATAATGTACATTACATAAATTTTCCGTAATGGATTGCTGTTTTGATTGTGTGTGGCATTTTTATTATTAGAGGCATTCCCAAAAAGCATTATTTTTTAAAAGGTAGAACAATACACCGAGATACTTAGCTTATGTTTAATTGTTTTTTCTTGCATGATAGCTCAAGTTTTATCTTACAAAAACTTAAAAGTAGATTCAACATAGAAAATACTAGATTAAATTAAATAAAACTAATGCAATTGGATCATCTATCATGAACAAAGGAAATGACTCATATTTCAAGGCCATTCAAAGTCTTAAAAAAAGAAAAAAAAAAAAAAAAAAAAAAAAAAACTAGCAAAAACTAGATTGAGTTATAAGGGTGAAATGTAGCACTATAGAGTTTACTTTAAAGTTAACCTGACTTTAAAAAATAAAATATTTTTTATTTTAAAGTTAATCTGACTTCCGTGCAGACATGGAGTTTACTTATAAATAAAAATTTATACTAAAAATTAGTTTAATATATGGATATATAATAATTTGTCCGTGTTTAACTTTTGTAATTGTAATATAAGTACAACTAATTATTATGCACGAGTTTTTACATTAACATTTTCGTTATGTATTAATATCGATTAATATTGTATATAAATTTTTATTTGTGAAGTTAACTTTGTTTAATTGACATGGTATTGAGGTTGACATTGTTGTTTATATTTAACTATTAATATCACGTTGTACACAATATATGTTGCATTACGAAATATAGTTTAAAGTCATGGCTATTCTATAAGTGGGAAACCTTATATTTCATTACAATACATTGTAAATTTGTAATAGTTAGTTAGATTAGTAATGGGCTAAGTGAAATTAGACTAAGCTAGTAAGTATAATGTTAAGATAAGTAAGTATCTCAAAGTGTAATAGCCCAAATCCAAAACAAAGAGAAAAGCCCATTAAGCCAAAGCTAAACATATACAAGTATTTAAACCACCAAATGCTTTTATTTTGTGGTGTGAAAGCAGTGTGTATGTAAAAAAAAAAAAAAGTAAAGTAACGCCCAATGCCGTCTTCCACGGGTTCTGGTACCCAATACCGCTTCCGGTGTATGGGGAGGTTAAGATGTAGACGACCTTACCCCTACCTAAGGTAGAGGCGCTTCGCTTCTACCAGGTAGAAAGGACCTCCGACCTTTGTAGGAGTGAGGATCGAACCCCGACCTCTCGGTTGAGAGGCAAGGGGTTTTCCAACTGATCCAACCCTACTTGTTTGAGAGGCAGTGTGTATGTGTTTTATCATATTTCAATCTAATACACTTTATGTTTTATTTCACCTAGTTCTTTCCGAGTTTCTCTCTCTCTTCTCACGTTAATCTCTCTCACTCTATATCTTGTGTTAGTTTGATCTAAATATGTGACTTACATATGTGTTTAACAAGTATTCCAACTCGCGTGTTGTCGTGGAGTCCTCTGTGCACAGTGTTATTTTACGTGTTAGAAGCGTAAATTCGCAAAATTAAGATAAGGTTTGCTTTATTAGCTTTATCAATTAAGATAAGCCCAGTTGTATTAGCTAAAGTGACATTACAGTCATAACAAATCTAAATAAAAACTTTTAAGACAATCAATATAACTAACATCTAGAACAAACTGGGTAAAATAAACACAAAGTATAAAAAATTGTAAAAACGATTACAAAGCTACATTGAAGAAAATTATTAGATACCCTCATGATGAAAATATATTTATGATCGCCTTAATCGATATCCTCATGTTTTAATCTCTTCTGAGACTTGCTTTCTTTTTTATGAATATATTTTTATTCTCATTTAATCACAATCAGCGTGGTTATAGACATCATCAACAGATCCCGAATTGTCAAAGAAATCTCTAATGCGGCAGTAGGATATTGGAAACATGACTTCTATCACCAATAAAGAAGCTCATTATTATCGCTTAGCCGCACTCAGTCTCCGAAAGACATGACAAACTACATTAAGGATAACCAATGTGTCAATTGTGATCATAGAGCTTAGTAAGCCGATCCACTATCGACACGGCGATACAAAACAACAAATAGCAAATACCAACACTTACAATTTGTGGAATCTAGATATTTCGTTCAAGGTACAAAAATTTGTGGAATCTAGATATTTCGTTCAAGGTACGTGCAATAGTAAAGAAAAAGTATAAATATACCATGTCACGCTACAAAGAGATATCAAGCACATACATACATATTTCGTTCAAGGTATGTGCAATAGTAAAGAAAAAGTATAAATATACCATGTCACGCCACAACAGATATCAAGCACATACATACACAACAGGTTTCAAGATTTCTGTTCTTAAACCTAAGTTACAAACATTATAAGCATGCCACCAACATAATCAAGAACCCTAACACAAACATCACAAATCTAGAAAACATCTAGCAACCTCAATTATATTTATGAAAAAGGAGTGTTTTCGATTTTTTACACAGTTACCGATTCTAACAATGAACAATGTGCACGCAAAACGACAATTTAAAGGTAAAAGCGTCCAATGTTTTACCGGTTACCGATTCACTAAGAGCCATCCCCACTTCGAATCTCTGAAAAAGGCATTTTGAACAAAACGTCGGAAGAACTGGAAATGTATGATTCATAGGGGGATTGAGGGGTACATGTCACTTGCACCTAAATACTCTACACAGTTCAGATATACCAGAACAAAGAAGATCCATATTTTCTTCCGCAGCTACATCATTCGAGGAACCAAAAGCCTTTTCATTTTTAGTTGTTTGGCGTTGTAGAAGAAAATAAATATCGTATTTGTTTAGTTAATCTAGAGTAACTCATTAGAGTATCTAGGTCCAAGTGACCTACAAAAAATGCACCTCTTTTTAATTGATTTCTTCCATCCTTCTCACCGTGCATTATCATGTCCCGCTGACAATTCTTGTACAACCTGAATACAAAAAGGAAAGTCTATTAATAATTGAACCAACAAAGTTTTGGAAACGAAAAAATTAAGACTAACCGCGGGACCAAATCAACATAGAAAATGAACAAACGTCTAAATTAGATTTACAAATAAAGTATATGACGTATGAAAAAACCTGAATCAACCTAGAATAACATTTAATAATTTAATAATATAAAACATTGGAATTTAAAATTAGGCATCTGATTCTAAATAGAAAGATCAGTTCCCTTTCTAGCTAATATCAATTATTAAATCAACAATTATAATCACATCTGCAATTACGATCACATCTTATAAAGAAAATGTATAAAAGCGGCATTCATAACTACACACTAGACTTTAAAGGAATCATGAAACACCTATTTTGTACAAGAAAAAAATAGCCCGTACCACTTACAAAAAGTAACAGTCGTTACCATAACTTATTCAAAGCTAACCACATATTTGTTGAGTTTATGATACATGAATAACAATAAAACATGTAGACACCACGGAGTACACAATGAAGACTTAAGATAATAACAAATAAATAATTAACCGAATTAAAACGTAACATACCTCTTGCAAATGTCGATCTCTTGAACAAAAGCGAAGAAGTGGTTTAAAGAGTTGTCCTCACTGCTTTACAACTCAAACCAATTAGGTGTAAGAATAATGTCTTACAACCACGCTTTGTACACACGAATTAACCAACGAATCAAGCGATTGCTAGATCTAACACAAGTCCTTGTTTTATGAAAACAAAACCAAAACACCCTTGGAGGAGGGGGTTCGGCCGAATAGTAGCAAGAGAGGAAGATGAGAGATCTAGGGTTAATTCAATGCACAAAGTATGAAAACCCTAAGCCCTAGCCTTTGTATATATAGTGTATGGAATACCTGAAGAAAAAGTTAGGGTTTTGGGCTTGGATAAGCCCCCTTGGCTAGCCATATTGATGAGAGGGAAGTGGAACCCAAATCTTTTCCTTTTCCAAGATATTCACCATATATTCTCTCATTTAACACTTAACGGTCGTTAGTCATTTCCGTTAAATACTTAACGATCGTTAAACGGACTTTATGTGCAATAATTAATCGTAAACATTAACATTAATTATTTAACTTTAATTCTCATTTGCTAATGTGTGCAATCCCATGGTCACGAGTTCGAATCCGGACATTTTCGTGTTTGTAAATATATACATTTCCAACACTCCCACTTGGATATGTTTACAAAGCGTGAAATGACATGGTTAGCGTCTAGCAACACGCCAATGCCCCGGTACAACTCGTGTATGGTTTTCTGGAGAAACCCAAGTTTGATGATTCATCATCATATTCATCCTTTGTTTCTAATACCATGTTAATAAGAATATGGATCTCACTCATTTCTTAATTAACTATTACATTTTCTCGCTTTATGTGATTGATCAAGATTACCAATTCTTGAACATATTCCGAAGACCTTGGGCATGGCCATGCAAACATCTTAACAACCCTACGAGGGGCCCAAGAAGATTATACTTCAAATTAAATTTGAAGGAAACAAATCCGCTTTGACTACAAGCGAAATCATAAATTTCGCAACACTCGAAAACAACCCTTATAACTACCGATTCGTATAGCGTTAGATTGCTTCACAAAATGCACTACATCCATGACATATCTACGGTATCTCAAGTCGAGGATAAATATTCATGATATACTTAATGACAAAGATCCATAAAGTATCATCATGTAGGTGGGATAAGTCTAAACTCAATTCATTGAATATCATACGCATCAATATACTTTCAAGTATATTCTAACTAATACTCGATTTT